>OX031315.1:22355188-23691084 GCA_943737955.2 Myopa tessellatipennis
ACTTCGTCGTTTATTGAAAGGCGGCGAAACTACAGGCATGAAGCCCACTGAAGTTTTGGCGCACATGAAACGTTTGGCTCCAGATCCAGGTAACGAAGCAATTATACGAACGCTGTATTCTCGGACAAATGCCTACTAACCACTCTTGCCATCCGACCACTTTTAACTGCCTGGGAGGAAGAAGATCTGGAGTTGATCTCCAATCCGCCAGGAGTTGACAAATTTCAGCAGTTAAAAACACGGCTCATGTCCAAATACGCGGAACCACCTGAAACAAAACTTCGTCGTTTATTGAAAGGCGTCGAAACTACAGGCATGAAGCCCACTGAAGTTTTGGCGCACATGAAACGTTTGGCTCCAGATCCAGTTAACAAAGCAATTATACGAACGTTGTATTCTCGGACAAATGCCTACTAACCACTTTTGCCATCCGACCACTTTTAACTGCCTGGGAGGAAGAAGATCTGGGTAAGTTAGCGAAATTAGCTGATAGAATGCTAGAAGCAAATTACGTACACATGACGTCGTTAAACTCAGAGAATTCCTCTGACGCACCTCGAAACCCTCAACCCTCGTCTCTTCTGCATGCAGTTTCACATAGCAACTCTCAAATAGCAGACGCTTGTGAAATGGTTAAAAAATTGTCTGAAAAAATTGATAGCTTACAGAATGAGCTACACCAAATTAATAAACATAATAACAACCGTTCACGTTCTCGTAGTCACTCCATGAGAAGGACATCCGATAGCAAGCAAAACCTCAACGTTCTCTGTTTTTACCACAGAAAGCTTGGCGACGCAGCTCGTAAGTGCCAACCACATTGCTCACGCTTTTCTCAAAACTCGGGAAACTAACTGGGCTGTCGGCAGTCGAGTCGGCTGACGACAGCAGCATCAATGAAATGTTTGATAAAAAAGAAAGTCGTCTTCACATCTATGACAAACAGACACGTACACTTTATTTGATAGACTCCGGCTCAGTGATTTCGGTTATACCGCGATCAAAAATTAAACTTCCGCTCTCAGTTGGAGCGTTGCAACTTTTCGCTGCCAACAAAACACAAATACATTCGGTGAGCAGATAATCACAGTTGATCTTGGTTTACGACGAAACTTCAAGTGGCTGTTCACTATCGCTGATGTTCATACGGCAATAATTGGTGCAGACTTTCTCACTCACTTTAATTTACTCATTGATTTGAAAAACAAACGTTTGATTGATTCTGCAACTCGCCTGACTATATGTGATGAACTTTTGAGGGCTACGAATGTTAACATATCGACAATTCTTTCTGAAAATCTATACAGCAATCTACTCAGAGATTTTGTTGACGTTACCAAGACTTCAACAAAAAAAAAAACAAATTGCCAAGTCAACAGTGCGGCATTACATTGAAACCAATGGACAGCCCGCTGATCGACCAAGACGACTTGCCGGGGAAAAATTAGTAACTGCAAAAACAGAAATTGAATTTTTATTAGATCAAGAGATTTGTCGGCCTTCCAAGAGTCCTTGGGCAAGCCCTCTCCACATGGTCAAAAAGAAAACCGGTGGCTGGCGGACTTGTGGAGACTACAGAAAACTGAACGCACAAACCGTACCAGACCGCTATCCCATTGGCGTATTACCAAGTTCCCATGGCAGACGAGGACATTAAAAAAGCCATTTGTACTCCATTTGGGCTTGTAGAATTTCTATACATGCCATTTGGTTTACGAAATGCAACGCAAACGTTTCAGAGGTTTATGAACTCACTATTCAGAGGTTTAGATTTTGTGTTCTGCTACATTAATGATATTATCATCATGTCAGAATCGGTGGAAGAACATCAGAATTATCTCCAATCCATATTTTCAATTTTACAACAACATGGTTTGTCAATAAACAACAGCAAATGCCACTTTGGCCAATCTGAAGTTCAATTTCTTGGTTACACAATTAACAGAGATTGTTGCAGATCACCATATGATTGTATAACAGCCATCGTTAACTACGTGAAACCAAACACTATTTGCGAACTTCGAAAGTTTCTCGGAATCAGAAATTACTACAGACGATGCATTCCGCAAGCCGCCAAACTTCAGGCGCCTCTTAACAATTTCCTACACGACTTCAAGAAGAACGATAAACGAAAAGTTCCCTGGACACCTGAGGCTTGTGAGGCGTTTTAGGCTTGAAAAAAATATCTAAGTCAAGCCACACTATTGGCACATCCTGCACGAAATGGACAATTGGCACTCATCACAGATGCATCTGATTTTGCTATAGGCGGGGCACTGGAACAACGAGTTGACAACGATTGGGAGCCACTAGGTTTTTTTCTCGTAAATTATCGAAAGCTGAAAAAAACTACAGCACATATGATCGAGAGCTTCTCGCAATTTACGACGCAATCAAATATTTTCGACATGTGCTGGAAGCACGCCACTTTATAATCAAGACCGATCACAATTCGTGGTGCGCCAATTCGTCTTCCAAATGAATTTTTTGTGGATGATGACAAAAGCGTGGATACAAAGGGTTGTTTGGATAAAATACGAGAACGGATATAGTTGCTTCGACCCACACCAATAGCATACCATATTAAAAAAAGAATGTTCATCTTAAAAAACCTACACGACTGCTCCAATGTTTTTCTCCGCACGGATGCAGTTAAACAACCGCTTGAACCACCGTATACTGGTCCCTTCGAAGTAACACAAGGATTAACAGATCGAATTTTCAGCTGACAGACTAAAGCCAGCTTTCATCGTAAAAGAGGACCATTCGGGCAAAGATCAACAGCAACCACAAGTTTTGCGAACATATGCAGACAAAAAAAGAGTGACCTTCGCTGCAAGACCATGACAAGCTTACTAGAGGGGGAGTAGATGTAGCAGCACTGCGCACTACTTTACAATGGTGGCTGCACTGCGTACAGTTTTTTCAAGTTGGTAGTTCTGGCACAGCACATGTAGACGAAAAGAAGTGAAATATTTTTCAATCTGTAACTTATTTTACAAATAAAGTTCTTACATTAAAGTATTAATTAGTAGTTATTGACAACTACAAAGTTTTTACATCAGCGCCATCTAATTATCATATAACGAGAAGAGCAATTCGATTAGAATTTCTAATCCTAGTCGAGAGTACGATTAGGAAATTTGTATTGCGGATTACACTACGAACATTGTTCGAAATAACTGTACAATTGTTTTTGCTTTCTGAACAAAGCTGTCAACCTTACGCTCTCAGGTTTCAGAGTTGAGTTCATCCAGAGAGGATGAACTTTTGCGAAGCAAAAAAACATATTTGTGGTCGACGACAACAAACTTCGATTAAAAGTGTGTTCTAGTGTGTTAAAATAAAATAGTACTCGCATTTAGGATTGAAATAACTACACTTTTATTAATAAAGGTACTTCATAATAAGAAAAAAATACACAAAGCAACTCCGTTACTTTGCTTTGTATTTGTAAATATTGATATTTGTTTGCTCCATGTGTAATTACAATTCTGAAAAAATTTTGAGAGAGGGCAGAAATGGTTCATCGACAACAAACAATGTTCATAGTGTAATATCCGCATCTGCAAACTGTTATAATCCGAAGTAGCGTAGCTATTAAAATTTAACAATTAACTAGTAATGAGAAAGAAAAGAGATAAATAAAAAATAGAAAAAGTTAAGTTGGAGCAAGGCAGAGCAGAGCGTTAGAGAGAAAGAAAAAAAAATTATCTCAGGCAATGTGGCGACCCTGGATTATCTCTTGAAGGTATCAAGAGGTGTTCCAGAGCCGAACACAGTAAATAAAAAATTGATGCTCAGAAGCCAAGCAGGAATACCGAAATTGTACAATATTGAAACTTCGGTACAAGCATAACCCCCTCAATAGACATAATCAACTTATGAAGAAAGATTAAAATGCGTTACACAAGTAAATTTTTAAAAGAAATGCCATATACTATTCTGCTTTGCGTAGATACACTGTCTGACTGCTTCAACAAAAAGATGTATCTCACGATACTATTATACATCGTATTTAGCTTACACTTACTTAATGAATCGCAGTTCGCCAAACAATTCACATCTGTATAAGAGCGACGGCATCAGATACACCTTTGCAAGGAGAAGAAATATCTTGTACGGGGTATAAAAATGCGCACACCAAAGTACGCGCAATTTTGCATGTGGTCCCAATAATTCTATTTATATGGTCATTCCACGAAAGTACATTATTAAAAATGATGAATAACCAAGCATTTAGTATCCCTAGGATTAAGGCCCAAGCTATTTTTAAGCGCCCACAGGTTAAATTTAACTCTTTATTTAAATTATATACATATACACGACCGAACAAAGTCAATACTGGATGAAGTAATTAGTTGTACATCATCAACATACAAGTATACTTTACAACAAAAAAGAACAACAGCTAAGTCATTGATGTGAAAAGCAATGGACCCAAGATTGAACCGTGAGGAACACCACGAGCCAAGGTTAACGATAGCGACATAGCCCCTTTATTACAAACCATTTGATTACGATTTGACAGATACGACTTCATAAGATTCGTAGCAGGTGGGGAAAATCAAAAAATTTTCGACAACTTCGATGCAAGAAATTCATGGGCAACAGAGTCAAAAACCTTGGAATGATCAAGTAAAGCACGGTATGTTACACGATTTTCATCAAAATTAGCTATCACTTGCTCAACAACATCACATAAGGCAGTTATGCAACCATGCCGAGCCCTAAAAGTAGATTGGAATTCAGAAATCAGTCGATGTTCCTTTCAAAAATCAGAAATTTGAATAAGTGATAAACCTTCAAAGGCTTTAGCCAAAACCAACTTTCTTATTAAACCAACTAAACGTATTTAACTCAAAGTCTTCTTGGATGCAGTTGCTGAAATGAAAAAGTTGGCTGTTTTTTTGAAGAGCTTGAGAACTTAAGGAAATTTTCTTGATTATAGGTTAGTAGATAATTTCATGGCATTTACTTTTTAAATATGATTTCCGGCATACATATGTCTGCCGTGGCTACGAGTTACATGGGCCATTCTATCAGTCCAATTTTTGACTACTTTTTCTAATAAATCTGCCCGTATGGCGTCAATGGTGGCTCGAATATTGGCTTCCAATTCTTCAGGAGTTGCTAGTTTGTCAGCATAAACTAATGACTTAACATAGCCCCATAAAAAGTAATCGAGAGGCGTTAAATCGCACGAACGAGGGGACCAGTGAACAGGACCACTTCTGGAAAGAAAGTTGTCACCAAATTGATTTTCAATAAATCGATTGTTAAGCGATTGTTGGCAAGTTCTGCCATCTTGTTGGAACCAAATTTCGTTGATCTTTAGCTGATTAATTTTTGTAAGAAAAATTTAGTCAGCATGCCTCGTTAGCGCTCGCCATTCACCGTAACGGCAGCTCCTTGCTCATTTCGAAAGCAAGCCGCACCAACCAGACAATTTTAATTAATTTTAATTTTTTAATATACGGCAATTTTGCTTATTGACGTAGCCATTTAACCAGAAATGAGCTTCATCACAACACAATTCTTTGATGTGTGACTCTCAGGTCTTTTGTTTCGGAAAGAAGCCGCAAGTTGAAAATTAAGAACAACCCTAATACACACACAGACCACTACTATTCTCTGCAACTTTTACCTTTACAAATGAGACTACACTGGTTTCATATGTAGAACGAAAAAAAAAATGCACAGTATTTCTCAACAAATTTCATCACCAACTAAATGTATGTAGATGAGCAGAATCCAAAAAATTACCGGAGATCGAATATATTACAATCGAGAATATTACAATCATACAAAATTTAGTATTTTGTTCATTACATTATAATAAATATATCTTTATTTTTTTACTTTATTTATTTTATTTTATGATATTTTAGGTGGAGTGTATGTTGCTGACGAAATGATCTCGAGTTACAGTTCAAAAACGAAGACAAACTGATGGCATGTTTTCGTGCACTTTTCCTGTATGACGCAATTGCTCCCAAATTTCATTAGGAGCACATAAAAACGTTCAAAGGGCATTTCCTAGAAAAATTAGGACATAATCTGGCGTCAAATTTGATAAAATCAAATACCAAGGAGCAGTTCGCTAGAAAAAGACAAAGAGCCCTGAGAATATTGCACCTTCAAAAAGGTCAAGGGGACGTTGTACATTTTGTACAGGCATGAAAAAACATTCAAATTCAAAATTGATTTGTGGGAAGCACAGAGCACTATGCATTGTATTTGCAAATATGGATTGAGATTAGATAATTTAATTACAGCATGTGATGTAAATTTACCAAATATAGATATGATAATAAATAAATGTAAAATTAGTAAAATATAATATATATATATTTAGATCAAATAAAAAACACAAATATTTAATAGTTAAATATAGGGGTCAAGATCCCTATATTCAGGTTTGGGGGAAAACGGGACCATAGGACGTCCCTCCGTAACTCTCCTGGGCGTTCAAGTCAGCTTCTACCTCCACGCGGTGATCCCTGGTAACCAAGTCGTCTCGGATGTAAGGGATAACTGAGACCTCCTGGGCTGACAGAAGCGGCGACTCCTCCTTTTATCCCCTGTATCTTCCCGTTCCTGTACCCATGTTTCCATCCCATCCTTCCTCCTGTTTGTCCCTGGGCTGGATTAAGGTGTTAGAATACGCGATAATCAACCTGGCTGGGGGCCCAATTAAATAGCCCAGTCGTGAACGGAGTATCCGGTTACCTGGCGTCCACCGGATTAAACAGCCTTGACTGCACAAGGGGCTCTGTGCGGGTGGACCTCCATTCCCCATTAGTCCTGAGACCAAAACGGACAACTTAACAAAAATAAAACAAACGATGTACGAAGGAAGGGGAAGGGCTGGAGTGGAGGCCCCTGTCGAGGCGGAACCCGATGAGGGATTAGCTTCAGCAGGGTGTGGGAAACCACCGGGAGGTGTATCCGCAACCTCGGACGAGGTTGTGCTGCTCTCCCCCCAGCCGAAAACCCAGTCAAGTGGACGACTATGTCGTCAGAGGGGTGCTGGGATTCCCAGTGGAACGGAACCGTCCAAGGGTTTAGTTTCAAGGGACGTCATGGCACCCATATCGAGTCCGGGTAAAAGCGACGACAAGACGGATCCCAAGGTATTTTCCAAGGGATTATTTGGGCATAGCGGCAAACCGGAAGGACGAGCCGTAGAAGTGGTCGCCTCAGCGACCTCCCGCATGAGGGAGAAGCAGAGGTGTAAGCGGAAGCGGCAGAAGACAAGAAGAGCATTGGAGAGATCCATAGCTACGCTGACTTCTCGGCTTAGCGAGCTCTCATCGTGTGGGAACAGTCCAGAAGAAGTCTTGCAGGGCAAGAGGTTCAGAGGTAATACCTCATTGACCACGGTGCCGCGGAAGCTGGAAGCCGGACGTCAGATGAGTGCTGCAGATGGGGCGAAAGACACTGCGTCAGTGCTATAGGGTGGAGGTCCTCCGACCAGCAATAAATGGCGAACGGCGGTTCCTAGGAAGCGACCCGCTCCAGCTGGCCAAGGCCCATCTGCACAAAGCAATGAGCCCGTAGCCAAACAGAGATCTTTCGCGGGGGAAGGTAGCCATCTGGTAACCTTCAAGACCTCCCTGCTGAAGGCGCTTGACTCTCTGGACGGTGGAGGGGACATTGGGTTCGCTGGGAACGACTTCCTGGACAGTGGATTCATTGCCATTAGGTGCAAGAATCAGCAGTCAAGGGAATGGCTGTTTACGGCTTCTGAGAAGCTGAGGGTCTCTGGCAGGGGGCCAAACTGAGTCCGGGCATGCTTTATGCTTTCAAGGATGAAAGGAGGATGATGTTGGTGGTCCACGGTGCTACCAAGACCAAAGAGACCATCATCAAGAGGCTTCAACGGCAGAACGGCTGTGTAAGGGATACCTCCAAATGGTGGGTTACCTTCGAAAAGGTAAAAAATTTCGGCGAAGGGGCGAAAGTCGGGGTTAGGCTAACGGTCTGGTGCCCAAAGGAAGAGGCAGAGGCCATCAAGACCGCGGGGGGAAAACTCAACTGCGGTCTTGATCAAGCTGTGGTCATATTCCAGAGGGTATGATACACTCTGAGGGTATGTCAGCTGAACATTCACCACAGTAGAGCAGCGTCAGCAGTGAAGCTGCGATAATTTGAGGAAGACAAGCTGTACATAGCCCTGGTGCAGGAGCCCTGGGTACTCCATGGTAGTATTAAGGGCTTATCCAGTAAAGGGACTAGCCTCGTTTTACCGCTAGGTGAGGGCAGGAAGAGGACCTGCGTATTGGTCGAATTTTTGAGTAAATTTAACCTGCAAATCGTAAACAGGGGGTCTGTACCGACTTTTGTAAACGCAATAAGAAGTGAAGTTATTGAACTAATCCTGGCAAGTCTCGGAATGTTAGAGAGACTATCGCACTGGAGGGTCTGGGACAGGATAACCATGTCTGACCATATGGCCATCCGGTTCGATGTCGTGTACAGACTGAGACGGCGGCGAGGAAGCAGGTTAACAAGGATCCCAAGGAATACGGATGGTCATTTGTACCGGGAAGTTCTGAAGGGATCTCTGCCTGAGTTGAACAGAATGCCCAGAAACAAAGCAGAAGTAGAGATCGAGATGACGAGGTTAAACTCTACCATGATCTCTGCGTATGAAAGGGTGTGCCCTCGGACCATGGTGGATGAAGAAGACTCTGTTCCCTGGTGGAACGAGGAGCTGGAATCCATCAAGAGGGAGACGAGAACGACCCTTAATCGGTACATGAGGCACAAGGACACAGTGGCTTGGACTGATTATAAGGAAAAGAAGAAACGGTTGAAGAAGACCCTTCGCAAGAGGAAGAGGCAGACGTGGAGGGACTTCTGTACCAATACAAAGGATATCTCTATTGTATGTAAATTACAGAAGCTGATATCAAAGGATCCAGCGTCCATGATGGGACTCATCCGTAAGAAAGATGGAGTCCTGCTTGAGACACTGGAAGAGTCTACTCAAGAGATGGTAGACAGACACTTTCCTGACAGCATCGTACACGTTGGGGCCTGGCCATCTTTGCGTAGATGGTATCACAGGTCGGAGAGGACCGAGGCGGAAGAGATAGCGACGAGGAACGGGATAAGAAGTGCGTTGATGACGTTCTCCACGTTTAAGACTCCAGGACCGGACGGGATGTTCCCTGCTTTGCTCCAGTGGGGCCAGGAGCGGCTGCTCGAGCGGTTGAGGGGAGTATTCGTGGCATGTCTGGCAACGGGTTACGTGCCTGATATTTGAGGGAGGGAAGAGTGGTATTCCTACCAAAACCAGGAAAAAAGGACAGCACGGAGGCCAAATCCTTTAGACCGATCTGCCTCTTTCGTCTTAAAGACAATGGAGAGGGTGGTGGTGGACTACCTAGAGGGAACTGTATTTGTGGAACGTCCTCTAAGTAGATTTCAACACGCATGTAGAGCGGGGAGATCTACGGGTACCGCACCTCACGACCTGGCCGGGGTGGCGGAAAAGGATCTGAACAATGGGGGCATCGTCCCCAGGGAGGGGTGTTATCACCAATCCTTTGGAACATCACTGTTGACTTCTTGCTTCAACAACTGGACTCAAGGTGCATACCTACAATTGCATATGCAGACGACATAGCGGTGATGGTGAGAGGAAAGTATGTTGACACCATGTGGGACATAATGGTTGGGGCGCTCTCCACGGTATAGGGATGGTGTAGAGAAGCCTCACCATCAACGCTACTAAGACGGATATGATCCTCTTCACAAGGAAGAGGAAAATTCCGAACTTGATCCCTCTAAGCATTTTCGGATCCGAAATTATCACCTCCCAAAGGGTTAAGTACCTAGGAGTAATCCTAGATAGCAAACTTACCTGGAAGGAGCATGTGTTGGAGAGGATTAGGAAGGCAAAGGCGGTGCTCTGTCAGTGCAGGAGAGTGTGCAGCCTTTGAAGGGGTATATCACCAAACAAGGCACACTGGATCTACACTGCAGTAGTGGTTATATGGGGGTTCTGGCACAAAGAAAAAGTGGGAGCTACTGGGAGCTGTATTCAGGAGTGTGTCTTTGCTAAAAATTGGGTTGTGTCTTTGCTATAATTTGCTTTGTGTCCTTTCCGAAAGTATAGTTTTAGGGGTGTTTTGAATGATTATTGCGTTTTTAGCCATTTAGGATGGTGTCTTTGCTAAAAATATGGTTTTAGGGGTGTTTTCTAGGATGATTTTTTGTCTTTTAGCCGATAGGCTAAACTATGCTATCGTCAACCAGATCGCCATCGTGAATAAGTGCTTTAGAATGATCATTTAGGCTTGTGTCTGTGATATTGACTTAAGTTTTTTGCCTTTTAGACGATAGGTTTGTAACTATGCTATCGTCCACCAGATGGCCATCGTGGATAAGTGCTTTGGAATTTTCATTTAGGCTTGTGTCTGTGATATAGACTTAGGAATGCCGATCGGTTGCTATACTGAAGTAGATGGCGTTAGTGGGAAGTTTTTAGTGTAGCATACTTTTTTAGTCTTTTTTTTGCTAGGAATTCCTGTGCTTTGGTGGGAATAAATAGGGAAGAAAATAGCGTAGCATACTTTTTAGTCTTTCTTATAACGTGTGTTTGGTATATCGGTAAAGTGCTAAGCTATTGTAGAAGTCAGAAATTTTGCTATGTGGTTGTTGTTGTTGGTTTTTATTTTAGGGGATGATTCGCTTGCTTTGTGATAGTAAATTTAAAGATCAAGAGTTATCTATATATATAAAAAGGAAAGGGCTGACTCACTTCCCATCAACGCACAGGCTAAACCCATGCACCTAGAACCGTGAAATATTATTTCATTTTGAAATGAAAACACATAGGTTTCTTTTATGATGTATACGTCGAATAAGAAAGGATTTTTCGAGATGTTACTTCTAAGGACTTCAAAAAGGATATACACAGAATTTCTTCTTTGCACAAGCTAAACCCTGGGATCTAAAAAGGTGAAATTTTACACGGAGGTTTCTTTTATAATGTATACAAGGAAGCAGAAAGGATATTTCGGAAATTTTACTTCTAAGGACTTCAAAAAGGACAAACACATAACTCTTTTGTTAGCCATCAAATATAGATTTCCTTTTTCACAAAACCATCCCGCGTATAAGTGCCTCAAAACGATTTTCAGCATTTTTCAAAATTCATCCTCTAAAGGTCCAAAAAAAGACATCATTTGGTAAAAATACACCTAATGACATAATATTTTCGAAATTTTAATTCTAAGGACTTCAAAACGGACAAACACAACTCTTTTGTTAGCCATCAAATATGGATTTTCTTTTTTCACGAAAAGTGCTACGAGATTGTAAATTAATAGCTTGGGATGAAAGTACAATGGCACATAAAAGCAGCTTCGAAGCACAGAACAGAACTCGAAAAGATATTACAGTGAACGATTACATAATGGTTTGACTCACTGTACTATTAGCTGGAAACTTTCGCTAGAGGAACTCGAACTGACGAAGTTAAGGCATGCATTAAAGCATCAAATTTTTGGCCCTTAATAAAAGAACTCCAGCTTAAGAAAAACATGCGGGTGCAGGGAGATGCTGTAAAAGGAGATGTTTTCGCTGACCAATTCTCCAAACTACTCCTGCAAATAGGTAACGGAGAATATCCGGAAACTGCTGGAAAAATTCAAATTCAACCAAATCTTACCTCAGTTCTGGCGACCGTTGATGAGCTAATAGGACGAATATATCCGCATATCCCAAACCTACATCATAAAACAACAGAGTGGTTGGGCGAACGTGCGATTCTTACACATAAGAACGATCAGGCATCAACCATTAATGACACATTGCTGAAGTCATTTAAGAAACAGAATATCTGTACAAATCGGTGGACACAATATTGCACATAGATAACTATACACTATCCTGTAGAGTTAATAAATACACTTAACCAACCTGGTCTACCGTCTCACAAACTTAACTGAAAATAGCAGGAATTGATCCTAGGCAAGACTGCTTTTCACACTGACAGTTTTACGTCGCCTGCTCGAGAGTTAGCTCAGCTAACAGCTTGGTTATGCTAGCAACTGATGGCAAAAACTCTAATTTCGTGTATAAAGAGGTACATTAATTAAAACTAAACAGCAAGAAGATTGAACAAAGCATTTCTAATATTGTATAATAAAAAATTGTAAAATTACTCAACACATGAAAAACATAAATAAAAACATACCAAATTAAAAATACAATGTAGTATTATAAAATAATATTTTATTTCCCGAGCAATGCCGGGTAGTTAAGCTAGTGTATGTATATTATTATAATTTATAACTTATATTTATTTGTCTATATATTATATTTATTTATATTTATATATTTATTTATATTTATTTATAATTATATTTTTTTCTTTTGAGTTTTTTAATATTGCTATGTGGTTGTTGTTGTTGTTATTTATTTTAGGGGATGATTCATTTCGGCACTTTGATCTGTGTTCTGTGGAATTTCAATTAAATAAAGTCGTAAATTAAGGTTCGGTTGACATTTTAGGGGATAATCTACAGGCGGACGAAATCTACAGGCGGCCCCTGAAAAAATCAGATTCTGTCAGGGTACAATACAATTAATGGGGAAAATTTTTTTGTTTAGGGTTTAATTAATAAGTTTTTTTGGAAAAAAATTTAATCGCCTCGGTGGAGCAACACTTTTCCCTACTAGACAACATCATATTCCAGGATGATTCTGCGCCCTGTCACCGTGCAAAATTGGAAAGTAATACTATTTTATGGATGATTGTAGAATTGACTAATAATTACAAATATTTTAATTTGTCAAATGGGTTTATTTTTGTGTAGGTAAAGGATTACTTATCAAAAGTCGGAATTTCGGCAATGCAGTGGCCTGGAAATAGTCCTGATTTCCCAATCGAAAACCTGTAGCACATTATGAAGGTAGAAGTTACAAAGAGGAAGCCCAGGACTTTACCTAAATTAGACCGCGTAATCGAGGAAGTCTGGTATGAGGGTATCACAGCACAGACACTACACAATTTGATTGACTCAATGCCTGATCGCATTAATATGGTCATAAAAAACAAAGGAGGTTCCACGAAGTATTAAAGTAAAGTATTTTAGAATCTTTAAGGTTATAATTGTTTTCAGGTGTAATTTTGTATTTTTATTAAATGTAATAAAAAAATTATGAAAATTCTTGTTAAATATTGTAAAAAAACCAAAAATCCATAATAAACATTCTACCATTTTAAAAAAAAAACAGGATTTTTATTACATTGCTAATTACATGTTTCAGGTAGTTAAAGGACATAAATATTCATGGGTAAAAGGTTTTTTAATAAAATATTCAGAGGTAAAAAAATAAATGGGAAATATAATAATTTTTTAGGTGTCCGAATTTTTATTTTTTATAAAATTTGTTTTTAATTATTTTTCGTTTTAATATCTTTAGAAGTATATTATTTAAATTTTTTCTGTTATATTTGCTTTATATTTACTTTTTTAGATTTTCACTTTTTTAACGTTTTATTTACTTTTCTGGATTTCAAATATCATATTTTTAATAGTTAATTTAATTTTCTCCATTTTATTATCGAATAAATATTATAAATTTTTTTGTTTTATTTTTCTACGTTTTTATTTTTTTTTCCTTATTATATATTTTTTTAAAATTGCTTGTTCTAATTATTTTTCTTTTTAATATTTTTAGAAATTAATTTAAATGTTTTCTCTTATATTTGTTACTTTTTTAGAATTTTATTTTTATATTTTTAATAGTTAATTTAGTTAATATATTTTCCCTTTTTATTTTCGAATATATATTTTTTTCAAATTTTTTCTGTTTTATTTTTCTTTTTTACTTTTTTTTCCTTTTTTATAAATTTTTAAAAATTGTTAGTTTTAATTATTTTCCATTTCAATATTTCCACATGTATGTTATTTAAATTTTTCTGTTATATTTTTCACCTTTTAGAATTATACTTTTTATATTTTTTTAACATTTTTCCTGAATTTTAAACTTTTATATTTTTAATAGTTAATTAGTTATTTTTCTATTTTATTTTCGAATAAATATTGTAAATCTGTCTGTTTTACTTTTACTTTTTGCTATATTTTTCCTTTTTTATATATTTTTTAAAATTTGTTTGTTTTAATTACTTTCCATTTCAATATCTTCACAGGTATGTTATTTGAATTTTTCTGTTAATTTTTCACGTTTTAGAATTTTACTTTTTTAACATTTTATATATTTTCCTGGGATTTTAAACACTTTATATTTTTAATAGTTTATTTAAGAAAATGTTTTTGGTTATTTTATAATTTCTTTAACTCAAATTTTTGGTTTAATTATTTTCCCTTTTTTATATTTGTTTTATACTCGTATGTATTTTGTTTAAATTTTTTTCTTTTTTTCCTTTTTCAAATAATGTGTATGTACATATATTTTTATAGTTTACAATATATTTATATTCATTTATACAGGGTGTTTCGCATAAGAGGGGACAGAAGGTCAGGGCGTGTAGCTTGGGTCGAGACAAGAAAAAAATCGTATGGGAGGGGGGGAGTCAATTTCCCCCCGTTTCTCTAATCAATTCTAGAGAGAATGCTTCAAACCGGAAGGATCTATGTTTTGTAGTTTCCGGTAGTGGAAATTACAAACTAAACTCCTTCCTCTTTCCATATTTTTGCACATTCTGAGTTGGGCACAACTAGTTAAATCGTTAACTAGTTATCGTTATAGTTAAAGTTAATTTAACTTCGTTACTTTCACAGACGCTTTCGTTATCGTTAAAGTAACGAAGTTACTTTGCAATCGTTAACGTTAAAGTAACGAAAGTAAGATCGTTGTTCTGATCGTTATCGTTAAAGTAACGAAGTTACTTTGCAATCGTTAACGTTAAAGTAACGAAAGTAGGATCGTTGTTCGGATCGTTATCGTTAAAGTAACGAAGTTACTTTGCAATCGTTAAAGTTAATTTAACGAAAGCAGGATCGTTGTTCTGATCGTTATCGTTAAAGTAACGAAAGTAAGATCGTTGTTCTGATCGTTTTCGTTAATGTAACGAAGTTACTTCGGGTCGTTAACGATGAAGCAACGAAGTTGTTTTTGAACTATTTAAAAGAACGAGTAACTAAAAACTTTAACGACGTTACTTTAATGAATTTTCGTTACTTTTGTAGATTTAGGTTCTGTGAAAGAAAAATTTTTGTTTTGCTATCTATAGTAAAATTAACAAGACAGATTTTGGTCATTATCTGCGAGAGGTGCACTTAATATTATATAATATTTAAATTTTACTATTTATTTAAAAAGTATTATTTAATTTAATTCTACATTTAAGACTAAGTATACATATTTGTGCGTACATACATTCATTTTATATACCATATTACAAATATAATTAAGTGCGGATAAGTGGTGGATGATTTTTAAAAAAATTTTGTCATCGATAGTTGGTTGATAGATGGTAATTGTCGCTGAGTAGGTGTATAGATGAACTGCTCAGCCAGCAAATGCTGACTGTGTGTTATCAATTTCTCTTTCGTACCCTTTCGTATCGGCGACTGTGTGGCGGCATCGCATTACAATAACAACTTATTTTTCGGCATCTACTGAAATTCATGTGTTGTTATTGTTGAATTTGTTGATTTAAGGGTTATAAAGGAGTTTAAAGAAACAAGGAATATCCAATCATTTCAGGCAGTTAATTAATTATTTAATATAATTCTAATTAGTCGCATGTCCTTTACAGTTAGTTAACTCTTAAACCGTTGGAACGATTTCGATGCGGTTTTCACCATTGTACTGTAAATTTTACTGCTCTGTAAATTTTACTACCTGTTTTAATATATTTACCCTTGCTCATTTATTGCCTCAATACTAGCGGTGGGAACATCGTTAATATAAAGTAACACCTTAAAGGTACATTATAACAATTGTCACAAACATACATAGGTATTTATATATGTAAATAATTTGCATAAATGTTGTAGGAATTGGAATTATTCCTTTATGTTGGATTCTTACGAGTTCTTCTATTTCATCTTGCTTCTCGCCTTCTTCTTCTTTATACATTCCCAAGCTTGCATTTTTACCTGGCGATTTATTGCCATGATGTTTTCACAGTAAAAACACGATGCAGATTTCCGAAAAATGAAAACTTTGAAGTCCGATAATATTTTTATTTTTTGTCGCTAGGCTACTGGTTTTTGGGTTTTCCCTAATTGAGCAATAAAATGCAGACAATGAAGTGTTACAACTACCTAAGAATGTGCTCACGCTTCTGGAGCGCTTACGTTTTCAACTCTTTTTTTTATGGATTGCAAAAAATATTACCCAAAACAATGCCAATTTCATTTTTTCAATGTCATCCCATCATTCTGCAGACGAACGTCGATAGATACGCAACAAATTTTCTTTTCCTAATAAGTGTGGACCAAAGTGTAAATCATGTGTACTAAAAACGGAAACTGTATTATTCAGTCGGAAAATAAGTTACATCGTATATTTAATGGAAAATACTTTAAGGTTCTAGAAGAAAAATCTTGTTATACATCAATAGCTGCACAGTCTATATGGTTGCCTAGAAATGTGGAAGTGAAGGGGCATTTTACAACTGTGGCTAATTTTTGTGGTCATCTAAAAAGAATGCACTCTAAAAGGTATCAAGACTATATCAATAGTAAAGTAAAGCCAACGAAGAGTACAAACAAGCAAAGCAAAAGTAGCGAGCCGGTGTCAGAAAAATTAACTGTGCGAGAGCAATTTGAAATAAACGTTACAACATTTGTAATCAGTGCTATGATACCTTTACGGTCTGTAGAAAATGTGCACTTTCGAAAAATTTTTGATGATTTAGGCGTCGTCGCAAAAGTTGGTACAGTTAGCAGACGTAAAGTGGGAAGAATAATAAACTTCTTATATGAAAAAAAAGTTGATGAAATAAAGTTCGAATTAAAAAATATAAGCTTCGTATGTACAACCGCAGATATTTGGAGTGGAAGACGGAGAAGTTTTTTCGGAGTTACAGCGCACTGGATATCACAAGCATACGTTAAAAAATCTGCTGCTTTAGCGTGCTGTCGCTTTGCTGGTACGCATTCCTTTGATAGAATAGCCGAAATTCTGGACAACATTCATAATAACTTTGGCTTGAATAGAGAGAAAGTTGTTGTAACTTGTACAGACAATGCAAGTAATTTTGCAAAAGCCTTTAAAGTTTTTGGTATTCAAGATACTTACATCAATGAACTTCCGTTAGACACAAGTATGGAAGATGATGAGAAAAATAAGGAAAATTTCATTAAGGCAGAGGAAGAAGAACAACAGGAAGATGAAGAAGAAGAAGAACTTGAAGAGAGTGAAGAAGAAATGAGCTATTTCAATGCTGAAAGCAACGAATCGATAACTATTGACTTCAAGTTACCTCGGCAGATTCGATGTGCTGCGCACACCCTAAATCTTTGCATTACATCTGATTTAATGCGAACAATAAATGAAAATCTAAATTTAAGTGTTACTCATGGAGATGTTTTGGCAAAGTGTAACATACTGTGGAAGGCCTCTTCTAGACCAAAAGCTGCAGAGACAGTAGAAAAAGTTCTAGGCCACATATTAAGTCAACCGGGTGAAACACGATGGAATTCACTCTACGATGCGCTGAGACAAAGATTATCTGCCAAGGGGAAAAAATTGAACTAATGCGACAGTTGGGCATGAAAAACTTGTTCCGCAATAATGACTTTATATACATAGAAGAA
This sequence comes from Myopa tessellatipennis, assembly GCA_943737955.2. Taxonomy (NCBI): domain Eukaryota; kingdom Metazoa; phylum Arthropoda; class Insecta; order Diptera; family Conopidae; genus Myopa; species Myopa tessellatipennis. Next base: position 22,372,945 of record OX031315.1, read on the forward strand.
CACCTCAAATGTACACAGCCTATCGCAGAAGCAGTAGATATATTGCAAGGAGAAAAATATACCTTCTATGGGTTGCTACTGCCGACTTTACTAACTGTACGCAGGAAACTTCAACGGCTGATTTCTACCGAATGGATATTTTGCAAACCGGTCAATGAGGCCTTACTCCTAAGCATAGAAAGGCGCTTCGAGGAATTCTTTACATTTTCTTCAAAAGAAGCAGGCAATGCTGCAATAGCTGCTTTGTCGCATCCACATTTTAAAAATTCGTGGCTGTCCTGGGTTGAAGAGGATTGCAGAACATAAATTCTGCAACAATTCCAAAAACTTATAGCTGAGGCAATGGCAAAGCGTTTCGAACCTTCTAGCGACAAAGATGGAATTATTGCAAGTTCCTACAACTCCTTTTTTAAGTTCGGGCAGTCAGAAGATGCGACGGACGACTTCACAGCAAAATGCGATATTCAGGTAAATACATGAAAGCAACCCATGTAATATATGCCCTATTTTATTATAAAAATATTTTTAATATCTGTAATAAACTGTTGATTTTTCAGAAACTACACTTTTTTCAAGACCCCTGCACGGAGTGGATTATGCTTGACACGTATCCCGACATTAAAAATATTTTTATTGAATACAACACACCGCTTCCATCATCGGCTTCTGTGGAGCGTCTGTTTTCATATGCGACCATGACCAACTCTGCGAAATGTAATAAGCTGTCTGATGGAAATTTTGAGAAGCGAGTAATTTTAAAAGCGAACGAGAGCAGAAATTAACCCATATCTTCATGATTTTTTATTAAAAGCAAATGAAATTAAATGATGTTTTAATAAATTTCAATAAAGTTCAATTTAAATTTATATCATAGTTAATAAATTAATAACTTTTAAATTTACATAGGATATTTACCACCGCAATATTAAACAATAAAGAAAAATTAAAAATTTGTAATAAATTGCGTTTGCTTTAATCTAGTGGGAATTCATCGGTTTGTGTTGAGAAAAAAGCTGTAACACTTCATTGTCTGCATTTTATTGCTCAATTAGGGAAAACCCAAAAACCCAAAATAAAAATATTATCGGACTTCAAAGTTTTCATTTTTCGGAAATCTGCATCGTGTTTTTACTGTGAAAACATCATGGCAATAAATCGCCAGGTAAAAATGCAAGCTTGGGAATGTATAAAGAAGAAGAAGGCGAGAAGCAAGATGAAATAGAAGAACTCGTAAGAATCCAACATAAAGGAATAATTCCAATTCCTACAACATTTATGCAAATTATTTACATATATACATAAATACCTATGTATGTTTGTGACAATTGTTATAATGTACCTTTAAGGTGTTACTTTATATTAACGATGTTCCCACCGCTAGTATTGAGGCAATAAATGAGCAAGGGTAAATATATTAAAACAGGTAGTAAAATTTACAGAGCAGTAAAATTTACAGTACAATGGTGAAAACCGCATCGAAATCGGTCCAACGGTTTAAGAGTTAACTAACCGTAAAGGACATGCGACTAATTAGAATTATATTAAATAATTAATTAACTGCCTGAAATTATTGGATATTCCTTGTTTCTTTAAACTCCTTTATAACCCTTAAATCAACAAATTCAACAATAACAACACATGAATTTCAGTAGATGCCGAAAAATAAGTTGTTATTGTAATGCGATGCCGCCCCACAATCGCTGATACGAAAGGGTACGAAAGAGAAATTGATAACACACAGTCAGCATTTGCTGGCTGAGCAGTTCATCTATACACCTACTCAGCGACAATTACCATCTATCAACCAACTATCGATGACAAAATTTTTTTAAAAATCATCCACCACTTATCCGCACTTAATTATATTTGTAATATGGTATATAAAATTAATGTATGTACGCACAAACATATGTATACTTAGTCTTAAATGTAGAATTAAATTAAATAATACTTTTTAAATAAATAGTAAAATTTAAATATTATATAATATTAAGTGCACCTCTCGCAGATAATGACCAAAATCTGTCTTGTTAATTTTACTATAGATAGCAAAACAAAAATTTTTCTTTCACAGAACCTAAATCTACAAAAGTAACGAAAATTCATTAAAGTAACGTCGTTAAAGTTTTTAGTTACTCGTTCTTTTAACTAGTTCAAGAACAACTTCGTTGCTTCAACGTTAACGACCCGAAGTAACTTCGTTACATTAACGAAAACGTTCAGAACAACGATCTTACTTTCGTTACTTTAACGATAACGATCAGAACAACGATCTTACTTTCGTTAGTTTAACGTTAACGATTGCAAAGTAACTTCGATACTTTAACGATAACGATCAGAACAACGATCTTACTTTCGTTACTTTAACGTTAACGATTGCAAAGTAACTTCGTTACTTTAACGATAACGAAAGCGTCTGTGAAAGTAACGAAGTTAAATTAACTTTAACGAAAAGTAACTAGTTACTAACTTTGCCCAACTCTGAACACAAGTAGCAAAAAAATTGGTGGTTGAAAGGAAAGTATGCTTCGTAATTTTCAGTTTTCTCGGAAACTACAAAACATAGATTCTTCTGGTTTGAAGCATTCTCTCTAGAATTGATTAGATTTTATGAATTATTAGAATTGATTTTATGGTCGGAAAAAAATTTATACTTAATACCGTAATTTTAAAAACAAATTGCGACCAAAAATTTTTTTCGGAATTTTTTTTCCAAATTTTAACTTTGACATTAATTTTCTCAAAAACTGTTTGACATAGGAACCTAATTTAAAAAGTATATTAAGAAGCGGGTATTGGGCTTTGGAAATCAGTAAGCAAAAGTTATCTAGATCTAACCATTATTTTTTAATATTTTTTTTTCCGATGTTTATAAAATGGCCCCTCCCGTTTAAACGAGGGGAAATTGACCCCCCCTCCCCTCCCATACGATTTTTTGGTTGTCTCGGCCCAACCTACACGTCCTAGTCTTCTGTCCCCTCTTATGCGAAACACCTTGTATATTTGTATTTACTTAATTTTTTATTTTTTTTTGTGTTTATTTTTAGAATCGAAATTCACAAACACACACACACACGTTTTTCAAATACATATATATCAAAATGGAAAATACAAAAATTTAATTTATATGCGAGGATTGTTCCGCATCATTTACCGCCAAGCGTAACCTCTTAAGGCACACTAAGGCCATGTATGAGGAAAAACTCTTCAAATGCAATGATTGCAACAGAAAGTTTAAACGCAATTACATGTTGCAAGCACATAAGTGCGTAAAGAAAATAAAATTCAACATGGGAGCTGGTACTTCAGCTGAACTGAGGACAATTCAAAGCACTACAACATCCTACTGCGCAGGATGTAAGGAAAATGTAGCTGCAAAGTATTGGTCCTATCACGTCAGGACAAACAGGCACAAGAAAAACTGCTGTGTATCCACATGATGAAGGTACCCTTGTGCCGGAAACATTTTTCCAGAACGGAAAAGACGACATGTGCCGAGAGCTACAGATTAGCCTTGAAAAGCACATGTCGTATAAGTTCAACTTGGAGATGTTTTGCGATTTTGTTAAAATCACCTCTGACGCTAAAATGATTGTGGACTTGAAATCATTTCAGACAAAGATGACTATAGTTCAGCTGGAGGAGCAGATAATGCCAGTCCTAGATGAGATGTTCGCTAGCTTAGGGAAAAAGATAAGCGAATTCCAAGAGCGAGACAGTGGAGCCTGTCGCGGATATCTCATCTAGAAGTTAACATAAACCAATATAGGGCATTGAAGGGCTCCTCATATATCCCCCTACCAGCAGTCCTGAATAAGAAGCATGCCTGCATCAACATCCGTAACAATGATGTTTATTGTTTTAAATGGGGAGTCATTGCAGCGCTAAGTCCCGCCGTTGATCGCAAACCCCAAAGGCCCCAAAATTACAACATTCGGAATATTGAACATAGCGAGATAAGTCTATCTAATGGAATGGTTGTAAACTTTGGGTGTTTAGCCTTTCCGCTAGCACTCAAAGACATTGAACGCTTCGAACCGCTTAATGCCGATATAAGCGTCAATGTTTTCGGGTTTGACGAAGATATTAGTGCTATAGTCGGCCCATACTATAGATACATAAAATATCACGTCAACATGCTTCCTATTCAGGACATGGATCGATCCCACTGTGTTGATTAAAAATATTTCAAGGTAGGTTATCAAAACTCTATAAATATTTCTATTTTTTTTGTTTTTAAATTTATTTCTGTTTATTGTTTTCCAATAAAATTTGTTTTAAAAAATATAATGCATTATACTTGTACACATTTCTTCTTTTTCTCTTTTATTTTACATTGTTTCAATAGACTGGCACGCTCCCAAGTTACACAACATAAGTGTGCAGCACATTTCTGCAACGGCTGCCTGCAGTACTCCGGCGATAGCAGCATCATGGGCAGGCATAACTGTAATAAGGTCGTCACATTTATGCCGGAGGAGAACAAGGCGATCATAGCTTTTAAGAATCATAAGCGTAAGCTCCCAGTCCCATTCGTTGTCTATGCAGACTTCGAATGTATTTTAAGTAGTGTAGATAGTAGTAGTAATAGTAATAATTTAGTTAATAAGCATATACCTGTGGCCTTTAGCTATAACATTCATTATAGTTATGATAATAGGTTAATTAAATTTGTAATTTATTCGGGGGAGGATGCTCCCACAAAATTCGTAAAATTTTTAGTTAGGGATATTTTAGATGTATATTATAAGTATTTGAGTGTTATAAAACCAATGGCCTCCTTAACACCTCAGCAGTCAATGCATCAGAGGGAATGCAAAAACTGCCATATATGCAATTTGGAGTTGGGTGCAGACAGAGTGGCGGATCATTGTCACCTTACTAGCGACTATAGGGGTCCAGCACACAACAGCTGTAACCTGCAATTCCAAATTGCAAATTTCGTCCCCATATTCTTTCATAATTTTTCCGGGTATGACTGTCATTTGTTCATTAAGGAATTAAATTTTATTGATAGGGATATAAATGTGATTCCTATGAACAAGGAGTTATACGTCTCTCTTTCAAAGCATATCAGAGTTAGCGAGAAAAAGACAATAGAGCTGAGATTTTTAGATTCCTTCCGGTTTATGGCCGCAAGTTTGGATGACTTGGCATCAAATTTAACAGAATCAGACTTCCATACAATCCGCCAAATGTATCCAAATTATAATGAATTTAGTCTTTTAAAAAGAAAAGGTGTATACCCATATGAATACCTGAATTTATTAGAGCGACCTTCTCTTCCTTTTCGAGAGGAAAGTCGCTTGACAAACAAGCAATGTTCGGTTGACGATTATGAACACGCCGTTAAGGTTTGGCAAACATTCAATTGTCAAACTCTTAACGACTACATGCTTTTATATCTGAAAACGGACGTTCTTATTTTAATAGACATTTTTAAAAATTTAAGAAAAGTCTGTAAAAATATTTATGAGTTGGATCCATGCCAGTATTACTCTGCCCCAGGATTATCCTGGGATGCCATGTTGAAAACCACTCAAATAGAACTCGAGTTGTTTACGGATATAGACATGTATATGTTCGTACAGAAAAGTATAAGGGGAGGCATTGTCCAGTGCTCTAAGAGGCATTCAAAGGCTAATAATAACATGATTCTAATAAGCCATGTATTTGAATGCCAATAACTTATATGGCTGGGCAATGTCGCAATATCTTCCTTATGGCGGTTTCGAATGGATGACAGATATTGATAGTTTTGATGTTGAGGCAATCCCCGAAAATTCATCTTTCGGCTATATTCTGGAAGTGGATTTAATTTATCCAGCTAATTTGCATGACGCCCACAATGATTTACCATTTTGCGCAGAAAATACAAAAATCTCCAAATGGTAAATTTGCGAAGCTGATAACTGATTTAACCGACAAGACTGCTTATACAATTCACTATCAGAATCTTCAGCAATGTCTGAAGAATGGTTTAAAGCTTGCTAAAATTCATAAAGTTTTAAAGTATAAACAGTCTTGTTGGTTAAAGCAGTATATCGATCTCAACACTCACCATAGAACCTTGGATAAGAATAATTTTGAGCAAAAATTTCTTCAAATTATTGAATAATGCCGTATATGGAAACACAATGGAAAATGTTGACAAGAGGAAAGATGTAAAAATTGCAACTGAATGGGTGACCACTGCATCCACCCAGTCTGGCCATACAAAAATTTCGCATATTCAGACTCGATTTACAAAAAACGGCTACAGGGGAGTTCCTAATTTTTTGATATTTTCCTCCTATATGGAGTATCTTCCGATGGCCATGTATTTCATGAACGCACGCGGAGGTCTTCCTGACCAGTGACCACTGCATCCACCCAGTCTGGCCATACAAAAATTTCGCATATTCAGACTCGATTTACAAAAAAACGGCTCCGGGGAGTTCCTAGTTTTTTAATAATTTCCTCCTATATGTAGTATCTTCCGATGGCCATGTATTTCATGAACGCACGCGGAGGTCTTCCTGACCAGTGACCACTGCATCCACCCAGTCTGGCCATACAAAAATTTCGCATATTCAGACTCGATTTACAAAAAATGGCTACAGGGGAGTTCCTAATTTTTTGATATTTTCCTCCTATATGGAGTATCTTCCGATGGCCATGTATTTCATGAACGCACGCGTAGGTCTTCCTGACCAGTGACCACTGCCAGTCCATCCACCCAGTCTGGCCATACAAAAATTTCGCATATTCAGACTCGATTTACAAAAAAACGGCTACAGGGGAGTTGCTAATTTTTTGATATTTTCCTCCTATATGGTGTATCTTCCGATGGCCATGTGTTTCATGAACGCACGCGGAGGTCTTCCTGACCAGTGACCACTGCCAGTCCATCTACCCAGTCTGGCCATACAAAAATTTCGCATATTCAGACTCGATTTACAAAAAAACGGCTACAGGGGAGTTGCTAATTTTTTGATATTTTCCTCCTATATGGAGTATCTTCCGATGGCCATGTGTTTCATGAACGCACGCGGAGGTCTTCCTGACCAGTGACCACTGCCAGTCCATCCACCCAGTCTGGCCATACAAAAATTTCGCATATTCAGACTCGATTTACAAAAAAACGGCTACAGGAGAGTTCCTAATTTTTGGATATTTTCCTCCTATATGAAGTATCTTTCAGTGGCCATGTGTTTCATGAACGCACGCGGAGGTCTTCCTGACCAGTGACCACTGCATCCACCCAGTCTGGCCATACAAAAATTTGACATATTCAGACTCGATTTACAAAAAAACGGCTACAGGGGAGTTTCTAATTTTTTGATATTTTCCTCCTATATGGAGTATCTTTCAGTGGCCATGTGTTTCATGAACGCACGCGGAGGTCTTCCTGACCAGTGACCACTGCATCCACCCAGTCTGGCCATACAAAAATTTGACATATTCAGACTCGATTTACAAAAAAACGGCTACAGGGGAGTTCCTAATTTTTTGATATTTTCCTCCTATATGAAGTATCTTTCAGTGGCCATGTGTTTCATGAACGCACGCGGAGGTCTTCCTGACCAGTGACCACTGCCAGTCCATCTACCCAGTCTGGCCATACAAAAATTTGACATATTCAGACTCGATTTACAAAAAAACGGCTACAGGGGAGTTCCTAATTTTTTGATATTTTCCTCCTGTATGAAGTATCTTTCAGTGGCCATGTGTTTCATGAACGCACGCGGAGGTCTTCCTGACCAGTGACCACTGCATCCACCCAGTCTGGCCATACAAAAATTTGACATATTCAGACTCGATTTACAAAAAAACGGCTACAGGGAGTTCCTAATTTTTGGATATTTTCCTCCTATATGGAGTATCTTTCAGTGGCCATGTGTTTCATGAACGCACGCGGAGGTCTTCCTGACCAGTGACCACTGCATCCACCCAGTCTGGCCATACAAAAATTTGACATATTCAGACTCGATTTACAAAAAAACGGCTACAGGGGAGTTCCTAATTTTTTGATATTTTCCTCCTATATGAAGTATCCTTCAGTGGCCATGTGTTTCATGAACGCACGCGGAGGTCTTCCTGACCAGTGACCACTGCATCCACCCAGTCTGGCCATACAAAAATTTGACATATTCAGACTCAATTTACAAAAAAACGGCTACAGGGGAGTTCCTAATTTTTGGATATTTTCCTCCTATATGAAGTATCTTTCAGTGGCCATGTGTTTCATGAACGCACGCGGAGGTCTTCCTGACCAGTGACCACTGCATCCACCCAGTTTGGCCATACAAAAATTTGACATATTCAGACTCGATTTACAAAAAAACGGCTACAGGGAAGTTCCTAATTTTTTGATATTTTCCTCCTATATGAAGTATCTTTCAGTGGCCATGTGTTTCATGAACGCACGCGGAGGTCTTCCTGACCAGTGACCACTGCATCCACCCAGTCTGGCCATACAAAAATTTGACATATTGAGACTCGATTTACAAAAAAACGGCTACAGGGGAGTTCCTAATTTTTGGATATTTTCCTCCTATATGAAGTATCTTTCAGTGGCCATGTGTTTCATGAACGCACGCGGAGGTCTTCCTGACCAGTGACCACTGCATCCACCCAGTTTGGCCATACAAAAATTTGACATATTCAGACTCGATTTACAAAAAAACGGCTACAGGGGAGTTCCTAATTTTTTGATATTTTCCTCCTATATGGAGTATCTTTCAGTGGCCATGTGTTTCATGAACGCACGCGGAGTCTTCCTGACCAGTAGGTCACAGCCATGCAGTGACCACTGCATCTACCCAGTCTGGCCATACAAAAATTTGACATATTCAGACTCGATTTACAAAAAAACGGCTACAGGGGAGTTCCTAATTTTTTGATATTTTCCTCCTATATGGAGTATCTTCCGATGGCCATGTGTTTTATGAACGCACACGGAGTTCTTCCCTTTCAGTGACCACTTTTCCTAACCAATCTAGTGGTGAAGTATGTGAAATATACAAAACAAATATTTCAATGTGTCATGGGTTTGAGTCTTTGCTAAGTTAAATTCGAATTTAACTAGCTCAAATGCAAATTTAACTTGCTCAAATACGAATTTAACTTCACGCACTTTAAGGTAAGGGTATATTAACTTTGTAACGAAATGTGTAACGCATAGAACTAGAGACGATAGTTATAGAAAAGTATATATATTCTTGATCACCGTGACCTCCTGAGTCGATTTAGCCATGTCCGTCCGTCTGTCTGTCTGTCTGTCTGTCTGTTGAAATCACGATCACAGGAGAACCAATGAAGATATCGTGATGAAACTTTGCAGATATATTGTTTTATGTGGTGGGCAGGTTGGTATTGAAAATGGGCAAAATCGGTCCACGGCCACGCCTATTTTTTATTAAAAATGTGATATCAGCGTTCGTTTTTGAGCTATTACAACAAAAAAATTGCTGGGTATAGAGTAGCATTATCCGTGAATGTGCCAACATTAACAACAAAAAAATTGCTGGGTATAGAGTAGCATTATCCGTGAATGTGCCAAATATGGGCGTGATCCGCCCACTTTTAGGTTACAAAAGAGGCAAAAGAGGGATATATAGTTAAATACATAAACTTCCGGAATAAAACTTTAGATAACAACTTGTTTTACAAAAAACATTATTACATCAAAACTGGGTGCGGTCCGCCCACTTTTACACTACATATACAGTATAGCAGTATGAAAAAAAGTTTATTACCAAGGAAATAAAGTTTAAATGAACACAATTATAAAACAACTAAGCTAGTTATTTTGTTTTGAAAAAGGTAATGACCACGCCTACTATTTATACAGAGGCGGAGCTAGGTCTAATGGACCCCGGGACGGTTAATCAACTTGTAGCCCCAAAAATGCCTAGAATGCAATAAGTAAATACTTGATTTCCACAACTGCCGCCCCCGACATTGTGCCGCCCAGAGTGAACCGCCACCCCCGCCCCACCCTAGCTTCGGCAATTTTTTTAAAACTTTTAGGTGTAGGGTATCTAAGATTCGGCCAGGCCGAATATAGCTTTCTTACTGGTTTTTTTTCTTTTTCGAACCGAGACAAATGACGTACGAAACAGCCATCTTAGTATAGTTTTCTAGAGTATGTAGCTTTTACGTAGGGCAAAAAGTGATGACTGTGGATGCAATAAACCAGGGTTAGAAACCAATGGCTGCTTTGTTCTTCACCTAGGAGTTACACCAATCAACACGTGTAGGGTTTAGAACATAAAAAACGGGAGTAAAATTAAATTTAATTAACATTTATTCATTTTAAAATAATATTGATTACAATATTTAATGATTATTTTAGATTTCGTATTTAAAACTAATCAATAAAAAACTTTAATTTTTCATTTTTAACGGTTAGGTTTAGCCAGGGACAAAAAGCTTAATGACTTATAGCTCAATTGTCTGGTGGCATAAAGCAGACCAGATAACGATAAAAGTCGAACTGGACAGGTCGAGGGTCCAACGTCTGGCATGCATAGCCATCAGTGGTGCCATGCGCACCACCCCGACGTTCGCGCTGGAGGAGATACTCTGGCTGCTACCGATAGACTTATTTATTAAGAGGACGGCGGCGATGCGCATGTTTAGGAACGGTGTTTGGCGCGGTGCTGGTTTACCAGCGACAGGACATGGTCGCATTATCGACATTGTCTGTGCAAAGGTCTGTGCAAAGGTCGATGTTTGCATGCCTATGGATGGTATGTGCAGTGTGCGAATCATCGATAGGTGCCACGAACTCTGATCGCAGACGGCCGACTGCACGATGAGTGCAGCAAGCATGACCTAAACATCTTCACGGATGGGTTATTGATGGATGGAAGAGCAGGTGCAGGAGTCTTCTCTTCGGAGTTGAACCTTGGCTGTAAGCTCCATTTAGGGAAATACGTGTCCGTGTATCAGGCCGAACTACTGGCCCTGATACATGCTCTGGACCATCTAATTGGCGATCAGGTGCGGAATAGCAGAATCCTTCTAGCACTGGAACACCAGGCGGTGATTAAGAGCATGGCACGGACGAATGTTAATTCCAGACAGGTGCTGGAGGACAGCCTCCAGCCCAATGAGTGTGCCCAGTACAACAGGGTAACACTCTGTTGGGTCAAAGGGCACATAGGAACAGAACAGAATGAGAAAGCGGACTCGCTTGCGAAGAAAGGCTGACTATTTTTGCGGGCCTGAGCCGAGGGTCGCTCTTAGCGATGGGAGGGTCAGGGCCTTGATGGACGAGTGGTTGTACTCTGAACATGCACGAAGGGGGAGGGAGCTCTCCACATGTCGTCAAACGAAGATGGTTATCATTAAACCGCTTCGCAGAGAGGCCAGACGACTATTCGAATACAGAAGAGACAGTCTTAGTTGGCTTATCTGTTTGATCACTGGACACGGCAATTTCAGATATCATCTCCATAAGATGGGACTTGCGGAGGATGGTGTCTGCAGGCTGTGCCTAGAAGATGAAGAGTCAGCGGATCACATAGTGAACCATTGTCCGGCGCTGGCAGCCAGAAGGCTCAGCGTGAATGGTCTTAACGATGACGTTCGACGCTGGGATTCATGGTTTAAGAACGCACTTGCGTTCACAAGGGACCTGGTCATGTTCGGGAGTTCGAATCGTTGGCCGCCTGCACTGACCAAGGGACATGGGGGCGAAGAGGGACCTACTCGTTCTGGTCTGCTTCGACTATTCCCCCAAAGAAAGAGGACGGTTTTAGTGGGTAGTCCGCAAGTTACGGAGTTCCACACTATCGTCAGACCTGCTAACGAATTTCCTACTTCAAAAAAAAAAAAAAAGTACTTAAATATTCAATAAGTTTAATATTGGCCCACATCGACCTAAAAATACTTAAGGGTCTTTTTTTTAAGCGCAGCCGGGTAAAAAATATACTAATAGCTATTGAATACACAAATGTAAATATACATATTCATTAGATTAAGGGCCTTATGCTCGATCTGCGCAACGGTAGCGTTAACTCCGTTTCCGTTCCTCTTAAAACAGCATGTGCTAACTCTTACGATGAGCCCCGTTGAGAGAACTGCGCTTTACGTATTTCCCCTATTTGTCAACTGGTATGTAAAACATGTGTATCTAGTGTACACAAATTTTACAATCAGACGTCTCTTTCTTTCTTGTGATTATATATACTGAATGTGAATATGTTCTTATACCTGTTTTGTTCTCTCTTGAGTGTGTATTGGAAATTTTTTTCACTTACCACTGAGAAAAATATATGCGCTGAAACACAAAGCATGAATTTTTTTGGACTTTGGTTGTTTGCACGCTATATACATATATGGATTATTCCAGCACATTGTGATTGAAGCATAAAGTAGATAATGGTATAATATTTTATAATATAAGTAAATTGAATAATTCAATAATATTTTTAAATATAAAGGGAAAATTCACATAAACTTTGTAATAAAGACAAACAATGATAATTTTTTGGGTATAGCAAAATCAGAACAGCGCAGCATACAGTCCTATCTCATCGATGGCTCGGAAGCTACTGAATTTATATTGTACATTCTATTGTATTTTGGATATCATCAACCTTTTTGTTTACCAAACCCAGCCGGCAGGCATTGTGTTTAGAACACCACACAAAATAATACACAATCGCCAAGATCTACGGACGAACTGAAAGAAGCGGTTGCTAAAAAGCAACCCCTTCTCAATGGCACACCGCTCCCGCTTCTGTTGGTTGCAAAATATGCTTCTCTAACGTAAATACGTAAGAAGAGTGTAAAATGTTGTTGTAAAGAGGAGAAATTTCAGCGGTACCGCTTCTAACAGAAGCCCAAGTTGTGTGTATACTAAAAACACATTTTGAACAGCTGTTTAACGAATATAACAAAGAGTAACGCTGAGAAGCGGTACCGTTCGCAGATCGAGCATAAGGCCCTAAATAGAAGTTCACGAAAATTACAAATAAACTTACACGAATGTCTCGGATTTCATATCGAAGACAAGCAATTCCCCAAGCTTCGCTTGCTTTGTTAATTGAGTCAACTATGCTTACATTAAGCGATTCTCTTTCTCGAAAAACTTTGTCGAGAGACATTTTTCCCAGTTCAGAACGCATTGTGGTTTGTGCCAACTGTGTTATTGCAAACTCTGGATCTTCGACTCCATAAGACGCTTGAAAAGATTGAAAGATAAAGATTAAAAGCTGTAGAAATAAAAATGGCAAAAATCGCATAGTTTAATGTTAACTCCAAGGTTACGGCACGCAATAAAATTCCCAAGACACATTTAATTTACACCGCAGCTCACCGACGCCACTGAAACCAAAAATTCTGCTTGGTTCTCACCAAAATAATTGGTGTAAAAATTATATGTGCCGTGGAAACATGCGTACGCGTATTCTTCATTTTGTATTTGTTTGGTATTTGTATTGTTCTTCTTTTTTAATTATAAAAAAAATTAATACATAATATTATTATGTATGCTATGTATAATATGCAGACGGTTCAAATTTAGGACTTGAAATTATTGCAACAATCCACAAAAACCATATCTGACCAGTTCTTGGACGTTCAAGTGCTTGAAAAAACTTTTAAAAACTTGAAAACCTGCATATACTTATATTATATTATTCTAATAAACGAGTAACAATTGTATATATACAGTGGTGGACAAAACATATACAACTAAAATGATGTTTTTGCAAATGGTTCCGCAGACGCTAAACTACTTTGAAAAAAATGAGAGTTTTCTAACTAGCTTATACGCTTACGTTCATACGGCACACAACCTTTTCCATTAAAAGTTTGATTGATTAGATTTGATTAAAATTTTTAAGAAAAAACTCACAATCTTACTGGACAAAATAAATGCAACTCATGTAGAAATGAACACATTTTGCAGCTGTAACGCTATATTGGTCTAATTTTTTGTAAAACTTGTAATACTTTAAGAGAGATTTTGTGTCCTTTAAGAGATTATTCTCTATTCAAATTTTTTTCTATTTTGACCTTTGGTCTGGTAAACGCGATTGCTTCCCTTCACAACATACTGATCATGTAATCTTGCTGATTACTGACTTATTTGTGCATGATATTCCTGTGACTGCTCTATCTTTAATTTTTTCCAAATCTTTCTGATTTAAGTGTCCCAATCTTCTATGCCATACTTCACTGCTGACGGCTGAAGAAGGAGATGTAAACAAAAATTTTATCATAGTGGTATCTCGTAAAGTTTAACAGATATAGGCCTGGAATTTAGAAACATTAAAGGGCTATAATGTCGGAACTAGACGAGACCAATACAAATTATTGTTGTTAGGGTCAGCGCCAGAAACAACAACAACATGCGTTAGGACGAGAAGCGCCTAATTTAAGCCGAAAGTGCAAACGTTTTAAGTAAAAACATAGGCATATTTAAATAAACATATTTCGTCCATCCTTAAATAGCAGCTAAAATCGTATGTGCCGGACCCTAGAGTTCTCAACAACTCTTGAGTGCTGCCACGAACACTACTTTCCTTCCTCCACTTCTTCATCCATCAAGAGCGATTCCTTTGCGAATCTTCATCGGCTACAACATAGCATGCACCCGCTGTTGCCATCGCCGCAACACAAGCCATTTGTGATTCCTCCATTATTAATATTTTTAAATAAATAAACTATTTTAAAAAATTTCACAACGCAACGTTTTCCACTGAACGAGAAAACCAAAGTGAAGCAGGTAATTACCATTGAACTAAAATTCAAACATGGGATTTTTAGAAATCCTATTTTTCCTTTACGCATTAATCATAATATAATAAATATGGCAACTACGGCCAACATTTTAATATTCAGTAAATTTCACACATACATTGACATAACATGTTTATGGCTTTTGAAACTAAATGTGATACCACCCAAAAAAAAAAATGTGAAATTCCAAAATGACTACAGGTTGGCTCTTAAGTTAGATTTGACAAGTAGAATATAATTTCTATAGGACTCGCTTCATAGAAGATACTTTCGTTTATACAGAATATAACGAGTCCGACTGGAAGCAGTATGCGTTTTACAATATAACTTAAATCACATCGTTTTAAGGTTTCTTAATCCTCTAACATCTTTGTTAAAGCACGTGGGAGCGCAATTCTCGCTAATACTACGTTGTGGCACTGTAGAGTTAAAACACTCTATCAGGTCATTAAGTATGAAATGTCGGACTTTGAAACGAAAGGTCAGTTTATTTGATCTCCAATCAGAAAGAATATGATTAATCAAAATATGTGCCTAAACTATCGATGGTGTTTTGCCAATTTATCGGTAAGTTTTGTATGCCTGCAGCGAAGAAGGCATACTCTGTGGGGCGAGAGGCATTGAAATCCGAAAAGACATCTTTCACAGCTTGAGAACTGAAGGATTTTCCTGGTAGAACTGGTCCAATGCCTGGAATAAATGGTAGTCCATTGGTGCAAGGTCTGGTGAATACGGTGGGTAACAGAGAGTTTCAAGCCTAACTCCTGCAATTTGATTAGCTTTGTTCGAGCGACATGTGGCCGCGAGTTGTCTTGTAAGAGGATTCGACAAATTAATTGACCAATCTAGGTTGATTAATGGAAAGCTCTCTCATCATCATGACGAACTCATTGCAGTAGACATTTGCTGCTATGGATTGAGCAGGTCTCTATAATAATAAGAATTTTCTGATGAATGTTTGGTTTAGGGCTCTGTTTCGGAACCTCTTTTTTATCCAACAATCTTGCCGAACGTTTTCGATTGTCGAATTAAATCCATTTTATATCAACCGTTACAATGCGATATAGAAAAGGTTCGATTATATACAGAGATAGTAAAGAAAGGCAAGCTTCGAACGATTTCTTTTTTGATGCTCGTTTAACTCATACGGAACCCATCGATCCGGTTTTTTGACCTTACCAATTTGTGTTTTACTACCATTACCAAAATTACTAGCATAGAAAGGCTAAACCCTGGTGCTAGTTCACGCGTAGTTGGAGACGTATATGCTTTCACTACAGCTTTCAGATTATCATTATCAAACTTACTCGACGGTCTTCCACGTGGTTTATTTGCAAGGCTAGAATCACCAGAACGAAACTTATTAAACCAACGTCGTAAGGGTCGATGATTAGATGCACCTTCAACAAACACTTCATTGATGTTTCGAGGTGTCTGCGACGCATTGGTTCCGCGACGAAACTCATATTCGAAAATTACCCGCATTTTTACCTTTCCTCTCAATCTCATCTCATCTCATGGGAGCTATTCTATATCAGAAGATTCAAAAAGAATTTCGATTTGCACAATGCATTTGAAAGAGTATTGATGCACCTTTATGACAACAAAAAACTTAAAAACGGTATAGTCAAGTGTCAGAGATATCAACTATCACTCTCAGCTCTTATAAAAATCGGATATTCATACTTAGTGACCTAATGCATTGTTCTTTTCTTTTGAGCGATATACTCCGAACACTGATCAAAACATTAATATGGATACAAAAAAATTAGAAATAGTACAAATACCAAATATATACAATTTATAATAAAGAGTATAAGAATATTACCTTTGTAAGGATCAATAATACGTAAGTAGAGAACACCGTCTATACTTAATGTGACATTGTCCGATGTAATAGCGCTTTGTTTAGGTACATCAATTGCGATTTCCTTTAAACTTTGTACATATTTAATCCTGTCAATAATTGGAACTAGTATGTTAAATCCGGGTTCCATTATTCTATGAAAACGACCCATTCGCTCGACGATCCAAGCCTATAAAAATAATGCCATGATTTAAAAATGCATGAGAACAAAACTAAAGAACAGTGTTCTATTACACAAACTTACAGATTTTTACTTTGTCAGAATAGAAATTAGGATTAAGTAAATTAAATAAAGTAAAGTAAAGTAATAAATGTTTGTTTACTACAAATTATATAAGTGTATGTATAAATACCATACATACAAGGGCTAAAAGTTTACCGGAAAATAAAAAAAAGCAAGTTATTTACAAGAAAATACCACGTCATTGTTTCTCAAAATATCCGTTGTATCATAGAATAACGACTGAGAAGAATCCTATCTTCCAGTGCAGTGAGCATCAGCTCTCTAAGGAAGGAGGATGGCTCCTGGACGATGTCAAAAAGGGAATCCCTGGAGGTTCTGGTTGACACACACTTTCCGGGAAATAATCACACCGACGGTATTGATACTCCCCATTCTTCCTTAAGGGATCTGGAATATCTGATAACAGATAGCGCGGTAGCCTGGGCTGTAAGCAGCTTCAAACCTTTCAAGTCCCCGGGACCAGATGGGATCTTCCCGGCTGAGCTGCAAAATACCCAGGAAGTAGTAATGGCTGGTAGTCATCTACAAGGGTTGCCTACGAACGGGCTACATTCCTCTGCGGTGGAGAAATAGTGTGGTGGTGTTTATACCGAAGGCGGGCAAGCGCACGCATGAGGCTGCAAAAGATTTTCGACCCATCACACTATCATCCTTTCTTTTGAAGATCCTGGAGAGGATCCTTGAACTGCATATAAGAGGAAAATATTTGACAAATATATCCTCAGCTCAACACGCATACCTAAAAGGGAAATCTGTGGAAACAGCTCTACACTCTCTGGTGGACGCTATAGAAAAATCCCTAGCCTGGCGGGAATTCTCCCTTGTGGCCTTTGTGGATATCGAGGGTGCCTTCAACAACGTGGAGGCCAACGCAATTCTAAACGCCATGAGAACCCTAAATATAGAGGAACGCCTGATATCCTTCATCAGTCAACTGCTTAAAGGAAGGACTATTGAAGCGAGATTGGGTGACTCAAGGCTTAAAAGGATGGTATGGAGGGGTACTCCACAAGGTGGGGTCCTATCTCCTGTACTGTGGAATATAGTGGTCGATGGGCTACTAAAGGCCCTGGAAAGAGAAGGCCTAAAGATCATTGCATATGCGGATGATCTCGCCATACTGGCGTCGGGCAAGCACCCTCACGTTATCAGAGATCTAGTGCAGAACGCTCTGAACATTACAGCAAGATGGGCAGCTCCGAGAGGCTTAGGGGTCAATCCCCAGAAAGCGGAGCTCGTCGTCTTCACACGGAAACACAGGATTCCTCAAATCGAACCTCTAAGGTTGGGCGGCGTTAGGCTCAACTTTAAAGAAGATGTAAAATTCCTCGGTCTGATCCTGGACAGGAAACTTAGCTGGAAAACGAACATCACCGAGAGGGTGAACAAGGCCATGGTAGCTCTTTATACTTGTAGAAAGGCCATTGGAAACAAATGGGGCCTCAATTCAGCAATAACCCACTGGTTATATGTGGCCATAGTTAGGCCCATACTGCTGTATGGGGTGGTCATCTGGTGGCCAGCCCTCACTAAGGCAACGAACTGCAAGCTGTTGGACAAAGTGCAAAGGTCAGCATGCTTGTTAATTGGAGGAGCTCTGAAGTCAACACCGACCGCGGCTCTGGAAGTACTACTGTACCTCCCACCAATAGACATCATGGGGAGGCAAATGGCTAGGTGCACAGCCGTAAGGCTGAATGCCGTAAAGAAATGGACCAACAGGAATGTTGGACATCAGAAAATTTTGGAAGGTTTACCTTCCTCCTTCGAAAACCTCGACTACACCGTACCAACTCTTCTTCCATCAAAAAAATTCGTGTCGGTAATACCGGCCAGGGAGGAATGGGAGAGCGGGACACTGCCAGGCGGAGAGGGTATGCATTGGTATACCGATGGATCGAAAATGCTTGGCAGGGTTGGGGGAGGGTTTTTCTGTGAACGTCTTGGGACCGAAGAAAACTTTCGACTACCAGACTACTGCAGCGTCTTCCAGGCGGAAGTGCTGGCAATCAGCGAGGTACTGTCCTGGCTGAAGGACAATCAAATATACAATAGAGATATTTGCATTTGTACGGACAGCCAGGCAGCGATAAAAGCCCTGGATGCAACCTTCACCACTTCTATAGTGGTAAAAAGCTGCCACCAATCTCTAAATGAGATGGCAGAGCAGTTCTCCATCAAGCTGTGCTGGGTTCCAGGACACAGCA
This sequence comes from Myopa tessellatipennis, assembly GCA_943737955.2. Classification (NCBI taxonomy): domain Eukaryota; kingdom Metazoa; phylum Arthropoda; class Insecta; order Diptera; family Conopidae; genus Myopa; species Myopa tessellatipennis. The sequence continues at coordinate 22,392,002 of OX031315.1, forward strand.
ACTATCCAGGGAACTGCCGAGCGGATGAATTAGCCCGTCAGGGAACGGAACTAGTTATAAATACGGATAACTCACGTGTAGGTATGCCACTTGCTACCTGTAAGCAGACTATAAAATCACATGCCTTGAAAGAGGCCAATAAAAGGTGGGAGAAGCTGGTGACTTGTAAGAATGCAAGGCAGCTATGGCCCACTTATAACAAAAAGAGTTCAAATAACCTCCTATTGCTGAGCAGGGAAAATATTCGGCGGATGATAGGAGTTATAACAGGCCACTGCCTTTTTGGCGCTCATGCGAGGCGTATGGGGCTTTTCGCAAATGATTTTTGCAGGAGTTGCAGGGATGAGGAGGAGGAGGAAACGGTAACGCATCTCCTATGCGACTGCCCTGCACTGTCCCAAAGAAGGCAAACCCACATGGGAGCCTTTCTCTATAATGACCTCAGTGAAATGATACCCCTCAAGATAGGTGGTCTGAGTCGTTATATAAACAGCTCGGGGTGGCTGAACTGAGTCTTGGGGGGGAGATCCATATGGCATCACAATGGGCCCCAGCGGTCTAAGTGTGTCCTTAGGGACAGCCTAACTAACCTAACCTAACCTATCATAGAATAAGTAGTATACAGAAGTCGTATCTCGGCCTGCGATGCCTTTTTACTTTATAGTGCGGTCGGAACAACTGAGGGAAAGATCAAACAACGAGAGAGCAAACGTGAACAGAGAAAAGCAATAACGAACAAAGAGAAGCAACGACAGAGTAAGCATAAAACGTTTGTGTGCGTACATCTGTTTTGCTAGACTGCATCGTGAATTCACATGGTGTTGACAAAATTTTGTTTCAAGCTTTAGTTTTCTGTATTTTGTTTTCTTCCCCTGAAAGTTTGATATTTTATATTGCATAGCTATGTGCAGCATGAACAGGAGTTACTGGTTAATTGTAGTGCTCTAGTAAAAAATTACTAGAGAGGAAAATTAAATATTGCCGGCACTTTGGATCAACAGCGCCGGTATTTCATTTTGAAAGAAAATTTTACTGACATTATACACAAAATAGGGTATTTCGAAAGTATCTCCCAATTCCTCTTACAGGACCATTGGTCACAAGTTACAACTTTAACTACAATACGTTACAATTACATAGAACAATTACACAATAATAAGGTCAATTCTTAATCGCAAACCCGTCTTCCTTCGGTTTGGTTTTTACTTGACAATGTGTATCGTTCACAATTGATAAAACTTGTTTCGCAATTAATGTATAACTACAACTCGTAATGCCTGTTTTAATTCACAAGATGGGTTTATATATCTTTTGAGATTTGTTGTTGGGCAGAATCATTTCCGCATCGATTCTGCAATTATCTCAACAATTACTTTTGACACTAAATTGCGAATTTTGCTCTTCTGAATTGAACGCGATGTTCCACTTATTGGAATGCGATCAAGTTCAGTTTTTATCTAGACCATGACTGTGCCGTGTGAACTAACATACTTTCTGCCACGTTCATATAAAAATGCAGCATAAAAGTATGTGTTACCACACGTTGAGCAATATTAACTACTGGGCCAAAAGGTATGTGGTGTTAGTAACGTTAAGCGTTGTTATTACCAGAGCAATAATTTTGACCTACAACATCCCTCCACCCTAGGGGAAGAAAAATAAAATAATAATAAAATAAAAGTAAGAACCCTAATCCCCCCAAGTTATAACCTACACCTTAAGATTAAGGGTATATTCACTTTGTCACGAAATGTGTAACGCATAGAAATAGACACGAAAGGTATGGAAAAGTATATATATTCTTGATCAGCGTGACCTCCTGAGTCACTTTAGCCATGTCCGCCTGTCTGTTGAACGTGTCGGACGTGTTCTTCTTTTGCTTTGCGTTGATTTTTTTATTCGTTTCTTATTATGTTTTGCTCCGCTTGCGCTGTATTAGTTGGTGATCGCGAAAATAATATTGCAATTGCTATCAAGAAACTAACAAGTGAAGTAGCAGAATTGAAAAAATTCATATATAATCAATTTAAAAGTGAATTATATGTCACTGATAAAGACGAAACCTATTCTCAAGTTTCTGGTTTTTCTAGCGCGGGAGACGCTGGTGAGGCTACGCTAACAGTTCCGACGCGCCTCCGCCACCTCAAACCGACAGCAAAGAAAGCAGGTGAGAAAATTTGTTATTATTATAAATTTGTTTGTGTAAGTGCTCGCTCTCTCGCTAAAAAACCGGTTTCAAAGCCGGCAAAAGCTGTTCTTAATCATGAGTCCGCGGAGCTTGATATTTGCACTAATCAAACAAGTGTTTCTAATGCTAATTCTTCAGAACCTGGTGTTGAAAGCGGTACCGGGGCGGCTGCTACTAGTTCTTCAGCTGTAGATGGTTCATCTGTTCCTGCTGCTCACTATGACTGAACGACGATTAGAAAGAAAAATTCAAAGAGGCGCGAAATCATTATTGGTAACAATGCGAACAGTGGTTTAGAAGTTATAACTAATAAAAAATGGTTTACTTTACTTGGCGTACTTTAAACCCACCGTTTCGGTGGATAATATCATTGAATATGTTCATGATACTTTTAAAATAGATAAAATTCGCATGGTGTGTTACAAACTGGTAAAGAAGGATGCCGAACTTTCCAAGTTAAAGAAAATTAGCTTCAAATTGGGAGTTGACGAAGCTTTTTACAAAGTTTTCAATAACCCATCTTTGTGGCAAGCATATATGAAGTTACGTCCCTTCCGTTTTTTTCAAAAACCCGAGGAATCAGGAGATCTGCATTAACTGAATCATGTGAATTCAATAATGCTGCCGTAAGTTCGATAAAAACTGTTAATGGTATTTACCAAAATGTTCGGGGAATCAACACGAAGTTGCGTGATTTATTTACGCTTAGTTATGACTTCGATTATCATATTGTTCTTTTTACAGAAACATGCCTTAGGCCTGATTATCATAACTTGGAAATGTTTTCTGATAATTACAATATATACAGAAGAGATAGAAATACTACCTTCAACAAATTTAACGCGTGGAGGCGGTGTACTTATTTCTGTTAAATCTTCATCTTATGAATCCCAGTAATAGACTAATTGTTCTGGGCGATTTTAATTTACCTCGGGTGGTTCGGGAGAAATGCGATTACACTTCCGCTCTACTTCCATCATCTGAAGCTCAAACCGACTCATGCTTCCTAAATGAGGTGGCCTCTTGTATCCTGTTTCAAATTAACTTCAACAATCGCACTTCAGATCTTATATTCGTTGATTATATGGACTTATTCAGTGTATCTCGCTGTGCGCCTCTTGTATCACCTGAGGATAAACACCACCCTAGTCTAAAAATCAATATAATTAACCAGGAACTCAAAATTTCCTCTCGCGACAGTGGAATTCGTAAGAAAATGAAATTGAACTTCAAGCACACAAATTATGAGCTTCTGAATAATGCTATTAGCTCCTTAGATTGGAGTCTAAGGTCAAGTCAATCCTACATCTGGATTTCGCTGTAACGTCTTTTAACAACACCTTAACGAAATCTTTTAATTCATCCGTACCGTTGCGATCACATGCCTCCTGTTCTGGCCCTACTTGGTTTATTAAAGATCTACATGCGTTAAGGAGGGTAAAATCTAAACTTTATAGATTATACTGTAGAACACTTACTACTGTAAATCTTTGCAATTTATTGTCTATAAGACGTAAATACCGGCGCACAGTGGCCGGTTTTTGGACTTAGCGGCCAAAACTCATTTTTTTCAATGTCACCGATTTCAAAATGGGTTAGGTAATATGAAAGTAGAAACTTGAGAACCTAGGGAGCCAAAAAATTACAGCTTTATCTTGATTATTTCATTAGTGCAATTTCATTTATATGCAATAAAAACAGCACTTTTTATTTTCATCTAAAATAAACACTTTTTTCAACTTTTCCCAGATTTAGATATCCATATATCTGTCAATATTTCAGATATTAAGTTCCGGTTTTTTTTATTAAATTCTTGCATACATTCGTTGTCAAATGTTGTTACAATTGAGTCAAAATGTGGTATAGTTATTACGTAACAAGAAATGCTCCAAATTTGGTTAAATTTCGTCGTATTTTGGAGCAGGACTTTTTTGCTCCAAAAGGCTCCAAAACGAGCTACTTGTAAAGCTGAAAGTTTTCTCTAAAAGCCCATACCCATTATGTTCGCATCGGTTTGCACCACCGGGCGCTAGAGAAGAAAACGTTACACAGATGTGAATCGAAATAAGGAAAAACTGTACCAACGCTACACAGAATGGATGAAAACTGAACTCGTTTTTGAAGAAGAAACCATGACTGATAATGGCAGCGAAACCATGACTGATAATGGCAGCGAATGCAGTGAACGATCTAGAAGGCGTAAACTTGGCGATATCAATGACGAAATATTTCATGAGAATATACAAAATTGTGAGGAACATTATTTTTTTAAAATAATGCCCACACATTTTTTTTTGTTATTATCATAAATTCTGTTTTATAAAGTAATGAATTATTTTAAGTTTTCTTTGTAAAATTGTTAATTTCCCTGAATAGTGAATTATATTCTATTATTATATTTTATTTTATTTTTCATGTGTCAAAAAGCCGCTCTGAAATAAAAAGGCTATTATGTTTGTAAAAAAAAAAATATAATCTTAAGAAAACTTGAATGTAAACCACCCCACCTAATTCGAGCAAACAGCTGCTCATAGACCAGCTGACAGATAAGAAGAGCAAGCATAGTCTGAGTGGTACGGCTGATTATAAAAGGCGCAACGCCAGCGAAAATTTATTCAGTCATCGGGAGCCGGCCACCAGAGTAAGTCTCTTGAAAAATAAATAATTTTTGTTTAAACCCCTTTATTTCAGAGAAGTCCAGAATGGATGGACACCTCGGTATGCATCCGACTGTGGTGTCCATGCCATGCGCGCGCTCTTGTTCTTCGGACTCTCGGTTTGCATCCGACTGGGAGTTTCAAACTGAACACAAGAGCGTAATGGACTGGCGGATGACTGTCATGGTTTAGTTCCGACTATGATGGTCATGCCGCTCTCTGCACATACAGTGACACATATTCGTATAAACGCACTCTGAATTTTTATTTTCTACCTTCTCTCTCTTTTATCAATGCATTACTCAAAAAAAAATTCCAACTCATATTGTTTACTAAACTAATAGAAATTGGTATTGAGTGCAAAAAACTATTTTCGTTGTTGTTGTTATATATAAATCATTGAAGTTTAAATATTTTACTAAAAACAAGTACATATTCGTTTAAACTCACCTGAACAAGGAGGTCGAAAACATATTAGTGGTTTAAAGAAATAAGTATTTGCTTGCATTTAATTGACAATTGGTAAGTTTTCTTTACTTTAAATGTAAAATTATTTTTTTAACGATATGTTTTTAAGATTTTATCAAAATGCCAAAAGGAAAATACCTCAATGACACAGAAAAAGTCGAAATCAACCTGTACCATAAAGAGGGTTATTCAAATCGGGATATTGGGCGGAGAATTGAAAGATCAGAAGCACTTATGCGCTCTTTTTTAAAAAACGATGAAAATTATGGTGTAAAAAAACCCACGAAAGGCAATCGAAAACTGAGTATTCGCCAAATAAATCAGATTAGAAAGGAAGCCACCACAAGTTTTTTGAACTCAACTCAAATAAATGAAAAATTAGATCTTCCAGTGACAACGAGGCACATTGCACACATTTTACGTAACTCAGATAATGTTAAATGGAAAAAACCGGAGAGCAAGCCTGTGTTGAAGCCGCATCACAAAAAAGCGCGCCTAGACTTCGCCCAAAAACACATGCAGTGGTCAACTGAGTGGACCAATGTTGTGTTTTCCGACGAATAGAAATTCAACTTAGATGGCCCAGACTCTTACAGTTGTTATTGGCATGATTTGAATAACAAAGACGTATGTACGTATGTCAAAAAGAAACTTTGGTGGTGGCAGTGTTATGGTGTGGGCGGCATTTTCATCGAGAGGTAAAGCAAATATTTGCTTTGTGCCGCCCAAAATGAATTCAAAAATATACACGGAATTGTTGGATGATGCTCTCATTTCATTTATGGATGATAAAATGGAAGAAGACAGCATTTTTCAGCAGGATAACGCTGCCATTCACGTTTCTAAAGAGTCATTGAAATGGTTTGAAGAGCACAACATCCCACTTATGAAATGGCCTGCAGTCCCGATTTGAATCCGGTGGAGAACCTTTGGGGGTGCAAGTCACGAAAAATCTATGGACAAAAGGGCCAAGGACACCTGTACAAAACTGTGCTAGAGCTCAAGTTTGCCATTAAGGAAGTTGGGAAGATTTGGATCGTCAGTTGCTCCAAAATTTAGTGAAGTCGATGCCAAATCGTATTTTTGAAGCCATAAATAAAAATGGTGGACCAATTAATTAGTGAATGTTAAATTAATATGTTCCTATTGAAAATTAAGTTGATGCGTTTAAACGAATATGTACTTGTTTTTAGTAAAATATTTAAACTTCAATGATTTATATATAACAACAACAACGAAAATAGTTTTTTGCACTCAATACCAATTTCTATTAGTTTAGTAAACAATATGAGTTGAAATTTGTTTTGAGTAATGCATTGATAAAAGAGAGAGAAGGTAACAAAATGAAAATTAAGAGTGCGTTTATACGAATATGTGTCACTGTAGCATCGATATTCTTGTTTTTCTCTCAGTTTCCCCTTTCTAGATCCAGCCCAGAGAAGTCCAGACTGGATGGACACCTCGGTTTGCATCCGACTGTGGTGTCCATGCCATGCGCGCGCTCTTGTTCTTCGGCCTCTCGGTATGTATCCGACTGAGAGTTCCAAGCCGGACACAAGAGCGTAATGGACTGACGGATGACCATCATGGTTTAGTTCCGACGATGATGGTCATGCCGCTCTCTGCCCATAACTTAGGTATTCTTGTTCTCCTTGTTTCTTGCGTCCATTTCTAGATCCAGCCCAGAGAAGTCCAGACTGGATGGACACCTCGGTATGCATCCGACTGTGGTGTCCATGCCATGCGCACACTCTTGTTCTTCGGCCTCTCGGTATGTATCCGACTGAGAGTTTCAAGCCGGACACAAGAGCGTAATAGACTGACGGACGACCATCATGGTATAGTTCCGACGATGATGGTCATGCCGCTCTCTACCCAACAAACCTCCTTCCCCACTTCGTCGTACTAGAAAACCCCCGGTTCCGCCCTACCAACCGTCTAGAAGAGATCAACCTCGCGATCGTCACGGGTGTACCTCGGGCAGGTGGGACTTCGGTAGAACCAAAACGCGGGGTATACCTATTTCCCCACCTCAGGCTCGCCAGGAGAACCCTGACGATCGGAACCTGGTCTCAAAGAAGAAATCCCCTCACCCACAAGCCCTGTGCACAAAAACCATGCGTTCTTTCCCATAATCACGCGAGAAAGAGATCATATTTTAGGAAATGTATAATCAGGAGAACAAAGTATCATATGCTTGTATAGTAGAGAGAAATGTCAACCTTCAGTAAAAAAATAAAGAAAACTAGTATTTATTCAAAAACTAAAGTTGTCTTTTGTATTTATCGTTCTCCTGACACAAACAAATGTTTGTGACGGAGAAAGAACCGTGGACATCCGGCGAGCTTCACCTCGGCCGAAAAGCACTTCGTTACAATGGCGCCCGAACAGGGACCGATGAGTTCACGAAAGACCTGTTAGCATTTTTCTTCCCCTTCTCTCATTTCTATCACCCTATCTCTTTCCATCCAAGGGAAGAAACTATCTCTATACAAGATCCTATCCTTAGTCATGCAAGAACAAAGAATTCCTGTTTTCTTTCTCCACCCTCTTAAAGTAAAATTTTTTTCTCTCTCTCTTTCTCAACTCAAGAAGGACAGAAGAAAAAAAAAAAAATCACGGAAATTTTTCGTTCAAACCGAAGCCGGTTCCCGAAGTGACAAAGCACGTGAGAGTGAACCTTTTTTTTGTTCATTTATATTTTACATAGAAAACATACGAATTAAAAATTTCTACTCCATTTCTTTTTTTAAAAAAAAAAAAAAAATAATAATATATAGGAAAAAAAATATATAAAAAGGAAAGAGTATAAAATACTTCGCATCAGAGCAGGAGGAGTCCAATCTCCAGCCACCGATCGACGAAGCAACATCATAGCCGAGCCATAGTCGAGCAAAGCATCGAAACCAGTGACGAAGCCGGGAAAAAGAAATAAAATACATAGCAGAAAAGAGTATAAAACACTTCTCACTAAGGCAGGGAGAGACCAGTCTTCAGCCACCGATCGACGAAGCAACATCATAGCCAAGCCATAGTCCAGCCAAGCATCGCAACCAGTGACGAAGCCGCAAAAAAAAAAAAAAAAACACATAACCACGTAGCTTACTAGACCGCAACAACAACACATCGCCGTGCCATCAAAAGAAATAACGATGTTTACCACCTCCTGGATCTACTACTTGAAAAAAGAGGACTTGGTAAAATACGCAGAAGAATTTGAACTCAGTACAGACGGAACAGTCGAAGAACTGAGAAAACAACTAACCAGATTCATCATAAACAAGGAATACACGAAGGAACAAACCATAAGACTCACCGAACTAGAAACTACTCATCGAAGAGCTCTCTCGCCAACAGGAACTAGACAGCAGCCACTAGACTCCGATACGACGATAAAAATTCCAGTGATGGACATTCCAAACGCCCAAGGAGCCATAAAGAAAACGCCGACAGGTATGGATGAAGCCCAAGAAAGCCACACAGCAATAGGACGAGCTCCTCATACTACAGTGATGGAAATAGTACGAAAATGGGGCATAAAATACAAGGGAGACAAAGACGCAAGGTGAACAAGGACACTACGCCGCATCATGCAACAAACCTCAGAAACTATTCTGCTGGGAATGCGGCCGTCTCAATATTCGCACCATTCACTGCTGCAGACAGAAAGCGGGAAACGACGGAAGAAATCGGCTAGAATGAGGATAAACGATTTCCCGAAAACCCAATCCTCACCAAATAACAACGAGAAACCCACTCGTTGCTTAACAACTAACATCACCATAGCAGGAATTAATAAAATAGCAGTTATCGACACCGGGGCCTCCGCCAGTTTCGTCAATGGTCAAATTGCCGAAACATTAAAAAACAACCAACAGCCATTGATGCCTCCAGTAAAAGTGACTCTCGCCAACGGTTCTACCATTTCCTTACATAACGCGATCAACACCGACGTGCAAATGGGAAATTTCCAGACACAACACCAATTTTTAGTACTGGAAACGACACCCGACGAAGTAATCCTCGGTCTCGACTTCCTAGATCAGACCAACTTCTTCCTTAAATGTGGGGATATTCCCATTAAAATAAGTAAGTACAAGTCAATTAATAATAATCAACACTACAAGACAATAACACCATACCATAGCCCAGAAGAATTTTCGATCAATAATTTCTTAAATAATGAACTCCAACAATTTAGTGAACAAGTAGGTACAACAAACTTAACCGAGCATAAAATAGTCATGGCCGATGAACGTTCCATCAAAGAACGGTATATACCACGGAACCCCGTCATGCAGGCCGTTATTAATGAGGAAGTAAACAAATTACTCCAAAAGGACTACATCGAACCATCACACAGTCCGTACAGCGCGCCCATCGTATTAGTTAAAAAGAAGACCGGAACCTGGCGACTGTGTATTGACTATAGGCAACTGAATAAAAATTCTATACCCGACGCATACCCTTTACCACGAATAACTCATATTCTTGATAGATTACGTGACGCAAAATACATAAGTAGCATTGACTTAAAGGATGGCTACTGGCAAATCCCTATGGCTACCGACAGCAAGAAATATACAGCCTTTACCGTACCAGGAAAAGGATTGTTTCAATGGCGAGTGATGCCCTTTGGCTTACACTCCGCCCCAGCCACCTTCCAGCGCGCCCTAGACCAAGTCATTGATCCTACACTCGAGCCCTTCGCTTTTGCCTATCTAGATGACATTATAGTAACCGGCACCTCTCTAGAAAACCACATGCAGAATCTCCGCGAAGTTTTTCAACGACTGAGATCAGCGAAGTTAAAAATCAATTCCGACAAGTGTTCCTTCTTCCAGACAAAGGTAAAATATCTCGGACATGTAGTCAGTGAAAGAGGTATACATACCGACCCAGACAAAGTAGCCGCGATCCAGCAATTAAAACCCCCAACAACAGTGCGTGAAGTACGTCGCTTCCTAGGGATTGCCTCATGGTACCGAAGATTTGTACCCGATTTTGCTACCAGCAACTAACTTCCCTCCTGAAAACGGGCAAACATTTTAAATGGATCGATGCACAACAAGAAGCATTCAACAAACTCAAGACAAAACTAACAGAAGCACCAGTCTTAACATGCCCTGACTTCGGGAAAACCTTTACACTACAAACAGACGCTAGCGATTATGGACTGGGAGCGGTACTCACCCAGGACATCGACGGTACCGAACGAGTAATAGCCTATGCAAGTCGACATCTTAACGGAGCAGAGAAGAATTACTCTCCGACAGAAAAGGAGTGTCTTGCCATCATTTGGGGTGTAAGGAAAATGAGACCATACCTGGAAGGATACAAATTCACCATTATCACAGATCATCTCTCCCTAAAATGGCTCAACTCCATCGAAAGCCCGACTGGACGAATAGCGAGATGGGCTCTGGAACTACAGCAATACCAGTTTACAATACAATATCGAAAAGGGAAGCAGAACATAGTAGCAGACGCTTTGTCCAGACAACCGATGGAAACTCTGAACCGCTTGGAAATCAGGGAAAATTCAGAGTGCAAATGGCTAGACCAGAAAAAAAGAGAAGTACAACTAAATCCAGCAAAGTTTTCAGATTACGCTTTAGTCGAAAATCAACTATATCGGCATATCCCTCAAAACCAACACGATGAAGAAACAACGCCTTGGAAATTGTGCGTAGGTACACCACTAAGAAAACAAGTTCTCCAAGAAAATCACGACACTCCTACAGCGGGACATTTGGGCATAAGGAAAACCATTCAACGAATTATTGCACGCTACTACTGGCCAGGAATGTTTCGCGATATAGCCCAGTAGGTACGCACCTGCGACTCCTGTCAACGGTATAAGGTAAGTCAACAACAACCAGCGGGCGAAATGCTAACTAAGATCCCTGAAGAACCATGGGCCATGTTATGCGCAGACTTCGTGGGACCACTACCGCGATCCAAACACGGCAATAATATGCTATTGGTATTCTTTGACCGATTTTCCAAGTGGAACGAGCTCGTTCCGCTACGCAGGGCAACCGCGCAGACAGCCATAAAGGCCTTTCGAGAACGAATACTATCCAGATATGGTGTACCAAAGGTTTTGTTAACAGACAATGGCACTCAGTTCACAAGCAGGACTTTCCAGAAATATCTACAACAGGCCGGGATCAAACAACAATTCACAGCACCCTACACACCGCAGGAAAATCCAACAGAACGAGCAAACCAAACTATCAAAACTATAATGTCCCAAATAACTCAAGACAACCAAAAGATATGGGATGAACAGTTACCAGAAATAATGCTCGCCATCAATACCAGCACATCAGCCTCTACAGGATACAGCGCAGCATTTCTTACTCAAGGTAGACAACCTCGCCTACCCCATACACTCTATGATGAAGTAACGCTAGGAACAGGAAACATCACGCAGAACCCAGACGATCGGCATAAAACCCTGAAGAGCACGTTCGAGATTGTGAAAAACAACCTTGCTCGAGCAGCAAAAGACCAAGCACGGTACTATAACTTACGACGACGACCATGGCGCCCACAAGTGGGTCAAGAAGTACTCATCAAAAATCACCAGCTGTCCAAAGCCATCGACAATTTCAACGCCAAACTAGCTCCAAAATATATTGGTCCATTCATAGTCACAAATTACGTATCGCCTGTCATTGCGGTCCTCAAAAAACCTGGTGAATCACGCACACGCAAGGTTCACCTAAGTGAGATCAAACCATATCTTCACCACAATTCGCCCTCATAACCCTAACTAAACAACCAACCATAATTTCCCAATCTAGCATTCATCATTTCTATATCCAATAAATAACCAGTTTCTCTTCTACTCCTCAGCAAAAATGGACAAATTTACGATCTCAGTGAACAATTTCTGCAAAAACACCGCTGATCTCGAGGGTGCAATACACAAACTGCAACGCTTGCCCTGCAACTACCAGGAAGTCCCATGTGGGAAGAACCGGCTGAAGGTCATCCCGAAGTGTAGCCCAGGGCACCCCCGACCCCACCCATGCAATGATGAAAATGCATTGCCAAAACCAGCACCCGCAGGCACCAGGAAACGAAAATCCGCGCCCAAAAACCAGATCCCAACCAGACCAGCAACAGCAGCAACCGCACCAGCTCCCTTGGCCCCATCCCAGAAGGGAAATCAGCGACCTCCGTCCGATCGAAGCAGCAGCAGCCCAACTCCTTCTCACCCAGCTCCATCCCCAAAGGGAAATCAGCGACCTCCGTCCGATCGAAGCAGCAGCAGCCCAACTCCTTCTGTCCCAGCTCCATCCCCAAAGGGAAATCAGCGACCTCCATCCAACCGAAGCAGCAGTGCTAGCAGCAGCACCAGCAATAGCTCTAGCAACAGCTCCAATAGCAGCTCGGACAGTAGCACTAGGTCGAGCAGTGACTCCAGCAACAGTTCTAGCGGTAGCTCCAATAACAGCTCTGACAGTAGTACTAGTTTGAGCAGTAGGACCAGCAACCACAGCACAACTACAGACGACGGATCTCCCTCTCGAAAAAATCCAAGACTCACTACGGAATCGCCAATCCCAAAGATCCCCGAAGGTATCGTCCTTGAGACGAAGCCGCTCACCACGGAGATCGTCACGTTTCTCAAAAAAGAAATTGATAGCCCGTCACCAAATGCAGTGAGACGTTTTATTCGAAGCTGGGGGGACCGAACATTTCAATTTCGGCTGCGCAGATCCGGAACGGGAAAAATCGTTGAGATCCCCGAAAGAAGGAGGAGATGTGAACATTTTTTTTTGTTATTATCATAAATTCTGTTCTATAAAGTAATGAATTATTTTAAGTTTTCTTTGTCAAATTGTTAATTTCCCTGAATAGTGAATTATATTCTATTATTATATTTTATTTTATTTTTCATGTGTCAAAAAGCCGCTCTGAAATAAAAAGGCTATTATGTTTGTAAAAAAAAAAATATAATCTTAAGAAAACTTGAATGTAAACCACCCCACCTAATACGAGCAAACAGCTGCTCATAGACCAGCTGACAGATAAGAAGAGCAAGCATAGTCTGAGTGGTACGGCTGATTATAAAAGGCGCAACGCCAGCGAAAATTTATTCAGTCATCGGGAGCCGGCCACCAGAGTAAGTCTCTTGAAAAATAAATAATTTTTGTTTAAACCCTTTTATTTCAGAGAAGTCCAGACTGGATTGTAATATGTTGAAAGACCTCTGGTCCTGCCTTCAAAAATTATGCTGGATAATATTCTGGTTTATTATAGATTCATAGGCTTGGCCGGCAGAGTATGCCATGGGCCTCAGCTTAGAATGCTATTTGTATAGTTGATGAAGCCGGCAGATTATTTGCCAGGGCTTGAGAAAAGACTGCCGGTTTTAGGCTCTGATAATATTCTGTCTTTATTTTAGAAATTCTTACCCTTTTATAGCCGATTTTGATGGGCGGACTTAAAACTAATATAAACATATTTCTTAAAATTACTTCGTTATTGGTCAGCAGATTCTGCTGATCCAATCAATAATATATTGTTTATAAATTATTGTGAATAATTGTTGACTGCACTATTTCTGTCGCAGTCTAGACAGAAGACGTCGGCAGCGAAAAGAAGTCGTCAACGCACACGCAGCAGAACTTAGCACGGTCAACGATCCAACAGGAAACGCTATCGTTGCAGTTTTTATGCGCTGCGTGTACCCTATCGTTGGTCGATTTGACTGTCGCTTAGGAAGCAGTCATGGTGACTTGTGTGGTACACTACACCCTCACCCATTCAAGAAAAATATATATTTTGAAGAAATATATATTTTTATTAGAATTTTTTCAATAAATTGTTGTGGAATTCTTTTCTCATACCGTTAACCATTACTGTCGAATTTACGCCATTTTTACATATTATAGTGTAAGGGCCGTGATATGGTTTTTGATGCTTTTTTCTATTTATATTTCTTACTAGTACTTTATCACCTATCTTAAAATTAGAATTATTACAATTGTTTTGATTATTTACACGTATTTCTTTAGATTTTGTTAAATTAGCTTTCGCATTTCTTAAGGATAAACTTAGTCTAGCTTTTAATTCGTTAACATAAATATCTAGGTTATAAGAAATTGTATTATTATTTATTGCATCATCAGGCATTGATGGTAATTTTCCAAAAATTAATTCATATGGTGAATACTTTGTATGAACGTGTGGTGTGGTATTGTACGCAAATACATAGTATGGTACCCATTTGTCCCAGTCATCGTCTTTTGCAAATGCTAGTAAGTATTCGTTCAGTACCCTATGGTTTCGTTCTATTGAACCTAAGGTCTCATGATGATATGGTGTAGAAAAAATTTGTCGAATTTTTAGTAGTTCGCATATTTCTTTTAGTAGTGTGTTAGTAAATTCAGTTTAGTCTGATTTTAATATTTTAAAATTTCCATACTTGAGAATGAATTGTTCTACTAATGTTTTTGCAACTGTAGTTGCGTCTTTAGATTCTATTGGATGTGCTACTACAAATTTTGTCAATTCACATTGAATTGTTAAAATATATCTAAAATTATTTGAAATTCTTAGAGGACCCACAGTGTCTATAGATATTATTTCAAAACTATTATTAGGTGTATCAGTATGTACCATTTTTTCTTTTATATGTATGGTTTGCTTATTAATTTTACATTTTTCACATTTCGATATAAATTGTTTAATCATTTTGCTCATATTTTTCCAAATGTACCTTTGTTTAAGTGTCCTCCTATAGGTGAATTATGGTATTCATCTATTAATTTGTATTTTATTATATCGTCATCAATTTTTTCTGGGGGTTTATATATTAAAATCTTCAAATACGCGCGATTTTTATTTTTATGTTGCAACACATTATATAACTTCTTAAATTCTTCTTTGTTAACAATTGTAAATATTTCATCTTTTTCACTCAATGCTAGCTCTTTAATATTCATTTTATTCATGTATAAAGATAACTTCTTCTTCTTTCTTTTTATATTTTTATCATTTTCTTTAGGAATCATTGCTTTTAACATTTCAGAATTTATTTGAATTCTTGATAGTGCATCTGCATTAGTATTAATTTTTCCTTGTTTATACTTAATTTCAAATTCATAGTCGGAAAGGTCTAATCTTATTCTGGTCATTTTGGAAGATGGATTCTTATGCGTAAATAGTGATACTAAAGGCCTATGGTCAGTTACTACAATAAATTTGTTACCATAAAGATATGGCCTAAAAAAATGTATTCCCCAATGAATTGCTAATAATTCTTTCTCCAAAACCGATTTGTTTAAGTCATGTTTGTCCAGTGCTTTACTTGCGTAAGATATGGGTAAGTCAGTCCCAATATCACCTTGCGATAATACTGCGCCAAGAGCGTAGTTTGACGCGTCAGTTGTTAGAATAAACGGTTTTGAAAAATCGGGATATTGCAATATTGGTGGGGTGGGTTCATTAATTTTTCTTTTAAGATGTCGAAAGCGTTCTGGTGTTCTTCTGTCCATGTGAATTTGTTATTTTTCTTTAATAGTGAATTTAAACATTTAGCAATTTCTGAAAAATTTTTTATGAATCTTCTGTAATAATTACAGAAAGCTACGAATCGTCTGGTTTCGTCGGCGTTTTTCGGAATTGGATAATTTTTTATTGTGTCAAATTTGTCTGGGTCTGTTTTGATTCCTTTGTCTGTTATTAGATGTCCTAAAAAAGTTACGTCTGTTTTCAAGAAATTACATTTATTTGCATTTAATTTTAAGTTGTACGTTCGTAAAACTTTCACTAAATTTTCATTGTGGTGTTTTAAACTACAACCAAAGATAATGATGTCGTCTACGTAAAGGAATGCTTCACTGTCCAGTCCACAGAGTGCTATTGTCAACATTCTTTGAAAGCTGTTTGTGGATATCTTTAATCCAAATGGTAGTCTTTTAAATTGATAGTGTCCATTTTCTGTAGAAAAAGCTGTTAATGGTCTTGAATTTTTGTCTAAAGGTATTTGGTGGAAAGAGCTAGTCATGTCAAATGTCGAAAAGTATTTTGCTCTTCCTAATTTGTCAAGTATGTCTTCTAGTCTTGTTAAAGGGAATTTATCGTTTACTATTTTGTCATTGAGTTTACGGTAATCTACTACTAGTCTCCACTTTTTGTTGTCCTTGTTTCCTTTTTTTGGTACTACTAACAGTGGTGAATTGTATGGACTTGTGGATGGTTCAATTATGTCCTCGTTTAATAATTTTCTGACTTGTTGTTTAATTTCGTCTTTTTGTGTCTGCGGAAGTCTATAGTTCTTTATGTAAGTCGGACTTTTGTCGTTTAGGTTAATTTTTTGTGTGTAAAAGTTATTAGTTGATAGTACTTCGTTGTCTAAATGAAAAATGTCTTGATAGTTTTGTAGGATTTCAATTAGTGAATTGTATGCGTCAGGGTCAGTTGTTTTTATCTTCATTGTTTCGAATAGCTTGTTTAATCTTTCGGTGTTATTCACTGTTCTTGATGTTAGAATATCATAATTTGTTAATGGATCGGACTCTAGTTCAATTTTATGTATAGTAACAGTAGTATCATTTGTGTTTAACATTTTTATATGACCTATCTTTCCTTTTGGGCAAATGCAATTTCCTACGAATATTCCTTTTTGAATTTCTTTATTCCATATTATTCTATCTTCTTTAAAATTTGTATTGATTGGTACGATGAGCTCGCATCTTGATGGTAAAACAATTTCTATCGATGTGTTTAAATGTAGTGGTAACATTATATCATTTTCATTAAAACTAAATGTAATACATAGTTAAGGTTTCGTAATCTATTTTACAAAAATGTTTTCTTAATAAATCTCTCCCGATAATTCCATCTGTTAATATAGGAAAATTTTCATCTAGTACTAAGAATTTATGATTAGTATTTTCATTGTCTAATTTTATATTTAAATTTAATAATCCTAATGGTTCTATAACTTCATTGGTTATACCTTTTAATTTACGAGTATTATAACTTCTATAAGTATTATACTTTACATCATTATTAGTTTTAATTAAAGATACATCTGATCCAGTATCTATCAAAAATGTTAGTTTTTTATTGTTGTCATGCAATTCAACAAAGTTTGTAGCATTCTTGGAAATATTATAAAATTTTGTTATTGTTTTTGGCTTTCCGGAGGGGGAATTTAATTGCCCTCCGAGCCTAGCTCGTTTTCCTGAGCATTGACTGTGTAAACTCTATTGTTAGTGTTATTTCGGTATTGCTGTTGTTGATATGTAGTATTATTGTTTCTGTTATTGTTGTTTCTGTTGTTGTTGTTTCTGTTAGTGTTGTTGTTTCTGTTGTTGTTGTTATTACTGTATCTGGTATTTGTGTTCTGTGTATGATTGTTGTTGGAGTTATTTGAGCGGTTGTTGTTGTTAAAAGAAGTGTTTCGATAATTTGTATTGCGCACACAGTGAGCGCATAAGTGTCATTTATTTTTGTGATCACTTCTTTCTGTGCACTACTGGCGTTTTCTCCTAGGTCGGTATTTTGAAGTCTGTTTAGGTCGCTAATTACTGTTAAAATCTGCTCTTTGTACTGTTGCACTGTTTTATTGTTCTGTCGTATACCACTCAGAGTGGTATGTATTTGCGATACTGTAGTATTGTTCTTATATCTGGTTCTTAGTGTTGTTTCTAGTTCTTTGCAAGTAGTTGGTATTGTAACACCACATATAGCCGTTCGTACATTTGACGCTAGTTTTACATAATATACAAATTCTATTAATTTAGGTCTTTCACTTGTTTCTAAGGAATTATAAATCAACTCTGTGATTTTTAAAAATGATTCAAGTTCTTTAAATGAACCTGTAAAATTTGGAATGGCTTTTATTGCCGTATCAATATTGAAAGTACTCATTTTTACTTTGTTTTCTAACAAAAAATCGTAAATTGATTGAACTATGGTTTTAAATTGTATTATACTCTCTTTGAGTTTCTCATGATTTTCTTCAGTTTCTAAGATTTCATAATACTTTGTTTTTAATTGTTCAAATTCTAATTTCTTTGTATTAAAGTGTTCGATCGACTTTAATCTATTAGGGTTCTTTTTTAAATTTGTAAGAAATTTTGATGCATCATTGAGTAATTCTTCCATTTATTGAGACTTATGTTTTATTCTTTTGTTTTAATACGAAACATTGTGGTTAATTATACAACATTATTTCTGTTTATATGTCTAAGTACATAGTTTTTATAATGTTTATTAATTCTAAATACTATGAATATTACTATAGCTAAAATTACTATTATCAGGAAGAAAATTATTACAATGCTGTCCTAAATATACATGTTATTCATTGTATATGTATTTGTCTGCTCATTGTAGACTGGTTTCGTTTGTACTACTCCCATATTTTAGCTTGTATTTTTTTTTTTTTTGTACGTAACGTAAGAGGCTTTAAAAGCTAAGCAATATTCATACCGATAATTTAATTGCTTTGGGTATTTTAATTGTAGGTAGTACTATTTAATTTTAATTATTTCATATTGATTTTAAATCATAATCTTTAAAGAAATTGTTTTACAATTAACATTAAGTGTTTGAATCATAGTATACTACTTCCTTGTTCTCTCTGCTTCTCGGGTCTCTATCTGCGACAGCTCCTGATATAGTCTTGACATTACTTCCCAGGTCGGTGGTTTGTCTTGTAGTTCAGCGATTAGCTCCTTGAGCTGTGCCTTCCGTTTTCGGTCCTTGACCAGTCTCCCTCCTCGTTTCTTCTTTGTTTTGAAATTTAATTTTGGTATTGCTGTCCGCTCTTCGTCCGTCTGGATTCTTGGGAAGTATTGTTTTGTCGGCTGACGTCGTCTATACTCCTCTATACTTAGACGCACCGGTTGGCAGTGCTTTAGTGACGACGGTGTGTAGGTTGGCGCTTCGAAGTTCTCTCCCTCGGGAACGTATTCCATTACTGAGTACAGGAATTCTTGATGGTTTTTTTTTGCAGGATCAAATATGCAGGATCGTAGTTTCACAGGGTCTTATTATGCAGGATCGAAGTTCGCAGGATCGTGGTATGCAGGATCGCCATGTAATATGTTGAAGGACCTCTGGTCCTGCCTTCAAAAATTATGCTGGATAATATTCTGGTTTATTATAGATTCATAGGCTTGGCCGGCAGAGTATGCCATGGGCCTCAGCTTAGAATGCTATTTGTATAGTTGATAAAGCCGGCAGATTATTTGCCAGGGCTTGAGAAAATTAGAAGACTGCCGGTTTTAGGCTCTGATAATATTCTGTCTTTATTTTAGAAATTCTTGCCCTTTTATAGCCGATTTTGATGGGCGGACTTAAAACTAATATAAACATATTTCTTAAAATTACTTCGTTATTGGTCAGCAGATTCTGCTGATCCAATCAATAATATATTGTTTATAGATTATTGTGAATAATTGTTGACTGCACTATTTCTGTCGCAGTCTAGACAGAAGACGTCGGCAGCGAAAAGAAGTCGTCAACGCACACGCAGCAGAACTTAGCACGGTCAACGATCCAACAGGAAACGCTATCGTTGCAGTTTTTATGCGCTGCGTGTACCCTATCGTTGGTCGATTTGACTGTCGCTTACGAAGCAGTCATGGTGACTTGTGTGGTACACTACAGGATGGACACCTCGGTATGCATCTGACTGTGGTGTCCATGCCATGCGCGCGCTCTTGTTCTTCGGACTCTCGGTTTGCATCCGACTGGGAGTTTCAAACTGAACACAAGAGCGTAATGGACTGGCGGATGACTGTCATGGTTTAGTTCCGACTATGATGATCATGCCGCTCTCTGCACATAGCATCGATATTCTTGTTTTTCTCTCAGTTTCCCCTTTCTAGATCCAGCCCAGAGAAGTCCAGACTGGATGGACACCTCGGTATGCATCCGACTGTGGTGTCCATGCCATGCGCACGCTCTTGTTCTTCGGCCTCTCGGTATGTATCCGACTGAGAGTTTCAAGCCGGATACAAGAGCGTAATAGACTGACGGACGACCATCATGGTATAGTTCCGACGATGATGGTCATGTCGCTCTCTACCCAACAAACCTCCTTCCCCACTTCGTCGTACTAGAAAACCCCCGGTTCCGCCCTACCAACCGTCTAAAAGAGATCAACCTCGCGATCGTCACGGGTGTACCTCGGGCAGGTGGGACTTCGGGAGAAACAAAACGCGGGGTATACCTATTTCCCCACCTCAGGCTCTCCAGGAGAACCCTGACGATCGGAACCTGGTCTCAAAGAACAAATCCCCTCACCCACAAGCCCTGTGCACAAAAACCATGCGTTCTTTCCCATAATCACGCCACTTAGAAAGAGATCATATTTTAGGAAATGTATAATCAGGAGAACAAAGTATCATATGCTTGTATAGTAGAGAGAAATGTCAACCTTCAGTAAAAAAATAAAGAAAACTAGTATTTATTCAAAAACTAAAGTCGTCTTTTGTATTTATCGGTCTCCTGACACAAACAAATGTTTGTGACTGAGAAAGAACCGTGGACATCCGGCGAGCTTCACCTCGGCCGAAAAGCACTTCGTTACAAAATGCATTTCTTCATCAAGTAGGTCCATCAAGAAATAAAAAGGACAAGATAGAAGTAATTGAGAAAATAATGAAAACGAGCCCCATATATTTCAAATATCCGCCAAAAATGGAAATCTAGCTCAATCGAGTTAGATGGTGATGCACAAAATTTACTACTAGATGAGCGGAATTCTATCAATGAATGTTTTGAAAAAATTCTTTAATTTGCATTAGTTCCTTATTTATTACCTTATTTTTATTAATCTATTTTATGTATGTATCTATTTTACTTTTAGTATGTTCGTTATTGCTAATAAAAAGTCCTTAATCATTAACCCTTTAATGTCCAGTGTAGTATACAAAATACATTAGTTTCAGAGCTTTGCAACAGATGATTAAATGAAACATTGCTAAAATTTTTGATTAGCTTGGTCTTGCACATCTATTTTTTACTATTTCTATTCACCAAAAGAGGTCTACAACGAACATAAGGGTTCTTTTGTGACAAAACATGTGGTTAGTTTTGTGAATGCAAAAATTTCAATAAGTTTGAAGTTTGAAGTTTTATTGCGCCTATTTTTGTATAACGTTATAATATTATTAATTCAATTAACAAATTGTAAATAAAATTAAAGACTATAACGTATTGTCTAAAAAACATGTAACAAAACAGTATCTCACTTAAGGATAAAAAGATAAATTGCTGTTAACAATAATTTGAGAATAAAAAATCGCTCTTGCTACCGGAGCTTACATAATTTGAGAGTGCATCTCCTAAACTAAGTTACAACGAGTAAGAAAAGAAAAAGAACAAACAAAAACTTATATAAAAGTAAACAAACCTTTTCAAAATTGTTAATGCTAACCTCTGTGAGCACCAGGAACTGAATATTTATAGAAAGTGTGACATATTGAAACATTTAGATCAAAATTTGCAGGGTCTTCATTTACGACGCCAATAGGTGACAAATACGTTGTGTTTGACCAGTTCAGAACTCTTTCTTGATTGAAAATATCAGTCATGCAATTCTTCTCATGACTAGCGATTCTATTGACAAATCTATTAAAGATGTCAGAAATGTAAAGACCCATTGGAATTACCTTAGCCTCCGAATAAACGAAACGGTTTGAGTAACGTTTTGTAGGTGATTCGAAGTACTTCCCAATACAGTGCCTTAAAACCTTGCGTTCCAAAATTTCAAATTCTCTAAATACCGTAGGAGAAACGTTAAACCAAATAGGAAAGCCATATAAGATTACAGGTCTTATGCAGGTTTTGTAAAGTAAAAGTTTGGTTTTCCGTGGTAAATTTCTGTTACATAAAATATTTGAAAAGGTACCTAAAATTCGATTAGCCTTTTTTAATACAATTCTTGCGGGTTTATTAAATTTCAGAAGATTGTAAAAGTTAATTCCGAGATATTTTATAGTATTTTTAAATGGGATTTCAGAGCCATTTAAAGAGTATCATAAAGTTTTGCTTTCCGGAACAACAAATGATTTACATTTTCCTGAAGCATTTCTTCGTAGAAACGTTGAACTATTGCCAGATGTTGAACAGTTTGGTTTAAGGCCAATAAAGGGGACTCATCATGAGAATAGAGAAGAGAGTCGTCAGCATACAAAAGACCTGTTGAATTTGGCCCAAAATGTGGGAAATCAAACATGAAAATATTGTAAAGATGAGGAGCTAAAATGGAACCTTGAGGTACACCACAACTTACTTTACCAAAATTTGACAGATTACCATTAAAAAGAACACAAAAGTTTCTATTGTTAAAAAAGCTTTTAAATAATATAATCATTAAGGGATCGAAGCCTATTTGAACCATTTTAAAAAGTATTCCATTATGAAATGCGTGATCAAATGCTTTTTCAATATCTAAGGAGATTGCCACTGTACATCGACGATTGCGTAAGTTAGACACTCTATCATTTTGGAATTTTAGTAAAGCGTAAGCTGTCGAGTGGTCTTTTTTAAAACCAAACTGTAAATTTGGAATGTAAGATGAGTCTAAATCGCTGTCCATTTTTTCCCGGATTATGTTTTCGAAAAGTTTTTCTAGATTAGACAACAAAGAGATTGGTCTCAGGTTATTTATCTCAAAGTTGTTAGTTTTTTTTGGAATACGAATAATTTTAGAGATTTTCAAGAGTCAGGAAAATAAGAATTGCTCAAGCAATTATTAAAAATTATCGAAATATATTCAGAAGCCTTCATGGGAAACTTCTTAAGTAAGAAATTTGAAATTTTGTCCAATCCAGAGGATTTTTTAATATTCAGATTATTAGCAAAAGTAATAACTTCGTCCAAAACAGTCAAATTTGGGAGATGGCGTTCATTAAGTGCTGATAAATTATTACTAAAAATGTAGGTGTTTGGTGAAATTTGGGCGAAAAAGCTGGATAATGAATTCTCAATATAAGAAATGTCTCTATTTGGATGACATCCCTTATAAATATTCGAAAAGTCAACCTGCAGTTTTTGCAATTTTTCTTCGTCATTATCAATAACGACACCGTTAATTGAAAGGTTTTTCATTGAAGATTTTTTCTACCTCCTATTAAATTATAAATTTGTTTATGAGCCCTAGGCCCTGGAATAATTTCAATAAGGTTGGTCAACTTTAGAGTTATTTGCAATTTATTAAAAATATTTCTAGTAACCACAATTATGTAATTTAGTTTAAATATATCCAAGTTAATAAAGTGCACAAATTGTTTGCGATATTGTTTTGTAAATGCTAAGCATTTTGTGATTTGATTCTGTGTCATTTTAAAACTACAGTAGCCATCTGCGGTAAACCTTTAGACGATAAACAAGTGAAAAATTTCTGTGGTAAATACAAATGCACATAATGTTTTAAAAACTAACTAATTCATTTAAATTAAAAAATTTAGCAAAATGTTCAAACAAAAATCGAAAAGACTGTCAGATAAAGAGATCGAGGACATTATCACAAATTGGGATATTTCGGAAGATGAAAACGAGGACGAAAACAAAGAGGTAAATGATGTGGAAAATTTAGTAGGTTCTATTTTTGAGAATGGTGGGAAAATTCTTCTCCAGCTTGTAGATAATGATGAAGTTGATTAGATTGAGCAACAAAGAGTTTCCGAGGACGAAAATATCGAGGAAACCACTGAAGACACGGAGGCTCAGGCAAAGGGAGAAGTCTTTCAAAAGATCGAAAAAAGAAACTTGAAGTGGAGAAAATCTGATTTTGAAGTTCCAAGTTGCAAATGGAATGACCAAATACATTCTTCAAGTACTGCACAATCTGCCCGCGATTATTTCTATGATTTGATAAAGAAGGATATGATGTCTTTGATAAGCATAGAATCAAACAAATATGCTTTGCAAACAGATGGGTTTGAGCTCAAGGCAACTTCCAATGAAATTGAAATATATTTCGGTATTTTGCTATATATGGCTGTCGACCGTATGCCTCAATATCGAATGTATTGGGGTGAAGAGGGACAATATGGTCCTGTCGCAAAAGCAATGACAAAGACGCCGCTTCGACCGCTTCGGAGATAACGCAGTTGCTAAGAAAAAAACTGACCCAAATTTTGATAAACTGTACAAAAGTAGACCCTTGCTAGATCATCTACGCAACAATTTAAAATCTCTTCCTTCGGAAGAATTTAATTCTGTTGACGAGCAAGTAATACCGTTTAAAGGTAGATCATGCTTCAAACAGTACAACAAAATGAAGCCTCACCGCTGGGGATTTAAAGTTTTTACTCTTGCAGGTGTATCTGGGATAATGCTGGATTTCGCAATATATACTAGTGCAGACACTTGCAAAAGTTTTGGATTTGGATTTAGTAGCGACGTCTTCATGGATCTGACTTCCGCACTGCCATCAGGAAAAAATTACAAAGTCTTCTTCGATAACTGGTTTTCGTCCATACAGGTTGCTTCCGCTCTCTTAGAAAAAAAAATTTTTTGTGCGGGAACTATAGCACAAAATAGAATTGGAAATTGTTCAATGCTCTCAGAACATTGAACTTGCTTGCTAAAGCAGCAAGGACTGGAGCTATGACTGGCGTATTAAAAAAGATTGAATATATCTTTAGTAAGATGGTTTGATAGGAAAGGAGTTCTGCTTATATCTACTTTTTCCTGCATTGAACCATTAGACACATGTTGTATTCTTCTAATCTTAAGCTTTAATGTGAGACTACAATCATAAAAATCGATTGTTGAAAACCAGAGATATGAGAGTTTCAATCAGGGTACCTACTAAAATTTTCTTAAAAGCCTAAAAAAGAGATTATAAAAATAATACGTTTCTTTTTATTTAATGATTAAAGACTTTTTATTATCAATAACGAACATACTAATAAAATAGATTAATAAAAATAAGGTAATAAATAAGGAAGAACTAATGCAAATTAAACAATGTTTTCAAAACATTCATTGATAGAATTCCGCTCGTCTAGTAGTAAATTTCGTGCATCACTATCTAACTCCATTAAGCTAGATTTCCATTTTTGGCGGATATTTGAAATATATGGATCCGATATGCACACCAAAACAGCAAACAGATCCTCATTGGTACGATATCTTGAAATTGTCCTTGTGTTGTGTTCACGAAAGAATCTGTAATCCTTATTTCTTTTTTCTTGTGCTTCTTCAGAAAGATCACCAAGTGGAAGTAGACTATTTTCAATAATTTGCTCGCCATGATAAAGAATTTTATGAATGGTTGATGGCATATTCCTCCAAGGATATTTTTCGTCGTAAATTTTTTGGCATCAATCATCCTGCTGCATGCTAAACCTTTTATTATTTTGAATCGCTTAATTAATTCAACGTCCACTCCTGTAATGAAAGCTGCCGTCTCAGGATCTGAGAAAAATCTTCTAGCAGTGTTTCCATCATTCGTATTTCCCTCTCCTTGTTTTGGCTGGTCAATTATTAGCCAATCAATTATTATTTCACGCTATTCTTCCTGTATTTGGCTTCTTTTCAGTTTCCGTTTCTCCTTATTCACTGCATTTTGTATAACCGTTCCTGTTGCTTCGAATTCTAAATCATAGCCCAATTTGAGTATATGTTCCATGAAACGAATTCTAGTGTGAAGAGGCGACATTTCGAATTCGTATGCCTCTTCAGAATAATTGGCATCTGCTGGTGCTTGGCTTAGTGTACTCGCTAGAGTACATAATATAATACAAATCCTCTATAATACAGCTAGAGGATGCCTTAGTTTCAAATCTATTTGAATAATATGGCCATGATACTCAAATAGCCGCGGCTGAAGTCCATCAATTTGCCTCCTAATTTTATTAACTTCCTCGGTTATCACATCTTTTATCACATCACTTACAAAGGCCAAGACTTTTCATATAATTCTCTTCTAATGAAAGCAATAATCAGTTCACATTTACAGTAGATATGGAATAAGAGCTAATTACCTCATAATTAAAAAAAAACCTAATTACTGCAAACTATCCCAGTACCTTTCCATACTTTGAAATATATGTATATATAATTTGAAAGAAAAGAATAACACTAACAAAGAAAAAATAACGGAAAACATGTTCAAAACGTTTGCAGTGTGTGACTTTGACTCATATAATGGGCTCTAGCGCCCGGTGCAAACCGATGCAAACATAATGGGTATGGGCGTTTAGAGAAAACCTTCAGCTTTACGATAGTGTAAAATTCGTTTTGGAGAATGAAAACGGTGACATTGAAAAAAATTACTTTTGTCCGCTAAAATCAAAAACCGTTCACTGTGCGGCGTCTATGCAAGCAGTCGTATAGCAATTATATAGAAAAAGTTAAATCGAACTTACGTCTGGACCCAAAATCTTTTTGAAATTTTATAAATATTAAACGCAAGACTGTAATATTTCCACCTTGTATGGAATTTAATGAGATTGAATCGGATAGCATCAATACGATCTGTAACCTATTTTCAGGCTATTTAAAACAACATACTCGAGTGTTAAATACATACAATGATAATCCTAAAAGAATTAAAGAATATTAAATCCTCTTATAATCCGGGCCCAGATGGCATCCCATCTTGCATTCTAAAACAATGTGCGGATAAATTAGTTTCACCTATAACTAAACTATTTGACTTTTCGTTGCGCTCTGGTTATTTCCCTCTGGCATGGAAATCATCATTTATTATCCCAACTATCGTGGTATTGCCGAACTTAGCGCGCTTCCAAAACTACTTGAGAAAATAATTACCCATCATATTTCAAGGAGTGTAATTAATAATTCTAATATACTGTTGTTTGCGGATGACGTGAAGTTATTCTTATCGTATAAAAATTAACGTGATGCAATGCTCCTGCAAGATGATCTTATCTCATTGCTTGCATGGTGTAACGTAAACTGTATGAGCTGAATTTAAATAAGTGCAAACAAATGACATTTGCTGGCTCTAACCCATTAATATTTAATTATAGTATTGGCGATTATAAGCTTGATTATTTGAATGTTGCTGAGGATTTTGGTGTAGTCCTGGATTGTAAACTTCGTTTTCATATTCACATAAAACGCATATCTTGCAGAGCCGCCAGTATATTAGGCTTTATTCAACGTTGGTCTAAAGGATTTGATGATCCCTGTATCTCTAAGATATTATTTACCTCATTAGCTCGGCCTCTATTGGAATATGCCTCTCCGGTCTGGAATCCAAACTTCAGATGCCATATTACGGAAATTGAATCTGTACAAAAACAATTCCTACTTTTCTGTCTACGGAATCTACGTTAGGATCCCGCATTAAGATTACCACCGTATGCTTCTTGACTTAAGTTAATAAATCTACCATCTCTCGAAAATCGCAGAATTATGCTCAACGCTATGTTTATTCGAAACCTGCTGTTTGGCGTCGTTTACTCTACATACTTACTAGCTAACGTTTATATAAATGTTTAAACAAATAATCCTGAGGAAGGATGGAAGATGGTACGCAGGAGTATACCTAGAATCCAGAGACCATCAACACCAAAACCTGAGAAGCAGAAGGATTTAGAGATACGTCGGGATAGGGTAGATGATCCGAAGCTGAAAATAAAGCGCGTGCTCCCGGAAGCAATACTCCCCTGTGCGGTGCTTTCGGTGCCTAAATTATAGACATCTTAATAGCGACTGTAAGTTAGAACAGGATCGAACTGACTGGTGCTTCAGATGTGGCGAAAAATTTGGCAGGCGGGATGTGAAGGTGGCAATGAACAACAGCTTATAAAATTGTTCTAACCGGTCCCGGAACGCCATATTTCAACTCACCAGTGTCTGCTGTAACCACAGCAGAACTGCTAGAAATTGCAGGAATTATCAAGTCAAATAAAGCTCCAGGGCTAGTACTGATAGTCCAAATTGGTACTGTGAGAAAAAACAAGTCATTTCTACCACCGTACATTTTAGATATGAAGAAAGATATGCTGGTACTTCTGGATTTTTGTTTGATCACTCTCTTGGTGCTTCGGTAGTTTCCTATGTACCCAAAAAAATCGACTAGTAACTTTGCGAAGCACGCAACACAATAGTTTCAATTCTATTCAATTCTATTGTATTGTAAGCTCAGAAGAGCATAAGAAACCACAAATAATACTTGACTATAATAAGACCAAAGGTGGAGTTGATATGTTGGATCAATTAGTCTGCACAAATACTTGTTACTCTATACACGGATAATGTTACTCTATACCCAGGAATGAAATTTTGTTTTTATATATTAAAGTTTAATTATCTTGAGTCGTTGCAAAATTTTACCTATCCGTTTTGTGGATATTCCTGAGCACCTGTGATTTTATGAAGGGGTTTTCATACCCGTTTGATCGATCGTAATTTTATTATTTACCTATTAAATAAATCATCACTTCAAGGAATCCATCATTCAGGTATGAGGTAGCCTTTTAGAGGTGAGCGATTCCGTGTTTTTTCCGGAGCAGCTCCGACCTGTGACTGTGCCAGTACTGTCACAGGTACAAAAACCCGTGACTCGTGACAAGGCATTCGCTATAAAATGAGTGCGCAAAAACTCATAAATAAAAAAAAATATTTATTTCATTTATAATGAAACATTAATTTAATAATTATTTAATATTAATAACATTAATTAATAACATGAATTAACATTAATGAATGTATTTATAATTAGTATTTAAAAATACTAACATATGCACTTTGTTGTCGCTCAGACTGCTTCGACGATCTGTCAGTATTTGCCCAGCTCTGGAGAATATAGAATATAGCTATAGCTTTTGCTATAGGAACGAAGTGAAGCTATGAACATTCGTTAATTTTAAAAGCATTCATATTTTACTGAAGTCATACTTCATGAATACAAAAACCAATTTTAAGTAGTTAAAACTACTGATATATACATGTTTTATATGTATAAAAAGCATTCTTGTATTAATATTTTATTACCAAATTCATATTTGTATTTTTTCAAAATAATGAAGGCAAAATCGTATTGAAAGTGTAACATGTTATTAAGTTCATTCCGTATTTTACAATACGCATTTTTAAAATTTGTATTTGATCTGCATGATCATAGTCTAAGGATGAAAAAACAACGGCTACATAGATATTTACACATAGAAACTTTCCTTAATGTCTTCAGTAGTATCCAAAATATCGTACAAATATCGTACAAATATCGCAAAATATGTAGTAAAACAGGTAATCCCACAAAATCCAGACAGGAAATTCCTGATTGCGACAAATTGCACAAAAAAGGGCATCACTTCTAGTTGGAACAATAACTTGTTGTAACAATAACGAAACGGCAAATAACCAGCAAACTGTGACTCGTGATTTCATTTCAACGAATTCGCAGGCTGTAAAATACGCTCCGAACCTGTGACGGCCTGTCACAGTTTCACAGTTTCAATACCAACTGTGACTCGTGGTTGCATTTCAATGAAATCACAGTTCGTTAAATATCGTTCCGCTGTACCTGTGACAGCGAGTCACAGGTTCGGAGCGTTTTGAATCGCAACTGTGACTCGTGATTTTGTGGACCTGTGACAAAATCACAGGTCGTGAAATATCGCTCAGCTCTATAGCTTTTATTTCATCTCATCGACTTAAAGTTTAATAAAGGGTAAGCTAAAGACTTTTTATCGGCCGATAGTTTGTTATATACTACCTCTTAATACCTCTATAATACCTTCTTAATCAGCATTGAGATATATGGAAGTGCGCACACTACAGCGGCTCGATATGAGCAGACAAAAATGTTGGATGTGCATCAGTTTTGCGTTCAAACTTTTCTGCGATCAAACTGTCGGCCGATAGCTTAATGTGTATGGCAGTCAATTAGTTTTATGAATTTATCATATCGAAGTTTCATCGATATGCCGAAGGCTGGTCCAGGTAACACAAATGATGGCAATACAGTTAGAAGATTTTTTTCTGACTCAGATTCCACTTCCGAATTACCGTAGTCAATCTAAATATAATTAACTTCAAAACAATTTTACAAGTGATAAGCAGTAATGAAGGAATAAATGCTTTGAAGTTTGAGATAATACAAAAAAAATTGCGGATTTGTACAACACTTTGTATCCATGGAGAACAATGTAACCCACAGTTCATAAGGTTTTAATGCATGCGGAGGACATAATTAAGTATCATATACTACCCATTGGAGATTTATCGAAAGAAGCACAGAAAAACGGAACAAAGACTATAGATACTATACAGAGCACAACACAAAAAAGTGTTCACGCGAGAGTACCAATGAGGATTTATTTAGAATGCTTCTCATTTCGTCAAATCCTTCGCTTGAGAACTTTAGATGATAATAGATGAATGGTAGTTAATTTCTTGGAATTTATTTTTTAAATATGATTTCCGGCATATGTCCGTCGCGGCTACAAGTTACATGCTCCGTTCTATCAGTCCAATTTTTGACTACTTTTTCATTTTTCATTTCATTTATTATAAAAATACAAATTGCCCACCATTGTAAGATGGAATCTTATACATTAATGGCAGCCTTAAAACGGAAAAAACATGAAAAAATTTATTGAACTAAAAAAAATATTATCTAAAACTAATTAAATACTTAATTTACTAATGACAAATTAATGAAGAAAAATGAGATGGAGTTGGAGGGGAAAAGAGAATAGAGAAATAGACAGCGAGAATAGATGAGGTAAAGATAGAATTATTAAGATAGAATTAATAATTCTATCTTAAGATGACACTGGTGAGTTGAAATATGGCGTTCCGGGACCGGTTAGAACAATTTTATAAGCTGTTGTTCATTGCCACCTTCACATCCCGCCTGCCAAATTTTTCGCCACATCTGAAGCACCAGTCAGTTCGATCCTGTTCTAACTTACAGTCGCTATTAAGATGTCTATAATTTAGGCACCGAAAGCACCGCACAGGGGAGTATTGCTTCCGGGAGCACGCGCTTTATTTTCAGCTTCGGATCATCTACCCTATCCCGACGTATCTCTAAATCCTTCTGCTTCTCAGGTTTTGGTGTTGATGGTCTCTGGATTCTAGGTATACTCCTGCGTACCATCTTCCATCCTTCCTCAGGATTATTTGTTTAAACATTTATATAAACGTTAGCTAGTAAGTATGTAGAGTAAACGACGCCAAACAGCAGGTTTCGAATAAACATAGCGTTGAGCATAATTCTGCGATTTTCGAGAGATGGTAGATTTATTAACTTAAGTCAAGAAGCATACGGTGGTAATCTTAATGCGGGATCCTAACGTAGATTCCGTAGACAGAAAAGTAGGAATTGTTTTTGTACAGATTCAATTTCCGTAATATGGCATCTGAAGTTTGGATTCCAGACCGGAGAGGCATATTCCAATAGAGGCCGAGCTAATGAGGTAAATAATATCTTAGAGATACAGGGATCATCAAATCCTTTAGACCAACGTTGAATAAAGCCTAATATACTGGCGGCTCTGCAAGATATGCGTTTTATGTGAATATGAAAACGAAGTTTACAATCCAGGACTACACCAAAATCCTCAGCAACATTCAAATAATCAAGCTTATAATCGCCAATACTATAATTAAATATTAATGGGTTAGAGCCAGCAAATGTCATTTGTTTGCACTTATTTAAATTCAGCTCATACAGTTTAATTAAGATAGAATTAAGATAGATAGAATTATTAGGTACAAATAAGTTTCCGCGGTTTGTCAAAAGATGACCCCACCAGAAGGTTATGGAGAAATTGTCAGATGTTTAACGTAATATCCCAAGTTTCGTCATCCGGCAACACCATAACCTTAAAGTACTAGTGATTCCGTATCAGCATCACGTAATTTTTTCCTGCAAAAATGTCAAGTTTTGTGCCGAATAAGCATCATTTGCGGGAACTTTTGATTTACTTCTTTACTTTGAAAAAATCTGCAGCTGAGGCGCATCGATTGCTTCTAGAAGCATATGGTGAAGCTGCTTTAAGTGAGAGAAGTTGTCAGGAATGGTTTCAAAAGTTTAAGAACGGTGAGTTTGACGTGAAGGACAAAGAACGCAGTGGAAGGCCGAAAGTTGGAGGAAGATTCGTCCCAAACGCAAAAAGAACTTGCACTTACATTACAAGTGACTCAACAAGCAATTTCACATCGTTTAAAATCGTTGGGAATGATTCAAAAACAAGGAACTTGGACTCCATATGAACTAAAGCCGAGAGACGTTGAACGCCGATTATGCATGAGTGAAATGCTGCTTGCCAGGAATAAAAAAAAAGTTTTTTGCATCGTATAGTCACTGGTGACGAAAAATGGATTCACTACGATAATCCAAAGAAGAGAAAGTCATGGGTTAAGCCCGGCGAACCATCAACATCGACAGTTAAGCCGAATATTCATGGAAAAAAACTCATGCTGTGTAAATACACAGCTTGGTGTCGTGTATTATGAATTGCTCAAACCAAGCGAAACCATTACTGGAGCTCTCTACCGAACACAATTGATGAGATTGAGTCGGGCACTTAAGGAAAAACGCGCCCATTACTACTCCAGACACGACAAAATTATATTTTTACACGATAATGCTCGTACACATGTTGCGGCGCCGGTAAAAACATACTTGGAAACTCTCAACTGGGAAGTTTTATCCCACCCGCCGTATTCACCAGACTTAGCCCCTTCTGATTATCACCTGTTCCGGTCGATGGCACATGGTCTGTCTGAGCAGCGCTTCACATCATATGAAGACACCAAAAATTGGGTAGATTTGTGGATAGCGTCAAAAGATGAAGTGTTTTTTCAACGGGGTATCCGAATGTTGCCAGAAAGATGGGGAAAAGTAGTGGCAAATGATGGAAAATAATTTGAATAAAACGTAATGTACTGTTCCTTCACAATAAGTTCCTTTTTATAAAAAACCGAGGAAACTTATTTGTACACCTAATAGATTTAGTGAAGAAAAGTGGAGAGCTTCAACTTAAATTTTCCCTTGTTGACAGTACCTCTAATATTTGTGGGGAGTGAGTTCCATAGCCTGACTGCGGCCACAAAGAACTGTCTTCCAGACGCAAGGTTAGTAAACCTTGGCATTATCAAGGTTAGTGACCACTGAGAGCGCGAAAAGATGAGCTCATCGTACAAGTATTCCGGCTACTTTGAATGAATTGTCATGTGAAGAAATATCATCGCCCTTAACTTTAACAAATTAGCAGGCGTGCAATTAAAGATGGAAAAGGACAACCTAGAAATAGGTTCTCCTAGTTTGATATTCCAAATAAATCGCGCAATATTATTAAAGACTACTTTGAACTTGTTTAGGGTGGCAGAGTCAAGATCATGAAAAATTTCACATCCATACGTTAAAATAGGAAAAAGCAGAGCTTTAGATAGCAAAAGCTTCGTTGGTGTTGGTAGATAGTGCTTAGTTTGCATTAGAAGCCGTTTTTGCATTAGAAGAACTTTTTTTAATAAATCTGGCCGTATGACGTCAATGGTGGGTTGAATATTAGCGTCCAATGCTTCAAGAGTCGCTGTTTTTCGGCATAAACCAATAACTTAACATAGCCCAATAAAAAGTAATCAAGAGGCGTTAAATCGAAAGAACGAGGGGGCCAGTGAACATGACCACTTCTGGAAAGAAATTTGTCACCAAATTGATTTTGCAATAAATAGATTGTTAAGCGCGCTTTATGGCAAGTTGCGCCGTCTTGTTGGAATTACGTTGAGGTTTAGCTGATTAATTTTTGGAAACAAAAATTCAGTCAGCGTGGCTCAATAGCGCTCGCCATTCACCGTAACGGCAGCTGCTTGTTCATTTCGAAAGAAATAAGGACCGATGATGCCGCCAGCGTGTAAACCGCACCAAACAGTCAATTTTAATGGATGTATTGGTGATTCGTTAAGGGCTTGAGGATTGTCTTCGCTCCACATATGGCATGTTTGCTTATTCACATAGCCATTTAACCAGAAATGAACTTCAACCATAAACACAATTCTTTGATAAAAATGCTCATCTTCGGTCAGTTTCAATAAGGATTGTCTTCGCTCCAAATATGGCAATGTTGCTTATTGACGTAGCCATTTAACCAGAAATGAGCTTCAATCCTAAGCACAATTCTTTGATTAAAATGCTCATCTTCGGTCAGTTTCAAATAATCAGCAAAAAAGCGACGAAAACCATAGTCATTTGGCTTCAATTCTGGTACGTGCTCTATCAACTTCGCGAACAGATTTATTTTGTCCAAAGTAAATTTCCACAATTTGGAAGCGCTGTGCTGGCGTTAAATGATTCATGATGATTTGCCAAACCCTACTGAACAAAGATGTCAACACAGTTTGACATTCTCAGCTGTCAAACCATAGTTATCAAAAATTCTCATGCAGCTTAAGAAACTCAGCTTATATATAATAATTTATGTACAAATTTTACTGTATTTAAATTTTTTAAATAAATAAATCATAATAAAAAATACTTGGTGTCCTTATTTTAGCAATGTTTACATACAAGAATTGTTTTTTCTTCATATTGTACATAATATAATAATAATGCAAATACAAATAAGTTAAAGAAGTTCTTTTTTTGACGCGACTTTGATTACACCACCTTTAAGTTTGGACATTTTTTAAAAACAAAAAAATACTGAGATATTTTGCGCTTAGGTCTACGTAGGCTAGGTTAGGTTCAAAGGGCGTGTGGCCTCAAAGCGGCCACTTCCACCGAGGCCTTAAGGCCCATTGTGAGTGCCCTCGTTTTGGTTCTGTGGGAACCTCACTGTTCCTGACGGCTACTCAGACCGAGCCCCCTAGGTCTACGTAAAGATATATGTTTTTTTCTTTCATTTGCCAAAACCGCATTAAAATATCTTAATCTTATCGAAATTTACAGAATTTTGACCTCCACTAAGTCGAAAACTGCAATTTTAATCCACTGTGCGGCGTACAACATCGTTCAAAAGTCAACAGCAACAGAGTACCAAACCGCTACAAAGTTTGCAGCGACAGCGCACCATATCGCTCATTTGCTCATTGGTCACACAAAGTATTGGCCAAAGTCTATGTGCCTTAAAAAAACTTCCAGTAATGTAAAAATGCAACACCATGCAAAGCCTCAACGAATTTGAGGGCCTCCTAATTCCCTTATCCAAAAAAGGGAAAATCTCACTAAGTAGCTGAATGGCTGCTTCTTTTGAAAATCTGAATATCTTTACAAAACGAGGCACTGGAATATGAATTGGATCTGAAGAATCCCTTAAATGCCTCCATTGAAATCGCAGCATATTCCAACGGTCTTGCTCAGTGACATACATATGTACATAAGCAAATACATATGTACATACATTTCGGTATTCTACAAATTGCATGTTATCATACAAGTATCTATCACTCTATCTATATTTTTTACGTGCGTGAAGATAAATTCGTAAATGCGACGATAACTTAGCAAAGATCTGAACCCTAAACGCGAATACGAATTCGTATTTTGTACCCATTCCAAAGTAATGGCTTCAACAGTAGCGCTCTTTTGTCCAACCACAGAATAAATAGTATACAGAAGTTGCATCTCATACAAAGCAAATTTTGTTCTAGGGTTCCAATATTGGCACCCTATTGAACAGAGAGTAATCGTGCATCGTTTTTCTCTCGGCTATTCACATATACACGACAGTACTCGTCGTTTTTTCACACTGACATTAGCGATCGTTCCTATGAAGAGCAGTCAGTCGACGTACAAACTTCAAGCAAGTAACATCGTACTTCGCTTTTTTATGAATGCACTGTGAAAAATATTTAATAAGGAATGGGAGAATCACTTTTTGTTTTTTGAAAATAATTTAGGCGAAACACAATGTCTGATTTGTTGATCAATATTAACTACAATATCATTCCCATTAATGTTTATGGTTATTTTCCTTTTTTTTATTGGTTCGCCGCCCGTGCTTCCATCTTCTCAGTGTACCTCAGAAAGAGAATTCTTTCGCGAAACAAGCTCTCTCGAAGCTTCACATGTTGTTTGATCTTCCCCTCAGCTCTTCCGCCCGTAGGAAGTTGAAGTTAAAAAAAAAGAAGTGCTTGGGATTTGAACCAGTACGAAAAGAATCATATGATTCTTCCAAAATTGAAGAAAAAAATTGAAGAAGTGTTTTCCAAAATTTTTCGCTGGAAAATCATTACAAAACACAATTGCACTGGGTAAGGCCAACTTCAAATGACCATGGTGTTCAAACCCTTCCGAGTGCACTAAAAGATTTTGCTGATTCTAAAAGGTATTGGAGTAGGCTATCGAACCGTATATTCCACTTGGCCAAGTTATGTTTTTCGTTGAAGAAAATTTTTCACTGAATATCAGTCGAGTCGATAATGTCACTGTGAGCAGTTGTGTTTTTGGCGTTCGCTGTTAAGCTCTATTTAGTGTTTTGTTTACTCTGCCTCGATTTCTTGTGTTTGAACGCTGCCGCTGTTTTTTGTCGTTTTAACTGACATTGTTTTTTTTGCATTGTTTTTTCTTGCATTGTTTTTTAATCATCACCGTGTTTAAAATGTCTTGTCCAGCGAAGAATACAAGAAATGTTTCGGCCTCTCGTGGAAATTCTGCATCACCCACTTTTGGCGCCAAAGTACTGCGCTCCGATGGGATATCCCCTGCTCAAACTGCTTTACTCTCAGCATCTAACCTAAACACTAAGCTGAATAGTCTTGAGACAACTGTTGAGAAGTTGACGGCAGCGCTAACGGCATCTGAGGGGCGAGTACTGCAGAGACTCATTGAGGTATCAGCTGAGGTGGCGAACATCAAATCTTCAATTAAAAAGGTTATTGCGAGAGTCACTGTTGTTGAAGCTGCCTGTGGTGAATTTGATGTTCTGAAAGAGCAGTTCAAAGAGATTAAGAGTTTGGTCGTGCCTGAAAGCGCCGGTGGAAGCTCTCTTGCGTCGAAGCTGAGTTCTGAGGTTACTGATTTGAAAGCAATATTGGAAAGTTTGGGGAGTAACTCTGTTTCATCCGATGTTGTAATAAACGGTATTCCGTTTTTACCGGGAGAGAATCTCGCTGATATTTTTGGTAAGATCTGTTCTTCGTTGAAATTGGGCGCTCCGTGTATTCAAAATATATTTCGTGTGAGACCTACAACGGGAAATAAAAAGTCTGCGATTATTGCTAAATTATCTTCAGCGAATGAGCGCAATAACTTGTGCAAAGCTGTTGCTGCTTTTCGCAGAGCGAATAATCGTCGCCTGCAGCTCAGTGATGGTGGCCTTGACGGTGAGCAAGTAATTTTTGTGCATGAAGGTCTTACTAAAGCAAATCGTGAGTTGTTGCATTATGCCAACGGGAAGAGAAGAGAGAAGTTGCTGCACACAGTGGTTTCGCTGCGTGGTAGAGTCTACGTTAAAGCAACAGCTGATGGAGAGGCTAAATTAGTTGTTCACAAGGAGAGCGTTGACGCCGTTGCCGTTTCTTAATATTTATTATTTTTATTGTAATTTTAATTGTAATGTTAGTTTGTTATTACTTAATTTGTTTCTGTATCTTAATATTTATTAAATTTATTGTAAATTTAATCTTAATGTCAGTTTGTAATTACTTAAGTTCTTTCTGCCTTGCTCTTTCTTTTCTTTCATTTTTACTCTCTATTCCTTCTTATCTCAGTCTTTTTACTCTTCGTCTATGTCGTTTCGAACACTTGCTAAAATTTTTGTTTGTATTATGTCTGGTATTGCTCGAAGTTGCCCCCTGTCGACTGTCTATTGTCTGGTGTTGACGACAGGTCGAATGGTGCGGTGGGCTGTTATAGGGCACTATTGAATGTTTTTTGCGTGCGATCAGGTGGATTAAAGGTGGATTAAAATTTCAATGCCAGGAGTTTGAATGGGATGAAACTAGACTATATTAGATATATTTTTGTAAACTCGGCTGTTGATGTTATTTGTATATCTGAAACTTGGTTCAAGTGTGAGTTTTCTGATTCAATGTACTGTATTGAAGGTTTTAAACTTTTTCGTAATGATAGAATTGGCAAAAGAGGCGGTGGAGTAGCTGTTTATTGTAAGAGTAGTCTCAACTCTAAAGTTATAAACCCAGGTAACACCTCATATGAATTTCTTAATGTTGCTCTATATGACAACAGTACCAAAATATTAGTTTCGTGTGTTTGATCTTGTGAATAAACTTACCGACTTTGACTTTCTAATAGTATGTGGTGATTTTAATGTTAATCTGCTTCTAAATGACTCTGTATCTGATAGTTTTCTGTATTTTGTGTCTATGTGTGGTCTGAACCTTACTAATGTTGACACGCCTACTCGGTACGCTCCTTCATGTGACCCAAGTTTACTTGATGTCTGTCTTGTTTCTGAACTTTCGCTACTTTTAAGCATTGACCATATGACTTTTATTTCTGACCATGATCTAGTTTTTTGTAGTTTTAATTTCAGTCTGGGTAAAAATGAAACTGCTAGCTTTAGTTATCATGATTTCCGTTCAATTGATTATGTTGCGTTATGTAGTGACTTATCAGCTGTGTCTTGGAATGATATCTGGTGTTCTGTGTCGGTTGATGGTAAACTTCGTGTCCTTATGGCGTACCTTAACGCTGTATTTCTTAAGCATGTCCCGTTGCGTACGGTGAGGTCATTGAAGATAGGTTCTTCATGGATCACTAACCGTGTCTTATCTGCTATGAAGTTGAGAAACATACTCCATTCTAAATGGAAAAACTCTCGTTCAACTACTGTCTGGGAGCAGTATAGAATTGCGCGTAATAGAGCCACTATGTTATTAAAAAATGCTAAGAGGCGGTATTTCGTTTCCAAGCCTAATCCTGCCTTAGGGGCTAAGCAGCTGTGGAAGAATTTGAAGAATTACGTGTTATTGATAAGGTATCTGTTGAATGCCAACTTGATCCGGATGAACTGAATCGTACTTTTGTGACTAATGGTCTTTATAGCCCTTCCAGTGACCTGACTGTTGTTGATTTCCCATCAATCCCCCCCTCATCCTCCCCCTCTTACCCGTCCTTCGTGTTTACCTCTGTTAGTGAGGCCGAGGTGGGCAGCATCTTGGCCAAGTTGAGTTTCAATGCAGTGGGGGTTGATGGACTGTCAATTAGATTCATTAAGATTGTTTCTCCGTTTATTTTAGCTTGCCTGACGCACATTGTCAATCATTGCCTGACTAGCTCTAGGTTTCCGAGCCTATGGAAAACAGCCATGATAATTCCCATTGCCAAACCGAGTTCTTCAGCTGTTGCTATTGACTTCAGGCCGATTAGTATTTTACCAGCATTAGGAAAAGTTCTGGAAAGGATCATGTGTCTGAAAATGTCTACTCATTTGAATTCTCGCAATTTATTATCCCCTCTGCAGTCAGGCTTCCGTTGTGGCCACAGTTGTTCGACGGCTCTGCTGAAAGTTACTGATGACATTAGAGTTCATTATGACAAACATTTCTTTGCCTTATTGATCTCTCGAAAGCCTTTGACTCGGTTAATCACACCTTGCTCTGTGATAAGCTCAGTAAATATTTTAATTTTAGTTGTAGTGCTGTGAGGTTACTTGCTAGCTACTTGGAGGGTAGAACCCAGTGTGTTAGAGTTGGGAGCCGTTTGTCTTCCTTTGAGGCAGTCACCAACGGCGTTCCTCAGGGATCAATTCTTGGCCCGTTACTATTCTCCATCTTCATTAATGACGTTTTTTCAGTTTGTGAGTATTCCCTCATGCATGCCTATGCTGATGATATTCAGATCTATTTGTCTGGACCTCACAGTCTTGCTGAAGATCTGAGTTATAGACTGAACTCGGACCTCTCTGCTCTTAATGCTTGGGCTGACAAAAACTTACTTCGCATAAATCCCGCCAAATCAAAGGTTTTGCCTATTATGAGGCAACCCTGTGTTTATGATGATTATCCCATCATTGGTTTATTGGTGCTGCGCAGTTGGTTTTATTATTAACTCTAAGTTTACTTGTACTGACCATGTTAATTGTACTGTGGGTAAGGTGTATGGCTTGCTGAGGTGCTTGCGATCCTCTGCACTATTTACACCACTTGTGATCAGGCGTCAACTTGTTAAACAGCTGATTATGCCGCACTTGTGCTCTATTGCTATAGTTTTTGGCCGTTTAGACTCTCTTTCTCAACATAAGATTCTTGTTGCTTTCAACAGCGCTGCTAGATATGTGTATGCAGTCTCGCGTCTTGACCATATCTCAACGTTGAAGTCAGGGTATTCTAGGCTGCGGTATATTGGAATACGTAAATATTCTAAATATTCTTTTTCTGGATAAGCTGGTTCGTACCAAGACTCCCGTTTACCTTTACGAGAAACTACATCTTACTAATTCGGATAGGTCTTTAACTTTCATTGTGCCTAGATGCAATAGATGCAATGGTGCCCTAGCACCATTCGACTTTGGAATTCCTTACCGTTGACCTTAAGACGTCTATCGAGGGGGGGCGGCTTCAAAAAAGCAATTTAGCAGTACTTTTCTACTACCTAAAGCATAGTGTTCAGTTCTGACTCCTTTCTTCTCCTTTTTCTTCTCTCTTTTCTATTCTCACCTTCTATCCTTACCTAGTTCTTAAGTTGTTATGTTTCAATAATAATTATAAAATTTGTTAATTATCATGCTCTTTGTTGCTGTATGTACTGTATGTTTGTGTCCTGTATGTAGTCTTAGTGTACTTTTGTGTAAAATAAACAAATAAATGAAAAATGAAAATGAAAAAAAATGAATATTGGGGAAGAAGTTTCACCGACTGGGACACCTCACTTCCACAAATGTAAAAATTTTTTCAAAAGTAGGCGTAATCTTTGAAGTATATATATATTATTCCCTTGAAAGGTGTATATTCGCTGCTCAAAATATATATTTCGTTGAACTAAAGAGCGCTAATATTGAAGCCATTACTTTGGAATGGGTACAAAATACTAATTCGTATTCGCGTTTAGGGTTCAGATCTTTGCTAAGTTATCGTCGCATTTACGAATTTATCTTCACGCACTTATATTTTTTTATTACCTACTTTTTTTTAAGATGTTTGAAATGAAATTAAAAATCAAATTAAACAATATTTAATTATTTAATAAAATAAATTAAATGTTTAAATGTCAACCGTTTGCCGTTAAAATTTTTTCAGTTGGTTCACTTCCTACCCATTCATTTTCTATTAATGGTTCTTTCTCAAAACTCTTTTCAGACTCTTTTCCATTTCATGTTACAGAAACAGTAAACTTTTTAAAATCGAAAAAACTAATCGAATCAAAATGACGCAATGAAAATAGAAAAAATGTTCGATCGAGTTACAGAAACGAGCTACTGTTCGTTCGCACCACAGAATCTTATAAAACTACGGGGTCATTTTCGAAACACATTTATTTGCAATAAAACAAATAAGCAAAGTATTAATAATTTAGATCTTTAATTGAAGAAACGTATAAGCTAATAGTTGGACTACAATTGCTAATGGAAACCTAATAAAGTTTCCATATACATATGTATATATATGTATATATGATGAATGTAGCAAACTTACCTCCTGTTGCGGAACAAACATTACAATGGTGTTAATTGGAGTAGAGGATTTACCCCGCACAAAATTAATGCCCACTTGTCGGCAGACTAATGAATACCGATTCTGAAATTATAGAAGATAAAACTCACAAATATTAATACCTAAATCCTACATTATTTATTTAGTTAATATATGTATGTAGTTATGTTGAGCATAAAATAGTAAAAAAAGGTAGGACTGTAGACTGGGTTGAGACAAGAAAAAATCGTAAGGGATCGTCTATTTCTGCACGTTCAAGTGGCATATTTACAAAAATAAGGTTGGAGCTATGTATCAAAACTTCACAGCAAAAATATTAAATTTCTTAGAAAAATATACAGCTTGGTGATTATGATTTTTGATTTTTTTGTTTGTCAAGAATGAGTTTACACATTCACGCACGCACGCAATTCAGTTAACTCAGGATTACGGCCGCCTCCATACTTCAGTTCTAGTCTTCCCTCGTTTTCTTCACAATATAAAATATTATATATTGTCTTTCGTGTTACAGAAAACATTTTGGATAACTCTGGCACACTTTTACCCATTTGTACATTGTAATAAAGCAACTGAATCACTTCAAAACATAATCCTTTGTCTACCATTTTAAGAAAACATTATGTTAAAAAAAAGAACCACCACAAAACACGATTTTTCAACTTTTTGTATTCGCAAATTACCATACAGAAAAAAATTCAAATCAATGCCTAAATTGTAAAAGCAGCGCATATTAAATCAACAAAAGAGTTGTGAAAAGAGTTACTTGACAGTTGAAAAACTGAGTAATGAGATTGTAGATTGTGCATCAAATTTGGTTTTTTTTATTAAACTGTTGTAAGTACTGCAGCTTAAGGTAATTGATAAACAAAAATTCTATAAAGAACCAAAAAGTAGTAATGTTTTTCCTAAACAAATTGAATCAGAAAGAGTGTTAAGAGGCCGGCCGAAGTTCATATACCCTACACACGTTTACTTAAAAGTTAGGCGTGGCAATGTCTAATTTTTTTCCTTTTCAATCTCAAATAGCCTGTGCTGACAGAGAATATTCGTGCCAAATTTGATGAAAATATCTCTATTCGTTCTCCTGTAATCGAATTGTATTTAATTAGTGGGCGGACCGCGTCCATTTGTGGTAGTCTGTTTTGGTCAGAGACAGTGTAACTCTCGACAAAATTTCAACTGCGAATT
Source organism: Myopa tessellatipennis (assembly GCA_943737955.2). Taxonomy (NCBI): domain Eukaryota; kingdom Metazoa; phylum Arthropoda; class Insecta; order Diptera; family Conopidae; genus Myopa; species Myopa tessellatipennis. Next base: position 22,435,040 of record OX031315.1, read on the forward strand.
CGTTCTACAAGCTGAGAAATTGAGTTATAAGCATGGATGAATTTATCTATATATATAAAAATCTCGTGTCACGGTGTTTGTGTTTCAACTCCTCTTAAACGCCTTGACCGATTTTGATGAAATTTTTTGTGTATGTTTGGTAGGTGTGAGAATAGGTCGTAAAGTATATTTTACCCTCCTGCCCTCACCCTACGATTAGTTATTCGCGATTTTAGTTTAACATGCGTATGCGTTCCAACTAAAAGGAATTTAATTATGTTGCTGACAGCTGACGTTACGCGTGCCTTATAGAACTTAGGTACACTAGGAACGGATTTTGGAAAAATCTGTCCCCAAGTCTCCAAAATGGGCGTGGGAAGACTTAAAATGGCCACAGTTTCCTTGTGTTTATGGATGGTTGCATTCTGACTGTATGCAAAACTCTTTCTCCTAGGTCTACATATACATTTGCCGACCGTTCTGTGCATCTAGTTTCAAGTGTCCCTCGTTCTAGCAGGAGTGAGTGAACACTCTGAAAAATTCACCTACTTGAGTGCCTTCTATTTGGAAACCTCTCGGCATAGATTCTGGCTGCTCTCCTACTCACCCCATCAGCTAAACCGTAGCAAAAGTGCATGTCGGTTAATTCTAGGTGAGAGTAGTTTGACATGGTGATGCGTAATAATACGAGGGTAGTCCCAGAAGTACCCGACCTGATGTATAGATGGCGGTTGTTGTTTGAAAAGAATGACTATGGTAGAGAGTTCCAACTTTATAAAGCTTAAGTTTGAAATTTGACGACCCTACGTTGTTCAGTATTTCTTTGGCAGTCATCAATAGTGAATGCTCTCAGTGAATTTGTAAACATGCAAAAAATTGGGTGCCGCGATTACTCACAATGGAACAAAAACAGCGTCATGAGGATGTTTCAATCGAGTGCTTGTCGAAGTTTCACAGCAATAAAGCAGAGTTTTCAAGAAAAAACTGCAGCGCCCAATTTTTTCCATGTTTACAAATTCACTGAGCGTTCACTATTGATGGCTGCCAAACAAATACTGAACAACGTAGCGCCGTCAAACTTCAAACTTAAGCTTTATAAAGTTGCAACTCTCTACCATAGTCATTCTTTTCAAACAACAAACGTCATCTACAGTTAGGAACATAACTATTCGTACAACCCATTTATTTCGAAAATCTTCAAATTTTTGTAAAATATTTAAAAATGTTGAATGCAGTTTCATTTTACATATACTTTTATTTGATTAATTTATAAAAAAAATAATATTGTACAACACATTTCTTAAAAAAGTACAAAATAAGCAAAGTCCATTGGGACAAAAGTATTCGTACAGCTCCTAATATCAGTACTTCATAAAATTAATTGAGCGTTGCTATTTTGCTTGTTTACAGTTTTATGTAATACCGTTACATTTTCGTCGTAAAGCTATTTTTTCGACAAGATACTTAGTTGTTTTCGAGCAATAAACTGCTGTTGTTTTCGTTGTCAAGGAGACAACGGTGCTTTATTATGCACCAAGACAATCATCTCCTCCATCGACTGACCTAAACCCCATCGCACACTGTTGGGATCTTTTGAAACGTAAAGTTGGTACAAACCGGAGCCCGGAGCATGGATGATCTTAAAACTGCTTTGGAGAAAGCCTGGAAGGAAATATCAAAAAATTTAGTCCGATCGATGCCCAGAAGACTCCAGGCCGTGATTGATGCGAACGGAGGAGAAACAAAGTACTGATTATCAGAAAAATATAAAAAGTTATATGTATATCCAAGATGTACGAACACTTTTGTCCCAATGAATTTTGCTTCTTTTGTACTTTTTAAACAACGTGTTGAATATTATTACTTTTTTTATAAATTAATTAAATTAAAGTATATTTAAAATGAAACTGCATTCAACATTTTTAAATATTTTACAAAATTTTGAAGATTTTCGAAATAAATGGGTTGTACGAATAGTTATGTCCCTAACTGTATACGTCAGGTCGGGTACTTTTGGGACTACCCTCGTACATTAGAGTTGATATCCTTGTACTTTATTGGTTTATTTAAGACTTAAAATTGTTATTACGCCCTAACTTTCCTTATGGGGTTACGCCAAACGCCAAAAAAATGTCTTAAGGAAACGCATAAAAAACCCAAACGGACTTTAAAAAACCCTTTTAAAAATTCGTAAAAAAGGGTGGGATTCAGGTTCATAAAAATGGTTTTTTTATTTATTTATTTATGTTTCATCCAATTGAATTAAAATTATTCTTACGGGCTACTACACAAAGATCTTAATTTATGTACAAAGTTTTCTCTACTAAAAGTACAACTAAAATCTAAATCCCTGCACACCGTGTTCGACAATCTTAGACAACGCGTTATGGGCTCATTTATACCATAGTTCACCCGTATGGAAAGGAACATTAAATGACTCATGCAATCTCAGGTGTCTAGAAGGCAAGCGAAATCCTATATGTTCCAGCAACTCTGAACATTTAATGCCAAAGCAAATGATGTCCCGCGATTCAAGAGATTTCAGACCCAACAACAAATACCTAGCACCATACGATGGTAAAGCCCCATCCCAACGCAACATCGATATGGCGTATATAGTAAATCTTCCCTGAATCCTTTCTATTCTGGAGTCGGAAGATACATAGGATACCATATGATACAGCAATAATCTAGATTAGCTCCAACCAGCGACACATACAAAGTTTTTAATGTAAATGGATCTTTAAAATGCTTAGAATTTCTAATAATGAAGCCAAGAAGTGAATTAGCTTTTGCGATACTACTGTCTAAGTGCAAAGCAAAACCTAACTGACGATCGAAAGTTACGCCAAGATCTTTCTTTTCAGATATGTATTATATTAATATTTTCGCCACCGATTCTGTATTGAAAACTTAACTGGACAGAACTACGCGAAAAAGATAATACAGCGCACTTAGATATATTAAGAAATAATCGATTGTTTTTACACCAAGAATGTAATCTATTTACATCTTCTTGGATCATTTTGGAATCCCCATAATTAGGGTCAGTTTTTCAGTGCTCGTTTAAACGGCGTTTAAACGACTTTGTGAGTCAGTGTGTAATTTTTTTCTCGGAGCGGAAGATCGACTTTGCTTCTGTTATTTTGCACTAACAATGCAAGCGAATATGCGTAAGAAGAGATCGATCCAATACTCGTATGCCAAGTAAAGTGTGAAAGAAAGAATCGATCAATTTCTGGAGTACAGCGGGCGATGAGAAGCACGGTGCGATTCGTCTTCTTTTGGTTCTCTTACTATAACAAACCATGTGCAGCCGCCGTCCGTCTGGAATCGTTTTAAATTTGGCATTTTATGGTTTTTGAAAGAAATTTTGCTTTCGTAGCTTTGTTCTGCTTCTTGTTCTATGTCCAAGCTTTGTAAAGAGCTGGCACCATCTTCGATCCGAGCATAGCGTGCTCTTGAAGAATTCGTACTATAGTCGGCATATCAACAAATTTAATACATTATACGAGTAAAAATAAAAAGTTAATGGAAGCAAAAATAAAAAATGAAAGAATGGAAATATTTCAGAGAAAATTTTTATATTATGTACCTATTCGATTTTTTATGAGTATGAAGGAATCGGAAGATCGACTTTGTGTTTGTTATTTTGTACTAACTACTGAAGTGGTGCTGACGGACCGTCTATGTATTTTCCTTGTTATTGTAGTGTTATTAAAGACTAAAATTTTTAATATTTATGATTTTAGTTCTATTAAGGAAGCATTGCCTATGGGCTGTCAATAAAACGAAATTATTATAATTTTATACATATAAAATAATAATTAACAATAACCTAATTTAATAATAAACCTAATTTAAAATACTAAACAGTTTATTACGCCGGCAAAATGTTACAAAAAAACAAAATTCCTTTAATAAACGAAAAATAATAGCACGAAAAAAAATCCAAGCATGATAGACCGAAAGACGTAAGCACCTATTTTTATATTGTAAAGGAACCAAAAAGAAGTCAAATTCCCTAGTTCCCTCAACTCCTGCTTTTATCCAGAAATCGATCAACCGATTCATTCTCACCTCCTTTGACATACAAGATTCCACCGCTCAACTCTTCATACGAATAATCATTTATGAACGAAAACAAGCAAATCCGATTTGTATTTATACAAAAACAAAGCAATGGCAAAATGAGAAGCAAATAACACGAAATTGTGCAAACACACAAACGAAGACAAACAAAGGCAAGAGAGCGAAGCATTCAGTAATGTATCAACGATTCAGTAGTGGATAGGAAACAAATGCTCAGAGCAGCAATGGAAACACATTAGCATGGCAATAGCAAAAGAGACGAGCGCGAAACACTCAGCAATGAATGAAAAATCGATGCAGTACTGGATCGACCATGGAAAATATTTTTGTTCAAGATTCGCCCTCTTGTTATTCTTTCTCTATGCTTAAATTCAACCTTTTACAACTTGAATTCAACCGTGTGCAAATCAAATTCACCTTTTTACAAATCAAATTCACCCTTTTTTAAAAAACATTCGTAAAAAAATAATAGAATCTGAACATACACAATTAAACGTAAGTTCCACTCGAAATGGAATGAAACGGTTGCGGATTACTTTAAAATGTGCGTCGATAGAAGCTGATCATCGCAATTCGCAAAGAACAACTGATGAGCGCAAAGTGTATGCAGTACAATTTTCTCGCAATGCCCCGGAAGAGCGACAAAAAAATTATTTTGATTGATGAATCGGGTTTTAATTGTCATCACATTGTTAACACACCTGGAAGTGCGTAATTTTGTTGGCCAGACAAGGCACACTTTACATTTCCTACCAGCATATTCTCCAATGCTGAACCCCATGGGGAAGTATTTTTAAAAATCAAGTTTTCGGTAAAAGACGTACTGACCTTCAATCATGGAAATTTGGCAGATATAATCCTAAACTCTGTTGGAACTGTTGAACCTGACGATTGTTATAATTACTATATAAATATGTATTTTAAGTTACCAGTTGCTGCTGCAGGAGATCTGTTATAGATCAATTTCTTACCATATAAATATTACTACAAATATACCTTTTATTATATTGTAATATATATGTAACTATGGTCGGCAAGAAAGTAATTTCGGTTTTTTTAATATGAAATAAAACGACTTTTTTTTAATACAAAATTGACTTTAGTCAATCAAATATTTTCCATTCTGTTCGATGACCATTTGCTATCTTTCTGGTAACTTCATTATTCCACGTTCATAAAACTTCTGGTTTTAAACAAGCAAGAAACTCAACCATGTTCAATTTGAGTTCATAATTATTAGCGTAGTTTTTACCATTTAAGAAATTTTGTAAACTTCGAAATATATGATAGTCTGAGGGTGCAAGGTCGGGGCTATACAGAGAATTTGACATAACTTCCCAACCAAGCTCCAATTATTTTTTTAGGGTTGCTAAAGATGTGTGAGGACTAGCGTTGTCGTGGTGGAAGACGATTTATTTGTGATTTGCCAATTCTGGCCTTTTCTTTTTATTGCTTCCGCCAATTTCATCAGTTGTTGACAGTAAACATCTGAGTTGTTCGTTTGGTTGCGTGGAAGCAGCTCAAAATACACAACGCCTTTGTTATCCCAGAAAATTGACAGCATGATCTTCTTTTGCTGAATTTCAGCTTTCGGTATGATTTGTGGCTTGGACCATGATCGTTTTCGATCAACGTTGTTGTAGACGATCCATTTTTCGTCATCAGTAATGATCCCCTTAAAAAAAGGGTCGATTGTATTTCGTTTGAAATACAGTAGACGCTCACAAATTAGAGCCTACAGTAATTCGAACTTCCAGAAATTAGAAGAAGTGTTTGCAATACATTACACGCTCTGAAATTCAAATTTAATCTAATTTCTGAGCGTGTTTTTTTATATTCATATTTTTAATTTAAAAAAATACATTAACATCCTTATTTATAAACGTATTTTAAGGCTGCGTAACCTTAAACACCTCTTAAACAAGAAAATGTTATTTATAAACAAATTTTTATTTTACGCAACGTTTTTTTCAAAATTCAAATAATTTTTGTGTTCAAATAAAAATTTTCAAAAAAAAACTTCAAATCGCGTTACATCGTTCCAAATGAAATTCATAAACGTCAAATTTTTTACTTACATATAAAAAAAAGTAATAGAGAACGTCTTTTTGTAATAGTTTTAGTGGATTTCTGAACCTTTTTATCCACAAACCTTGTTTAACCCATTACTTACCATCGTCCTATATATATGACACCATATTTGGTTAATTTTTTCTTGTTATATATCTTAAATATAATACTATTTTATATATTACATATTATTTTACATCAATTCTCTTGCGTATAGAATTTAAAAAAATTTTTTTTTATCATTATGTAATATTTAAGAAATCTCTTAAAAAGGTTATGTTTGCTATGAAATTTTATTGTCTTGTGGACTTGTATATATTTTACTATAATTAATATAAAATTTTACAAATTTTGTTTACAATAGGTATAAAATATTAGGTATAAAGTAATGAAAAACTATTATTTCCTAATAATCTGAAAGTTTGAATGGATTGTACGTGCTTTTAAAAAGTGCTGTACTATAAATATGACAATGGGAAGATGAGATAGTTCTGGTGGCGATATTGATGAATATCTAAAAATGGATGATTGTTCAAGTCTGCTACGAGAATCAACTAAGAGAATCAAATTCTTGGGACTATGATAACACAGTACAGCATAAAGAATTGGATAAGATCAGAAAAACGACATTTCATATATGTATCTGGTACTTTGATTTGAATAGTCGTGTTTGAGCGATCGCGTGTAATAAATAATACAAAATCTTTTCAATAGCAACAGTTGCAGTATATAGTGTTACCTAATTTGAAAACGTTTATTTAAATTGTAATTGTGTCAAATTATTTCGAAGGTAAGCTCAAAATCAATAATGTTTATACTTATGTAATTTGTCGCGAAGCTGAAGATTTTTGTACTCTGTAGATTATGTAACCTGTAAAAATTAAATATAAAAAGGCTTTGACGACCTCAGAAATAGCAGAATATCTGCAGGAAATAGAGGATGATGACTCAAGCGATGAGGACTTGGACAATATTGAAATAGCTGTATTACCTCCTGGTCTTATCGATGAAGTCACCGATATAAACGAAGGAAACCCTGACAATGTGGATATTGTACCAATAACAGATGTAGCCGGTCAGGTTGAATATTCTGCTACAGTAAATAGCCTATGGCTTCAACTTTGTCATCATCAGCTTCAGAAATTGGAGCGGAACGTTGGTCATCTTTGAATGAAAAATATCCAGAACGAAATTTTGTAAACCAATTCTGGCATGTGTGTTCTGTTAATCAATGAGTACCATAAACTTCACATATCTCTCTGTGAGCCTCAGCCGCTTTCTTGTCTTTACGAAAATAAAAAACTAAAATCTCTCGAAAATGTTGATTTTTGCATTCCATATTCAAATCGACAGTAAACTCAGTTGTTAGTAAAAATACGAGGGATTTGATTTAGTAGCAACAAGAAAGTCAGCTGTCAAATCTCAAAAGAAAAAAAATATGATTGAGAGTAACAAAACGAACCTATTGCTATCTATTGTGAAAACCGAAATTACTTTCTTGCTAACCCAATATACTATAAGCTTTAACCATAACGAAGACGGACAGCTACAAGATACAAGCTGCATCTGTCAAAATTGCATTGGACCTTATGAGGAACAAGAAAAGAAACAAGATTTCCAGTCGCCGTTACGTATCTGTGGTTAGCCCCTTGCTTCACGCCGCTTGCAGTCGATCGAATTCTAATTTTCTCTGGCGGGGGAGGTATTCTTCTTCTTCTTTTGTTTGTTTACGTTTTACATATCAACAGATTTGCGTTTTGACATTTGCTGCTGGCTTCACGCCGCTATCAGTGGAAGCCAGCTGCATTTGCAGCTTGTATCTTGTAGCTGGCCGCCTTGGTTGTGGTTAAAGCTATATACGTAGCGAATATATCTCTATATATGTACATATATACATTCCCGTCTTAGACTGTACACCCGAAATTAACGGATTGTCATATCATAATTAGGCATTTTACATAGAAAAAAATTAATGACTACGGAAAAAAGTACTAAAAATCTTTAATTGCGTTTTTCTCGGAAACTATAAGGTTTACGACAAAATCTTATATAATATAAATGGAGGGTATTCTTAATACCTTTCCAATGGTACCCAGGTATGTGCCATATTAATCCGATATGTGCTATAGTTTTGGAGACTCTTTCTGGTTAGTATTCTACTACTGCACTTTGCATGAATTGTTTTTGATATGATAGAAGCGGGTACCGTTCTCCGTTAAAAAGCTTTATATCGTAATACTGGTATAAGTTGTAGTTCTGCATTTTTTATTTTCTTAGTTACATTATCAGCTTGGCTAGACACAGTATCATTTGATGCGGTATCACTCAGTTCGTTGGAGAGAGAGATGGGGAAGAAAGGGAAAAGTCTACACTCTGGTATCAGTTGTAGAGAATTTGTGATATCAACATAGACCCTGCTTCTCTGGGTATCACTTACGCAAACAAGTAAGGAGTTGTCAATTTGTCGGCCATAATGAATTCGAACGGTTGCAAACGAAGTTGAAAAAAATCTCTTTTTCGGAGAAATTTCGTTTATTTGTCCCATTTGCCTTATTTTAATATCAAGTCACGAAAAGTTCAAAAACAATTAAAAAAAAGGGGGAAAAGATTAGGCGCTTCTCTAAGTAACCAATGTTGTTGTTGTTTCTGGCGTACATTACAATTAGGAAAACATTAATTAATGGAAAAAAAATACTAAAAACGTAAAATTTTACTTTTCATATCATAGTGGTATCTCGTAAAGTTTAACATATATAGGCCTGTAATCTAGAAACATTAAAGGGCTATAATTCCGGAACTACATGAGAGCAATGCAAATTATTGTTGTTAGGGTCAGCGGCAGAAACAACAACAACATTGATTAGGACGAGAAGCGCCTAATTATTATTAATATTTTTAAATAACTTCACTATTTTAAAAAAATTTCACAACACAACGATTTCCACTGAACAAGAAAACCAAAGTGAAGCAGGTAATTACCATTGAACTAAAATTTAAACATGGAATTTTTAGAAATCTTATTTTTCCTTTACGCATTAATCATAATATAATAAATATGACAACTACGGCCAATATTTTGATATTCAGTTAATTTCACAATTACATCGACATAACATGTTTACGGCTTGTGAAACTAAATGTGATACTACAGTGTTTAGCCATCGCTGGTATCATCATACCAGTAGTGATACCGTATCAAATGATACTGCGTCTAGCCAAGCTGTATCAGTGTTAGATTAGCGCCGCAGTCGAAAAATTGTTATGCAAATTTTTCGATTTATGCGATTTTTCATTAAATTAAATTAAAGAGTACTATAAACATTAAAATCGAGTTTTCTTCAAAAATATGCATTTTCCGGTAAAATCGTGCTTTACATAAATGAACAAGATAGTTTAGGAGATATAGGGATTTCGAATTTCATAAACCTATAACTCAGAAAGCAGGGGGACGCGATATTTTTCTTGTTGTTGAGGTCTCCATCACAAGCAACAACACGATTGGAAATTCCGGGAATATGTATATTTAAGCCAACAACAGCAATAACAACAAAATTAGTTAGCTCTAAAAGCGCTTTATTTTAGCCGGCATTTTGTACGGCTGTAAATTTAAGCACGTATATCACGTAATTCATATATAACACGGTTTGAAAATAAACAAATTTCAAATTTCTTTACACGATTTTATTCCATTTAGCAGGATTCAAAATCCTTTCGGCTTAAATTTTTTTTTGGTTAGTTTTTGCGAAATATGTTCATATAACTAGGGAAAATTAGGGGGAATTCCCTTTTAGTGCATACAATCAAATTTATTTGTGACAGCAACTAGAATGTGTTAATATCAGGGTTCGGAAAACGTTTCTTTTTTATATCGCTCAATTTATATCCCTCACTGAAGATAACAATATTTCCATCCTCACTGATAAATATCTTCTTTCATCTTTGTTCAAAAAAATACATTTCGCTCACGTTCAAAATAATTTCGATCTTCCAACAAAACTATCACTTGGGATGAAAAAATTCTCATCTTCAAGTATTTCGATCCCTCAAGTTCAAAACATTTCGTTTGTTGACGAATAGCGATCACAGAAGATGAGAAAACTTCGGGTTTCGCACCATAACGATCTTCGGTGATGAAAAAAAGGCTGCGCAGGCAAAGAATCGATCTTTGAAGATGAAAATAATTTCGACGCAGGGATCGAAAAAAGCAGCGCATCAGAGTTGAACAGCGTGGGTTTTGTTGGTGTTTGGATGGTTCGCTTCGCGGCAGAGACAATTGCTTGAAAATGAAGTTTTGTTTGTGTTTCGTATGAATATGTTTTTGTTGGATTTGGTATACGATGAATTAAAATTAATTTTGCAAGGTGTGGCGTGTTAGGGAAAGTTGTAGAAGTAAATACGTAAAATGTTAATATGTAAAAATATTAATAAGTATATGGTTTTCTACCATAAGTACATAATTCTAATATATTTTATACATATTTCTATTATAAATGTTTATTATGAATTATGTATTTGCTCTCCGATTGAAAGCACTGATTGTGCCGCGTTACATTCGTCAATTTTATTATCCGACGGGGATTTGAAAACATGAATTCAAACACTTCTTCCTTTGTAAAATTTGTTACCTGTTGGCCCTCTAATAATCAATCCTTTTTCATTCCAAAAGTAATTATTTTCAAGGCCGATATACAAATTTGCCTTCCATTCACACATGTACATATGTATTCAAATGCCTACCTGCAAAATTTATTGCATATATTCGTAATGAGCTCGTAGAAAGGGTTGAGTAGTAAATTTTTGCAATTGCTTTACGTTTTTTATGCAGGACATGGTCCAAAAAAATGTAAAGATATTCATATTTATATTGGGATGGATTGAGAGAAAGCCAAGATTCTTTGAGAAAATTTCTTTAAAGTCAGCCGTTGCAAAAAAAAAATCTCCTGTGTTTCAATATCAGTGAATAATAAAAAGGGAAAATATAATGGGAAGATATAAGAAATATATATATGTATATATAATGAATATGTATAAAACATATTAGAATAATGTACATATGGTAGAAAACAATTTACTTATTAATATTTTTACATATTAACATTTTACGTATTTACTTCTACAACTTTCCCTACAACACGCCACACCTTGCAAAATTAATTTTAATTCATCGTATACCAAATCCAACAAAAACATATTCATACGCAACACAAACAAAACTTCATTTTCAAGCAATTGTCTCTGCCGCGAAGCGAACCATCCAAACACCAACAAAACCCAAACTCTGCTGCGCTGCTTTTTTCGATCCCTGCGTCGAAATTATTTTCATCTTCAAAGATCGATTCTTTGCCTGCGCAGCCTTTTTTCATCACCGAAGATCGTTATGGTGCGAAACCCGAAGTTTTCTCATCTTCTGTGATCGCTATTCGTCAACAAACGAAATGTTTTGAACTTGAGGGATCGAAATACTTGAAGATGAGAATTTTTTCATCCCAAGTGATAGTTTTGTTGGAAGATCGAAATTATTTTGAACGTGAGCGATATGTATTTTTTTGAACAAAGATGAAAAAATAAAAATCGCTCATGAGTCAAAACAGATTTTCATCTTTTGAGATCGTTTTTTTGTGAGGGATATAAAAAAAGTTGTTCGTTTGAGGGATATATTCCGAACCCTGGTTAATATTTCCTGAACTATTTTTTTTAATAACTGCTTGTGTAAAAATACATTATATATGTGATTTAATAAAAATAAACCTGAATAGTTGTTCTTAAAAAATCCTTGTTTTTCACTAATTTCAATGGGTTTTAGAGATAAGGAACCAATCACGTATTTTGCATACGAATAATGTCTTTTTTTACACGGTTTTTTTTAACACGGTTTTTCCTGAAACCAATTTCCGTGTAAAAACAGAATTGAGTGTATGTTACATTACATAAAGCGAAGATATTTTAAACACCTACATATGTAATGATGCTCACACCAAAGAAATCTATTATATATCGTACTATAACTCCGAAACCAGATTAGAGCGGGAAAAGCCGATTGTTGTTTCTGAAGTCACCGTGCCCAACAACAATACATTACAATATATACAACAAGAAGAAATTGGACCAACCCGAAACTAGGGCATATGTCGGGGACTATAACGCAGCTCTGATTTTTTTTATGTTTTTCACGGAGACTAGGAGAACAGATTCATTTTGTCCGCTCTCGCCTGGTTTCGGATTTATAGCCCTTTAAAGTTGTAAAATTTCGGACCTGTATCTTCGAAACTATAAGAGCTACCTACATGTTGTGGGCATGATTGAAAAGAATTAACACTAGTTTTTTGATAACTTACATAAATAAAAGATAATTTCAAAACCTTTCCAACCATGCCAACAACATGTAGGTAACTCTTATATTTTCGGAGATATATGTACGTCCGAAATGTTCCAATTTTAAAGGGCTATAATTTCGAAACCTACGAGATCGGGCAAAAAGAAGTTGTTGGGGAGCAGATAGGGATCCTCCCGGAAACTCCCACCGTGTTGTTGCTGTCGCATGTGGAGATCCCAACAATTCATTCATCGTCTGGTCCCCCTGATTTCTGAGTTATAGCGCTTTGAAATTTGAATTTATTTGCCTAATATCTCCTTAACTATAGAAGATATCCGGTATAAATATATACCGTTCGAAAGGTAACTTAAATACCGTTGATTTACGTTAAGTAAGCTTTTGCCGAAAAATGCATCGTTTTGGAGAAAACGGGATTTGAATATTTTTAGTACTCTTTTCCCCCCATTAATAAAGTAAAATGTGTAATAACGTGTTCGCACTAGGCCGAAATTGCCCTCGAAATTGAGACAATTTCATTTGAAATTGGCAGTGTTCGGTTTAGGCATTCCCAATTTAATTTGAGGTTTCGTTTCTTTACTGCGCGAGAGTTTTAACATTAGAAAACAAAGGAAATTGTCCAAGTTTTACAAATAATTAACATATATATTTTTGAGCCATATCCCTGTAAATATGGCTGTTGCGCCTTGCCCCTCGTAGCTGGTCAATTTTGTTTGACCAGTTTTCTATTAGCAAGTCGCCAGCCCCACAAATTTCGCTTTTTATAGCTTCTCATTTTTCGAAAAATTCTTCATTGCCACAATTGTACTAGTCAAATGTACTCAGTGCTGCCAGTTCAATACCAATTTATAACACATTCTATTACAAAATCAGGGTTGATTTTCTATTTGTAGTCAATTTCGCTTCAAATTTCGTTGAAATTGAGATAAATTTATTCACCACCTCAATTTCGTTTGACGTCCTTTTGTATGGCGAAATTATGGATTTTATGCTCAATTTCAGCCGAAATTGTGGTAAGGAGCGAAATTGCCTAATTTTGGACTAGTGTGAACATAGTATAAGTAACCCACATTATTTTGCGGAGAACAAGAAACTAGATGTCATTAGCTTTCATTAGCTTAGCTTAGCATTAGCCTATTTTTTATAGAAATCGGTGCAGTATTTTAGGAGAAAACGCTCTTTGAAACGTAATTACTTAATTCTTTTTTTGAATTCTACCCTTCCATCATTCGGTGAATTTTAAAGATCCGACGAGTGGTGCCCATACAAATACAATAGAGGGTCTATGGCGCCACGTGAAGGCATCTTTGCCACAATACACAAAAAAAAGGAATTTTTTCTTGGGTACTTGCATATTCATATTTGCACGGAAGTGCAAATCTGAGAATGCCTACATTTTATCAAACTTTTTTAAATGTAAAGTGGAAGAACACTATAAAAATATGCCCTTCTCAGGGCAACAAATAATATAATCAAAGAGATGAATGTTTGATGTTGTCAGTATAGCTCCGAAGGCGAAAAGTTGTTATGAAAAATTGCGCGATACCTCATAATAATTTTGCAGTGTGTCAGTGTAACGCGGCAACCGACAAATTTGTATGAAGTGTAACGCAGTATAATTTCTAGTTTAGGTACACCAGCACAGCTTCTGTGTAATATACCAGAGAAGTAAAATAGTACGTGAATTGAGGTTCTTTGTAAACTTTAAACTGAGATCCTCCTAAATTACTGCACCGATTACGATAAGGAAAATATGGGCTTAAATAAAGCACTTGTCGACCCCACCGATGTTGTTGTTTTTGTTGCTGCTGTTGTTTTTGGTGCTGACCCCAACAACAACAACTTCGGTTACTCTCTTCTCGTTCCAGAGTTATAACCCTTTAAAGTTGAAAAAGTGCAGTTATTGTTATTGCTGGAAAGATAATTGATATATCTGTCATTTATGTAAAATAATATTTTGTCGAAAACCGTTCAGTTTTGGAGAAAAATGAAAATTTAGATTTTTCGTACTATTTTTTTCCATTCATTAATTTTTTTCTATGTATAATGTATAATTAACCCACATAATTATGCCAATAATAAGAAAGTACAGCCATTTACCTTTTTATAGAGGTATATATCTTAGAAGTGAAAAATGTTTATGAAAAATCGCGCGAAATTTCATTTTTCTCCAAAACTGAAACAAAATTGTTCGGCTGCGGCGCAGGCTATGCCAACATAACAACACAAAAAAGATGCCTTGAAAAGTGCACATTTTAACCAGGGTTCGTAAATGCTCACTCTCGAGCGCTCTTTTTTGCTCCTGCTCGCTCAAATTTTCGATTCTCGATTTTTATGAAACGCTAATGGTTTTATTGCATTTTCTTGCCCTGAATTTTCCTTTGCAAACGTTCGATTAGCTACCGTTCTTGTTGCTTGCAGGTAGTATATACTATACATACATACATATACATCAGGTATATGCAAAATGAATCTTTGGAGGAAAATGTTTCATTAATAATATTTCATCAAAGTAAATTTCAATATATGTACATATATGCATGGGCTCAGGGAAAGGGTTTTCTTCGTATATTCATGTTAAATAATCTTACATTTTCAGTTTCCAAGGCAGAATATATGCGTCTCAAATCTGCATTTTTGTGAATTAATTGTTAAAAAATGCGGTAGGTAAAAAAAAATAGTATAGTATAATAATATAATAGTAATAGTATAGTATATCCTGCCTGCAAGCAACAAGAACGGTAGCTATCGAACGTTTCCAAACGAAAATTCAGGACAATAAAATCATTAGCGTTTCATAAAAATCGTTGCTCCTGCTTACCTGTAGCATGGTCAAGGTCAAACATGTAAGTGCTAACCTCTCACCGCATATTATGTATTATAATAATTTTATGGCACGAAACAAAGGATATTTGTATTTGATATATCATTTTTAAATTCTCTCTCGACTGCAATTAATACACAATAAATTGAAATTCAATATAATTACCAAATAACTACCAGTCATAACAAAATCCCAAACCTGATGTTGTTGCTATTCAAATTAAAAAACAAATTTACAAACAAAACGACCGACTGCTCATTCATATCGGGTCGAACCTGATCGGAGCCGGAGCTGCTCACTAGCTCTGAGCACGGAGCTGCTCACTATCTCTGAGCACGGGGCTGCTCACGTGCTCACTGCTCGCAACTGATCGGAGCAGTGAGCACGGAGCTGCTCACTATCTCTGAGCACGGAGCAGCTCACTGCTCGCAACTGATCGGAGCAGTGAGCACGGAGCTGCTCACTGATGTAATTGTTTTTTGCTCCGGCTCGCTCGTGCTCTCGTAAGCAAATGCCTTTTGAGCGAGCCGGAGCACTGAACATTTTTTCCATTTTTCTCCAAAACTTAACGGTTTTTGATAAAATATTATTTAAATAAATGACAGATAATTCAATTACCTTTCCAGCAATAACATATAGATATCTTGTAAGGTTTAGGAGATACAGGCCTGAATTTTTCCAACTTTAAAGGGCTATAACTCTGGAACGACAAGAGAGCAACAAGTTTTTGTTGTTGGGGTCAGCACCAAAAACAACAATAACGTCGGTGGGGTCGACAAGCGTTTTTACAAGCGACATCTATCTTGTTCTCCGCAAAATTATGTGGGTTAATTACACATTTTACTTAATTAATGGGGGGAAAAAAGTACTAAAAATATTAAAATCGCGTTTTCTCCAAAAATATACGTTCTTCGGCAAAATCTTAGTTTACATAAATGAAAGGTATAGTTAAGGAGATATTAAGCAAATAAATTCAATTTAAAAGCGCTATAACTCAGAAACCAGGAGGAGCAGATGAATGTGTTGTTCTTGGGGTCTGCTACGCAAGCTACAGCAGCAAAAACGTGACCACGCTTGGCGTTACCGGGCGGATCTCTATTGATGCCGTTGTTGGAGTCTCCGTGAAAACCACCAAAAAATTTGGAGCTACGTCAGCGTCCCCGACCTATGCCAACATTCGGTTCTGCGTCACCGTTCCGAAACTAGAATATGGGAAAATTATTGAATCTAGGGAACACATCGGGATCCGCAGGGAGCTCCAACCTTGTTGTTGTTGCTTTTGGCGATGGTTACAACAACAACAACTCTTGCTTACTTCCGGTTCCGGTGTTATAGCCGTTTGAAAATCGAAATTTAACCGCTTGTATCTTCTGAATTATAGCAAATATCCTGTTAGAATAGGTACCGTTACAAAGGCAAATTGAATATCTTCCATTTATGTAATGTAACTTTTTTTCGAAAACGTTTTTGAATTAGATTTTCAGAACTTTTTTTTTCAATTCAATAATTTTTTTCTATTTAAAATGATAAATAAATCCACATAATTTTGTGGAAAATAAGAAACTAGAGATTCTTATCTTTCTACGTATATTTTTTTCATTATTATAGGTGTACGAGTGCAGGAGAAAACGCTTTTTCTAACATAAGTACTCAATCCTTTTTTTAGAATTCTACTACTACAATTTGTATGAGTTGTTTTTCCTTACTAGTTTTGCAGCTATGTTAGGCGGTGTGCAAATGAAAAATGTTTACGAACAAAATTTTTTTGTTTTAAAATTTTAATGAAAAAAATCGCCCGAAAAAATTAAAAAAAGGTTTCGTGCATTTTTTTTCGTAAACATTTTTCATTTGTTGACAGCCGCAGTATACATTCCAAGTTTGGTTAACTAGCGCTGATGTAATATAATGTACCACGGTTGTTATTTTGGAAAACAATTTAATTGTGCAATTCCAATAAAAGGTTCGTTGTAACTTTAAAATCCTGTTTTTTTCTAAAATTCTGAACCGATCCTGATGGAAAAAAATCCAAAAAAGGTAAAAATATATATTTTTTAAGTATTGAGATATATATATGGGTTAATTATACATTTTGCTTAGAAAGTTAGACATGAATTGAAAAAAAAGTAGTGAAAAATCTTAAATTCGTTTTTCCCGAACACTAAGTTTTTTGATGAAATATAATATAATATAAATGGATGATATTTTTAATACCTTTATAACGGTACTTACACTAATCGGATATATCTTACTGTTTAGAAGATATGGGCTGTCAAATTTCAAATGGCTATAACACCGGAACCGGAAGTGAGCAAGATTTGTTGTTGTGGAACAAATGCAGTTTACGGGACTTCCTCCGATTTTTTAAATTTTATTTTTTACCGTTAGATTTTACCGTTAGGACCGGAAGTGTGTATTTTATTTCCGGGCTCGGCAACCATTTTGGATTAATGGGCGTTTGAAGTTCACGAAAGATGACCTAATAAAAGGTCAATAACTCCTAAAGTAGATAACCTTCAGTACCGCCAGTGGTACCATTGGAAAGGTATTGTTATTGTCTTCATTTGTGCTATACATAGTTTTCACTACACCCCAACAGAAGTTATACGTATTTTTATGTAATTATGAATTTGTGCTCGTGAAACAGAGATGTTTTTCTCGGAAATGGATACATTAATGTACCCCAAAAAATATAATATATATCGTGAAAGCCCATTGTTTTACCTTTAAAATGGTATATAACATGCCATACGTACTTATTGTATATGTAATGTAAAACCGATATAAAGTAAAAACCATCAGTGGTCAGATTTCACTAAAATTGTATTTACATGCACAAAGACTTAATCCTCTAAATCCTCGACATAAATTTGGTAATCTTCTTCTTCTTCTGGATCTTCTATATATGATTTTGGCATTATTGGGTTATATATACCAATTCTTGGTGTCCGCAAGAACTCTGACAAAACGTCCGAAGTTCTCTCCTTAAATTGCCTCTCTTCTCTCCTTACTTCCCAGTAGTAAACAGTTTATCTTTGTAAATGGTAATGTATGTATGAAGGATTTCATAGCGCCGCATATATTTAAAATTTTTCAATTTGAAATATTAAATACTTTTGCACCTTAGCGCGTATTGTTCAGTATTTAATATTTAAAATTGAAAAATTTTTCCTGTAGTCAAGTCAAGATGCCTTTTCGGATATCCACCGAACACTAATTTTGAATATTTCATTAAAAGTGGTCGAAACTGTGGGATATACCCTATCATGTTATATACCGTTGAAAAGGGGAGGTTATGGGCTCTAAGAAACCTGAATTTAATTTATACCTTAATTATCATACAAGAGAAAAAAAACATTTTTGAATACAACCTGCACTATTTTTTCTTAAAACTAAGGGCCTGATTCAGAGAGTCACGACGACGACGTTATCGGGTGACCCTCTTTGTCGATTACAAAAATAAACACATTAGAAAGTGTCAAAGTCGACGAAAAGCACAAAGAGGGTCACCCGATAACGTCGTCGTCGTGACTCTCTGAATCAGGCCCTAAATTATCTCCATAAATACTTGTTAAAATCAAAAAAGGATTATGACTTAAAATATAGACCTTGCTCGGACCTTTCGAACGCTATCAATTTTTTACAGGTAAACCTTATAGTTTAAGAGATATCGCTATTTGAAATTTGAGATTTTTTACATTCAAACGCCCATAAATCCTAAACTGATGCCACGCCCCAAAAATTTTTTACATGGTTAGATTCAGGACAAGAAGGCGAGCTAAGGTGTAGTTTAGGGGACTGAACTGCGCAGTCCCGTAAACTACTCCTTAGCCGTTGTGGTTGTTGTTGTAACCACCGCCAAAAACAACAGCACCAACAGGATTGGAGCTCCCCTGCCGATCTCGATTTATGCCGAATATAGCATTATATACCATATTCCATTATTAATGTAAAAAACACGCGCATTTCTGACGTGTCGAACGTTCAACTTGATTAGCAAAAACTCACATATTTTAAGCAATAGCTCGTGCAGGAAACAGATTTTAGCATTGTGAAATTTTACAAATATATTGAATTTAATAGAGTCCTACAGACAGACAATTCTACGGAATAAATAGGAATGTGGCCTAACTGATCAAATGATCTGTTATAATCGATTATTTTGGTTGGATTTCTGATTTTTCATATCATTGTAGTGTGTCACACTAGGCATCTTGATGCCAGACTAGAACGCTCAGATTGATTTATTACAAAAAGTGGAACATCTTTCGACTGAACGTTAACTCTAAAATTGTGGCTGCCTCACGAGCTTCAAACACTAACACATGTATACAGACACGATGCACAGTTTAAAAATTTTTCTTATCTGTTGCTTAGTAGCACCAGTAAGGCCTTCGCGAAAGAAAACATGCATGCCGGTAGAAATACAACATTTATTGAATCAAAGAGCCGAATTTTGTTTGTTTTTGTATCTTCTTAAATAACATATTGTATATAAAATCATAAATAAAATCAAATAAAATAAATAATCTAATTCAATTTAATTTTGTAGGGTTTTCTTAGAATTTTCTTGTATTATATAATTTTGTTAACTATTATTACTATTGTAGCTCTAGCAATTTTTTTCTTAAATATTTAAGAAAATTCTTATTAAGAAAAAACCCAAAATATTTATCAATACCCAAATTATAAAATTAGAGAAAATATAAAAATATATATATAATAGGTGTAGTAAAAATAAATACATTATTTTTCCAATAGGCTTTAGTAATCTGTATCTCGCTTGGTATAAGTGCGATCGGGTAACACTAGATGGCGTTGGAAAGATAAGATTTCGTACTAAAAAAACTTCTCAGATAATTTTGTGATTGCTTGACTCAGTTTTTTTGAACACACGTCAACAATTGACTCCAGCAAAGAGAAAATACGCCATATTTTACAGTTTTTCTTCGATAAAGGTGAAAACGCAAGGCAGGCGGCTGAAAATTTAAATAGAGTTTATGATCCTGATACTGTAACAGCCAATCACGCGCAATTTTGGTTTCATCGATTTCGTTCCGGTAATTTCGATGTCAAAGATGCAACACGCTCTGGAAGGCCAATTATCGAAAATGTAGATAAAATCATGGAAATTGTCAGGTCCGACCGTCATGTAAGCACGGGTTCGATTGCCCAGGAGCTAAATATTGCACAAAAACCAGTTGAAACCACTTAAATAAGGCTAGATAAAAGACGCTCGATGTATGGGTACCAGACGAGCAGACGAGTTAGCGCAAAAAACCGACCCATTTTTGAAGCGAATAATGACTAGTGATGAAAAGTGGGTCACTTACGACAACGTCAAGCGAAAACGGTCGTGGTCAAATCGCGATGAGCCGGTGGCAAGGCCGCAAACGGTGGCCAAGGCCGGATTGACGGCCAGAAAGGTTTTGCTGTGTGTTTGGTGAGATTGGTTTAGTGATGTCAATGTATGATACTGACTCACCAGAAGCTATGAGAGCTTGGTTAGGAGACGTTGACGTTTTTGAATATCATGTGAAAAGATATAACGCGATTTTAAGTTTTTTTGAAAATTTTTATTTGAACACAAATATTATTTGAATTTTAATATGCCACCTTACGCAGGCTTTAAACTCAAATTTTTGTGTTTAAATTACACAGCCTTTAAACAACGTTGCGTAAAATAAAAATTTGTTTATAAATAACGTTTTCTTGTTTAAGATGTTTTTAAGGTTACGCAGCCTTTAAAATACGTTTAAAATAAGGCTGTAATACTTTAATAACTTTTTTTCGATAATTAACTTGCAATAGTGCGTTGACAGTTAAATTGCTAAATATTCCTTTCGACTTTAATACGCCGTAACATTTGCGGGAAAAACATAACCTATGGCTGATGCTAGTCAAACGTACGCACGATGTTGCAAAAAAAAAATAGCGCTAAACATGTGATTTTGTGCGACTGTTGTGCTAAATGGTACCACCAGAAATGTGCTGCTCTGGATGATCAGACTCTAAGCGTGCTGATGAAGCTTGGAAATTCTTCAGCCTTGTTTTGCGACGATTGCTCTAGCGACGACCGGGCGCCCAAATTATCGTTGAAACACCCGGAGCAGGCAGTAGCGGCTGTGCCAGCATGCGTTGCCGAAATTATTGGCAAAAAGCTAAGTTCCTTCACGCAGAATCTAAAGGCCGATCTTAAGGCGTGGTAGGCTAAAGAGCTATCCGAAATGTCGGTTGAAGCAGAGACACGCTTAAACTCGTTGGAAGGAAAAATCGGTGAACACAGTAGTCTGTTACAGGCAGTCGAAAGCGATGTGAAAAATACTAATAGCCAAGCTGATGTTAGTACTCTACAAAAAGCAGTTGATAAAATGGAAAAGCGAGCAAGACGAGCAGATCTCATCATTGGAGGTCTTCCCGGTGAATCTGTAAACGGTGACCCTCTAGGCGTGGTAAAGAGTGTGACAGGAGTGGACAGGCGTCCAGTGTACTGACAGTGACATCAGTAAATGCTTCTGGTTGCAGAACAAGAAAAATATTCTCATCACCTTCACTTCGACTAGGTTACGTCATAACTGTCTCTCAGCTTACTTAAAAAGGCCGTCAATTACCCTAGCGGACATACCACCGGATCTCGGGATCGCCTCCAGAATATATATAAATGAGAATATCACGCCATTCACACTTCGGTTACTGCATCGTGCTAAGGAGTTGGTTAATGCAGAGCGACTCGCCAAGGCTTACATTAAACGTGGCTGTGTAGTGGTACTAAGAAACGGCGATGTGAAGGGTACGAGGGTAGACAGCAATGAGGACTTGGATACGTTTCTACAGTAAGATTGGATGCCGGCGTTGGGTTCGGGCTTACCTAGGATAAGTTATCTTCCTCTTCTTGCGCCTGTTTACTATTAATTAGTGAAGTATTTATTACGAATTTATAAAGATTTCTTTTGTAACTTAATCATGATCAAATTGATTTCTTGGTAACAATTAATTTTGAGTTGCAATCGGTTCAACCTCTATTTGCAAATAATTATGAAGTATTTATGAAATATTATAATATCTTGAGACTTAAGATTATGCCTGTGTAAACTAGTACCTTTTACGCTATGCATTATCTGCGTGATAACTTATATTGCATTCTTCGCGTGGTTATATACTACTAGCACAATGTCATTCTCGACGATTTGTTCATTTTATTTTTCAATTATCTCTTCCTATTCTATTTTTATACCCTACACACGAAGTGAGAGGGTATATTCAGTTACTGCTTCCGTTTGTAACGCATTACAGGAGGCGTGACAGGTATAGAAAAGTATATATATTCTTGATCAGCGTGACCTCCTGAGTCGATTTAGCCATGTCCGTCCGTCTGTCTGTTTGTCTGTCTGTCTGTCTGTGGAAATCACGATTACAAGGAACGAATAGAGATATCTTCATCAAACTTGGCACGAATATTGTCTATCATTAGAAACTCATCGGTATTGATGGGCAAAATCGGACCACTGCCACGCCTACTTTTTATACTGAATATAAATTAATTCATGCTTATAGCTCAATTTCTCAGCTTGTAGAACGAATTTGGGGTTGAAATTTTGTCCAGAAGTCAAATTTCTCTGGCCAAAACAGATCACCAAAAATGGTCGTGATCTGCCCACTAATTAAATAAAAGTCGATTACAGGAGAACGAATAGATATTTTAATCAAATTTGGCGCGAATGTTGTCTATCATCAGAAACTCATTCGTATTGAAAATGGGCAAAATCTGACCATTGCCACACCTACTTTTTATAGTAAATATAAATTAATCCATGCTTATAGCTCAATTTCTCAGCTTGTAGAATGAATTTGCGGTTGAAATTTTGTCCAGAAGTGAACTGTCTCTGATCAAAACAGATTAAAAAAATGGACGTGGTCCGCCCACTAATTAAATAAAACTCGATTACAGGAGAACTAATGGAGATATTTTCATCAAATTTGGCACGAATACTCTCTGTCATCACAGGATATTTGAGATTAAATAGGAAAAAAATTAGACCATTGCCACGCCTAATGTTTAAGTAAATGTGTGTAGGGTATATGAACTTCGGCCAGGCCGAAGTCAACACTCTTTCTAGTTTTTTTTTCTTTTTCTTGGGAGTATCATAAATCTGTTATGAGTAATCAGGTAAAATTAGGTTTCAATTACGGTTCAAATCCTTACTTAACTAAATTGATACTTTTTTATACGATTAATGTGATGGAACTAGATTTCAACTATGATCCAAATATTTATAGAACTGAATTAATATTATTTTATAGAAATTATTATTCTTTTTATTCTTGTGCATTTCCCAGTTTGAGTCCATTCGTTGTGGCGAAGCCACCGCTGTGCGATCCGGCTTGTCAAATAATTGAGTCTGTCTTTTAGGGTGGAAGACCAGGTGGTTGGCGGCAACTCAGTGCTAAGTGACGCATTGCGAGGCTGTGGAAGCGATCTGAGCTTCGGGCACTTCAATGCGCAAAGTCTTTGCGCGCTTTTGCGACCCGACAAGTTGGATGACTTGAAGAGCATATTAGTCGGGCGTTTACTGTCGGTCGTTGGGGTGTCTGAAACTTGGTTCAGGCCCGACATGCCAGATGGACTTGGAAGGATTTCAAGGTACAAGTTAGTCAGAAATGACCGGGCGGCAAGCAGAGGTTGTGGTGCCGCGATGTTGTTGCGACAGCAATCAAACAGATTAGGGTTGTTGCGAAGTCCGATCAACACCATAGCATTGAATATCTCTTTATTGAAGGTATGACCAAGGGCGCAAAGTGGTGGAGTGGAGTGATCTACCGTACAAATGGGATCTAAGCATGATCTCTGAAGTCTTATCCGAGATCACATCTAGGTACGAGACCATTGTGATTATGGGGGATTTTATTCTCAATCTGCTAAATCAGATTACTAAAAACTGGCTCATGGGTTCAATCTACGCATCTTGGCGGACTTCAGTCATCCAACCAATTTTAGTGTTCAACATGATTCCTTTTCTTTGATTGACTTCTTCTTAGTGAGCGATTCCATAGGCATCAAAAAGACAGGACAGTTCTGGGTGCCTTCTTTTTCGAGGCATGCGTTTATCTTTGCTTCAGCGGACCTCCCAAAGTCCAGCTCCTGCCTTCCAATTCCGCAGTTTCAAGGATGTAGATGCCGACCACTTGCTTGAAACATGTCTGCAGATAGACATGTCCCAGTTATACTGTTTAAGTGATGTCAACACTAAGTTCTTGAATTCTGTTATTCAACAGAATTCTGTTATTCAATTCTGTTATTCTCCGGGCATGGTTGGCTGTCCTTGGCGAACGCAGGAGTTGGACCAGGCGATTCTTCTTCGCGATTTGGCGTTCAAAGCATTCCTGGAAAATAGGTCTGCAGAAAACTGGAAAATATTTGCCAGACACAGAAATAGAGTGACTCAGCTAAACAGAAAAGCTAGGTTTCAATGCTTTAAGGGAGTAAAGTCAACTAAAGAATTGGTGGGCTAAAAGGAAAGAGGGAGCCGGTTGAAATTGAACCCGACGAATTAAACACTTTCTTTGCATCGCTTCATGCCCCAGCACAAGCGCAGACAGTGGTAGAGGATATTCCGGATAGTGAGGAGTCCTTTTTATTAGATGTGTGTCGCTATATGAAGCTTGGGAGTCTCTACGTGGCATGACATCAAACTCAGTTGGTCTTGACGGTATGTATTTAAGATTCATAAAACTCATTTTCCCTGCCTTTTGCAGTCATATCCTCCATGTGATTAACGCTGTTCTAATGTCATCCGAATTCCCCCTGCTGTGGAAGTTTGCGAGAATTACCCCAATTCCAAAATCTGCGAACCCTGTGAGGGTCGAAGACTTTATACCCATTAGTTTCTACCATGCCTGTCAAAATTATGTGAGATCCTTTTGAAAAACCAAATTATGGATTTTCATGATCGGGATGGCAGAGTGAATGTTCTCGCCAACCAGTTTGGTTTCCGAAAAAATCATACCACAACATCCGCACTCTTAAGTGTAACGGAAGCAATACACCATAATATGGATGCTAGAAGCTTGTCCCTGCTGCTCATGTTAGATTTTAGTAAATCTTTTGATTGTATTGACTTCGCGATTATGCGTACCAAACTCAGGGAGCAATTCTTTTTCTCTGGGCCGGCCTGTAGGCTGATGCATTCATATCTGTCCCAAAGAAAGGGATCAGAGGTTAGGCGAAGATCTTACTTCCATCTCATCGTGTGCTGTGGCAAATAAACTAAGATTAAATTTGGATAAGACCCAGGCTATGGTCATTGGTAATACAGCAGCCAGCAGCTTCGTACCACAGATTTATGTTGAAACACAGGCGGATGTCAGGGATTTGCACTTACCCTTTTTGGAAACGGCTAGGAATCTGGGTGTATTTCTTACTGAAATTCTTTTGTGGGACAATCACGTAGCCATGATTCGGAGGAAAATTAAGCCTTCGTTCTTCACCAAAGAATCGAATCCCAAAATATTTTTGGGGGCGTGGCTTACGTATAGAAGATATGGGCGTTTGAATTGCGGAAATGCTGAATCTTTGGCGAGCGATAAGTCCCAATCTATAAGCCCTATAGAGAAGGTATATATACCGGTTGAAAGGAAATAGTTGCACCTATGTTTTAGTAATATATATTTTTTCGATATTTAGGAGATATTTTAGTTTTAAGAAAAAAATTATGGAGATGCTATTATAAAACCTTCCCCCTACTTCTTATATGACAATTAGTTATGTATTAAAATCAATAATCTTAAAGCCCATGATTTTCTCTTTTCAACTATAAAGGGTTTTCAAATAAGAGGTGTAATTTTGATATTCAAAGAAAAATGCCATTTTTTGAGATAAATGATCGCATAAAATATATCGTAATAAAGAGGAAGGTATGCTGTTAATAATGAAAAACAACATCAGCCCAATGGCCACCACGACCACGCTTACAGGACCATATCTTTTTCAGGAAATTTTCCATAACCAAATCGCAAAGTGGCTGCCCTATGTCCTCGATAGCCTCACGAATTCCATCTTTGAGATCTTGAATCGACGCTGGGCTGTTGGCGTAGACCTTATCTTTCACGTGGCCCCAAAGGAAGAAGTCGCAAGGTGTTAAATCACAAGATCTCGGTGGCCAATTGTGATCACCTCTTCGAGAGATAACACGGTCAGGAAACTTTTCCCGTAAAAGATCAATGGTTTCGATGCTTGTGTGGCACGTAGCGCCGTCTTGTTGAAAGTAAACGTTGTCCAGATCAATACCATCTAACTCCGGCCATAAAAAATCATTCATCATCTCCAATCCAACCTCATTTTCGAAAAAGTAAGGTCCAATGACCCCGCCGGACCATAAACCGCACCAAACAGTCACACATTAAGGATGGAGAGGCTTCTCAACAATAACTCTTCGGTTTCCCGAGCCCCAGATGCGACAATTTTGCTTGTTGACGTAGCCACCGAGGTGGAAATGGGCCTCATCAGTCAAGATGATTTTTCGATGGAATTCCGGATCATTTTCATGCATTTCAAGGACACAATCAGCAAAGACACGACGTTGTTGATGATCAGCCGGCTTGAGTTCGTGTGTTAACTGAACTTTATAAGCCTTAAGACCCAAGTCTTTATGCAAAATACGGTGTAATGACGTTT
This sequence comes from Myopa tessellatipennis, assembly GCA_943737955.2. NCBI lineage: Eukaryota > Metazoa > Arthropoda > Insecta > Diptera > Conopidae > Myopa > Myopa tessellatipennis. Next base: position 22,462,004 of record OX031315.1, read on the forward strand.
GTGGAATGCCCAATTCCAAAGAACGACGAGGAATGGACAAAACTGGGTTATCCTCAACACTTTGGGCTACAGCAGCAATATTCTCAGTTGTTCTTGAGCGACGTGCAGGGGTTTTATTCTTCACATCACTAACTTGTCCCAACAGCTCGAATTTTTCCACCAATTTCTGTATTGCGGTCCGACAAGGTGCTTCACGACGACCCAAAAATGCTGTAATTTTGCGAACTGTGACTGCAATATTTTCACCATTTTTGTAGTGAATTTTAATAATTTCAATGCGTTGTTGCAGCGTGTATCGTTCCATTGCAGTAATGGCGTAGTTTCTAGTTGTCAAATGTCAAAAATAACAGCTTCAAAAGTGAGAGCTACCGAAATAGCGGGCTATTCAAAATTACACCTCTTATTGGAAAACCCTTTATATAATATGTTGGAGGTGCTTCAGCAATTCCAACCACACTCACTGAAATATACAAAATTAGCGTTTTACAGACCCCAAAATTTCCGTTTTTTAGCATGAACTTTCGTTTAACATACTGAGAGTTATAATCAAAAAGTGCCCTAAAATTCGTCACAAAACACTATTCGTTTGCGTAGCCGGTGTTAGACATACTGAGGGTTATAATCAAAAAGCGCGGCCGTAGGCCGAAGGCCGGAGGACGCATACACGCTCCAATATTGGCCACAAAACACTATTCTGTTGCGTAGCCGGTGTTTGACATACTGACAGTTACAATTTCACTCTTGTGAGGGGACAGATCACTATACGGACGGAGACGAGAACTATGAAATTGTACCAAACGAATAAATTGCTACTTAATAAATAATACTTAATAAAAAAAACACATCATGAAATACTCATAAAACACTGTTTTGAAATAATCATCCCTTCTGCAATTTACCAACTCTAACGACAAGTATGACATATTGTATATTGCTGAAAAGAAAAAATTATGGACTTTATAAATAGTGTTTTTAAAAATACTTTAATTGACATATAAGAGAGAGGGGGGAGGTTTTATAATGGCACCTCCACAATTTTTTCTTTAAACATAAATATCTTCCAAACCGTAACCATGGCGGTAAAATGGTGTACTAGGGAAATGAGGGGCATGGCAATACCTTTCCTTTTACACCTCGATCATTAGTACCTTTCCTAATTTCGGAATAATAAACCTTTAAATAGGTGACCTTTCGCGACCTTCAAACGCAGAGAACACCCAAACCAATGCCACGCCCCCAAAAGTGGTCGGCTATTTACCATTATAATGGTCCTAAATAACAGTAAAAAAAGTATCAAAAAAATCGGGGCAAAACCGCTAAAGTGAAATTGCTCCGAAAATTTATGCTATCCTACGGAATTTATATCGTATAAAAGAGCTTCTTCCCAAGGAAACTAGATTGCTATTAGTAAAGTCGTTAATTATCCCTCATATAACCTATGGTTGTGAAGTGTACGGTGGATGTAGTGAGCGGTGCAAGAATAAGTTAAGAGTTTGCTTAGGTTCAGTAGTCCGGTTCGTCTTCTCATTGCGCAGTCGAGAGAATACGTCCCACCTTGTTCCTCTTGTGCTTGGTTCGGACTTGGGCACCTTCCTGAAACTTAGAGCTGTTACAATGCTCTTTAACATTATTAAAAATAAAGTACCCCTCTGCCTCTTTGAAAAGCTCCAATTCAGCTCATCAAATAGATCCCGCTTTCTTATACTACCTCACTTTTCGTCACTAGCAATGGAGAGATCTTTCTTTGTGAGAAGTATCAGAATCTGGAATGCTCTACCTAACCATTTAAAGACAGGTCGATCGGTGCGAAGCTTTAAGGCTGGCGCACTGAATCACTTTATTTTATATGAATGCTTTTTGAGTTCACCACCTTAAGCCGGTTGTTGCTGCTACCGCCATAAAATCTAAAAGACCTGAATGCAAATCATTTTTTTTTGTTAGCTCGTGTGAAATTTGGGGCTGGAACTATGGGCGGCGGTGGTTTTCGTTGCATTGGTGGAACTCGGATAGGAAATTGATAGGGAAATTAGCCATATAAACCACTTGTACACTGTATATATTTATATATTTACTTGTATTATATAACTACTTGTATTTACTTGTACAATTTAATTAAGGTTCAGTGACCTTTTTTGTACAGCTTGAAATGAAATAAATAAATAAATAATATGAATAAGTCCTTTTTAGCTTCTACTTGATAAACGTTGAATTATTATTGTTTATTTTTATAAAAATTTTGGCTTGGCCGGCTATGCCATTGGCCTCAGCTAAGAATTTATTTGTCGACAGAGTTTGTCAGGGGCCAATGATGAAAAATGAAAAGACTGTTTCAGGCTCTGAAAAATTAGGCTTGTTTTAGCGAATCAATTAATGCCGATTATTAAGTTTATTTTAAATTATTATTGCTTAAAATACATACATAAGTAGGAGTGGGTAAGGTTGGGCTGAATTTTATTTTGTAACAATTATGTATAGTTTATAGAGAGTTTATTATTTGTATTTCCTCTAAACTTTCCTTTATTTTTTCGCTTGCAATCACGGCGGTACCACGAAGTAAAGTGTAATAAAAGGTTTGCAATATTTTATAGTCAAAAGATTTTTTTAATTCTTAAATAGTAGCTAAAGCTATGCAAATGGTAGCAAAAAGTATTAAAAAATCATGCAATAAAATCATCCATATCACAACGATCCACAATCCAATCTGTCCCCCGTGTAAACGCTGTCGGGGACACGGTCGATAAATAGTTCCAAACGTGCGACACGTGTCCCCCGTGTAAATACGGCTTTAAAGAATTTTGGCTGAATTGTGCCATTGTATTCGTAATGCGGATATTACACTATGAACATTGTTTGTTGTCGATGCACCATTTCTGCTCTCTCTCAAAATTTTGTTCAGAATTGTAATTACACATGGAGCAAACAAATATCAATATTTACAAATACAAAGCAAAGTTACGGAGTTGCTTTGTGTATTTTTTTCTTATTATGAAGTACCTTTTATCAATAAAACTGCAGTTATTTCAATCCTAAACGCGAGTACTATTTTGTTTCTACACACTAGAACACCGTTTTAATCGAAGTTTGTTGTCGTTGAACACAAACATTTTGTTTAGCTTCGCAAAAGTACATCCTCTCTGGATGAACTCAACTCTGAAACCTGAGAGCGTAAAGTTGACAGCTTTGTACAGAAAGCAAAAACAATTTTACAGTTCTTTCGAACAATGTTCGTAGTGTAATATCCGCATAAGGATTGCGATTTGGTTGTTCTAGTGTAACACAACACCAAGCAACATTTTGCTAAAGAGCAGTAATGGTTTAGCAAGGCCAATCAAATGTTCTTAATGTAATATCGACCTGAGTAAAATAGTGTAGTTTTGTGCGCTGTTCATACAGGTCCGAAGCTGATGAATTTTCAACCCACGAATTACTATGCTCTGGCTTAATGTTACCTTTGTTTTTTACTTAAAAAAGTGCATAAACTCAAATAAAAACACCTTATTCTTAGTGTTTTCATGAATAAAAAGTAAATCATAAATATATTTTTAGTCATTTGAGCAATTGAAATGTGAGTTTGCCATAATTTTGTGTATATGGAACTATATGTCCCAAGAGTATACTAAAGACAGTTATCATTGGAATAAGTCCCAGCAGTATTAACATTTTTATATGACAAAACAATTCAAATATGATGCTGAAACTTTAGGAACTGGAAGAAAGTTCGGATTGGGATTTTGCAGACAACGGTTTTTAATATATACCTACGGACGATGAAGAGCAGATTGAAATTCAGCATCAAATCAACCGAACTCAACTTTATCAGTGTGTGTCGGACTGGCTATCGTGGTTGCGTTGCAACGACAACAGTCATCCTACTCTCACCCACGTCAAATAGAGCCAGCGACACATAGGATTAGTCCAGTCCGTCTCCCTTCAAACGGTCCGATACAGAGAAGTCCAGAGCGGGGATTCGTCATGGTTGCGTCCAACGATGGCGTTCATTTCGCGTTCGCACCTCTCGCTCGATTGCGTCCAACGATGACCATCACACCGATCTCACGCAGAGAGTACCATAACATGAGATCAGTTTCCCCCCGGCATTATATTCTTTTCTCCTCTAAGTACAAATCAAAGAGCAAACAAAACAAGAAATCGTGTTTCCTTATCTCTTACTTTCGCACCTCAACCTCGTCGGGAGGCCCCGGAGGTGCCAAATTACCTTTACCGATGGCCGCCCCATTTATTGAACCAGTCAAAGCCGAGATGAGGCCACTCTCCGCTCTGCCCTAAACTAAACCACAACAGATTATAATATAAGAAAACCCATTGTTCAAATATCAAATAAGAGAAAACATTTGCATTTGGAATTATAGACGGTGGAAATTATCAATAAAAGAAAAGTATTGTTAAAATATATAATAGATTTTTTACAAAATAAGAAAGCTATCTTTTCATAGTTATCAGGCTCCGGACACAAATAAATATTTGTGACAGAGAACGATCGTGGACATCCAGCGAGCTTCACCCCGGCACGAAAGCACTTCGTTACAATGGCGCAAGCCACCTCCAATGCCGATTTTATCAGCAATTCTTCAAGACAAAATGTACACTCTTCACCGAGTGGCAACGCTGCAAGAGAACAGAAACGACTCAGCGGACAGCTGTCAAAAAAAACCACGCAGTTTATTCATTCGTTTCCTTTGCTTGCGATTTGTCGGTTGTACAAACAGCACACAAACCGCGTGTCTCAGTCATCAATTTTCCAGAGATACCGGTGCCCACTTTCACGGAAAAAAGTCATAGAGTGGTCCAGGTTCCACGATACGTTTAACCGGCTCATATACAATAACAGCGATTTGAGTGCAGTACAAAAATTTCATTATTTAATGCGAACATTATTCAAGCGATTGAATATGCAGAAATATATGGCGTAAGTTCTATTGCCATGAGCACTTGCAGGGTGGCATACCCTTTGGGGTATATCGATAAAAGAACATGTGGAAAACATCATCCCCGAAACAAAGAACTCAGTTAGTGCATTTAAAATGGTAACTGTAGTCAAAAAAGGACTACATTCAAAGACGGCAGTGAATCTAAAGAAATCCCAAATTTGTTAAAAAATAGAATACGCCCGAACGTCCATGGCCGACATGTCCAATACATATCCAATACAATAACAACCTTTCAGAATAGTTTATTAAGAAGATATCTTGAATTTACACCAATTTTTGCAATTTATGCATTGCACCGCATTCTTCGATATATTGATATATAAGATCGATATATCTAGCTGTCATTTTCAATAACTTAGTTTTTAATGAAAATTTTAAATCTAACTATAACTATACCTTTTTAGATTTTCCTCTTAACCTACATATAATTAAAAAGAGAGAACATAAGTAAATAAGAAATCTGTGATTCCGTTATATTTGAGTGAAAAATTACAACCACTATTGTTCGTAAGCTCAGGCATCTCAGTGAATAAAATGTTTGTGTATCGCACCATAAATCATTATAATCAGAAAAAGAAAGAAGAAAAAAGAAAAAAGGAAGAAAAAAAAAACAGCAACATCACCTGAAATGGTTTGGAAAGTGATGGCTCTACTTGTACGAAATCCACACCATAGTGGTAATCAAATGTCCAAAGAATTGAAACTATCCCAGCTAAGCATCCGACGCATATTCCAAAATGAGGTCAAGGTAAAGCCTTACAAGTTCTAAAAGGCACACGATCTAACACCAAAGCAAAAAAAAGTTAGACTCGAAAGAGCAAAGGAGTTGTTGTGCTTGCACGAACGTGGCGAATTTCCGAACATCCACGCCGTAGTGGTAATCAAATGTCCAAAGAACTGAAACTATCCCAGCAAAGCATCCGACGCATATTCCAAAACGAGGTCAAGGTAAAGGCACACGATCTAACACCCAAGCAAAAAAAAGTTAGACTCGAAAGAGCAAAGGAGTTGTTGCGATTGCATGAACGTCGTGCATTGTGCTCTCTAATGAAAAAAATGATTGAGCTCAGGAACAATAGCTGGTTGTGATTTTCAACTCAAATATAACGCAATCACACTATTACGTTTGAATTCCATTTCGAATAACTTTTTTTCTATTATACTTAGACGCAAAAGCTTGTGGTACCTTGTAAACAACATGAACAGCTGTAATTGGTATGACATTGTTGGCAATATCGCGTTGCCAGATATACCGGTGTGAAGTTGGTAACACTAACTCGCATACATACCAATATAGAACTTGTATTCTCAATTCAGAATTTATTCAGAATGAAATGTAGGAATCGCCTAAAAATATCCAGTGTATCATCATTAATACAAGCGAAAGATTAAATGAAGAGTAACAAAGTATTCTGCTAAGATGAAAGGCAAGGGGGAATTCTATCGCACCAATACTATGAAACAGAACTTGATTGTGTTTGTAAATCTTTCGTGATTTTGTATACTTAAGAACTTTGCTCTTCGATTCGATGACCGCTTAAATCAGCACTTCTTCTTCTTCTTAAGGTGGCGCTACAGTCCGGGGTGGACCTGGGCCTCAACCAAAAAGCGTCTCCAGCCAGCTCGATCTTTAGCTAGCTGCCTCCAGTTTCGCACGCCAAGCTGGTTAAGGTCCCCTTTCACATGCGTGCGCCACCTGAGTCGCGGTCTTCCTCTACTGCGCCTTCCATCGGCGGGTGGATTCGAAGATTTTTCGGGATGGAGCATTTGTGTCCATCCGCTCTAAATGCCACCTCAGGCTTTGGATCTTCACACTTCTGGCTAGGTCAGTGTCGCTGCGCCATAAAGTAGGACTGTGACTACCGAGGTCACTTTTGTTGTTCGAGAGACTAGTCAATTGCCTTCTTAGCCTAAAGAAGCAGCGATTTGCAAGAGTTATTCTTCGTTTGATTTCAGTGCTGGTGTCGTTGTGTGAATTAATAGCGGAGCCTAGGTAGACAAAGTCCTTAACTACCTTTATAGCTGTCGTTATAGCAGTCGAGCGCGACATTCTGTCCGAGACATCGGTGTTGGGTGTCCTTCTTAGTGGACAGCATATACTTGGTCTTGCCCTCATTAACCGCTAAGCCCATCTTCGCCGCTTCTGTCGCAATGCTCGCAAAAGCGCCACTAACATCACGCTGCTTTCTTCCGATTATGTCAAGATCATCGGCGTATGCTAGCAATTGGACAGACATTTGAACCTCTTGTGTTTTGCACAATTCTTTCGAGGATGATGTTAACGCATCGCCTTGTCTAAATCCTTTTTTGACATGAAAGGTATCGGTGAGTTCTTTACCGATCTTGATGGAGCAGCGTGCATTCTCCATCGTCATCGTGCACAAACGGTTGAGTTTGGCAGAAATGCCAATACTGGTCTCTATAGATGTTGGCATACGCGGCCTTGATATCGATAAATAGGTGGTGCGCATCGATTTGGAGCTCCGTTTTTTCCAAGCTCTGTCGTAGTGTAAACATTTAGTCAATTGGGGACTTTCCTGGCCTGAAGCCACACTGATATATACCGATCAGGTTTTTGACTTTAATTTGAATTAAATTAATTGTGTAAGTAAAAATCTCAACAAAACGCAATTCTTCTATTAAAAAATATTAATAAAAATGTTAAAAACATAACGAGCGATTCCAACAATATAGAGAGAGGCTTGAATTCATTTTTCCCAATTCAATCAATAGAGGACATAGAATCCAGTCTGAAGAGACTTTTAGATTAAGTCTTTAATTTGTGACACGCACATTTGATGCTATTTTCAGAGAAGTTGCAAACAACAGCACCTTTTAAGAATTCAATCTAGACGGCAGATGTAGACAAAAGAGATTACTGTCGCTAAAACTGTTTGTATTATATTAGGTGTACAAATAAGTTTCCTCGGTTTTTTATAAAAAGTTAGGAATTTATTGTGAAGGAACAGTACATTACGTTTTATGCAAAGTATTTTCCATCATTTGCCACTACTTTTCCCCATCTTTCTGGCAACATTCGGATACCCCGTTGAAAAAACACTTCATCTTTTGACGCTATCCACAAATCTACCCAATTTTTGGTGTCTTCATATGATGTGAAGCGCTGCTCAGACAGACCATGTGCCATCGACCGGAACAGGTGATAATCAGAAGGGGCTAAGTCTGGTGAATACGGCGGGTGGGATAAAACTTCCCAGTTGAGTGTTTCCAAGTATGTTTTTACCGGCGCCGCAACATGTGGACGAGCATTATCGTGTAAAAGAATAATTTTGTCGTGTCTGGAGTAGTAATGGGCGCGTTTTTCCTTAAGTGCCCGACTCAATCTCATCAATTGTGTTCGGTAGAGAGCTCCAGTACGAATCTTCCTCCAATAATACTTCTAATTCCATGTCTTCATACACTTTCGGCCTTCCACTGCGTTCTTTGTCCTTCACGTCGAACTCACCGTTCTTAAACTTTTAAAACCATTCCTGACAACTTCTCTCACTTAAAGCAGCTTTACCATATGCTTCTAGAAGCAATCGATGCGCCTCAGCTGCAGATTTTTTTCAAATTAAAGAAGTAAATCAAAAGTTCCAGCAAAATAATGCTTATTCTGCACAAAACTTGACATTTTTGCAGGAAAAAAATTACGTGATGCTGATACGGAATCACTAGTACTTTAAGGTTATGGTGTTGCCGGATGACGAAATTTGGGATATTACGTTTTACATCTGACAATTTCTCCATAACCTTCTGGTGGGGCCATCTTTTGACAAACCGCGGAAACTTATTTGTACACGTAATATATAGTAAGTACGTTGAAATTTCTATAATACAATACTATATTGTAATGTAATAACGCTTATTTACCATTTCAGACGCCTGTTTTAACCAACATTCAAGAATGCGAAATGCACAACTAAATAAGTACGAAAACTTTGCCTTGCCTAAAGCCTAAACATTAATTATAATTTCTTTATTACAGTCAACGGAATAAGGAAAATGATGCAGCGCATCAGGAATATAAAAACATTTAAATATATTTAAGTCATAAACATATTTAAAATACATTGTTTTCAAGGTGGTAATAAATTGCAACTTTGCCGTCATGCTCTAAAACTTTCTCTAACTTTTCGCTACTATACTCTGCTTTCTTTTCTGCGCTTGACCCAATATAAGAAAAAAGCTTTTAAAAAGCATTTTACCTATTAAGGAACTGAATTCATTACTTTAAAAAGCATAATATATGTAAACCAGTATATTCGGCCTGACCGAATCTTAGATACCCTACGCTAAGACGCATACACGCTCCAATATTGGCCACAAAACACTATTCTGTTGCGTAGCCGGTGTTTGACATACTGACGGTTACAATTTCACTCTTGTGAGGGGACAGATCACTATACGGGCGGAGACGAGAACTATGAAATTGTACCAAACGAATAAATTGCTACTTAATAAATAATACTTAATAAAAAAAACACATCATGAAATACTCATAAAACACTGTTTTGAAATAATCATCCCTTCTGCAATTTACCAACTCTAACGACAAGTATGACATATTGTATATTGCTGAAAAGAAAAAATTATGGACTTTATAAATAGTGTTTTTAAAAATACCTTAATTGACATATAAGAGAGAGGGGGGAGGTTTTATAATGGCACCTCCACAATTTTTTCTTTAAACATAAATATCTTCCAAACCGTAACCATGGCGGTAAAATGGTGTACTAGGGAAATGAGGGGCATGGCAATACCTTTCCTTTTACACCTCGATCATTAGTACCTTTCCTAATTTCGGAATAATAAACCTTTAAATAGGTGACCTTTCGCGACCTTCAAACGCCGAGAACACCCAAACCAATGCCACGCCCCCAAAAGTGGTCGGCTATTTACCATTATAATGGTCCTAAATAACAGTAAAAAAAGTATCAAAAAAATCGGGGCAAAACCGCTAAAGTGAAATTGCTCCGAAAATTTATGCTATCCTACGGAATTTATATCGTATAAAAGAGCTTCTTCCCAAGGAAACTAGATTGCTATTAGTAAAGTCGTTAATTATCCCTCATATAACCTATGGTTGTGAAGTGTACGGTGGATGTAGTGAGCGGTGCAAGAATAAGTTAAGAGTTTGCTTAGGTTCAGTAGTCCGGTTCGTCTTCTCATTGCGCAGTCGAGAGAATACGTCCCACCTTGTTCCTCTTGTGCTTGGTTCGGACTTGGGCACCTTCCTGAAACTTAGAGCTGTTACAATGCTCTTTAACATTATTAAAAATAAAGTACCCCTCTGCCTCTTTGAAAAGCTCCAATTCAGCTCATCAAATAGATCCCGCTTTCTTATACTACCTCACTTTTCGTCACTAGCAATGGAGAGATCTTTCTTTGTGAGAAGTATCAGAATCTGGAATGCTCTACCTAACCATTTAAAGACAGGTCGATCGGTGCGAAGCTTTAAGGCTGGCGCACTGAATCACTTTATTAGGACATGAATGCTTTTTGAGTTCACCACCTTAAGCCGGTTGTTGCTGCTACCGCCATAAAATCTAAAAGACCTGAATGCAAATCATTTTTTTTTGTTAGCTCGTGTGAAATTTGGGGCTGGAACTATGGGCGGCGGTGGTTTTCGTTGCATTGGTGGAACTCGGATAGGAAATTGATAGGGAAATTAGCCATATAAACCACTTGTACACTGTATATATTTATATATTTACTTGTATTATATAACTACTTGTATTTACTTGTACAATTTAATTAAGGTTCAGTGACCTTTTTTGTACAGCTTGAAATGAAATAAATAAATAAATAATATGAATAAGTCCTTTTTAGCTTCTACTTGATAAACGTTGAATTATTATTGTTTATTTTTATAAAAATTTTGGCTTGGCCGGCTATGCCATTGGCCTCAGCTAAGAATTTATTTGTCGACAGAGTTTGTCAGGGGCCAATGATGAAAAATGAAAAGACTGTTTCAGGCTCTGAAAAATTAGGCTTGTTTTAGCGAATCAATTAATGCCGATTATTAAGTTTATTTTAAATTATTATTGCTTAAAATACATACATAAGTAGGAGTGGGTAAGGTTGGGCTGAATTTTATTTTGTAACAATTATGTATAGTTTATAGAGAGTTTATTATTTGTATTTCCTCTAAACTTTCCTTTATTTTTTCGCTTGCAATCACGGCGGTACCACGAAGTAAAGTGTAATAAAAGGTTTGCAATATTTTATAGTCAAAAGATTTTTTTAATTCTTAAATAGTAGCTAAAGCTATGCAAATGGTAGCAAAAAGTATTAAAAAATCATGCAATAAAATCATCCTCTTCGTTCTGCTTCTTCACAAATTTTAATCGCTCCGGAGTGCGAAGCGTCAAAAATTTGTGGCATAATACCAAGTGACTGGATTGTTTGTCTAGGAAAGTAAAAAATCCCATGTTGTTGTATCAAAGCCAAGATTGGTTAACGATAGTAGATATTCATTAGTGATGTCATGGAGTGACTTGATTGAAGGTGCTAAGATGTACTGACCGGTTGTTGTTGTTTGAATTAATATTAAGGTCAGAGTAAAAAATCCCATGTTGTTGTATCAAAGCCAAGATTGGTTAACGATAGTAGATATTCATTAGTGATGTCATGGAGTGACTTGATTGAAGGTGCTAAGATGTACTGACCGGTTGTTGTTGTTTGAATTAATATTAAGGTCAGTATTCGCAGATTGTTGTATCTGTCCTTGAGCATCGTCCATGTTGAATAATTGTATTCTGATAAGGTCAAATGCTGAATGAGATTTTCGGCTCCTTCTGGCAGATTAATTTTTTAATACCACATATTCTGTATTTTTGGTAGTGGCTGGTTGTGTACCATTTGACTGAATAAATCATAAAATTGGCTTCACTTTAAATAGTCGCTATTGAATGTTGGAATGTTCACCTAGGTAATTGCACTGAGCATGCTAAATTCATTGTCGTGGAATTGGTATTAGATGTTGATGGTAATGAGTTATGATCTACCTTTACTGATAGATCCCACCAGGGCTAGTTGAACTTGATCTTCTACTGCGATGAATTCGGAATTGTCACAGTCTCTGGATCCTCGCATGCTTTGAATATACATATATATTCAGGTAGATTGCTACTGCTTGTTGCCACATATGTGTTAAGGTGTTACCTTTTACCTGGTAGTACTGCGGTGGATGTTACATAGTAATTAGTAATATTAGTAATAGTAATCCATAATAATTAATAAGTGTAATAACATTAATGAGAATAATATAAACTGAGGATTTTCTTTTTAGCCTAATAACTGGGTATACAATGTTGAAATCTGCGCATGCGGTTCTAAGTGGTTAATGTAGGAGATATGTAGCTCTGCAAAAGCTTAAATTCAGAAAATCTTCTCGAAGTACGACGAGGAGTAAGGATGTCAATGGTAACTAGCAAATAAGCAGAGTCGTTGCACCATATGTCAATTTCAAAATAAAAACAGCGTTAAGCATTGGTCTCCGTTTAACCAGTGAGGATAAATTTATCAGCCTAAGCCGAGACTAGTATGATGGGAAACGTAGAGATGGATCCCAACGAAAATTCCGTAGCGAGAAAAGTAAGAACTGCTTCTACACTGATTCAAGATTATCGATATAACAGCTGAATTTTGGACACCAAACTGGTGCCGCGTACTCCAAAATAGAGCTATGTCTAACAATTTAGTAATATTGGGTCTTAGAAAAAGTTCATGACGTTTTTCCGATAGGTGCGATCAATTGCACATAACTCTGGTAACACTGATATCAGCGATACTGCTGAACGCATATTGGAAAGATGATGCTTGACCCGTAACTGTCAGTCTATAGACAACGATTGGTGCAGTGGTTGGAAAGTTTTTTAGGTTTGAAAATAATGAAAAATATATTTTGCAGTATTATTACGACAAAGGGAAAAACGCTTGTGCATAGGCTTGTGAAAAAATTTGTGCTGTCTGCGGTGAAGGTGCTTTATTAAAATTTGCGCGGAAATGGTTCGCTCGCTTTTGTTCTGGTAATTTTAAGGTGAAAGATGAGTCACGCTCTGTTCGTCCAATCACTGGAAAAGCTGATGAAATTCTTGAATAAATCCAGCAAGATAATCATATCAGCAGTGTCGATATCGACACTCAGATCGATATTAGCATGGATCTAGGAATTGACCACACAACTGTTTTAAACCACCTACGCAAGGCTGGCTACCACAAGAAGCTCGATATATGGGTTCCTCATGAGTTGAGCGAGAAAAACATGATAGACAGAATCAACATCTACGATTCGCTGTTGAAAGGCAATTAAATCGCGCCTCTTTTGAAACGTATCATATTCGGTGATGAGAAATAGGTCACGTATGATAATCCAAAGCGGTCACGTATGATAATGCAGAACCGTCTGAATGGAATTAAGCTGCTTTTAAAAGAACCCTGTGAAAATCACTTGATTCAGTTTTTCTACCAGAAACCGCAGAAGTTCTTCAATGATGGCATCATAGCTCTACGCAAAAACTGGCGAAATATTGTAGATAATAACGGAGATATTTGGTTTAAATAAATGAATTTTAAACCATAAGAAAACCAGTAGAATTTTACTAAAAAAACGCCAACTTTTTCCCAGACCCAATATACATATGGATTGTTGAACTCTTTGGTCCAACTCTTAATGAAATCTAATGCTGGCTGTATTACTTATATGGTCAATATGTGTATGAAAACGCAGTTTATAATCGAAAACCACGTCGAGCTCATTTACAGTATCCAAAGGATTGAGTTGATTGCCAATATTGTACTTAAATTAAAACGGATAATCGGTCAACGGTTTGACCAGTAAAAAGTAAAATCTGTTTGCACTTTTCAAGATTTAATTTCAAACAATTTACGTCGCATAAATTTATCAAGGAGTCCAGGTCACATTAGTTTATAAAATAGGTCATAGTTTAGAAAATTAAAATCATTGTATCCGTAAGAGGTAAGAGGACTAACGGGTCATCAGCACATCTCTTCCAATTAAAAAAATATTAATGAAATTATTAATTAAATTTAATTAATTATTAAATAATAATATTAATTAATTATTATTTAATAATATTAATTAATTATTAATTAATAATATTAATTAATTATTAATTAATAATAATAATATTTTTATTAATAATAATAATAATAATAATATTATTAATATATTATTAATTAATTAATGAATAAAAATTCAAAAAATAAATAAAAAATAAATTTAAAAATATCCTTTTTAAATTAGGCTCCTACGTCAAACAGTTTTTGAGAAAATTAATGCCAAAGTTAAAATTTGGAATAAAAATTCCGAAAAGCATTTTTGGTCGCACTTTGCTTTTAAATACGGTATTAAGTCTAAATATTTTTCGGGCCATAAAATTCTCTAATCAATTCTAGAGAGAAGGCTTCTAACCGGAGGGATCTATGTTTTTTTAGTTTCCGAGAAGCATACTTTCCTTTCAAATACCAATTTTTGGGCTACTTGTGTTTTATTACTGGTGCGAAAATAGTATGAAAGAAGACTGCTCTGGGGAAGGAGTTTAGATCGTAATTTTCACTTTTCTCAGAACCTACAAAACATAGCTTCCTCTCTAGAATTGATTAGAGAATTTTATGGTTGGACAAAAGTTTACACTTAATACCGCATTTTAACAAAAAAATTGCGACCAAAAATCTTTTTTTTGGAATTTTTATTACAAATTTTATCTTTGGCACTAATTTCCTCAAAATCTGTTTGATGTGGGAATATAATTTAAAACGGATGTTAAGACGCCGATATTTGGCTTTCAAACGCAATAAGCGAAAGTGATCCAGATATCGCCATTATTTTTTAATATTTTTTTTCCCGGTTTTTAGTCGAGTTTTTAGAAAATGGCCCCTCCCGCCTAAACGGTGGGAAATGCACACCCCATTCCATAAGATTTTTTCTTGTCTCGACCCAACCTACATGCCCTAGCCTTTTGTCTCCTCTTATGCGAAACATCCTGTATAACTAAAAAAAAGGAAACTCGCAATAAGATACATAGAATTTAATATCTATAATTTACAAAATGCAGGTATTAGTTAATTATTATGCTGAAAACCCTATACTGCATCACTAATATTATGCATATTCTTGAATATGAAGAACATTGAACCATTATTAAAAATGTTTGCTTCATTCCTTTTCGTTGATATAAATTTCGCATTTTTGGCAAAGTTTCATATGAATGTGCCACGTCTTTCTGTTATCCGATCAACTTCATATTTTACAGAAATTATTTCTTTATCCAATGGAACAATTTTAGGGGCGGCGTAAAAAAATACTGCAAAAAAGTTTCGCCCAGTATAGCTAAGGACCACCCTAATATACATACATCTATATAGATATGTACACACATTATTTAATATACATATATCAATATGTACATATATACATATCCAATATATAGATATAGATATTATGTACTATATATGTACATATATAATAAATAAATACAATATTTATGAATATATTTATTATATTATATGCGTGATGTAAATACATACACCACCTATATTTTTCCGGCTTCAGCGTTTCACTTGCAACAGGATTTAAACTAGCAACTTGACTGGCAAGATCGGATAGCTATTTCGGAACATGCCAACGTTCCTCATCAGCGATCTCTGTCGGTGTTTTATTCTTGTACAACATTCGCTATATAAGCTTCGTCGTATGTATTTACATCACGCATATAATATAATAAATATATTCACATTTCTCAGCGTTTGGAAACGTGCAAATTAAGTAATTCATCTATCTATATCTATAAGTATCTATATCTAACTATATTTAATATTACCTAAGGGCCTATATCTAACTGATTACCTAAGGGCCAGTTTTTCAGTGCTCGTTTAAACGGCGTTTAAACGACGTTCAGTTAAACGTCAAATAAAAGTTAACTGAGATTTGGGTTTTACAGTGCGAGTTTAACTTATATATGTTAAACATACCTTATATATATTTCATAGCGAATTTATCTAAATGCAACGAGTATTTAGCGTATACTCGTTACTATAAGTTCATGTTTCAACCTATTTTGGCAGCACCTGTCAATATTTTCATTTTTACAAAGGGAACAGCTGTTCTGGTGCAAATAAATAAAATTATTAACATAGTTTTGAAAAAAGGTAAATGTCTGTACTCGAAGAAATAGCTGTTTCTTTATGTATTAAAAAGATAAATTAACCGGAGTTTAACTGGAGTTTAACTCACCAATATTGGCCGGTTAAACTCCGTTTAAACTTGTACTGAAAAACACAATGTGTCGTTTAAACGCAATTTAACCGAGAAAGACGATAACCGAGCACTGAAAAACTGGCCCTAAGACACTCAGAATAGATAAAAACATATTCTATTGTCTATGTTTTTTCCATTTGGAGCATAAAAAAAAATATTATCAGGATTACCCATACGTGAACATCCAACATATAGCTGTCCATGCGTAAAGCAAAGATGTTCTAAATGTAATCACGCAACCTATAATGCTTGAGCTTGTGATTTATTAATAGTAATCGCAAAGCTCAACCGTATAAGAAATTGAAGCCTTTTAAATTGAAAGGGCGTATCTGTACGAATTGTAGGTGTTCTTGGAATAAAAACATTTTCAGCTTTGCAGTTTTCGGAGAGAATAGGTGCGTCAATTACTTAAGGCATGAGCTTTTCAACAACTAATCTTGTTCCGTTACACTTTCGTCTTTGCAACCACTAACGCCACTCTTAAAAAGGGTAAACATTTTAAATGGACTAACATTCATCAAGAATCCTTCGATAAACTCAAGACCAAATTGACTCAAGCACCCGTCCTAGCATGCCTTGACTTCGAAAAAACGTTTACCCTTCAAATGGACGCAAGGGAATGCGGGATAGGAGAGCTCACCCAAAATATCGACGGCACAGAGAAAGTTATCGCCTATGCAAGTCGGCATCTCAACGGAGCGGAGAAAAATTACTCCCCAACAGAAAAAAGAGTGTCTTGCCATCATTTGGGGTGTAAGAAAGATGAGACCCCACCTGAAAGGATACAAATTCATCGTGATAACCGATCACCTCTCTCTAAAATGGTTGAATTCCATCGAAAGCCCAACTTGACGAATAGTGACATGGGCTCTAGAACTATAACAACACCAATTCATCATCCAATATCGCAAAGGTAAACAAAACGTAGTAGCAGGTGCCTTGTTAAGAAAACCCAGAGAGACCTGTCAACGATTACAAGTCACGGAAGATCCAAGGTGTAACAAAACCCAACAAAATTTTCTGCCTATACCATCATCGAAGACCAACTATACCGAAATATCCCGCAGAATCAGCACGACGATGAGATTACACCGCGGAGTTGTGAATAAATTTTTCAGGCTTGCTCATTATTTTCAGGATTGTAAAATATAGGGTTCTCTCGTACTAGCGGCACATTGTTCATCGTCTTCGAGAAATCCTCTTTTAAAACATGCCTCTCTGAATGTGTGGCAAATATTGTTCTAGATGACTTTCAAATCCTGGAATGATGTCCGCCCTTACAGGGATAAAAGCAGCAGTCGTAGGTAAAAGCATTCCTGCTGACTGGGATGAACAGTGTAAATTCTTGACATTGTTTTATCTCGAAAGACTACGGGATGTCTATCTACGGCACTTCCTCTCTTACGTCTGTGCCATTTGTTATTTTCCAACCATAAAAAGAGAGGACTTCTCGATACAAAAGTATGAGCGCACATTTAGATAAATTCGCTATGAAATATATATAAGGTACGTTTAACATATATAAGTTAAACTCGCACTGTAAAACCCAAATCTCAGTTAACTTTTATTTGACGTTTAACTAAACGTCGTTTAAACGCCGTTTATCCAATGAATGTGCAATGTTTCTTGGATCTCAAGCATTTTTTAATTCCATACAAATTTTTCTGGATTTTCTTTTAAATAAACCTAAGAAAACAAGAAAAAGAGTGAACGGCGGGTACTCTGCTAATATACCACATATATATACAATAAATAAATACAATATTTGTATGTAATTTTATTATTGTTTTAAAAGAATTTCATAGTCCAAACGGCTGTTCATCAACGGCAATATTTTCGGTTGGCTTGTAAAATACACTCAGATTTTTATTTAGCATACAGAAAATATCTGATATTTAAGCGCATTTATCAGTTGCTATTCGTTCCTCTCGAGTTTCTGCAATATCAAAATGACTGAATATCCTTGAATCGATTTAATAACATGGTTGTTTTGTATAACGTCAATACGAAATTATTCTACAACTGAGTGATTGCTTTAGTAAGACAGATGGAAGCCAATATATAGCCTTCCACGAGCCCCAAATAAGACAAAAATTCGATGACTGACAATTTTTTCCAAAAACGTTCAGTACAGAAAATTCGATCACACAATATTTTACGTTTCAATCAAATAGGACCAGTATCATCTACGAAAGGTTCAACATCTGTAGAAATTTTTGACTGTATTATGAACGAATCTATTCGAGATATAATATGTCGCTGCAAAACCAAAAAAGCAAAAAATGTCAGACATAGCTTGGCTTATTTTGTCCTCTTTGAAGGCAATATATGGGTGCCATCACTCTAACTATGAACCAATCACTTAGCTGTGGAAAAATAACGCATTGACGTTATACAGAGCAACCAAGTTATTAAATCGATTCAAAGAGATTAATAGATTCATTCATTTTTATATTGCAGAAACTCGATAGCAACGGTTAGCGACTGATAAATGCGCTCCAATATCAGATATTTTCTGTATGCTGTATGGAAATCTGTGTATTTTACAAGCCATTCGAAAACATCACCGTTGATGAACAGCTTTTCCCGTTTAGAGATAGGACCAAATTCACACAATACGAGTACATGACATTTAAAATTCATTTAAAAAAAAATAATAAAATGAAATATAAATATTGTATTTATTCATTATATAATTATATAGTACATCTATTATCTAATTATCTATCTAATTGTATATATCTCTATATTAGATATGTATATACATATTGATATATATTAAATAATGTGTGTACATATCTATATAGATGTATGTATATATATATAGTATATTACATATGTATGTACGTATATATATATTTATATATAATATATATATATATGTATGTAGCGCGTTATGTAGCACGACCATATATGTGTGTCTCCATATATATACATATATATCTATATATTGAACATATTAATGAATATTTACATATGTACATGTGTGTAAAATGGTTTCATAATTTGGCTAAATGTGTTTTCCCGGGTTATAAGTGTATTCCTATTTGGGAAGGTTGCCAAAAAATAAAATGTCTGCAAAGTCTGTGGGCACTGCAGATAATTTCTACGTATCTTCAGTTGCTATTTATCGCTGCAATAGCGCGATCTGTGTGTTGCTTGATAGCAGTTGACTGTCCTTGCGCATATAGAGAATAGTTTTAGACCGTACTATTCGGGATCATTGTAAGTTCTTAATATACATTTTGTGGTTAACATTAATTCTTACATTATGGTTCGAAGCTTTAGCAGTTAAATATTATAGTGAAATAGTTTCAGTGAAAATGTGTTTCTTTAAAAACGTGTACCTTATATAACATATAGACGAAAAGTTCACTGAACTTATTTCTTGAATGTAGACATTATGCAATAACAACTTATATTATTTCGTTTTATATCTTAGAAATATATATGTTTAGTTATTACAATATGTGAAATATTATGGGTTTAGTATAAACAAACATTTGAATAAAAAAGGGTAAATTATAAATTTGAAAAATACTATGATAAAGTATTCATACCCTGGGAAAAAATTAATCCCGATATAAATACCAATTTGGCTTATTAATAAAAATAGAATATATACACCAAACATATGTATATGTATAACATTCTTGCTATAATGTATGTATGTACCTATCAGGTGGGCGAAAATCTAAATTTAAATCTCTTCAAAATAAATCTTTACATTAGCTATAACAACTGTTGGTGTTCTTGAATTTACAAACTTGTAATTATATAATAATAATAATACAATTTAATATTTTTCATATTATATATTTACATATTATGTTATATATTCTATATATATAAAAATAATTTTTGTTTATATATGAATTTAATTAAACTTGACCCTGAAAACTTTATCATTTCAACGGACCAAATCTCACCGTAAAGTTTGCTGTCTTCATTAACTCTATATCCATAAACAAATATATTTGTACAAATATAAAAATAATCTTATAATAATAATAATGTATTTTACATCGATAACAGCTTTGCCGCTGTTCTAATCCTAACCTGGTTAACTCATTTAGATAATATTTTATCCGATGAGAAATTTTAAATTCGCCCAGATACAGGCGGGGCAGATTTTAATATACATATAGATTTTTTTTTAATTTGTTCTCCTTTTCTATGTTGGTGAGACTTTGATATGTTGGAATTGTATCGAAACAAAAATGTTGCTATAGAGCTGATGTCTAATAACAGCTGAATTTCACATAGGTGCCATCTGAATGTAATTTTTTTTAGCGTTCCACTTGATAATTGAATTACATTCGAACGGCGGGAACGCAGATAATGTCTGAATATATTTATAAATAACAATTATGTGCTACTAGGAATTTTAGTCAGGTTTTTAGTCCCTGTTTGTTTGCCTTTGTTTTAACATATTAATGAAAAAACAGTGACAAGTTTTGGTACGAAACATATAGGATTTTCATGCGTTTGCGTATATCACGCGTACATCAATACAATAATAACTGTGAAATAGTGTATCGAGAAAGCCTCTACGCTCCCCGAAGTTGAGCTTCTCTACTTATTTCTATTTATGTTGTCGTATATAATTTTTCCTAGTTTTGTATAGGTAAATACAAAGATAATAGCTGTACCTGCCATTTAATCCGCCGCAAAAATAAAATTTCACATTGAGTACTCCATATGTCGCAATCTGGGGTCCCAGATCGGTGAGTATTATCTACCGTCAATCGTCCCACATATACGATATGCCTCTTTGTTTACTAGTGCCACAGGTAAACTTTTTACATAGTATGCCGAATTTAATTCCGTGTGGATTATTGTATAAGCACATCGAACAGCGTCAGCGTCATAACTTCCTACCGTCAAAGAAGTTGACTCAAAATTAATACGCCAGGCACTCGTCAAAATTTGTTTACATTATATCCGCCGTTTCTACTATTCGTGTTTTTTCTTCAGCAAAATTGTTGTGTCTTTTTGTTCGGAATTATGGTTTTCGTTTGTTAGCATATCAAACATCTGCTTTTAGATTCTTCTTTGTTCTCTGCATTTTGTTTACATTTTTTGAAGAATTTGGCACATTATTTTCCAAGTATTTTGAACGAAGAGTAGGCAACACATTTCCGAAAAAAGAGCCTAAGCTCGGTGTCCGTGAGAAAATAGAATCGATCCGATCGAAGCTTCATGAAGCCGAGCTTCAGAGAGCAAATACTCCCATAAGGTTTGCACAGCTAACTATGTTTTGGCGCTGACGATGTTCGATGTGCTTATACACTTAGATTCAAAAGCCAATTGTTTGTCTGCTTTCGTCCTTCCATGTACAATCGTCCATGCTTACAATCGTCCTTCCATGTACCAAACAAAGCTTTGTTTTCAAGCTTGCATTTTATGGCTTTTGAAATAAATTTGTTACAGTTAATTTTTCCTTCAACGGCTGTATTTTGAAAACGAAGTTGTTTTAGAGTTATACGCCGTCTACAGATGAATTATTACTTATTCATAATATTTTTATATTTATTTGATATACACCTCCGTTCATTTAAATAGCAACAGTAAATAAAATAAACATTATTCGGATTTTCAAATCAAACTACTAAAAATTAGTCAAAATAAAATTTTTTTTGGATAATTTATTTTATTCTTTATTATCTGCAACAAAAAGTATACACAAAAAATTAACCGTTATTTTTATTTATTTTTTATCTGAAATACTACCAAAAAAGAATGAAACCAGTAAGAAAGTTATATTCGGCCTGGCCGTATCTTAGATACCCTACACCTAAAAGTTTTGAAAAAAGTGTCGAAGCTAGGAGGTGGCGGTCCACTCTGGGCGGCACAATGTCGGGGGCGGCAGTTGTGGATACCAAGTTGGGACTTATTGAATTCTAGGCATTTTTGGGGCTACAAGTTGATTAACCGTCCCGGGTACCATGAGACCTAGATACGCCTCTGTATAAATAGTAGGCGTGGTCATTACCTTTTCCAAAACAAATAAACTAGCTTAGTTGTTTTATAATTGTGTTCATTTAAACTTTATTTCCGTGGTAATAAACTTGTTTTCATAGTGCTATACTGTATATGTAGTGTAAAAGTGGGCGGACCGCACCCAGTTTTGATGTAATAATGTTTTTTTGTAAAACAAGTTGTTATCTAAAGTTTTATTCAGGAAGTTTAAATATTTAACAATATAACCCTCTTTTGCCTGTGTAGCCTAAAAGTGGGCGGATCACGCCCATATTTGGCACATTAACGGATAATGCTACTCTATACCCAGGAATGAAATTTTGTAGTAATAGCTCAAAAACGAACGCTGATATAACATTTTTAATAAAAAATAGGCGTGGTCGTGGACCGATTTTGCCCATTTTCAATACCAACCTGCTCACCACAAGAAACAATGTTTATGCAAAATTTCATCACGATATCTTCACCGGTTCTCCTGTGATCGTTATTTCAACAGAAAGACAGACAGACAGACGGACGGACATGGCTAAATCGACTCAGGAGGTCACGCTGATCAATAATATATATACTTTTCTATAGCCATCGTCTCTATTTCTATGCGTTACACATTTCGTTACAAAGTGAATATACCCTTACCTTAAGGTGTAGGGTATAAAAATAGTTCATTTGAATAACAACAATTCGTTCGTTTGATTAGTTAGTTAAATTTCACCTGACGAAATAATAATTCAACGAAAATGGGTAGAAGAAATCCGTTAAACTCAGAAGAAAGCGGAAAAATGAATGCCTATTTCGAGCAAAAGTTAACGCTCAGAAAAATTCCATCAAAAATTGGAAGAAGTCACCGTGTTGTCTTCAATTACCTAAAAAATAAGGATTTCTATGGCAAAGATATGAAAGGAAGACCAAGAAGTGTTTTATCGCCAGCAGATAAGCGCGCAATCTTAGGAAAACCCTCAAACTCTAGTGATTCTATACCAAAAATAAAGGCAAAAGCGGGAATATAAGCTAGTATAGGGTTTTCCAATAAGTGTAATTTTGAATAGCCCGCTATTTCGGTAGCTGTCACTTTTGAAGCTGTTATTTTTGACATTTGACAAGTAGAAACTACGCCATTACTAAAAATGGAACGATACACGCTGCAACAACGCATTGAAATTTCAACATATATAACACATACGTGGAATGCACTACACACATGTGCTGCCCATTCCACCATGTGCTACGTAGTATGCTGCCTCATAGAGGCAACAATAAAATTAAGATAATAAATACGGTTTTCCCATAAGAGGTGTAATTTTTATATTCAAAAAGAAATGCCATTTTTTGAGATAAATTATTACATGTTTATTTCGTAATAAAGAGGAAGGTATGCCGTTAATAATGAAAAACAACATCAGCCAAATGGCCACCAAGCTTTTCCCGTAAAAGATCAATGGTTTCGTTGCTTGTGTGGCACGTAGCGCCGTCTTGTAGAAATTTCAATGCGTTATTGCACCGTGTATCGTTCGATTTAGTAGTTGGCATTAGTAATGGCGTAGTTTCTACTTGTCAAATGTCGAAAATAACCGCTTCAAAAGTGACAGCTACCGAAATAGCGGGCTATTCAAAATTACACCTCTTATTGGAGAACCCTATATTTCAACTGTTCGGCGATTGATTGTTAAAGCTCGGCATAGCTTTTTTTTAATTTTTAATAAATCTTATAGTTCTTTATATTCTTAGGTTTTAAAATATCAATTCTCTCCAGGGTTACTAGGGAAAAATCGTTTGATTATTATGATGCAACTACTGAAATGTGGTAAAAATTTACCCTTATGAATGCGGCAAAACGCTAGGAAGTTGTTCTGCTAATGTCTCAAACAAAAACAAATACATGTTACGCGAGTAATACAATCAATTCGAGTCAATCAATCCCGTAATACCAGTTAATAGCCTAAACACAGTTATGGCGGCTGGATGAAACTTCATTTCTCTTCTGTCAAAATTAAATGGTCTCTTATGGAGAACGAGAAAAAAGCTTTTTCCATTTCGCCGCTACGTTTGGCTGCCTAGTTTCGCCGCTAGCATTCGGGTATTTTCTAATCCAATGGCTTTAGATAGCGGCAGATGTTTCTTCTTCTTCCTTCTTTGTGTGTTTTGTGTTTTTTGTTTAAAATTTTTTAATATTGCAGCCAGAAGATGAAGCTTCAACTGTGGTTCATCGCTAGAATTTGCCAGCTCTACACAACTGAAGTTACATCAACTTAATGCGTTGCGTTGTCAACATATGTTTTGGAGCAAAAAATATTTCTTACTTTCATTGGCAATGAGTTTTTCATTCAGCTCCGCTGATTTCAATCAACGAGGATATTTTCGTAAAGAGATTGCATGAAACATTTGTTGCCGGCAATAATCGTGATTTCATGTGCTAAGATTGGGGCAGCTGCTAATTCGTAGGGCCTAGCGCTGTAAACAGCAGCGCTCTAAAACAGAAAACCGAAGGAAACTATTATTATATGGGGATGGGTGAACTTATACAGGTCCGGTACTGCGGCTCAATTGACTGCGGCTCATCCCTATACTGTTAGAGTAGTTGTTCCACTCCAGTTTTCTTTATAAATGTCATAAGTCGTGAATGGCTTAACTTAACCAGCTACACTATTTCTTTCCCGAAGACTGACCTTCTAGTACTGTGAAAAGCCAGGCACTCAGAGCCAGGAGACAGAGACAGAGTGCAGGGGCGACTCCACATACTCCATCAAGCAGAATCTGCACTGAGTCTCACTCAACAGCATCATTTTGTTCATATGGTGTCTCAAGCTACAGTGTCCCGTAATGAATCCCACTAAGGTTTTTATACACCTCTTGTCCAAATTCAAGAAGGATTTAGAGTTTGGTAGAGAGAATTGTTGTAGAAACAGTTTTGTGCATTTCTGTCCTATGGGCCCAGTATTTTTTATTCCGAATGAAGGCTCAGGTCAAACAAAGGACCCAGACTTAGCCAGTCTGTCGGCTTCTTCATAGCCGTCAAAACCCCTGTGCGCCGGTATCCAATGTAGGGTTACCCGGTTGCTCCTAGCTAGTTCGGAAAGGATGGTCGCCGTTTCCAGTACTAGCTTCGATGTTATCACATAGGAATCCAAAGCTTTAAGTGCGGCCTGGCTATCCGTGTAAATTACTGTGCTTTTCTTTCGTGTGTGTTTAAGGGTCATGAGGCGAACACATTCGTTAATAGCAAGTATTTTAGCTTGGAAGACAGATGTTAACTTGGACAGACTCACAGTGTATCCCTTATTGCTAGAGGCGTCAAAGACACCGGATCCTGTTCCCTCGTCTGTCTTGGAACCATCAGTGTACCACACATAGTCGTACGATGTTACTTGATGACTTTCTGTTTCCCAGGTTGATCTGGGAATCTGGGATTACAGCTGCGATGTTTTTCTGGAAGCGATATACCGGTAGAGTTTCATCTAAGGACTCTTCAGTCTGCTCCAGAGTTGTGAGGATTGATAAATGGCCTTTAGAGTACCTTGGCCCGTTTAACAGACGATGCAGGCTCAGCCTTGCAACCATCTGTATGTGTATATGCAATGGGGCCAGACCTACTATGACTTTAAGCTGACAGTCGGTGTGGAGCGGATGCAGTCCGTCATGCAGATGGCTACTAGTCTTTGCACCC
Source organism: Myopa tessellatipennis (assembly GCA_943737955.2). NCBI lineage: Eukaryota > Metazoa > Arthropoda > Insecta > Diptera > Conopidae > Myopa > Myopa tessellatipennis. The sequence continues at coordinate 22,487,880 of OX031315.1, forward strand.
TTTCCAACCTTCGTATTGTGGGCAGTTCTTTTGTTTTCGTCCACCATAATATTGCCGCCTACGTCACCACTGATCTCACTATCAAGTGGTAAAGCATTAGAATTGATTTGGGCTTGATTCCGCATATTCATTCCGCATATCCTCCCACAAATCCACAAGGCCTGGGTGGAGACCATGATAAGTTACTGTCAAAGATCACACCTAGGTATTTCGTACTCTTGGAGAATGGTATTATTTCCCCATACAAATGAGGTTCTTTTAGACCAACTACTTTCCGTCAATTGGTAAAAGGCACAATAACTTTCCTTTTCGGGCTTACAGAGAGTTGAACTGAAGGATCTCCGATACGGTTTCCTCGAACCTCCCTCTGACGATGACTGCTATATCGTCTGCATATCCTATGGCGTGGATGACAACGACTTTAGCATGTTGAGAAGATCATCCACTACCATTGACCATAGGAGGGGGAGAGCACTCCACCATGTGGGCAACCCACCGTAGTAGTCGCTGACAGGGTCACTTCGTCGATGTTCGACTTTATGATCCTGCCGCGGAGCATGTTCTTTATCCATCTCACTACAGTGAGTGGTACACCAAAGTTAGAAAGAGCGGTGCCTATGGATTCAAATGACCCTTCAGTATCCAGGGTAGCAATCACACAATCGGCTCCATATTGCAGCATTGCTGGGAAGATGCCATCTTCCACAGACGATTTAAAAGGGCTGAACGAAGAAATGGCCCACCTGGCTGCATGTCTGCTATAGATTCGTTTCCCTACTCTCCAATCCTCCCTGGAGGGTTGACTGTCCCTCCCTCCAGGAGAGTATTTGGGCTGTTTCAGAATAGCTGAATTCGGGAAGTGTGTGCTGAGCGGAGTTTCCAGGCTCTCTCTCTTGTCGAGAGTGAAACCGCCACAGTTTTTGGACAGCGTGCCAATCGGGGGGCTTTATCGTTAGCCAGAATCTTTATCAGGCGACATCCAGACTGGACATCTAAAATCTTATCACAGTACTGAAAGATTCCTTCTTGGCTTTCCTAATTTTTTTATTGTATTCAATTAGGGCTGCCGAGTAAATAGGCCAATCATTATTCCGTTTGGCCCTATTAAACAGCTTCCTAACTTTTTTCCTAAGGTTTGCTAGATGCCCATTCCACCATGGTGTTTTCCTGTTAACACTCTTGGTCTTGAGCAAGCAGTTGCCCTCGAAGGCCGACATAATGGAGCGACCAACGAACTCCGCTGCAACCTCCAATTTGTTTATAGTATAGACTCTTGAGGGTATTTTATCGACGATTAAGGCCCATATTACATTGCAAACAGTTGTTTGATCAGACAGTGCAAAGAAATTAACTATTTTACTCTCCCGTGAAATCTATTTGCTTGCAATGTTACATTGCAAACACAAACAGTCAAACACTTTCCGTAGTATATATACATAATTAGAGTTGCTTTGTGCAATTATTTTCACGCAATCCTCCTTTTTCCGATATAAGTGCAGCTTTTTCACTCCAAAATATGCATACTTTTTTTTATGCAAACTTTTTTTTGGTATGCAAAATGTGCATACCACACAACAACTCTGTTCTGTTTGTAGTTTGCACTCGTCGCCAACAGAGTATTTACTGTACCAACAATTCATCCGTTTCCATTCTCTCACGGATGAACTGAGAGTTGACAGCTTTATACAGAAAACAAAAACAATGTGACTGTTTGCAATGTAATATGGGCCTAAGTAACTTAACTGTTTGCTATATGCTTCCCAGTTCGTATTCTTTTTCTGTCGATATGGGGCTACTTTTTCTCTACTTGATCCCAGATCAAGCCGAATGTGTCTAGCACTTCTCTCCTATTTATAGTCATAAAGGTCGGTGTGTTTCCTATATTACAAATACTTAAACTATAACAGTTTATAAATTCCAAAAGTGACTCATCCCTGCTATTTACATGGGTGTTGCCCTAAATGGTGTGGTGGGCATTGACATCGCAGCCAAGGAGGACATCCGTCTCGGTTTTCTTGTCGTATTCCACAAGCTTCACCACTTCGTCAGGGGGGGCAATCAGGATTGTCACCAGCGAAGTATGCTGATGCCACTGATCTTGGGTTGGGGCTTCTTGGGGACACCAAACCCCGCTCCCCTACAGGACAAGTTTTGGGACTGTTTAATCGGTGCTGTTCTGGAGGGTGAAGCACCAACGGATCTGAAAGAGGCGGACGTACCTGCCTTTGTATTAACTACTGGTCTTATCAGAATAGGTCGATTTGTCGCTGTGGGCCCCAGGGAGGGGTGTGAGGGGTTGTCCTTCTTCACTTCCCTGCCCTTTTCGAAGCCGGCGATCCCTAGGGAGGGATTTGAGGAAGGGATGACCTTCCTCACCTCCTCCCCTTTCCATCTACGGCTGTCTCTTCTTAAAGTTGAACGACACCCTCCCCAGATTGAAGTAGTGGAGGCAGTCCAACTCTCTAACAGCTTTAGCTGAGCTCTCATCTATTACAATGGTGAGAGTCAGCCCGCCCTCGCTTGCTACCGTACGGAGTATTTTCCACTCCTTTGTCGGCAGCACTCGGTTGTGCTCATTAAGGACCCGCATGATCCCCTCCGCATTGGTTCTCTTGCCAAGGAAGTACGCCGTGGCCACGTGCGGTTTTGGGAGGTCATCACCCTCCATCATACGTAGCTTGGCGCCAGCCCATGGTTCGACAGCCAACGCGGTCCTGACCAGCCAGTCCCTAGTGGTAGTGTCAGCGCACCTCACAACCAACCATCCTGTTTTAAAGGAACAGCCAATAAATCTGTATTAGGGCCCATCATCGGGAGCCTTGTGTAGCTCTTCAATGATGGCCTCCTCCACAGACTTGTGCTTCTCGCCAGTGCGATGGCTAGTCGGGAAGTCCACCGGCACGATACCTACTGACAGCACCACCAACATAGGAGGGAACGTTTGGAGGGTTCTTTTTGCTGGGCTCTGCAGGGCTGTCACCGTCAGCGTTTCCTTTTGGATACGATGGGCCCGATGGTTTCAGCATTATCGGAAGGTCCCTCAAAGACTTTCTCCAGCGCATCTTTGTATGGCGTGCCATAATCTATGACGCTTCTGGCGTTCTCATCCGTTAGGGTGGCATCGGCAGAAGTGACGGATGAATCGTCACTGCATAGTTCTGCAGAACGTATGTATCGTTACGGTACGGTTGACACCTTGACCCAACCCCTGCTTGCATTTTTGTTTTCGGTGTCTCACCATGGAATTATCCAGGCCCGTGGGTCTTTGATCCTACATAAACCCTCCCACCACGACAAGGTAAACAACTGAGGAAGATAGAAACTAAGTTTGTTTCATAGTACAAAACTTCGTTTGTATTCTTTGTGTATATATTCTTGTTGGCTTTCAGCTCATCTCCTTACATTGAATTTTGCGTTTTAATGCTTTGGTTTTTGTGCTCAATCAAATTTTGAGAATGCTTACCACTTTGATGAAGAACACGCCATTTTTTAAAAATTTTCTAATTGAGTAGAAATGCTTGTGTGTTTAATGAAGTCTTTACAGCAGCTAAAACGTAAATGCCGAATTTAACATAAGTAATGCAAAGAAGAAATACAAAGTGTGTAGACACACGCGAAACGGTAAAAAGTTGCTTGAAGGTGGCGCCAATGCTGCAATCGATTTGGATTTACCTCGAAAACAGGTGATTCCGGTACGCTGCTATAAGGTTCACCAATGAGGAAATGTGCAGTTGAATGCATAATGTATGCACCTGGAACGCTTCCACTTGAGTTACGATATTGTAGTATTCTTCAACGGTGAGAACGCTCTTCCCAAATCACTTCTCAATTTTGAGAACCTTTTAAGCGATAAAAAGGAACTCTGCAACTGTTTAACTTTCTGGAAAATTAAATCAGCTTTAGTTTTAGATAAGCTAATTAGTAATAACTAATTTTCAATTTTGGAAATAGCACAATATATTTATATTTATTAATGCATATAAATAAATCTAGCTGATCGAAATAATTATCGAATCTGCGTGATCATTTCACGTGACCACTTTATTTCAAATAAGAATGCTATTTTAAATAATTATTTCAGAAATTATTTGAAATAATTATCGCATCTGCAAAAATACCCATATTACTTTATTTTGAATTAATGAATTATTTGAGAAAACGAGTTATTTATTTTATTTTTTTATTATATAGTTGAGAAATGAATTTCTAAAGTATAGGTGGTGCAGGGTAACAGAACCATATAGCACCGGCTTTGCAAATATTCAATAGTAGGAAAGATGATTAAATTTCCTTTAAATTGTGTTTCCTGATTGCTCCCTAAATGATTTTGATATTTTCCTTCAGACTACAGTCGAAGATCTCGAATAGAGATATAACGAGTTATTTCAAATAATTATTTCAGAAATTTATTGAAATAATTATTGCATCTGCATGGTTATTTCAAATAATCAAGTTATCTCATTTCGAAATAACGAATTATTTGAGATAAGGAGTTATTTCAATTTGTTATCTCTTATTTCATTTGAAATAAAAAATAAATAGTCCTGTACTGTGCTAACGTGTGGTCCTCTCGACACTGCTTGCATTTGAGCTCCTTTCTTGCACCTTCAACTTTGCCCAAATTTACTTTACAAACTTTGCCCCACCAGAACGACGATTCGACGAACGTGGATTGGATTGACATGCTTCAAGAGCATCGCAGCGCCAATAAAGGAAATAAGAAAATTCGTGAAACGGGTGTTCTATTCGAGCGTCATCAGCTTATTCATCAAGTTTGGCGCAGCATGTTCGAGTTTACCGTATTGCACGGTAGCTGACTTAAAAACGATTGTACGAATGATTAACGGTCGTACCGTTGTGTTAGACTATATCAAGCTTCGACGTAATATTTTCTGTTAGGGCTAGGTGCTTTATTAATTGCAAAGCTTCCCTTCTAGTTAAGACTTATGGTAATGACATTTTTGGATAGCCGTCAATCCACTTTTTGAATCTATGGCACCTGTAAAGAGATTTCTAAATGACGGCAATCTGATAACCCGAAAGTTTTGAAACTTTGATCTTTGAAAGATGAATATTTAAACCGCTATTATGCTCATTTAGCTTCTTGAGAAAATCAGCTTTCTGCCTTGCCAGCACTTCAATAGGTTGCTCAGCGCATGCTCCGAACCACGATTGAGTTTGAGCGTCACTGATAATTTTGCGTGTGCAGAAAAGTACTTATTTTCGTAATCTAAGATGTCCTCTACTGGGTCAACGGAGTCTTCCTTCTCTGCGAAATCGTAAAGATGTTTGCTTATCTCAACTAACTCCTAAAAATTATCTTCTAACTTTTTTATACGATTTCATAAAAGCTCCGCTGTAGCTGACTCATCAATGTTTTGAGCAGCTTCATAAGTATGCGAAATGTATGCCTTAGCCCAACCAAGTTTTTTATTCAATTTAATTATTTTCTCGACAAACGGTTTTCTTCCAAAGGTTATATGTTTGCAAACTAATCCGGCGATGACATTTTTCGTTACTGTAAACAGTAGCTTACTGTCAAACAGCTTAGATATAACCGAAAGTTTAACAATAGGCCTATAATTTTCAATTAAATGTTTTGGGCCCGCCTTAAATATTGGCGATGTAGAGGCAAACTTTCAATTGTCGAGAAACTCACCCATAAAAAGGTGAGATAAGTATAGAATATAGAACATTAAATATAGAACATAAAGCTGAGTGTAATGAGGAAGCAAAATTTCACAATCCCACAAATCGCAAAGCATAAATCGGAGGTAGCAGATCGAAACCCGCACCTTTCTTACAGTCGAGCTCCCTCATCGATTATAGTACTTCCTCGTCATTTATGCATAAAGTGCCAATGCTAATAAATTGAGGTAACCATGAGAACAAGATTTCTTCTCGCAAATTGTCCCCCCCGATATATTAGGTCATTAAGTATAAAATGTCCGATTTTCATAAGGGTTGACTTTGAGAGTTGATATCTTTGACACTTGACTATAACAGTTCTTATGTTTTATCTTATCATGAAGGTGCATCATTACTCTTTAAAATTCATTGTGCAAATCTTAGTTCCTTTTTGAATCTTCTGATGTAAAGTAGCTTTCATAAGACAATGGAAAAGTAAAAAATGCGGGTAATTTTCGAATATGAGTTTCGTCGCGGAACCAATGCATCGCAAGCAGCACAAAACATCAATAAAGTGCTTGGGGAAGGTGTAGCTAATAATTGGACCTTACGTCGCACAGTGAACAGATTTTCAACTTAACGGCCAAAAGTAATTTTTTTCAATGTCACCGATTTCACAATGGGTTAGGTCATATGAAAGCAGAAACCTGAGAACCTAGGAAGCCATAAAATAAAAGCTTTATCTTGATTATATCATTAGTAACTATGCAATAAAGACAGCACTTTTTATTTTCAAGTAAAATAAACACATAATTTAAACTTTTCCCAGATTTAGATATCCATATCTCTGTCAGTATTTCAGATATTAAGTTCCGGTTTTTTTTATTAAATTCTTGGATATATTCGTTGTCAAATGTTGTTACAATTGAGTAAGACTGTTGGATAGTTATTACGTAAACAAGAATTTCAGAAATGTTCGAAATTTGATTAAATTTCGTGGTATTTTGGAGCAGGACTCCAAAAGACTCCAAAACGAATTTTACACCATTGTAAAGCTGAAAATTTTCTCCAAAAACCTTATACCCATTATGATTGCATCGGTTTACCCCACCGGGCGCTAGAGCCCATTATATGAGTCAATGTCATACACTGCAAACGTTTTTAACATGTTTTCCGTTATTATACCCTACACCTTAAGGTAAGGGTATATTCACTTTGTAACGAAATGTGTAACGCATAGAACTAGAGACGATAGGTATAGAAAAGTATATATATTCTTGATCAGCGTGACCTCCTGAGTCGATTTAGCCATGTCCGTTCGTCTGTCTGTCTGTCTGAGAACCGGTGAAGGTATCGTGATGAAATTTTTCATAAACATTGTTTCTTGTGGTGGGCAGGTTGGTATTGAAAATGGGCAATATCGGTCCACGGCCACGCCAATTTTTTATTAAAAATGTGATATCAGCGTTCGTTTTTGAGCTATTACAACAAAATTTCATTCCTGGGTATAGAGTAGCATTATCCGTTAATATGCCATTATTATAGAGTAGCATTATCCGTAATTTGGGCGTGATCCGCCCACTTTTAAGTTATACAGGCAAAAGAGGGTCTTAAATGGCTATATTGTTAAATATGTAATCTTCCTAAATCAAACTTTACATAACAACTTCTTTTCTAATAAAACATTATTACAGTAAAACTAGGCGCGGCCCACCCACTTTTACACTGCTTATACCTACATAAATCCTTATATAAGTCTGTAATTTTATGAGATGTTATCAATTCATATGAAATTTTGTAGAAATATTCTTTGTTCGGAATTGTAAACGAGTAAACGAATTGTAAAGAATCAATTTATAAAAAAATGCATTTGTATAAAACATTAATTCCTAAAATTGCAATTTTACAACATGTTATCTACATATAATTAAAAGAAACTCTTTTTTATGGTTTATGTTTGTATTTCACTCTATAAATACAATCTAAAAAATAAAATCTAAATAAATTAAATATCAAATAAATTTTTTCGTTCAATTAAATTATTTTAAAACTTTTAGGTGTAGGGTATCTAAGATTCGGCCAGGCCGAATATAGCTTTCTTACTGGTTTTTTCTTTGTTAGTGTTATACTTTTCTTTCAAATTATATATATATTTTAAAGTATGGAAAGGTACTGGATTAGTTTGCAGTAATTAGGTTTTTTTAAATTATCAGGTAATTAGCTCTTACTGCATATGTACTGTAAATGTGATCAGATTATTGCTTTCATGGGAAGAGAATTATGTGAAAAGTCTTGGCCTTTGTAAGGCATGTGATAAAAGATGTGATAAACGCACAAGTTAATAAAATTAGGAGGCAAATTGATGAACTTCAGCCGCGGCTATTTGAGTATCATGGCCATATTATTCAAATAGATTTCAAACTTCTGCTGACCATGATTGATGGAAAAGTCGGACAAGCCTTAACTGATACTAAGGAATCCTCTATCTATATTATATGCCATAAAACCGCGAGTACACTAAGCCAAGCACCAGCAGATGCCAATTATTCTGAAGAGGCATACGAATTCGGATTGTCGCCCCTTCAGACTAGAATTCGTTTCATGGAACATATACTCAAATTGGGCTATGATTTAGAATTCGAAGCAACAGGAAAGGTTACACGAAATGCAGCGAATAAGGAGAAACGGAAGCTGAAAAAAGCCAAATACAGGAACAATATCGTGAAATAATAATTGTTTGGCTAATAATTGACCAGCCAAAACAAGGAGAGGGAAATACGAGGGATGGAAACACCGGTAGAAGATTTATCTCAGATCCTGAGACGGCAGCTTTCGTTACAGGAGTGGACGTTGAATTAATTAAGCGATTCAAAATAATAATAAAAGGTTTAACATGCAGTAAGATGATTGATACCAAAAAATTAACAACGAAAAATATCCCTGGAGGAATATACCATCAACAATTCATAAAATTCTTTATCATGGTGAGCAAATTATTGAGCAAATAGTCTACTTTCACTTGGTGATCTTTCTTAAGCACAAGAGAAAAGAAACAAGGATTACAGATTCTTTCGTGAACACAACACAAGGAAAATTTCAAGATATCGTACCAATGAGGATCTGTTTGCTGTTTTGGTGTGCATATCGGATCCATATATTTCAAATATCCGCCAAAAATGGAAATCTAGCTTAATGGAGTTAGATAGTGATGCACGAAATTTACTACTAGACGAGCGGAATTCTATCAATGGATGTTTTGAAAAAATTGTTTAATTTGCATTAGTTGCTTAAGTTTCGTTCTGCTGATTTCAGCCTTGCAAATGAACCACGTGAAATACCGACGAGTAAGTTGGATAATGATAACCTGAAAACTGTAGTGGAAGCAGATACGTCTGAAACTACGTGTGAACTAGCAGCAGGGTTTAACGTTTCTATTCCAACAATCTTGAATTACTTAAAACAAATTGGTAAGATCCAAAAGCTGGATCGCTGGGTTCCGTATAAATTAAACAAAAGAAATCGTTGCGAAGCTTGCCTTTCTTTACTGTCACGGTATAAAATCGAACCTTGAACTCCAGCTTGCCAAACAGATTGGTCCAAAAGCTGATTAAATAGTGAAGGTGTAACTCCAACTTTAAAACTACCCTTCTTCAAATCATTAGGGCTTTAATCGTCCTTCTTCACAAGTTGAAAGCAAGCAATGTGACTTCTGTTTATTTTCTGTTCTGCATGCTTCTCAATATAAATGATCAGATTATTAGCTGATACCGAGGGTTTGAAGTTGGAAATATGTATCCATTTTATGTCTTATATGACATGTATTTCTTCTCATTCATACCATCGCTTACCCACGGTTCGGTTAATTTTCATCACTCTAGTCTCTCTTTTGTTTCTTTAGTCACCTTACTTAACGGCTTACTCAATCAATTTACGTATATTGTAAACAATAAATGAAACCGTGGTGAAACATGAAACAGCTGATATTTTCAACATACTGAAAGACAGAAAACAAGAACAACAATATAGTAGCCCTTACGTATAGGTTACATGAATTCAACAGATCATAATAAAATAGACGTTAAACCGATTTTAGAAGCGGCGAATTCGAAGAGTCCTATTTTGTCATCTCTGATACATAATGAAGTTGGGCAAGAAATTGTATGGAATGCTGTTAGCTTTCTAAGTGTATTTGTTTAATCTGGATCGGTGCACCATTTTACGAGATAAAGTATTTTAAAACTCAATACAAAGGAAGTACAAAACACTTTCATGAATATTCAATGAGAATTTATGAGAATCGCTGTGAAAGGCGCAAATATGTGTAATTTTCCGAGAGTACTCCTGCGTTTTTTTATGATTTAGTTTTTAATAATTATAATAGTTTTATACTAATATTTTATATTGACAAAGTTTTTTCGCGCGATTCTTCACATATATGTATTTTGTGAGAAAATTCCAAATGCATAGCAACTTTTTTCCTCTCGTATAGTTATCAAGTTACTATGTGTCCTAACCTATTAAAGATATCGTTTATATTTCGGATATATTTTAAATACCTTTTATTTTTGTAATTAAAATTTCGCCGAAAAAGCATACGCTTGGACAAAAACGAGTTTTTATAATTTTAGTACGATGCGAAAATTAAGACAATGAAAATACATCTGCTTGAAATATTGTAGTGGCCTTTTTCGACCTTCAATCGCCCATAAATCCTAAACAACGGCCTGGCCCCAAAAAATGGCGACTTTTTCCGAGAATAACGCTAAAAAGCAACAATTAAAAAAAGGTTATCAAGGCCTGATTATTCGTACTTATAAGCACTTCGAAGAACTTGACGTGCTGTCAAAATCCAAAACTTCTAGCTTATGGAAACATGTGTACACGATAAGTCGTACTTACTTAGCAGGGGAATATCAAATCGATTTTAATATTTTGCTAAGTTCGAACCAAGTGACAGCAAAAACGCGTGGCCAGATCGAACTTGACGCTATTTTCGAAGATGTCTTTGCTTGCCGAATTTATACTTAAATGGGATTTCAACATAATATTCTTTAAACAATTAATTTATACGAAATCATCTCTATTATAACAAAATACCATAATAATATAAATAATGTAAATATAAATGCTAAAATTTTGCTGCTGATTGCAAATCGAAGGCTATATCTAATCAATCAACATCCCACAAAAGCAAAAAATACCCAATTTCGAACATTAGGTCAACTAGTGGCTACACTAGAAGTGCCGGTACCCCCTGCAACCCGTAAACAGATAGGTTCAACGAAACTAATAAGTGCTAAGTGCCAAGTAGTAATCAGCAGAGATAATGAGATAGGACACTTCGAATTCGCTGCTTCAAAAATCGGTTTGACGTCTATTTTTTATGAGCTGTTGAATTCATGTACACTATATGTGAGAGCTACCATATTGTTGTTCTTGTTTTCTGTCTTTCAGTATGTTGAAAAAATCAGCTGTTTCATGTTTCACCACGGATTGGTTTAGTTATGAAATCAGCTTGGCTAGACGCAGTATCATTTAAACGGTTTCACTATTGGTATGTCGATACCATCGGCGGCTACACACTGTGGTTTCTCATTTGATTTCAAAAGTCGTAAACACGTGATGCCAAAGTTTGTGTGAAATTGACTGAATATCCAAATGTTGGCCAGAGTGAGAGAAAATATGAACACGCGTTCGGCAAACGATGTTGTTCTTCTTTCGTTTGACAACTGCTTTCTTGTGTGCGTGCAAAGAAACTGAGAAGCAGGGTCTATTTTCAAAAATTCTCTACACTCGATACTAGAGTATGGACTTTTCTCTTTCTTCCTCATCTCTCTCTCAAACGAACTGAATGAAACCGTTTCACAAGATACTGCGTATAGCCAAGGCCATTGGCTTTTAAAATATAAATTTCACCATATATAAACAAAGGTGGTGAAGTTTCCCAAACCTAAAATGGTAGGTGCGAACGGATGCTTGACCCCCCAAGTGCATCAAAAATGTATGACAATACTTCATTTGCAAAAATATTAGAGAAGAAACGAAAAAATATAAATGCGACCATTCTGGATTTATTAATCGTAATTTTTTTTGTCAATAGGCGAACCACTTCGTATTTGCAACAAAACATCAGCACAGCGACTAGTTTATACTAAAGTAAAAATTAGAAATAAACAACCAATACTTGGTAAAATATGGAAGCATATATTAATTACCATTATACGGAACGGGGAGTTATGTTTTATATATATTTTACACATATAAAAAGGATAATATTTTTATTTATTTGTTTTGACGTTTCATAAACGAATCCCCGAAAAACAGATTTTGCATGCGTTCATGGGATCAATTTATTTTCGGCGAAGTACAAATTTTTTGCAGCGAAGTACAAGTTTTTCACAGCGAAGTACAAGTTTTTTGCACAAAATCACAATTTTTTATCGTAGTGTTAGTGAAAATGCCATTGTGTTTTGCGACGAATTTGAAGTGTCCTATCTCATTATCTCTGGTAATCAGGCCTTCATCCTAAAAACAAGTTGTTGCAAAATTTCGGTGAATACCGTTTTAATTTTCAATAAGTATGCCGAATACACGCCGTCAAATTATATTCGGCGTCGTGTTAAGTCTTTGTGAAGACGGTTCAGATTGTAGGTTTAGTAACTGAAGCTGAAGTTCCTGTTCTGCATTTCAAGTAAGGCATATTTCGCTTCATTATTTATTTTAACTGAATTCTAAACTGAATTGGTAAAAGCATATATAGATAGGTTACATCAGATAGACCAACTACGTTGATTACAGCCACATATCACGAATTTAATCACGATTAATGACGAGTATAATAAGTTGATACCCGAAATTGCCATAAATAACGTTTACTATTAGTCGTTACCATCAGAGATAATGAGATAGGACACTTCGAATTCGTCGCAAAACACATTGGCATTTTCACTAACACTACGATAAAAAATTGTGATTTTGTGCAAAAAACTTGTACTTCGCTCTAAAAAACTTGTACTTCGCTGCAAAAAAGTTGTACTTCGCCGAAAATAAATTGATCGCATGAACGCATGCAAAATCAGTTTTTCGGGGGTTGTTTATCAAACGTCAAAACAAATAATTAAAAATATTATCCTTTTTATAAGTGTAAAATATATATAAAACATAACTCCCCGTTCCGTATAATGGTAATTATTGTATGTTTCCATATTTTACCCAGTATTGGTTGTTTATTTCTCATTTTTACTTTGGTATAAAGTTGTCGTTGTGTTAATTTTTCATTTCAAATGCATAGTTGTTTACCTTTTTACAAAAAAAAATACGATTAATAACTCCAGAATGGTCGCATTTATATTTTTTCATTTGGTTTCTAATATCTTTGAAAAATATGTATTGTTATACATTGTTGATGCACTTGGGGGTCAAACATCCGTTGCCACCTCCCATTTTAGGTTTGGGAAACTTCACCACCTTTGTTTATATATGGTGAAATTTATATTTTAAAAGCCAATGGCTTTGGCTATATGAAGTATCTTTTGAAACGGTTTCACTCAGTTCGTGGGAGAGAAAGATGAGGAAGAAAGAGAAAAGTCTACACTCTTATCGAACGTAAAGAATTTTTGAAACGAAAATAGCCCCTGCTTCTATTTCTTCTTGCGTTTCTTTGCACGCACATAAGAAAGCAGTTGTCGAAACGAAACGAAAGAAGAGCAACGCATTTTGCCGAACGCGTGTTCATATTTTCTCTCACTCTGGCCAACATTTGGATATTCATTAAATTTCACACACACTTTGTCATCTCATGTTTACGACTGTTGAAACCAAATGAGAAACCAGTGTGTAGCCACCGATGGTATGGACATACTAGTAGTGAAACCGTTTGAAAAGATATGCGCTTAGCCAAGCTGATTTCATAACTAACTGAATCCGTGGTGAAACATGAAACAGCTGATTTTTTCAACATAAGGAAAGACAGAAACAAGAACAACAATATGGTAGCTCTCACGTATAGTGTATATGAATTCAACAGCTCATAAAAAATAGACGTCAAACCGATTTTTGAAGGGGCGAATTCGAAGTGTCCTATCTCATTATCTCTGGTTACCATTTTTATACTAGGCTATGTGAAATTGGGAAACAGATAAGACGCTTGTTAAACTGACCAATGTTTTTTGTGCTGACCCCAAAAACAAGCTTTCAAATACGTCTGGACGGTGAGGCAACTCTGTTTTTTTGTAGTTTTTCACGGAGACTAACATCGTTTTCCCGCTCGTCTGGTTTCGGAGTTATAGCCCCTTGAATTTGGGACATTTCGGACCTATATCTCCGAAACTACAAGAGTTACATGGCATGGTTGTAAAGGTATTAAAATTATCTTATTTATATAAGAATATGCTATAACTCTGACACCAAACGCAAGCAGACAATATGATATTGCTGGAGTCTCCGTGAAAAGCAACAACAAAATCGGAGCTGTTTCAGCGTCTCCAACATATGCCCAAGTTTTGGCTTAAATTTGGAACAAATCGGGATCCGCAGGGGAGCTCCAACCTCATTGTTGTTGTTGTTTTTGGCGATGGTTACAGCAACAACTCTTTCTTACTTCTGGTTCCGGTGTTATAGCCGTTTGAAAATCGAAATTTAACCACTTGTAGCTTCTGAACTATAGCAAATATCTGGTTATAATAGGTACCGTTATAAAGGCAAATTAAATACATATCTTTAATTTATATGAAAGTCTGAAGTCCATTTGTAAAAATCTGAAGTACAATTGACTATTCTGAAGTCCAATTGAACATTTCTGAAATTGAATTCGAAAATTCTGAAATATATTTTCACTTTTCTGAAGTCCATCTCGTTATTCTGAAGTCCATTTCAAATTTTCTGAATTCAACCTGTAATAATCTGAAGTACTTGTGGAAAAGGTGTAGTTCACGACAGCTGATTGAACTAGAAATATCGCTCCCTGTAGTAAACTATAATGCCCAACACTACTTTGTATGAGTTGTTTTGCCTTACTAATTTTGCAGCTATATTCGCGGTGTGTAGAAATTTGAAATTATGGCAGTGGTTACTTTTACCGTTATCGTTACAAGCAATTGTGTCTTTGATTGTGCATAGTGTTATTAAAATAACAGGCTGTAAGAAAATGAAATATGTTTGCGAAAAAAGTGTACGAAACCTGTTTTTAATTTTTTTGTTTTCAAATTTTTATGAAAAAAATCGCGCGATATTGTAAACATTTTTCATTTGCTTAGTGCCATGTTACATTGCAATTTTTTGATTGATACAAATTGGAATATTTTACTCTCTCAACAATTTTTTATTTGCTGGTATGTTACATTACAATCTGTCAAAAATTGTATTGGAACTATTCGTAGTATTTCATACCTATTTGCGATTTTTGCACACACAATTATGTCGGTTAATTATATAAAAAGAATTAATGGGGGAAAAAGTACTAAAAATGTTAAGAGCGGATTTTTTCCAAAAATATGCGTTTTGCGGAAAAATCGTACTTTACATAAACGAAAGGTATTTAAGTTACCTTTTTAACGATATACATCTATACCGTATATCTTCTATAGTTAAGGAGATATTAGACAAATTAATTCAAATTTCAAAGCGTTATAACTCCGAAACCAGGGGAGCTAAAGGTGAATTTGTTGTTGTTGGGGTCTGCTCAACATGCTACAACAACAACAACACGATTGGCGCTACCGGAAGGATCCCGATCTGCTCCCAAGTTTTATTGCTATAATCTAGTTCCGGAGTTATAGCCGTTTGAAATTTTAAAATTTAATGTCTGTGTCTCCTAAACTGTACATGATATCTCTGTTATTGGTGTTGGAAAGGTTTTATCCTTCATTTATGTAAACATTTTGTCGGAAACCCTTCAGTTTTGGAAAAAAATTAATTTTTAGGTTTTTAGTAATATTTTTTTCCATTGATAAATTTTTTGTCGCTGGCCCCAACAAGAACAACAATTTTTGGAGCAGGTAACGTGTTGTCGTTTGTGCAACAGACCCCTACAACTTACACTGGCACCACTTGATTCATGAGTTATATTTGAAATTTGGATTTATGTTTTTTCCCCCCCATTAATTTTTATATAGGTAAAATTTATAATTAACCCATATAATTTGTGGAAAACAAGAAACCAGGTGTCATTAGCTTTCTAAACCTACTTTCTTATCGTAATCGGTCCAGTATTTTAGGAGAAAACGCTCGTTGAAACATATGTAATTAATCCTCTTTTTAGAAATGTTCTACTCCGCTTTGTATGAAGTATATTACGAATAGAAAAATAGAATAGAAATTTTAGTTTTGGTACACCAGCATAGCTGCAGGGTAATATATTATACAAAAGTCGTATATTTGGAAGAAAGTAAAATAGCAAACTTTAAAATAAATTGTCTTCTAAAATACTGCACCAATTCTGATGGAAAATATGTAGGAAGCTAATAACCTCTTGTTTCTTGATTAACACAGAAATTATGTGGGTAATTAACCCACATTATTATTAATTAATTATGTGGGTAATTAACCCACATAATACATTTTACTTCAAAAAACTAATGGAAAAAAAGTATAACAAATTTGAACTTCGACTTTTCGCCTAAAATATGCGATTTTGGGAAAAATTTCAAGCTTAAATAAAAGATATTTACCTTATCTTTCTAAGGGTATATATGCCAATTGTATATCTTCTACGGTTAAAGAGATAAAGTGTAAATAAATTCAAATATAAAAGTGCTATAACTACAGGAACCAAGTCCGCCGGCGTAAGTTCTTATTGTTGTTGTAGCTTGTAGCTTGAGTCTCTTCCTCAAGGTACAATAACAGCAAAAACGTGATTGGCGTTACCGTGCGGATTCCTATTTATGGCCAATTTTGGGTGCTCTCGTGTTCTGAAGTTGTAGTCCTTTTGTATTTGAAATTTTCCGATCTATATCTCCTAAACTTTACGGGATACCTCTATGTTTTTGGTATTGTTGGAATGGTAATAGGATAATCAGATAATAATATTAATAATAATCTGATAATTATAATAATCAGATAATAGGATAATCTTTCATTTATGTCATAATATTTTCTCGAAATTCATTCCATTCATTTTGGGATAAGTAAATTTAAAAAAATTCTTAATTTTTAGTATTATATTTTTTACTTCAGTTTTTGGCTCATGTCGGGGATCGGACCCAACTCCGTGTTTATTTTTTACTTTACGTGGAGATTCCAACATCAGTTTCAGGCGCTCTTGTCTGGTTTCCGAGTTATAGCTGCAAGATCTCAGATCTTTATCTTGGAAACTATAAGCGCTACCTACAGCGCTACTTGGAAAGATGTTCAAATTATGTTCAATTTATGTACATATAACAATATTTTATCGAAAAAGAGATAAATTCTAGTTTCGAGCCGGACGGCCAATATTGTTGTTTTGCATGGAAATTCCAACATCAGTTTGTCTCGCTCTGGGCTGGTTCTCGTCTGGTTTAAAAAATCATAAATTTCATTTTTCTTGAAAGTAATAGTTTTTCAGGTTAACAGCCTTATAATGTAAAAAGTTTCAAGACGTAAACGAAAAGAAAACATATGTTTTTCATGAGTTTTGTTTTGTGCTTTTCGTCATTTTTCGTTTGTTTGACAATTGAGCATAACAAAACTCGAGTAAAATCCACTAAACGAAAAAAATGCTTTTTGTTGGTATTTTTACATGCTTTGCAGATTTTATCAGCTACGCGAGGTATAATGGATCGATAGTTTCCAGGAAAAAAGTCGAGAAACCAAGCGAAAGGAAGAAGGCTTGTGTTTTGCAAGTTGTCGAATTGTATGTGTCGAATTTGTATGTGTATAGTGTTGCCGACACGCTTTTGCACTGAATTCTACCCGAAATCTTTGCGTTTCTAGAAATTACTTATAAAAATGCTTCAAATTTTGTACAAATGGCAACATTTTCTCTCTGCAACACAACGAAAGTCTGCAATACGAACGAAAAGCTTCTATTATACTAGTTTGGCTGGTTTCGTTTTCATTTGTGTTTTCGTTTTCGTTTTCAAACTATTTACATTATTATAAGGCTGTAAATCTAATTTCGGGCTGGAAGGCCAATTTCTTTGTTTTGTACGGTGACTCCATCGGTTTCATCGGTTTCTCTCCCATCATCGGTTTCTCTCCCTCTTGTCTGGTTTTGGAGTTACAGTCGGGCCTCGATTATCCGTGATCCGGTTAACCGGTAACCCCGATTAACCGTGATGGCTAAAGATTAGTCTATTGTTTTTGTTTGCAATGTTTTCAAATTGTTTGCTTCGATTAACCGTGATTACCTCTATTATCCGCGATGGCAGAATTTTTTTTATTAACTTAAAATTCATACATATATACAATATAATAAACATGAAAACGGGAATTCCCTTGTTTGCATACGATGAGCCAGAAGCATTTACAAGTGATTAGTTTAATTTTGAAATTTTAGAAGTGCGGGTGGTTAGATCTAAATATATTTAGTATGGCATCGTTACCAGTGGTAAAAAGACAAAGAAACGTTTCAAATATTGAAGATAAAGTTAAAATAATGAACGAGCATTCAAAAAATAATGTGAGTGTTAAAATGCTAGCTCAAAAATAGGAAGTTGAAAATTGTTATTCGATTAACCGTGAAAATCGATTATGACCGATTAAGACGGATAATCGAGGCCCGACTGTATTTATTTTTAGAAATTAGTACTTCTTACTTAGAACTTTTTCTCCTAACATCCTGCATCGATCCTGGTAAAATAAATTTCTTAGATCGCTTTTCTTAACCTTCCTGACTATTTTCATTTTTGTGCGACACATTCATATTTCTCGGTCTCTCAGACGGATTTCAAGTATTTCTCGGTATCTCAAAACTATTCTAAAATTTTCCAATCCTGTGCAGTGGACATCTTTAACAAACTAATCTGAAATAACTGAAGTAAGAAAAAAACAAAATTAAGTTTTTTTTAGCTCACAGCATCAATTTATATTTCATCACAATACTTTGGCATTTTTGATCTTAGACCTAATATAAAAATAAAAACACAATTCATTCACAAAACACAACATTTATAAAATGTTGTTTTTCTATTAACATATATCTTAAAAGTAAACAAAAAAATAAAATGAATTCAAGAAAAAACAGGAACACTAAAAAAAAATTATATTCAAAATGCTTAAAATATATGCCTCATTATGAGGTTAGTCTTTGTAAATTTCAATCAGTCGTTAGAGCTTTCGTAACATTCACTACAAACCATTACTGCGTGTTCTAGACAAAAGAATTTAACCCCCTTATTCAGTGAGTCACTTTTAGCTGTCGTCGTGGTCTAAAACAGCTGTTTGTCGTCTTTTTCTATTCACAGAGACGACGAGGTGTCTTAGCTAAGCATGGTGTCGTGTAGTTACGTTACGTAGTTTGGAGGTGAGCAAAAACCTATTCACAGAGAAGACAAACACCGACATGAGCTGTCAAATATGACAGCCTCTTAGGTGTCGTCTCTTGCTAAAAATTAAATATTTTGTAGGTTATTGCTTGCCTTTTAAATTATATTTATCTTTTATGATTTTTTTTATTATATTTAAATATGAAATATTTTGCAGGTTTTTGCTTATTTTTTATATTTATCTTTTAGGATTTTTTATGTTACATTTATATTTTTATTGTATTATAAAATGCATAAAAATAGATTATATAATGTTATTTTGAAAAACTGTTTTTTTTTGGAGAAAATGGGTATATTTTCGCGAAGAAAAATTTTTCTATTCTACGTTGTTTCTTTTCGATTTATAGGGCTTTGCTAAAAAATCGTTGCTTCCCATTATTTTCTTGTGATCCTTGAAACATCCTTTAACAATACACACAAAGTATAGAATTGTGAATATGGATAAATAATATGGATATAAAACAAAGAAGAAGAAATTTGTTTGTTTTCAAACAAATAATAAATAATTACAACAATTTTTGTTAAATATTTTATTAATTCTTAAGATATGGCGTACAATTTACGACATCGGTACAAATTGAAGTTTTGGTGCGTGACATGGAATGGAATAATTTCAGAATTAGCTAGAGGTGCCCCTGTTTTTGGCTCCAACCGAATACAGAGTGAAAAGGAATGGGAGCGGCCTATTAAACTCCAACTAGCACTAAATCCAAAAATAATAGAATACAATAGAATGAAAAAAAGAATAGAATGTATTTTATTATTTTTGCACTAAATCCAGATTTGAAAATAACGCATTCACTAAGAAACAGGCACTTGATAAACATAACTCAAAATTTTGCACATTGTAATTGTTTAGAATTCCCGATTGTTTACAATTATACAGTGTTGCATATTTCCAACAGAAAAACCAATTTTAATATATTTCGGTGTGAATTAAATGACGAAAGTACAATAGAAAAACAAAATAAATATTCCTCTCATAAACTCCTGAAGTTATTCTTTATTTTTACTACATTTATAAATCTAATTTCGTGAAATAAAATTTAATTTTTTATTTCAATTTTATTATTGGAACATAAACACCACAGTAAAATTTTTATATTGTAACACTAAAAATGCTAGCTAGTGCACAAACCAACTGTCATATATGAGCACAACGTAAATTGATGTGAGCACGACGTAAGAGCTAGTCACCTTTCAAAAAGTGACTCTGTAAATACGACGTCTTCCACTCAGGTGACTTTTTGACGACGACGTCCGACTCACTTCAAGTGACTCTCTGAATAAGGGGGTAAAACATTTCTTAGAGTTGTATCGACTTTTTTGATTTTTCTTAGACCCGCAGTATACGCAGCGACCAGGGTTGGAGCTTGACGGAATATTAGGAGTGGGAAGCCCACATATTTGTTGAATTCTTTCTTTTGTACGTAGTGCGGTGTGTCGAAGGGAAGCTCTTCTTATAACATGCGACTTAATTAAATAATAAGAAAGCCCCTCAAGGAATTCGCGACGACATTTTTTTTCTTCTGGATTATTGAATGCGTAGATAACAAACGAGTTAATGGCCGATACATTCATTAGAATGTTTAGACCGTTTCTTCATCAATAGTGTCATTGTCATGCATGGTTGAAATGAGGAGTACGTTCTTGCCTTTTTTTGGAATATAGGATACCAAAGTACAGTCTGGATGATATCCGAATAAGCTTGATTTTACTTTGCGTCCTTTTGTGTTAAGAAATTCATGTGGCAGTTCTCTTTTGTTTTTACGGATTGTTCCAATTAGAGTGAGCTTATAATTTTCTAACAAACTATGTGCTAGGGCAGTGGTCGGCAAACTTATAAGCCAAAGAGCCAAATATAAACATTTCTATAAAAAATAATAAATTCACTTAATTTTGAACAAGTTTTCTTACAGTGTTACTGATATTAATTTTATTATATTGACTGTAATTACAGGGTTAATAAATAACCATTATTATACAATGGAAGATGGCCACTCAAAAACCGTCGAACAAGCTTTAAACTTTTTCGGGACAGATGGAGAGCGTGGTTTAACATTTGAACAAGTTAAAAAAAATCAAGCCAAATATGGTCCTAATGGTAAGTTGTTTTAAAAAGGCAAATAGTAAACCAAATATAAAAAGCGACTTAAAGGTGTGAATTAATACACAGTAACACACAGAAGAATATTTATGAAAAAGTGTATACAGGGTATGTCCATAAGAGGGTATACAAGAGTAGCGCGTGTAGACTCAGTTAAGACAAGAAGAAGTCGTATGGGAGAGCGTGTCTATTTCCCACCGTCTAGGAGGAGGGACAATTTTCTAAAAACCAAAGCTAAATTCGGACAAAAATATTGAAAAATAAAACAGCACTCGGTAAAACTTTATTGATAAAAAAAGGTAATGTGTGGCAAGAATTAAAAAAAAATGTTAATACATCTTTGTTTATTAAGCCATTTCCTTCAATTTAATAAAAAATAAACCAATTTCATCAATTAATCCAAAAGCTATTAACTAAAAAGTCTTCGTACACTCACAAACAAAGTAACTAAAAATCCTTCTAAACTGTGAACTTTTTTTTTAATATTTTTTTATTTATTTATTTAATAATTAAGCTAAGCAAGCTTTATAGCTTGAAATAATAAATTACAAATTATTATTAAACAGAAATTTCAAGAATTTTTCCCTTTGTGATAAACATAGAATCCGGTAGATTTACAACGGCCGAGACCGAGTTGAGGTCAGCGCAAGTCTTGCGGAGTGGTTCATTCAGGAGATAAGAAGCTCTGCAGAATTGCAGATGCAGGAATTCGTGTCCTCTAGAGGAAATACGTGGGAGGAAATGTTGATGCCTATATTGCTTAAGAGATGAACCGAGTCCGTGACCCCATGCAGAAGTTTTAGGATAAACACTGAATTTAACATTATTCTTCGATGGGAAAGTGATGACAAATTAATCAATTTGAGTCGTGACTTATACGATGGAAGTCTTATTGAAGGATCCCAGTGAAGATTCCGTAAACAAAATAAAAGAAACTATTTTTGAACCGATTCGATCTTTGAGATGTAGCAACCATAGTTAGGCGACCATACAGGCGAAGCATATTCTAGTATTGGCCGAACTAATGACGTGTAAAGAATTGTGTTGATGTAAGGATCATCAAATTCTTTTGCCCAACGTTTAATAAATTCAAGTAGACTTAGGGATCTGGCGGTTATCCGATCAATATGGGCATGGAGACGCAGTTTAGAATCCAACACCTCGCCAAGATCCTCAACGATATATTCATGATCACCAATAGAGTAGGAGTAGTTGAAAGAGCTTGATCGCGAGAACGACATTTGTTTGCATTTGCGCAAGTTCAAACTCATGCCGTTTACATAACACCATGTAAGAATATTGTTTAGGTCGGCTTGGAGCAGTAACGCATCACATCCATTTTTATATGAAAGAAAAATCTTCAAATCATCAGCAAACAATAAAGTGTCGCAATGTTCTAAGATCGAAGGTAAATCGTTAATGAATATAAGAAATAAAATAGGCGCGACGTGACTTCCTTGTGGGACACCAGACATAACTTGGAATGTATAAGATTTCATCTTTTGCAGTAAAACAGATTGCTTACGGTCAGTGAGATACGATTAAATCCAGTTTAATAAGCTCACTAGAAATCCAAATAGTTTCAATTTCATAATTAGAATGTTGTGATTAACAACATCAAAAGCTTTGGAGAAATCCGTATAAATGACGTCTGTTTGCATACCGCATTTAAAGCCATTTATTGTCTTAGAAACGAATTCCAGAAGATTAGTTGTAGTAGATTTCCCAGGGCGGAATCCATGCTGAATCTCCGAGATGGATGAATAAACATCACGGGAAATCTGAGATATGATAATTTTTTCAAAAAGTTTAGGTAGAGTACTTAGCTTTGCAATAGCACGATAATTAGAAATGTTTGATCTATTCCCAGTTTTGTGTATAGGAATGACATAAGAGGCTTTCCATACTGCTGGAAAGTAGCCAGAGTGTAGTGAGTAATCAAAAATCAACGTTACTGGGTACGCTAATTCTTAGCACAATAACGCATAATACAAGCTGGAATATTGTCTGGCCCTGGATTGTAATTTAATTTTAGATCCATCAGTTCTTTCAGAACAATATTCTGGTCAATGGTAATAGATTGCATATTAGGACAATTTGATACTGAATACGGATAATTTGTTATGTCATGTAGTACATCACGATACGTTGATTTAAAAAATTTTGCAAACAAATTGAATGTGCGCTGAATATCATTAGATTCTTCATCATCCAAATACATTGACAATGGTCCAAAAGGACTTTGGATCGGCGTTCAGGTTAGCCTTGACTCGTGAAATATAGATATTATATGAGAATTGAAGATTTCGGCGGTATCTATTTCTCGCACCAATACATTTTATATAACAATCAATTGACCCATGTTTTATGAAGCTTTTGCAAAACTTGGTTTTAACATTGCGCAGTACACGAACTTCATTCGTAAACCAAATTGGTCCATAACAAATGCTTGGGCTACGTAACGGCACTGCAGATTTAATACACTCACCCAAAACTAGATAAAATGCTGCCACAGCGGCGTCGATATTAGAGGGTGATGAAGAATGTTGTAAGCCTAATATCAGATCCCAGTCAATATTACAGATTTGACTTTTCAGGATATCATAGTTTGTCTTCCTGAAATTGAATTCTTTTTGATGACAAACTTTCTTGGTATGTCGCTGTTTAGATCGGCCTGCCAACTGCAGTAATAATGTTGGATGATGTTTATCCTCCGGACATACAAGAGCATCAGTACGGGAAATATTAATGCCATCTTTGTCATCAGTAAACACTAGGTCAAGTAAACGATTATTTTGATTTTTGATGTAATTAACTTGGAAAATTCCACAAGCCATTAAATCATCCAAAAAGTTACATTTGGAAGTATCATATGATGGTAACAGAACTTGAGAATCATCAGGGTCAATTCTCCAAGAAACGTGAGGCAAGTTGAAGTCACCTAGCACAAATAGGCGCTATGTATTTAACAGATTATTACTTAATTTGCATATGCAATCATAATGCTTCTGGTATATTTCCAACCCAGAGTTGGGGGGAATATATGAACAAGTGATATAAAATGATAGGCAGTTCACCTTTACAAAAACGCAGCATAAATTAATATCAAGATTTTCATTCAGATTATCATTTACATTTAGCTTTCTTGAATAATAAGAGGATTTAACTGCAATGAGGACACCGCCACCTCTTTTTAATCTGGTCTGAGCATGGTTTCTGTCTGTCCGATAAATCGTAAACAGCGGTGACAAAATTTCTAAATTGAAGACACTTTCCGTAAGCCATGTTTCAGTCAATGCAATAACATCATAGTTAATATTGAACGATTTCAGATAAAGCTCTTTAAGTTTTGAGTTAAGACCACGAACATTTTGATAAAGTGTAGAAATTCCAATACCCCATTTTGTGGGGTAGCCTATTTTTAATAACGGCTTTAAGACGGTCCGGCATCGATTCTAATGCTACGTTTACACCGACCCCAAATGCGGATTTGGACTCTATTTCACAAATGCAAAGCGAAATTTTAAAAATTTTCATTCGATTTGACACATCAAATTTAATAAATTTGATCGCAGTTGAAAGATGCATGCGAATGAAATGCGAAGCAAAATAATATTTTTAATCAGTCTGGTAGGGAAAAAATAAAATCCCAAAACAAAACAGTGGAAATGGAAGGGAAATAATGTCAATCAGCTGTCAAAACACAATTGTAAAAAAAATCAGGCAAACAAAAAACATCAATTTGGTCTGATCAATGTCAAAATGTTTGCAAACAAGGCGGTGTAAACACTTTTCAAATGTGTGATTACAAATGCGCATTTGGGGTCGGTGTAAACATAGCATAAAACTGTCTGTACATGGCGTGGTTCGATTTTCACCCATTCCTCCTGAAGAACATCTTTTAATCAAGACTTTGAGCTAATATGATGCGCCCTGATCCTTTTCTCAAGCATATTCCACAACTACTCAATGGGGTTGAGATCAGGAGCCTGTGGTGGTGTTTTGAGCATATGTGGAACATTGTACGCCAAGTACATCCTGGTGTTGCGAGCCATGTTTTTGGGATAATTCGTGCCAATTTCGTGCCAAATTTGACGACAATATCTTTATTTATTTTCCTGTAATAAAATTTTATTTACATAGTGGGCGGACCACGCCCATTTGTGATAGTCTGTTTTGGTCAGAAACAGTCGACTTCTGGACATAATTCCAACCGCAAATTCATTCTACAAGCTGAGAAATTCAGCAATAAGCATGGATGAATTTATATTCACTATAAAAAGTAGGCGTGATAATGGTCCGATTTTGCCCATTTTCAATGAGTTTCTAATGATCTCTATTCTTTCTCTTGTAATTGTGATATCCATAGACAGACAGACGGACAGACAAGGCTAAATCGACTCAGGAGGTGATGGTGATCAAGAATATACATATATATACATATATATACTTTTCTATACCTGTCACGCCTCCTTTAATGCGTTATAAACGGGAGCAGTAAGTGAATATACCCTCATCACTTCGTGTGTAGGGTATAAAAAAAAAAAGTTCACAGTTTATAAGGATTTTTAGTTACTTTGTTTGTGAGTGTACGTAGATTTTATTGGAGCTCATTCAGTGACTTTGTAGCGATTTTAGTTAATAACTTTTGAATTAATTGATGAAATTGGTTTATTTTTTGTTAAATTGAAGGAAATGGGTTAATAAACAAAGCTGTATTTTTTTATTCTGCACACATTACCATTTTTTTACCAATCAAGTTTTGACCGAGTGCTGTACGAAGACTTTAGTGGAACACTGTATTTGCTTCTCAACCTGCTTTTTTAGTTAGATTCCTTGTCAAATAGTTTTTGAAATTAAAAAAAAAAATAGGAACAAACTGTTATGTAGCCATGTTTAAAACAGAATTACACCTAGATATGGTTTTGCGACATTTCAGTTTTTGTTCTTCGATGTTTCGCCGTTACAGAATTATCTATAATTTCCGTTGTGCAGCATGATTTCTCGAACTTGCGTTTATTTTTCGGGGAATTACACTTCTAAGTTGAGTTTTAGTGTATACACATGTATTGATGCAAATTTGTGTATGCTTTCTATTTGTGTGATACAATCAGTTGTTTTGTGAATTTTATAGTGGCGAGTTGTTAATTAATGAAAACTTAGCAAAACATTTTCTATTTACATTTAATTACATATTTTAAGCTTTGAAACAATGAGTGGAAAAATCAGTATCTGAAGTTAACAAAAAGATAATAATTCTGAATATGAAATTGAACATTTTACGAAGATTTGATAATGGAGAGAAAACAAATGGACATAGCAAAAGTCCTTAGTATGGCTCTAACAACTGTAGGATCTATTCAAGCATGTGACAGAAATAAAATAAAAAGCGGCAGAATCTATGGCAGCATTAGATTCTAAGCGATTAACTTGCTGAAGAAGTAATCTAATGATAACCAGAAAGAGTGTTAACTTCAGCCTGGCCGAAGTTCATATACCCTACACACTTGTACTTAGAAATTAGGCGTGGCAATGGTTTAATTTTTTTCCTTTTCAATCTCAAATAGCCTGTGATGAAAGACAATATTCGTACAAAATTTGATGAAAATACGTGTATTCGTTCTTCTGTAATCGGATTTTATTTAATTAGTGGGCGGACCACTCCCAGTTTTGGTAGTCTGTTTTGGTCAGAGATAGTTGATTTGTGAATAAAATTTCAACTTCAAATTAGAAGCTGAGAAATTTAACTGTAAGCATGGATTAATTTATATTTACTATAAAAAGTAGACGTAGCAATGGTCCGATTTTGGCCATTTTATACCAATACCATTTTATTCAATACCAATGAGTTTATGATGATAGAGAATAATCGTGCCAAATTTGATAAAAATATCTCTATTCGTTCGCCTGTAATAGAGTTTTATTGAATTAGTGGGCGGACCACGTCCATTTTTGGTAGTCTGTTTTGGTCAAAGGCAGTTGATTTGTGAATTAAATTTCAACCTCAAATTCATTCTACAAGCTCATAAATTGAGCTATAAGCATGAATAAATTTATATTCACTATCAAAAGTAGGCGTGATAATGGTCCGATTTTACCCATTCATCAATACCGATGAGTTTCTACTGATAGACAATATTCGTGCCAAGTTTGCAGAAGATATCTCTATTCGTTCTCTTGTAATTGTGATTTTCACAGACAGACGGACGGACATGGCTAAATCACCTCAGGAGGTCACGCTGATCAAGAATATATATACTATTCTATACCTGTCACGCCTCCTTTTAAACTGAATCCTTGCTTTCTGTTTGAATGGTCCACGACCACGCCTATTTTTTTACAAAATTTCATTCCTTGGTATAGAGTAGCATTATCCGTTAATATGCCAAATATGGGCGTGATCCGCCCACTTTTAGGTTACACAGGCAAAAGAGGGTTATATTGTTAAATATATAAACTTCCTGAATAAAACTTTAGATAACAACTTGTTTTCCAAAAAAACATTATTACATCAAAACTGGGTGCGGTCCGCCCACTTTTACACTATTTATACAGTATAGCAGTATGAAAACAAATTTATTACCACGTAAATAAAGTTTAAATGAACACAATAATAAAACAACTAAGCTAGTTATTTTGTTTTGAAAAAGGTAATGACCACGCCTACTATTTATACAGAGGCGTAGCTAGGTCTCATGGAGCCCGGGACGGTTAATCAACTTGTAGCCTCAAAAATGCCTAGAATTCAATAAGTCCCTACTTGCCTTCCACAACTGCCGCCCAGAGTGGACCGCCACCCCCGCCCCACCCTAGCTTCGACACTTTTTTCAAAACTTTTAGGTGTAGGGTATCTAAAATTCGGCCATGCCGAATATAGCTTTCTTACTGGTTTTGTTCTATTTTGATTTTATGTGAATAAATACAGTGGTCCAATTTGAGCAGCGCCATCCCCCAAATCTAATTTATACCACCGCCTTACCCCTAGAACCCACCAACAATTTTTTGGGGCGTGGCTTTTTTACAGAAGGAATATCTACTAAAGAGTGAGAGATACAGGTATCACATGTATCCGAAAGGTTTGCTTAGGTTCTATCTTTTCTGTTATATGAATTTTTTTGATTTTTCACATAATTATGAAGATAATTTAGTTTTAACGAAAAAAATTGAGGTGCATTAGAAAAACGTTTTTTTCTCTCTTATATTCTTCAAGTCATTCATTTGAAAACCTACAATTTTTTTCCAACGGTATATTCATATGTTGGGTGGTTATCTCTTACAGTTTTGATGACATTTATAGAAATTTAGTGAAGTGCATAACAAAAGAACCAACAAATTTTTCTAAAAATACTAATTTACTGCGTAGCCGGTGTTAGACATACTAAGGCTTATAATCAAAAGCGCGGCCATAGGCCCTAGGCCTCACACGCGTCTTAAAATTGAGCTCAAAGTACTATTCTGCTGCCTAACCGTTAAATATTTAAAAATATACCCAGTAACAAAGGCAAACATAATTCCAGTTTTGACCACATTTATTGAAAATTAGTGTTAAGTGCATATCCGCTCACGCACATTAGACTTGGCTACAGGAAACTGGTTATTGCGTAGCCGGCGTTAGACATACTCAGAGTTATAATCAACAAGTGCGGCCATAGGTTGAAGGACGCATACGCACCCAAAAATTGGTCTAAAAATACTGTTACTGCGTGTTGGACATGCTAAGGGTTGTAATCAACAAGCGCGGACGTAGTCCTAAGGTCGGAGGGCGCATACGCACCACAAAATTGGCCTAAAAATACTGTCTTACTGCGTAGCTGGTGTTGGACATACTAAGTTATAATCAACTGTATTTTAAGGTATTTATAGGTTATTTTACGTTTTCCTACTTTATTTGTATAACTTATAATAACTCGGTCAAGTAATTATATGTGCAAAATTGCTTCTGTGTACCTTATGTTCTACTAACGGTACAGTAGTAGTTTTTGGTATGCACATTATCTTTATTCATTACTTTTTCATTTGTTGTTGTTTGTTAAGTTTATCTCTGCACCACATTCGTAGTACCGTTATTTCTAATGAAGTTAGTCGCAAATCCCGTATAAAATATTTATAAGTGCAAAATGAATTATTTGTTTTCTGACGGGTGCCAAGTCAACATATCAAGCGATTCCTTAGTGAGTATAGTACATAAGCAAAGGTATAGGATGAAAAAAAATTTGCTAAATTTGTAGGAAAATGCTGCGTGGAACTGAATTAATAGATGAAGAGCGTGAATTGATCAAAGGAATGAGTCAACCTTGCAAAAAAATTCAGATAACTATGGTATTAATACACGTATCGGCCGGATATGCACCATTGATGATCGAAACAAACGGCGCATACAGCAACCATTAGCCATATGAGTTGTAGGCTAAGTGGAGGATCACTCATGATATGGCATTACAGTATTTCCATCGAAAGCCAAGTCCAAAATATGCTTTGTGCCAGGCAAAATGAATGCAGAAATCTACATAAAATTGTTAGAGAATGAACTGGAACTTAATTTTGCTGGTGATTTACATGGCGATGAATGGATTTTCCAGCAGCTAATGCACCGATCCACGTGGCGAAGAAGACAAGGGCGTTCTGTAACTCTAGACAAATTGAGTTCCTTGAGTGGACTGCCTTAAGCCCAGATTTCAATCCCATCGGGGAACTATGGGGAATACTTTCTGCCAAAATGTATGCATACTTCAAACAATATGACAGCTTTAAAAAGCTGAAAAATGCTGAATGCAAAATTGATGTGTGTGTCCTGAAAAAACTGGTGGAGTCAATGCCCTGTCGCACAGTGTGACGCATGCGGCCAAAAGTACAGAAATCCAAAGGGGTCATTCCATAAAAATGAATATGCAATTTAAAAAGCAATATATTAACTATAATAACTGAAATCTAAAAAAAAACAACTTTAAGCAAAGTTAGTTATGACATCATTTCAAAATCAACATTTCTTATTGTATGAATTTCTAAGTTTTGCGTTTTTGTACTTTCGCTTTAAAGTGGCCTTAATTTGTCATTTTTGGTCTAAAATGGGTAAAATTTTATAACAACATAACTGGCATTATATTCTTTTCTGGCAACACTTTTTGGTTGGAATTCTCTTGCATCTGTTAAGTATCATTATGTGAAAGTGTGTTTAAAAGCATAGAGGGATTTTTTTAATATTTGTACAAATTGGCAAAAACAAAAAGCACACAAAAGCAATTTCTCAATTAAAGTTTATTGTTAAAAGTATATTAATATATTGTTAAAGTATATAGAACACAGAAAATCATAGTATACCTGCCACCTTCTGCCACTTCAGTATTGGCAGTTCTTTCAAGGGGTGAACATATAAATTTGCATGCTTTTAAACGAAACCAAAGATGTGTATATTTCTCTTTACTCTTGGTATTATATGCCAGTCACAGTCCACAAAATACTTCATCATGTCTGTGAAGTAATTCAGAATTTTTATTTATCAATTGGAAACCTATCCGAGGAAGCTTTGGAAGCTAAACATAAAGACATTCGGGCACAAAGGCTAAATCACAGACGAAGAACATCACGAGAAGCTACAAACCGTGATCTTTTAATTTCTTTTAATATGTTCCGAACCAACAATTTCTGACCAAAGGAAGATAAATCGGAATACAGACGTTATTCAAAAGTACATATTGGCAAATAACTGTGATAACGAAGATAATTCGATTTTAGATATCATATCTGATATTGCAAATATAACTAGCGAAGAAGAAATATAGTTGTATGATGGAATATAAAATAAATAAATATATTCTAAATAATAAGAACTACTGTATTTTAGATATTTGTTATGTATGGTAGGTGGGCGTGGTTTTCGCCTGATTTGAGCAATTTTCAGGAATTATTTTAATCTCTATGTAAGAACCTTGCATTTCGATGTCCTACGATCGTTTTTTCTATTTTTGGCCACGTATTGTAGGGCGACGTTACACTGTGCGTCGTGTACAATTGTTGAAGATACATAAGGGCAACGCAATCCCTTATTAACATATACAATACTTATTTTACAATTAAAAGAATATGTATATCTATTAAATAAGATTTTTGCACATATAAATATTTTATATGGAGATTTAAAGGATTTCTTTTTTTTTAATGTTAAGAAAAATATTTGAATATAATTTTGTTGTTTAATTTTTAGTTCATCATCGGAAAAAATAATATTAAAAAATAATGGTTAGATTTAGATAACTTTTGCTTGCTGATTTTCAAAGCCAAATATCCGCTTCTTGATATCCTTTTTAAATTATGTGCTTACGTCAAACAGGTTTTGAGAATATTAATGCCAAAGTTAAAATTTGAAATAAAAATTCCGAAAAATTGTTGGTCCCAATTTTTTCACTTTAGCGGTTTTGCTGCTTTTTTGCCAATTTTTTTGATACTTTTTTTACCGTTATTTGGGACCATTATAATGGTAAATAGCCGCCCACTTTTTGGGGCGTGGCATTAGTTTGGGTGTTATCGGCGTTTGAAGGTCGCAAAATGTCACCTATTTGAAGGTTTATTATTCCGAAATTAGGAAAGGTACACTAATGGTCGAGCTGTCAAAGGAAAGGTATAGCCATGCTCCTCATTTCTCTAGTACACCATTTTACCGCCAAGGTTACGGTTTGGAAGATATTTGAGTTTTAAGAAAAAAATTGTGGAGGGGCCATTATAAAACCTGCCCCCTCTCTCTTATATGACAATTAAGGTATAAATTAAAAACACTTTATAAAGTCCATAAATTTCTCTTTTCAGCGATATACAATATGTCATAGAGTCGTTAGAGTTGGTAAATTGCAGACGGGTTGATTATTTCAAAACAGTGTTTTATTAGTATTTCATGATGTGTTTTTTTTTTATTAAGTATTATTTAT
This sequence comes from Myopa tessellatipennis, assembly GCA_943737955.2. NCBI lineage: Eukaryota > Metazoa > Arthropoda > Insecta > Diptera > Conopidae > Myopa > Myopa tessellatipennis. The sequence goes on from OX031315.1 coordinate 22,519,994, forward strand.
TAAGTAGCAATTTATTCGTTTGGTACAATTTCATAGTTCTCGTCTCCGTCCGTATAGTGATCTGTCCCCTCACAAGAGTGGAATTGTAACCGTCAGAATGTCAAACACCGGCTACGCAACAGAATAGTGTTTTGTGGCCAATATTGGGGCGTGTATGCGTCCTGCGTCCTGCGGCATGAGATCTAGTTCACAGTTCTTAGTTCTTTTAGTTGACTCGGTCTTTTAGTTCAATCGCTCTTTTAGTTCACTCGGTCTTTTAGTTCAGTCGCTCTTTTAGTTCACTCGGTCTTTTAGTTCAGTCGGTCTTCTAGTTCACTCGGTCTTCTAGTTCACTCGTTTTTTTAGTTCAGCAGTTCGTTAGTTCGTTTCAGTTCAGCTGCTCGTTGATTTTTCTGTATGCTTCAGTAGGTTAGATCAGTTTCAGAGGATGTTTCCTTCCAAATTTTTTATTTGAAATCTTGGCACAATTCAGGCACAATAACATAACTCCGATTTTGTAGTAATTTTTGTTGTTGTTTCTTTATTGTTGGAACGACAACAACAATATGAGTTAGTGGAGCTCTCGTCTTGTTTCCGAGTTATGTCCATTTAAAAAAAATTTAATGAATGGAAAAAATGTTACTAAAAATCTAAGAATATATAATTTAATCATGTATTCGGTATTAGACATTAATATCAAAATTAAATATAATTTTGCCAATTAACCGAGTAAAGTACTGAACTAAATGAGCGAACGAAATACTGAACTAAATGACCGATTGAACTATATGAACGAACTAGTTCACGACAGCTGATTGAACTAGAAAGATCGCTCTCTGTAGTGAACTATAATGCCCAACACTAGTGGTCGAGGAACCTTCGCCTCCTGCACAACTTTAACATTCGTTTACTCCCACGGGTGATCTGTACTCCACACAGTTTCGAGAAATCTTTGGGAGCCTAACGTAGCACTGAAAGAAGTGGACGGCGGTCTTGCTACGGGAATCTCTGCTGTCGCACTAGCAGGGTCCTCTGTTCGGAGAGTTATTCTCCGGTGTCGTATTCGTGGATCGAGTCCTTTTTTGTGCTGGTTGGGCTCGTTTACCTTGTGACTTAGCTAGGGGCTGTGTGGCTAGGCTTTCTAGCTTCGTCAATGTTGTGCCCTTTAGTCAAGTGAAACCTTAGTAAGTTTTTAGCGGCCCCATGTAGAAGATGAGAGTTCCGTGTTGACCTGTGCTTCATTGTCAGCACTTCTACCTGTGTTTTAGTAAAATCTATATATACAATATTCATAAGAGTTCCCGCGAGTGGAGGGTTAAGGAGGTCCGGCGAGACATATCCCCTGGTATCTCGGTAAGACTAATTACAACGCCAGTATATTCACCTGTAGTTATGAAAAATTTTCCCAAAAAAGAAATTGCTTATTACATTCTATTTCATTGTACTTGTGGAACAAAAAGTAATGCTTTTTTGGGCTCCACTTTACCGTTGTGGTAAAGCGCCAATTTTTTTGTTGCTGTTGCTGTAGTTTTGTATGCTAAATACAACAATAACAAAAACTTCTTGCTTCTGTACAGTTATCGATATATATCCCGTAAAAAATTGAAATTCTGATTATTATTTTTCCTAAACTGTTAGAGATGGCCGTATAGGGTGGATATCGTTATAAAGTAATTTAACATATGTAGCTTCTATTTATATGAAATAACATTTTGTCGAAAAACCATTACTCTTGCAGGAAAAGGACTTTTTATAATTTTAGAATTTTTTTCCCTTAAATTAGCTCATATACTACTGTGAGCAAAAAAGAGTAAGACTTTTTAATTTAAATTTCGCGCGGAAATCCATTCGTCGAAATTTTCCTTCTACGTTGGTATGACTGTCAGTGACATTTGTGCCAAATATCACATCAAAGTAATCATTAGTGTTTAGTATACGCATGTGTTTCTGAAGTACAACAAGTGCATTCGGCGATTTTTACAATGAGTGAAATTATTCAACAAAGAAGTTCCATTAAATTTTGTGTCCGGAATGAAATTTCTGGTGCTGAATCGTTGCAAAAGGCCCCTCGGTGATAATTGTATGTCGCGAGCAAGTGTTTTTGATTGGTACAAATTATTCAAAGAGGGCCGAGAACGCGTTGACGACGAACCACGTCCAGGACGGCCATCAACATAAACTGATGATCAACACGTCAATAAAATCAAGGAATTGGTGTTCGAGAATCGACGATTAACAGTCAGAGACCTTACTGATATCATTGGAATATCGGAGGGATCAGTGAAAACCATTTTAAAAGATCAGATAATGCACCGTCGCATACCAAAAATTCAACCAATATCGTTCCACAACCACCGTATTCGCCTGATTTAGCTCCGTGTGACTTCTGGCTGTTCAGCAAACTCAAGCGACCGCTCCGTTTTGAGTCAATTGAAGACATTAAACGTAAATCGCTACGCGCATTGAAGGCTATTCCGGAAATTGACTTTAACAACTGTTACGAGGATTGGAAAAAGCGTTTGCATAAGTGTATTGTGGCCGGGGGGGATTACTTTGAGGGCGACGAAATAGATTTGGCAGAATAAATGAAGAATTTTAAAATTATGAACAAAGTCTTACTATTTTTTGCTCACAGTAGTAACTTTCATAATTTTGAACAATGATGAAACAAATACGCTTAGAAAGCTAATAGCCTCTATTCTCTTAAAATTAAGAAAATCATAAGGGCGAATTACACATTTTTCTTAGGAATAATGTAATAAATGCAAGAAAAATACTAAAATTATAAAAATTCGGGTTTTTCAAAAGTAATGGTTTTTCGACAAAATGTTAATTTATATAAATAAAAGGTATTTCAAACCAGTAAGAAACCTATATTCTTAGTTAGTTGTTTTATTATTGTGTTCATTTAAACATTATTTCCGTGGTAATAAACTTGTTTTCATACTGCTATACTGTATATGTAGTGCAAAAGTGGGCGGACCGCACCCAGTTTTCATGCAATAATGTTTTTTTGGAAAAAAATTGTTATCAAAAGCTTTATTCAGGAAGTTTATATATTTAATGTTTTTAAGTTTATATATTTTGAGTTTATATATTAACCTCTTTTGCCTGTGTAACCTAAAAGTGGGCGGATCACGTCCATATTTGGCATATTAACGAATAATGCTAGTCTGTACTCAGGAATGAAATTTTGTTGTCATAACTCAAAAACGAACACTAATATCACATTTCTAATAAAACATGGGCGTGGTCGTGGACCGATTTTGCCCATTTTCAATACCAACCTGCACACCACAAGAAACAATATATCTGCAAAGTTTCATCACGATAAGTATTTGTATTGAAATTTTGCTTCGAGGCGCATGCACACTGGTTATAGCAATAATTTTTAATGTGAATGTTTGAAGTGAATTATTGTGTGAATTATTTTTCCAATAATGAATAATGAAGTGAAGTACCGTATAAAACTACAACAACAAAAAAGCAACAACATAATCGGAGCGTTCGAGTAATATTTAACCTGTTCTAACTCTTCTTCATGCCACTTTTCAAGTTTGGCATTTGTACCGTGTGTCGTGACCCTAGTGATTTCAGAAATACTTATTGACGTAGATGCGCAGAACGAGACAACTTTTCTTTGTCGCAACCTTTTATTCTATAAACCTTGGGTGCAAATAAGGTACTGCGCTGGCTCCTGAGCTAATAAATCTTCTTAGTCCAAATCCGGATGCATCAGCTGGTGAAAATACATTTGATGAACCGACTTTAGCCGTTCAGTCTATGAATTTGGAATCAGATGTAACTGCAACCAGCTTCTTCAATGCAGGAACTTTATTGTGACGTGGACACATCTACTTCTCATTGTGCTGAGCTTGATATTGCACGTCGTACACATGTCATACCTAAGTCAACACGTGCAAATGGTATTCAGCCGGTAGTAGTTGAACCATTGAAATCAATATTTGTTTCACGTTTTGCCCCAAGCACAACAGCGGATAATATACGTGTATATATAAATTCTGAACTTCGTCTTGTGGATACCTCCATAACGGTTATTAAGTTTAACCTAAAACCGGACAGTAAAATATCTTCCTTCAAAATTACTGTACCACCTCATCTTTTTAATCGCATCGTCCATCAAAATCTCTATGGTGAAAATTATGTCGTCCATGAATTTATTCGTAGACGGAGTTTTAATAGTTTATTCGGGTCTTTGGCATTATATACCGGACTACACTTTCTTTTGAAATTAGTCGGCATCTCTATATCAAATCCGAATAGAGTGCGAAACGATGTTTGCTTGTCGTAATGTGAGGTGTGTGATTATGAATATGCATAGCTGCATAGCTGGTATAAACCATTGATTCCAATTCGACCATATTCTTTAGCAAAACTACGCAAGTATTCCGCTAAAGGTCTTCTTCTCTCTAATGAGCCATTGTTAATACCTAAAAATTTGTATGTGTCCGAGAACAATTTCGAAATGAAATTAGTTCCGTTATCAGTAATTAGAATTCGTGGAATTCCGTATCACGTGATTATTTAATCGAATGCCCTAGCAACTGTACTTGCTTCTAAGTATGGGATTGCTATACACGCCATAAATTTCGAAACGCCTTCTTGGAACGTTAAAATATATTTATTACTGGACACGGTTTCGGGTATAATACCTACTGTGTCCATGTAAACTGTATCAAATGACCTCATTGGTCAGCACCATGGGCATTTTTGTTAATTTCAAACTTTTGTTTGCTTGACATTTCGGACAGTTTTTTACATAATCCTTGATTAATCTCTGCATCCCTGGAGATATATTGTTGCTTAATTCGTAGGTTTTCACCGCTTCCTGGTGACCTCCTAAAGGTGTATTATTGAAATCTCTTATGACGGTTTCGATTTCTTTCGGATCGGATAGCAATGTTGTTGTTTTATGTGTTCCGCTTCCTCATAATCCTTATTGGTTTCAATGGTTGTTCCTTGATGTTGATCTTGGTTCGCTGTTTTTGTTTTTGACCGTGTTTGTACGGCTCCTATTATTTTGTGTTTTTCCTGAGGAATTCTACTTAGTGCGTCTGCATTTAAGTTTTTCTTTCCTGGCTTATATAGAATCTCGAAGTCGTATTCTGAGAATTTATGCCTAATCCTTGCCAGTCTTGAAGTCTGGTCTTTTACATTGGCTATTCCCTTTAATGGCTGGTGGTCAGTAAAAATTTTAAAATGCCTGCCAAATAGATATGCTCTGAAGTTCTTTTTGGCCCAAACTATTGCTAAGAATTCCTTTTCTACTGTTGAATATCTTTTTTCTGTGTTGCTCAGCGCTCAGCTAGCGAAAGCTATTGGTCTACGTTCGTCTACGCTTCCTTGTGAAAGGACTGCGCCTAACGTTTCATTATTTGCGTCGGTAGTTAAGAGAATATCTCTTGAGAAATCTGGATATGCCAACACTGGTGGTGACATGACTGCTTCTTTTAATCGTTCAAATGTTTGGTTGCCGTTTTTGTTGAACTTGGTTAGATTGCCAATTTTGATAGGGTCGGTTCCATTGCTGATTTCCTTGACTTTGGTTATTAGGCCCTTGCTTTTTGTTGTTAGCCCCACTTCCTTTCCTTTCGTTGTTGTGGCTGTTTCCACACCTCCAGTTTGCCTCGTGTCCATATTTTAAACACTTTTGGCAATACGGTGTGTTTTTTCGGCTTAAACAGTCTTCCCACGTTTATCCCACAGAATGAACAAATTATTCTGTCCTGTGGTGCTCTCGAAACGTTCGACATTTCCTCCGGCTTTCTGAATTTATATTCCACATTATTATGTGTAGGTAACATTATATGGGATTCTAATGAATTCATATTGATTGTTTGTTGCTGGAGTAAGCTGTTCTTTTGTACAGTGTTAAATGTATCTACTGCTATTTCCAACATTTCCTTACGGGAAAAACCCCGTAAAACTTAATTCTATAACGCAAAACCATAGAGAAAGGATAACAAGCGGGCGAATCTTGAACAAAAATATTTTCCATGGTCGATCCAGTACTGGACCGATTTTTCACTCATTGCTGAGTGTTTTGCGCTCTTCTCTTGCTATTGCCAATGCTAATGTGTTTCCATTGCTGCTCTGAGCATTTGTTCCCTATTCACTACTGAATCGTTGATACATTACTGAATGCTTCGCTCTCTTGCCTTTGTTTGCCTTGGTTTATGTGTTTGCACTGATGCTCTCAGCATTCGTTCGTTCGTAAGAAGAGTTGAGCGATGGAATCTTGTATGTCAAAGGAGGTGAGAATGAATCGGTTGATCGATTTCTTAATAAAAGCGGAGGCTGAGGGAACAAGGAAGTTTGACTTCTTTTTGTTAATTTTTATTTTATATATGTATATAAAACTACAATATAATTGTTGTATCAATATTTCGTTTTATTGACAGCCCATCGGCAATGCTTCCTTAACCCTTCTGTCCATAACCATTTTAAAACCTTTCTATCAACGGATTAGGTCTGACTGGAACTATATACGTTTTGTATGAAAATAACCGGAAAGGAGCTAAATAATTTACATTTTTTGGTTGTTTTAAAAATGTTAGCAAGTCTTTTCCTTGGTTTCTTACTTTTTTTATTATTTTACATTAATCTATATATATAAAAGTAAGTTGCATTGTGTTAGTAATTGATGTTCTCTGGAATGCGTGAACCGATTTTGTCTTGCAAAGTTCATATGAAAGGTGACGTCAATACCAAGGTTTTTATGTATAAACGGTCTCTGTATGTGTATTGGTTCATGAGTTATAGCCATTTTAGTGAAAGCATTAATTTAATTTATAATGCACAGCAATGAGCTTTCTTATATGTTAACTTAACGGATATTTCAAACATTAAATCAAACAGCTAATACATATATACATGTATTACTGTAACGGACTTTTTCTCCAAGGTCGCTAGCTTTTGAGTGCTTGCTATGACTGCCATTTCATGATCAGCTGATCTATTTTGCCATGCATGGTTGAGTGACAGAGCAATTTTAGCGGCAAAGAACAAAGATGTTACTGAATTAAACATGACTACACAAAGATTCCTGGCGAATTGGTTCGTACAAGTCTGTGGATACTGTTACCAATGAAGAAGATGTTGTGAATTATCCAACAGAACTTTGGAATTCGTTGGACTTACCAGGATTGCCTCCGCATAATCTCCAATTGAAAGTTGGAGCCACTATTATTATGCTTCGCAATATCAATCAACCCCGTTTGTGTAATGGTACAAGACTTGCTATTAAAAGGTTGATTATGTAATTGAAGGCTTATGTAATTGAAGCTACTATTTTAACTGGAAAATTCAAAGGCGAAGATGTATTCATTCCACGCATCCCAATGATTCCATCTGATATGCCATTTGAATTTAAACGACTTTAGTTTCCTGTTCGCCTTGCGTTTGCGATTACCATTAATAAGGTCCCGCCTATCCTTAGGAATTTGTGGAGTGAATTTAGAGCAGCGATGTCCAACCGCACACTATCACATTTTGAGTGTGTATTGAAAATTTTGTTCACTCATCACTGAGAAAAATATATGCGTTGAAACAAAAACATGAATTTTTTTGGATTTTTTTTTCTACATATTTGGATTATTCCAGCACATTGTGTCTGAAGCATAAGATCAGAAATTAACTTTTAACGAGTAATGTTAAGTTAACTTTTAAGAGTAATGGTAACTCTTTAGTTTTTTAAGTAACTTTTTAGAGTATTTTTCTTTAGTAACTTTTAAGAGTATTGTTATAAATATATGAAATTATTCATTAAAACAGTTACTACATTTAAATATCTTAATGCTATGCTGAAAGCAAACAGCATCTCCGCAAGCATTGCAGGAAAATCTGGTTTTCCTTTGAATTTTATCCTTCGGTCTATCCAACATGAGCCAATCCTACTTCCCGCAGTTTCTCCACGCCGTACCATTCTGTGATACCCATCTTAGACTGGTCCTGCTCCTAGAGGAGGAAGAGGCACAAATAAAAATCATTTTTAATTTAAAATGTATTTATTTATCTTTTTTTTCAAAATTTAGTATTTTTTGCGAAAAGCACTGAATTTACTTAAACGCGCACCAAGTGCACCCCATTTCTGTGCAGATTTTTTTGATATTAGGCTTAAAATTCGCGCAAATGTCCAATCTATCGATATAAAAAATAAAAAGGGTAAAAAAGTTTCGGGAACATATTTTTACATATAGATATATAGCAGTTTTTTGCCTTTTTTCTTAAAAAATTCCTCTTTTGAAGTTACGATTTCAGCGAAAGCTTTTAAACTATCTTTCGGATTTTAAAACAATGTTAGCAAAAAATATGCGTGCATCCTTCCTCTTTAATTTAATCTTAATTGTAATCGAATCGGTTACATATGTCAGTTGTAGTGGCTCTTCAAGTGGATGGACCTTAACGTAAAGTGGCCAAAAATTTAAAAACCGATTATCTCGAAAACGGCTCGTTTCATTTTTTTTATTTTATCATTTTTGGAATCAGCGGACCAAAATCCTTTAGAATATGTTGTCAAACAGCCCATTACAAAAAAAAGTGTTAATTTGTAGGCTAGTGTTATCGTACTTGTTTTTCAACGCTCAAAATTCCGATTCTACAGTCCTTTCAACTTCTGTTTTTATTTTCTATATATATGATTTATTAACTCTAAATTTATAAACTCACAGTCTTCAGTTAGTCTTCAGGCAGTCAACATGTCGAAGATTTTTTGTGCGAATTGTTCATTAAATTGCGAAATTGATTCAATAATTTCATGTTTTGGCTGCGGCAAATTTTTTCATAAGCAGTGTGTTAACTTAGATGAACTTGCAATTAATAGTTTAATAAACTACAAAAATTTGGTTTATTCATGTTCGGAATGCATTAATATTAAAAGAGATGTTTTTGCAATTATTTCTTCTATGGCCTTGGACATTGGAGAGCTGAAAGCTAAGCTCTCTCAATTGTGCTCTAATGCAGAAGGATATAAAAAACAAGAATCTAATAGTCAACCAGCCGCTCCAACTAAAAAGAAATCAAAACCGGTTTCGTCCTCTCAGAAAGTTCTCTCAGGTGAGGAAATTGATAAGGCTGTATGCACTCGTTCCCGTGCTCGTGCTCTTGCATCGCCAACGGTGATTGATGTTTCCCCCTCTTCTCGGAACCAATGCTCTTCTGTCACCACTATTACTAATGCTGTGGATGCAATTGAACAGAATGTAAACAATGGTTCAACGAATGTCACTAGAAAAAGGAACGGAGATATCGATCATAGTGAACTTGGATCTATCGCTGTAGCTTCTAATCAGACCGATGTTATCGTCTTGGATGGTGAAAGTCTTAACCCTTCGCAAGCTACCATACCTACGACGTCCATTATTACTGAGGTAAATCCTGATGATGGTTTTCAAATTGTGCAAAAGCGGAAAAAAAATTCCAATAAAACCGTTAACCCAAAAGTCAATAAAATTGTTGGGTCTGATCTTAATTCGAATCTAAAAGCGCTGCCAAATTATTCATGGGTTCATTTATCCAAATTTAGACCTGATATATCCACCGAGGATATTATTAATCATATATCAGGAAAAATGAACATTAGTTCTGACCGATTTAAGTGTTTTAAATTGATTAAAAAAGATGTCGATAATAGTAATCTAGAACATGTGAATTTCAAGCTTGGGTTCTCAGTAGACATCAAGGATCGTGTTATGGATGCTTCTGCTTGGCCTGTATTTGTGCGAGTTAAATATTTTCAACATCATCGGAAAAATGTAAAATTCGATAGCAACCTGGTTGATACTGGTTCGCAATGACTCGTGACGGATCAACGACTGCCTTCTAAATCACTTTCTCAATCAACTCGTGAACTACTATTTTGTTACCATAACACTGGTGGATTAAGAACTAAAGCTAGTGAAATCTACCAACTTTCGTCATCGTCACTGTATGACATGATTGCCTTTTCCGAAACATGGTTGACAAGCCAATACTATGATTCGGAGCTTTTTAATTCCAATTACGTTATATATCGAAAGGACCGATCTCAGACGCTCTGTGGACTGTCAAGAGAAGGCGGTGTGCTATTGGCTGTCTGATCAAATTTTTTATCTCTACCTTTACCCTTATCTTCAACTTTAATACCTGTTGAACATAATTTTGACATTGATCAGTTAATTGTTAGGATTAAGTTTGATAATAATGCGGAATTTATTGTAAATCTAAGTTATATTCCACCTAATAGTTCTGTACAATTGTATAAAATCCACATAGGCAATATTATGAAAGTCATTAACAATATTAAGAGTCCTCAGCATTTAGTAATTTTAGGTGATTTCAATCTGCCCAATATAAATTGGCAATATGATGATCAACACCTGCTTCTGCCGTCAAATATTACCAGTGACTGCGAAAATGAAGTATTAAGTAATCTTGCGGAAAAAGGTCTAATTCAAATTAACAATATTTTTAATTGCCGGAACAGGCTCCTTGATCTAGTTTTCGTGGATGATGATATGTATTCGAATATCAGTAGGCTAAACTCTGATTATCTAACGGATTCTGAACATCATGTGGCTTTATGCTTAGCATTAAAAACATATACTTACTCCAAGTTGCTTAATCATTATAATGAAATCAAATATGATTTCTGGAAAAGCGATTTCAAGGCTATTTGTAGATATATATCTAATATCGATTGGGCTTTGGTTCTTGTAGATTCAAATGTCGAAGAGAATTATAAACGGTTTTCTGAACTCCTTAAAACTGCTATTAACTTATTTGTCCCTAAGAATACGTTCTCGAAGGTAGATAAACCTGCATGGTATAATAAGACATTATCTAACATAAATAATGCTAAAAACAAGGCTTACAAACGGTGTAAGAGATCTCCAAATAATCCGAATCTTTTGGCTCACTACATTTTTCTTAAAAAACAATTTTTCACTTTAAATAAATTTTTATATAACAACTACATTTTTCGAATTGAAACTAATCTAAAGAAAAACAGTAAATGTTTTTGGCATTTTATAAATAGTAAAAAGAAGTCTTCTGGTATTCCATCGTCGATGGAATACTTAGGTGAAACATCGTCTGATCCTAACGAAATTTGTGATATGTTTGCCGAGTTTTTTTCCTCCGTATATATTCCATCTTCTCCCTTTTCAGTTTTAAATAACCAAAGTCATGAGGCTATCGTTGATATTGGGTCTGTACAACTTAGCATCAGTGACGTCATGGATGGCCTATTGCAACTAAATCTAGATAAGCAACCCGGAGTTGACGGCTTTCCACCCATCATTCTTAAGAAGTGTGCTCAAGCTGTTGCTTTTCCGATGTTTTTAATTTTTAGCCAATCATTGCGCTCTGGTGTTTTTGTTAGCGAATGGAAAGACTCTTTTGTAATACCTATTCATAAAAGCGGATCAAAAAATTTTATTCCCAATTATAGACCTATTTGCAAGATTTCTGTGATTCCCAAGCTCTTTGAAAAGCTTGTGTACTCGAAACTACTTTTTCAAGTAAAAGGTGCTATATCCCAATTACAGCATGGTTTCATTACTGGAAGATCTACTTCCTCGAATTTGACGATTTTTTCTAATTACGTCGCTAGTTGCTCAGAAAAAGATTTACAGTGTGATGTTATGTACACTGATTTTTCTAAAGCTTTTGATAAGGTTGACCACGGCCATTTATTATCAAAGCTTTGGAAACTAGGGTTTCACTCTAGTTTTTTCAATTGGATTAAATCTTATTTATCAGCTCATAGACAAATTGTCAGATTAAATAGTACTGTATCTAAACCATTTTTTATTTCGTCTGGTGTCCCTCAAGGGAGCCATTTAGGGCCTCTACTCTTTCTCATTTTTATAAATGAAATACCTAAAATACTTCAATTTTCGCAGTGTCTAATGTTCGCTGATGATTTAAAGATATTTTCGTCTATTGAATCCGTGGACGACTGCTCTAGATTACAAGCCGATTTGACTAACTTGGCAGTCTGGTGTAAGGACAATGCTCTTTTACTTAATGTGTCCAAGTGCCAGTATCTAACATTTAGTCGCGGTTCTAATCCGTTAATTTATAATTATAAGATTGGGAATGTGCCATTGTCAAAAATTTATATAAAAAAAAAACTTGGAGTAATTTTTGACTCTAAATTTAACTTCAGTAGCCATGTCGAGTATATAACGGCAAAAGCAAATGCCATGATGGGATTTATCTGGAGAAACTAGGGATTTTAAGACCCACATACCTTGAAGTCTTTGTATTTTGCATTTGTTAGACCCCACCTTGAATATTGTTGCATTGTTTGGGATCCATATTACAAAATTTATTCCGATAGAATAGAAAAAATTCAAAAACGGTTTACTAAATATGCCTTATCTCGTTTATTTTGGAACACCCCTATGCCCAGATATAAACCTAGGTGTCTATTGCTAGGCTTAGCCTCTCTAGAGCAGAGACGTAAGTGCCATTCAATATTGTTTGTTAACGACATTGTTAATAGTAAAATTGATGCTCCTACCTTATTACTACTGATCAATATTCGGGTGCCTACTAGGAACTTTAGATCTAACGATATCTTTAAAGTTCCCTACCACCGTGTTAACTATTGCTTCAACGAGCCAATGACCCGGTGTTTAAGATTGGCCAACTCAGTTTGTACCTATGTGGATTTTTTTATTGGCTTGAGCCGCTCCAATGTTAATAAGTTAGTTTACAGTTGCCTCAGTTTCGAGTAGTCATTAAGATTGTGTTGTAATCTGCTTGACGAATAAATAAATAAATAAATAAATATTCCTTATTGGAAACGGTATTTTTTAAAATGGTCCAAATTTTTGTTACAAATTCCCCTCTAGGTCTTTTCAGGTCTTCGTGGGTTCTTTGCAGGCTTATGTATGTATGCCTGTTCTTGCAAAGAATCTGCCATTAAGTTGCGAACTTACAAATTTCATTTAATTTCAGTTATTTATTTAACACAAATGTACACTAACAACCTTATTCCAATAGTCACGGCCGTCTCTAAATCGTCTCTCACTTGTCTTAGGTATTCCAAGAGTCACGGTCGTCTTAAAATCGTCTCTAAATCGTCAACCACGTAAACTTTGGTCGTCTTGATGTATTCTAAGAGACGAATTAGAGACGATTATCGTCTTAAATAAGACGAGTGCTTTTTAGTTGTCGTCTCATACAAAACATAAATTAATTTAGTGCACAATATAAAGCTAGACTTCGTATTTATGCTTTATATAATTTTTTTTTAGTTATATGTAGCTACATACAGTGTTCCACGAAAGTCTTCGTACAGCTTTTTTTTTGGAAGTTTGTATGGGGGTGTATGGCTGCTAGTGGTGTTGGTAACTTGGACTTAACTTCCTCATAACTTAAAAAAGTTATGGACTACCGTGCATACATCGATATATTGAAGAGAAATCTGAAGCGAAGTGCCGAAAAATTGGGCGTATCTCAGAGATATTATTTTCAGCAAGATAATTATCCCAAAAACATGGCTCACAACACCAGGATGTACTTGGCGTACAATGTTCCACATATGCTCAGAACACCACCACAGGGTCCTGATCTCAACCCCATTAAGTATATGTGGAATTTAATAACTTTTGGATTAACTGATAAAATTGGTTTATTTTTTTGTTAAATTGACGGAAATGGAAACACTGTATATGAAATTCATGATTTTTATAATGATTCTAGAAAAGGAAACAAAATTTACGAAATTTCCACAATCAAAAATTAATCGACAGAGTTCATATTTTCGCGCATAACTCAACGTACAAATGAAAATGCACCCCTTATTCAGAGAGTCACGTTTAGCTGTCGTCGTCGTCTAAAACAGCTGTTTGTCGTCTTTTTCTATTCACAGAGACGACGAGGTGTCTTAGCTAAGCATGGTGTCGTGTGTTACGTAGTTTGGAGGTGAACAAAAACCTATTCACAGAGACGACAAACACCGACATGAGCTGCCAAATATGACGACAGCCTCTTAGGTGTCGTCTCTTGCTAAAAATGAAATATTTTGCAGGTTATTGCTTACTTTTTAAATTATATTTATCTTTTATGATTTTTTTTTATTATATTTAAAAGTGAAATATTTTGCAAGTTATTGCTTATTTTTTATATTTATCTTTTAGGATTTTTATTATATTATATTATTATGTTATATTTATATTTTTATTGTATTATAAAATGCATAAAAATATATTATATAATGTTATTATGAAAAACTGTTTTTTTCTGGAGAAAATGGGTATATTTTCGCGAAGAAAAATTTGTCTTTTCTACGTTGTTTCTTTTCGATTTATAGAGCTTTGCTAAAAAATCGTTGCTTCCCATTATTTTCTTGTGATCCTTGAAACATCCTTCAACAATACACACAAAGTATAGAATTGTGAATATGGATAAATAATATGGATATAAAAGAAAAGGTAAAACAATAAAGTTTTTAAACAAATAATTAATAATTACAACAACTTTTGTTAAATATTTTATTAATTCTTAAAATATAGCGTACAATTTACGACATCGCTATATTTTGATGTTTTGGTGCGTGACATAGAATGGAATAATTTCAGAATTAGCTAGAGATGCCCCTGTTTTTAACTCCAGTCCAATATAGGGTAAACAGGAATGGGAGCGGCTTGTTAAACTCCAACGGCCAACGTTAGAACCTTAAATGAATTGATATGATAATTAGTTTAACATTTGAATTGTCACATGTGCATTTGCTTACATATGTTACAATTATAGATATGAAGAGATTTCAAATTATACACCAAAATGAAGCTAAAGTTCATGCGGATATTGCGGCTATATGAGGTGGCCCGGGTAGCACTAAATCCAGATTTGAAAATTATGCATTCAATAAAAAACAGGCACTTGATAAACATAACTCCAAATTTTGCACATTGTAATTGTTTAGAATTCGCTATTGTTTAGAATTCTACAGTGTTGCAAATTTTCAACAGAAAAACCAATGTTAATATATTTTGGTGTAATTTAAATGACGAATATACAATAGAAAAACAAAATAAATATTCTTCTCATAAACTTCTGAGGTTATTCTTTATTTTTACTACATTTATAAATCTAATTTCGCGAAAAAAAATCTAATTTTTAAGAATTTTATTATTTCAACATAAGCACCATAGTAAAATTTTTGTATTGTAACACTAAAAATACTAGCTAGTGCACAAACCAACTGTCATATATGAGCGCAACGTAAATTGAGGTGAGCACGACGTAAGAGCTTGTCACCTTTCAAAAAGTGACTCTGTGAATACGACGTCTTCTACTCAGGTGACTTTTTGACGACGACGTCCGACTCACTCAAAGTGACTCTATGAATAAGGGGGGCAGTGTGTTGTTTTATGTAAGTGTTTGTTTAAAAACACTTATAAAAGCATTTTAAGATTGCTCTATTCTCCGCGTGGAATTGAAACTGTCTTTGTTTACCATTTGCTTCATTGTTGCAAACTACCAAAAAGAGAAAAACAATTTTTTGCTACAATTTAAACGAAATAATATACAATACCACATATATTAATCTACATATAATTTACCAAGTTTATTCTATATTTTGGCAACGTTTGTTGCCAAAATAAACGTATAGTCCGGTGACCGCGACGTAAGAGCAAGACGAGACGAGAGCTCGTTGCTTACTTGTTTCGAGCGAAGGAGTATGAACTTGCCGGTGCCTGACGTGTTGGCTTATTTATTTGTTATTGTTCATTTTAGCCACTTGCTATCAATTTGGCCGGTTCCAGTTTTGCATGAACTTTAAGTTTATGACCGCTTTCTTTGAAATGAAAGCGAAACTTTGAGTGATGTTTAATATTTTGACGTGTGGACGTGAGAAACTTTATAGCTGTTTTTGAAACACGCGTAATGATGAAACGTGTATCATAGGCCGATTGCTATGAATTAGTCATTCAATTATTTTTTTAACATATGTATTTATTTATTTGTATTTACATTTGTACCTACTTTTTACTTAATTGTTTATCTCAATACGTTTAAAATTAATTCATAGTAAATTTATTTTCATTACAGAATTACCAACGGAGGAAGGTTTGTATATTATTAAGTATTTGTTCACAATAAATTTGTTTTCTATTTAAAATTCTAGGAAAAACAATTTGGCAGCTGGTACTTGAACAGTTCGATGATCTCTTGGTTAAAATTTTACTTTTAGCTGCAATAATATCGTTCGTGAGTATGAAATATGACAAGTTACTGTGGTGGCAACAATTAAAATCTAATGATAAAATTTTGAAATTAGAATAGGATATTAAGTGAGTCAGTATAGATTCGCTCACAGGATTTAAAAAACGCGCATGTAATAAATAAGCGGTATCCAAAATATTTTGATTGCGTACCCGAAGACAAAAATAACTTATTATATAGGCGTCCCTCGAATAGCACGGTTAATTCGTTTCGGGTTATTCAAGACTTAAATATTTGCCCTGCCATAGATGAAAGAACAAATATTGCGTTATTAATACATAGCCATTAATACATAATACATAGCCAGTTTTCCTTAAAAGCCGAAGATACAGGGCGCGCAATCTTTTATGTCGGTATGTGAATATTGAATATGTTTAAAAAAACTATTTCCATATAAGTTTGAGGTATTTTTATTGAATGTTGTAATTAATTTGGACTAGTTTTTGAATATTTACTACATTTCGACGATATATATTTTTCATTTTTATTTTATCCATTTATATGTACAATAAGAATAAATTCTTTTGAAGTACATGGATTGAGGTTAAATAAATGAAGGTTAAATTTAAGACTAACCTAAGTAAGAAACAAGGAGGAAATTAATAAGAATAATAAGAAACACGAAGATAGCTAAAAGCAGGAGGGAGAAAAGTGTTTGAGAGTCAGTCGTCTAAAGGCATCCCCACCATTTACTCCCCTCAAGCATCTTGGCAAGGAGTTCCAGAGGCGTATCGCGTTGATGAAGAACAGGCTCGACGATATCAGTGACTCTCATCTGGGTGGAATCAATGTTCGGCTACGTTGAGAGATGCAAAACCGTATTTTATCAAACAGATAGCGTGGTGTTTTTGTCATGATTATTTTATGTAGAAAAACACAATTTCTGAACTTTAGGTAGTTAAAAATGTTACAACCTAAGATTGCTGTTTTATATTTAGAAATATGGTCGAATTTATGCAAGCCTATTACATACCGTGTAGCATAGTTAAATGCCACCTTTATTTTAATTTGTGATGACACAGCTGAACGACTATTTTCAATGTACAGCGTAATTATTTCGGCGCGTTTTTTCGGTTTGAAGCCATTCATGGTTAAAATCAAAGACTAAAAGACTGGAAACTCTTCCACTACACTCAAATATCGTAAAATCAAAAAACATATACACTATACGTGTAATTTCGCATTGAATTGTTGTTGCCCGTTTGGTGAAGTTGAGAAAAAATTCGTTCACATGGCAACGGGTGGAGATGCCAATCTGCTACAATATTTAATTAAATTTAATTAATAATAAAATGGTGAATAATTATATTTTAAAAATTTTTTATTGCAAATTGTGGGAAAGAGGTATAAGTTATTTCTCATAAGAATTATAAGAACAACAACAATTTTTGTCCAGCTCATATAGTTTTGAAGTTACACCCCTTTGAAATTTGAAAGTTTCACGTCTATTTCTCCTAACCTTATTGAAATACCTATTTGTTATTATTATCGTCGAATCGAATTACCTTTTATTTATGCCAACTAATATATAATTTTTTGGGGTAACTGTTACTTTTGGAGAAAAATAAAATTTAAGATTTTTTATATCATTTTTTCTATTCAATAATTGTTTTCTGAATAAAATGTATTGTTAACCTATAAATTATCACAAAAGTGAGAAATTATAATCTCTTACCTTTCTATATATATATATATATATATATATATATATATATATATATATATATATATATATCATCATGATCGGTGCAATATTTTAAGAGAAAACCAATAATAACACTAAAAAAATACCAATTTTTATCAAACATTATTAAAACAGAGAAACGCGTGCCAAATATAAAATTGAATTTTCCTCGAAAAACAAACGTTTTTCAATAAAAGATTGGTTGACACAAAGGAGGGGGGGGGAAAAATACCTGTCCAATGACACCAATACAGTACAGTTTGCACCCATATAATTAAATACTTTATAATTTATATATATATATTACATTACAAATATTAGTTAGTTGTTAGTTGGTATCTCTGCAGACACAAGCGGTAATGAGCTTAAAAGCAGAAAAAAAATATGTCGGGAAGCGAAAAATCATAAAGATTTATTCTAAATTGCTATTAAATAACAATAATGATACTTAGTAATTTGTAAAAAAAAGGTGCCTGTAAGGATTTTGAACATATTCTATACAATTAATTAAGTGGACATTAAAGTGAATGTGCTCATTTTGTGCTGTGAAAATTCCATCTAAAACGCAATTTTCTAGACACAAAAATCACCTCATTTGTTTTGTGTACGTAAAGACCCCGGGGTTTTATGTAAACAAAAATTTCTTAGCAATTGTTGTTGCATTGCTCTGCGTGGCACGCACACATTCATAGCATTTTCAAGAGTTTCCAGTCTTGTAGTCTTTGGTTAAAATTGTACTGACTTCACGTTTCTAAAACATGTTAACTTAAGCCGATCGGTTGATAAATGTTAATGTTATTCAGCTTGGCTAGACGCAGTATCATTTGATACCGTATCACTACTGGTATGATGATACCAGTGATGGCTAAACACTGTGGTATCAGATTTAGTTTCACAAGCCGTAAACATGTTATGTCAATGTATGTGTGAAATTTACTGAATATCAAAATGTTGGCCGTAGTTACCATATTTATTATATTACTAGCGAACCCCCTGCACACTTCGTAGTGCAAAAAAGAAAATAAAGAAATCAATTCGAATTCATTTAAATCAGTGATGAATTGCTTTTATTGTAATGCTCTGTGGTAAACAACATTTGTTGTTTTTTGTAAATTTGCTGCGCGTACGTACCATTTTGTATTAAAAAATGTGGCTACACCAATTAAATATGAAGTAATTGAAATTTTATTTATTCGCGAAATTCAAAAATTTAGACACATACATATGTTAGTTGAATAATGCAATTATTAACCGGTTTTTTACCAGGACTTTTTTTTTGTTTTATTTTGTGATGAAATTCAGTATTCTATAGTAAATCGTGGTCGAAAAACACAAATCTGAAGTTAAAAAAATTTTCTGAATTTTTTGTTTTTTAAAGTTTTTTTCGATTTATCGAACACTGGTAACTACATATTTGGCATTTCTTTTTACTGCCAAAAAAAGTAAAGTAAAGTGGTTTCACTAAAATGGCTATAACTCATGAACCATTACACATACAGAGACCGTTTGACCAAAACCTTGGTATTGACGTCACCTTTCATATGAACGTTGCAGAAACAAAATCACGCATTCCAGAGAAAATCAATTACTAACAAAACTTGCAACTTATTTTTATATATATAGATGATTAATGCGTAAAGGAAAAATAGGATTTCTAAAAATCCCATATGTAAATTTTAGTTCAATGGTAATTACCTCCTTCATTTTGGTTTTCGCGTTCAGTGGAAATCGTTGTGTTGTGAAATTTTTTTAAAATAGTTAATTTATTTAAAAATATTAATAATAATTAGGCGATTCTCGTCCTAACCAATGTTGTTGTTGTGTTTCTGCCGCTGACCCTAACAACAATAATTTGTATTGCTCTCATGTAGTTCCGGAATTATAGCTCTTTAATGTTTCTAGATTACAGGCCTATATCTGTTAAACTACGAGATACCACTATGATATGAAAAATAAAATTTAACGTTTTTAGATATATTTATTTAGATTTTATTTTTTTTCCATTAATTAATGTTTTCCTAATTGTAATGTACGCCAGAAACAACAACAACATTGGTTACTTAGAGAAGCGCCTAATCTTTTCCCCCTTTTTTTTAATTGTTTTTGAACTTTTCGTGACTTGATATTAAATTAAGGCAAATGGGACAAATAAACGAAATTTCTCCGAAAAAGAGAATTTTTTCAACTTCGTTTGCAACCGTTCGAATTCATTATGGCCGACACATTGACAACTCCTTACTTGTGTGCGTAAGTGATACCCAGAGAAGCAGGGTCTATGTTGGTATCACAAATTCTCTACAACTGATACCAGAGTGTAGACTTTTCCCTTTCTTCCCCATCTCTCTCTCCACCGAACTGAGTGATACCGCATCAAATGATACTGCGTCTAGCCAAGCTGATTCACTGTTCACATACCGACATAAAAGATGGCACCTTGTATGTATATCTACATATTCACTACTCGATGAAGTTAATGTTTAACAGTAATAATCATCATTTCGTGTTATTCGAGAATCGCATCTCCGATCAGATGCGAAAATCACGGACACAATTTTAAAAAAATTGGGAAATAATTATGTATATAACTTTTACTTAATATATTTGAAAGCCAAATATCTACTCCATCACCTCTTTTTAGGTTAGGTTTCCGTAAAAAACTGGCTACTGACTACTGACTACTTGTAACATAAGTTAGATTTTTTCATAAGAAATAAATACTACATTTAACATCATTTGGTGGATGAGTCCTTTCAACAAGATGTGATTTTAAATCAACAGATGTGCGCAAAAAGTGGTGATAATTTTATTTTAATCCAAAGAACAAATTTTTAGAGTTGTAATGGAACGCAATCACTCAGAATAATTTGTTCGAAAAATCATAGTCTTATTCATCCGTTTCCAGCACCCAATAAGCGAATGTCGACAGTTCAAGAATGAGATGACATTTAAAATTACCTCTTGTTGAAAAACTCACTATGTTTGTAAATATTGTTATTGTGTTGTATAATTGTTTTTAACAATTATTAAATCTCTTGTAGGTCCTAGCGTTATTTGAGGAACACGAGGACACGTTTACAGCATTTGTAGAACCTTTAGTTATTCTTTTAATTTTAATCGCAAATGCTGTTGTTGGGGTTTGGCAAGAAAGAAATGCAGAATCGGCTATTGAAGCTTTAAAAGAATATGAACCAGAAATGGGAAAAGTCGTCCGGCAAGACAAATCAGGAATACAAAAAATTAGGGCGAAAGAAATTGTGCCAGGTGACATTGTCGAGATATCTGTAGGTGATAAAATACCAGCCGATATACGCATCACGCACATCTATTCAACTACTTTGCGTATTGATCAGTCTATTTTGACTGGCGAATCTGTATCAGTAATAAAACACACGGATGCTATTCCTGATCCTCGAGCGGTCAATCAGGACAAAAAAAATATTTTATTCTCAGGTACTAATGTTGCTGCTGGCAAGGCTCGTGGTGTTGTAATTGGAACAGGTCTTAATACCGCAATTGGAAAAATTCGAACTGAAATGTCGGAAACTGAAGAAATAAAAACACCATTGCAACAGAAACTAGATGAGTTCGGTGAACAACTTTCAAAAGTAATTTCAATAATATGTGTAGCTGTTTGGGCAATTAATATTGGTCATTTTAATGACCCTGCACATGGAGGTTCTTGGATTAAAGGAGCAATATATTATTTTAAGATTGCAGTTGCTTTAGCTGTAGCAGCTATTCCAGAAGGACTTCCAGCTGTTATAACAACTTGCTTGGCATTGGGAACTCGAAGAATGGCAAAAAAAAATGCTATTGTACGCTCCTTACCTTCTGTCGAAACTCTTGGTTGTACATCTGTCATATGTTCTGATAAAACTGGCACTCTAACGACTAATCAGATGTCAGTATCCCGTATGTTTATTTTTGATAAAATAGACGGTAATGATAGCAGCTTCCTTGAATTTGAATTAACTGGTTCAACCTATGAACCTATTGGAGAATTGTTTCTAAATGGAGCGCTAGTAAAAGCTGCAGAATATGATAGTCTTCAAGAACTTGCTACGATTTGTATCATGTGTAATGATTCCGCAATTGATTACAATGAATTTAAGCAATGTTTTGAAAAAGTTGGTGAAGCAACGGAAACTGCTTTAATAGTACTTGCTGAAAAACTAAATCCTTTCAATGTTAACAAGTCGGGTTTAGATCGTCGTTCGGCTGCCATAGCTGTACGTCAAGAAATCGAGACAAAGTGGAAAAAAGAGTTTACCTTAGAATTCTCTCGAGATCGTAAGTCAATGTCATCATACTGTTCTCCAAGCAAACCTTCTCGCTTAGGAACTGGTCCTAAGCTATTTGTGAAAGGTGCACCTGAAGGCGTTTTAGAACGTTGTACTCATGCACGCGTTGGCACAAATAAAGTTCCATTGACGTCTACATTAAAAAATAAAATATTAGCATTAACTGGCCAGTATGGAACTGGTCGTGATACTTTGCGTTGTTTAGCTTTAGCTGTAGCTGATAGTCCAATGAAGCCCGATGAAATGGATCTTGGTGATTCAACTAAATTTTATCAATATGAAGTAAATCTAACATTTGTTGGAGTAGTTGGAATGCTTGATCCCCCCCGCAAAGAAGTATTCGATTCAATTGTTCGTTGTCGTGCTGCTGGAATTCGAGTTATCGTAATTACAGGTGACAACAAAGCTACAGCAGAAGCTATTTGCCGCCGTATTGGAGTTTTCACGGAAAATGAGGATACTACTGGAAAATCATATTCTGGTCGTGAATTTGATGACCTTTCTCAAGCAGATCAAAAGGCCGCTTGTGCACGCGCTAGGTTGTTTTCTCGTGTAGAACCTCAACATAAGTCAAAAATTGTCGAATTTTTGCAAAGTATGAATGAAATTTCTGCAATGACAGGAGATGGTGTTAATGATGCTCCAGCTTTAAAAAAAGCAGAAATTGGCATTGCTATGGGATCTGGAACTGCTGTAGCTAAATCTGCAGCAGAAATGGTACTGGCTGATGATAACTTCTCTTCTATTGTTTCTGCCGTAGAAGAAGGACGAGCTATTTATAATAATATGAAGCAGTTTATTCGATATCTCATCTCCTCAAATATTGGAGAAGTTGTATCAATTTTCTTAACAGCTGCTCTTGGACTTCCTGAAGCTTTGATCCCAGTGCAACTCCTTTGGGTGAATTTGGTATGTTGTTTAAATAATTTGCATACACACTTTATACTTATTTCATAGGGACAAGTATTTATAAAAGTATCACACACATCATTAAAACAAATATTGATAATTGCCGTTGTTATTATCATTCCTATAATAACATATAAAAAATTATTTACTTTTATAAGTAAGCTGTATTTATTCGTGATAACTAAACCTATATTTCTGTAAATATGTCGGCTCATTTACATATAAGTTTAAATAAAATAAAATTAAATATACATAGATTAATCTGTGGCCACTTGGAGTGTGTCGGCATAAAACCCGGCTCCAGTTCCTTCTTTGGATTTTGAGCCGCCCGTGAAGATTGTAATCCCTTTTTCAGGGATTAGTGCCGTCCAGTTCTCCCTGCTGGGCAGGAGTACAATGCGTCTACCTCAAACTCCAATCTCGGGAGAATGTAGTCCGTTGGTGAAGACAAGTTCGCCATGTAATTTGGGTACAACTGATTAATCTTGTGAAGCACGCTGGCATGCTCGAACTGCGCCTTTTTACAGAGGTTAAGCTCTCTAAAGCTGAGAACACTTTTTTCTGCAGTGCCTAGAATGAATAGGTCTGTTGGTAGGAGGTGCAGAAGAGTTTCCAATCTTGCTTGCGGTGTGCTTTTCACCGCACCTGTGACCCCTATGTCCTGGATCTTTAGATTCCAGGACAATGCAGTGCAAAATTATGCCGAGATACTTCACCTGTTCAGCCAGGGGAAGGCTGTGGCCGTTGAGACGTGGAGGATTAGATCGGTCTTGGCCGCATTAGTAGTGAGTCCATTCTCCTCTGCCCAATTTGAGATCTGCGACAGTGCGTACGACTTTATATCACTAATTGTAGGCAAAAACTTACCCGGTACCAGGATAGCTATGTCATCAGCGTACGCAATTGCTCTGACCCCGTACCCTGGAACTCTATCAGAATTCCGTCCACAACCATGATCCATAGGAGAGGGGAAAGTACCCCTCCCTGGGGTGTATTACATGTGAGTTTCTTCCGGAGTTTACTGGGCCCCATGGCTGGATTAATGATTCTGCCCTTTAGCATTTCATGGATCCAATTCTTAATGGCTATAGGTACATCAAAGTGTCGCAAAGCTTCGTTGATTGCCTCTGCTTTAACATTGTTGAAGGCCCCTTCTATGTCGAGGAATGCCCCCAGACTGTACTCCTCAAACATTTTTTCTATTGTGGAGGTTTTTTTTATTAGTGGAGATTCAAACGATTTTTTTATTGTGGACCACCCGATGCAGCGCGCTCTCAACTGACTTGCCCCTCATGTAGGCGTGTTGAGACTGGCACAGTCTCCTAGACTGTATATACAGTGTTTTAACCAGAAAGACTCGAAGAGAGATTGGTCTGTAGTCCTTTGGGGAGAAGAGTGATAGTCTACCTGCATTCGATATGAATAGGGCTCTAACTTTTCTCCATTCCTTCGGGACATACCCCTCACCCCCCTCAAGCATCCGTTGAAGATCTCCGTGAGCAATGGGAAGACCACAGCGAGGGATTTTTGCAACATTGCCGGAATAATCCCATCCTGTCCCGCCGATTTGAAGGGTTGGAAGGAATTGAGCGCCCAAGCCACCTTGTCCTCGTCTACCAAGTCATTCACATCTGTGTCTGTTCTACAATTACCTCCTCGCAACGATTTTTTTAAGGATTTTGTTTCGGGTTTTTTGGACCCAACAAAGCAATTAGAAGCAAATAACACGGAATTGCCACGAAGTTATCAAACAATGAGACGAGAATAGAGAGAATGTGTAGCAACACAAAAAATTACTTAATGTTGCGCAACATGGACGTACTTTTACGTCCACGGAACAAATTTTGCTGTTCAAAAATTCGTATGAGATACGCCTTCTATATAATGTATATTTTTTGCTTCTACCATTCTTTTTATCAAGATGGCAGTCTTAGGGCTATTCTGTGAATTCATTACTGGTGTAACGGGAGCTCTCTATTAGGGAGCTCTAGAACTAACTCTTCTATTTCGTGTTGAATACCAGTTAAAATATTTACATCAAATGTGCCTTAGAATGTTTGGAGCTTGCTCTGGTGTATTGGTTTTTGTCTTGCTCTAATTATAATTCTAATGGTGCTATTAATTGTTATAAGGCCCTAGTACATATTTTTTGTGCTAAATCGAATGGATTGAACGTGGTTCATTTCAATGCTAGGAGTCTGAATGGCTTAAAATTTGATTATGTGAGATATATTTTTGGGAATTCGGCTTTGATGTTATCTGCATCTTGGACACCTGATTAAAAAGAGAGATTTCGGACTCTTTGTATAATATTGAAGGTTAAAAACTCTATCGTAATGATAGATTCGGCAGAAGGGGCGGGGGTGTTGCTGTTCCAGCGACAGAACCCGCTCTCTTTGTTAATGTTGATTGTTCTCATTTTGATATAAAATATAGAGTAAGAATAACAAGAAACTGAGGCAGCTAAAGTTACTCGTTCGGCAATAGATTCTCAATTTGTATGTATGCAGTTTTTGGCATGCTTGAGTGTATTTATTTTCATGCATTGAAGATGTTTCAGCATTTCTTGAGATTTTGATGATTTTCAACTACGATGTTCGGTGTCAAAGTCTTGTAAAGTGTTAACGGACGTAGCGTGTTGCCTTAGTAAAATACATATTTTACCAATTTGCTCGGTAAATTCGCTATCTATATAAATAAAAATGTAAATTTCCACTAATCTTGGAAGGTACTTCACTGATGGCTTTGAAATTTTTTGTCAGGTGATGGGTAAGTAGGAAGAGAAGGAAGAAAGGCGTGGCAGGAGTGTCAATTTTGACTTGGAGGACGATGAAAGGTCCGGACAGCCAAAAAAATAATATGAGCTGTTGCAACCGGATGAAACGATCACAGGGGAAGTCTACCGATGACAATTGATGCGTTTGAGCCGAGCACTGCGCGAAAAATGGCCGGAATATGAACAAAGACACGGCAAGGTAATTTTGCAACATTACAATGCTCGACCACATGTTGCACAGATTGGACACACAAAGATTGGACATTGGAGCAACATTACAATTTTGCAACATTACAATGCTCGACCACATGTTGCACAGGTCGTCAAAACCTACCTTGAAACCCTCAAATGGGATGTCCTGATTATGTCCAGACCTTGCGCCATCCGATTACTATCTCTTCCGATCAGTGCAACATGGCCTGGCTGACCAGCACTTCTCCAATTATGAAGAAGTCAAAAATTGGATCGATCGAGAAAGGGTATTCGTTAATTGCCAGAAAACTGGGAAAAAGTTATAGCTAGCGATGGACAATACTTAGAATATTAAATTTGTAACCATTTTTTCACAATAAAGCTTTAATTTTCGAAAAAAACCGCACGAATTAACCGGCACCTCTAAAGTAGAAAATTCAATATTTCAATTTTGTTTTATTTTTACCATTCACCAGTGAACCATTCAGGAGTAGAGATTTTGCATAACTCTAATATGTATGCTTTAATACCAATTTTTTCCCGTCGAGTCCCAATGCGCATGGATGTTTAAATTGTGTTTGTTATCTTTCTCTCTCTACCCATCCTTATCAGTGGAAGGCCTTAGTACTGTCTCAAAAATACATTACCGCTCATAAGTATTCGAACGACATTAAAATTCAAAATTTTTCGGAATAAGTAGAATTCATTGGAAATAAAATTCGATTTTATGATTTGATGACGTCTCTGTGGTTTTTTGGGAGAAACCTAAAAACCCTAACCTTTTTTTTGTTGTGGCACAGGTGCATATATTCCGAATTCGACTTTATGGAAAATTTCATACACAATATTTTAACGACTACCTGTCAATATTGGTGATATGCAAATGGTTTTTATGGTCTTGTTTTTTATCTGTTGGGTGTTGGGAACTAAATTTTATAGTTACCCGAATCCGTACCCAAACCCTTTAAATACCAGGACTGAATTCTCTCAGACATTAATTGTAATTTGCATATCGTCCTGAAAAGTCAAAAAAGCAGCACAAGTATGCTAAAGCGACAAGAATTATCAATTTAGCCACGTTCTGCGGTTTGTACTCTCCATGAAGAAGGAGAGCAGATTGCTGCCCGTTTAAAGATATCGAAGAGTTCTGCTTGGGCCATTCTTAAAAAAAAAGGAAGAGATCGGCAGTGTTGCCAACAGAAATCGTCCCGGCAGAAAGAGAAAGACGACTGCAGGAGATGATAAGTTCCTTGTATTCCAGAGCAAACGGAACAGACGTCTAACGGCCGTAGATATCACCAACCACGTAAACTGCAACCGCCCAAATCCAATATCTGTTTCCACAGTAAAAAGACGTCTAAAGGAAGCTGGTTTGTCAGGAAGAATATCAGCAAGGAAGCCTTTACTTCGGCCTGCAAATAAGAAAAAGCGATTGGACGCACAAAGATTGGACATTGGAGCAATGGAAAAATGTGCTTTGGACTGATGAGTCCAAATTTGAAATATTCGGGTCCAACAGGCGTGTGTTTGTTCGTCGACGTATCGGAGAGCGGATGTCGGATGACTGTATCGTGCCTACAGTTAAACATGGAGGAGGAAATACGATGATTTGGGGATGTTTCGGTGCAGGATCCACCGGCAACCTTATCACAATCATCGAAAAACTAAACAAAGAAGGATACAAGAGGATACCAGAAGAACATGCTGTGGCTTCAGGAATTAGAATTATAGGTGAAGGATTCACTTTTCAAGAAGATAATGATCCGAAGCACTCTTCACGTTTGTGCAGATCATTTTTACAATATCTGGAAGGCAAGAATATCTTGAAACGCATAGTGTGGCCACCACAATCTTCGGATTAATCTTCCATCGAACTTTTGTGGGACGAGCTGGACAGAAAGGCTACAGCTCTAAGTGCTACAATTAAGGAAGACCTCTGGAAGAATTATTTCAATCTTGGGGCAAGATCAGGCATGCAACTATGGTAAAATTGGCGAGATTATGTAATGCAGTTATTAAGGCAAAAGGCGGTTATATAGATGAAAATGTATAGTGACCACATTTTTTGTATTATTTGATGTTATTGTTATTTTTTTAAATAAATATATCGCAAGGTACACAAGTGTGTGCCAAAACTCGATTAAATTGCTTTCCTTTTTTTTTAAATCGGTCTAAGTTGCACATATATGAATCGTTCGAATACTTATGAGCGGTACTGTATATGTGTAGTAATTAAATTACTGCATAAATTTTTATAATAATAATAATAATAATTAAATAAATTTGAGACAGGTTCCTGAAGTGCATTGTACTGACATGTGGCCAGTCTTGAGACAGTTTATGCACTGTTTCTGCTTCCTCACAAATGTGATTCGCTCCGGAGTGCGAAGCTTTAAGAATTTTTGATATGTAAATAAGGGATGTGTCCATGATGTGTGTGTGCATGACGTGCATATATATAGTTGCTCCTTGTCGTATGACCGCTTCCAACGTGCAATTTTTTGCCACCATATGCATTCCTTGAAGACCTTTCCTTGTGGCTGAATGATTCAAGTGAGTGGAATCATTTTTCTAGGAAAATCGAACTAATATTCTAGGAAGAACTAACCTTGTTGGTAACTCCCTTGAATTTTTTAAAGACTGCATGAATGCCACATATGTGGCTCTATCCATTTTCTTGACCAGCATGTGTAGCAAAATTGGATCTGATGTTGTAGTAAAGCCAAGGTTGTTTAACGCTAGTAGACATTCCTGAGTGGTGTCATGGAGTGATTTAATTAAGGCTGCTGAAGATGTACTGACAGTTTCTTCTAATAGCCTTTGAATTAATGTTGAGGTCAGTATTCGTACATTGTTGTATCTTTCCTTGAGGATCGTCCCTACTGATGCATAGTTTAAGTCTGATAAGTTCAAATGCTGAATGAGATTTTCTACTTCTCACGCACTCGAATAATTTCTATAAACGCACTCGAATAATTTGATGAAATAAAATAAAAGCAGCAAAAAATAAATAATAATTATATTAGGTGTACAAATAAGTTTCCTCGGTTTTTTATAAAAAGTTAGGAATTTATTGTGAAGAAACAGTACATTACGTTTTATTCAAAGTATTTTCCATCATTTGCCACTACTTTTCCACATCTTTCTGGCAACATTCGGATACCCCGTCGAAAAAACTCTTCATCATTTGACGCTATCCACAAATCTACCCAATTTTTCATATCTCTTCATATGATGTGAAGCGCTGCTGAGACAGACCATGTGCCATCGACCGGAACAGGTGATAATCAGAAGGGGCTAAGTCTTGTGAATAGGGCGGGTGGAGTAAAACTTCCCAGTTGAGTGTTTCCAAGTATATTTTTACCGGCGCCGCAACATGTGGACGAGCATTATCGTGTAAAAGAATAATTTTGTCGTATCTGGAGTAGTAATGGGCGCGTTTTTCCTTAAGTGCCCGACTCAATCTCATGAATTGTGTTCGGTAGAGAGCTCCAGTAATGGTTTCGCTTGGTTTGAGCAATTCATAATACACGACACCAAGCTGATCCCACCAAATACACAGCATGAGTTTCGAGCCATGGATTACCACTTTTGAAGCGCTGAAACCATTCACGACACGTTCTTCCACTAATAGAGGCCTCACCATAAGTGTCTGCAATCACTCGATGCGCCTCAGCTGCAGATTTTTTCAAATTAAAGAAGTAAATCAAAAGTTCCCGTAAATGATGCTTATTCGGCACAAAACTTGACATTTTTGCAGGAAAAAAATTACGACATGCTGATACGGAATCACTAGTACTTTAAGGTTATGGTGTTGCCGGATGACGAAACTTGGGATATTACGTTTTACATCTGACAATTTCTCCATAACCTTCTGGTGGGGCCATCTTTTGACAAACCGCGGAAACTTATTTGTACACCTAATAAAAAATAATAATAAAATGACGCGCGGCACAGTACTTACGCAATTAGAAATTGGGAAAATTCTTGCATTTCATGAAGAAGGCTTGAGCTAGCGTGCAATTGCTAAAAACCTCAATCGGTCTGATGCTGCAATCAGAAATGTCAGCCATCAGAAAAATTAGCCAAAATTATAAAAAATTTCCGAAAAATTATAAATTATAAAATTATAAAAATGCAGATTTTTTCTTGGTCGCCTACCAAGTTTGTATGGAGGCGATATACCGAAAGGATGTCGTCGAAATGCAACACAAACACACACAACTAGTGCACATAAAAGGACCGAATTTTTATTGGTAAATAGTACCGTTCTATAACAACGCCAAATATTTGGGGGCAATCCTAGACAGTAGGCGGTCATGGACATGGTGACATCATTGACACATACGACACTACGAAATTTAATAAATTTTCTCAATTATATAAATGAATATAAATGAGCTTTCCGTTCGTTGTTAAGAAATAAGGAACATATATGAAAATTTGCCTATTTTTACGATGAGGTATCTGATGCAGAACTAAATTGAGAAGGCGTTTAAAAGTTGTCAATTTTGCTTTTTCAGAGATAAATGGTCGAGGAGCTTTAGACCTTTTAAAATTTATTGTAAAATGCTATTTTATGAACTTCTTTCATGTCTATTATCTATATGTATATATAAAAATCTCGTGTCACGGTGTTTGTGTTCGCACTCGTCCGAAACGTCTTGAGCGATTTTGAAGGCTGCCGCTACGCGTGCCTTATAGAACTTGCAAGTCATATACGAGAAGCTTTGCGTCATTTTGACGTGAAAAATTTCGTACGATTTATTTGAATTTATATGAAATTTCTTACGTTTTTTATGATTGTGGAATGTTGGTTGAAGAAATACATTATCGGTGTACCATTAGGAAATAAAACAGTGAACAATGTTACAGTAAACAATGCCGGTAAGACGCAAGGGTTTTACAGTGAATAATTCCAGTAAGACGCAAGGGCATTTGTGCCGTCGAACGAATAATGCAACAAATATGCTAAATAGTAGAGCAGAAAGAGCGGAGATAATGAAGATGTGCGCGAAATCATGTTGCGATTGCGTGCATCTCAATCACAAGAGGCACGAGCTGAATGAAATCACCAACGACAATTGGAACGGAGACAAGCGCGCCGATTCGTAGTGATGAACACACGCAGAGCGAATGATCGACAACGCCAACAAATACATCGAGCATATGTACTTCCGTTACGTTCCATCGTCTCGCATTCGAGTACGAGCCATATGTTGAATATTTTGATCATTTATAAGTGGTCATTGATGCTATGGACAAAGAATGTCCCCATTATCATGAGTTCAAATTCAAATATGAGTCAGCCGGGAAGTGTTGCGCATCAGGAAAAGTGCAACTACCAGAATTGATATCCATTATATGGCAGCGTAAGTTTTGCCGGGTCAGCTAGTTTTAAATATAATTTTATATATTATACTTAAATGCTATGGGTCTTCTTAATAAAGACTTACAAAGCTCCTGCAAACGGTGTGTAAGAAACATTCAAAAAAACGTTATCAGGTATTTAACGTTAACGGTACAATTTTTACCTTAAAAAGTATTTGAACCTTAGTACTCTTCACCTTCGAAATATTTTCTTTCTCAGGCCATTTTCCACTCATATTTTTGCTATTGCTGGAGTTATCATCCAAGCGCGCTACTGACTAGTGGTCAGTTTTGACCACATTTACCCTAGTGTCTCGTGCCCTCTTCCTTTCTTCTCATGGATTTGTCATTCTGAGACCAATTTCTTTTGGTCGTCTCTTTGAGATTCCGATTTGTTCGTTTAGGGACAGCAATTAGTTCTTGTTTGGTGACCTGGTACTACTTTTACTAAGCCACTACAGCTTTGCATTTAATTTCATCTTCTTCAGGTGCATAACCGTGAACCAGAAGGTCATGTTCCGAACTAAAATTCAGCCCACGCCTGTTAGGATATAATTCTCCACTGCGCACAACGTCTTGGAAAGGCTGATGTGGTTACTGTATTTGCTTATTCTTTTACTTGTGTTCTTATTTGTTAACTAATGAAATCGGCCACTCTACCCGTAGTTCTATATAATTCAACCATCAATTAAAAATATTATTTATTTTATTCTATGGCGAAATTTAGTTTGTAGACAAATTTTGTTTGGTCGTTGCTTGAGTTGAGGTTAAAAGCCAAATATCGGCCTCTTAATATTCTTTTTAAATTAGATTCCTACGTCAAACAGCTTTTGAGAAAATCAATGCCAAAGTTAAAATTTGGTCACAATTTTTTTTTTAAATACGGTATTAAGTATAAATACTTTTCCGACCATAAAATTCTCTAATCAATTCTAGAGAGAATGCTTCAAACCGGAAGGATCTATGTTTTGTAGTTTCCGAGAAAAGTGAAAATTACGAACTAAACTCCTTCCGCAGAGCAGTATTTTTCATATTTTTGCACCAGTAATAAAACACAAGTAGCCAAAAAATTGGTATTTGAAAGGAAAGTATGCTTCGTAATTTTCATTTTTCTCGGAAAGTACAAAACATAGATCCTTCCGGTTTAAAGCATTCTCTCTAGAATTAATTAGACAATTTTATGGTCAGAAAAATATTTATACTTAATAAGGTATTTAAATAAAAAATTGCGACCAACAATTTTTTCGGAATTTTTATTTCAAATTTTAACTTTGGCATTAATTTTCTCAAAAACTGTTCGACGTAGGAATCTAATTTCAAAAGGATATTAAGAAGCGGACATTTGGACTTAAAAATCAGCAAGCAAAAGTTATCTAGATCTAACCATTATTTTTTAATAATATTTTTTCCGATGTTAAATCGGATTTTTATAAAATGTCCCCTCCCGTCTAAACGGCGTGAAATTGACTCCCATCCCTCCCATACGATTTTTTTCTTGTCTCGACCCAACCTACACGACCTAGTCTTTTTCCCTTTCTTATGCGAAACACCCTGTATATGTTGTTTTTTATATATTATTAAATTTGTTCTAAGGTAACGGATGGCTTACCAGCAACTGCACTTGGATTTAACCCACCTGATTTGGACATAATGGAAAAACCACCACGCAGAGCTGACGAAGGTCTTATTTCTGGATGGTTATTCTTTCGGTAAGTAATATTTCGTTCTTATTACATTTGATTAAATATACATATATATATATTTTTACAGTTACATGGCTATTGGTGGATATGTTGGAGCTGCTACTGTTGGAGCTGCTACGTGGTGGTTTATATTTTCTGAAAGTGGTCCTAATCTTTCATATTGGCAACTAACGCACCATTTGGCTTGTTTGGGTGGTGGTGATGAGTTCAAGGGTGTTGATTGCAAAATATTCAGTGATCCACATGCAATGACAATGGCTTTATCTGTGTTGGTAACAATTGAAATGCTTAATGCGATGAACAGGTCTTGGATAATGTTATATCTTGATTGATATTGTATAATTAAAAAAAGTATTTTTATAGTTTATCTGAAAATCAATCATTGATAACAATGCCACCGTGGTGCAATATGTGGTTAATTGGGTCAATGGCGTTATCCTTCACATTACACTTTGTAATATTACATGTCGACGTCCTATCCGTAAGTACTGGTCTAGATATAATTTATTCTTTAAATTTTATTAATTTTACACTGTTCATATTACTTAAATACAACGACATCTTATGGTTGTTTCCTAATAAAATTCACATTTTTATAAAAACAGTAGTAACGAGTTCAAAAAGTAGATTCACGGATGTAACATTTGTTTCTACTGTGAATATAAAAATTGTGTATTTTGTACTTACATTACACATAGAAGTCCATTTATACTTTGAATATAAAAATTGTGTATTTTGTACTTATATTACACATAGAAGTCCATGGACAAAAGTTATGAACGACTATTCATTCAATTTACATGCTATAAACAATTCGGAGGAAGCTGAACTTTGTTGCGTCCATATAGTATATACTATTATAGTAAATTGTTATATATTATAATTTGTTATTGTTATTATATTAAGCAAGTTATTTAACTAAACACGTTTTTCTTCTGAAACAGCCATTGACTACTTAACGGTTACTGAAAAGTGACTTTAATGACTTGTGACGACTGATTATTATAAGGCCGGGATACTCATTCGGCTGTCCCGGATGACAACCCCTGGGTTTCTTCGACAGACTTTCATTTTTTCGCATAATTGCTGACATTTTCTAAGGTTTCTCGGATTCCGCAGCTTTCTCCACATATTAGACCCAAATTTTGTAGATTTGTTTTAAATACCAAACATAATTTAATCCTAAAGGAAGAGAAGCGTGTTAAACTGAGTGTTCTTATTCATTGTACCTAAGGCACAAATTTATACCACTTTGGTGGAAAGTCTGATTTTAATTTAATTATCAAAAATATCGTACGGTTCACGTGTTTTACTTGAGCAGTATTTCGAGGTAATCCAGTTGTAAGCTAATGACTTCTAACTAATTACTGTTAGTTGGAAATAGAAATAGAATAGATTAGAATGAGGGTATGTAATACTTTGTATCTCTTTGAAGATTGAAGTAGAAATGCGACGTGGTCGATCACATTTTCTGGACATTCGGTCCACCACCCCAATGTAGTGGGGCCCTTTAGAAAGCCATGTTGTTATTATATTGTGTTGTTATATAATTACTTCGTCTTACTGCGTCTTACACTTCGTCTACATGATGCTGTAAGCGTTCGCATAGGATACGCTTAAATACCTTTCCAAGATCCTTAACCATGCATAATGGTCTGGCATGCAGTTGGCTGCATTGAATTGATAGCGTTGAATTTTCCATATTTTCGGGTAAATATTCTATAATTTTCGAAACAACACCATGGGTGCCTCGAATAGCTGCTTTTAGCAGTTTCCACTGTTTTTATAAAGCTGCGCTAATAATTGTCAGTATTTCAAGCTCTTTACCACATTCTTCTTGCATAGATATAATATAATATATTACAATATTTGCATATGTTAGCATAGCTGTAAGCTATTACGTGTGCATGATGCTACTTCTTGTGCATCTCTTGATGCTGTATTCATCCCATAAATACATCTTGATATTGTCGTGATGGAAATTATGGGAACCCAGATTATACATATACATATTTCGCATAATAAGCTATCGAAAGAGAAGATTTTGGATACGGAAGTGGTTTTTGCAAATCAAATAAAAACTGGTCTTCTGCAAGCCATTTCCTAATCTGCTCAGCATTTTACGAATGTAAAGAGCCAACTATTCATCAATTCTACATGCTTCTATTTTTCCCTTCAGTAAATCACATCTGTGGTAGAGGTCTTTTTGTTGAGAATAGAAAGTTAAATTCAGTATTAATGCTTTCCTGTAAGTTCACTCCTTAACAATGATTGGTTAGTTTCTTCACATTTCTCTCCATATAGGCGATACATTTTACTGATATCTAAATCAGGACTCAAATATTTTCGACCTAGTGTGGTGGCTCTTATATGCTTATGTACCTATACTTCATTTATTTTTCTCTAAGATACAGTAATTTTCCCACGAAAAAAAATTTGCAAACAGACACTTCTGAAATATTTTTCGGCAAAAAATATTTGTAGTTGCTTTTTCTCATCGGTCTTTCAAAAGTTATGGTTCGCTTTTGTTTTATTAATGGTTGTGAACTGTATTACATTGAAATAGATTCTGGGTTTTAAAATCTTACAGTTTCTAGAAGTGTTCAAATGAGATTTTTTTCTTGATCTTCTACGCGATCTAAACATTTTCTTGAGCAATACTTATTTTAATTTTAGCATTCACAAGTTTTGTTGATTTTTTTTGTTGTATTCTTCGTCTTTATTTCTCTTAATTTTTCTGATATTTTGTGCATAACTAAGTTAATTTCTTGTCCTTTTTCTTTTCTCGCATTGCTTCATTTCTATTATTTTAGCTTGCTCCCCTACTTGGGTACTGACTGCAGAAAAGTTCTAGTTATCATCTGAAGACAATCGTTGTCTTATTATTTTTCTTTTCTTTGAAATATTACTTGGTCATATATGATACTATATATACATATATATATATATATCATATATACTCTATATTAACTACGGTCTTGTATTTTATATAAATACCATATTCAAAGCAAAATTAATATATTTTTTGTCTTCTATAGGCTGTATTCCAGGTCACTCCGTTGTCTAGCGAGGAATGGATAACTGTGATGAAATTCTCTATTCCAGTAGTACTATTAGATGAAACCCTGAAGTTTGTTGCCCGAAAAATAGCTGATGGTGAGCATCCAATTTACAGATTGCACGGAATTGTTCTGATGTGGGCAGTGTTTTTTGGCTTAATATATGTTACGATGCTTTAAAGTTTCATTAATTAAATTAAATTAATTAAAACATTTAAATTTTAAGCAAAGTTATAACAACAAAATGCAGAAATTGTTATCATAAGTACATTAGAATAGAGAAACGCTCATAAAATATGTTCTCTCTGCGGCCTCGAAAATTGTGTTAACTTTAATTTAGCTTTATATATATATATATATATATATATATATATATAATAAATATAATTACTAAGTTATATATATATACAATATATATATTATTAAATTATATATATATACAATATATATATTATTAAATTATTATATACATATATTAAATTAAATATATATGTATATTTGTATATGTATATAATTCGTATAATATTCTATTAGTGAATTAGAAAATTAAATTTCTATTTGTATAAACTAAAACATAATGGACATAAGAACTAATTCGACTGCATGATAGCAATAAATATTAATTAAACTATATTTGAACATTTTTTTGCTTTCCATATACATATTTGAAGGTTTTAAATTTATCTTGATATATATGGAATGCTTGAAATTTCTTCCGCTGTGATACATTACATACGGTTTGCATTTTACGCTTTTGTTTAGATAACAAATATTACTGTTACATATAATGTTTTAAATCTAATAACATCCTTTATACAATATAACATCAATACTTAATTACACTTATTCAGTTCATCCCGAATTCCATTAGAAGCTCAGACTATAGAATGTTACCTCTGAAATTGTTACCTCCTTATTAAATCACCAAATGATGTATCCGCATTTGATAAACTGAACATGGAGCTGCAAATATCATGCTGCAATCCTTTCCTGATTCCTGATAAAAAAATTTTATTTGTCAATATATCTTAATCTTACTTGTATGCTTATTTTAAAAAACAAGTAATAGTTTTTTGTATATATTTGCTTTGAAATAATAATGAATTGTATTAATTTCATAACATAAATTCAGATTTTTTTACTATACCTTTAACTATACTAAGATTAACAATTATAGTTCCAGACGTTGTCGTTGACAAGTGGTAGAAACAAAATGATTAAAACTCGTCCATCAACTGGATACTGTTTTCATCTGTTATGCTGTTACAAATTTTAAGTATTCGCATATGTACCAATTATGTAAAGAAATTACAAATTAATGTAACATATTTTAATAAAAGGACTTCGACAAATTTTATATTGTATACTGTACTAATTTACAATAGTGTTTTCGTTTTTTATTTTTCAACTTTTTATAGGAATTCTATGAAATGTGAATTACATCGGGTTTGTTGCGTTGGTAAATTTGCAAATATTAACTCTTGTTTATATGAAAGTTTTATTTATTTTTGTGCATTTGTTATTACAACACTATTATTACAATTCACTATTTTTAACATAGGTACCTGTGTAGTGTTTAATACATTACATACTTGAAAAATGTAAATTATCTACATGTCTTGACTGTACTACACTACATTAGTTTGAAATGTTCTCCGTTGAGCTTTTCCTGAAAGCAGACGCCTCTACTGACCGGTTCGATGACAACATTGTGAGAGATTGCTGCCAAGCTAAGCTCAGAGTGAAAAAATCACTGTGACCATAAACTTCGTTATAATTGTTTAATATTCCGTAATACATATATTTATATCTCTATATCTAAATTGTGTATTAAATGGCCAAAATAATAAGTACACGTCTTTACCTACCAATTGGACTTAATGTTGTATGTCGCGATCGCAATTTCCACTTCCGTTTGACAAGAACTTACAAGGCCAGTATTATTGTTTTTATAATATTACTCCGCGAGTGAGTCAAGGCCAAGTTCGCATTAGGGCAACCACAGCACTTTCCTTGGTCAGCCAAAGCTTTAGTTTAATTTGGTTTAGTCAAGCTTTGGTTCAATTAACTTCCAAAGCCAAGGTAGCAACCAGAACACTTCCCATGGAATGGATTGTGGAAGCTAGCGTTCAATAGCGAGCTTCCAAACCATAAAAACCATAGCGCTTGGCATTAAAATGGATTGTGGAAGCTAGCTTTCGGTAGCAAGCTTCCAAACCATAAAAACGGTTGGCTTGGAAGAAAACACGATCAGAATCCACACGCGGAAGAATTAAATTGGGAACGATTTTCTTCCGCGTATTGATTCTGCGAATATTACAATTTTAATATTGCGAAATAATGGAAATTGCGAAACACGGCATACTGACCCACTTCAGTTCGGTCGACGTCTGTGTCGACCGAGCTAACGTGGAATCTAGAAAAGATTCCAACGAGAGTCTTGAAAATATATCCAAACGACGAGGTCGTTGTTAAACGCGTATAAAGTCGCAAGTTAGTTTAATAAATAATAATAAGTGTTAATAATAACAAGTGTTAAGGTTAAATAATAATAAGTATCAGTGTAGATACCAAAATTAGTGTTTAGTGTCAATAAAAATCAATAACTTAACCAGGGCGTTTTATTCGTTGCACAAAGGACAACGAAAAGGAAGAAGACCAAGACCACACTGGAAAGTTAGATACAACATATTGGCGCAGCCGGATTTTCGAGCCGAGGATCGCTCGAATAAAGGAAAAAGTAAGTAACAATAAAATACAGAAATTAAAAATAAGAATAGCAGCTTAGATCACTTAAAAGAGAAGTGAAAATACGAAAGTGAAAAAATAAATAAGTGAAATACGAAAATTAAAAATAAGAATAGCAGCTTAGATTAGTTAAAAGATAAGTGATTTAACAAGGATTAGTAGCTTGGGAAAAAGCAGGAAGTGAAAAGGAAAAGTTGTAAGTTATAAGCTAGTTAAAATTAAAAGTTAAGAGCAAGTGATCGTATATGCGAAAAACAAGTTTAAGAGAAAAAAAAAGGAAAATTGGCAAAAAAGTGCAATAATAAGTTCAGGAAAAATTAAAACAGTGAAAGTAAAAAATTGGAAAATAAAAGTAGAATCAAATAATAAGGAAAAGTGAAAAGGATAGTAATAGAATTGAAAGAATTTAATTCTATTATTATATCAAATATATTATTTTATATATATTATATAAAACATAAAATAACTTTCAGGTCCCAAAATCATCGGTTACATCAAAAGGATGCTAGCTTAATTGCACAGCAAACTTATCTGTCCAATAGCATTAGCTGGACAAAATCTTTGCTGAGGTCGACCCATTTCACTCGGGAAGTCATGCTTATATTTTTATAATTATAGGATAAAGTATTAGAGAAAATAGGATTTTTTTTTTTAAGAAAAGGAAAATTAAGACTATCAAGAAGTAAAAGAATTAGTTACTGTTATTAGCAAATTGGCGAAAATCAGAGTGACTTAACGTGGTAAAGTTCGGATGATAAAAGCAAATTGTTAAAAACAGTTTTCATTGTATCATTTTCGGGTATGTGTCTTAGACATTTGACTTCAAAATACACATGTTAAATAAATTTTAACATTTAAGTAAATTAATTTCAAAGTCGCACATTTTGAGTTGATTAATTGATAATTCATTTTATTCGAGTTCAAGTCGCACAATTTTTTCTTTATTTAAATAATACGTCATACATTCACAAATGGATTAAATTTAAAAAAGGGTAATAATCGGAATTACCATAAATTAAAACATTAAAAAGGAGTTATTTTGGTTATTTTAAAAAACCAAAATTAAAAGTTAAACATTTAAAATATTGCGCTTAGAGACTTCATATCGGTTGGAGAATCAAAGCAAAGTTAGATTCGTTGTTTCAAATAAAAAGCAATTATAATTGCTTGCTGATGAAAACAATTAAGGATGCCAAGCAATTAACAAAAAAAAAATAACTCGAACGGGCTCACTAGGTTAATCGTACGAATTCGAAATCGCAAACGTTGCAGTTTTGTTGGCCGCTGAAAAATAGAACAGGTCGTTTGTTCCATTCTGTGAGGTCTTAAATTACCTCAGCGAAGTCGCGAAAATTTTGACGCTTCGTCTCTGCTTGAAAGAAAGCAGAATAACGCAGTCACGAAAATTTTGACGCTTTGGCTCTGCTTGAAACAAATCAGCAGCGGACGTCAGCGTACAGACTAATAAACAGATGTACAGCGAATGTTTACTGCACGCTCGATAAACGAAGCGAGCAAGAAAGCTAAGCCGTTTAAAGAAATTAAATCTTCATATGAAAATTTTAATTGTCTCGCATTAAAAAGTGCTACGACTTGTATACAAAATTAAACGTGTAATAAAACGATGGAACGTTAAGTAGCGGCGCTAAGTAATCGTTTTACAACATTTTTCACCAAACAGTTTAAAATAAATTTAAATTTATATCATTAGGAAAAATTTATGTATACTCTTACATAGGTAAATTGTAAACATTGGGAAAAATAAAACCCCATTAAACTATATGTCGTTCGTTTAATTAACGGCCGAGTCATTACAGGAGCAAGCTTACTTAGAATTAGATAGGACTCATAAAGAACTGAAACGCCAGTTGGGGGAGTTTATATCTAAATATTGGGCAATTTTAAAAGGAACTGTAGGCAACAAAGAGAACTTAGAGTTGATAAAGTCTAGAGTAGGGGAGTTAGGAGACCTTACAAGTGTAGAAAGAGCAGACGCGATAGTAGAGGAACTGCTTATATTCCTAAACCAGATAATAGATAATAAGACAGAGGATTCAAAAGCATGGGAATCAGAATTTAACGCACTGAAGAATACGGTACGATAACTATTTAGTTGATAAAGTGTTTCAGGAAGATTTACTCAGGAAATTAGAGTGCGAGAACGTAAAATTAAGAGAACTATTAGAGAGGAAGGGACTAACCGAAGAAACGTTGAATAGAACATTAGAACAGGGATTTACACAGAAATCAAGGGAAGACTGTAGTTCTTTAGAAGACGCAAATGGACGAATACAAGAGCTAAAAGAGCAGAATAGGCTTCTAAGTCAAGAAATGTCGCCAGATCACAACCAGTCACTTTTCCATAAGGAACCAGCTCAGTCCGGAGTTAGTCCGAGGGACGGCAATGCAAGGTCATTACAACAAATTAAAACAACAAAAGAACAAACCAAAATGGGGATAGGAGAGATAGCAAAAATTACAAATAGGCTGGTACCTCTATTTTCTGGAACACATTCGCCAGACTTACGCGAAGTTTATAAATTCATACACGGGTGCGAATTAGCCGCAAGAGATGTAGGTAGACAACATCCAGGACTACATAGACTGCATTAAGCAGAGATTACATGGGTATGCATATGATTTAGTGAGGTCACAACGCTTCAATAGCCTCGAGGAATTCTACCTCACGATAAAAAGAGCATATTTACCAACGGTATCCTTAGACTCAGTGATAATAGGTATCCAAAGTTGTAGCCAGCTACTTAACGAGGATATACGACAGTTTGCAAGACGCTTAACCACTCTACGAACACAGGCACAAGAGATAGTTCGAACGAAATATAATGGAAACGGAGATATGGCACTTTTGAGTATGGTGGAAGGAGCCGTAGAGAAATCCTTTAAAACAGGGTTAAAGAACGCCGCATTGAAAATTTATATGCTCAATGTTACGAAGAAAAGCATAGAACAAATGGTAGAACTAGCAATCGATGCACTCGAAAGCATACAAAACAGTAGCGTCCTCCACTCAGACCCCTTAAACTTTAATATGAATTCACCACGCCTCGCCACCATGCAGTATACCCAACAAGAACAAATTCAACATGAAAGTCAGGGCAGAGCTTCAGGAGGAAAAATTGCCAGGCAACCATCTTTGATACATAACACTACACAAGGAGCAGCGAATAGAATAATTTGCTCATTTTGTAACAAGCGAGGTCATACCAGGGACGATTGTTTAACTCGCAAGAACTCGCCGTATTGCCAAAAGTGTTTAAAATATGGGCACGAGACCAACTGGAGGTGTGACAACAAGGACAACAACAGAGTTGGGTCGAACAACAAAAATCAAAGGCCTACCAACCAAAGTATAGGAAATCAGCAAGGGAACCGACCCCAACAGAGTTGGCAATCTAACCAAGTCTAGCAGAATTGGTCTCAAAACCAATTCCAGCAAAACGGGAACCAAAAACGGGCGATAAACCCCAACCCAACTACACCCAACGGATTGCAGAGGAATCAGCAGAACAGGGCAAACCAAACGTTATGTCATTGGTGTAATAGACCAGGGCATATGATAAAGAATTGCGAGACAAAAAGGAATTGGGAATCATTGCAAAGTAATAGTCCGGGAAACTGGCAAGGGCCCAGAATAGGCCAATAATCTGGGGACCCAAAAATATTAGTAACTTAAGGCCAAATGAAGGAATAACAGTAATTCATACATCCGAACCGATTGTGGATACGTTACCAGCTTTAACAAACAAAGTGGTAACCGTAAGTCCTACATCGGAAGCGATTGTTGAAACGTTACCAACTTCAAGAGACTTCAAAATTAATATCAAGTTAAGAAAGACGGATAATAATAAAAACAACGTAACCGAGAGAAATCATACGCTCGGAGAAACAGTTGATTCAGAGATCCCAATTAAATTAGAGAAAAACCAAAATTTAAAAATACCGTGCTCAATGAATAAGTTAGCAAATAACAATAGAAATACAGAAACAGGAGTATCTAACGGCAATCAAACCCAGCTAAATGACGTGTTCATCGAATTACCTTGCGCAGAGGCTAATAATGGAAAACTCGTTTTACTGGTAGATACAGGAGCAGATACAAGCCTGATAAAGAAGTGTGCGATAAAAGATAGCACAATAATAGACAAGTCGAATAGGAAAGAATTGAGCGGAGCATTTGGAGGTTGTATGACAACAGAAGGATCAATTACTATGTGTCATAATGAGGTACAGTCCTTACGTTTAACGCTACACGTTGTGTCACTTAAACAAGGAGTACCAGCAGACGGCATATTAGGAAGAGATAACCTGTGGAACAACTCCATTATAAACACAATAGAAAAGATTTTAACACTCTTCAATGAAAGAAAAGAGGTTATTATGGAATTACCGATAAAAACTATCCAGCAGATAGAAGAGGAAAGCAAACAACACTACATACCAGTTGATGCAAGAACAATTACGATAGTACCATTAAAACTTCGTACAAAATTTAAGAATGTGGTAATTCATAAAGAAGAAATAGATCCAGGAATCTATATAGCGGACACATTAGTAAATGTGAAAAATAATACGGTTTATGCTCCGATATTAAACACGACAGAATATGATTACGAGATAAACAGCGAATTTGAACCAAAATTCACAAATTCCGACGAGTACACAATACAAAGTACTACGTCAATTAACGGTATAGGCAGAATAGATGCCAAAAGAAGAATAAATAAATTGCACAATGAAATTGAGTTAGATAAAGATTTAAATATAGAGGAAAAGAATTCAATGGAGGAAATAGTCAAATCTTTTCATGACGTCTTCCTATTAGACGGAGACGAACTCTCGTTTACAAGCGTATTGAAACACGAAATTCCAACAGGCGCAGATCAACCGCCAATAAATAGACAAAATCTTTGCTGAGGTCGACCCATTTCACTCGGGAAGTCATTCTATATTTTTATAATTATAGGATAAAGTATTAGAGAAAATAGGATTTTTTTTTTTTAAAAAGAAAATTAAGACTATCAAGAAGTAGAAGAATTAGTTACTGTGATTAGCAAATTGGCGAAAATCAGAGTGACTTAACGTGGTAAAGTTCGGATGATAAAAGCAAATTGTTAAAAACAGTTTTCGTTGTATCATTTTCGGGTATGTGTCTTAGACATTTGACTTCAAAATACACATGTTAAATAAATTTTAACATTTAAGTAAATTGATTTCAAAGTCGCACATTTTGAGTTGATTAATTGATAATTCATTTTATTCGAGTTCAAGTCGCACAATTTTTTCTTTATTTAAATAATACGTCATACATTCACAAATGGATTAAATTTAAAAAAGGGTAATAATCGGAATTACCATAAATTAAAACATTAAAAAGGAGTTATTTTGGTTATTTTAAAAAACCAAAATTAAAAGTTAAACATTTAAAATATTGCGCTTAGAGACTTCATATCGGTTGGAGAATCAAAGCAAAGTTAGATTCGTTGTTTCAAATAAAAAGCAATTATAATTGCTTGCTGATGAAAACAATTAAGGATGCCAAGCAATTAACAAAAAAAAAAATAACTCGAACGGGCTCACTAGGTTAATCGTACGAATTCGAAATCGCAAACGTTGCAGTTTTGTTGGCCGCTGAAAAATAGAACAGGTCGTTCGTTCCATTCTGTGAGGTCTTAAATTACCTCAGCGAAGTCGCGAAAATTTTGACGCTTCGTCTCTGCTTGAAAGAAAGCAGAATAGCGCAGTCACGAAAATTTTGAGGCTTTGGCTCTGCTTGAAACAAATCAGTAGCGGACGTCAGCGTACAGACTAATAAACAGATGTACAGC
This sequence comes from Myopa tessellatipennis, assembly GCA_943737955.2. Classification (NCBI taxonomy): domain Eukaryota; kingdom Metazoa; phylum Arthropoda; class Insecta; order Diptera; family Conopidae; genus Myopa; species Myopa tessellatipennis. Next base: position 22,564,803 of record OX031315.1, read on the forward strand.
GAATGTTTACTGCACGCTCGATAAACGAAGCGAGCAAGAAAGCTAAGCCGTTTAAAGAAATTAAATCTTCATATGAAAATTTTAATTGTCTCGCATTAAAAAGTACTACGACTTGTATACAAAATTAAACGTGTAATAAAACGATGGAACGTTGAGTAGCGGCGCTAAGTAATCGTTTATAACATTTTTCACCAAACAGTTTAAAATAAATTTAAATTTATATCATTAGGAAAAATTTATGTATACTCTTACATAGGTAAATTGTAAACATTGGGAAAAATAAAACCCCATTAAACTATATGTCGTTCGTTTAATTAATGGCCGAGTCATTACAGGAGCAAGCTTACTTAGAATTAGATAGGACTCATAAAGAACTTAAACGCCAGTTGGGGGAGTTTATATCTAAATATTGGGCAATTTTAAAAGGAACTGTAGGCAACAAAGAGAACTTAGAGTTGATAAAGTCTAGAGTAGGGGAGTTAGGAGACCTTACAAGTGTAGAAAGAGCAGACGCGATAGTAGAGGAACTGCTTATATTCCTAAACCAGATAATAGATAATAAGACAGAGGATTCAAAAGCATGGGAATCAGAATTTAACGCACTGAAGAATAGGTACGATAACTATTTAGTTGATAAAGTGTTTCAGGAAGATTTACTCAGGAAATTAGAGTGCGAGAACGTAAAATTAAGAGAACTATTAGAGAGGAAGGGACTAACCGAAGAAACGTTGAATAGAACATTAGAACAGGGATTTACACAGAAATCAAGGGAAGACTGTAGTTCTTTAGAAGACGCAAATGGACGAATACAAGAGCTAAAAGAGCAGAATAGGCTTCTAAGTCAAGAAATGTCGCCAGATCACAATCAGTCACTTTTCCATAAGGAACCAGCTCAGTCCGGAGTTAGTCCGAGGGACGGCAATGCAAGGTCATTACAACAAATTAAAACAACAAAAGAACAAACCAAAATGGGGATAGGAGAGATAGCAAAAATTACAAATAGGCTGGTACCTCTATTTTCTGGAACACATTCGCCAGACTTACGCGAAGTTTATAAATTCATACACGGGTGCGAATTAGCCGCAAGAGATGTAGATAGACAACATCCAGGACTACATAGACTGCATTAAGCAGAGATTACATGGGGATGCATATGATTTAGTGAGGTCACAACGCTTCAATAGCCTCGAGGAATTCTACCTCACGATAAAAAGAGCATATTTACCAACGGTATCCTTAGACTCAGTGATAATAGGTATCCAAAGTTGTAGCCAGCTACTTAACGAGGATATACGACAGTTTGCAAGACGCTTAACCACTCTACGAACACAGGCACAAGAGATAGTTCGAACGAAATATAATGGAAACGGAGATATGGCACTTTTGAGTATGGTGGAAGGAGCCGTAGAGAAATCCTTTAAAACAGGGTTAAAGAACGCCGCATTGAAAATTTAAATGCTCAATGTTACGAAGAAAAGCATAGAACAAATGGTAGAACTAGCAATCGATGCACTCGAAAGCATACAAAACAGTAGCGTCCTCCACTCAGACCCCTTAAACTTTAATATGAATTCACCACGCCTCGCCACCATGCAGTATACCCAACAAGAACAAATTCAACATGAAAGTCAGGGCAGAGCTTCAGGAGGAAAAATTGCCAGGCAACCATCTTTGATACATAACACTACACAAGGAGCAGCGAATAGAATAATTTGCTCATTTTGTAACAAGCGAGGTCATACCAGGGACGATTGTTTAACTCGCAAGAACTCGCCGTATTGCCAAAAGTGTTTAAAATATGGGCACGAGACCAACTGGAGGTGTGACAACAAGGACAACAACAGAGTTGGGTCGAACAACAAAAATCAAAGGCCTACCAACCAAAGTATAGGAAATCAGCAAGGGAACCGACCCCAACAGAGTTGGCAATCTAACCAAGTCTAGCAGAATTGGTCTCAAAACCAATTCCAGCAAAACGGGAACCAAAAACGGGCGATAAACCCCAACCCAACTACACCCAACGGATTGCAGAGGAATCAGCAGAACAGGGCAAACCAAACGTTATGTCATTGGTGTAATAGACCAGGGCATATGATAAAGAATTGCGAGACAAAAAGGAATTGGGAATCATTGCAAAGTAATAGTCCGGGAAACTGGCAAGGGCCCAGAATAGGCCAATAATCTGGGGACCCAAAAATATTAGTAACTTAAGGCCAAATGAAGGAATAACAGTAATTCATACATCCGAACCGATTGTGGATACGTTACCAGCTTTAACAAACAAAGTGGTAACCGTAAGTCCTACATCGGAAGCGATTGTTGAAACGTTACCAACTTCAAGAGACTTCAAAATTAATATCAAGTTAAGAAAGACGGATAATAATAAAAACAACGTAACCGAGAGAAATCATACGCTCGGAGAAACAGTTGATTCAGAGATCCCAATTAAATTAGAGAAAAACCAAAATTTAAAAATACCGTGCTCAATGAATAAGTTAGCAAATAACAATAGAAATACAGAAACAGGAGTATCTAACGGCAATCAAACCCAGCTAAATGACGTGTTCATCGAATTACCTTGCGCAGAGGCTAATAATGGAAAACTCGTTTTACTGGTAGATACAGGAGCAGATACAAGCCTGATAAAGAAGTGTGCGATAAAAGATAGCACAATAATAGACAAGTCGAATAGGAAAGAATTGAGCGGAGCATTTGGAGGTTGTATGACAACAGAAGGATCAATTACTATGTGTCATAATGAGGTACAGTCCTTACGTTTAACGCTACACGTTGTGTCACTTAAACAAGGAGTACCAGCAGACGGCATATTAGGAAGAGATAACCTGTGGAACAACTCCATTATAAACACAATAGAAAAGATTTTAACACTCTTCAATGAAAGAAAAGAGGTTATTATGGAATTACCGATAAAAACTATCCAGCAGATAGAAGAGGAAAGCAAACAACACTACATACCAGTTGATGCAAGAACAATTACGATAGTACCATTAAAACTTCGTACAAAATTTAAGAATGTGGTAATTCATAAAGAAGAAATAGATCCAGGAATCTATATAGCGGACACATTAGTAAATGTGAAAAATAATACGGTTTATGCTCCGATATTAAACACGACAGAATATGATTACGAGATAAACAGCGAATTTGAACCAAAATTCACAAATTCCGACGAGTACACAATACAAAGTACTACGTCAATTAACGGTATAGGCAGAATAGATGCCAAAAGAAGAATAAATAAATTGCACAATGAAATTGAGTTAGATAAAGATTTAAATATAGAGGAAAAGAATTCAATGGAGGAAATAGTCAAATCTTTTCATGACGTCTTCCTATTAGACGGAGACGAACTCTCGTTTACAAGCGTATTGAAACACGAAATTCCAACAGGCGCAGATCAACCGCCAATAAATAGACAAAATCTTTGCTGAGGTCGACCCATTTCACTCGGGAAGTCATTCTATATTTTTATAATTATAGGATAAAGTATTAGAGAAAATAGGATTTTTTTTTTTTAAAAAGAAAATTAAGACTATCAAGAAGTAGAAGAATTAGTTACTGTGATTAGCAAATTGGCGAAATCAGAGTGACTTAACGTGGTAAAGTTCGGATGATAAAAGCAAATTGTTAAAAACAGTTTTCGTTGTATCATTTTCGGGTATGTGTCTTAGACATTTGACTTGTTAAATAAATTTTAACATTTAAGTAATTTGATTTCAAAGTCGCACATTTTAAGTTGATTAATTGATAATTCATTTTATTCGAGTTCAAGTCGCACAATTTTTCTTTTATTAAATAATACGTCATACATTCACAAATGGATGAAATTTAAAAAAGGGTAATAATCGGAATTACCATAAATTAAAACATTAAAAAGGAGTTATTTTGGTTATTTTAAAAACCAAAATTAAAAGTTAAACATTTAAAATATTGCGCTTAGAGACTTCATATCGGTTGGAGAATCAAAGCAAAGTTAGATTCGTTGTATCAAATAAAAAGCAATTATAATTGCTTGCTGATGAAAACAATTAAGGATGCCAAGCAATTAACAAAAAAATAACTCGAACGGGCTCACTAGGTTAATCGTACGAATTCGAAATCGCAAACGTTGCAGTTTTGTTGGCCGCTGAAATATAGAGACAGGTCGTTCGTTCCATTCTGTGAGGTCTTAAATTACCTCAGCGAAGTCGCGAAAATTTTGGCGCTTCGTCTCTGCTTGAAAGAAAGCAGAATAGCGCAGTCACGAAAATGTTGACGCTTTGGCTCTGCTTGAAACAAATCAGCAGCGGACGTCAGCGTACAGACTAATAAACAGATGTACAGCGAATGTTTATTGCACGCTCGATAAACGAAGCGAGCAAGAAAGCTAAGCCGTTTAAAGAAATTAAATCTTCATATGAAAATTTTAATTGTCTCGCATTAAAAAGTACTACGACTTGTATACAAAATTAAACGTGTAATAAAACGATGGAACGTTGAGTAGCGGCGCTAAGTAATCGTTTATAACATTTTTCACCAAACAGTTTAAAATAAATTTAAATTTATATCATTAGGAAAAATTTATGTATACTCTTACATAGGTAAATTGTAAACATTGGGAAAAATAAAACCCCATTAAACTATATGTCGTTCGTTTAATTAATGGCCGAGTCATTACAGGAGCAAGCTTACTTAGAATTAGATAGGACTCATAAAGAACTTAAACGCCAGTTGGGGGAGTTTATATCTAAATATTGGGCAATTTTAAAAGGAACTGTAGGCAACAAAGAGAACTTAGAGTTGATAAAGTCTAGAGTAGGGGAGTTAGGAGACCTTACAAGTGTAGAAAGAGCAGACGCGATAGTAGAGGAACTGCTTATATTCCTAAACCAGATAATAGATAATAAGACAGAGGATTCAAAAGCATGGGAATCAGAATTTAACGCACTGAAGAATAGGTACGATAACTATTTAGTTGATAAAGTGTTTCAGGAAGATTTACTCAGGAAATTAGAGTGTGAAAACGTAAAATTAAGAGAACTATTAGAGAGGAAGCGACTAACCGAAGAAACGTAGAATAGAACATTAGAACAGGGATTTGCACAGAAATCAAGGGAAGACTGTAGTTCTTTAGAAGACGCAAATAGACGAATACACGAGCTAAAAGAGCAGAATAGACTTCTAAGTCAGAAAATGTCGCTAGATCACAACCAGTCACTCTTTCATAAGGAACCAAATCCGCCTGCAGTTATTCCGAAGGACGGCAACGCAAGGTCTCTCCCACAAATTAGGACACAAAAGATCAAACCAGAATGGGTATTGGAGAAATAGCTAAAAATACAAATAGGCTGGTACCACTCTTTTCTGGAACACATTCGCCAGACTTACGCGGCGAGGTGTATAAATTCATACACGGGTGCGAATTAGCCGCAAGAGAGGTGGGTAAAGACAATATTCAGGACTACATAGACTGCATTAAGCAAAGACTACATGGGGATGCCTATGATTTAGTTAGGTCAAAACGATTCAATACCCTCGAGGAATTCTACCTCACCATAAAAAGGGCATATTTACCAACGGTCTCCTTAGACTCAGTGTTAACAGCGATCCAAAGTTGTAACCAATTACTTAACGAGGATATACGACAGTTTGCAAGACGCCTGAACACCCTACGAACACAGGCAGTAGAGTTAATTCGAACGCAATATGACGGAAAAGGAGATATGGCAATTTTGAGTATGGTGGAAGGGCCCGTCGAGAAATCCTTTAAATCAGGGCTTAAGAAAGCCGCATTGAGGATTTATATGCTCAATGTGACGGAGAAAAACATCGAAGAAATGGTAGAGTTAGCCATAGATGCACTCGAAACCATACAAAGCAGTAGCATCTTTCACGCAGACCCCTTAAACGTAAACAGGAATTCAGCACTTCTTGCCAGCATGCCGATTACGCAACAAGAACAAATTCAACACGGAAGTCAGGGCAGAGCTTCAGGGGGAAAAAACGTCAGGCAACTAAATAGGATACAAAATACTCCACAAGGAGCGGCAGAACTCGCCGTATTGTCAAAAGTGTTTAAAATACGGACACGAGGCAAACTGGAGGTGTGACCAAAAGGGAGGCCAGAAAAATGTGGCAAGAAACACATATCAAGGGCCCAATTATCAAACTCAAGGAGTTCAGCAATTGAATCCACCCCAGAAAAATTGGCTGGCAAACCAAGTCCAACGAAACTGGCAGCCAAACCAACCACAGCAGAATTGGCCTCAGAACCAATTCCAGCAGACCGGGAATCAGAAAGGGTCAATAAACCCCAACCCAAATACACTTAACGGGTTACAGAGGAATCCGACAAACAGAGCAAACCAAACGCTATGTCATTGGTGTAATAGACCAGGACACATGATAAAAAATTGCGATGCAAAAAGGAATTGGGAATCGTTACAAAGTAATCGTCCGGGAAACTATCAAGGGCCCAGAACAGGCCAATAATCTGGGAACCCAAGAATATTAGGAACTTAAGGCCAAATGAAGGAGTAACAGTAATTCATACATCCAAACCGATTGTGGATACGTTACCAACTTTAAGAAATAAAGCGGTAACCGTAAGTCCGACATCGGAAGCGATTGTTGAAACGTTACCACTTTCAAGAGACTTAAAAATTAATATCAAGTTAAGAGGGACTGATAATAATAAGAAAACCAACGTAACAGAGAGAAATCATACGTTTGGAGAAACAGATGATTTAGAGATGCCAATTAAGTTGAAAGATAAAAACCAAAATTTAAATATACGGATACCGTGCTCAATGAATAAGTTAGCAATTAAAAATAAAAATATAGAAACAGGGGTATCTAACTGCAATCAAACCCAGCTAAATGACGTGTTCATCGAATTACCTTGCGAAGAGGCTATAAATGGATAGATACAGGAGCAGATACAAGCCTGATAAAGAGGTGTGCGATAAAAGATAGCACAATAATAGACAAGTCGAATAGGAAAGACTTAAGCAGAGCATTTGGAGGTTGTGTGACCACAGAAGGATCGACTACTATATGTCATAATGAGGTACAGTCCTTACGTTTAACGCTACACGTGGTGTCACTTAAACAAGGAGTACCGGCAGACGGCATATTAGGAAGAGATAATTTGTGGAACAACTCCATTATAAATACAATGGAAAAGAGTTTAACACTCTTCGATAAAAGGAAAGAGGTTATTTTAGAATTACCGATAAGAGCTATCGAGCAGATTGAAGAGAAAAGTAAACAATACTACATACCAGTTAACTCAAGAACGATTACGATAGTACCATTAAAACTACGTACAAAATTTAAGAATGTTTTAATTCAGAAAGAAGAAATAGATCCAGGAATCTATATAGCAGACACATTAGTAAATGTGAAAAATAATACGGTTTATGCTCCGATATTAAATACGACAGAGTATGACTACGAGATAAACAGCGAATTTAAACCAAAATTCAGAAATTTCGACGAGTACATAATACAAGGTACGACGTCAATTAATAGTATAGGCAGAATAGATGCCAAAAGAAGAATAAATGAATTGCTCAAGGAAATTGAGCTAGATAAACATTTAAATATAGAGGAAAAGAATTCCATAGAAGAAGTAATAAAATCATTTCATGATGTCTTCTTATTAGAAGGAGACACTTAAAACACGAAATTCCAACACGCGCAGATCAGCCGCCCATAAACAGAAAACAGTACAGATTACCTCAAATACATAGGGAGGAAATAAATAAGCAAGTAAACAAACTTCTAGATGATGGCATAATCACGCATAGCACATCACCATGGAACTCGCCGTTACTTTTAGTGCCCAAGAAGAGTGGCAAGGACGGCGAGAAAAAATGGAGACTTGTAATAGATTACAGGAAGCTCAATGAAGCAACGATTAAACAAGTTTTTCCCATTCCTCGTATTGACGAAATCTTAGAGCAATTAGGCCATAGCAGATATTTTACAACGCTAGATTTGGCAAGTGGATATCACCAAGTCTTAGTCGATGACAGGGATAAGGAGAAAACAGCATTCAGTACAGGACTAGGGCATTTCGAATTCAATCGAATGCCATTTGGGCTCACAGGTGCCCCAGGCACTTTTCATAAGATAATGAATCATATCCTAACAGGTCTACAAGGCATAGACTGTTTTGTTTATTTAGATGACATAGTTATCTACGGCAGAAATTTGAAACAACACGAACAAAGGTTATGTTCAGTATTACAAAAATTACGTGAACATAATCTAAAACTTAATACAGGGAAATGCAGATTTCTAAGAAGAGAAATTGTTTATTTAGGACATAAATGCACAGATCAGGGCGCACTCCCTGACCCCAGCAAAGTGAAATGCGTTAAGAGCATTCCACCGCCTAAGAATAAAAAGGAGGTGCAGGCATACTTAGGACTAGTGAATTATTATAGAAAATTCATACCGGGCACGGCAAAGATAGCACTGCCTATTAACAAACTACTACGTAAAGACGCCAAGTTTATCTGGACACAAGAATGCCAGAAAGCGTTTGAATCACTAAAAAAGGCAATAATTACAACACCGGTTTTGGAATATCCGGATTTTGAAAAAGAATTCATATTAACTACTGATGCAAGTAACGAAGCGTTAGGCGCAGTACTTTCTCAGGGTAAAATAGGCGAAGATAGGCCGATAGCCTTCGCTAGCAGAGCCTTGAATGACGCAGAAAAGCGTGACTCAACTATAGAAAAGGAGTTCTTAGCCATTGTCTGGGCAACAAAAAATTTTAGAGCGTATCTGTTAGGAAGATCATTTAAAATAGTGACAGACCATCAACCGTTAAAAGGAATAGCAAACATAAAGGACCAGACGTCAAGACTGGCAAGGTTTAGACACAAGTTGCCAGAATACAATTTCGAAATCTTATATAAGCCAGGAAAGAAAAACTTAAATGCAGACGCGTTAAGCAGAATTCCACAGGAAAAACACAGAACAAATAGCAGCCGTACAAACACGGTCAAAAGCAAAAACAGCTAACCAAGATCAAAATCAAGGAACAGCCGTTGAAATCGATAAAGATGATGAGGAATCGGGAAACGGAACAAATAACACAGCAGCATTGCTATCCGACCCGAAACAAATAGAAACAGTAATCAAAGACTTTCACAATTCACCACTGGGAGGACATCAGGGTGCAGTGAAAACATATTTAAGAATACGGAAACAATTTAGATGGCCCGGAATGCAAAGACAAATCAAAGATTATGTCAAAACCTGTCCAAAGTGCCAAGCGAACAAAAGTTCGAAGTTAACAAAAATGCCCATGGTGTTAACGGAGACACCAAAGCGGCCGTTTGACAAAGTTTATATGGACATAGTAGGTATTCTACCAGAAACTGTGTCTGGCAATAAGTACATCTTAACGTTTCAAGATGACTTTTCGAAATTTATGGAATGTACAGCTATCCCAGACGCGGAAGCAAGTACTGTCTCCAGGGCTTTTTATGACGAAGTAATCACGCGTTACGGAATTCCGCGGATTTTAATTACAGATAACGGAACTAATTTCATTTCGGAATTGTTCTCAGGTACTTGTAAATTGTTAGGAATAAAGAAATTACATATAACACCATATCATCCGCAAGCTAATGGCTCATTAGAGAGAAGCCACAGACCTTTAGCGGAATATTTGCATAGTTTTGCTAAAGAAGACGGGTCGAATTGGTATCAATGGTTAACTGCAGCCATGCACGTTCACAACCACACACCCCACATTACGACCAAGCAAACTCCGTTTCGTACCTTATTCGGATTCGACATAGAAATTTAGACTAATTTAAAAAGGAAGTGTAGTCCGGTTTATAATGCGGAAGATCCAAATAAAGTTTTGAAATTCCAAGTTCAAAGAGCTCACGAAATAGTGAGGAAAAATCAGGAAATGGCTAAAAGGGCAGCCAAAAATCAGTATGACAATAAATTAAATGTAGTAGAATTTACAGTAGGAGATAGTGTATTAATTAAAAATCAAAATAGGAAAAATAAGTTATCTGCAATATGGATAGGTCCATATAAAGTAGTAAAGATTAAAAGTCCAATTATTACAGTTTTAAATATTAAGGGAAGAGAAAAACCTTTCCACAATAACTTACTTAAGTTATATAATATCAATTAAATAGGAGTATAGGATTAATTAGACTATTACATAGGACACTATCAGAATAACTAAACTAGGAAAATAGGGTTAGGAGACAGTAAATTAAGTTATTTACAATAATAAAGTTATTAGGAGTAGGAAAAAGTAAATGAATATAATATATAATAGGATAGAATAAAAAGATATGCATGGGTTATAAACTATAAACAAGATAGAGATACAATATGACAGTAACAACAGAATGCAATAAAACTATGTTATATCTTAAAATCGAGTGTGGTCTTCCTTCTAGTCTCTCAATTGTCCTCTGGACAATTAATAAAACTCCTTGTTGATTGATTTCGGTTAGCTTTTATTTTTATTTCCTTTTCACTTCTACTTTTATAATCACTCTTATTTTACTCTGAGAACTTCTTGTGGACACCTTTTGTCCTTACTATCACTATTTTTAATTAACACTATTTTACAAACCGCGCGACTCTATACGCGCGTAACCGACCTCGTCGTTTGGATAATATTTTTTGACTCTCGTTGGAATCTTTTCTAGATTCCAAGTTAGCTCGGTCGACACAGACGTCGACCGAACTGAAGTGGGTCAGTATGCCGTGTTTCGCAATTTCCATTATTTCGCAATATTAAAATTGTAATATTCGCAGAATCAATGCGCGGAAGAAAATCGTTCTCAATTTAATTCTTCCGCGTGTGGATTCTGATCGTTTGGTCTTTCAAGCCAAGCGTTTTTATGGTTTGGAAGCTTGCTACTGAAAGCTAGCTTCCACAATCCATTTAAATACGACGTGTTCTGGTTGCTACCTTGGCTTTTGAATTTACTTTAAACGAAGCTTGACTAAAGCTTTTGGCTTACCAAGCAAAGTGCTGTGGTTGCATTAATGTGAACTTGGCCTTGACTCACTCGCGGAGTAGTATTATAAAAACAATAATACTGGCCTTGAAAGTTCTTGTCAAACGGAAGAGGAAATTGCGATCGCGACATACAACATCCCTCCACCCTCGGGGAAGAAAAATTTAGTATCGTACAAAACGATATTAAATTTTTCTTGTACATCTATTGTTTGTTGAATTGGGGGTGGTCGTGTGTTTAGGTTGATTTTGCTTATTGTCTACTTATGTGTGTTAGTGTATTTCATTTCATGAAGATTTTATGTGCTACGTCAATATTCATTAGTTATTAGTAATGATTACAACAACTTCAATACACTTAATTATTAACCAAAGTTGTAATAAAAACCGCCGCCTTTCTTCGGTGTCATCTATGTGTAGGTGGATGATGATTTGGTGTGGATATTGATGTTCTTGTTGTTGTTGTTGATGGTTTGGCTGTTAATGTACACCCCGTTGTCTCGATGTCTTCTTCTCGATGTGTTGTGGGAATGTTGCTGCGGGGTAGCTGACGTGGTAGGTGCTAGGCTTGATGATCAGATGCAGATGTTCGTTGCCGGTAGTATCGTTGTCCCGCAGTTGGGATCAATTGGTTTTCACTGCACGGTAGTTGATGGTTGAGATGTTACCAAGATCATCATTTGTAACATCTTGCTAAACATCTTCAATTTTTCTTGTCGATAGAGGTGATGTTTTTTAAATCGCTGCCGCTTGAGGTAATGCTGTAGAGTGTGACTTGTGCCAGGGGAGAATGCATCGCCGTAAATTTAACTGGCGAGCCTGTGACTGGCCGTATTAGTAGTTGTCGACTAGCTGCTTCATTGCCGCGACGCTACGCTAAGTTTCGCTTGAGGTTGATCTGTTAGGTTGTCAGGCTGTCATCATGATTCGCTGTTGCGCAGCCACTATGTTGTAAGTAGCTGCTGCAGATGGTTTACGTCTCTATTTTGTTTCGAGTCTCATTGCGGTGGTTTTGGTCTCCACTCGATCTCAAGGTACTGTGTATCCGTCACCCTTATCATTCGGTAATTTTCAGGTTCAAATTGCTGCTGTTAGACCTATTGATAGTATCTCCGTGTTTTGTGGTCGAATGCTGCTGCATTGCTGTATTGAATTGCTTGTTTGTCGCAACAATTCCATCTTTGGTTGTGGTCGCTACGCTGATCCAGCTACCCTTCCCCCTTCGAGTTGGCGGGGCGGTATTTGTCGCCCTGTAGTCGTGTGTTGTTTGCGCCTTCTGCTGCTCTATTGGATGTACATCGGCCTCCCTCTGCATGCTGTCTTCTTCTTATATTTTTACATTGTATTCTATTGCATATTCATTCAACTTTAACATATTTCAATTCTTTATTTCTGTTTTTACCATAGATATATGTATTTTTGGTTGAATATAATTTGTTTATTACAACTTTGAAATAAATTGAATTTCAATTAACATTTAATTAATTTATTTTAATAACGTTATTTTTCATGCCACTACAATATTTATGTAATTTCTTTCTTATTTTAATGTACGATTTTATTCTTCTTTTTAATCAATACCTAATTATGTTATTTTGTGAAAGTTAAGTGCAATTCTTTTTCCTTTTCCTTAATAACTATATATTCTTTCCTAATTTGCTTAATCTTCTTAATTTCATATCTTATTCTGAATTACAAGTAAGTTAAGTTTTAAATTATTTTTATATGTGTATATGTGTACATTTGTAAATGTACTTTAACTATTGTCAATATATTTATGTGTATAACAACGGTTACATTATGTCTTTTGTTTTACTGTTATTTTTATTATTAGTTTCGTATTAAATTTTTTTTTTCTATGCCTAAGAAGGACATAAAGTGTTGATGTAACATGCGTAAAAAAAACAAATATTTTTCCTCTCTTATTTATTTGATATATATTTTTTTTTTTCTTTGTCTTGCTTATTTTGAAGTTGTTCACCTTTGGTGTTTTTATTTTTCTTTTCTACCTTTTGTTTTTTCCATTAGCTGTTTTAAAACTGACACTGCATTCTGCTCGTGTTCAGTTGCTCTGCTTTGTTGCATTGCTTGCGTTAATCGCTCAATTCTTAAATTTTGCTTTATTTGTTATTAACGCGGTGTCGTTACTATTTTACATGGAACATTAATGAACTACATTTTATAGGACCGTACATTACATTACATATTTTGTACTAATTTTATTTCATAGGTTTAAGAAGAATTGATTTATGTATTATTATAATTATAATTATTCAATATTAATATTTAGGATTAGAAGAATACTTCACAAGATTTGAGGCAATTATTTTCTGTCTTATATTTATTTATCTTTTATTCCTATGTCTGTATTTTGGTGCAGATATAATTTTGAAAATGTGTTTATGCATAAACTAAGTCTTTATGCATAGATTTCATGTGCATTTATTTCTAAAATAATTGCAAATGCAACAGATATGGCTGTGTATTTAACGGAACAGCTAGTTTACATGTACCGTATATTATCAATTAAAATTAATAAAAACTAAAAAGTTCAACCCAAAATTAAAAAAAATTACTCAAATTTTCTTATGAGTTTTCTTTTCTTATATTTTCACGCTTAAATAAACAAGTTGTTGCTTATTTAAACGCTATTCTGATTTCTTTTTTATTTCTTTGTTGAATTTTTCATTATGAAATTTGATGATTGTTAAAATTATTAGTAATAAACTTAAAAATGTTAATTTCATACTATCCTATGATATATGCCATCAATCCTATTCTACACTAAATTTTTGTATCCTACTCCTAATAAGGTGACTATTCTGATTAACTTAATGTTCTCCTAACTCTATTTTAGTATTTTAAGTTATTTTATCCTATTTCCTTATTCGAAGTTATTTTAACGTACTCCTACTTAATTGTCTAGTTAATCCTATTTCCTTCTTAATTGCTATTGTATAACTTAAGTAAGTTATTATGGAAAGGTTTTTCCCTTCCCTTAATTTTTAAAACTGTCGTAATTGGAGTTTTAATCTTTGCTACCTCATATGGTCCTATCCATATTGGTGAAAACTTATTTTTCCTAGTCTGATTCTTAATTAATACCTTATCTCCTACTTGAAATTCTACTGAATTTAACTTATTATCATAATGATTTTTGGCTACTTGTTTAACCATTTCCTGGTTTTTCCTCACTATTTCGTGAGCTCTTTGAACTTGGAATTTCAAAACTTTATTCGGATCTTCGGCGTTATATACCGGACTACACTTCCTTTTTAAGTTAGTCGGCATCTCCGTATCGAATCCGAATAAAGTGCGAAACGGTGTTTGCTTAATCGTAATGTGGGGTGTGTGGTTGTGAACATGCATAGCAGCAGTTAACCACTGATCCCAATTCGACGCATCTTCCTTAGCAAAACTACGCAAATATTCCGCTAACGGTCTGTGGCTTCTCTCTAATGAGCCATTAGCTTGCGGATGATATGGTGTTATATGTAATTTCTTAATTCCTAATAATTTACAAGTATCTGAGAACAATTTCGAAATGAAATTAGTTCCGTTGTCCGTAATTAGAATTCTTGGAATTCCGTAACGCGTAATTACTTCGTCATAAAAGGCTCTGGCGACAGTACTTGCTTCCGCGTCTGGGATAGCTGTACATGCCATAAATTTTGAAAAGTCATCTTGAAACGTTAAGATGTACTTATTTCCAGACACAGTTTCTGGTAGAATACCTACTATGTCCATATAAACTTTGTCAAACGGCCGCATTGGTGTATCCGTTAACACCATGGGCATTTTTGTTAACTTCGAACTTTTGTTCGCTTGGCACTTTGGACAGTTTTTGACATAATCTTTGATTTGTCTTTGCATCCCTGGCCACCTATATTGTTGCCTGATTCGCAGGTAAGTTTTCACTGCTCCCTGGTGACCCCCTAATGGTGTATTATGAAAATCTTTGATGACAGTCTCTATTTGTCTTGGATTTTCTAATAGAAAGGTGTTTTCGTTTTGAGGTATGCCTGAAGTATCTGGTTCTACAGGCGTCGGACTTGTACTCGTTTCATCACTACCTCCTTGGTTTTTTATTTCTATTTCTTTTGTCCTAGAGCGTGTCTGGACTGCTGTTACTACATTACGATTTTGTGGAATTCTACTCAACGCGTCCGCGTTCAAATTTTTCTTGCCTGGCTTATATATGATTTCGAAATCATACTCTGACAACTTGTGTCTGAATCTTGCCAGTCTAGAAGTTTGATCCTTTAAATTCGCTATTCCCTTTAACGGTTGGTGATCAGTAAATATTTTAAAAGGTCTGCCTAAGAGATATGCTCTGAAATTTTTTGTCGCCCAGACTATTGCAAAAATTCCTTTTCTATCGTGGAATATCTTTGTTCTGTGTCGCGTAGCGCTCGGCTAGCGAAAGCTATTGGCCTATCCTCGCCTACGTTCCCTTGAGAAAGGACCGCGCCTAACGCTTCATTACTTGCGTCGGTAGTTAAAAGAAATTCCTTTGAAAAATCTGGATATGCTAACACTGGTGGTGACATAACTAATTCTTTTAATTGTTCAAACGCTTTCTGACAGCCTTCTGTCCAGACGAACTTCGCGTCTTTTCTCAACAATTTGTTAATGGGAAGTGCTATTTTTGCGGTTCCCGGTATAAATTTCCTATAATAATTAACAAGGCCTAGGAAGGCTTGTACTTCCTTTTTATTTTTAGGAGGCGGAATGTTTTTAACGCACTCCACCTTGCTAGGGTCTGGAAGTGCTCCATGTTCTGAACACTTGTGTCCTAAATATACGACTTCTCGTCGTAGAAATTGGCATTTGCTAATGTTTAATTTTAAGTTGTTTTCCCTAATGACTTCGAAAACCTTAGTTAACCTTTCTTTATGCTGTCCCAGGTTTGTTGCATATACGACTATGTCGTCTAAATAAACAAAACAATCCATACCCTGAAGTCCTGTCAGAATATGATTCATAAGTCGTTGAAACGTCGCTGGGGCGCCGGTTAACCCGAAAGGCATTCGGTTGAACTCAAAATGTCCTAACGCTGAACTAAATGCGGTCTTTTCTTTGTCTGTATTATCCATTATGACTTGGTGGTACCCACTTGCCAAGTCTAACGTCGAAAAATATCTACTACTGCCTAACTGATCCAATATCTCATCTATTCTAGGCAGTGGAAAAACTTGTTTAACTGTGGCCTCATTTACCTTCCTATAATCTATAACTAAGCGCCATTTCTTTTCTCCATCTTTTCCATTCTTCTTTGGAACTAGAAGTAGTGGTGAGTTCCATGGAGATACGCTTGGGGATATTAAATCCTCTTCTAGTAATTTATGAATTTGTTTATTCATTTCTTCCCTATGTGTTTGAGGAATTCGGTACTGTTTTTGGTTAATTGGTGGCTGATCCACCTTTATTGGAATTTTGTGCGTTATTACTGGGGTGTATGTCAATTTGTCACCCTCTAAAAGAAAAATATCATTATATTTCGCACATAATTTTGTTATGGATTCTCTTTCCTCTTGGTTTAAGGAAGGATCCAATTCTAAATCGTTCATTAAAACATTCATCCGTTGCGCCATGTCTGCATTACTTATACTATTGATGGTAGTCCATTGATTGTCCGAAACCTCACTTAGCTTATATTTGTGGAAATCACTAAATCTCGGTACAAAGTTGTCACTAAGAATGAAATCTTTTACCGTTGAATTTAGGATTGGTACTTTGACCTTTTTATTTTCCACAATTGCTAGAGTTTCTCCCAGGTACACTCCTGGTGCAATCTCTTGTTTATGAACTACCACAGTCGTAACTTTAGTTTTAATTCTTAACGGCGTTATTCTAACCGTTCTTGCTTCAATGGTTATACTATTTTTGATACTTTGATCTTCTGTATTTTTGATGCCTAGTAGTGGCAATTTAATTATAAATTCTTTATTGTTATTAAATAAGGTTAAGTTTTTACTGAGCGTGTTTATAATGGATCTGTTCCACATGTTGTCTCTACCCAGTATGCCGTCCGCCGGTACCCCTTGTTTAAGTGACACAACGTGTAGCGTTAAACGTAAGGGCTGTACCTCATCATGGCATATGCTGGTGGACCCTATTGTGGTTATACAGCCTCCAAATGCTCCACTTAATTCCCTTTTAACCTTTCTATTTATAATGGCGTCTTCCTTTAATGCACATTCTTTTACTAGGCTTGTATCCGCTCCTGTATCCACCAGTAAAATGAGTTTTCCATTTCTCGCCTCTACACAAGGCAGTTCAATGAACACATCACTTAACGTGGTTGAATCCCAATTGGATACTTCCTTTATAGTATTTTTATAGTTATTATTAAAATTATTCGTTAACCACGAACGTATTGCTTTCTTGTCCTGTAATTGTAACATAAAAATTTTAAATTTTGCTTATACTTTTAGTTTTATTTTATTTGCAAGTGCCTTTATGTCTGTAATATATTCTGATATATTAAGACTATCGCTCCTTGCTTTATAACGTTGAAAATTGAGACACATTGTTTTTACAATCGAGGTACATGCTAACTGTATAATTAGCAAGGTGATTATTAAAATTCCTGCTCCCATTTCTATTATTTTCTTTGCTTTATTTGTTATTTTACTGACTGCTTCATTTAAAGCATTTACTTTATGATTCTGTTTGATAATTTTTATTTTATTATTAAAGTTGTACCCCATATTTTTAGCTTTATTAGCTCCTAATATATCTGAAGTCTGTAACGTATCCACGATCTCTTCCGATGTTGGACGTACGGTTACTACTTCCTTTGGCCTTAAATTTCTATTATGGTTGGGGTCCCAGATTATTGGCCTTGTCTGGGCCCTTGCCGGTTTCCCTGCTGATTATTCTGCAGAGTCTCCCAACTTTTTTTTGCTGTACAGTTCGCTACTATATGTCGTGGTCTATTGCACCAATGACATATCGTTTGGCTCACTCTGTTTGGCGGGTTCATAGGAGTCTGATTCCTTTGCAAACCGTTAAGTGTATTAGGATTGGGGTTTATTGACCTTCCTTGATTCCCGTTCTGTTGAAATTGGCACCATTGGTTTTGATTCCAATTTTGTTGGGTTTGGTTTGGCTGCCAGTTTTGTTTTACCTGGGTTGGTTGCCAGTTCTGTTGTATTTGGTTTGATTGTCTATTTGGCTGGATTGGATTCCCTTGCTGCCTTCCTTGATTTCGAAAATTAGTCCCTTGATATGTGTTCCTTGCCACATTATTCTGGCCTCCTTTTTGGTCACACCTCCAGTTTGGCTCGTGTCCATATTTTGAACACTTGTGGCAATATGGTGTGTTCTTCCGAGTTAAGCAATCATCTCTAGTATGTCCTCGCTTGTTGCAAAAAGAGCATATTATTCTCTCGGTCGCTCCTTGTGGAGGGTTTTGTGTCCTGGGCGGTTGCCGAACAAATTGTTCTCCTGTAGCTCTGCCCTGGCTTCCCTGTTGAGTTTGCTCTTGCTGGTTGTTCATTGAGGCACGAAAAGGTGAATTCATGTTAATGTTTAAATGGTCTGTCTGGAGGGAGCTACTGTGTATGGTTTCGAGTGCCTTTACGGCCAATTCTACCATTTGTTCAATGGTTTTATTCGTCACATTGAGCATATAAATTCTCAATGCGGCGTCCCTTATTCCTGTTTTAAATGATTTTTCTACGACCCCTTCCAGCATACTTAATAGTGCCCTATCTCCATCTCCGTTGTAATCCGTTCGAATTATCTCTATAGCCTGTGTTCTTAGCGCGTTTAGGCGTCTTGCAAACTGTCTTATATCTTCATTAAGCAGCTGGCTACAATTTTGGATACTCTGTATGACTGTATCTAAGGTGATTTTAGGTAAATACGCCCTTTTTATTGTGAGGTAGAATTCCTCGAGGCTATTGAAGCGTTCTGACCTCACCAAGTCATAGGCATCCCCATGCAACCTCTGCTTAATGCAGTCTATGTAGTCCTGACTATTGTTTGTACCTACTTCCCTTGTGGCTAATTCGCACCCTTGTATAAATTTGTAGACTTCGCCGCGTAAGTCTGGTGACTGTGTGCCCGAAAAGAGCGGTACCACCCTATTTGTAATCTTGGCTATCTCACCTATACCCATTTTATGTATGTTATCTGTCGTCCTAATTTGTGTAAATGACCTTCCGTTGTAATCTTCCGCAATAACTGCGGACGGAGTAGCTTCCTTATGATAAAGCGTCTGATCGTTAGCTAATTCTATTTCTTGCTGTAGCCGTCTGTTTTCCTCTTTCAATTCTTGGATTCTTTTGTGCGCTTCTTCTAAAGAACTGCAGTCTTCTCTAGATTTCTGTGAAAATCCCTGTTCTAACGTTCTATTCAACGTTTCCTCAGTTATTCCCTTTTTCTCTAATAGTTCCCTTAGTTTTATGTTCTCGCCCTCTACGTTCCTTAGTATATCCTCCTGAAATACTTTATCTACTAAGTAATTATCATACCTATTCTTCAGTGCATTAAATTCTGATTCCCATGTCTTGGAATCTTCTGTCTTATTCTGTATTATCTGGTTTAGGAATGTAAGCAATTCCTCTACTACTGCGTCTGCTCTTTCTACACTTGTAAGGTCTCCTAGCTCCCCTACTCTAGACTTTATCAACTCTTAGTTCTCTTTGTTGCCTACAGTCCCTTTTAAAATTGCCCAATATTTAGATATAAACTCCCCCAACTGGCGTTTCAGTTCTTTATGAGTCCTATCTAATTCTAAGTAACCCTGCTCCTGTAATGACTCGGCCATTAATTAAACGAACGACATATAGTTTATTGTTTTTTATTTTATTAAAATATACACATGTCTTGTATCTGTAAATTTTTCCCAATTTTCCGTACTTAAATTTTTATTAAAGCGATTACTTAGCGCCACCAATTATCGTTTAATCGTTTCATTAAACGATTAATTCTTTATACTACTCGTAGTACTTTGGATTGAGAAACCATTAAAATTCTTAATATGAAGTTTCAACTTCCTTAACCTGTTCAGATTTCATGTTCGCTTCGTTTACCGAGCGTGCAGTAAACATTCGCTGTACATCTGTTTATTCGTCTGTACGCTGACGTCCGCTGCTGCTTTGTTTCAAGCAGAGCCAAAGCGTCAAAATTTTCGCGACTGCGCTATTCTGCTTTCTTTCAAGCAGAGACGAAGCGTCAAAATTTTCGTGACTGCGCTATTCTGCTTTCTTTCAAGCAGAGACGAAGCGTCAAAAGTTTCGTGACTTCGCTAAGGTAATTTAAGACCTCACAGAATGGGACGAACGACCTGCCTCTATTTTTCAGCGGCCAACGAAACTGCAACGTTTGCAATTTCGAATTCGGGCGATTAACCTAGTGAGCTCGTTTGAGTTCTTTCTCAGTTAAGTGCTTTCTATCTTTGCTTGTTTTTCTCAGCAAGCAATTTTAATTGCTTGTTAGTGAAACAATGATTCTAATTTTTCTTTGATTCTTCAACCGATATGAAGTCTCTAAGCGCATTACTTTAAATGTTTTCTTCTAACAATGGTTTTAAAATAACCTCATGCTTCATGTCATGCCCTTACGACCGTGTGACGTATTGTTTAGAAAAAATGTTTCACTTTGAATTCAGACAAACTGATTAATTATCGATTAACCAAATTACAATGTGCGACTTTGAAATCAAATACATTAACTGTTAAAACTTATTTAACCTGTGTAATTTGAGGACAAAAGTCTAAGACACACCCGAAAAATGTGCGGCTCTGAAAACAAGTTAATCGTTAAAATTTGTTTAACGTGTTTAATTTGAACTCAAACGCCTAAGACACACTTGAAAACGATACAACGAAAACTTACACTCTACGCGTTTTGTTTTTGTCTCTATTATATTGCTGTTATTAACAATTTGCCTTAATCGTCCGAACTTTACCACGTTAAATATAACTTATTTAAGTTAATAAAGTACTCTTGATCTCTGCCAATTTGTTACTCACAGTAACCAATAACTTAAATTAACAAAAACCAAAATTCGTCCTTAATTTGATTAATTTAATTTAGGTTGAATTCCGTTTATAATATTTTTAAAAATAAGTTTTTTTTTTTTTTTTTTTTTTTTTTGGTTATATTTTCTTTCAATTTTTTGATTTAATTTGAATTGTATTTCGGTTTAGAACCTAGCAAATTACAAATTCCTTATTTGCTTAAATTTAAATTTGTTTGTTTTAAAATTAAATTAAAACTTGTTAGCTTATTAGATCTAGGTCTAACTTTCCATTAAGTTTTTAACGCACTTTGATTTCCTTAAATTTTTTCTTGCTTTATTCCACTATATTTGATTTAAGGTGAGTTTTAATTTTTGACTTGACTAATTCTTGTATTCAACCAATTAGTCCTCATATCTACTAAATGACTATTAAACCTATAGAATGGCTTCCCGAGTGAAAAGGGTCGACCTCAGCAAAGATTTTGTCCAGCTAATGCTATTGGACAGATAAGTTTGCTGTGCATCATCCTTTTGATGAAAACCGATGATTTTGGGACCTGAAAGTTATTTTATGTTGTATATAATATATATAAAATAATATAGTTGATATAATAATATTTCTATATAATACTATAATAATATTTTAGTATTATTAATATCCTTTAAATACATTACTAAATTATTGTTTCACTTATTGTTGTTGCACTTTAATTAAAAATTTTTTTTTTTTTTTTTTTTTTAAGCTACTTTCTTATCTCACTTCACTTTTAACTAATTAACTTTTAACTAACTAAGCTACTATTCTTATTTTTCTTTTTCATATTTTATTTTTACTCACTTTTTACTCAATCGAGCGATCCTCGGCTCGAAAATCCGGCTGCGCCAATTGTTATATCTTAAATTCGAGTGTGGTCTTCCTTCTAGTCTCTCAATTGTCCTCTGGACAATTAATAAAACTCCTTGTTGATTGATTTCGGTTAGCTTTTATTTTTATTTCCTTTTGTTGTATGTCGCGATCGCAATTTCCAGTTCCGGGAGATAAGAACTTTCAAGGCCAGTATTATCGTTTTATAATACTACTCCGCGAGTGAGTCAAGGCCAAGTTCACGTTATTAATGCAACCACAGCACTTTGCTTGGTAAGCCCGAAGGTTTACTTTACTTTGGTTTAGTAAAGCTTTGGTTTTATTAACTGCTAAAGCCAAGTCAGCAACCGGAGCTTGGCAATTGGACTGGATTGTGGAAGCTAGCTTTCAATAGCAAGCTTCCAAACCATTAAAACGCTTGGTTTAAAATAACCAACGATCAGAATCCACACGCGGAAGAATTAAATTGAGAACGATATTCTTCCGCGTATTGATTCTGCGAATTTGACAATTTCAATATTGCGAAATAATGGAAATTGCGACACACGCCAACACCGACCCACTTTGGTTCGGTCGACGGGTGCGTCGACCAAGCCAGAGTGGAAACCAGAAAAAGATTCGAACGGAGTCTTGTAGTAAAATTCAACCGAAGAAGTCGTTCTTCAGAATCGCGCATCAAGTCGCGATTTAGCTTTTAAGATAGTAGTACTAAAAAGAGTCTTGTTAATTTAATTAATAGTGTAACTAATCATAAGTGTAAATAACAACGAGTGTAGTTATAACAGTAGTGAAATACTGTGAAAAATAATAATAAATATAAAACAAAAAATAGTAAACCAACGACCAGGAGTTTTACTTGCTGTCCAAAGGACAACAGAGATATCTCAAGAGCACCCCTAAAATAGTTACAACACTTTTCACTTCTACTTTTATAATCACTCTTATTTTACTCTGAGAACTTCTTGTGGACACCTTTTGTCCTTACTATCACTATTTTTAATTAACACTATTTTACAAACCGCGCGACTCTATACGCGCGTAACCGACCTCGTCGTTTGGATAATATTTTTTGACTCTCGTTGGAATCTTTTCTAGATTCCAAGTTAGCTCGGTCGACACAGACGTCGACCGAACTGAAGTGGGTCAGTATGCCGTGTTTCGCAATTTCCATTATTTCGCAATATTGAAATTGTAATATTCGCAGAATCAATACGCGGAAGAAAATCGTTCTCAATTTAATTCTTCCGCGTGTGGATTCTGATCGTTTGGTCTTTCAAGCCAAGCGTTTTTATGGTTTGGAAGCTTGCTACTGAAAGCTAGCTTCCACAATCCATTTAAATACGACGTGTTCTGGTTGCTACCTTGGCTTTTGAATTTACTTTAAACGAAGCTTGACTAAAGCTTTTGGCTTACCAAGCAAAGTGCTGTGGTTGCATTAATGTGAACTTGGCCTTGACTCACTCGCGGAGTAGTATTATAAAAACAATAATACTGGCCTTGAAAGTTCTTGTCAAACGGAAGAGGAAATTGCGATCGCGACATACAACAACTAATAGATAATTTTTCCAAAAATAGAATAAATACAGAGTTTTACTAATCACCTTGCTAATTACAGCATGCACTTCGATTATCAAAACAATGTGTATCAATTTTCCACGATACAAAGCAGGGAGCATTAGTCTTAATATAGCAGGATATATTACAGTTATAAAAGCACTTGCAAGGAACGTAAAATCACAAGTAGTAGCGAAATTTAAAATTTTTATTTCAGATTTAGGACAGGATTATTAAGAAAAATTCAACAAGAAAATAAAAAGAAAATCAGAATAGCGTGAAACTATAAGAAAAGAAAACTCATGATAAAGTTCGTTGTTAATATTTGAATAATTTTTTTTTAATTGAACTTTTTAGTTTGTATTAATTTTGAATGATAATATACGGTATATGAAAAGTAGCTGTGCCGTTTTAAATACACAATATTTAAATAATATATATTTAATTAATATAATTTTGCATTTGCAATTATATTAATAAATGCACATGTAAAAATATGCCTGAAGAATTAGTTCAGGCATATAACATACACACACACACTATATATATATATATTCGCACCAAACGCTTTATATCATAAGAAGACAAGAATTAGAAAAGGATAAGAATATAAACAGTAGTGTTTACGTCAAACGCTCCCTGCGTGAACTATATGTGCCCCCTAGTGCTGTTCTAACCCCCACCTTAGATCAGCGTTATCTACCACGGAGTAGACTGTGGTTGCACCCCTGCAACCACGCTTGCAAACCAAGTCGCCAACCTCCCTGGCCGCAACTGCTGCTGTCATCCCTGACAGCCGCAACATTACTAACTCACTTTCCTTTCAACCTTTTCGAACGACCACAACGACGTGTGTGCATTGAGAACAAACAAACCATCGTTAGCGAATAATCCCGAGTTTTGAATCGCTTGAAGCAGCTTGTCGAACGTTTGGAACGTCAACACGTGAATTGGAAATCACGAATCAAACCAGGCCACTTCTACCATCGCATTGAACGACCAGAGAAGACGCTCAACAAACGGAACGATAGCGAAATCACCAGTCTCACAACAACAACATTTCAACGCTACGGTGAGTGAAAAAAACCCCTTGAGTGAGTTTCCTCCAACCCCTTTTTTAAATCCCAAAAATTCCCTCAAATATATATCGGTGTGCATCGCAAATTAACTTGCACACACCCCCCAAATCAACATTTGGTCCAATCGAACCGGATTGCACTCCGACCACTCGATTAGCTCTAACCCCAAAGATATATATTTCAGGCCTCCATCGCCATTTCGCTGCTAATTTGGAAGCAACACGTGAGCTTCCAAGTTAAACCCCCCCTCTCTTTCTCTCTCAAGTGTTTTTCGTGCGAAAGTGCAGAACACGTTTGTGACGTCACGCACACACAAAAGTTCCCCTCTCAACCCCGATCACATTCCACCCTCGTGTAGTGCTAAAAGAAGAACAACGAAAAAGCAAACATCAGAGTTGTTTTCCGCGGCCCAATTTACGCGTGCGACAAAATAAACTTTTAAACTTTATTACTAGAACAATTTACAGCTGAGGCAAGTAAAATATTTAGTAATTATTTATAATTATTTCGAGTATTTCGACGCGCGAATCCTCCTCTGGTATATTTAATTGAATTCGAATTAAATTAATCTTCGTGTCATAGTTTGACCGCGAGTCGAAGTAAATTAATTGTTTTGGTGAATGGTGTGAAATGGACGTAAAAATGTCCATAATGAAGTAAAAATGTTTTGGAAATGGTGTGAAATGGACGTGTTCCTCACTTCTCGTTTCCAAACGTTGGAAACTGTAGATGATATTCGGAAGTCAGTCCAGCCCCCTAAGAAAGTGTCTATTCCCCCAGCACGCCGTTCTTCCACTATAAAACCTGTGAATACGTTCCAGGCCAACATGGTTCCGACCAGCTGCAAACTATGCACTGATCAGCAGCACCCGCTTCGCCAGTGCCCACGCTTTCTAGCCATGAGTATAGATAAACGTTGGGCTACAGTTCAAAGAATCCAATTCTGTACGAACTGCTTGGCACATTCACATCAAATGAACAAGAGTGTGTTCACATGCATGTCGTGCCATCAACGACATCATACACTATTACATCGCGAGGTGGCTTCGGCCCCCAATCGAACTCTCGTTCGAACTCAACCCCAACGACCTCGCGCCCTAATACCCCATCTCATCGCGGAGTAAGTGCTGATCAACAACGATTGCAGTCAAACCCCCCTTCACACTCTCGACCAAACCCCCCGACCCCTAACATACAGTCCACTGAAGCCCCCTCAACCTCTAATGTGCTTACTTGCTTCACTTCCAGAAGCAAGCAAGTGCTACTCGCTACCGCCATGGTGCACATCGGTCATCGTAACGAATCTTACCTCGCTCGTGCTCTCATCGACCCTGGCTCCGAAGCCACCTTTCTGTCCGAACGTGTACAGAAACGCTTGCGACTTCCGACGACTACGGTTCAAGCTCAAGTCGCCAGTGTTAACGAAACTGTCACAGCCGTGGTGAACAAACTTTGTAAGTTTGACATTGGCTCCCCCCGTTCAGCCGGATTGTGCATTGAAACCACGGCTTTAGTGCTTCAAAAACTAACCGGCAACCTGCCAGTCTGCTCCCTTGACCGGACCCTGTTCGATACTCTCCCAAATCTTCCACTGGCTGATGATCGATTCTATCAAAGCGATCAAATATATGTATTGATTGGAGCAGACATCTACCTACTCATATTGCTTGTATCGTTATATCGTTTCGTTACCCTTTAAGGAGGGATTCCCATCGCAATTGAGAATCGGTCAGTCGCGCGAAATAGCTCGTAAACAGTTTCTCCGCAACGAAACTAAACTTCTTAAAACCCCCACGTTCAAAGATACCTACGACTCAGTGATCGGTGAATACGCACACTTAAATCATATGAGGTTACTTCACCCATTGGAAATCCAGTCCAACTCCCCCCCATATTACCTACCCCATCACGCGGTGCTCAAACCTGAGAGCAACACCACTAAAGTGCGTGTGGTTTTCAACGCCTCCTATCCGACTTCCAACGGAATCAGCCTCAACGACGTTCTCTACCCCGGCCCTGCATTACAGTCGGATCTGACACTCCTCCTCCTAAAATGGCGTCTTTACAGATATGTCTTCAACGGAGACATCGAAAAGATGTATCGCCAAATTCTGGTCGATCCCAAGCATTCACGCTACCAACGACTCCTCTTCCGGACCTCACCGGACAAAGACCTCCAAGATTTTGAGCTCCAAACAGTGACGTTTGGTGTGAATTGTGCTCCCTATCTCGCACTCCGTACACTCCATCAGCTGACGAAGGATATTCATCCCCGGTTCACACTCGCAGCCCGTGTTCTCCAGCAAGACATGTACGTGGACGACGCACTGTGCGGTGCTCACGACATTGAAACCGCGCTTCAAACTCGATCTGAATTGACAGTGGCGCTTCGCTCCGCCGGCTTCACGCTGAGAAAGTGGACAGCTAACCATCCGAAACTCCTAAACGGAATCCCTCCTGAAGATCTACTTAAGAAAGATTTTCTCGAATTGGAAGACGCTAGCACCGCCAAGACCCTCGGCATCCGATGGAACGCGAAAAGCGATTATTTCAATGTCGATGCGAAGCCATACGATATTTCCCCATCTTGCACTAAACGAGAGATGTTATCACTCATAGCAAAATTATTCGATCCGGCAGGTTGGCTGGACCCAGTCGTTATAATCGCCAAAACGCTCATGCAACAGGTGTGGCTTGATGGCATCGGTTGGGACGACCTCTTAACACCCCAAACTTCACAACTCTGGCACAAATTCGCCCAGTGTTACCCGGGAATTAAACTCATACGAATCTCCCGTTGGATTCATTTCACCCCGAATAGTGTAGTCGAGATCCACGCCTTCTGCGATGCTTCGGGGAAGGCCTATGCGGGCGCGGTGTATGCTCGTGTCCGTAACGCACACGAGGTCTGTGTCTCGTTGCTCTTTGCCAAAACCAGAGTAGCCCCAATCAAAACGATCTCCATACCCCGGCTCGAACTGTGCGGCGCGGCCCTTCTATCCGACATGCTGAACGCAGTTCTACCTCATCTTGGCTTCCCACAACATGACCTATATTGTTGGACTGACTCTACCATTGTGCTCGCGTGGTTGAAACGACCACCATGCACTTGGACCACGTTCGTCGCTAACCGCATAGCCAAGATCGTGGAGATCGCCGACGCTACCCACTGGTCTCATGTTGATTCTCAATGCAACCCAGCAGATTTAGCCAGTCGTGGTATGTATCCGTCAGAACTGATCAACTCTTCCTTATGGTGGTTCGGACCTGATTGGTTGCGGCACGAAAAGAAACACTGGCCTCACCCCAACATTCCCGATACTCTCGAAACCGAACTGGATAAGAAACCAGTTAAAGCTAACTTCGCTTACTTCCCCCAGTTTGAGGAGGGTGTTGGAAAGATTCTCATCTTTGCCACGAGCTCTTCGTGTGCTCTCGTACGTGTTTAGATTTCTACAATATACACACCCCAAGTATCGGTCGTCCTCTCGTCGACATGATACCAATATTGACTCCGTTGAAATAAAACACGTCAAAACGAGACTCGTGATTCGGGCTCTCGATATGAAACACAATCTCCCCCCCAAGAGTTCCATTCTGTCGCTCAATCCATTCTTATCCCAAGACGGTTTGATGCGCGTGGGTGGACGGCTATCCTCGTGCCCGTCACTCTCGTATGACGAACGACATCCCATCCTCCTTCCCTACAGCTGTGTGTTCACCCGGTTATTGGTTCGCTTCATCCATGACATCAGTCTGCATGGTGGAAACCAACTAATGTTGCGTTTGCTACGTACGCAACATTGGATACCCAAGGCCAAGAATTCACACCGTCAAGGCCACGATTCACACCTGCAAACCTTGCGTCCTTCAGAGGAAACAAGCGCGCACACAACTCATGGCCGCTCTACCTCCTGAGCGGACCACCCTTTCCCGCCCTTTCTGCGCCACCGGTCTAGATTTCGCTGGACCGTTCGATATTAAAAACTACACTGGCAGAGCGTGCCTTATCACCAAAGGCTACGTCTGCGTCTTCGTCTGCTTCGCAACGAAGGCTATACATCTGGAAGCTGTCAGTGATCTGTCAACTCCGACATTTCTTGCTGCTTTTAACAGCTTCAGTGCCCGGCGCGGATGCCCCAGAGACGTATACTCGCACAACGGAAAGAACTTCGTGGGAGCCTCGAAAACACTCCAAAACGATTGGAAACGCTTACTTCAACAATCACAAGAAGCAGTCACCTCCCAGTGTGCCTATTAGCATCTCAAATGGCATTTCATACCCGCCGCCGCACCTCAAATGGCCGGTCTATGGGAAGCAGGCGTTAAAAGCTTCAAACTCTACTTCCGAAAATTTGTCGGCAATATGCATTTCACTTTTGAGGAGTTTGCTACCATCCTTTCGAAGATCGAAGCTTGCCTCAATTCGAGACCGCTCAGCAGTATGTAAAACGATCCATCGGATCTGCAGCCTCTCACGCCCGGACATTTCCTTGTCGGTGGCCCCCTTCTGGCTCCTGCAGAACCAGCGCTACTGAACTCCCCCCTTACAATTGTTAATAGATGGTTAAAAGTGAAGGCCATCTATCAGCAATTTTGTATTCGATAGAAACATGAGTATCTCACAGAGCTCCACAAACGCAACAAATGGAAGGTACCCCAACCTGACCTTAAAGTTGGGGATCTTGTCGTCTTACGCGATGACAACCTTCCTCCAACGTAATGGAGACTCGGCCGCGTGACTCACCTGTATCATGGTGCCGACAAGAAAACACGCGTCGTCGACATCCGAACCGAGAAAGGGACTATTACTCGTCCCCTCAGTAAATTAACTCTTCTTAGTATTATAACTTAAGGATACTCGCACCCCGGCAAACCCTCCCCCGCTAACGTTATTACATTATTTTCAGTCCAGCACAATGAATTGTCAAAAAGATGATGCTTCCTCCGCCCACACTGGCCGCATCTCCCCACGGGGCCCATCGGAATCGTACCGGAGTTTCTTTTTACGGACATCCCGAGTTGGGCTCGACTGGGATTTCAGTGATTCGGATTTCGACCCCTCGCCATCCGACAAGAATCCTGAATCGTCAAAAGCAACCCAGGTGATTGCAGATGCCAAGCCAATAATCACAACACCAGACCTCCCCATGGTCACTGCCCCCGATGCACGCCAATCCAGCCCAATGCTATCGATCAGCTGCACGTCCAGTGCATCGCCCGAAGAACCGTCGATCTCTCGCCGTTCCATCCAAGACGTGGAAATGGAAGATGCTCGACTGGATGCGATTCCATCCACCAGTCGGAACCCTCCACGACACATCTCCCCGTGGCGTCAGCCCGATACACCAAGGCGTATACCCCCCGTATGGCAATCGTTCCCTGCAGAAGAATGCATCCCCTCTTATCAGCGCCTGGCCACGAACAACACTGGGAGGCAGCGAGCCACACGACAGATCCGTCGCGGAGAAGCCTCTCCGATCGTTCCGACGCCGATAGATGCAAAGACGTGCCGCTACTGCGCCGGCCGCCATCCCCTGCGCCGCTGTGCCACCTTCTTGGAACAATCTCCCCCCTCACGCCGTGCGACCGTGCTCCGGTTGCAATTCTGCACCAACTGCCTGGCATTTTCGCACCGCACGGAGCAATGCACCAGCATGATGCGATGCCAAAGGTGTCAGAAGCGCCATCACACCTTGCTGCATCCCATTGATCAGCAACCCGACCAAGGCCCGCATCAATCTCCTGATTCGGTCACGGCGGTCTCCAACCCGGTTCCGACGCGCCCTGTCGCTGCTCGCATCGCTACTCCTGTCGCCCCCCGGCTAGCGACCATGGCCAATCCAATGCCCACCTTGCAGCGATCTACCGTGCTCCTGCCCACAGCCCTGGTGCGGCTCAGGAATCACGATGGATTCGTGCACGAACGAGCGTTATTTGACTCAGGCTGTGAAACGTCAGAAATCTCTCGGCATCTGGTGCGCACTTTTGGTCTTACACCGATCCCCTTCGGCACGGGCCAAGCAGTACTCTTGACGTTCCGCACCCGCGGTGAATACGCAGAAACGATCGAGCATCATGCCCTCGTGAGTTACTGGGAGATAGTCACCCCCGACATTCCATCGACGCGCGGATCCAGAATTTATACCAAAACAACAAGCTCGCCGACCCCGGATTTCACACCCGCAACACCGTTCGCCTCCGCTTGGGATGTGACATTCTCGCGCGTTTTTTCCAACCTGGCTCGCTGCCATATAATTACGGGCAACCCTTCGCCCAGAACACCATTTTTGGGTGGTTGCTTTCGGGCAACATCAGCGTCTAGGTAGACGCGCTCCCCCGCAGCCCCTACCTAGTAGCCCTCACTCTCCCCACGTTCTGGTCTCTCCACCCCCCTGTGGAGCCCTAATACCACGTTTACACCGACGCTAAATGACTCATTACGCCCAAAAGCCAGAAATGAGAAGCCAAATGATCCCATTTCCCATACAAATTGCCAAATCACTCATTATCGAAATCATCTCATTTCGGCGAAATGAGATCCAAACGAGTTGTAAAATAATATTTCGAATCAGCCTGTCGTAGGGAAAAATAAAATCCCAAAACAAAGCAAGGAAAATGGAAGGGAAATAATGTCAATTAGCTGTCAAAAAACAATTGTAAAAAAAATCAAGCAAACAAAAAACATAAATTTGGTCTGATCAATGTCAAACGAAATGCAAACAAGGCGGTGTAAACACTTTTCAAATGAGTGATTACAAATGCGCATTTGGGGTCGGTGTAAACATAGCATAAGAAGCCTCGCCATTTAACCCCAACACCACCGTGATGATTTTGAGCGACGAACCCCCTCGTCATCCCGCTCTCCATTGAGTAAAGTTGCAGTACTGCAAGGCGGGCGGTATGTTTACGTCAAACGCTCCCTGCGTGAACTATATGTGCCCCCTAGTGCTGTTCTAACCCCCACCTTAGATCAGCGTTATCTACCACGGAGTAGACTGTGGTTGCACCCCTGCAACCACGCTTGCAAACCAAGTCGCCAACCTCCCTGGCCGCAACTGCTGCTGTCATCCCTGACAGCCGCAACATTACTAACTCACTTTCCTTTCAACCTTTTCGAACGACCACAACGACGTGTGTGCATTGAGAGCAAACAAACCATCGTTAGCGAATAATCCCGAGTTTTGAATCGCTTGAAGCAGCTTGTCGAACGTTTGAAACGTCAACACGTGAATTGGAAATCACGAATCAAACCAGGCCACTTCTACCATCGCATTGAACGACCAGAGAAGACGCTCAACAAACGGAACGATAGCGAAATCACCAGTCTCACAACAACAACATTTCAACGCTACGGTGAGTGTATTTTCCTCCAACCCCTTTTTTAAACCCCAAAAATTCCCTCAAATATATATCGGTGTGCATCGCATATAAATATAAATACTTTTTCTATTTTCATAATAATAATGTGTAGTACTAAAATGTAGTACATAAATATGCAATGTAAAATATTAACGAATAACGTTAATAACAAGCAAAACAAAAAGCTTTATTAATTTTTCTAACATCTCTGTTCGAAAATAAATTTTAGTTATAATAATTTCAATCTGGCAATGCTATTGTTAACAGGTAACGGTATTTTCACGCGTTAGATATTTGCACACGAAACTGAGATTGAAATTCCAGTTTTGCTTGTTTGCATAAAGTCTATAGACATTGATTCCGCTTTGAGTAAGTTGTTAAATTTATACAATAGCAAACTATAATAGCTCTTATTAGTTATAAGATATAAAATTATTAAGCAAACAGATGTGCCGAAATTTGCATTGCACTCCCGAAGAAAGGCGAATGATTTTAATGATGAAAGGCATAGCCAAAACTCTTGGGCGATCTTTTTGTTTTGTGCAAAATGCGTTCACAGAAACTCGCGGAAGGCTACGAAAAACATCAAAAAACCACGGACATTCACATCATTATTATAATGATCCGCCAAAAGGGATCCGTTCAAGTCATCGAGAAGTTTCGTCACGAACTGTTCGTCGAAGATTACAAGGTGCCAATCTCCACGGACAAATAGCCCAGAGAGTTCCGTTGCTTCGAAAGAAAAAATTTGCTGATGTGTTTGTCTTTTGCAAGACAACACTTCCGTTGGTGGCAGCAATATAATAATTTGGAGATGTTTTTCGTGGTATGGTGTTGGTGCAATGCATCGAATCACGCACACCATGGATAGATTTTTCTATAAAGAAATAATGGAGAGCGTAATGTTGCCATATGCTGAGGAAAATATGCCAGTTAGGTGGATCTATGAGCAAAACAACCAACCGAAGCACACTTCAAAAGTAGTAAAAAATTGATTTGAAGAAAACAATGTGACGTTACTTAATTGGCCAAGTCAGTCTCCAGATATAAATCCTATAGAAAATCTTTAGGCTGTCTTAAAGCAAAAATTAGACAAATTAGAAAAAAAAACTTTGAAAAATCGGGACCAAAAAAAAAATCGTGGTAAGAGTATGCCAGTATGCCAAAAAGAATTGATAAAACCGTTTAATGTTAGTGGTGGATATACCGGCTACTGAGATCACAAATATAAAATCAACAAAAAAATCTGATCAAATAATGGTACTGATATATTTTTTATTCACAGACACCAGATGTACTTATTTTTTTGTCCATTCTTTGGCTTAATTTTGATGAAGTTAGCTTATTTTTTATTATTGGTTTTTCTTTTTTAAAATGTATAAAATACAAAGTTTTGTTTTTAAAAATAAGTTTTGCATATATTTACGTCAGGCATATGGCTCCAATTATGTTGTTGTTATGTATATTGGTGTAGTTCTTGACGCTGACCCCAACAACAACAAAAGATGATCCCGAATTCAATTTGTGCCAGAGTTATAGCCTCTTGAACTTTGAAATTTAACCGCCGCTATCTCTTAAACTATAAAACATATGCGTATGATATTAGTAGCGTTATAAAGCCATTAATAATATCTTTCATTTATGTTAAATATTATTTTGCCGAGAATCATTTCTTTTCGAACTTTAACAATTAATATAATAAGGGAATTCATGAAATGAAATAAAATTACACTTTTTGTAACTGCATAAATTTACTTGCCACGTATCATGAACGCACCTAAAAATAGTTGCATGAATGTAAAGAATTTGTATTTAATATTCTGTATTTTGTATTGTCAAGTCTGACATTTCATTTGCTTTGTAAGCACTTCAATTTGTAATTGTGAATGATTGTGAATTGCCGTAGTTGGCAGCACCGGCGGTACTCTTGATCAGTCGTTGGGATCAGTCGTGCCAGCCGGACGCAAACTGCGGTGAGTACTCTAATATTGATGTATATGTATTTTTTATCTGTAATTATTTTCGATAGAAATAAACTCTGCAAAGCCGCAGCTTAAACTCTGTACTTGCGTGTTATATTCCATAAATCCTGCATAGGTTCCAACATATTTTATTTTGCATTTTCGAGAGAGCCCTCGTTGTACATGCGAGTACATGGCATACATATATATAGACGCCATTTTGATGTAGCCAGTCCATAGTATACCGAAAGTTGTGAAATAACTCAGTACACATTGATGAGCAATTCAAGTGCGTTAATAAAGCCATTTCAACATCAGACAAGCGAATTAGTTATTTTCATAGTGCGAATCGAGGTGTACGGTTAGAAACACATAAGATAGCCGCTTCTCCCCTTTGTGCAAATCAAGTAACAAATGATGCCGACACAACACACGCCGCCGAGACGAAGTCCACGGCTAAATGGAAATACCGGTACCCTTACAGCAACAGCATTTACAGTTGCAGCTGCCGATGCAACGATGACCAGCGCCGCCGACGTCTCAGCAGCGCCAATCGCCGGCTCGATTAACGCACGAATTGTAAACGCTGCCACCGCCGCCGCAGCATCGACCGACGTCGACGTCCAAAGTTTTAAAGCTGTCATTGCCGCCGCAGCACCAACTGCCGACGTCCAAAGTTTTAACGCTGCCATTGCCGCCGCAGCACCCACTGCCGACGTCCAAAGTTTTAACGCTGCCATTGCCGCCACAGCACCGGTTGCCGTCGACGCACGATATTTAAATGTTGCTTACGGATCCCTAGCCGCCTCAGCCGTCACAACACGAGTCACCACGCACGCCCACGATTCGTCTTCACCAGCTTACTGGTATGCCGGATCACAGCCAGCCGCCTCCGCCTCTGCACCAACGAGTAGATTCATCGCATCAGGTAACAACCAGGACACCCTTACTTGTGATAACGTCGACGCCTTGAGAAGGCAAATAGCAACTTTAGAAGAAAGATTGGTGAGAGCAAAGGTAAGATTAAATGAAACAGTATTATTACCATGCATAAGCGAGACTGGGGTGACGTTCGCCAGTCCGACTCCAGTAGTCACGACATGTCACCAATCTTTAAATAGTAACTTCAATACACAAACGTCGTTTTCATCATCTAATATGCCATCATCTAGAGCCACGCCAAGTAGTGCATACAACTACATGCCGAGGGTAACCCCTAGTATTGGTGTAGGCGTTACACCACTTAACAGTTTACCAAGCACGTACCTACCTGGACCAAGAAAGCTGAAGGATTTGCCGACGTTTTCTGGACAACCAGAAGACTGGCCTATATTCCTCACAGCTTACGTTCAGTCAACGGCCACATACAATTATTCAAAATTTGAGAATAATCAACGACTTTTAAAATGCTTAACCGGGGATGCTTAAGGAAACTGTGAAGTCGCTGTTGATACATCCAGAAAACGTCGGTGCAGTAATCGAGCAGCTGTCCTTTAGATTTGGGCGACCCGATCAACTCATTCGTAGCCAGCTTAAGAAAATTAAAGAAGTAGCCCCAATCGGTGAAAACGCTATAACGCCACTAATACAGTCCAAGACAACCAATCCACCACCACCAAGACAAAGAATCTCTCGGTGTTTCTTCAATCAGTGAACGGTGTCCAACATTTAAGTAATCCGACACTGTTAGAAGAACTCGTCTCCAAATTACCACTGGGAAAAAGGGTTGAGTGGGCTAAGCAGGCCGCCCATTTACGACCATACCCTACAATAATTCACTTTAGCGAGTGGCTGAACGAAGTCGCAAACGTATTGTGTATGGTGCAAGACTCTAATGAAAGAGACGTTATGCGACGTACAATTTTGCACACCAGTAGCATCCAACCACCCAGTAATGTAAAATGCCCGCTCTGTCAAAATCAGCATACCCCGAGTAAATGCAAAGTCTTATTAGATATCTCAGTATCGGAACGTTGGGCAAAGGTAAAGCACCTCAATCTATGTTTTTCCTGTCTAAGGCATGGGCATACGATACGTCAATGTCGTAGTAAAAAATTATGCGCGATTTCTGGATGTTCAAGGAAGCATCATGAACTATTGCACGAGCGGCAAGTAAATGAACCAGTTATTGCCAGAAATGCGCAAAGTAATAAAGCCTTCTTGAGTTGCTCTGCCAAAGCGGCTGCAGACAAAAAACTGCTGTTTCGAGTACTACCCGTGAAACTTTATGGTCCTAATAAAATAGTCCAAACGCATGCCTTGTTAGACGAAGGCTCGTCAATAACAATAATTGACGAAGATTTAATAAATGAGCTGGGCCTTCATGGGAAGCAAAAAGATTTGAATGTCCAGTGGATAGCAGGTAGGGCAGCACGTGAATCGGCAACATTAGTAAATTTGTACGTAAGCGGAGCTAATAAAGAAAGAAGGCATTTATTAAAAAACGTTTACGCTGTCTCTAAACTTAAATTGCCTACTCTCGTTTAGACGAGAAAGACCTGGTCGACATCCAACGCAAAGCCTTAATTAAGCCATATAGTAACGTAGAGCCGAAACTACTAATTGGCCTTGACCACTGTCACTTAGGTTTACCAACTAGTTCCGTGCGCCATTCGAAAATCGGTCCTTATGCCGTAAACACCGAGTTAGGTTGGGTGGTGTTCGGGCCAACGTCAAACGATGTACTTAACGAGCCGACTTGTTTGCTTACAACTACACAAACAAACCAAGAAATGCATAACATGGTGGCAGAATATTTTGAGACAGAAAATTTTGGTGTAAAACCGTTGCCGCAGATTCAAAGTGAGGAAAATCGTCGCGCCAAACACATTTTGGAGACAACGACGAAGAAGGTAGACAAGAGATATCAAGTTGGGTTACTATGGAAGCGCGATGATGTGGTCCTGCCAAATAGTTATTCTATGGCGTTTAAACGACTGCTTGGTATAGAGCGCAAAATGCGCAAGAATGAAGAATTCGCCGCCAATTATACTAAAGTAATTCGATCCTATATAGTAAAAGATTACGCCTGCAAACTAAAGCCGTCAGAAGTAGCGAATATGAATCCACGAACCTGGTATCTTCCACACTTTGGTGTTATAAATCCCAATAAGCCGGGAAAGTTAAGATTAGTTTTTGATGCAGCAGCAGAAAGCAATGGTGTTGCGCTGAACTCTGCTTTATTAAAAGGGCCACAAGATCTGTCGCCATTACCATCTGTATTATTCCATTTTCGAGAAGGAGCAAATGCCGTCTGTGGTGACATCAGAGAGATGTTCCACCAGATATTGATACGCCCGGAAGACAGGTGTGCGCAACGGTTTCTTTGGCGTGATTGTGACGAAACTCGCCAGCCAGATGTATACGAAATGAAGGCTATGATATTTGGTGCGGCATGCTCGCCTTGTACGGCTCAATACGTTAAATGTATAAATGCAATAGACCACAAAGGAAATAGCATGCGAGCCATTCAGTCAATTTTAACACACCATTATGTGGATGATTTTGTGGATAGCTTAGAGACGGAAGATGAAGCAATTAGAATATCACAAGAAGTACGTAATATCCATAGCGACGCTGGCTTCGAGCTGCGCAACTTCACAAGTAATTCGGCAAAGGTAATTGAAGCTTTAGGTGGCAACACAACAGCGGTTGCGATCAGTGATAAAGGTCATTTATGCATTGAGAAAATACTCGGAATGTATTGGGTACCGAAAACTGATAATTTTAAATTTGTTATGAAGTTTAATTACGTTGAGAAAAATGTTATCAACGGTGTGAGGTGCCCCACGAAAAGAGAATTCTTAAGTATTGTAATGTCGATATATGACCCATTGGGCTTTGTCGGTAATCTCATAATTTGGGCGAAGTTGTTAATGCGAGAGGTCTGGCGACGAGGAGTAGGTTGGGATGAACCAATGCCAATCGGAATAGCTGCTTTATGGGAGAAATGGCGCAAACAATTACCATACGTAAACGAGCTCAATGTACCTCGATTTTATTTTCCCAAAGGCAGAACGGAAAATATTCAGCTTCATGTTTTTGTTGATGCTAGCGAGGAGGCATTTGCCGCAGTCGCATACTGGAGATATCAAAGTAAAGACAACAATTTCGACACGTCCTTCGTATGTTCCAAAACAAGATGCGCCCCCATAAAGCCGTTAACAATTCCGCGTTTAGAACTACAAGCGGGCGTATTAGGTACAAGGCTCGGCAAAACAATTTTAGAGGAGCACTACGTAAGCGTAAGTCGCATAGTGTTTTTGAGTAACTCGAAAACTGTCATCAAATGGATCAACAGCGTACACTGCCGTTACAAACCCTTCGTCGCCGTCAGAATTTCAGAAATACTATCGCGCACTAAGCCATAAAATTGGTTGTGGTTACCAACTAAAGAAAACGTCGCTGATGAAGCAACACGTATGAACGAAAGTATAACCTTTAAAGCAGAATCGCCATAGTATAAAGGTCCAGATTTCTTGAAGCAAAATGAAAATTTTTGGCCCTTTGACCGAGAAATGATAAACTCGCCGAAAGGAAAAGAAGAAATAGACGAAGAATTGCCGCCAAAATATTCATTATTAGTAACCATTGAATGTTTAATTAATTTCAGCCGTTTCTCTTCCTTCAGTAGATTGGTCAGATCAGTTGGATGTCGGTTGGACGTTTCGTCAACCGATGCCGCAAAAGTGACCAGCACATAAACAGCAATTTAGTGGTAGCTGAGCTTGAGTCCGCCGAAATGATTTTATACCGCCATGTTCAGCAATATGCGTTTGCTGACGAGCTGAGAAAAATAGAGCGAAAGGAGTCAATTCCAAAGGGAAGCGCGTTGCAGGCGCTCAATCCGTATGTTGATCCCAAAGGCCTTCTTCGTGCTCATGGACGAATTGACGCAGCATCGTATTTACCGTATAGTGCAAGGCGACCAATTATACTACCTAAAGACCACCCGTTAACAAAATTGGTCGTAACTGATTATCATCAGCAAATGAAGCATATAAATACGGAAGCAGCAATCTGTGAAATTAGACGTAAATTTTGGATTCCTCAACTGCGTCAACTTATGCGCAAAGAAATTGTTAATTGCAATACGTGTAAAATATTTCGATCTCAGCCGGTTACACCAATCATGGGTCCGTTGCCGGAAGACCGCCTGACACCGTATGTGAGACCGTTTACCTATACGGGGATGGATTATTTTGGACCACTTACGGTAACGATAGGGCGACGCCATGAAAAGAGATGGGTCGCTTTATTCACGTGCTTAACTGTACGTGCCATTCATCTAGAGTTAGCACATGATTTAACAACGGATGCATGCATAGTAGCCATCAGAAATTTTATAAATCGCCGCGGAGTACCAATCAGAATTCGGTCAGATAATGGCACTAATTTCGTGGGTGTTAACAATGAGGCCAAAAGATTCT
This sequence comes from Myopa tessellatipennis, assembly GCA_943737955.2. NCBI lineage: Eukaryota > Metazoa > Arthropoda > Insecta > Diptera > Conopidae > Myopa > Myopa tessellatipennis. Next base: position 22,604,046 of record OX031315.1, read on the forward strand.
CGGAGCTGTTCGAATGCGAGCGAGTACAGACAGAGCTCGCATCCAAAGGAGTAGAATGGCTGTTCAGCTCTCCGGCGAATCCGGCTGAGGGTGGTGTATGGGAGCGAATGGTACAAAGTGTCAAGCGAGTGCTAGCCCGCACGCTTAAAGAGATTGCTCCATGTGACCATACGTTGGTATGTTTCCTAATAGAATGTTTCCACTCACTCATTTGCCGATCGATGTTAATCAAGAGGAGCCGCTTACACCAAACCATTTTCTGCTTGGGTCTGCGAATACTGCACAAACGCCTGGCATCGTCGAGTCGCTTCAGAAGCCATGCGCATTAAAGAAGCAATGGCGTTTGGCTCGACTCTTAAGGGATACTTTCTGGAAGAGGTGGATCTTGGAATACCTTCCAACTTTAACACGTGGAGCAAAGTGGTGTCAGAATGCGAAGCCAATATCAGAGGGAGATCTGGTTTTTATATGTGACGTGAACAAACCGAGGAGCCAATGGTGCAGAGGGCGCGTGGAAAGACTTTTTCCTGGCTCCGATGGTGTAGTGCGAAAGGTTGAAGTACGGACGTCCACCGGATCAATCCGACGTCCGGTGTCCAAACTGGCTGCTTTGAATGTAAAATGAGTTAGTAAATCTGGGCGATTTACGGGGGTGGGAATGTAAAGAATTTGTATTTAATATTCTGTATTTTGTATTGTCAAGTCTGACATTTCATTTGCTTTGTAAGCACTTCAATTTGTAATTGTGAATGATTGTGAATTGCCGTAGTTGGCAGCACCGGCGGTACTCTTGATCAGTCGTTGGGATCAGTCGTGCCAGCCGAACGCAAACTGCGGTGAGTACTCTAATATTGATGTATATGTATTTTTTATCTGTAATTATTTTCGATAGAAATAAACTCTGCAAAGCCGCAGCTTAAACTCTGTACTTGCGTGTTATATTCCATAAATCCGGCATAGGTTCCAACAATGAAAGTTGTTGAATCAGCTGTTTTGACAAGAAATTGATAAAGATGCCGAAAGGTAGCAAAAAAAACAAAAATTCTTTAATTAATTGAAAGTTCTGGAGTAAACGATTTGCTTTTATTACAGTGTTTGGGAGAAGGTTATAATATCTATTATGGTGTTGCATTTGCATCAAATTATGCACACTATTTACACACTAAAATAGTTGCGGAAACTTTCATGGGTTGTGTAAAAAAATTTCCATACAAAATTTGACATTTAAATTACGCGGGTTTAATTTCCGCTATTTACGAGACTTTTACGCGTTATCATGAATCCCTTAAATAACACTAACGTGTACTTATTATTTTGGCCATACAGTTACTCACAAAATTGAGCGTACACCCTAGTTCAAATAGGGAAAAAGGCGAATACTATAGTTGAGCGATCCTGTGATTTCTCAGCAACGTTCCCACCAGTAATTACTACTCTTCAGTAACGGTAATTTTATGTAGTGATTCTTTGATTCCTGGCCGAATCTTTGATACCCTACACCTAAAAGTTTTAAAAAAAGTGCCGAAGCTAGGATAGGGCGGGGGTGGCAGTCCACTCTGGGCGGCACAATGTCGGGGGCGGCAGTTGTGGAAATCAAATATTGACTTATTGCATTCTAGGAATTTTTGGGGCTACAAGTTGATTAACCGTCCCGGGGTCCATGAGACCTAGCTACGCCTCTGTATAAATAGTAGGCGTGGTCATTACCTTTTTCAAAACAAAATAACTAGCTTAGTTGTTTTATAATTGTGTTCATTTAAACTTTATTTCCGTGATAATAAACTTTTTTCATACTGCTATACTGTATATGTAGTGTAAAAGTGGGCGGAACGCACCCAGTTTTGATGTCATAATGTTTTTTTGTAAAACAAGTTGTTATCTAAAGTTTTATTCAGGAAGTTTATATATTTAACAATATAACCCTCTTTTGCCTGTGTAACCTAAAAGTGGGCGGATCACGCCCATATTTGGCACATTCTGGATAATGCTACTCTATACCCAGGAATGAAATTTTGTTGTAATAGCTCAAAAACGAACGCTGATATCACATTTTTAATAAAAAATAGGCGTGGCCGTGGACCGATTTTGCCCATTTTCAATACCAACCTGCCCACCACATAAAACAATATATCTGCAAAGTTTCATCACGATATCTTCATTGGTTCTCCTGTGATCGTGATTTCAACAGACAGACAGACAGACAGACAGACAGACAGACAGACGGACGGACATGGCTAAATCGACTCAGGAGGTCACGCTGATCAAGAATATATATACTTTTCTATTGTAACGAAGTGCTTTTCGGCCGAGGTGAAACTCGCCGGATGTCCACGGTTCTTTCTCCGTCACAAACATTTGTTTGTGTCAGGAGACCGATAAAGTGCAAAAGACGAGTTTTAATTTTTGACTAAGTTTTTGAAAAGATTCTTTATTTATCACTGAAGTTTGACATTTCTTTATACTATCCAAGCATATGATACTTTGCTCTCCTGATTATACATTTCTTAAAATACGATCTCTTATTAAGGGGAAGGACGCATGGTTTTGCGAGCAGTGCTTGTGGGTGAGGGGGGATTGGTTCTTTGGAACCAGGTGCCGAACGTCAGGGTCCTCCTGGCGAGCCTGAGGTGGGGAGATAGGTATACCCCGCGTTTTGGGTTCTCCCGAAGTTCCACCTGCCCGAGGTACACCCGTGACGATCGCGAGGTTGGTCTCTTCTAGAAGGTTGGTCGGGTGGAGCCGGGGCTTTTCTAGTGCGATGAAGCGGGGAAGTAGGGTTTTGTGTAGAGAGCGGATTTAGTAATGGACGAAAGAAAAACAAGGAGAACAGGAATCAACCTAAGCGATGGGCAGAGAGCGGCATGACCATCATCGTCGGAACTAAACCATGATGGTCATCCACCAGTCCATTACGCTCTTGTGTCCAGCTTGAAACTTCTCAGTCGGATACATACCGAGAGGCCGAAGAACAAGAGCGTGCGCATAGCATGGACACCACAGTCGGATGCAAACCGAGGCGTCCATCCAGTCTGGACTTCTCTGGGCTGAATCTAGGAATGGATAAACAAAAGAAAACAAGGAGGACAGGAATACCTAAGCTATGGGCAGAGAGTGGCATGACCATCATCGTCGGAACTAAACCATGATGGTCATCCACCAGTCCATTACGCTCTTGTGTCCAGCTTGAAACTCTCAGTCGGATACATACCGAGAGGCCGAAGAACAAGAGCGTGCGCATGGCATGGACACCACAGTCGGATGCAAACCGAGGCGTCCATCCAGTCTGGACTTCTCTGGGCTGAATCTAGGAATGGATAAACAAAAGAAAACAAGGAGGACAGGAATACCTAAGCTATGGGCAGAGAGTGGCATGACCATCATCGTCGGAATTAAACCATGATGGTCATCCACCAGTCCATTACGCTCTTGTGTCCAGCTTGAAACTCTCAGTCGGATACATACCGAGAGGCCGAAGAACAAGAGCGTGCGCATGGCATGGACACCACAGTCGGGTGCAAACCGAGGCGTCCATCCAGTCTGGACTTCTCTGGGCTGAATCTAGGAATGGATAAACAAAAGAAAACAAGGAGGACAGGAATACCTAAGCTATGGGCAGAGAGCGGCATGACCATCATCGTCGGAACTAAACCATGATGGTCATCCACCAGTCCATTACGCTCTTGTGTCCAGCTTGAAACTCTCAGTCGGATACATACCGAGAGGCCGAAGAACAAGAGCGTGCGCATGGCATGGACACCACAGTCGGATGCAAACCGAGGCGTCCATCCAGTCTGGACTTCTCTGAAATAAAAGGTTTAAATAAAATTTAATTATTTTTCAAGAGACTTACTCTGGTGGCCGGCTCCCGATGACTGATTAAATTTTTGCTGGCGTTGCGCCTTTTATAATCAGCCGTACCACTCAGACTATGCTTACTCTTCTTATATGTCAGCTGGTCTTAGAGCAGCTGTTTGATCGTATTCAGGTAGGGTGGTTTACATTCAAGTTTTCTTAAGATTATATTTTTCTTTTATAAACATAAAGTGCCTTTTTATTTCAGAGCGGCTTTTGAAAAACATAAAATAAAATATAATAATAGAACATAATTCATTATTTAAGGAAACTAACAATTTGACTTAAAATAATTCGTTATTTTATAAAACCAAAATTTGTGATAAAAAAAATGTGTGGGCATTATTTTAGGAAAATAATGTTCCTCACACTATACCTATCGTCTCTGGTTCTATGCGTTACACATTTCGTTACAAAGTGAATATACCCTTACCTTAAGGTGTAGGGTATAAAAATAACGGTTAAAAAATAACCTATTAGGTGTACAAATAAGTTTCCTCGGTTTTTTATAAAAAGTTAGGAATTTATTGTGAAGGAACAGTACATTACGTTTTATTCAAAGTATTTTCCATCATTTGCCACTACTTTTCCACATCTTTCTGGCAACATTCGGATACCCCGTCGAAAAAACTCTTCATCATTTGACGCTATCCACAAATCTACCCAATTTTTCATATCTCTTCATATGATGTGAAGCGCTGCTGAGACCTACCATGTGCCATCGACCGGAACAGGTGATAATCAGAAGGGGCTAAGTCTGGTGAATAGGGCGGGTGGAGTAAAACTTCCCAGTTGAGTGTTTCCAAGTATATTTTTACCGGCGCCGCAACATGTGGACGAGCATTATCGTGTAAAAGAATAATTTTGTCGTATCTGGAGTAGTAATGGGCGCGTTTTTCCTTAAGTGCCCGACTCAATCTCATCAATTGTGTTCGGTAGAGAGCTCCAGTAATGGTTTCGCTTGGTTTGAGCAATTCATAATACACGATACCAAGCTGATCCCACCAAATACACAGCATGAGTTTCGAGCCATGGATTACCACTTTTGAAGCGCTGAAACCATTCACGACACGTTCTTCCACTAATAGAGGCCTCACCATAAGTGTCTGCAATCACTCGATGCGCCTCAGCTGCAGATTTTTTCAAATTAAAGAAGTAAATCAAAAGTTCCCGTAAATGATGCTTATTCGGCACAAAACTTGACATTTTTGCAGGAAAAAAATTACGTGATGCTGATACGGAATCACTAGTTTTTTAAGGTTATGGTGTTGCCGGATGACGAAATTTGGGATATTACGTTTTACATCTGACAATTTCTCCATAACCTTCTGGTGGGGCCATCTTTTGACAAACCGCGGAAACTTATTTGTACACCTAATAGATCATTACTACATAGTGAATTTGAAAGTGAAATATGTTTAATATGCGGTACTGAACCTCCTTTTTTATTAGGTTCCTATGTCAAATAGTTTGTGAGAAAATTTTTGCAATTTTAACAATTTTTTATAGCCAATTTTTTACGAAACGGCCTTTTTCTCCCACTTGTATTGGTGTAACGCCGATTGGGGTCGAGGTGTCCCAAGAGGTGTCAAAATTCAGCCAGTCACTTGATGATGACCACTCAATGCAATGTTGAATAACCAGTAAATTTAGGGCCTCACAGGAGGTGGCGAGGTGTCTCGGACGACAGCAGGTGTCACCAGCATACAACCTATTCGCATACTTGCGTTGAATAAGTAACATTGTTAATCTGTGGAGATAAAGCATATTATATGGTGCTCACATAAAATCAGATTTAGCATATACATATCTGCTTTCGAACATCGAATGTTCACATAAAATATATAATTCGAATTTATTTCAGCGATGAAAATAGTTTCTGTGTATGCGTACAACATTTGTGTTATGTAAAAAATTATTATCTTTCTGCTGCGCCAGTTGTAGAAGGAGACGAAGCTAAGTATTTCGAACTTCGAACCAGGGTTGTGGACTTTTAAATCACGAATTCATATCAAATTTTTTAATAAATCCATAATTTGAAAATGCAAGCTTTCAGCCGTGAGTCGTAGTTTTGATGAGATTTTTTACTCTCGGGATCGAATATTGTGTACGGATCAAACGAAGCATCAGTTAATGGCCACCGTGAAGCGGTATTTCATTAATGAAGCGTTCGAGAAACCTCTAAAATGCTCTTGGGATTGAGGACCTTATGCACAGCTGTTTGTGATAATACAAACATTGAAAAGGGCTGCCATCTAAAATGAGATATATGTATAAAAATTATAGATAAATTCTTAAGATATGTTTAACATACATAAGTTAAAGTCGCATTGAAAACAGCTTCATGACTTAAGTACAGTTAACTTTTATTCGACGTTTATTTAATCGGCGTTTAATCCAGCTCTAATCGATCACTGAAAAACTGGTCCTAAACCGGGCATTGTAAAATTGGGTCTAAGAGAAGTAAGAGAAAATAGGAAGCAGCGAAAGTAATTTGTCGTGTTCAGTTTGAACGTATTTAGACGTTGATGACCTTCCAAAACTCCTTCTATTCTGCTTCAAAAAGTTTCGCAAACAGATCTTGATGCATTTGCTGTAATTGCTTCCATCCTTTAAGTCCACTCAAAATTTGGTGGCGAATTGTAGGTTCGGGCACTGTTATAATTGGACCACCCATAAAAAAAACGGGCCGGTGTTGAGATCTTCTACATCATTACTTAGTGCCGTCAGGGGTTTTGAATCTTCTAACGTTAGCTTCGCTTCGCCCACAAATTATTTCAGGTAATGCTTTTTATAGCAGCCTCCCATACTCTGCCAAAATTTGATGAGACCGGCAGAATGAAATTCCAAGCAACACCATGGCTAGACGCGAGTTGCCCGCAGCTTCCAGCTGTGGTCGATAAGCCACAAAGACTGTCTCAGACTGTCCCCACAAACGTGATTGCATAGTCGCTATAAATGTCGATGAAATGTCTCCGAGCGAAAAATCTTTGAAGTTTCGCAAAGGCTTCAGTCGTTATATCTCTCACCAGCTCGATATGTACCTCACGACTACTGAAACAGACGAACAAAGCAGTTCCTAAAATGTGCAGCGTAGTTGCACATCACGTTCATACATGACATCACCTCTCACAGCATTTTTCTAGAGATAATTTTCGTGTTGGATTTTGTGTATCTGTTCCGAGCGGCAAATTTGTGACACAGTGGTTGATTTCGATGCAAAATGACACCATTTGAGTGTTCATCTCAAGAACATGGAGCTGCGTCGGTGAAAAGTCAAGTCTATTTACACGGTGTTCAGCCTTAACTACAACCATAGCGGCCAGGTACAAGATACAAGCTGCAAATGCAGCTGACTTCCAGTGATAGCGTCAAGAAGCCAGCAGCAAACGTCAGAACCCAAATCTGTTGATCTTTGATGACTGTCAAGAAACGTAAACAAACATAAAAGAAGAAGAAGAATACCTCCGCCGCCAGAGGAATTAGAATTCGATGCAGTGTAAGTGAAACGACACAAGAGAAGCGTTGTGCAAGTGCACAGACAAATAATATAACATACATATGTATATAATAATGTGTATATAAAGGGTTTCCAATAAGAGGTGTAATTTTGATATTCAAAGAAAAATGTCATTTTTTGAGATAAATTATCGCATGTTTATTTCGTAATAAGGAGGAAGGTATGCCGTTAATAATGAAAAACAACATCAGCCAAATTGCCACCACGACCACCCTTACAGAACCATATCCTTTTCAGGAAATTTTCCATAACCAAACCGCAAAGTGGCTGCCCATGTCCTCGATAGCCTCACGAATTCCATCTTTGAGGTCTTGAATCGACGCTGGGCTGTTGGCGTAGACCTCATCTTTCACGTGGCCCCAAAGGACGAAGTCGCAAGGTGTTAAATCACAAGATCTTGGTGGCCAATTGTGATCACCTCTTCGAGAGATAACATGGTCAGGAAATTTTTCCCGTAAAAGATCAATGGTTTCGTTGCTTGTGTGGCACGTAGCGCCGTCTTGTTGAAAGTAAACGTTGTCCAGATCAATACCATCATCACACTATACCAGGACGTTTGTTAAATGCCCAATTCCAAAGAACGACGAGGAATGGAAAAACCTGGGTTATCCTCAACACTTTGGGCTACAGCAGCAATATTCTCAGTTGTTCCCGACGACCCAAAAATGCTTTAGTTTTGCGAACTGTGACTGCAAAATTTTCACCATTTTTGTAGTGAATTTTAATAATTTCAATGCGTTGTTGCAGCGTGTATCGTTTAATTTTTAGTAATGGTGTAGTTTCGACTTGTCAAATGTCAAAAATAACAGCTTCAAAAGTGACAGCTACCGAAATAGCGGGCTATTCAAAATTACACCGCTTATTGGAAAACCCTTTACATACATATATACGGTAGAAATGAACCGCTTCTAGAACAAAGGAACTCCATTTTAGGTGTGTGCCTTTCCTAGTATTGGGTGTTGTTTAGGGTGGTTTTTGATTTTTTAGACTTTTAGGTTTGTATACGTACTGTCGTCCACCGGATGGCCATAATGTGCTTTGAAATGTACATGTAGACTTACATATGTGTGTGTGATACAGAAATCCCAGCAAAAATCGAGCTTCCTTTGGAATCGAGAGCGGAATCCAGAGAGACGCTGACGTTTGCTGATTCCTTTCTAGATTCCAGAATCCATTATTTTTACATAGGCATGTCATTGGAGGTAGTCGATTATATAACCACTTCTCCTAGAATTAAAAATAAATAAAATTAAGTTAATGGGTACATTTGTGCATTTCGATACACATTTGTACCCTTTCTAAACACTTTATTTATTTATTCGAAACTAGCAATTAAGACTACCTTCGACTGATAATGGTAACATCCATATTAAACATCCATGCTCAGCGGGATTTGAACTACGTTTTCAAGACTGTAAGGCAAACACGTTATCTTCTACGCCACCGCGGACGTCTTCGTTCGATATAAAATCCCGGTATAGCCGCCGATTATGTGTTTGTATCTTAACTACTTCATATCCCAGCAAAAATTTTTCAACATTTCGGAATGGCTTAGTTTCATCACTGATTCCATAATGCATTACCAAAATGCTAATGGCGATTCTTCATATTCTTCTATGGATTCCACAGAATGCAATAAGAAGCTCTCATAAGTTTTATCTTTCTTTCTTATAAAGAATGCAGAGATAAATGGAAAAATATAAAAATAAGACGCATATTTTTATGGAAAAATATAAAAAAAAGACGCATATTTTTATTCAAAACATGAGATTTTATATCAAGCAAAGACGTCCGCGGTGGCGCAGAAGATAACGTGTTTGCCTTACAGTCTTGAGGACGTGGTTCAAATCCCGCTGAGCATGGATGTTTAATATGAGTTGAAGTTGCTAGTTTCGAATAAATAAATTTGTAAATAAATAAAATATATGGAATGGTACAAGTGTGTATCGAAATGCACAAAAATGTACCGAATAACTTAATTTTATTAATTTTTTAATTCTTCTAGAACTAGTTATATAATCGATGAATGGAAGCCATTCTAAAAGCTAATTCAAATCTCTTAAGTGTAATGCTCTACCTCCAATGACATGCCTATGTAAAAATAATGGGTTCTGGAATCTAGAAAGGAATCGATTGCCAGCAAAAATCGAGCTTCCTTTGGAATCGAGAGCGGAATCCAGAGAGACGCTGGCAATCGATTCCTTTCTAGATTCTAGAACCCATTATTTTTACATAGGCATGTCATTGGAGGTAGTGCATTACATTTAAGAGACTTGGATTAGCTTTTATAATGGCTTCCATTCATCGATTATATAACTACTTCTAGAAGAATTAAAAAATTAATAAAATGAAGTTATTCGGTACATTTTGTGCATTTCGATACACATTTCTACCATTCTATATATTTTATTTGTTTACAAACTTATTTATTCGAAACTAGCAACTTCAACTCGTATTAAACATCCATGCTCAGCGGGATTTGAAACACGTCCTCAAGACTGTAAGGCAAACACGTTATCTTCTGCGCCACCGCAGACGTCCTTAATTGATATAAAATCTCATGTTTTGAATAAAAATATGCGTCTTATTTTTATATTTTTCCATTTTTCCATTTATCTCTGCATTCTTTATAAGAAAGAAAGAGAAAGGTTATGAGAGCTTCTTATTGCATTTTGTGGAATCCATAGAAGAATATGAAGAATCGCCATTAGCATTTCGGTAATGCATTATTGAATCAGTGATGAAACTAAGCCATTCCGAAATGTTGAAAAATTTTTGATGGGAATCATTCACAATTTTTTTGTATGCGTTAAACTGTTTTGCATTGTTGTGTGTGTACTAATTTTACACATTCGGCAGTTCTTGAATTTTTGATGTTTTCCAAACAGTTTTTTCTTCACGTCCAGTGTCAAAGTTTTGTTTAGCGCTAACTTTGCGGTTGCAGCATGTTTAAAGAATTTGCATAAGCAACAAATCTATTTCGTCGGAATAATGTCGTGTAGGACTACAAACCTCATGGAAGAAAAATTTTTTACATATTTTTTTTATTAGTGTATTATAAACTAAGCTATATGGCTTTATAATTCGTCTTACATATGTACATAAAATTAATAAAGTGTATTAACATTAATAAGAATAATATAAAATATAAGTTATATAAATATAAGTTTTAGAAACTTAGGATTTTATTTTTAGCTACATAAACGGCATAAGTCAGGTTAATAGCTGAGTACATAATGTTGAAATCTGCGCAGTATTTATGACAAATTGCCAGTAACATTACGACAAAGGGAAAAACGCTGCGCAGGCTTTTGAAAAAATTTGTGCTGTCTGCGGTGAAGGTATTTTATTAAAATTTGCGGCGCGGAAATGGTTAACTCGCTTTCGTTCTGGTAATTTTAATGTGAAAGATGAGCCACGCTCTCGTCGTCCAATCACTAGAAAAGCTGATGAAATTCTTGAAAAAGTCCAGCAAGCTAAGTATATCAGCAGTGTCGATTGGTATGGAGCTAAGCAATGACCAATTGTTTATCCCACCTATGTAAGGCTGACTACAAAAAGAAGCTCGATATATGGGTTCCTCATGAGTTGAGCGAGAAAAACATGATTAACGGAATTGACATTTGCGATGCGCTGCTGAAACGCAATGAAATCGAGCCTTTTTTGAAACGTGTCATAACCGGTGATGAGAAATGAGTCACCTATGATAATCGGAAGCGTCGAAAATCTTGGGCAAGGAATGACGAGCAGTCACAAACGTACGCACAACCAGGATTGACGCTGAAAAGGTGGTGCTGTGTGTATGGTGGGACTGGAAGGTAATCGTCCATCATAAACTACTTCCAGTTGATCGAACAATTAATTCTCAACTCTATTGTGAACAACTAGAGAGAATACGCCTGGCGATTGAAAGAAAACGGCCGGAATTGTCTAATAGGAAATGTGTTCCACCACGACAACGATCGACCACACACTTTTTTGTTGACCTGTCGAAAATTTCGAGAGTTTAATTAGGAAGTTTTGATGCATCCACTATATAGTCCAGACATAGCACCCTCAGACTACCATTTGTTCCGATCTCTGCAGAACTCTCTGAATGGAATTAAGCTGTTTTCAAAAGAAGCCTGTGAAAACCACTTGATTCAGTTTTTCCACCAGAAACTAGAGAAATTCTTCACCGACGGCATCGTGGCTCTGCCCGAAAAATGGCGAAACATTGTAGATAATATTAGAGCATATTTGGTTTAAATAAATTAATTTTCAGACTATAAGAAAACCAGTAATATTAAGAATAAAAGCGGTCCTAAGTGACCTTGAGGAACTCCATATATAACCAAAAATTCACTAGATTTCGTACCTTTAAAGAACACCATCTGTCTGCGGTAAAAGTAAAATCTTACTAGACTTTTACTAAAATCTGTGTATATTAGTTTAGTAGTTTATTTAGCAATACTAAAGCTTTTAATAGAGTTTTTGAGATTAATTCTACAAATTAGTAGTGTTCGACTTTCCAGCACAAAATCCATATTGACATGGGGAAACTAAAGAATTAACATTCCGTGAGATAATGGAAACCGCAAGAGTGCAGTAGGCGAATGGAATTACCGCAAGAGTGCAGTAGGCGACGCTCATTCATTCGCGCAAAATTTTAAATTGCAATATGGTACACCATCCAGTTCGCGTTCAAACTTAGATTTGATTTTAGATTTTGTCTCCAAGGCATGTGAAACCATATTAGCATCAATTTTAGGTATGGGTAAGTTACTAAGGTATAGGTAGCTGACAAATAAGTAGACAGGAAGAAGTTTCCAAATAGACTGCAAAAAGTGTCTATGTTATTAGATTCTCATTAGCACGTAGTTTACAGTATAATTTGTACTTGCTAGTTTTTAAATTCCTTTAGGCGAGAAGTTCTATGTTAAACCCAGTAGGATTCAGGTTGTGCGTAATATTAGTCAGTGGTACAGATGATGTAAAAGACTACAATAGAGTGTTAGTAAAATATTCCAAAGCCAAATCCAGGCACGAGGAAGTATTAAATAATGAGTAGTATATTACCCCAGTCAATAGTCAGTTTAGGACTCCAAAATCAGATCATTTTGTTTTTCTAGAAAAATGTTTCCTTTTAATTTGAACGTCAAAATTTTAATAAATAATGTAGGATGGTGGTTATCCTCTGGTAATACAAAAAGTAAAGAGCGGAATACGTCAGTTATCTTTATCATCGACATAAGTGAGATTTAAGAATCATTGTATCATATTCAAAAATAATAGAATAGAAAATTACGCATTGCGCAGGTCCGTTATTCGATGTTAAAAAATTTACAACCGGCTTACAACCGTGTGTGACGTCACCAAAGACACAATTTTTGTGAGAGCCATAGACAAAGCCATTGATTTCGTGATTTAAAGATATAATTTGATAAAAAATAATGAGGTGCAAAGTGAAAAACTGTGGAAATTGGAATCAGAATGCAGCTAGTGTGTGCAGTTTTTTTCCGTTTCCATCCGACACTAAAACATTGCGCATTTGGATTAGTTTTTGCAGACAGGAAAAATGTTTTAATACCAAAACTTCATGTATTTGCATGAAGCATTTCACAGCTGACGATATTGAAAATAATATGCAGTTTGAAATGGGTAAGAAAAGGAGTTTTTCTACTATTATTCAGTATTAAAAAGCATTAAATTATTAGGATTTGCCAAGCAGAGGATTCTGAAGCGTGGTGCCGTTTCGTCCATATATGATGCAATTGCTGGGAATCCAGTGTTGGCTGCAGAACGCGAAAAAAGGATACAGAAACGGGAGAACAAGAAAAGTGTAAACTTGCTACTCCAGGAACATAATGCAACAGCTAAGAACCTATCATTACACGAAGGTATAAAAAATGTTAAAATGATAAACACTATGTGCAAAACATTTATATACTTTGCAGAGAATATTGAAAACGATTCATCGATGGTTAATGTACCATCAATGGAATCACCCCCATCGAGATGGAAGAAGTAGAAAAAGAAACAAATGCTCTAACTCGGCACTTTGTTGAGGAAATTGAGAGTTTGCGAAAGGAGATGTAAGTTCAATTAGCTAAAATTTGACATAATAACAACGAACAATTATGTATTTCTTTTAATAGAAAAACATTACGGAAAGAGAACTCTTGTCTCCTAAACTCACACAAAAAGTGCATAAGTGAAATTGCGGCACTGAAACAGAGTGCAATTGAAGTAGGTAGGAAGCATGAATTTTCCATGAAAACAATCGAAAAGCGACTTTTCCAAGCCGAGTATGAAGAGAAGAACGTAGAGAATAAACTGCTGACGATATTTACAAAAGGTCAAATAACAAAACTAAAGAACGGGATTCAGAGACCTACTTGGACTGAAGAAGACATCGCAAACTCCATCACACTTTTGCTATGTAATACTGTTACTTAGCTCCTGATTTTCTTTACTATCTTGTAAATATTTTCCAATTGTTGTATGTTAATATAAGTCAATATATTATTATATATTCTTAAGTTTTGAATTTCCATAAAAAATGTAAATTCTAAGTTTTATTTAATAATATAAATAAAATGTACTTTTATGAACACATTTACAAAATATGTATTTATTTATTAATTGCAAAATAAAAAAATAAAAAAAAGAATGTTAATAAGTATAAGCCACCACCATCGCGATCCAAGAATGATAGGAAAAAGTTTTGTAACTGGAGTAACTGCGCTTGCAGATTTTAATGCACGCTCTGGACAACAGTATTCGAAACCAAATTACTATGCTATTATTATTCAATTATTGATGAATTATGCACTAATTGCTTCGTATATTTCTATAGTATATCCTTCTGATTTCTAAAACCGAGAAATTAATGTAAAACTTAAAATTTTACGGCAATGTTTACAATTTTGTATACAAAATGTATACAAATTTAACAGTTCAGCTATATTGGTTGTCTATTGTGACGTAGATGCGCAGAAGAAAACAATTTTGAACGCTGTTCGGCGTAATCTTCTATTCTATTATTTTTGTATCATATTTATTGCAAATCAATTATTTACGGGGCAATTCTCGTTGTCAGCTTGACATGAAATTGTCAAGACAAGTTGTCACAGTGCTTGTCAATGCTTTTCAAATTGGTATGCTGGTTGTCAATTGACACAGTGAAAGCTCTAATGCAGTAACATGCTGAAAAGCTTAGTGTTACAGAAACCAAAATGTAATTTTTGACACATAGAACATGAAATGTCAAAAGAAAATACGAACGGACTACGGCAGAGCAGCTGGCGCACTATGTGCAGTTCATGTCCACCATGTGTGGAATGTGCTGAATATCAAAGAATATACAATGTATATTATTATTTATTTAAATTTTATTATTTAAATTGTTTAAATTATATATTATTTGTTTAAAACCAGATCCTGAAACATCTTTCAATGTAAGTAGCACCAAAGAATATGTAAGAATATATTTATATCATATATTTATAGCATAAAATATTTTCATTGAAAGTGTTTCAGGAGCTGGTTTTAAACAAATAATATATAAATTAAATAACAATTTAAATAAATAACTATAAATAAATTAAAAATAACAAATAAATTTGCTGTTTCTCTTCTGCTAATTTGCTGTTTTGTTCTGAAAATGTAGCTGTCAGCACCTATTTGGCTTTTGACAAAATTGTCAAGAAAAGAGCTTTTATGTGACAGTCAGAATAGCAATATTGACAACTTGTAAAAAAACAGCGTTGTCAACTAAAATATGACAACGACCCTGTTAATTTGCATTTCTCCAAACGTTGAAAAATGTGAATGTATTATATTATATTATATGCGTGATGTATATGTATATGTACATCACCCATTTAAGTCAGTCTGCCGGTCAAGTTGAAATAAATTTGTGGTACATATATGAGCTGTTATTTTTGAAAGTGGAATAAGTCCATTTTTTCATGTATCGAGATATTTAAAGGTTTGCGTTTGAATCAATTTAAAAATATTGACAACCGTTAATCAATCCGAGTGATGTTTTTAACACTATACACCTATTAAATTTTTTTATGAAATAATAATTATTGAAAATATTTCAAAAAATAGGGGATTTTTTAAGCTCCAAATGGACTTATACAACTTTCAAAAATAACTTTTTTGCGATAAGATTTGTGTTGTTATATTTGAAAGTGGAATAAGTCCATTTTTTCATGTATTAGAATATTTAAGGGTTTTCATTTCAATAAATTTAAAAATATTGTCAAAAACTAATCAATTTGAATGATTTTTTTAACACTTTTTAATTTTGTTATGATGTAATAATAATTAAAATTATCTAATAAATAAACGATATTTTTATCTCCGAATGGACTTGTACCACATTCAAAAATAATCAATTGAATATATGATTATAAATATGGATAGAATGTGTCTATATCTTACTAAAATTACCCTTAACTCATTTTTTTTTAAAAATGGACTTATTCCACTTTTAAAAATAACAGCTCATATGTATGTACATCACGCATATAATATAATACGTACACCCATGGCAAAAAAAAAGCCGCACCTGGAAAATTCGCAAATTTTTCATTTTGCTGGTAAAAAATGTTAGGAATGTTTATCGACTGATAAAAAATTTTCTTTTTACCTGCTTATACATATATTTTTTGCTATAAAATGACACTGTCTGTCAACAATTGCCGTATTGTAGCACTGAGTGGAGAAACCTATTCCAATAGAAAAATTTCTCAAATAGTTGGGTGTAACGAAAGCACAGTGCGCCTTTTTTTTAAAAAAATTCAAGTATCCGGAAGCATACAGAGGAAAACCGGAAATGGGAGATCAAGAATCACTACACCGCGGGTAAATCGATCGTTGGAACGAACATGCCTTCGAAATCGATTTCAGACTGCTAGGGAACTAAGGAGAGACCATCAGGCCAAATCAGACCAAAGGAAAGCTGGGAATGCAACTCAGCAGAAGAACTGTCTCCAGACGCCTAACAAATATGGGTCTTCCAGCTCGCCGACTAGCCAAAAAGCCGGGTTTAACAGCGGCTATGAAGAAAAAGCGGTTAAAATGGGTCAAAGAGCATACAAAATGGATAGCTTCTGATTGGATAAATGTCATATTTTCTGATGAATCGAAGTTCAATTTGATTGGGCCCGATGGAAAAGCCACAGTTCGAAGGAGATCGAAGGAACGATATTCAGATGAGTGCATTCTTCGAACAGTCAAGCATTCACCTTAGGTTTTGGTATGGGGATGCATAACATATTATGGAGTTGGGCAAATTTTATTGATGGAGGTTCCGTGAATGCAGAAAAGTATAAAAATGTTATCAAAAAGGGCGTGGTTCAACAATTGAGGGGCTGAGCTGCCATGTTGAAAACACACTTTTTCAAGACGATAGTGCACCGTGCCACCGAGCTCGTTCTGTAGAGTAAACCTTTAAGTTTTACTTAAAAATGCATCCTAATGGTCATTGTGCATTCACAGGTAACACAATTAAAAGAAAATCTGGGGATATTATCGATGTCCTGGCCAGGAAATAGCCCAGACCTTAATATCATTGAAAATTTGTGGGGAATTATGCATCGAAAAATTCAAGAGGAGTCCAAAATCCTCCAAGAGTTACAAATTATTATAAAGAAATTGTGGTATGACGAAAAAAACCAAGAACCATGTCCAAAATCTCTATGATTCAATGTCCAGAAGAGTGGAAGCTGTTTTGAAGGCCAAAGGAGGATCAACGAAATTAAAAAAAAAAAAATTAAAGAAAAACAAAAGAGTATACAGAAAATTCATGAATTCTAAGAATATTTAAACAATAAAAATAACAGAAACCAAAAAAAAACAAAATTTTTTATTTTATTACCCTTTTTTTAAAAAGTTCATAAAAATTAGATCTTGGGTTTTTCCACATCTTTAGCGGAAATCGAGCTGCCGGCCAACCCTTTCCTTAAAGATTTTTTTACAGTTAGAGGCTATAGGGATCAAATAATATAAAAAAAAATAAAAACTTGCAGGCAGCTTTCCTTTTTTTTTTTAAATTTTGCATGAGTAAGGAAATTCTACTAGTGTGGCTTTTTTTTGGCCACTGGTGTATATACATATCTAAGAATCGATTATTTGTTTTAGATATATAATTTACTTGGAAATGTCCTCTTGATAATAGGTCGTTTAGAAAATTAAAATCATTGTGTCCAATGGGTTATCAGCACATCTCTAACAATTAATAAATGGTAAATTAAAGTCTCCAAGGAAGATCATGCGATCTGATTGCAGAATTATACGCGAAAGCTTATTTATAACAAGGTATGTATGTATGTATATGAAGGTGCTTGTTGTAAGTTTTCAGGTCAATATTCAGCGGAAAGTAGGAGCAAGTGATATATGAGCTGTTATTTTTGAAAGTGGAATAAGTCCATTTTTTCATGTATCGAGATATTTAAAGGTTTGCGTTTGAATCAATTTAAAAATAATGACAACCGTTAATCAATCCGAGTGATATTTTTAACACTACACACCTATTAAATTTTATTATGAAGTAATAATTATTGAAAATATTTCAAAAAATAGGGGATTTTTTAAGCTCCAAATGGACTTATTCCACTTTCAAAAATAACAGCTCATATAATACATATATTTGTTAGTTTAACATAAACACAACAAAAATCAATATCAATCGCCTCATCGAATATTTCTTCGCGAGAAGAAAACGTAGCTTCCACCGAAATCAAGATACATTGTCCTCTAGATAAGTTAGTGAGAGCAAAGTTTCTATCTTTGTGATAAACCGTAAAATTATTAGATATTATTTCTTAGTATTTGATATTATTTACAATCAAAAAAATGTCCAATCATTCAGACACTCTCTTCTGGTAGGAATTAAAATCAAGCTCTCAAGCAGGGCCAAGTATTTAAGTATCATTGATAATAAACTATCCTGGAATGTAAATATTAAACAGCGGATCAAGACAGCGGTCGACTCAGGCTTCTACACCTGCAAGAAAATATCCGGGAAAACCTGGGGCTTGAGCTAAAAGTTGTTCTGTGGACCTACAAAGCGCTAGATAGGCGCACTTTAACCCAAGCACTGGTAAGGTGGACAGCCACTTCCAAGGCATTCCAGCAACAAAGTCGCTTATCCCGAAGCAGAATGACCTTTCTCGGGAAAACTTTTTCGACAAGCTGAATAATCTATTAAAAATCAAGGTCGACAGTCTACTCTCGTTTTTAAAAGGATGAATTGGTTGTACATCGGTAACTAAATCGTCCCACACACCTGTTTTTATGGGCGTCAAGGTTTTGTGTTTGTAAAACGGCAGATCTGTGCTACTTAACCATGCCCCACAGAAGTATTGGTGGACGCTCCGCAAACCAACCAATATGTATAAAATCCACACAAATTAGTCCTTTATGTTTCCTGGAGTATAGACGAACTAAAGTTGACTGCAAGTCGTAGCAACCACATTATCAGCACTAGTATTGTTTAGGCCATTCCAAGTCCCACCACCCCCGCAACTGTACGGCCTGCTGATATTTGCTCCGATCGCTCGTCGTTTATAGTGAAGCTCGATCAGAAGCTTGCCGATTTACGTAAGAGCTTCATTGAACAGGTTTTAGCGTCTATTGCAAAGGCTGAGGATCGTATTATGGAGAGAATTCGTTAACCGAATGCTGTTGTTGGTAACATCAGAATGCAGTTGTATACGCTCGAATCTCGGGTCGATGAAGTTGAGAGTGCTGCTACAACGCATCGCAACTCTCTGAGCAACGACATGGCTAAACTGAGAAAGATATTAACTCAGGTTGAGGACGAGTCTATATATGCAGATGTAATTGTGTCCGGCATTCCATACTTACAAGGTGTGGACATTAAAGCTGTGTAAGCTAAAATATGTTGTCAATTGTCAATTTTACAGTGCCATCTAGCACCCATGGCTCTTGAATAATGGCGATGTCGATATTCTCTTTCGCGAGAAAGGCAGGTAGATTAACCGTGGCACTCTTAGAGTGCTTCAGGTTGAGGGGGTTTGGTTAGGGGTTTGGATCGGCCAAGATGCCTGCCGCTGCCTGCATGAAAATCTTCAGCTTGGCATGCCTGATGCCAACCTGATCTTATTTTCTTGTTGTCTAGATTTCTATTTTGTAGCCGTAGACATTGAAGAAACATGTCGTTGTCAATGACTGTATTGGGCATCCAGATTCGTGCAACTGGAGATTTCGGCACGTCGTTGGTCGGGATTAACTGAAGGCTTAGCCCTTCTCAAGGTTAACTAATCTCCGTTACATGGCGCGTAGGGAATTCCTAAGGAAACCTGCCTTTGCACTTTATCAACCGACACCCTCTGAAGATGTCAGAAGAGTTCCGCTTTTTGTAGGTATGTCCATGACCTCCATGTGAACGTCGTTCCCCAGGACCGCAATATATAGGTCCGTGAACTATGATGCGGCCTTGCTGGTGATGGTATGCCCTCCGAACCACCGGCAGCTCTGATTTGCTCAGACTTAGCCCTCGACGTGAAGAACAAGGGACTAGGGTGCCACAAGAAAAGAGATGCCGAATTTGTGGACTTTTATAGAGATTCCGGGGGTGTGCCGTTGTTGTATCCCTTTATCTAAGCTTCCACAGGCAATAAAGTGACAAGGATTTGAAATGAGAACACATGTAGGCGTTAATTAAAATGCTTCCGTTTATTGTTCTTTATCCCAAACATCTCGTGTAACTAAAAATCATTCTATCTCAAGAATTATTTTTATTAATAATTCTTAATAACAGATTGCGAATTATTGGTAATTTTAATTTAGCGCGATGCTTAAAGGCGGGTCGATGCTCCGCTGGTGGTTTTATCTAGGCCACCGACTGTGGTCACACATGTAGTTTAGCTTTGCTACTTCCAAACTTAACTATTACAGTGCAGCGTAGAATTATGTGTTAACAACAACGTTAAGAATTGTTGAACACTGGGCCAAAAGGTATGTGTTAATAACAAAGCCCTGTGATTACCAGAGCAATGATTCTGACATACAACACTAGCGAGTGTTTATGACATTAACCCTCTAATGAGTAAAATCCCTTAAAACGCACACCTTTAAAATCGAAAAAGTTAGGGTCATTAGGACATTACTCGGAACCAAGACGAGAGCTCCACTATCTAATATGGTTGTTATGGTTCCAACAATAAACAAACAACAAGAAAAATAACTACATAATCGGAGTTATGTCAGAGTGCATGAATTGTGCCAAGATTTCAAATAAAAATTCCGTATGGAAACATCCTCTAAAATTGATCTAACCAACTGAAACATACAGAAAAACTAACGATCAGCTGAACTGAAACGAACTAACACACTGCTGAACTAAAAGAACGAGGTAACTAGAAGACCGAGTGAACTAGAAGAGCGACTGAACTAAAAGAAGGAGTGAACTAAAAGAACTAAGAACTGTGAACTAGATCTCATAGTTCACGCAAGTGAATCGTTCAATTGAACTAGTTCGTTCACGAACTACCCAACTCTACTGTGGAATATAGTAGTCGATGGGCTACTAAAGGTCCTAAAAAGAGAAGGCCTAAAGATCATTGCATATGCAGATGATCTCGCTATAGTGGCTTCGGACAAACACCCACACGTCATCAGGGATCTAGTGCAAAACGCTCTGAACATTGTAACAAGATGGGCAGCTCCGAGGGGCTTAGGGGTTAATCCCCAGAAAGCGGAGCTCATCGTCTTTACAAGGAAGCATAGGATTCCTCAAATCGAACCTCCAAGGTTGGGTGGCGTTAGGCTTAACTTTAAAGAAGGTGCAATATTCCTCGGTATGATCCTGGACAGGAGACTTAGCTGGAAAACTAAAATTACCGAGATGGTGAATAAGGGTATGGTAGCTCTTTACACTTGTAGAAAGGCCATTGGAAACAGATGGGGCCTTAACTCAGCAATAACCCACTGGTTATACGTGGCCGTAGTCAGGCCCATACTGCTGTATAGGGTGGCCATCTGGTGGCCAGTCCTCAAGAAGGCAACAAACTGCAAGCTGCTGGACAAAATACAAAGTCAGCATGCTTGTGTATCGTAGGAGCTCTGAAGTCAACACCGGCCGCGGCTCTGGAAGTATTATTGCATCTTCCCCCAATAGACATCATGGAAAAGCAAATGACTAGGTGTACGGCCGTAAAGCTGAATGCCGTAATGAAATGGACCAACAGAAATGTTGGACATCAGAAAATTATGGAAGGTCTACCTTCCTCTTTCAAAAACCTCGAGTATACCATACTAACTCTTCTTCCATCGAAAAAATTCGGGTCGGAAATACCGGCCAGAGGAGTGGGAGAGTGGGACACTGCCAGGCAGCGTGGGTGTACACTGGTATACCGACGGATCGAAAATGCTTGGAAGGGTTGGTGGGGGGTTCTTCTGTGAACGTCTTGGGATCGAAGAAAACTTTCGACTACCGGACTATTGCAGCGTCTTCCAAGCGAAAGTGCTGGCAATCCGCGAGGTACTGTCCTGGCTGAAGGACAATCAGATATACAATAGGGATATCTGTATTTGTACGGACAGCCAGGCAGCGACGAAAGCCCTGGATGCAAGCTTCACCACTTCTATGGCGTTAAAAAGCTACCACCAATCTTTAATTGAGATGGCAGAGCAGTTCTCCATTAAGCTGTGCTGGGTCTCAGGAAACAGCAATATTCCAGGGAACTGCCGAGCGGATGAATTAGCCCTCCAGGGAACTGAATTAGTTATCAACCTGGATAACTCACGTGTAGGTATGCCGCTTGCTACATGCGGAGCTGGTGACATGCAATACTGCAAGGCAGCTATGGCTCATTTATCACAAAAAGAATTCAAATGACCTTCTTTCGCTGAGCAGGGAGAACATTCAGCTGGTGATAGGAGTCATAACAGGTCACTGCTTTTTTAGCGCTCATGCAAAGCGCATGGGGCTCTTCGCAAATGACTTTAGCAGGAGCTGCAGGGATGAGGAGGAGACCCCTCAAGATAGGGTCTGAGGTCTGAGTCGATATATGAATAGATCGGGATGGCTGAGCTGAATTCTTGGGGGTGAGATCAATATGGCATCACAATGGACCCTAGCGGTCTAAGTGTGTCCTTAGGGACTAGTAAACTAACCTAACCTAACCTACCTAGTTATTACTTAAAAACGAACAAAAAATAACTAGAAAGAAGAAAATTAATACTATATAGAGTTATGGGAAGATGAACACATAATAGAGTAGTGGAGAGGTGAAAGGAAAGTAAAGTGAAGAGCTCGAATGAAGAAAAAAGGTATGGAGGTAAGCGGAGCAACAGCAGACGTGATATTTCAAAACAGCATCCCTAAAACGTGTCCCATGGGAGATAATTTTCAACGTTTGTGGCAAGGAGTTCCACAATCTTATGGCATTCATAAAGAATAGTCTTAATGAGATAATGTTACTCAGTTATACTCAGTCGGAGTCGGACGGTTTAGCGCGCTTTGATCAAAATCAAAAGTTTTACTTGATACTTAACATATATAAAATAAAAAACAATTATTGTGCCAACATTTTTAAACACAATTCTGGCAATTGATCAGGAAAAGTAAATGATAGGGCCGCGTAAAACAAGTAATAAATAATAAACGCAAAACCAATTATTTATAAAAAAACGAATTTATAAAAATAAATACTAAGCTGTGCAAATTGTTGTTGCTTTTGTAATGTCTGTCACTCGCTCGAAGTCAAGGGTTGCTTAACCGGTTTCTGCGGTACAAACAACATTCGTGGGCTCTCCACGATTCGGCGGTGCTGTCTCTTCAGCTGCTTCTTCAGCTCTCTCTTTGCCGTTGCTGGTTGAACGCTTAAATAAGCATAGTGATCTCATCATAGGTCAATTTAAAAGAGAGTTTATGGATCTTAGAGAAGAATTCAACTCAAAATTTGATGTGCTTGAGAAATCTTGCATGGAGAAGTTAAATCAGCTAAGTGCTGAACTATATAGTACGGTGAGAAAAGTAACTACTGACTTTAAAAACTTGATTGATTCTCTAAACGACAAAATCAAGGAGCTCGAAAGCGACAAATGCAGAATGAATGCTAAAATAGCCGAACTAAGTACCACTCTTTTCGAAGCAAAAGAATCTTTCGCTCATGCCGGGTGTTTACAAGATCTGTGCAATAGGATTGACTCTCTTGAGCAGAAGCAAGTGGAGACAAAAGCGGTGCTTTTCTCGATCCCTCAACAAAAAGATGAGAATCTGACCAGCATTTACAATCAGCTGTGTTTTACCATCGGATTTCGCTCAGCTCTTGTAGTCAGCATCTATCGTGTCAGGAGAAATGAAAACAATGCAGCTAGCTCCCCGCCCATCATTATAGAATTTAATTGCTCTTACGACAGGGACTGCCTGTTGCGTGCGGCTGCTAATTTTCGCAAAACGTCGAGACGTCAGCTCTCTCTTCAGGATGTTGGAGTAGAAGCTGAAGGTAGCTGTTTCTTAAATGAATGGCTTATAAACACAGCGAGAGCCATTTTGCAGTCGGCGATAAAACTAAAACGCAAGCAAAAACTTTCTGCCGTGTTCTCACGGAGAGGACGTATTTTTATTAAAACGTCAGCTGATGAGCGTTTCACTGAAGTTTCCAATATTGAGGATTTGCATACCTTTCGTGACGTGGAATTGGATTGAATCAAGAATTAATTACCTCCTACAACATACCTATCGTATTTATAACTCTTATATCAAATCTATTATATGTATACTTTCTGCTTTGTTTCTGCCGTGTTTCGCAATTTCCATTATTTCGCAATATTAAAATTGTAATATTCGCAGAATCAATACGCGGAAGAAAATCGTTCCCAATTTAATTCTTCCGCGTGTGGATTCTGATCGTGTTTTCTTCCAAGCCAACCGTTTTTATGGTTTGGAAGCTTGCTACCGAAAGCTAGCTTCCACAATCCATTTTAATGCCAAGCGCTATGGTTTTTATGGTTTGGAAGCTCGCTATTGAACGCCAGCTTCCACAATCCATTCCATGCGAAGTGTTCTGGTTGCTACCTTGGCTTTGGAAGTTAATTGAACCAAAGCTTGACTAAACCAAATTAAACTAAAGCTGACCAAGCAAAGTGCTGTGGTTGCATTAATGCGAACTTGGCCTTGACTCACTCGCGGAGTAGTATTATAAAAACAATAATACTGGCCTTGAAAGTTCTTGTCAAACGGAAGTGGAAATTGCGATCGCGACATACAACATCCCTCCACCCTGGGGCAAGAAAAATTTAGTATCGTGCAAAACGATATTAAATTTTTCTTGTACATATATGTTTGTTGAATTGGGGGTGGTCGTGTGTTTAGGTTGATTTTGCTTATTGTCTACTTATGTATGTTAGTGTATTTCATTTCATGAAGGTCTTATGTGCTACGTCAATACTCATTAGTTATTAGTATTAATTACAACAACTTCAATACACTTAATTATTAACAAAATTGTAATAAAAACTGATTACAATAATAATACAATAATATGACCGGTAGCTGCCTTTCTTCGGTGTCATCTGTGTGTAGGTGGATGATTTTGATGTTGATCTTGAAGTTGATGTTCTTGTTGTTGTTGATGATGGTTTTGTTGTTGATGTACACCTTGATGCTGGTGTACACGTTGATATTGATGTATTGTGGGAATGTTGCTGCTGGGTAGCTGACGCGTGGGGTGCTATGCTTGATGACCAGATATAGTTGTTCGTTGTCGGTAGTATCGTTGTCCCGCAATTGGGACCAATTGTCTTTCGCTTCACGGCAGTTGATGGTTGAGATGTTACCAAGATCATCATGTGTAACATCTTGCTAAACATCTTCAACATTTTCCTTGTCGACAGTGATGATGTGTTTTAAATCGTTATCTCTTGAGGTACTGTTGTAGAGTGTGATTTGTGCCACGGGATGATGTACCATAAATTTATCTGGCGAACTGTGAATGACCGCATCAGTAGTTGTCTGCTAGCTGTTTCATCGCCGCGACGTCGTGATGCTATCCCTTAGCTTAACGTTAGCTTGGAAGTTAGCCGCTAGGCTGCCATCATGATTCATGAGGATTTCGCATTTGCGCAGACACTGGAAATTTGCTGCTGCAGATGGATTATGTCTCTATTTTGTTGATTTTGGTCTCCACGTGACCTCAAGGTACTGTGTATTTGTCACCGCCTCGATCGCATTGATGTTCAACTGTTGTTGTTGTCGGATCTCTTTGAAGATAGTTTCGTGCTTTTGTCGAATGTTGTTGCATCGTAGCATTGATGCGTTTGATTGTTGCGACTATTCCATCTTTGGTTGCGATGGTTGTTGTCGCTACGCTGATCAACTGTTCCAGCTACCCTTCCCCCTTCTAGTTGACTGGGCGCTATTTGTGGCCCTGTTGTCATGTGTTGTTAGGATATGAGTGTCTGTTTGGTTGCACTTTTGCTTTTGTGATGGGTGTACATCGGCATTCAGGTCAGCTTCTCTGCGTGCTGTCTTCTTTGTTATCTCAATTAAGTTATTATCAATTTTATCTATTTTAGTTTTCTCTTACAATATGTTTTAATTCTAGTTATAATTTGTTTCCAATTAAGAAAAATTGAAATCCTATTCGTATATAACTTTAATTTAGAAATATTAATTAATTAGCAATATGTTATCTTGATAACATTCTATTTCTAATATTTTCTAATTCCATACAAGTTTTATTACTTCGGTTTTAACTGTACCTATTTTATTTCAAACTTACAATTAAATTGACTTTTAAAATTATTATGTATACTTTAAGTAGTTTCTTTATATTCTCATATGTGCACGTTTTATGTATATATTTACAATACAATTCTTTTTCTCTTACTTCTTTTACTTATTTTTCTGACTATTTTTTTTGTTATTCATTTTATTTTTTTGTTGTTTTATCTGACGCTGCATTGTGCTCGCGTTCAGTTGTTCTACTTCTACACCTGCTTTGTTGCAGTGCTTGCGTTGATCGCTTATTTTTCATTTAGTTAATTCAATTGACCTATTTACAGTATAATTATTTTGTTTCCCATTATATTATCTTTCATTACTTTTGATAAGTGTAATGTCTTCTATTGCATGTCCCTTATCTTGTCTCTAAATTTCATGATCTTATGTAAATCTCTTAATGTCTAACGACATACATGTATGTGCGTATATGTATATAGTGTGGGTGTGTATGTAATATGCATGAACTAACTCTTCAGGCATATGTTTACATGTACATTTATTAATATAATAATTGCAAATGCAAAGTTATATTGGCTGTGTTTTTAAAACGACACAGCTACTTTTTATATACCGTATATTACCAATTAAAATTAATACAACGTAAACATTTCACTTCACAAATTAAAAAAAAATTACTCAATTATTAACTATGAATTTACTTTATTATGAGTTTTCTTTTCTTATATTTTTACGCTTAAATAAACAAGTTGTTGCTTATTGAAACGCTATTCTGATTTTCTTTTTATTTCTTTGTTGAATTTTTCATTATGAAATTTGATGAATTTCATTCGTTATTCAAACGTAAGACGTTATATTTAACGTCTTTAAAATTTAAAATTCTTAGTAATAAACTTAAAAATTTTAATTTCATACTATACTATAATATATGCTATCAACCCTATTCTATATTAATTTATTATATCCTACTCCTAATAAGGTGACTATTCTGATTAACTTAATGTTCTCCTAACCCTATTTCCTTAGTTAAGTGATTCTGACGGATTCCTATGTAATTGTCTAGTTAATCCTATTTTCCTGTTAATTGCTATTATGTAACTTGAGTAAGTTACTGTGGAATGGCTTTTCCTTTCCCTTAATATTTAAAACTGTAGTAATTGGACTTTTAATTCCTACTACTTTATATGGCCCTATCCATATGGGAGAAAACTTATTTTGCCTAGTTTGATTCTTAATTAATACACTATCTCCTACCTTAAATTCTACTAAATTTAATTTGTTATCGTACTGCCTTTTAGCTACTTCTTTTGCTAAATCCTGATTCTTTCTCACGATTTCGTGAGCCCTTTGTATTTGGAATTTTAGAACTTTATTTGCATTTCTGTATCGAATCCAAATAAAGTACGGAATGGCGTTTGCTTCGTCGTAATGTGGGGTGTGTGGTTATGAACATGCATAGCTGCAGTTAACCACTGATCCCAATTCGACCCGTCTTCTTTAGCAAAGCTACGTAAATATTCCGCTAAAGGTCTGTGGCTTCTTTCTAATGAGCCATTCGCTTGTGGATGATAAGGCGTTATGTGTAATTTTTTGATACCTAATAATTTACATGTGTCTGAGAACAATTTCGAAATGAAATTAGTTCCGTTATCAGTAATTAGAATTCGAGGAATTCCGTAACGCGTGATCACTTCATCGTAGAAAGCTCTGGCAACAGTACTTGCTTCCGCGTCTGGGATAGCTGTACATCCCATAAATTTAGAAAAATCGTCTTGAAACGTTAAAATATATTTGTTACCGGATACGGTTTCTGGTAGAATACCTACTATATCCATGTAAACTTTGTCGAATGGCCGCATTGGTGTATCTGTTAGCACCATGGGCATTTTTGTTAATTTCGAGCTTTTGTTAGCTTGGCATTTCGGACAGTTTTTTATGAATTCCTTTACTTGCTTTTGCATTCCGGGCCATCTAAATTAATTCCGTATTCTTAAATATTTTTTCACTGCACCCTGATGTCCTCCCAGTGGTGAATTGTGAAAGTCTTTGATTACTGTTTCTATTTGGTTTGGGTTTTCTAATGGAATTGTGTTATCATTTTGTGTTTTGCCAGTATTGTCAGGTTCTACAGGCGTCTGACTTGTGCTTGTTTTATTACTACTTTCTTTGTTCTTTATTTACATTTCTTTTGTTCCAGATCGGGTTTGGACTGCTGTTACTACATTCGGATTTTGAGGAATTCTGCTCAACGCGTCTGCGTTTAAGTTCTTCTTTCCTGGCTTATATAGGATTTCGAAGTCGTATTCTGATAATTTATGCCTGAACCTTGCCAGTCTTGACGTCTGGTCCTTTATGTTTGCTATTCCTTTTAACGGTTGATGGTCTGTCACTATTTTGAATGGTCTTCCTAACAGATACGCTCTAAAATTTTTTGTTGCCCAGACAATGGCTAAGAACTCCTTTTCTATAGTCGAGTACCGCTTTTCGGCGTCATTCAAGGCTCTGCTAGCGAAAGCTATTGGCCTATCTTCGCCTATTTTACCCTGAGAAAGTACTGCGCCTAACGCTTCGTTACTTACATCAGTCGTTAGTATAAATTCTTTTTCGAAATCCGGATATGCCAAAACCGGTGGTGTTATTATTGCCTTCTTCAATGCTTCGAACGCTGTCTGACATTCTTGCGTCCAATTGAACTTAGCGTCTTTCCTTAGTAGTTTATTAATAGGAAGAGCTATATTTGCTGTACCCGGAATGAATTTTCTATAATAGTTTACTAGTCCTAAATATGCCTGCACCTCCTTTCTATTTTTAGGCGGCGGAATGCTCTTAACGCATTCCACTTTGCTGGGGTCGGGGAGTGCGCCCTGATCTGTGCATTTATGTCCTAAATAAACGATTTCTCTTCTTAGAAATCTGTATTTCCTGTATTAAGTTTTAGATTATGTTCACGTAATTTTTGTAATACTGAACATAACCTTTGTTCATGTTGCCTCAAATTCCTACCGTAGATAACTATGTCATCTAAATAAACAAAACAGTCTATTCCTTGTAGACCTGTTAGGATATGATTCATTATCCTCTGAAATGTTGCTGGGGCACCTGTTAGCCCAAATGGCATTCGATTGAATTCGAAGTGCCCTAGGGCACTAGTCCCGGGACTAGTCCCGTACTAAACGCTGTTTTTTCCTTGTGCCTGTCATCGACTAAAACTTGGTGATATCCGCTTGCCAAATCTAGCGTTGTAAAATATCTGCTATGGCCTAATTGCTCTAAAATTTCGTCGATGCGCGGAATTGGAAAAACTTGTTTGGTTGTAGCTTCATTTAATTTCCTGTAATTTATTACGAGTCTCCATTTTTTCTCGCCGTCCTTGCCACTTTTCTTGGGCACTAAAAGTAACGGTGAGTTCCACGGTGATGTGCTATGTGTGATTATGCCATCATCTAAAAGTTTATTCACTTGTTTATTTATTTCCTCCCTATGTATTTGAGGTAGTCTATATTGTTTTCTATTTATTGGCGGTTGATCTGCGCCTGTTGGAATTTCGTGTTTCAATACGCTTGTAAACGAGAGTTCGTCTCCGTCTAATAGGAAGACGTCATGAAAAGATTTGACTATTTCCTCCATTGAATTCTTTTCCTCTATATTTAAATCTTTATCTAACTCAATTTCATTGTGCAATTTATTTATTCTTCTTTTGGCATCTATTCTGCCTATACCGTTAATTGACGTAGTACTTTGTATTGTGTACTCGTCGGAATTTGTGAATTTTGGTTCAAATTCGCTGTTTATCTCGTAATCATATTCTGTCGTGTTTAATATCGGAGCATAAACCGTATTATTTTTCACATTTACTAATGTGTCCGCTATATAGATTCCTGGATCTATTTCTTCTTTATGAATTACCACATTCTTAAATTTTGTACGAAGTTTTAATGGTACTATCGTAATTGTTCTTACATCAACTGGTATGTAGTGTTGTTTGCTTTCCTCTTCTATCTGCTGGATAGTTTTTATCGGTAATTCCAAAATAACCTCTTTTCTTTCATTGAAGAGTGTTAAAATCTTTTCTATTGTGTTTATAATGGAGTTGTTCCACAGGTTATCTCTTCCTAATATGCCGTCTGCTGGTACTCCTTGTTTAAGTGACACAACGTGTAGCGTTAAACGTAAGGACTGTACCTCATTATGACACATAGTAATTGATCCTTCTGTTGTCACACAACCTCCAAATGCTCCGCTCAATTCTTTCCTATTCGACTTGTCTATTATTGTGCTATCTTTTATCGCACACTTCTTTATCAGGCTTGTATCTGCTCCTGTATCTACCAGTAAAACGAGTTTTCCATTATTAGCCTCTGCGCAAGGTAATTCGATGAACACGTCATTTAGCTGGGTTTGATTGCCGTTAGATATTCCTGTTTCTGTATTTCTATTGTTATTTGCTAACTTATTCATTGAGCACGGTATTTTTAAATTTTGGTTTTTCTCTAATTTAATTGGGATCTCTGAATCAACTGTTTCTCCGAGCGTATGATTTCTCTCGGTTACGTTGTTTTTATTATTATCCGTCTTTCTTAACTTGATATTAATTTTTAAGTCTCTTGAAGTTGGTAACGTTTCAACAATCGCTTCCGATGTAGGACTTACGGTTACCACTTTGTTTGTTAAAGCTGGTAACGTATCCACAATCGGTTCGGATGTATGAATTACTGTTATTCCTTCATTTGGCCTTAAGTTACTAATATTTTTGGGTCCCCAGATTATTGGCCTATTCTGGGCCCTTGCCAGTTTCCCGGACTATTACTTTGCAATGATTCCCAATTCCTTTTTGTCTCGCAATTCTTTATCATATGCCCTGGTCTATTACACCAATGACATAACGTTTGGTTTGCCCTGTTCTGCTGATTCCTCTGCAATCCGTTGGGTGTAGTTGGGTTGGGGTTTATCGCCCGTTTTTGGTTCCCGTTTTGCTGGAATTGGTTTTGAGACCAATTCTGCTAGACTTGGTTAGATTGCCAACTCTGTTGGGGTCGGTTCCCTTGCTGATTTCCTATACTTTGGTTGGTAGGCCTTTGATTTTTGTTGTTCGACCCAACTCTGTTGTTGTCCTTGTTGTCACACCTCCAGTTGGTCTCGTGCCCATATTTTAAACACTTTTGGCAATACGGCGAGTTCTTGCGAGTTAAACAATCGTCCCTGGTATGACCTCGCTTGTTACAAAATGTGCAAATTATTCTATTCGCTGCTCCTTGTGTAGTGTTCTGTATCAAAGATGGTTGCCTGGCAATTTTTCCTCCTGAAGCTCTGCCCTGACTTTCATGTTGAATTTGTTCTTGTTGGGTATACTGCATGGTGGCGAGGCGTGGTGAATTCATATTAAAGTTTAAGGGGTCTGAGTGGAGGACGCTACTGTTTTGTATGCTTTCGAGTGCATCGATTGCTAGTTCTACCATTTGTTCTATGCTTTTCTTCGTAACATTGAGCATATAAATTTTCAATGCGGCGTTCTTTAACCCTGTTTTAAAGGATTTCTCTACGGCTCCTTCCACCATACTCAAAAGTGCCATATCTCCGTTTCCATTATATTTCGTTCGAACTATCTCTTGTGCCTGTGTTCGTAGAGTGGTTAAGCGTCTTGCAAACTGTCGTATATCCTCGTTAAGTAGCTGGCTACAACTTTGGATACCTATTATCACTGAGTCTAAGGATACCGTTGGTAAATATGCTCTTTTTATCGTGAGGTAGAATTCCTCGAGGCTATTGAAGCGTTGTGACCTCACTAAATCATATGCATCCCCATGTAATCTCTGCTTAATGCAGTCTATGTAGTCCTGGATGTTGTCTACCTACATCTCTTGCGGCTAATTCGCACCCGTGTATGAATTTATAAACTTCGCGTAAGTCTGGCGAATGTGTTCCAGAAAATAGAGGTACCAGCCTATTTGTAATTTTTGCTATCTCTCCTATCCCCATTTTGGTTTGTTCTTTTGTTGTTTTAATTTGTTGTAATGACCTTGCATTGCCGTCCCTCGGACTAACTCCGGACTGAGCTGGTTCCTTATGGAAAAGTGACTGATTGTGATCTGGCGACATTTCTTGACTTAGAAGCCTATTCTGCTCTTTTAGCTCTTGTATTCGTCCATTTGCGTCTTCTAAAGAACTACAGTCTTCCCTTGATTTCTGTGTAAATCCCTGTTCTAATGTTCTATTCAACGTTTCTTCGGTTAGTCCCTTCCTCTCTAATAGTTCTCTTAATTTTACGTTCTCGCACTCTAATTTCCTGAGTAAATCTTCCTGAAACACTTTATCAACTAAATAGTTATCGTACCTATTCTTCAGTGCGTTAAATTCTGATTCCCATGCTTTTGAATCCTCTGTCTTATTATCTATTATCTGGTTTAGGAATATAAGCAGTTCCTCTACTATCGCGTCTGCTCTTTCTACACTTGTAAGGTCTCCTAACTCCCCTACTCTAGACTTTATCAACTCTAAGTTCTCTTTGTTGCCTACAGTTCCTTTTAAAATTGCCCAATATTTAGATATAAACTCCCCCAACTGGCGTTTCAGTTCTTTATGAGTCCTATCTAATTCTAAGTAAGCTTGCTCCTGTAATGACTCGGCCATTAATTAAACGAACGACATATAGTTTAATGGGGTTTTATTTTTCCCAATGTTTACAATTTACCTATGTAAGAGTATACATAAATTTTTCCTAATGATATAAATTTAAATTTATTTTAAACTGTTTGGTGAAAAATGTTGTAAAACGATTACTTAGCGCCGCTACTTAACGTTCCATCGTTTTATTACACGTTTAATTTTGTATACAAGTCGTAGAACTTTTTAATGCGAGACAATTAAAATTTTCATATGAAGATTTAATTTCTTTAAACGGCTTAGCTTTCTTGCTCGCTTCGTTTATCGAGCGTGCAGTAAACATTCGCTGTACATCTGTTTATTAGTCTGTACGCTGACGTCCGCTGCTGATTTGTTTCAAGCAGAGCCAAAGCCTCAAAATTTTCGTGACTGCGCTATTCTGCTTTCTTTCAAGCAGAGACGAAGCGTCAAAATTTTCGCGACTTCGCTGAGGTAATTTAAGACCTCACAGAATGGAACAAACGACCTGTTCTATTTTTCAGCGGCCAACAAAACTGCAACGTTTGCGATTTCGAATTCGTACGATTAACCTAGTGAGCCCGTTCGAGTTATTTTTTTTTTTGTTAATTGCTTGGCATCCTTAATTGTTTTCATCAGCAAGCAATTATAATTGCTTTTTATTTGAAACAAGGAATCTAACTTTGCTTTGATTCTCCAACCGATATGAAGTCTCTAAGCGCAATATTTTAAATGTTTAACTTTTAATTTTGGTTTTTTAAAATAACCAAAATAACTCCTTTTTAATGTTTTAATTTATGGTAATTCCGATTATTACCCTTTTTTAAATTTAATCCATTTGTGAATGTATGACGTATTATTTAAATAAAGAAAAAATTGTGCGACTTGAACTCGAATAAAATGAATTATCAATTAATCAACTCAAAATGTGCGACTTTGAAATTAATTTACTTAAATGTTAAAATTTATTTAACATGTGTATTTTGAAGTAAAATGTCTAAGACACATACCCGAAAATGATACAATGAAAACTGTTTTTAACAATTTGCTTTTATCATCCGAACTTTACCACGTTAAGTCACTCTGATTTTCGCCAATTTGCTAATCACAGTAACTAATTCTTTTACTTCTTGATAGTCTTAATTTTCCTTTTCTTAAAAAAAAAAATCCTATTTTCTCTAATACTTTATCCTATAATTATAAAAATATAAGAATGACTTCCCGAGTGAAATGGGTCGACCTCAGCAAAGATTTTGTCCAGCTAATGCTATTGGACAGATAAGTTTGCTGTGCAATTAAGCTAGCATCCTTTTGATGTAACCGATGATTTTGGGACCTGAAAGTTATTTTATGTTTTATATAATATATATAAAATAATATATTTGATATAATAATAGAATTAAATTCTTTCAATTCTATTACTATCCTTTTCACTTTTCCTTATTATTTGATTCTACTTTTATTTTCCAATTTTTTACTTTCACTGTTTTAATTTTTCCTGAACTTATTATTTCACTTTTTTGCCAATTTTCCTTTTTTTTTTCTCTTAAACTTGTTTTTCGCATATACGATCACTTGCTCTTAACTTTTAATTTTAACTAGCTTATAACTTACAACTTTTCCTTTTCACTTCCTGCTTTTTCCCAAGCTACTAATCCTTGTTAAATCACTTATCTTTTAACTAATCTAAGCTGCTATTCTTATTTTTAATTTTCGTATTTCACTTATTTATTTTTTCACTTTCGTATTTTCACTTCTCTTTTAAGTGATCTAAGCTGCTATTCTTATTTTTAATTTCTGTATTTTATTGTTACTTACTTTTTCCTTTATTCGAGCGATCCTCGGCTCGAAAATCCGGCTGCGCCAATATGTTGTATCTAACTTTCCAGTGTGGTCTTGGTCTTCTTCCTTTTCGTTGTCCTTTGTGCAACGAATAAAACGCCCTGGTTAAGTTATTGATTTTTATTGACACTAAACACTAATTTTGGTATCTACACTGATACTTATTATTATTTAACCTTAACACTTGTTATTATTAACACTTATTATTATTTATTAAACTAACTTGCGACTTTATACGCGTTTAACAACGACCTCGTCGTTTGGATATATTTTCAAGACTCTCGTTGGAATCTTTTCTAGATTCCACGTTAGCTCGGTCGACACAGACGTGGACCGAACTGAAGTGTTTCGCAATTTCCATTATTTCGCAATATTAAAATTGTAATATTCGCAGAATCAATACGCGGAAGAAAATCGTTCCCAATTTAATTCTTCCGCGTGTGGATTCTGATCGTGTTTTCTTCCAAGCCAACCGTTTTTATGGTTTGGAAGCTTGCTACCGAAAGCTAGCTTCCACAATCCATTTTAATGCCAAGCGCTATGGTTTTTATGGTTTGGAAGCTCGCTATTGAACGCTAGCCTCCACAATCCATTCCATGGGAAGTGTTCTGGTTGCTACCTTGGCTTTGGAAGTTAATTGAACCAAAGCTTGACTAAACCAAATTAAACTAAAGCTTTGGCTGACCAAGGAAAGTGCTGTGGTTGCCCTAATGCGAACTTGGCCTTGACTCACTCGCGGAGTAGTATTATAAAAACAATAATACTGGCCTTGAAAGTTCTTGTCAAACGGAAGTGGAAATTGCGATCGCGACATACAACAGCTTTATATCGTGATATCGCTGAACACCCATTAGACGAATGCATGCTCATAAATTCTGTAAAGGATAAAGTAAATTTTCTTTCTTCGCGTATTTTTAATCTCTTTGACTGCCATGTTCCCCTAAAGACTTCTAAACGTATAAATTCTTCTTGTCCTTGGTTCAATCGTAATACTCTTGACGCTATAAAAAAAAGAACAGATTGCATAATAAGTGGCGTAGATGTCCGTCACTTCAAAATTGGGAGATCTTCCGGTCCGCTAGAAACAAACCTGTTCGTGTATGTAGGTTAGCTAAATCACAATACTTTTCCTCAAAGCTGAACATATCTCTTCCCACTAAAATGCTATGGCGTAACATAAACAAACTCGGGGTGCGCAGTAAGTGTAGTACTGAATGCCAAATTCCTCCTAACACATTAAATAATTTTTTTTCTGATGCTACGCTGCCTACATCTGACCATTTCTTACAACCCTCTATGCGTGTTGAACACACTTTTAAGTTCATGCCGGTGACGGAACTTGATGTTGGGAGTTGCTTGAAGAACATAAAGTCCAATGCTATTGGCAATGACGGTTTTCCTTTGAAATTCGTAAAAATGTTACTTCCGCACATTATTTCGCCATTGACTCATATCATAAGTCAGTGTTTTCAATCTTCAACATTTCCTGAACTATGGAAATCCGCCATAGTATTACCAGTAGCCAAGAAATCTAATCCCACAGCTGCAAGTGATTTCAGACCAATTAGCATATTGTCACCTTTAAGCAAGATTTGCGAAAAGTTGATCACTCAGCAAATCTCCAAGCACTTAGAGGAGTCAAAGCTCTTGTCTCCACTTCAATCTGGCTTTCATGTTGGGCACAATTGCTCCACTGCTACTGTCAAAGTGCTAGATGATATAAGGCCCTCATTCGATGATGGTTCACTAATGTTACTTTGTTTGTTAGATTTTACCAAAGCCTTCGACAGAGTTATCCATAGACGGTTATGCTACAAACTTAAGTATTATTTTGGTTTTCAAGATAGTGCGGTACTTTTCAAAAGTACGTGATATATTATCACAATATAAGCCTTTAAAAGCTGAAGTGCCTCAGGGGTCCATACTTGGACAACTATTATTCACAATGTACTTAAACGACATTTTTGGAGTTTTTACTTACTCTAGCATGCATGCATACGCAGATGACATTCAAGTGTACATATCTGGTAAACCGAATGAGCTACAGGAACTGCATGCTAAAATTAATGCTGATTTGGATGGTATCTACCAGTGGGTTTCTACAAATGGGCTTCAGATCAATGTGTTCAAATCCCACTTACTGCCTATATATAAAAAGAAAGCCTTGCCAACTCTATCAATAATTTCTCTTGGAGGTGTTGCTTAAACGTCGTATCGAAGGTAGTAAATCTGGGTGTCTGTATCAATTCAACCTTATCTTCTGTTGATCACACAAATAATGTCATAAAAAGAATCTACCACTTGCTGCGCAACCTGAGGCTATCAGCACACTCTACCCCTGTTGAAGTTCGACGATTGTTAGCATTGCAACTCTTTTTACCTATAATCACGTATATATTCTACATTGGACTCCGCATCGCAATTAAGGTTAAGCATTGCTTTTAATCACATAACGAGATACGTATTTGGTTTGCGTAAGTTTGATCATCTGGCATCTTATCGCGTTGCTCTTCTCGGATGTGACTTATCAAATCATCATAAAGCCAGAATATGCTTGTACCTCTTTAAAGTAATAGTGAGTAAGACTCCGGGGTATTTATTTGACAAATTGCAGATCTACAAGAAGTCGGGTACTCATAATGCCACGATGTACATCTTTACACACGTCGCGTTTATTTTTCATCACAGCCATACGCCTATGGAACATGTTGCCGCGTTGGCTTAGAGAGTTGCCTGGTGTAGGGGAGTTTAGACGCGAAGTTTTCCAATACTTTACGCTGCAGTAGGTCTTTCTCTATATATCTATTTCTTTATACTATCCTGCTATCGCTATTTTCATTCCTTTTATTCTATTTTAATTTTTTAATTTTAGCTCTAATCTTATATTATTTTAGTTTCAATTATTTAAGATATGTATGTGCTCATTGTACCTTTTAATGTAATTTGTTAGCCTAATGCATTCTGTTTTATGTTACTACAAAAGACTTGTCGTCTTAGTGTATGATTGTCAAAATAAATAAATAAATAAATAAATAAATGTTTTAAACCTAGGGATTATTAGCAGATTATTTCTGCTCAATTGACCAAACCTCAATTTTTTATAAAGATATATTGGTTTTTTTGTAAGTAAAAGCTTATGTAGAAAGATACAATTCCTTGCGTGTTATATCACAGCCGGGAGATATGTGGTCATATGTATTAACGCAGCACATACACATACCTTGTGGCACAATTAAATGCAATGTCCGATTTCAATTGCGATCGCGAGTCTAATTTACTATATACCACCTCTGAGTAGCTGATTAAGGGCAGCACTAATTGGAGAATTAGCTTACGTTTGGTCTCGACGGGTATACACTCAGCTGAGGATCTTAGGTAATATATTCCTATGGTAATATATTCCGAAGAATGTAATATTTTCCCAACTAAGTCAGTAACATGAAGAATTAATTATCAAACCTAGACCAACAGCACAGCCAATAATTGTCAGTCTTTTAACACCAGATGCCAATAGGTTATTATCTTGATATTTAATAATTTGATTGGCCATGAGAGACTCAAGAACCTTTGACAAGGAGGACAGTATACTAATAGGTCTAAAATCATTTGCCACATTTGCAGTTGGTTTCTTGGCAATAGGGACAACTATGGCTACTTCTCATACTGATGGAAAATTGGAGGATGTAAAGCAGAGGTTAAAAACATGAGCTATTGGACTCACTATGATAGGACTAATAATTTAGATATTTAATGTAAATACCATCTTCACCGACAGTATTCAATTTTATCTTATATCAATATTAAGTCATGGTCAGACAGAAAATAAATTTGGTCAAACTACAACACTGAAGACTTATCAGAAACAATAAAGTAGTCAAGCAGACTAGGACTATCTTTGTCCGAGAACCGCGTTGGCTCAGTACAGTTAACTACAGATAAACCTAGCTTCTGCTAGCCTTGCTGATAAACCTATCAGCATACAGCAAATTTACATTGAAGTCAACACATAGTATAAAAAATTGAAGTTAATTGAAAAATCGGACAAAAAATTGAACAGTGTTATTATATTTACTGGGGTTGTACGCACGTGTTATACAAATTGTTGTAGTGTTGTTAGAGATGCTGATGCATATTCAATATTAGTGTTTTCGGATTTAGCCACCATAGCTGACTTCAGTGTATTGCGACAATAATTTGCAACACCTCCTTTCCTATTCTGCCTGTCATTTCTAAATAATCTAAAATTATTAATATTGTACAGTGAACTGTTAGTGTCAGAGACAATCCAAGTTTCAGACGCACATATAACATCAACAGACGAATCCTCAAATACCTACCTCAGATAGTCAAGTTTTTTAGGGTTAATGCTCCTGGCATTAAAATGAGCAACTAAAAGACCTGCATATCAGTCGCACATCACACTCACAAGAGACTTATTGCAAATACCAGTATAGCGATCACCGAAGTCGACCATTAGCACGACCATAGGAATGGCACGAGATAGGCACGCAAGCAATAACCACAAAGACCACAACAGGTGACCAGCAATCCACCACACATATTATATAATTTTGGAAATATAAAATTTGAATAAGTTTGGAAATATAGCTAAAGTAGAGACAAGGAAAACAAAACAACAAGAGCATAATAAATAATTAAGAGCTAAGTACGAGAAAGGTAACTGAATATTTATAAAGTATAAAGACAGCAACTTGTCACTTTCATCGTTTCTATCATCTTCTGCAACACTTCTGCAATAGTATTGAGCTCCTCGATATTCTTGATTATAAAGTTTCTCCATGCATGAGTTTTCTTACTATAACCGACCTTTCGTAAAGACAGAGTGCAGCTGCTTTTTACGCTTTAACTTAAGAGCTTGCTGAAAAAGTTGCATTCCGTACTTAGACAGGTAGACCTACGCCTAGTCGGTCAATTGTGGTTGCCCATATAGCTGTCCTTATCTGCCTGCCGGTTCTCCAGCCCTCGCTGCCAGACCCTTCCTGGCTTGGTCAGGTATAGGCCCCGTGAAAGCCGATCCGACGCTCTAGATTAACTTTAGGAAACTAGAAACTGGTCGCACTACCAGCTCCGATAAATTATCCAGGAACCGGCCCCCAACATCTGGAGGCGGCTCCGTGATTGGGCCGGACACTGGCAGAGCAGATGGGTTACAGTCTCCTAATCCTCTACGTCGTTACAGTACCTGCAGTGATCACAGCCCCAAATTTCCATCTAGAAACCATTTAGCCGATTGGACAGTGCCCTGTGATCATTCCAACCGCGACTCTCAGCTGCTCTTTTGGTAAGGAAAAGAGTGTCCCGATTCTTCAAATTAATTTTTGGCCATAGAGACCAGGTCGTAATACAATCTGGCCTATTTATCCAGGCGCGATTGGCTGCGTACGTTGCCAGGGTTTTGATTGCTTTAACCTGGAACGAAATCGGTATTCCAACGGTGGGGTCAGCTTTTGTGAGACTTGTTGAAGAACCCACCCTTGCCATACGATCCGCCTGTTCATTGCCCTCTATATTAGAGTGACCGGGAACCCAGCAGAGTCTGACATTGTGCGTCCTCTTAAGTTCCTTAAGCTTCCCTATGCATTTCGTCACTTGAAATTGGTCTCAAAATACATTTGCATTTTCACTAGGATAAAAAAATTGTGATTTCGTGCAAAAAATTTGTACTTCGTGCAAAAAATTTTTACTTTTGCCGAAAATAAATTGATCGCATGAATGCATGCAAAATTTGTTTTCGGGATTCGTTTACGAAACGTCAAGATATTATTCAAAATATTATCTTTTTATACCCTACACCTTAAGGTTAAGTGTATATTCACTTTGTCACAAAATGTGTAACCCATAGAAATAGAGAAGATAGATATAGAAAAGTATATATATTCCTGATCAGCGTCACCTCCGGAGTCGATTTAACCATGTCCGTCCATTTGTCTGCTGAAATCACGATCACAGGAGAACCGGTGAAGATATGAAAATGAAATTTTACAAAAATATTCCTTCTTAGGTGTGCAGCGTTCGTTTTTGAGTTATGACAACACAATTATACGTTAATATGCTAAATATGGGCGTGATCCGCTCACTTTTAGGTTATACAGGCAAAAGAGAAAAACTTCCTGAATAAAAAAGCATAAAAACTTGTTTTCTAATAAGACATTATAACAGTTAAACTGGGCGCGGTCCGCCCACTTACACTACTTACACTACTTATACAGTATAGCTCATGAAAACAAATTTATTACCACAGAAATAAAGTTTAAATTTGAACACAATAATAACACTACTAAGCTAGTTATTTTGTTTTGAAAACAGGTAACGACCACGCCTACTACTTATACAGTGGCGTAGCTAGGACTCATGGTTGCACGATGGACTCATGGCCCGCGATGGTTAATCATCTTGCAGCCCTAAAAATTCCTAGAATTCAATAAGTCAATACTTGATTTCCAAAACTGCCGCCCCCGAAATTGTGTCGCCCGCGACGGACCGCCACCCCCGCCCCACCCTAGCTAGCTACTGTATTTATACCTGTCTGTGATTAAATGTGATTATAAGGTACCTTTCGTTATAACGACATATTTCTTCTAGTTTCAGTTTGTATTTCACTCTAAAATGTTATTGTTTTACAAAGAAAAATCTAAAAAAATTAAAAATTTAAATAAATAAAATTATTTCGTTCAATTAAATTTTTTAAAACTTTTACGTGTAGCGTATCTAAGATTGGGCCAGGCCGAATATAGTACTCTTACTGGTTTTGATGTTGTTTTTGTTTAGCGATCTCTGTCAAAATGGTAAATTAATATTGTTACCAGACTATGGAACGCCTGTGCGCCTGGCTACTTTTCTTTATATAGTGTAGTATTCAAGCGAGAGTATTCAATAATATCAATGGTCTTGGTCACACGTGAAACACGGAATCTGCTGATTCCAGAAGCATTCATGTTTACATATTCGCTACATTCGCTGGAATGTACATATTCGCTAGAGTTACCATGGTTATAATATAAACTTAATCCAACTTAAAGAACGTAGATTTTTCAAATAATATTTTTATATTTGATGATGTGGAATAAACACGAATTTTCCTTCCAATTTAAAATAAAAACTTTAAATTTAATTAAGTGAATACATTTAGTATATTTAATATTTTAACCCTTTGATATCAGAATTAAAGTGGGCGTGGTTAAAAATATTTTGAATATATCAGGTTAATGGTTGAGCTTTGAATATGAACTTATATCAATTTCAAACCTCCATCACTTCTGGTTTACCGTTATGAGATGTTGCTTATAAGCAACATTGCGCTATGGTGGTACATTTCAAAACACAAACGAATATTGATGTTGACGGTGAATTTGAGTTCATGCTTGAAAGGATTGCCGATGGACGGCCTCTTTTGCGTTGATTTTATACAAGTCTAACAACATGTCAGCAATTATGTGCAACCTCAAATTTGAAAGCATACGATCCACGTACTTTTTTCATGAGCTCCTTTTCATTCGCAAGTCAACAGTTTTTCATTCGATTCTTTCGAATATGGAAATGAATCAATTATCGAAAAATAATTTAATAATAAATAATTTAATAATTAATAATAAATAAGCTAAATGCAACACAATATATGATGAGATCCCTAATCCAAGAGATGGGCAAGTTCCTTCTCCTATATAGAGAGCAAAATCGTATACGATACCTGAAACTCTAGCTCTTGTGAACATTTTGAAACCTCGCCCTATTGGTCTTCATTGGTAGGTATTGTTTTTTATTATGACGTCCTTTATATTTAATCAATGGTTTATCAATGATCTGGTGTTCCTTCTGGTCTATTTTGTTACATTTCTCTTTCATTTTATCCAGTAATTGACGTATATTATTAAGTTTGTCGTAATTAGTTGATCCATGTTCCGGCTGTTGAGTGTTATCATTTATGTGAAAAGCTTCTTCATTTTTCTCAAAGCGAACTCTTGATAAAGAATCTGCAACAGCTGATAATCTGAAGTTGGCATCCAAGCCATTCGTAAATTTGGAACGTATATTACGCCGAAATAAAGAAGTACCCCAAAGAATCGTGTGATCTCGAACGGTATACAATTTAGCACTACGGCCTTCGTTTGCATCGATTACTTTATAGATTTCTTTCGTTGCAAATCTTGTTTATAATTTCATCATCGAAGAACTCACTGAAATATTTTATTGGATCTTCGACTTCTCGACAGATTGTTTCTTCTTTCCAAGCAGTTTCGCACGGGTAGGCTCGTGTTCCTCCATCTCAAACTCTCCAGATTGATTTTTTCAAAAGTTTCCGTGACCTCTTCATTCTTAACTACATTCATTCTTACATTTTCATTTACTTCAACGTTTTCTCCCCTTGGCCTTACCTGTACGGGATTCAATAGATTCAATAGATTCAATAGAACCAAATGTAATACCACTTACATGATCAATTGTGTCTTCAATGACTCTCTCCAAATTGGAATCATATAACTCTTCTTCTTCTTCACCTTCTTCATCATCCGAACAATTCCAGTCGAAATTGATTCTTTGTTTTATTTCTGATTCTGTGAGACCTTTTGAACGCATTTTGTTTTGAAAACAGGTAACGACCACGCCTACTACTTATACAGTGGCGTAGCTAGGACTCATGGTTGCACGATGGACTCATGGCCCGCGATGGTTAATCATCTTGCAGCCCTAAAAATTCCTAGAATTCAATAAGTCAATACTTGATTTCCAAAACTGCCGCCCCCGAAATTGTGTCGCCCGCGACGGACCGCCACCCCCGCCCCACCCTAGCTAGCTACTGTATTTATACCTGTCTGTGATTAAATGTGATTATAAGGTACCTTTCGTTATAACGACATATTTCTTCTAGTTTCAGTTTGTATTTCACTCTAAAATGTTATTGTTTTACAAAGAAAAATCTAAAAAAATTAAAAATTTAAATAAATAAAATTATTTCGTTCAATTAAATTTTTTAAAACTTTTACGTGTAGCGTATCTAAGATTGGGCCAGGCCGAATATAGTACTCTTACTGGTTTTGATGTTGTTTTTGTTTAGCGATCTCTGTCAAAATGGTAAATTAATATTGTTACCAGACTATGGAACGCCTGTGCGCCTTGCTACTTTTCTTTATATAGTGTAGTATTCAAGCGAGAGTATTCAATAATATCAATGGTCTTGGTCACACGTGAAACACGGAATCTGCTGATTCCAGAAGCATTCATGTTTACATATTCGCTACATTCGCTGGAATGTACATATTCGCTAGAGTTACCATGGTTATAATATAAACTTAATCCAACTTAAAGAACGTAGATTTTTCAAATAATATTTTTATATTTGATGATGTGGAATAAACACGAATTTTCCTTCCAATTTAAAATAAAAACTTTAAATTTAATTAAGTGAATACATTTAGTATATTTAATATTTTAACCCTTTGATATCAGAATTAAAGTGGGCGTGGTTAAAAATATTTTGAATATATCAGGTTAATGGTTGAGCTTTGAATATGAACTTATATCAATTTCAAACCTCCATCACTTCTGGTTTACCGTTATGAGATGTTGCTTATAAGCAACATTGCGCTATGGTGGTACATTTCAAAACACAAACGAATATTGATGTTGACGGTGAATTTGAGTTCATGCTTGAAAGGATTGCCGATGGACGGCCTCTTTTGCGTTGATTTTATACAAGTCTAACAACATGTCAGCAATTATGTGCAACCTCAAATTTGAAAGCATACGATCCACGTACTTTTTTCATGAGCTCCTTTTCATTCGCAAGTCAACAGTTTTTCATTCG
Source organism: Myopa tessellatipennis (assembly GCA_943737955.2). Taxonomy (NCBI): domain Eukaryota; kingdom Metazoa; phylum Arthropoda; class Insecta; order Diptera; family Conopidae; genus Myopa; species Myopa tessellatipennis. Next base: position 22,648,407 of record OX031315.1, read on the forward strand.
ATTCTTTCGAATATGGAAATGAATCAATTATCGAAAAATAATTTAATAATAAATAATTTAATAATTAATAATAAATAAGCTAAATGCAACACAATATATGATGAGATCCCTAATCCAAGAGATGGGCAAGTTCCTTCTCCTATATAGAGAGCAAAATCGTATACGATACCTGAAACTCTAGCTCTTGTGAACATTTTGAAACCTCGCCCTATTGGTCTTCATTGGTAGGTATTGTTTTTTATTATGACGTCCTTTATATTTAATCAATGGTTTATCAATGATCTGGTGTTCCTTCTGGTCTATTTTGTTACATTTCTCTTTCATTTTATCCAGTAATTGACGTATATTATTAAGTTTGTCGTAATTAGTTGATCCATGTTCCGGCTGTTGAGTGTTATCATTTATGTGAAAAGCTTCTTCATTTTTCTCAAAGCGAACTCTTGATAAAGAATCTGCAACAGCTGATAATCTGAAGTTGGCATCCAAGCCATTCGTAAATTTGGAACGTATATTACGCCGAAATAAAGAAGTACCCCAAAGAATCGTGTGATCTCGAACGGTATACAATTTAGCACTACGGCCTTCGTTTGCATCGATTACTTTATAGATTTCTTTCGTTGCAAATCTTGTTTATAATTTCATCATCGAAGAACTCACTGAAATATTTTATTGGATCTTCGACTTCTCGACAGATTGTTTCTTCTTTCCAAGCAGTTTCGCACGGGTAGGCTCGTGTTCCTCCATCTCAAACTCTCCAGATTGATTTTTTCAAAAGTTTCCGTGACCTCTTCATTCTTAACTACATTCATTCTTACATTTTCATTTACTTCAACGTTTTCTCCCCTTGGCCTTACCTGTACGGGATTCAATAGATTCAATAGATTCAATAGAACCAAATGTAATACCACTTACATGATCAATTGTGTCTTCAATGACTCTCTCCAAATTGGAATCATATAACTCTTCTTCTTCTTCACCTTCTTCATCATCCGAACAATTCCAGTCGAAATTGATTCTTTGTTTTATTTCTGATTCTGTGAGACCTTTTGAACGCATTTCTAAGAAAATACAAAACAAAAATTATTATAATACTACTATGGACAAATATTGCCTATAAGCAACATTGTGTTTTTTTTAAATTCCTGACATAACAATAACATTTTTTTTAAAATGAACACATGTAAAGTTTTTAAAAATGTAATTTCGTAAACGAATGCTCACACATATTAATTTTAGTTGAACAAAAAGCTTTAGCAAAAATAACAAAAACTATAGGAACTATGACCGAAAATATACACTGTTGCCTATAAGCAACATATGACATGAAACTGATAGTTTAGATGTGGTGGCGACTGTGTAGTTATGTGCGTAAAAACCAACAGTGAAATATGTCGAACATGTCCCAGTAGTTCTTGTCTCCAAGACATCCTCGACGAATCGTGCACGATATAGGCACGTCGTTGAGAACCTATGCAAGGCAAGTCTATGGCGATCATCGACTACATTTTCATACAAATGTCGTTTTTTTCTTCGACGACAATGTTGTCAATGTTGTCTTGTTTATTATATTGTATTCGAATTCGTACGAACTTATTAATGTTCATTCGGGTCACTAGGCGTATCATTCGGGTCATAATCGTTTGAAAGACAACCTTAAAGACATTGTCTTGTATCTGTCTTCATGCGGACAGTTCGCAAGACATGTCCCTAAACATGTCGTCAATGGAAAATTGCTGACGAAAAATAGGAATTGTCTTGCAAGACATCATCGACAACAATGTCTTCGACGAAGCTTTGGACTACAGGGGTAATGTATTCAATATTTATAGTGCTGTTTATGTATAGATTTTAATTTTTTTTTCAAGATTTGTTAAGATTTTTTTATTTCAAGTTGGAAAAATGTACCTATCATAATTTTTCTAACAAAACTTCACTTCAAAATAAATATTTGAAAAGGCGAGACGAGTTTTGATTTCATTTTTCCCACACATGCATATGTACATTAGGGTGGACCTTATTTTTCCACCATCTGATTTTTTTTATGCGACCCCCTAGATCTGTTCCAGAACCAAAAAAAAAAAAAAGTTCTGCAAAAGAAAAACTCAATTGGACAACAGGAAAGGGTGTCGCAATCGGTTTGAAATTTAAAATTTCAGTAATTTCCCTTTAATTTTACATGCAACTCAAATTTTATGTTTTAAACCATTTTTTACCACGACTTTTTTTTTGTTTTATTTTTTGATGAAATTCAGTATTCTATAGTAAATGGTGGTCGAAAAATACAAATCTGAAGTTAAAAACATTTTTTTTTTAAAGTTTTTTTTCGATTTATCGAACACTGGTAACTATTTGGCATTTTTTTTACTGGCAGAACGTATATATAGATATAAATATATACATATATAAATACATATTTGCTATATATAGGAAAATGAAAAAATGCCAAAGTTGATAAATCGTCGATAATCGAACACTCAGGTAAGAATACCTTTCAAAGATAAAGGGATGTTTGGAATAAAGGGTTTTGCATTATACATATTGCATATAATACTTTTACCTGCATAATTAATTTTTGTCCTTTCGATCATTTATTTTGGTTTTTGCACTTCTCAGAAAAAATAGTAGGTAATTAAAATGTTTATTGCGCTACAATGCAAGGTCAAAGTATGACCAAAAAAATATTTTTGAATAGCTAACACTCCACAATATCACAAATTACCAAGTAATTAAAAACCTGCCTTAAAGTGTATCCAGAAAAAATTTCAGAAAAACCCCAAATTTGCTGTTCGAATAATCGAACGCTGGTAAACAATGAGCTATCCTTCTAATTTCTAGTTTTATACCTACAGGAACAGTGCAGCTACAATCTTCGTCGTCATCCAGCGACGAAATGATAATGAATGTACCGTTAGGTTCGGGCATTGGAGATTTTCCGTTAGATTCGAGCATTGGGAATGTTCCTGAGGGGTTGCAGGTATCCAGTGATAACTTTAACGTTATGCAAAAACGAAGAAGAAAAACAATACATATTACAAATTGTAACCGATTATAGGAAAAAATACCCAAAAATTGATAAAACAACATTAAGTACAGATTTTTAAAAATTATTTATACTCTTATTATAATTAGGCCTATAAATAAAATATTTAATTATAAGTATTTAACTGTCTTTTTCTACTTTTCCTTATATTAATGTGAGATCAAATTTTATATTTAAAAAATAAAATTTTGCTTAAACAAATTCATTAAACAATTTAATTTTTGCTTTGATATAATAAGAATATTACATTAAAATAGTGTTTAATGACCAGTGGAATTGAAAAAATGTGTACTTTTTCATTTTTCGCAAAATTAAAATTTTTTGCATAAACAAACTGGTTGCGACACGTCTTCCCTTTGTCCGATCGAATTGAAATTTGGAGGGAATTAGTTTTTTACCGAGTAGAACAGATTGCAAGGGTCGCATGAAATGAATTTTTAAAAAATTTTGCACTAGAGCAACTAAGGTCCACCCTAATGTACATTCGTAAGTGTTATCAATATGAGTTCCTTATTCAACATTAAAAAGTTCTAAAGTTGAAAACGTCTTTCCATCTAGCAAAAATGACTATAGAAATTCGATTATGTTTGAATTTGACAAAATAAATTCGCAAGGTGAAATTTGCAAAAATAATGGAATAAATGCAGGTTAGGTTATTGATTCGATTAGTTAGAAGAAGAGGTTGAAATGCATGAAGTAGAAAACGTTCCAAAAATTGGTCGAGGTAGACCAAAGTTGTTACTCACGGGCAAACCACCCGGCCGAAGAAGCAGTTTAACGTATTAAATTCACTGGAAGTCGTTACTGGTCCAAATACCGAAAAATTAAAAAATGCTATACAAAACGAATACAAAGCTCTTATAGATAACGATAAGGATTTACCGAAAGAGAAAGAAGTAGTCTTCTGCAACTGGGTTTTCAGCTTCGAAAAAATTAAAAAGGAATTATAAAACGTCAGCCATATAGCATAAATGCTACAGAAACATTTTCGCCAGTTGTAAGAAATGCAACCATAACAATGATAATTGCATTACCTGCAGAACATGAATTGTACCTCCACAAAAGAGATACATATATTCATCACTTTTCTAAATGCATAATTACACGATGAGCAAATGGAGGTTTTATATGAACCAACCAGAATATTTTGTTGATAATGCACAAAAGCTCTTTTGAAACTAAAGAAGTCTTTATATGATCAGTATGCAAGCTTGCTGAAAGAAATATGTATCCACAAATCGAGCATAAGTCTGCAGCAAAACACATTCTAAGATATCTGAGAAAAAGCAAAAATTTAAAGCATCAGTATTACAAAACAGAGCTACCTGGTACAGGTTTCAGTAATGCTGACTGGGAAGGCGATCCAGTTACAAAAGGTTTTGTACCGGATTTGGCTCCTTTTTGGGGGGAAGTGCATTCTCATGGGGGCCAAAGAAACAATATACAGTAACCTTGAGCAATACAGAGGCCGAGTATATATCAGTAGCTATGTGTTCCAAAGAAGCAGAAACTAAGAAAACTACTTTGTTAAATTAATATTCACAACAATAAAGATCCGATGAAACTGTACCGAGACGATCTGTACAAGCGCTCAATATATTCTACGAAATTCAGTATACCATGCCCACAGTCAGTAGCTGTTATTTTAACCAAAAATTTGGCAAAACCAAAACATTATAAATTTACTGAGATTTTGGGTTATCTAACTAATTGTCTGTCAACTAATTGTCTGTCAATTTAAAAAATATGTACTATGAAATATTAATTTGAGGAGGTGCGTTAAAAATATAATCCGTTTCAACTTAATATTTATACTACTGTTCATGTATTTATACTACTTTTGATTGTGTCTGTCCTTAATTTGCTTCAGGCAGGATTTGCTGTCCTTTTGCTTCTGCGTAACTGCAATCGTCGCTAGCGGATACAGGTTGGCCATCTCCATACCTTGTTTTACCTTCATGCCACTGAGTCTGTTATTTGCTTGAAGATGGCTTTTTCGCTTTTTGAGGCTTTTTTCGGGTTGCGATTCTTTTCCTCGCGACCTCTATCTCCTCCAGTACTCATAAATGGAGCCTGGTTGCGATTCAGCCCCTTTTTCCTTCAAAGTCAGGAGTGGTTGAACTGACATTAATCAGGTGATGTGTGGAAGCCCTGGCAGGACGTGCCGAAGTAGAGCATTCTTTCAGCTTGGTTTGCGTAGGAACCCACTTTTTTTTGGTGTTAACTTTGGGGGTTAACTCTCAGCCAAATAAAGGGTTTTCCAATAAGAGGTGTAATTTTGATATTCAAAGAAAAATGCCATTTTTTGAGATAAATTATCGCATGTTTATTTCGTAATAAAGAGGAAGGTATGCCGTTAATAATGAAAAACAACATCAGCCACATGGCCACCACGACCACGCTTACAGGACCATATCCTTTTCCGCAAATTTTCCATAACCAAATCGCAAAGCAGCTGCCCTATGTCCTCGATAGCCTCACGAATTCCATCTTTGAAGTCTTGAATCGACGCTGGGCTGTTGGCGTAGACCTTATCTTTCACGTGGCCCCAAAGGAAGAAGTCGCCAGGTGTTAAATCACAAGATCTCGGTGGCCAATTGTGATCACCTCTTCGAGAGATAACACGGTCAGGATACTTTTCCCATAAAAGATCAATGGTTTCGTTGCTTTTGTGGCACGTAGCGCCGTCTTGTTGAAAGTAAACGTTGTCCAGATCAATACCATCTAACTCCGGCCATAAAAAATCATTAAGAAGGAAGAACGACGAGGAATGGACAAACCTGGGTTATCCTCAATGCTTTGGGCTACAGCAGCAATATTCTCAGTTGTTCTTGAGCGACGGTTTTATTCTTCACATCACTAACTTGTCCCAACAGCTCGAATTTTTCCACCAATTTCTGTATTGCGGTCCGACAAGGTGCTTCACGACGACCCAAAAATGCTTTAGTTTTGCGAACTGTGACTGCAAAATTTTCACCATTTTTGTAGTGAATTTTAATAATTTCAGTGCGTTGTTGCAGCGTGTATCGTTAAATTTTTAGTAATGGCGTAGTTTCTACTTGTCAAATGTCAAAAATAACAGCTTCAAAAGTTACAGCTACCGAAATAGCGGGCTATTCAAAATTACACCTCTTATTGGAAAACCCTATACTATTCAGTCAGTCATTCAGTTATAATGTTTTATTAGAAAATAAGTTCTTATGTAAGGTTTTATTCAAGAAGTTTTTCTCTTTTACCTGTGTAACCTAAAAGTGTGCGGATCACACCCATATTTAGCATATTAACGGATATACCCAGGAATTTCGTTGTCACAACTCAAAAACGAACGCTGATATCACATTTCTAATAAAACAAGGCGTGGTACTTGACCGATTTTGCCCATTGTATACCAACATGCACACCATAAGAAAGAATATTTCTGCAAAATTTCATTATAATATCTTCACCGGTTCTCCTGTAATCGTGTTTTCAACAGACAGACGGACGTACATGACTAAATCGACTCAGGAGGTGACGCTGATCAAGAATATATGTACATATATGCTTTTCGATATCTATCTTCTCTATTTCTATGTGTTACACATTTCGTTACAAAGTGAATATACCTGTTCAGCGCTACGAAATGACCGCAGCATCCCTGCATCGTTGACAGCGCTTTAGAAGCACAGCCAACTTCAGCTTTTCTAGTTCTCTCATCAAGAGGAGAAACATCTACCGAAAGGCGATAGTAAAATTATATTCTACATAAATTTGTTCTCCGACTTCAGCGGTCTTCACAACAAAGTTTGTTTTAATTTGAAATGCTACTGAATAATAAGAATAATATAATGTTCAATACTATACAACCATCATATAATTTATAATTAATAAAAGAAATAATAAATGTTCAATACTATACATAATATTGGTGACCCCGACGTGATCGGATTTCGCTGGTCACGTAAGTTTTCTTTCTAGTCTGAAAAATCGGAATTTGGCCTTGAAAGAATCAACTCCACGCTTTTTCGTTTAATCAAATGTACGTGCTCGAAAAACAAAAATTATATTAAAATGCGGTATACGGTGGGTGATATGTTCACAACAACAGCATTGTGGGAACGGTAGTTATTTACTCGTACCTACATACATATATGCACCAGCCTAAGAACAAAGGCATGCATCAACGGTTAATCGTTTGGCTGTCATGTACATATTTTTCGGCGCATCTGCGGTACAGTCATCATAAAACTTAATTCCTAAAGACTCGCTATAAGCATATACATATCGGTTATAATAGATAAATAACAACAGCCTTTCATAACGGCTTCGGTGTCTAACGCTGAAACTTTTTATATGTTAGCTTGGTTGATAACAGTAGTAATAAATTAGTTTACGCGCGGTACAGTCTCGATAAAACAAATTGCAATTGGAGAAAATAACAATGAGCGTAGCTGAAAGGAATTCATTTTATAAACGAAAGAGCCTGCTCCTTAAGCAGCGTTTGGAGCAACTAGCTTGTGCCATAAGTGATGAAAACTTGGCTTATGTAGACGAAGCAACTCTAACTGTTAAATTAGAACAACTAAACAAATTGTTTTCGGATTTTGAAAGTGTTCAGTTCCAATTGGAACAGGAAAATAACGATGAAATCGAAAGTAGTATTCCGGTCGAAGTGGAATCAGCATACCGTTTGTCAAAAACAATCCTTACGCGTGAGATTTTGTCTATTAACTCAACCAATAATTCGGCTTTTCGCAGCTTCCAAAGGCAGTCAACTCTAGCTGATATCCAGCCTAGCTCCAGCATGCTCGCTGTAAAGCATCGACTTCCAGTTCTGCAGTTGCCAAAGTTTAGTGGCATATACACGGATTGGCCTGATTTCTTTTCGATGATCCAAACGGTTGTTGGAAACGATGCGGAGTTGGTGAGAATTGAAAAGTTGCAACATTTCAGATCGTGTCTTACCGGAGCGGCTTTAGATACCATAAGATCGCTTGAGATAAACGAAGACAATTATGACAAAGCTGTTGAATTATTAAAAAGGCACAATTATTAAACGTTTAAATTTTCAGGCACATATTAAGGAAATCGCCATGATGAGCAACGTGGAAAGTAGATCAGCAATAGGGCTCAGGCGTTTAAGCGACAGCGTAAATGCACATTTGAGGGCGTTGTTAACCATGGGTTCCAAGGAGCAAATTGCTGATTGTCTATTGATTCACGTGGTGCAAAGCAAACTAGATGCAGCGACACAAACCAAATGGGAAGAGATAACATCCGCTAACGAGATACCAACGTGGGAATCCATGGCTTCATTCTTGCAGAAGAGATGTCAAACATTGGAAAATATTGAAAGTTTTACTACACAAACCACCAAACAAGCCGGTACCAAGTAAGCCTATTCAAACCAATTTAATTCAAAAAAACGATCTTGTGGTCGCTCCTAATTCAGCAAAGCATTGCGTAATTTGTCAATCTAACGCACACACTATTTACACGTGTCAATCCTTTGTTGCAATGTCATGTGGAGATAGATTCAAAAAGGCCAAGCAATTGCACTTGTGTCTAAATTGCCTTAGAGTAGGTCATGGCACAAAAAATTGTAATTCAACCGCTTGTTGTCATTGTAATCAACGGCATCACACTATGCTGCACTTGGGCAATCTCCAAATCGCTGCTTTGCCCCTCAATGAATCCTCACCCAATGCTGTTGATGCACCAAGCGATTCGTCATCTTCATTAACAAGGCCTCTTCCCGCGCAATTTGCCTCCGAAAAATTGTAGCAATCATTGTTATCGGCTTCCTCTGAAAGTAGTGGCTCATCCAATTTCGTTTGTCTCGCAACTGCTGTAGTGCTTGTCAGCAATAAGGCTAGATATCTTATACCATGCTGAGCAATTCTCGACTCAGCGTCACAGATTAATTTTGTTACCGGCAGTCTTACAAATCAGCTGCAATTGATTCCCGAAAAGTCTCCAATTTTGATATCGGGAATTGGTGATTCTGCCCAAACAACAAATAAGATCGTCAATTTGCAAATTCAGTCTACATGTGGCAAATTCGCTTCGTCAATAACTGCAGCTGTTGTAAGCACCATCTTTGATAACCAGCCCAATTTTCATGCAACCATAAAAGGCTGGAACAGACCTCATAATATACGTTTGGCAGACCAATTATTTTATAAACCTCAGCGCATCGACTTGTTGGCGCTGAGTTATGTTGACTTGTTGGCGCATCGACTTTTGGAATCTGCGCTGAGTTATTTTTTGAATCATTATGCGTAGGTCAGATTCGATTAGGGCAAAGTTTGCCGCTGCTGCAAAAAACAAAATTCGGTTGGATTGTAGCTGGTGGTGGTGAAAATAGCTTCACCAAACGCCAATGCTGTTTTCTTACAACAGCAGATGATGAGCCTCGTGAAGTTTTGGAGGAGTTAGTTTCCCGATTCTGGGAAATAGAAAACCATATCGACATGGCTTCTCCCGCCACTCATGAAGAACTTTTGTGTGAAAAGCATTCTTGTGAAAATTACACTCGTCTAGGCACCGGCGAATACTCGGTTCGTCTGCCTATGAATACACCTGCCACAGCGCTTGGAGATTCTTATCAACTAGCATTGAATCAGTTTAAGAATCAAGAAAGGCGTTTGCATAGAAATATTCAACTTAAAGAACAATATTCTGCATTTCGAAGGGAGTATTGTGATCTGCATCACATGTCACGTATTGACTCGCTACCACAAGGTATCTCGGTTTACTTCTTGCCTCATCATTGTGTGCTCAAAGAAGATAGTACATCAACAAAACTTCGAGTTGTATTCAATGGCTCCGCACGTACTTCGTCCGGGTTTTCTCTCAATGATATTCTTATGTGCGGGCCAACCATACAACAAAATCTATACAACATTTTGCTAAGATTTCGTTCGTTCAAAATTGCTCTCACAGGAGACATATGCAAAATGTATCGCTGTGTTAAGGTTTCCCATCCTGATAACTATCTACAATGTATCTTATGGCGGGCTCAAGCTAACAAATCAATTCAAATTTATAAGCTCGATACTGTGTCATATGGTACTAAATCTGCAGCATTTCTTGCCATTCGGGCAATACAACAGCTCGCGGTCGATGAGCGGGACCTCTTTCCCCTCGGCTCTATGATAGTTCTTCGCGACTTTTACGTTGCTGATCTAATCACAGGAGGAAATTCAATGCCAGAAGTCGTTGAAATCCTTAAACAAACCTCTCGTCTACTCGAAAAGGGAGGATTTAAACTTCGTAAATGGTGCTCAAGTGATTCTCTAGCTCTACATGGAATCCCAGAAGAGGATAAAGAAACTTTGTTAAAGTTCAGCGATACAGGTGACATCACTAAGGTTCTAGGACTAGTTTGGGACCCTAAAAGAGACTGTTTTATATTTACATTTACACCTCCGGTTAAAGGAAAAGGAATTACAAAGCGATCGGTATTATCCACTGTCGCCAAGATTTATGATCCCCTGTAGATCATAAATCCAAGATTTAATCGGTCCTGTAACAGTAAAAGCAAAATTATTTCTTCAAGCTTTATGGAAAGAAAGAGTAGACTGGGATGAAAGCCTTTCGCAATTGCTTGCGTCCGCTTGGCTTTCTATTCGCAAGGAGCTCGAATTCGTCGAACATTTACGGTTTCCTCGTCAGATTTTTCTTTCAAATTCGAGCATCGAAGTCCATGCATTTTGCGACGCAAGTATAAACGCATATGGTGCCTGCATTTATATAAGAAGCGAAAGAGCTGGAAACATCAAAACTGAGCTGCTTTGTTCGAAGTCCAGAATGGCACCCTTGAAAACCATTACTGTACCAAAATTGGAATTGTCATCTGCATTGTTGTTGGCCGAATTAGTATACCCCATAACGCAGATGAAGATCTTTCAGGGTGAATTTTATTGTTGGTCCGATTCCACCATTGTGCTATCATGGCTTCTAGAGGAATCATCAAATTTCAGCATTTTTGTAGTCAACCGAATCAGTAGAATTCAGCAGCTTACAGCTAAAATGTGTTGGCGCCACGTCCCATCTAAATTGAATGCTGCCGATGTCTTATCGAGAGGACTCTCAAGCCAAGATCTGTCCCAATCAACATTATGGCTTCATGGACCTGCCTTCTTAAAGGATAAAGAATGGCCTCCTCAGCATAGATCGATATACGTCTACCAGAAAGGCGCAAAAAGGCATTGATTGTGTCAGCAGACTACGGTGAACTGCCATTTTATAGCAAGTATATAAACTCCTTTCGAAAAAATTGTAGATTATTTGCATACATATATAAGTTTGGCGCTAAGGGAGCCGTCCATAGAGGACCTTTAACTGCCAATGACGTGCAATTAGGCACACTTTTGCTTATTCGCAACATTCAAAAACGGCATTTCTCGAATGAATATAAGCTTCTATTTAGTAAAAAACCCTTACCTTCAAATAGTTCAATAATTTCGCTAAACCCTTTTATGGATTGGTTTGGCGTCATGCGAGTTGGTGGCTAGTTGCAAAACTCCCAGTTGGATTTTAACGCAAAGCATCCTATAATTCTTCCTAAGAAACATTCTCTAACGGTTTCCATCATCAATTATGTTCATTCAAATAATATGCACGCCGGCCAACGCTTAGGCTACAGTATTGGCCAATTGGTGGAAAGCGAGAAGTAAGCCGAATCGTTAACATGTGCATTCGTTGTTATAGGACCAAACCTCAGATGGTGCATCACATAATGGGAAGCCTACCTAAAGAGAGAGTTCAAATTAGCAGAGCGTTCTCTGTAACAGGTGTTGACTTCTGTGGTCCTTTATTTTATCGCCAAGACATTAGGTCAAGACCGCCTATGAAATGTTATATATCTCTTTTCGTATGTTTTAGCACCAAGGCTGTCCATTTGGAGTTGGTGAAGGATTTATCTACGCACTCGTTTATCGCAGCACTAAAACGCTTTATTTTCACTCGAGGCAAGCCTAAGGCTATTTGGTCCGATAATGGTCCAAAAAACGAATTAGCGGAATTGAAGCAGTTATTTTTGACCCAAGGATTCAACGAAGCAGTTCATTCAGCCTGCTTAGACGAGGGAATCGACTGGAAATTTAATCCACCAAGATCTCCTCATTTTGGCGGCCTCTGGGAGGCTGCAATTAAAGCTGCAAAGCTGCATCTTCTTCGCACCGTTGGCAACATGTCTCTCAAGTTTGATGAACTAAGAACTTTAATTTGGCAAGTAGCAGCTATAATGAATTCACGACCCCTTTGCCCACTTTCAGATAGCACTGATGAATTGGAATTTCTAACACCATCACACTTCCTAATAGGGGGCCTGCTTACCGCCCTACCAGAACCTGATGTCACAGAAATTAACGTCAATCGTCTTACTCAATGGCAGAGAATTTGCTATCTCCAGCAAATATTTTGGAAAAAATGGAGCACCGATTACTTAACAACGTTGCAGCAGCGAACAAAATGGTGATCTTCTTTTAGAAATCTGGAGGTTGGCTCCTTAGTCGTTCTCAAGGACGAAAATTAACCCCCCCTCCGGTGGAAATTAGGCCGAGTGTCGGAAGTCATCAAGGGTAAGGATGGCATAGAGAGGATTGCTGTAATCAAAACGGAGAGCGGGCTCATAACTCGAGAAGTGGCAAAGCTATGTATCCTGCCAGTTGAAGGCCAAACCCTTCAACAGGCGGAGGATGTTCAGCGCTAAGAAATGACCGCAGCATCCCTGCATCGTTGACAGCGCTTTAGAAGCACAGCCAACTTCAGTTTCACTAGTTTTCTCATCAAGAGGAGAAGCATCTACCCAAAGACGATAGTAAAATTATATTCTACATAAATTTGTTCTCCGACTTCAGCGGTCTTCACAACAAAGTTTGTTTTAATTTGAAATGCTACTGAATAATAAGAATAATAAATGTTCAATACTATACAACCATCATATAATTTATAATTTATAAATGAAATAATAAATGTTCAATACTATACAATACCCTTAACCTTAAGGTGTAGGGTATAATGAACTATTGTTTGTCATCACTTGAGAACGGCTGAACAAATTTGGAATTTTTTTATATATGTTCGTAGCAATTGTAACGAACTTTTGTCCAATAACTGGGGTAAATTCAGTCTCATCTAGGGTCGTTTCATTACAACCACTCTGCCTTCTGGATGTTGTAGCCTACGTAACTGATTTTATGGCGCTAGTGTTCTAGGTTTTCGGTCTCTGGATTTCGGTTACCGTCTACTTCTATCTTGGACTAACGTTTTGGTTACGGCCATCGTCCCAGGAAGCCATTATGACTTCAGGTGAACTTTGCTGTAATCGATTTACTAAAACGATTGTCTATCAGCTTGGCTAGACGCAGTATCATTTGATGCGGTATCACTCAGTTCGTTGGAGAGAGAGATGGGGAAGAAAGGGAAAAGTCTACACTCTGGTATCAGTTGTAGAGAATTTGTGATACCAACATAGACCCTGCTTCTCTGGGTATCACTTACGCACACAAGTAAGGAGTTGTTAATGTGTCGGCCATAATGAATTCGAACGGTTGCAAACGAAGTTGAAAAAATTCTCTTTTTCGGAGAAATTTCGTTTATTTGTCCCATTTGCCTTATTTTAATATCAAGTCACGAAAAGTTCAAAAACAATTAAAAAAAAGGGGGAAAAGATTAGGCGCTTCTCTAAGTAACCAATGTTGTTGTTGTTTCTGGCGTACATTACAATTAGGAAAACATTAATTAATGGAAAAAAATACTAAAAACGTAAAAATTTACTTTTCATATCATAGTGGCATCTCGTAAAGTTTAACAGATATAGGCCTGTAATCTAGAAACATTAAAGGGCTATAACTCCGGAACTACATGAGAGCAATATAAATTATTGTTGTTAGGGTCAGCGGCAGAAACAACAACAACATTGGTTAGGACGAGAATCGCCTAATTATTATTAATATTTTTAAATAAATTAACTACTTTAAAAAAATTTCACAACACAACGATTTCCACTGAACAAGAAAACCAAAGTGAAGCAGGTAATTACCATTGAACTAAAATTTAAATATGGGATTTTTAGAAATCCTATTTTTCATTTACGCATTAATCATAATATAATAAATATGACAACTACGGCCAATATTTTGATATTCAGTAAATTTCACACACACATCGACATAACATGTTTAGGGCTTGTGAAACTAAAACCATCGGTGGTATCATCATACCAGTAGTGATACGGTATCAAATGATACTGCATATAGTTTGCTTTCCAGTTTGTTTTTCTGGTTTGCATTCCAATTTGTATCTTGTCTCCGATCTAATTCTATTTTTGACAACAAAATCATTCTTGTTCTTCTTCGGTGTGTTTGATTACATTCTGTAATGTAAAATTTGACAATTTGCATTAAGATTGTTTACATTTTGTTTCATCTGTTTGTTTCCACCTCTGAGTGATCTGCGATTTTATTGTATTTTTTATTAAAATTAATACAATTCATAATGAATATTGACGAGGCCATTATAAACACTGTCAAACAGCATCCTTGTTTGTACGACCTGACGTCTCCGAGTTATAAAAACGTTGTAGAAAAAAATGCTCTGTGGGACAACATCGGGAGGCAGGTTAATTTAGACGGTAAGTATTTGCTTCAAAAGTGTTTGGTTTCATAATTATTTCTTTAGGAGATACTTGCCGGAAGAAGTGGAAAATGCTCCGGGACATGTACCGACATCGTATCGCAGAAAAAAACAATGGCACCATTACGAGGCCATGATTTTCCTTGACGAGGCCCAGTCCAGCAGGTGGTAAACGGATTGATGAGCATTAAAGTATGTCACCACATTAATATTTTGTGTAATATCTTTGCAGTGCCATAGGAAATCTCGAGGTAGAAGACATTCATAACCTTCAGCTACCGGAATTGGTTTCGAACAGTACGTCGACAACATCAACATCAAACCCTGCCGCCTGGACTTCACGGAAAAGCAAAGGCAATTAGAATTGCAACATTTTTGAACTTATTTTTCATCTTATTTCTCCCTATTTTCCTTTTATTATTTTATTACTGAAGTATTATAATTATTTTTCCTTTTATTATATTGAATTATGTTGAATTATTTTATTTATAAATTTTTTTTAAATTAACACTGTTTTGTTAGTATTAAGTTTTGTAAGTTTAAGTATTAGTATTAAAGTTTTTTTGAAAAAATTAAAAACATTGAAATAAATGAAATGCAAGTTGTTTGTTATTGTTATTGTGGCTGATTAAAAAGCCACAACAAGGATTTAATAAAGAGTTAAATGTCTCTGTTTTGGAATAGAAAATCTTTGAGAAATTCTCGAGCGTGTAACGCATGCGATGTCGATCGGTTTGATGTGGCCAGACAAGCTGAGCGTAGACGAAATTCGTCTCCAAATCTTTCCGGATCTTCGTTATTGAAATAGACCGTATCCTTCTTAAGCATAAAAAAATTGTGCAGCACTATTGTGGCCAACACAATTTTGTCAACATTTTCAGGATTGGCATGTATGCACGATCAAAGAACATGCCACCGGCTCGAGAGTATGCAAAATGCGTCTTCTATATGGACACACGCACGGGACAATGTCTTGTTAAAATTTTGCTTGTCCGCTGGCAAACGAGGTCCAGGGTATGGCCGCATAATATTGGTTTTCAATGAAAACGCGCTGTCAGCGACAAAGTAATGCGGAAATGTTTCCGAGTCACCTGGCAGCGGACAATCCGGTGGCACTGGCAGCATGTCATTTAAAATTTGCCTCCCAAAAGCACTACGTAGAAAAACGCCTCTATCTCTCTGGCTCCCTAAAGCTCCGACGTCAACAAAAGTGAAGCAGTACTTTGCATCACAGGCTGCCATCAGGACTACGCTGAAGTGCCGCTTATAGTTGCAGTAAAGCGAGGTGCCCTAGCAGTGCGACGGCCCCTAAGCAGTTGGGCATCCCACTCTTTATGAAAAAATCTCTATGAAAAAAAAATAATTTGAATTATATTATAAACATTATATTATAAGCATTATAAACTTCACAATGCAATTTTATAAGTGGTTTGACATATTCAAAATAAAAAATTTGGCAATTGCATTAAGAATTTGACATATCAAATTTTTGTTGCTGAGCAACGTTGCCCAGCCATTATAATTAACGCCATGAAATTTCTTGTTGCCGTGAGTTACTGCTGTTGCTCCGATTGTGTTTAACGCTATGTGTAGCCCTTCCATCTATCACTGACCCATCCGTGAAGATGTTTAGGTCATGCTTGCTGCACTCATCGTGCAGTCGGCCGTCTGCGATCAGATTGTCGTGCCACCTATCGATTATTCGCACCCTGCACACACCATCCATAGGCATGCAAACATTGCTGACCTTTGCACAGACAGTGTCGAGAATGCGACCATGTCCTGTCGCTGGTAAACCATGTTTACAGCATGCGCATTGCCGCCAGCGCTGCCGTCCTCTTAATAAATAATTCTAACGGCAGCAGCCCGAGTATAGCCTCCAGAGCAAAGGTCGGGGTGGTGCGCATGGCACCACTGATGGCTATGCATGCCAGCCGTTGGACCCTGTCCAGTTTGACCCTTATCCGTTACCTCTTCCGAGGTTGCGGACATCCCTCATCGGATTCCGCCTTGACAGGGGCCTCCACTCCAGCCCTTTCCCTCCCGTCCTTCATCGTCTGTTTGTTAGTTTTATGTATCCTGTCCATTTTGTTCCACGAGTAATGGGGAATAGACGTCCACCTGCACAGAGTCCCTTGTTGTAGATGTTTGGGGGTGTCTTCTAATCTCTTGCTTTTCCTTCAATTAAAACTGCACTTGTTTTCTTTTTGTAAGGTTTATTTTCTATCTTTCCTTTATTATTTTACATTTCGCTTCACACTGCTTTTACTAACACTTTTTTGTAATTATTATGTTTCTTTTCGATTACGTTTATTTAATTGCACTTATATTTATTTCGAACTATAATTTCTTTCGTGTTATATTTCTAGGGACACTAGGTTAGACTAACACGATGTCCTTAATCGCGACTTAATACTACTTTACACTATTAAGTTCTTACCACTTGACTGCACTCAGTCTGTAAGCTATTAGCTACTTTCATTCGTCACTTCACAACAACTGCCTTCTTTCAATCCGAAAGCTGGGTTTATATCTCTTCTGAGATCCGTTGTTGGCCAGAATCATTTCCGCGTCGTTTTTGCAATTATCTCAAGAATTATTTTTAGCAATAATTCTTGACAACAATGTGCGAATTTTGCTCTTCTGATTTGAGCGCGATGTTCTACTTATTCGCGCGCTGTTCCACTTATTGGAATGCGGTCACGTTCGTTCTTCTATCTGGGCCACAGTGGTGTGTGATTCCCTTGTACTTTCGAGCTTCACAATTAAAGTGCAGCCTAGAAGTATGTGTTACCACAAGTTACGCATTGTTAACTACTGGGCCGAAAGGTATGTGGTGATAACAAGCGTTGTTATTACCAAAGCAATGATTCTGACCTACAACATCCCTCCACCCTCGGGGAAGAAAAATTTAATATCGTAAAACGATATTAAATGTCTGGCATTCTTGCGTCCAATTGACCTTAGCGTCTTTCCTTAGTAGTTTATTAATAGGAAGCGCTATCTTTGCTGTACCCGGAATGAATTTTCTATAATAGTTTACTAGTCCTAAATATGCCTGCACCTCCTTTCTATTTTTAGGCGGCGGAATGCTCTTAACGCATTCCACTTTGCTGGGGTCAGGGAGTGCGCGCTGATCTGTGCATTTATGTACTAAATAAACAATTTCTCTTCTTAGAAATCTGCATTTTCCTGTATTAAGTTTTAGATTATGTTCACGTAATTTCTGTAATACTGAACATAACCTTTGTTCGTGTTGTTTCAAATTCCTACCGTAGATAACTATGTCATCTAAATAAACAAAACAGTCTATTCCTTGTAGACCTGTTAGGATATGATTCATTATCCTCTGAAATGTTGCTGGGGCACCTGTTAGCCCAAATGGCATTCGATTGAATTCGAAGTGCCCTAGTCCGGTACTAAATGCTGTTTTTTCCTTGTCCCTGTCATCGACTAAAACTTGGTGATATCCGCTTGCCAAATCTAGCGTTGTAAAATATCTGCTATGGCCTAATTGCTCTAAAATTTCGTCAATACGAGGAATGGGAAAAACTTGTTTAATCGTGGCTTCATTTAGTTTTCTGTAATTTATCACTAGTCTCCATTTTTTCTCCCCGTCCTTGCCACTTTTCTTGGGCACTAAAAGTAACGGTGAGTTCCACGGTGATGTGCTATGTGTGATTATGCCATCATCTAAAAGTTTGTTCACTTGTTTATTTATTTCCTCCCTATGTATTTGAGGTAATCTATATTGTTTTCTATTTATTGGCGGTCTATCTGCGCCTGTTGGAATTTCATGTTTCAATACGTTTGTAAACGAAAGTTCGTCACCTTCTAATAGGAAGATGTCGTAAAAAGATTTTTCTATTCCTTCTATTGAATTCTTTTCTTCCATATTCAAATCTTTAGCTAACTCAATTTCATTGAGCAATTCATTTATTCTTCTTTTGGCATCTATTTTGCCTATGCTATTTATTGACTTAGTAATTTGTGTTGTGTACTCGTCAAAATTTGTGAATTTCGGTTTAAATTCGCTATTTATTTCATAATCATACTCCGTCGTATTTAATATTGGAGCATAAACTGTGTTATCTTTCACATTTACTAATGTGTCTCCTATATAGATTCCTGGATCTATTTCTTCTTTATGAATTACATCATTATTGAATTATGTTTTAATGGTACTATCGTAATTGTTCTAGCATCAATTGGTATATAGTGTTGTTTATTTTCCTCTTCTATCTGATCAATACTTTTTATTGGTAATTCCAAAATAACCTCTTTCTTTTCATTGAAGAGTGTTAAAATCTTTTCCATTGTATTTATGATGGAGTTGTTCCACAAATTATCTCTTCCTAATATGCCGTCTGCCGGTACTCCTTGTTTAAGTGACACAACGTGTAGCGTTAAACGTAAGGACTGTACCTCATTATGACACATAGTAATTGATCCTTCTGTGGTCACACAACCTCCAAATGCTCCGCTTAAGTCTTTCCTATTTGACTTCTTTATTGTCGTGTTATCTCTTATTGCACTTTTCTTTATCAGGCTTGTATCTGCTCCTGTATCTACCAGTAAAATGAGTTTTCCATTTATAGCCTCTACGCAAGGTAATTCGATGAACACGTCATTTAACTGGGTTTGACTGCAGTTGGATACTCCTGTTTCGGTATTTCTACTATTATTTTCTAACTTATTCATTGAGCAAGTTACGCTCTGGTTTAAATTTAGTTTTTTCTCGTTCAATGTAATTGGCATCTCTAAATCAACTGTTTCTCCAAACGTATGATTTTTTTCTGTGATGTTGTTTCTTTTATTATTCTTGGTCTTCTTCAACTTGATATTAAGTTTTAAGTCTTTTGAAGTTTGTAACGTTTCAACAATCGCTTCTGATGTCGGACTTACGGTTACCACTTTATTTGTTAAAGTCGGTAACGTATCCACAATCGGTTTGGATGTATGAATTACTGCTACTCCTTCATTTGGCCTTAAATTACTAATACTTTCGGGTTCCCAGATTATTGGCCTATTCTGGGCCCTTGGCAGTTTCCCGGGCTTCTCCCAACTCTTCTTTGCATAACATTCGAGTGTATTGTGTACTACCTTTCTGCACCATTCACATTGAGATTGAGCCTTTTGTATTCCGTTCGCTGGATTCGGCTTCTGCTTTCCATACGTCTGTTTCTGCCAATTCCGTTGGTCTTGGTTGGGTTGCCAATTACGTTGTACTTGGTTTGGTTGCCAGTTTTGTTGTGGTCGGTTTGTTTTCCAGTTTTGTTGTACTTGATCCTGGGTATGGGGCATTTGATATTTCTTATTTGCCCCACTTCCTTGGCTTTCCTTCCTGCTACACCTCCAGTTCGTCTCGTGTCCATATTGTAGACACTTTTGGCAATACGGCGTGTTTTCCCTAATCAAACACTTTTCTCTAGTGTGCCCACGTTTATTGCAGAATGAGCAAATTATTTTCTCCTGTGGCGCTCTCGAGACGTTCTGCCTTTCTTCTGTTCTTTTATACTCCACGCGATTTTGTACAGGAGGTCTTATGTTGGGTTCTACCGAATTCATATTAATTGTTGGTTGATGTATGGAGTTACTTCTTTGTATCTCGACTAGTGTGTTCACTGCTATTTCTACCATTTCCTCGATACTTTTTCTTGTGACACTCAGCATGTGGATTCGTAAGGTTGCATCCTTTAACCCTGTTCTAAACGCCATATTTGCTGATGTTTCTGCCATAGATACAAGTGCGCTGTCACCTTCTCCTTTGTATGTATCTTTTATTACCTGCAACACTTGCGCTTTTTTCGTATATAGGCGTCTTGCGAACTGCCGAATATCCTCATTGTATAGTTGGCTGCAATTCTGAAGTTCTGCCAACGTCATGTCTAATGAAACTGTTGGTAGGTAGGCCCTTCGTATCACCAGGTATAATTCTTCCAGGCTGTTAAAACATTGTGTGCCTACAAGATCATAAGCGTCTCCGTATAATCTTTGTTTTATACAATCAATGTAAATTGTTTTATTAGCTGGAGTCGCTTCACTTGCAGCTAACTCACACGCCTGTATAAATTTATACACCTCACCTCTCAAATCTGGTGACTGTGTTCCTGAAAACAGTGGAACAATGCTGCTTGTTATTTTGGCTATTTCTGCTATACCCATCTTGCTGTGATCTGCCGCTGGTTGCTTATTTGTAGGTAATGACATTGGATTAAATTCCTTTAGACTGGGTGCGGAGGGGGTTGGTTCCTTATGGTATAGTGATTGGTCGTGTGCTAGCTCTATTTCCTGTTTTAGCCGTCTGTTTTCCTCTTTTAATTCTTGAATTCTGGAATGCGCCTTTTCTAAAGATACACAGTCTTCTCTTGACTTTTGTGCTGATTCCAGTTCTAACGTTTTATTTAAGGTTTCTTCTGTTAATCCTGCGTTATTCAGTAATTTTCTTAGGTGTTCGTTCTCGTCTTCCAAAGTCTTTATTATTTTTTCTTGAAACTGTTTTTCGTTTAGATAAGCATCGTATTTCCTTTTTAACGCGTTAAATTCTGACGAATAGTCCCTTATGCTTTGGTTTTTACTTTCTATTATATTTTTAAAAAATGTTAGCAATTACTCTATGACTGCGTCTGCTTTTTCCAAAGTTGATGTTTCTCCTAGGGCTTGTATTCTAGTCTTTATTAACTCTAAATTTTCCTTATTGGAAACGGTGTTTTTCAGGCTGTTCCAAGTTCTTGATACAAATTCTTCTATTTGCCTCTTCAAATCCTTATGCTCTTTTTCTAAAGCTAAATATGCTTGTTCTTGGAGCGATTCTGCCATTAATTATCCTATACTTATTGTCCTAAGTATGTATTTTGGATATTTTATAATCAATTAAAATTTTAATTGCTTTTCTTCAAGCAATTAACTTTTGCTTATTCAGCTTTAATCATTGACACCCTTTTGGCTGAACACGTTGTAAACATTCGTACATTCGTACGCTTATATTCGTACATATATTATTATTATAATATACATATTTTTTTTTTTTTTTTGTGTAATTCGAGCTTGTGGCTCAATTGTGCTCGCCTGGTGCCTGACGTAATTTTTGTTTTTATTACTTGTTTTTTTTTCTCTTGCTTTGTTAGCGTTTTTGCTATCAATTGCCGCTCGCTAGCAATTTTGACGCTTCTGCCCTTGCTTGAAGTTCAAGCTCAAGTTCGTGACCTACTTCTTGTTACAATAAATTTCTTGCAATTCTGCAGAATCTATTTTATTTATTGACTTGCAGCTATCGCTGTTAGCCTGGTTACTATTAATTACTGTGTTATTAAAATACTAAGGGATTTGCGTTTTGTATTCATTTATTTTAACATAACATTTTTATTATAATCATAATTTCAAATTTGCCTCGTAACTGTTGTACTGCCAATGTAATGTAATGCCAAAATGTTAATGTTAAAATAATATAATATAATATATTAATGTTAATAATAATAAATGCCAAAAATGAATATGTTGTACCTTACTATTTATTCTTGACTTGCCTGAAAATTTTATCACCTTATTTATACATGAATTCTCAATGAACTCTTCAATTTAAAGTCCAATTATAATGAATTAAACGAAAGTTTTTTATTTAGACAAGATCCAACACTTAAAGTACTTCTACTACCATTCCAGTTAGTTTGTGTTGCTGTTTTTAAAAACATTGTTATTTATTTTTAATTTTAACTAGCTTATAACTTATAACTTTTCCTTTTCATTTCCTTTTTTTAAGTAATCTAGGCTGCTATTCTTATTTTTAATTTCCGTATTTTATTGTTACTTACTTTTTCCTTTATTCGAGCGATCCTCGGCTCGAAAATCCGGCTGCGCCAATATGTTGTAGATGTTTGGGGGTGTCTTCTAATCTCTTGCTTTTCCTTCAATTAAAACTGCACTTGTTTTCTTTTTTTAAGGTTTATTTTCTATCTTTCCTTTATTATTTTACATTTCGCTTCACACTGCTTTTACTAACACCTTTTTGTAATTATTATGTTTCTTTTCGATTACGTTTATTTAATTGCACTTATATTTATTTCGAACTATAATTTCTTTCGTGTTATATTTCTAGGGTAGACTAACACGATGTCCTTAATCGCGACTTAATACTACTTTACACTATTAAGTTTTACCACTTCACTGCACTCAGTCTGTAAGCTATTAGCTACTTTCATTCGTCACTTCACAACAACTGCCTTCTTTCAATCCGAAAGCTGGGTTTATATCTCTTCTGAGATCCGTTGTTGGCCAGAATCATTTCCGCGTCGTTTTTGCAATTATCTCAAGAATTATTTTTAGCAATAATTCTTGACAACAATGTGCGAATTTTGCTCTTCTGATTTGAGCGCGATGTTCTACTTATTCGCGCGCTGTTCCACTTATTGGAATGCGGTCACGTTCGTTCTTCTATCTGGGCCACAGTGGTGTGTGATTCCCTTGTACTTTCGAGCTTCACAATTAAAGTGCAGCCTAGAAGTATGTGTTACCACAAGTTACGCATTGTTAACTACTGGGCCGAAAGGTATGTGGTGATAACAAGCGTTGTTATTACCAAAGCAATGATTCTGACCTACAACACCCTTGTGCAGGCTCAATCAAATCAAATCAAGATATTGATTTGGGTCGTCTAACACCTTAATCCAGCCCAGAGACAAACAGGAGGAAGGATGGGACGGAAACATGATTACTGATAAAGGAAGGGTACAGGGGATAAAAGGAGGAGTCGCCGCTTCTGTCAGCCCAGGAGGTCTCCTATTATCCATTACAGCCGAGACGACCTGGTTACCAGGGATCACCGCGTGGAGGTAGAAGTCGACTTGCCAGTCCGTGTTGGTTAAATCAGGCTTAGGTGTAGTAGATTCTTAGTTGATTAGATACGTTGTTAGAAAAAACAAATTCATGCAATTTTGACAACTTGGGAGTATATTTTGACAACTCGGGAGTTTGTTTACAAAACTCTGAAAAATATTTTGAGAGGAATGCATATCACTTGTTCTTCTGCATATCACTAAGAAAGAAATGATTTGTAAAACACTTAATACTTCTAGAAATGTATATGTATTAACCTTTTTCAAGTCATTTGGTTACACAAAAATGAATATTTTGCAAAGAAACGAAGTTAATTTTTATAAAAATTGCTTGTTTTTGAACCTAACACACGTATTTTCAGCTGAAAGAGATGCCAACATATTAAACATGTTGTGTTCAATATTAATATGTGATTTAGTTTTAACTTTTACTTAATTGTGATTTTAGTTCTTGTGCTCTTTACTTTAAATGAATTTGAATTTAAATGTATGAATTGTAAATTTACTTGTGTTTATCTAACTTTAATTTAAAGGAAAGAATTATGAATTAAATTTTGTTTCTCCCTTTCATTTCAATAAAATGAAAACCGAAACTGCGGCAGCTCTTTAAGAGCAAGGTAGTTTTTCTATTAATGTTTACCTAAAAACAAATAATATATGTATGTATAATAATGTTATGTCGTTGGTATCCCTGCGACTAACTCACCCTTTTGTTTTTTTTTGTGGCGATGTGGTAATAATCCATAACGGTTTACCATTTCAGTTATCTTGCTTTGTAATAACCAGTTTTAACTTGCAACAAAGAGACAATATCACAATAAAATTAAAATAAACTATACGTGGATGGACGGACAGGATGTCCGGATGTGGACGGACATTTTTTGAGTTTGCTCACGAAATAAGAGTAGTCCTCTCCTATTGAGTAAGGGACGAGGAAGATGTTTTTTAATTAGTATGAAGGGATCGAAAGATCGACTTGGCTTCTGTTATTTTGCAATAACAATGCAAGCGAATATGCGTTAGAAGAGGTAATCGATCTAGCATTCGTATGCCACACAAAGTGTGAAAGAAAGAAACGATCAATTTGTGGAGTACAGCGGGCGATGAGAATAACACAACATAATAATAATAATATAATAATAAATTTGAAAGAAATTTTGCTTTTCGTAGCTTTGTTCTGCTTCTAGTTCGATGTCCAAGCTTGAAGGTAAAGCGCTGGCACGATCTAGCGTGCGATCTTGCGAGCATAGCGTGCTGTTTAAGAATTTGTATACGCAGAAGATCTACTTTAGTCAGCATATCAATACATTGAACACGTTATACGAAGGAATCGGAAAATCGACTTTGTGTTTGTTATTTTGTATTAACAACTGAAGTGGTTCTGCCTGACCGTCTATGTATTTACCTTGTTATTGTAGAGTCCAAAACCATTATTAATATGAAATTAAAGACTAAAATTTTTAAATTTATGATTTTAGTTCTATTAAGGAAGCATTGCCTATGGGCTGTCAATAACACGAAATTAACCCTGCATTGAGCTCAGTGTATCGAATTTCCAATAAAACATATTGGTACAACAATTATATTATAATTTTATACATATAAAATAATAATTAACAATAACATAATTTAATAATAAACCTAATTTAAAATACTAAACAGTTTATTATGCCGGCAAAATGTTACAAAAAACAAAATTCCTTTAATAACCGAAAAATAAAAAAGCAAAAAAAAAAATCCAAGCTTGATAGACCGACAGACGTAAGCACCTGATTTTTTATTGTAAAGGAACAAAAAAGAAGTAAAATTGCCTTGTTCCCTCAACCTCTGCTTTCCCCAATACCATCGTTTCATTCTCAATTCCTTTGACATACAAGATTCCATCGCTCAACTCATCTTACGAATAATCATTTATGAACGAAAACAAGCAAGCCCGATTTGTACTTATACAAAAACAAAACAATGGCTATGAGAAGCAAATGACACGAAATCGCCGCGAAGTTATCACACAAATGAGAGGAGAGTAGAGGGAATTGTAGCAACACAAAAAACCACTCAATGCCAAAATTTCCACGGAACAAATTTTGCTGTTCAAAAATTCGTATGAGATGCGCCTTCTATATATTGTATATTCTTTGCTTATAGTCTTTGACCACGACCTTACAAATTTAGCATTTCTCCTTTGACTCGCTCTTGCCGTGTCGGAATCCTGTCGAAATGTTAATTGCGAAAAATTTGACTTTGCTGCAAGGCTAAAGTAGAAAGGCTAAGAAAGCCATTAAAAAATTTCTTTCTTTTTTCTCATTTCTATTCTCTCAATTTTACAAATTTTATATTTGAAAAATAAACTACATATATCTACATTGAAATCAAAAGTTACTTATATTGAGTCATGCATTGAAAATTTTTTTAATACAGTGGATTCAATTAAGAAGGCGGTTAAATAATAATAAATCAGCTTATGCAAAAAAATTATTATACTTGGTACTAGTAAAGCTTTGCTAAGGGTTTCGCCTGATGAACACATCTAAACTCAGTTGGAGATGTAAGGTCCGAACCAAATTATATTTGATTATAACAAACAATTCACAAATCGTTTACATAAATATATATATGAATATAAATATATGTATATACATATTTATATAAATGTATATATGTAGAGTTTTCGTATTTACATTCAAGAGAAGTATTTAATGGTTACGATATTATATAATGAAGGTTCGAGTATATAAACGACAGAAAAATGTGAGATTTGCTGTATTTTTAATCGCAATCAAATGAGAGCTATAAAAGCAATAGTATTTTTTTTTTTATAATAGTAGCAAAGTTTCGACAGACCGACAGTTTTTAGTTAAATTCATAAAAACTTGTAAAAGTAAGTCCCATTTTCTAAAATATTTAACGTATGTTTTGATGTAAGAACTATATATTTTTTTTAAGAATTTCTTTATTCAAATGTGTGGAGTGTGTGATTTACTTATGTTATATTGTTTCAAATTAGTCGAATGTACTTAAAATATTTGCGGAATTTTGTTGGGCATAAATGCAGAATAGCTGCCAAGCTCAAATGTTGTTCATGTTTTTTCTGGCTGGTTTTTATCGGGGGCTGGTAAGCCATTTTGGATTTATGACCGTTTGTAGGACAAATAAATGCTTTAATAAAAGTCACTTATCTCATAAACTAAGAGAGGTAGCGGAACTAACGAAGTACTGTTGGAAAGGTATTAAATATAGCTGTAATACATGTATTACACATTTTTGTCCATAATATGGCTGTGAAGGAGTTGTATTGATTTTTAGAAAAATGTGACAAGTTGACCTTGAAACAACAATTTTTTTCTTGTTGTTAGCTCCGTAACTGCCATCATATGAAAAAAAATGTATATGACATAAATAAAAGGTATGAAAAATACCTTTCCAACAGTACTTCGTTTGTTCCGCTAGTTTACTTAGTCTATGAGATAAGTGCCTTTTATTAGTACCATTTATTTGACCTTCAAACGGTCATAAATCCAAGATGGCTGACCAGCCCCTGAAAAGTCATGGCCACTTCCGCTTATAACGGTCTCAAATAACGGTAAAAAAAAGAAAAAAATCTGAGCTTGGCTGCTGTTCTGCATTTGTTCCCAAAGTGATCTAGCAAACATGCTTAAATTGTACTCAAATTAAATCTTTAACTCAACAAACGGTCATAAATCCAAAATGGCTTACCAGCCCCCGATAAAAACCAGCTACTCCCTGATAGTCCAAACTAACGGTAAAAAAAAGATGAACAACATCTAAGCTTGGCAGCTATTCTGCATTTATGCCGTTTTAGATATGTAGTACATATTTGTAATTGCTTTAATATTGCGCCGTTGACTCAAATTTTGTTGTTATTTTTGTTTTTTACTGTGACTCCAACAATAAAACTTTTTGCAGCTCTTTCTGGTTTCAGAGTTATAACCGCTCGAAATTTGAAGATTTTATCTGTACATCTAAGATTTTATCTGTTTTTACGCGATAGACAGGTTCCCAAAAACTTCGTGTAAAAAGAAATCGCGTAAAAAAATACTCCGTACCCATAAGGTCATTAGTTCTTCATTTCAAGAATTAACAAAAAAATGTGAATAAAATTAATAAAGTGAAATTCATCGTATTTAAATTAATATTTATTGTAAAATTGAATATTAATAATATTTAATAATATATTATTTTTTATATTAATTTATATTTATATTTATTAATATATTATATATAATATTATATATTAATATTTATTGAATGAATTGATTGAATACGAGTAAATGTGTCTGCCTACTTATGTGCATTTGACTTGCGTTATTCTTTTATAATTACTTTTGATATTCAAATTATTATTCAACTAAATTAAATTAAATTAATGAATTAAATCAAATTTAGTCCCGTAAAAAGAGAATCAAAAATTTTGAAATTGAAAAGATAGAATAGATCAAAAATAGCGTTAAATCAAATACGCGTTAAAATAACTCGCGCAAAAACAAACTTAAGTATATCTCCTTAACTAAACGAGATACCTGTTATTGATATCGTTGGAAATGTATTTAAATTATTTTGCATTTATGTTAAATAATATTTTAATATACGAATATCATGTACTTTTGGAGAAAAATCAATTAAAGTTTGTGGTACGAGTATTCATTTTTTCAATCGCTAATTTTTTTCAAGTACAATATATCAGCTTATGCAAAAAAATTATTATACTCGGTACTGGTAAGGCTTGCTAAGGGTTTCTCCTGATGAACACATCTAAACTCAGTTGGAGATGTAAGGTCCGAACCAAATTATATTTGATTATAACAAACAATTCACAAATTGTGCACAACAAAATATGTTTTTAATTTTATTTACAATTATCGTTATGATCATGTTCCCAAAACTGTTAAACGGACGTTATAGTTACTCTAACCTCAAAACGAGCATATTGGCTTATTAGCCGCGTAATGATATTATTTACAAGCAGACCCTGAACTGCCAATGATCTTCCGCAAAAAGTCAACTTTTAACCTTTATTTTTTAAAAGTTAACTTTTAACTCTTATTTACTAAAAAATATAAAAAAATATTTACAAACTGCTGTAACAGTTATGCCACTTAAAAAAAGTTTTTTTTTGCTGTCCATGATCAATATAGATTTGATAAAATCTATTCAAGGTTTTTTAATTTTTCTTTTTTTTTCACAAACTCTTCAAAAGACTTTTTCAAAGACATTTAACAATAAAAGTTTTCACTTTTTGATAAAAGTAATATAAAACTTTTATGATTATAAAAATCGATGTGTTTACGCCAAACACACCGCTCGTCAGGCTGCCTCTCCTGATCTGTCGAAGCCGTGCTCTCTCACGGCCAGACTTCGGCCACTCAGGAGAGGCAAGCTAAAAGCTTGACTGCGAGCTCCTTGACTCCAGCCTTGGCGATCGGATATGTTCGACTTCACTTGGCTGCCATCAGTGAACCTCGCCGGACGCATCACCAAAAAACCAAACCCTCATATTCACATTCACTCAAAACACATTGTACAAATTACATTAAACAGTGAAAACAATATACAATTAACAACACATCCATCAAACCACCTTTTACCTCATCTCTTCAACTAAACACGATGATTACAAGTTGTTGAGTGTTGTGACTCTTTTGGGTCCCGTATAAGACCAACTGTTTTCTTGAAGTATGGGTCACATTTTAGATTTCCAAAAAGGCACTGAACAAGATTATTAAGCTTTATAAAGAATCGCGTATACATGCATATGCTTAAGAGAAACCATAAGGTAAAAATAACAAGTGACAGAATATTGGACCACAAATTTTTCTAGGGTTGATCTAGTTTGATTTTTCACTCATTGTTGAGTATTATTCTCTCTTCTCTCTATTGCCTGTATTTGCGTAATTACACTGATGCTCTGAGTATGCGTTTCGAATCCACTACTGGATCGTTGATTGATTTGACTTTGTGTGTGTTTGCACTGATGCTCTGAGAATGAATTTGATATCCACTACAGGATCGTTTATTGATGTTTAGTTTTTTGCTCGTTTGATTTCTTGGAAATCAAAATGGAAAAAAATGGATTTCTTGGATGTTCGCCTGGGGAAACGAAGAAGCGCATAGGGTGAGGAAAAGGGATGCCAATTATTTCTTTCAGATTTCCATAAAAAATTTCTAAAATTTCAATTTTATTCTCCAATCCAATTCAATTAATTTCAATTTATTCAATAATTTCAATTAATTCAATAATATATAGTATTACAGTCCATAGTAAGGCTAGAAAGTCTTATATAAATAATGGATACTTAATATTACATACAAGATTCAGATTTGAGTTTATATTTGATATAATATTATAATAAATTAAAAACTAAAATTAAATTAATTTAACTAAAGTAAGATCAAGAATAAGAAAGTAGGCAAGTAAGAACAATAACTAACAATTGAAATATAAAGAAGTAAAAAAGAGATCAAGAGTGGTTAAATCTATTATATAATTAAGAAAGAAAGAAAGGAACTATACAGAGCTAAGATGTATAATAATTGAGACCAGAAAGCAGCTCAAGTTCTGATTACACGCAGTGATGGTGGTAAGGAATTTCATAGCGGAGTATCACTAACAAAGAATTGACGCGCTGGGGTGAGGCATGCATATCTTGGCTTCGATATTTATTATGGCTTCGATATGTTTATTCGACCTTTGATTGTATTATAAGAATTAGTATTGTCTAGGCTCGAGGTCAATTGAAAACGTTAATAATTCGTTTCCTGCTTACTTATGTTTATACTAAAATTATGATATAATTGCATAAGACAACAAATCTTGTTGTATTTCTTTTAAAAAACAACAACAAATTTATTTGACTCAAACTGGCAGGTCGGATAGCTGTTTCGAAACCTGCCAAAGTTTCTCATCAGCGATCTTTGTTGATGTGTTTTCTTGTATGCCACTGCCGCTATATGAGTCCAACGTTAGACAACATTCTTGTGAATTATAACGTTGTTAGGAAACTCAGAAGCAGACCATTGCAAACACAACTCAAGTTTTTGCCAAAATTTGTTGTTTCGTTTTGTTGTATATGTTCATTCTGTGGCGGACCCGAGTTCGAATCCAGAACCAAGCAGAAGAACATATTTTGGAATATGCCCTCTCCCTGTTATTCTGAAGAAATATTGCATAAGCGACTTATACTTTAACAGATTGGTAACGGAGGAAGAACAAATTTTCTGCATTTAAATGCAACGTTGAATTTGTTCTTTGATAGGCCCTCATTTCACACCCATACACCCAGGAGATATGATCAATGTTTTTGAAAGCATTAATTTAATATATGGGTAAAAATTATGTTTTCTGCCACAGCGTACGGAGGCCACTTTCACTAAAATCAGGGAAATCAAGAGAATCAGTTTTCTTTTGTTCTTTGAGGTGAAAGCACGTATTTTGATAGTGTAAACTGAAGCTCAACTTGTTTCCAATCAATCAAGATTTCGGTAATATGATGTCTAATTCTGTGCCTTGTTGTTCATGGTGCAATAAAGCTGAAGAATCTACTTCTAAACTGTCATGCATTAGTTGCAATAAATTTTTTCATAAACAGTGCATTGATATTGATATTGAAGTAGAATATCAAAGTGTATTAAAATTTGAAAATCTTTCTTATTCTTGTTCTGATTGTCTCAAGAGCAAATATAATTTGCTTGCAATTGTTTCTGCAATGGCGGTGGATATTCGAGAGCTAAGCAATAAGCTCTCTGAGTTATGCTCTAATTACACGAAAAGCAGCGAGATTTCTCAGCCATCGTCGGTAACGAAATCAAAAAAGAAACAGAAGTCAAAACCGTTTTAGTCCCGTTGATGCAAGATGCACACGATCTCGTTCGCGAACTCTATCTTCTCAAGCTGTTGTTGTTGATATTCCTCTTTCCTCAGTGGATCATCATACTCCAGCAGAGCCATTTGAGGTTGCTGAAAGCGAAAATAATTCCTGCGTTGATGATGGATTTAAGCTTGTGGGAAGAAGGAGATAGGGAAATAATGGAAACAGAAATATTAATAAGCGAGAGGGAACGAAAAAGATTTATGGAACTGTTAGTTCGTCAGAAATTAAGGTTATGCCAACTTTTAAGTGGATTCACTTGTCTAAACTCACTACTGATACTAGCCCTGAAAGCATTATTAAGTATGTTTCTGGAAGAACTAAAATTCCTGATGGTCAATTAAAATGCTTTAAATTGATTAAAAAGGATGCTGATTTAGCATCTGTCAAGCATGTAAAGTTTAAATTTGGCTTCCCAGTGGAAGTCTCTAAAACTGTAATGGAACCTACAATTTGGCCGTGTAATGTGCAACTGAAGCCGTTTATTCGACGTCCAAAAAAAGGAAAAATTGTACCGCCGTCCGAAGAAACGGAGGAATAGACATTAGTGTTGTGAATTCTTGTCATCAAGATTTTGTCATTTGCTATCATGACAGATATGTGATACGATGTCATAGCGATTAGTGAAACATGGCTCTCGTCTGAATATAACTCTTATGAATTTTTTAATCTGCAATAATATGATGTGTTTAGGAAAGATCGCTATCCAGTTAGTTCTGGCTTCAATAGAGGAGGTGGGGTGCTGTTAGCCATCCGTTCGACATATTCAAGCAGAAGGATAAATACACTGCAACATCCATCAGAAAATCATCGTTTTGATATTGATAAATTAATTGTAAAAATTTGTACAGATTCAATGCAAGAATTATTTGTAATATTTAGTTATGTACCACCTAGCAGCCCTCTTGAATTATATAAAATCCACGTGGCTAATTGTATTGAGATTATCAATGGGCATAGGGACAATCAGTATGTTGTTATCCTGGGTGATTTTAATCTCCCTAATATTAAGTGGGCCTTTGACAATACATTGCATTGTTATTTACCTTTTAATATTATGTGCAACTGTGAGATTGAGGTTGTTGACAATCTTGCCGAATTTCAGCTAAAACAATTTAATGGTGTTTATAACAGTTATAATAAACTATTAGATCTCCTATTTGTGGATAACGACATTGTAGCGGATGTCAGCAGCCTGCAGTGTCCTATTATAAGTGATACAGAGCATCACTCTGCAATGCTTTGTAGCTTACAAGCGATTGCAAGCGAATTAGAAGAATTAGTGGTGATTCCATTGACCACCATTTACTTCAGAGCTACCGTTCTCTTCAAAACAAATTTGATTGCCTTAATAAATTTCTTTATAGAAACTACATTAGCGGTATAGAGAATAATATTAAACATAATAGTAAATCGTTCTAGCACTACTTCAATAGTAAGAGGAAATCGATAGGAATTCCAAAGATTATGCACTACTTAGGAAGATGTTCCTCTGCTATGTTCCTAAACTTTAGCCCAGAGCTATTTATATAACTGCTCAGAACCCCTATCTTGAAAGGTATCATCTCGCAGAGGTTGTTATAGAAATAGGCTCCCATGTGGGTTTGGCTTCTTTGGGCCAGGGCCGGACAGCCGCACAAGAAATGCGTTACCGTCTCCTCCTCATCCCTGCAGCTCCGGCAAAAGTCATTTGCAAAAATCCCTATGCGCTTTGCGTGAGAATCAAAAAGGCAGTGAGTGACCTGTTATGACATCTATCACACGCCGAATGTTCTCCCTGATCAGCGAAAGGAGGTCCTTTGAATTCTTTTGATGGTAAATGGGCCATAGCTGTAGTCTAGTTCGATGGAAGAAGGTATAGTCGAGGTTTTTGAAATAGGATGGTAAACCTTCCATAATTCTCTGGTGTCCAATCTTTCTGTTGGTCCATTTCTTTACGGCATTCAGCCTTACGGCCGTACACCTAGCCAATTGCCTTCCCATGATGTCTATTGGGGGAAGATGCAATAATACTTCCAGAGCCGTGGTCGGTGTTGACTTCAGAGCTTCTCCGATATATAACCATGCCGCCTTTGGACTTTGTTCAGCAGCTTGCAGTTTGTTCCCTTCTTGAGGGCTGGCCACCCCACGTATAACCAGTGCGTTATTGTTGAATTAAAGCCCTATTTGTTTCCAATGGCCTTTCTACAAGTATAGAGAGCCACCATGGCTTTGTTCACCCTCTCAGTGATATTTGATTTCCAGCTAAGTTTCCTGCCCAGGATCAGACCGAGGAATTTTGGCTTGTCTTTAAGGTTGAGTCCTACGCCACCCATCCTTGGAGGATCGATTTTAGGAATCCTATGCTTCCATGTAAAGACTAGCTCTGCTTTTTGGGGGTTGACCCCTAAGCCCCTCGGAGCTGCCCATCTTGTTACGATGTTCAGAGCGTTTTGCACTAGATCCCTGATAACATGTGGGTGTTAGTGTGTGTCAAGCAAAACCTCCATAGATTCCATTCTTGACATAGTCCAGGAGCCATCCTCCTTCCTTAATGAGCTGATACTAGCTGGGCTGGAGGATAAAATTCTTCTCAGTCTACAGGCTTCCGAGGTACTCATAATGCTTTCACAAAAGGTTTTCCATGAGTTTCTCTTTGCCGTACGTAGTTGCTTCTTATAGCCGCTTAAGGCTGCCTTATTTCCATTTCAGAGATGGGCTTCTTTTAAGGCTTTGGCCTTATGAAACAGACGCTTGAAGAAAGTTTCGTTTGAAGAAGGTGATACAGTCGCTGCAGCTAATTCTCTAGTGCCCTTGGTTTTGGCTTCACCTTGGTCTTTTTTATATACCTTCAGCGTTACCGACGTAAAACCATAGCCGACCACTCAGCCTGCCTTCTCTAGAGGTTCCAGGGACTCCTTGTTTAGGACCATCATTGCTGGTCTGTAGTCTACCTTCGTTCCTCTGGTTTAGAAACTTTCCACTTTCCAGTAGGCAGTAGTGTGGATTGCTGTACTTGAACATCTCCAGTACAATAGCAGGGTCGGCTGGTAACACTGGGATCCACGCCCTAGCTCTAGGCCGGGACGGAATTTCTTTTCGGGGGATCAACTTGCGCACCCGGCCATATCTCCCCTAATATGCCGATCGCCAGTTTGTACAGGTCGTACGACATCTGATCTCCACAGGCGATTAGTTTGACACGCCCCCGATGCAGCCCACCATCTTTTACTATGGGTACAGGGCCTGGAAACTCCTTCATCATTGGAAGAAAGAAATGATCGACCGATATGGTACAGTCGCCACGTGTTCTTTTGTCAACCACCGCCAGTACCAACCTGTCCTTCAGGTTTTCGCTATACGACAGCTTCCTGTCGGCAATGTTTAGGAGCCCTTTCCGCCCTTTTATTATTATTATTTATTATTATTTATTGGAATTAACCCGTCAGCAGACCTTTGCTTTTTCGACGCAGGAGTCTTGGATTCGGACGGACCCAACACCGGAAATGCCTATGAAAGGGACTTTTTGTCTTTATCCGTCATTTCCTTTTCAGGAATCTTCCGTATTCCGTCGGTTGCGGGAGTTTGTCTTCCAGTCCTGTCCGCCAGCCTGCCCCTTTCTCAATCACTCATGTTACTATTATATTATTAATAATAAAATCATTATCGCCATTGTTATTAGAATTACTATTATTATTCATCGTTAAAAGTCAGTATTTAATTTGTCACAATCCACAGACACTGGCATTCGTGGGCGTTGTTTCCCGATTTCTATTTTTCGGATCTTACTTCCCGTTTGTGGTTGCCTAAACTTGCATTCATAGTATGCAGCCTTAGATCTACGAAGTTTACAATTCACCTGATTTGGGATCCTTCTATACATTGGAATATGGAAAAACACAAGTTTTTACATTTTCCACTTTTTATAGGCTTTAGTCCGCTTATGCATAATACGCCGTATATCGGCTGTTAACCATACTGGAGAGAAGACATATCATAGACCGTATCTCTGAAACGAATAATTTTACCTTTATCACCTCGAATTGATAGGTGAGAAAAATAAATCATGTCTGGAGAAGCTTGAAGCCTCAATTTGCTTATATAGGAGAACATTGTTGCTTACATTAAATCAATTGAGCTGTTAGATCTTGAAGTGAAAAGTGAAGGTGAGAGTATGGGAATTCGGCGGGAGTA
The DNA here is from genome assembly GCA_943737955.2 of Myopa tessellatipennis. NCBI lineage: Eukaryota > Metazoa > Arthropoda > Insecta > Diptera > Conopidae > Myopa > Myopa tessellatipennis. The sequence goes on from OX031315.1 coordinate 22,683,956, forward strand.
AATTTAAAGACTGCATATTCTCAAGTAAAACTCTAGATTGAGCAGCATTGAGGAGATTACAATTGAATTCCCCACAAACCATTATATCCGACGAGGAGTTAGATGCGATTTCGTCAAGAGCATAAAAGAGATGAGCAAAACTTATTAGTTTATTTGGCCGATATGCCATACAATCAGAACTTTATGTGTTCCGTTGAGTACCTCAAAACAGATTTATATGTTATTAATCGTGTTCTTTTTTTATTAACTGGATTTATCAACTGGGTTATAAAAATAATACAAACACAAATACTAACACTTATTAATCTAAGATAATAATTATGTTATCCATCCTACATAATTAGTGATTGCGCATGTAAACAAACAAAAGTGGCTTTGTTCTGCGCAGGTTATAGGTGTTTTTTTATATATAAAAAAAATTACAAATGGAATGTTCTCATATTCACATACAAATTGCTTAATTTTTTATATGACCTTTAATTAATTAATTAATTTATATGACCTTTGGTGTCTGGTGCATACACACCGCCTGTAACTATAAATCTTAATGGAAATGTTTGTGAGTAAAGATCAGTACTGAAATTATGAAATAATTATAAAGAAAAATATAGTAATCGGAGTTTTTTCCGCTTTCTATCACATCGAAAATTAACGAAAGTTTTAGAGTTGTGCTAGTTAGACAAAGAATTTAAAATAAAGAGCATAAACCATAGGAGAACTGTTGTTGTTGGATTTTTTTTATTCTGTACTATAGATTTGAGCAAAATGTTCGGTGTCCGTTTTATAGTTCAGTCTTTTCTGTTTCAATATTTAGTATGTGCAGCATTTCCATTATAAATATATCGTTTTTCGTAGTTAGTCTCTTGTTAAAAATTCTTGTTTCTTTGATGTTCGGTGAATGTCCACTTGTAATGCAATGTGTTGTTAATGCTGTTTTGTTGATATTTTCACTCTGGCCAACATTTGGATATTTAGAAAATTTCACACACACATTGGCATCACATATTTACGACTTTTGAAACCAAATAAGAAACCACAGTGTGAAGTCATCGATGATATCGACATGAAACCGTTTCAAAAGATAATGCGTCTAGCCAAGCTGAATGGTTTACAGATTTTGGGCTTAGGTTTTCTCTTTCTTTCACATATTGAAAATGTGTTCCTACTCATTTCCACAGATCGTGCTCGTTATTGCGTTCGTCATTTCAAATTCGAATTCTGTGTATGCGTAAGTTATGTATTTTACTAGGTTGTGTGGGAGTGTTTTCGGTGCCCAAGTGCTACTGGGTGTAACGAATAAGATTTGCTAAAACGCTGAGACCTGTAGAGCAAAACTATAAGTCACGTTGTATATGACGTGTTTGTAACACAACAAATTTCACCAGTTCATTAAAATCAATCTTTTTTCATTTTTACCTGTTCTCAAAAGATGTTGGATCCAATGACTACAAGACTGGAAACTCTTTCTCAGCTTTGACTGTGTTCTCTGTGTGAAATTAGGCTTGGGTATAGTAAAGGGTGTTTTTTATCTGCATGATCACTATCGATATCGATAACTATGGTTTGACAGCTGAGAATGTCAAACTGTGTTGACATCTCTGTTCAGTAAGGTTTGGCAAGTCATCATGAATCGCTTAACCCCAGAACAACGCTTCCAAATCGTCGACATTTACATACTTTGAAAAAAATTAATTGGTTCGCGAAGTTTATAGAGCATTTCGTCCATTTTACGGTCAACATCACCGGCCTAGTGAGCAAGCCATTCCTGCAGTTATTGATTGTTTTCACACTAATTTTACTCTTCTCGATTCAAAACTTGTTCAACCAGTGCAACTCTTGTTATTTTTCATAGCACTAAGCCAGAAATGTGATTTGTAAAATACGTAAAGGAGACCAAGAAGTAAGACTTAAAAACATCGCATTCTTCTTCAAATACACATGGAACCATTTTCAAATCATTTGGTTGTACAATATTGAATATTTTACAAAGAAGGAAGTAATTTTTCATAACAATTGTTTGATTCATAAAGCTATTTTTAACGTGTTTTTAACCACGCGTACTTTTAGCCAAAACAGTTGCCAACGTTTCTAACCTACTGCACATATTTTTAGCCGAAAGAGGTGCCCACGTTTTGCTCAATATTAATCTGTGATTTAGTTTTACTTTTTACTTAATTGTGATTTAAGTTCTTGTGCTCTTTAATTGATTTTCTTAATGAATTGTGAATTCATTGAATGAATGAAATTGTGTTTATCTAATCTTAATTTAAATTAATCAATCAAAAATTGATTTGTATTCTTCTGATCTTAATTTAAATAAAAGAAAAATTATAAAAACAACTAAGTTCACATTACTTTTTAATATTTCCAAATCGCCGAGAAATCATTAAAACCTCGACAGCTCTTAATGCAATCCAAACAAATAATAAATAATAATGTTGTGTCCTTGGCACTACAGATGTTTCATCAAATTTGGCACGAATGTTTTCTATCATCAGAAACTCATTTGTATTGGAAATGGGAAAAATCGGACCATTGCCCCTGACGCAGCGTCAATGCTATCGAGCGTCGGCTTTCTTCAAAAAATTCCGCCTAAAATTAAAATTCACAGATTTCTTGCGAAACTTGTATACATCAAGTTCGTATTCTGTATTTCTGCTTTTGGAGTTTTTTATTCAGCAAATTTGTTGTGTAGTGCTACATGCAAAAATTTTCTTTGCGGACTATTGTGTAATTAATAATTATTACATTATTTTCATATATGTATTATTTCAGTAGAAATATAATATTCAAAATAATAAGTTTTTCTTTTGGTTTAGAATTGTTATTTTCTTTTCTTGCATATCAAAAACATATGCTTTTTGTGTACATTTCTTTTAAGAATTTGGAACCAATTCATTATTTTCGAAGTATTTTCTACTAAGAGTAGGACGCAGCTTTCCGAAAAAAGAGCGTCAGAATAGAATTGATTCGATTGTAGCGTCACTACATTGAGGGTCGGACCTCGATATGTATGATATGTAAGAATTTAAGAGTGCCGATATGAACCAAGATTTTGATGACTGCAAATTATGTGTATTATGTTCAATTGAGTTTATACATATATAGATGTTATACAAATAATAATTTTAAGTTATTTATCTTTTGAAATATACTTTTAGGTCAAAATGAAGCAGATTATGCTTTTAACAATTCTAATTTTGGCTACTGCTGTGCTTGGAGATGAAAAATATACTACTAAATATGATAGCATTGATGTTGATGACATTTTGAAATCTGACCGATTGTTTAATAACTATTTTAAATGTTTAATGGACACTGGTAAGTGTCCTCCAGATGGTCGTGAGCTTAAGAAAACATTGCCAGATGCCTTAACTACAGAGTGCAGTAAATGCAGTGACAAGCAAAAACAGAATTCTGATAAAGTTATAAGATTTATTATTAATAACAAACCGGAAGAATGGAAGCAATTACAATCTAAATATGATCCCGAAGGAATATATTTGGCCAGGTATAAAGCAGAGGCACAAAAAGCTGGAATTAAAATATGATTATTATAGTATTATGTATATGTTTTTTAATTAATACTCATCATTTTTAACATAACAATACAATTGTAGATTTTAAACTTTTCTTTAAACTTGTTGAAAATATGTTAAATAATTTAGTTTTTAAACCCTTTCATCAAAAGATTAATTGCTAATATATGTATAAACGGAAATTTGTAATTTTAAAAATAAGAGATAAATAAATTATATATCACAATATAAAATAAATTTAATACAATAAAAAATATTTATTTCTACATAACCTTATAGTAATGTTGAGTACCTTAAACAGCATCAGACCTTATTTAAAGACTATTTAAAATTTCTTTTGGAGTTTCATTTAGTTCGATTTTTTTATTGTTTACATTTTTACCCCAGCCTAATCAGAATACCGAGTATATCGTCGGCACGCATGAATTATGGCAGCGGGGAAGCACACCTCACTGAGAACAGCCTACCGTGGCACAGTGCGAGGAAATTGCTATTTTCGACCTATCGCTGCAAAAATTCCAATTACTTTGCCGCACGAAGTGTGCATCGCCGGAGAATTTGTATTCCATGCATGGATGCATTATAGACTTTACGGGGTATATTTTTCGAAACGTCACAAAATATATTTTAGAAATTCAACTTTTGTTTATGCTCACAATATATACATACATAAGCAGCCTTAAATACATAAGCAGCCTTATTTATTAGATTTCGTTAAACAGTTGTTAAACAATTGTTTAATTACACACTGCGTAAGGAGTTACACAACTTTGCTTAAATTTTTATTTATAATTGAATTTTATGTGTGTGTCAAATAAACAAGGTTTGTGGATAAAAAGGTTTAGAAATCCACTAAAACTATTACAAAAAGGCGTTCTCTATTACTTTTTTTGATATGTAAGTAAAAAATTTGACGTTTTTGAATTTCATTTGAAAAGATATAACGCGATTTGAAGTTTTTTTTTTGAAAATTTTTATTTGAGCACAAAAATTATTTCAATTGTCTTGATTATTTAAGGCTCTAGGTCTTTATAATACAGAAAAAAAAGATATAAAATGAAAGTTAACACTTTACGTTAATTAGTACACCTGAAGACCGGTGGTGTCCGAAATATTGTGACAATTATTTAAAAAAATAATAAAGAAATGAAAAAGTAAAAAGTAAATTGTTGACTTAATTCTATATGTTTTTCTGTTTCTTTGTTATAAAGACCTGTGGCCCAAATAATTTAGACAATTAACATTAAGACATTAACATTAGACAAAAACATAAGCCAAAAAAATTTCTTCGGAGGGCATACCGCAGTAAACACCATCATCATGCAGTTATACAAAAAATTACGTGAGAGTTACAACAAAAATATTATTTACTCCATCAGACAATACAACAACGCTAACAAATTAAGAGCCAGGTTAAGGACGCCCCTAACGTTCCTACTTAAATGCGGAAGTTACGATATAACACCAAACTTCATTACAAATTCCACCAAAAACACAGCATTAATTTTTAACATGGCTAATAAATATCAGGAAAATCATAGAGGAACAACATAACTCTTAACAAAATACAGATCACAATTTCACAGAAAATTGCTCAACCTTGTTATTACAAAAAAACACGAAGACATAAAACTCAACAACATACAAATTAACAAAACTAAAATTTTGTTAGAAAAATACTTAAAACCAGATGACCTTAAAATGTTTTTAGAAAGTGAACAAACAATTTATAGAAGCCTAACCAACAAAAACCAACAAACACAAATCAAAAAATTCCAAAAATTGACGAATATAAAAAACAAGGAGCTAAATATAAAATATAACAGAGAATGGTTCGTTAACAAATCAAACACTGAAATACCAAATAAGGTACAGGACGTGCTGTCGTTAGGCCCTAAGTTTGCATTACCGATTCAAAAACAACAACTTCCAATAATTAAACTAATTGCAGATGTAGAAGACATCATACAAACGAACCAAACGAAAGAAAAACAGGAGGTAGGACGGACAAAACTAGTAAAGATAGTGGACGATTATCTAAAACCGAAACCGCCAACATATAGAAATAAATGTATGCTAGACGCAGTGGCACAAACGAAAAAGTTTTTGAGGGAAAACAAAAACGTAATAATTTTAAACGCGGACAAAGGTAACGTAACAGTTGCAATGGAAAAAAGTGAATACGAAAACAAAATGGAAAACATTTTACAGGATATGTGCACGTACAAACGACTAAAACTGGACCCGACCACGAGACTTCAAAAGAAAAATAATTTATTAGTAGATAAGCTATTTAGACTAAATTTAATTTCGAGAAGCGAAATGCAAGAACTTATGACGAATACCGCGATAGCGCCAAGGATTTATGGACTACCGAAGATCCACAAAGAAGGAACTCCACTAAGGCCAATCTGCTCATCCATCAATTCTCCATCGTACGGACTGTGCAGACTCCTAACAAACCAACTAAAAAATTTGACGAAAGAATCTAAATATAACGTAAAAGATGCGGTGGACTTCAAGGACAGAATAAATAACACAAATATAAATAAAGAAGACAAGACTAGACTACTGACGAAATATGTTGATGACTTATTTGCCATAGTCAATGAGAACATGGTTGAAGAAACATTGAAGACACTGAACAAATTCCATACACAAATACGTTTTACACATGAGGTCGAAAAAGACAACCAATTAGCTTTCCTTGATGCGTTAATAATAAGAAATGGAACCTTTTTAAACATCGATTGGTATAAAAAACCGACGTCATCCGGGAGGATCATTAACTTTTATTCTCAACACACCAAACACGTAATACATAATGTAGCGTACAACTTCGCCAGTAGGGTACTCAAAATAAGTGACCAACAATTCCACAAAAAAAACAAGACAATAATAAAGGAAACACTACAAAGAAATGGTTTTACATATAGCATAATAACAAACACAATAAATAACGCAACCAAAAACTTAAAAATAACAAACTCAGTTAACACACCAGTCAGTCAACCAAAAATCTATATATCAATAATAAATATACCGGGGATATCAAACAAAATTATAAACTCAAATATTTATGACAGAGACAAAATAAAAATCGCATTAAAAACAAACAACCAACTACAACAATTATATACAAATATGAAAACGAAAATAGACAAATTAGAAAAATCTGATGCAATCTATGACATCCCACGCAATGGGGACGGATCCCACATATGCGAGAAGGTCTTTTCTGTATTATAAAGACCTAGAGCCCAAATAATCAAGACAATACATATTAAGGTCAAAAACAAAAGCCAAAATAAATTATTTGAATTTTTATATGCCACTTTACGCAGGCTGTAAACGCAAATTTTTGTGTTTAAATTACACAGCCTTTAAACAACGTTGCGTAAAATGAAAATTTGTTTATAAATAACGTTTTCTTGTTTAAGAGGTGTTTAAGGTTACGCAGCCTTTAAAATACGTTTATAAATAAGGCTGAAGATGTCTCCTAGTTCCTCATAATTAAAATAAATGTATACTTTCATATTTTACATAGATTTGTTGATTTAAGACGTTATAATTTTATATCCGATCTGCCTACTCTCAATTGTCGCAATATGCAGTTTCATTAGCGAAATATTAATTGGCTATTGTATTCTAGTGGAATCAAATTATGGGTATCACTACAAATCTTGTTGTTGGGCTTCAAACGAATGTTTCGATGGACCAGACACTTGTGCATGCTACATGGTGGAACGTGTTATTTTAAGAATAAATAAATTAAGGCTAAGGGTATTCTATAATAGATTAAATAAAATCTAAACCAAATATAAAATTTCGTCCAAATAAAAACAAATTTATTTAAAATTTATGAACTAATTATTATACATACATATATTTTATTTATTTATACATTTTTTAATCATCTTAAACATCTTAAAAATACATGGCAGTTTCTGCTAAAGGTAAGTCCACCATCAACTCTATACGAAAGTGTTCTACATTTTCCGTCATTCGTTTCACTAAGTAGTACGATCCGTTGCAGAATTCCTGTATTGTGTAATAGCTGAGGTTTTTGAATCTTGGTCGCAGAAAAATTATGCTGTCGTCCACCACCATTCGATCGACAGCGATAAAATTCGATCGGCATATTTACTTTTGGTTTTGCGGACTTTTTTTATCGCATTGCTCCTATTTGACTCCATATCTTTGATGCTTAATATTGTCATCTATGTGTAATTTCTTTTGTTGAAATCGTCCGAGGCGGTTAAAGAAAATGTTGATTGCTGAATTTGAGACATTCTTTTTCTGTGTCTTTTGATGGTTCCAAATATGTGTAACGACTAAATAGACATAGTCGAAGAACGTATTATTTATACATTTTTACATTTGGGTAGAAAAACAATGGGAACAGAACATTGAGTAATTGAGTTACAAACAGCCCGCCACCAAAACAATGTGTATGAAGAGCAAGATAAACAGTGAAAAACAACTCAATTGAGACGAATATGGAGAGGTAAATTTCTTATGGTGGTTGTAAATTTCCGGAGCTATCAAAATATTCCTTAATTTTTCCGTTCTTATAATATGTTACCCAGTGAGTACCTGGACCGGTTGATGAACCCAGATTGCTAATTCCACATTCTGTCTGATGTATACGTTTCGGTAGACTATCTCTCATGATAACACCTCTAAAATGTTGCAATTGTTTTGCATGCTCCATCAATTCGATGTCTGAGAGCGGTCTTCTTTTTTGATTTCAAGATTTTTTGATTTCAGGCTATAATATAAACCTAATCCCTTCTTGTATGGCTTCAGATATAAACCTTTGCCCACAGTTATTTCCTCCATCATTTTATTATGGCGAGGTTCAACCTGACCAAAGCAGCTCTAAAGGTGTTCGACCTAATTAAAAAGCAGATCAAAAGCTGTTCGACTTCATCAAAAGCAGGTCAAAAGCTGTTCGACCTCATTAAAAAGCTGATCAACCTGATACATTAAGGATCAACAGGAGAACGATAAAAAAGTACTTAAGGACATCATAAAGACTAGACTATGTATTGAAGAAAAAATTTAAATAGTTTAAAATTCCTATTCCCAATAGTTGAAAATTGGATGAAACCGATAAGGAGAAAAGATTAGAAGAAACATTTAGCCCCATCACAAAACTTCTAAAAGAAATAGTCAAACAATCTAAATCAAATAATTAAATCAACAAAAACAACATCACAATCAATAAGAAAGAACTCTTCCTAAAAACCCGCACACCATGTAAAGTAAGAAATGAAAAACCATTCAAAAGAGTGAGAAGAGAAAAACCATTCAAACACTATTACTGAGAGTAATGATGATGATGACGATGATGAAGATCCCTTTTTCTCGCAAATGGATTCAACAGCAGATGTTAGTAAATCGTCTAGTAACATTTATATGAATTCGAAAAGCAGGTTTAGTTAGTTACTCTATATTATTGTGTTATTTAACACTTTTACAGGAGGTGCCCTAAGAAGGAATTCTTTTATAGCACAGAAAAATAACATAAAATATAAAGAACAATAATAAATAAATTCAAAACTTAACTTAATACTTATTACAAATTAACTAGTTAAGATATTTTAGGGGGTGGAGAAGAGGAGAAGGATACAGAAAGAAGAAGAAGTAAAGAGAAGAAGAAGAAAAAGTAAGCTCTTGAATATAGCGATTATTTAGGTGCTGAAAAAATGTTCCCAAGCAAGTCGCCTGAAGGCTTTCTCTTCCACAGTAGTTTTCAGTCTGTTTGGTAAATTATTCCATAACTTGATAGTACTGACAAAGAATAATCTCCCCGTGCTGAGGTAGTTGAACTGCGGAATTATTAGATTACGTGAACGATTGGAGCTACCGAAGCATAATTTTATAAACAAATAGGTAGGTAGTCCCTTATAAATTAGCCTGTGTAGGAAAACACAGTTACGAAAATTAATAAGGTCGAAGAGATCACCACCTATGAGTGAGTGTCTCCGACCACCGAGCCGATCAAAGCGTCGTAGACCACAAACAAATCTTGTCAAGTTATTAAATAAGATCCTTAATTTGTTCGTCGATACAGAATCAAAGTTACAATACACTAATTCACTATACGTTATTATGGGCAGAATGAGCTGACGCACAATCCTTCTTCTGGTTTCTACAGGGAGACAATTAGCCGCATAACGAAAATTACGTAAAACAGCGTACACTTTACTTACAACCACATTGACATAATCAGTACAAGTTAAAGTTCAGTTTATACAAAAACCCAGATTTGTAATTTTAGATACAGTCGTGAGCATCTTATTCTCTATATATAATGGAGGAATATCGGTCAAATTAGCAGCATTACGAAAAACGGGTAAGACAAATGATTTGGAACATCGAGTTGAAGACAGTTTTCACTACACCAGCGAGAGATACTCCTGAGATCGCTGTTGATTTTTGAGCACAGGTTGCCAATGAATTCAACACTACTAGACAGGTATAGCTGCACATCGTCCGCATAGGCAAGCATAGTCACATACTTAACAGTAGCGATCATTCAAAAACATTGTAAATAAAAGCGGCCCCAAGACTGGGGGGGGGGTTCCCTGAGGAACCCCAGCCTCAACTGGCTTGAATTCTGAGTAAGCCGTATTAACTTGAACTCTTTGCAAACGTTCACATAAGAAGCTGCATATAAGCTCAGTCGCATTAGGGGAAAATAGAAAATACCTCCTCAACTTATGGCATAAGAGCGTATGATCAACACTGTCAAATGCTTTAGAGAAATCGAGCAGACAAAGAAGGGTCACATTCTGCCGATCAAATTCTACTCTTATGTCATCGGTGATTTTGAGCATAGCTGTAGAGCAACTGTGCTTTGAGCGAAAGCCGGACTGAAAAGGGTTAAGTAAGTTTTTGTTAGAAATGTAACAATTTATTTGAGACACCATTAATGATTCACAAACCTTGGAAAGAGCAGGTAAGATACTTATGGGTCGAAAATCAGATAGTAGATTAGCAACAGATTTTTTCGGTACTGGGATAACTGTGGCTAATTTCCACAAGAAAGGAAAAGAGGAAGTAAGGAGAATATGATTGATAATGGCTGTGAGGGGTGAAATTAAGTAAGGTAGAATTAACTTGACAAATTTTTTTGAAATTCTATCAAGACTCACCGAAGGCGATTTTATAGATAAGACTTCTTTCATAACATCAGATTCCGAGACATTTGACAAATGAAACAACTCGTCTTCATTATCATTGTAAGTTAATTCATCTATATGGGGGGCATTAGTATAATTGGTCGAAAGGAATTCGCTAAAGTTGTTGGGATTTAGGTTAACATTCCTAGACCTTTGACACCCAAGTCCAATATTTTTTAATCGTCTCCAAAGCTGTTTAGAGCCCAGATTAGGTTTAAACATAGATACAAAGTACCTTTCTTTTGCTCGTTTGTACAAGTCCCAATTCGCTTGCGTAGAATTTCTTTTGAATCTTGTATGGAGCAAATTTTTTTGTCTAATGGCAGCTTTAACCTGTGACGAGAACCACGGACATGAATTAGTGCTAACATTTATTGTACGAACAGGCACAAAAGAGTCAAACAGAGATTGAACCACATTGACAAAAAACGTGATCTTATCATTAACCAGGCAGCCCAATGGGGTGCCCAGTCAATAGGCGAACTTTTCCGAAATAGTTCGTCAGTATTGATAGATTTGTAGTCAAAGAAGGAAAATGAAATGGGTAGGGAATTATTGCCGAGGCTAATGTCGAAAGAGCAGAAAAGTAAGTCATGGTCAGAGAAAAGAAAGAAATCTGGGTACATAGTAAAGCTAAAGCGGGCTCAGAGACCGCAAAATAGTCAAGTAAGCTAGGTTGGATGTTATTACCAAATCGGGTAGGAAGTGATTCGTTCACGATAGAGAGACCAGCTGTAGAGAACAATTCCCGAATAGATGAAGAATAACAGTCAGTCTGTAAAAGATTGATATTAAAATCGCCACAGATTATTAAATGATTAATGGGGTCATTCTGTATCTTTCAACGGAAACGTCAGTGAACGTTCCCAAACGAACGCCGTGTTCTTAAATTTCTATTCACTAGCTTTTCCAATGGATTTCGTTGAACGAACTCGATTTCGTTCAACTTTCCAGGCAACTTCAACCACCAAACGCATACATATTCTACACTTGTTTATGTTATACAGACAGTTTGCTCTTTTCGTCTTATAAGTAATTGTATGCGTTCAATAATTTTGTGTTGTGATCTCTTTTTCTCGCGTCATTACAAGCATCGTGAATGTTATAAATTATAATATGCTTAAATAGTTATAAATAGTGATGTATTGAAAATAAATTGATAATAAATAATAAAAAATTGATAATAATTGAAAATAAAAATTAATAAAGGCATAATGAACTTTGAAGAATTTTGGTCGTCGAGTAGCTCGGAAGAGGAGGATTCAAATCCGAACACTTATGCCAAGTTCGGAACAGGGAAATTAGGAGCAATGGCAGTGTACTGGATATGCCGCGTTAACAAATATAACAAAAAACAACACACCTTCTGTTCTTATCGCAGGCAAACGTTTGCTTTTTTCTGTACGTTTGATTTGACAAAGAAACACGGGTGCGTTTCCATTCTTAAAAAGTACTGAATTCCTTTTTCCAGGGCAAACACACAAACATCGTGGAAAGTATTGTTGTAAATTGGAAGGAACGGCGATTGCCGCTTCAAAATAAATAAGAACCGTCGGTGTACGTTGAGCAGCATTTCGATCAGCTGTTTTACGAAAAACACAAAGCAAAACGGGTGTAAACGTTTCCGTTGAAAGATACAGAATCACCCCATAACTCTTAGTGAGTAGTCAGCTAGAGTGTCAAAAAAATTACGTAAATTGGTATGTTTGTTAGGGTTGTACACACATGAAACAAGTACTTTTGAGACTGAATCGGACACAGAAATAGACAAATACTCGGTATCAGACTCACCAGACATGAATTCTAACTGTGAACGATAAATAGATTTAACATAGATGGCGACTCCACCTCCGCGCCGACCAGGTATGTCGCAGCGAAAGAGTGTATAGTTGTTTATTTTAAGAACAGATTCTTTTAATTCGGGTCGGAACCAGGTTTCAGTCACACAGATAATATCGATGGACGAACACTCGAATAGGCTCCTAACATAATCTAATTTGTGGCCGCTGAGGCTACGAGCATTAAAGTTAACAATATTAAACGCGTTATTTTGTTTACAGAAAATATCGATCAGTAATCTGTTGTCATAATTAACACTACCAGCCGTAGGGGAGACAATCATCTGAGCACCATATAGGAAGAGAGGTCAGACAATAAGCCAGGAGAACACAAAACACACCTTACTAAGCATTCAAGAGAATTACTAACAACGACAGTGAAGCTAGGAAGTGAGCAGACAAAACAAAAGAATAGATGAAAATGAACAAGAATGGTAACTAAATGAGAGTAACTGAGAAAAGTAAGTGTAAAGAGAGAGTGTAAAAAGTAGGTGAGGAAAAAATATTGGGGTAGATTGGGAGAAAGAGAGGGAATTAGAAGAGAGTAAATGTAACAACGAGTTAAGTGAACATCAGTGCAATATTCGTATAACAGTAAAAGGTAAAATTGAAGCATTTTAAGTATTATATATAAAATAAATACATTGCTGACAGTGAGAGAAGTGTGAGACAAATAGCAGAAAAGAAGAATGTGCTCAGTAGAAGTAAAAAGAAAATAGGAAAATGACAAAACAAAAAATAAGTAAAACTAAATACAAATTTAAAGCAAAAAAATATTAAAACTAAGAAAAATTGTAATTAAACTAGCAGACGTTAAATTTGATTAGCTGTTGGCGGCGTAGTCGATGCTTTCTATGTCCTCCACTAAAATAGGCTCCCCATTAGCGTTGCTTTTTACGAAAACTTTTCCTCCTGCAGTGTAGGCAGAAAATAACTTTTTTCACGTTTTAATTGGAGTGCATGCCTTAAAATGACTCGCCTCGACTTCGTTATGCTCTCGTGAACATGAACCCTTCCATCAACATTAAATTGCATATTTTCGCATATGTAGTTTTAATGTCCTCACCTTGTGAGTAGGAAATGCCAGACACAATCACATCCCCAGATATAGACTCATCCTCAAGCTGAGTTAGCCTTTTTCTCCAAATCTCTCCATAATACGCTCCTCAGCCTTTGCAATAGATGAAACAACTTGTTCAATGATGATCTCACGTAAAGCAGCAAACTTCTGATCGAGCGTCACCATAAACGACGATTGTTCAGAGCGAGTGTCAGCAGATCATTTAGTTGCGGGGTGACGGGGCTTGCCCAGGCACCAGCAATACTAGTGCTGATGATGTTGTTGCTACGAGTTGCGCGCTTTGTAGCGCCGCTCGACTGTTTGACGTTTTCAGCACCAGAATTTTTCTCACTGCTTTGCATATTTAAATTCAATTTGCAAATTATTAACAAGTATTTAAAATATATGGTTATGGAATTAATTTTCACAGCCGAGTTAATATTATATAAAAGTACAACACGTTTAGAGCAGCAAATTAAGTAAAGGAAGAAGCGCGAATTTTACCACCAACTTTAGTGCGTCTACACTCCACGACTCATTGAGAGATATATGGAGCACAAAGAGGTTCAGATGGCAAATGGAGAATTGGTAATAAAACATTTGAATTAGATGATAACAAAATATCTATTTCTAAACATAATTGGAGCTTAACATAAGGATTGTCTGAACTGTTATTCCATAAGGAATCTAAAAATTATACGATACGATATACAACAATACAGAACTACAAATGTACAAACAAATTTTACATACTACAAATGCTCATAAACGCAATTATAGCCCAACTAAGCAAATCATGGGGACTAAAGCCTTCAAATACAAAATAATAAAAAAGTTATTTAATGAGAAGAAATCTTCATCATCATCACACAAAAGGAAGCGATTTAATGAGTGTTAATAAGCATAAGCCAAATTATATGATAATTATAGTAATTATAATTATACTAATTTATCCAAATGAGTTGGTAGATAGTTTAAGATTATTAGTAATATGGGTACGGGTTAATTCGTGCGGTTTTTTTTCGAAAATTGAAGCTTTATTGTTTCCGCGGCCGTTTTTTGCGCAGTGCTCGGCTCAAACGCATCAATTGTCATCGGTAGACTTCCCCTGTGATCGTTTCATTCGGTTGCAACAGCTCATAATAGATCACACTGTCATCGTCCTCCAAGTCAAAATTGCCACTTTTAAACCGTGCATAGCACTTCTGGTACGTACGCTCAGCTAGAGCATGCACACCATACACTCCCACCAAAATACGATGACTTTCATATTGAAGTAATAGAAGTACTCCCCGCAACAACACTTTATTCGGCACGAAATTCGACATTTTCAGAGCAAAAAAAAGGATTGTTGTTTACGCTTCAGCTAAATGACACATACTGATCAAAGACTACAAGACTGGAAACTCTTTTTTGGCTTTGAATGTGTTGGTGAAATCAAGCTTGGGTGTTGTAGATTACAAAAACAAAACGCATGTAATTTTGACAGTTCGGGAACGAATTTTGACAGTTCGGGAGCAACTCTTGTTCTTCTTCATAGCAATAAGCCAGAAATATGATTTTTTAAACAAGTAAAAAAGACCAAGGAGCCCGTTTTAAAACCAACGCATGCTTCTAGAAATGTATATGAAACCTTTTCTAAGTCTTATAGTTGCACAAAATTGAATATTTTGCAAGTAAAACGAAGTTAAATTCATAAAAATTGCTCATTTCACAAATTTAGTCAGCTGTTTTTAACCTACCACGCGTATATTTAGCCGAAAGAGATGCCAACCTATTCAACATGTTTTGTTGAATATTGATCTGTGATTTAGTTTAATATTTACTGAATTGTGATTTTAGTTCTTTTGGTCTTTAATTTAAATTAATTTAATTTTAAATGCATGAATTGAGAATTTCTTTATGTTTAATAATTTTAATTGAAATAAATGAATTGTAAAATTATTTGTGTTAACACAGTTTTTTTTTAAATAAAAGAGAAATGAAAAATTACAAAAACAAATAAGCTTACATTACTTTTTAATATTTCCAAACAGCTTAGAAATTGTCAAAACCTCGAGAACTTATAAATGGAAAGTAGTTTTTCTATTAATGTTTACTTATAAACCAAAAAAATAATTAGTAATAAAGTTGTGTCATTGGTATCCCTGCCACTAACTCACCCCATCATTTTGTGGCGGTGTGGTAACAAAGCAAAACGGTTTACCTTTTCAGATATCATGCTTTGTGATAGTCTGTTTTAGCTTGTAACAAGTAGACAATTTCACCATAAAATTCACATACACTGTATGTGAACACGCGAACGGACATTTTTTGAGCTCTCTCACGAAATAAGAGGAGTTTCCAGTCTTGTAGTCTTTGATACTGATTCTGAAACTATATGACACTAGCTTTCCAACACATATTTGGAAAGGTGAATCACTGGAATAAAAGTCAAGTTACGCCATCTGTTAGAAAACCGCACGAATTAACCGATACTCCTATTATAATCTGAATCTGTTGGTCATAACAATCATAATAATGAAATTGTCTTAATAATTGAAGAACTTAGTGAAGCAGATATAAATGTAATATTGCTATATGCATTAACAGAAAATAATAATGTTAAAATGAGCATTGACAATTTCGGTCATTATTCTCAGTAATGTGAAAACCAAATAAAATTAAAAAGAAGAATTCTAAACGCTTTAGGCCTGAATGTGGACTATGATAGAAATGTAAACTTCCACAAAAAGGCGTTTAAAAAATGTTGGAGATCCTAAGAAGCAATGTGATGCCATTACAAAAGCATTTCTTGTTGAAAGTCTAAATCAGATTAGCTCGAAAATTCAAGGCGAGGGCACATTGCTCTCGTCATTGGAAGAAATCTATCAACAGAAAGATTTCATGTGGAGACTTTTTTGGATTCGGTATAGGCAAAATGATAGCGACTTCCAGACATGTGGGTAAGTTCCACTTTAAAAAACTGTTATATAAATGTAGCAACCTATCTTTACCAAAAACTAGTAGGTATTTTAGCATAGGATATGATATACAATCATCGCCTGGTGTTTTGCCTTTAGCATGTTTAAATGCCACTTAAAGTTCTATTCGTGAAAATGTTGTTTCCAGGTGTTTAGCTGATGTAGACAGGGGGCTACATCCACGTGGTTTTGAGATACTTGCATATTCTTTTGAGCAGTATTCGGCTGAAAAATTATTATCAAAGGAATATGTTGAGCAGGTACATAAAAGCAAAGGCTTTGGCTATTTCTTGAGGAGAAGTTAATAGGGATTTATTGAAAATTATGGATTTAATAGAAGTGGAAGAGATACCTGTTAACGCTTTTATGTCGGCCCAAATGTGTTTTGGTGTTGAGGAGGAGGATATTTTTAAGGTGAATTCTTCTAAGCTTCTACGCAAGGGTAAGATTAATGTGGGTGAAGGTATTGTGCGTCTTGAAGTGAGTGGGAGATCCATTGTTGAGAACAACAAAATCCTAGGATAGTATGAGGTATTCGATTTTTGTACCTCTAGCGTTAGTAGTATTGGAACCCCAAAGTGTGCTCCAGGCATTAAAGTCACCTATGAGGATCATCTCAGAATGAATTTGATTATTGTAGGAACTTACATAGTTTACAGAGAAATTTTGATCCGGAGGAATATACATATTTATTACTGAAAATTTAAGATTTAAACAACATTCTATTGCTATTGATGATATATTATAGTTTATGGTTATTAACTTATGGGGAATATGTTGCTTAACGAGGATGCCTACACCTTGTTTAGCAGACCCAATATTAACTAAATTGGAAAAATATCCGATATAAGGTTTTGGTTTAGTTTGGCATAGAGTTTAAAGGAATGTGGGTTTCCTGAAGACAAATATCAGGGTTGATGTCTTTGATGAGTAAGCAGAGCTCGTTGTAATTATTATAATAACTTTTTATGTTCCAATGTATTATTTTGAGAGACATTTGCAATAAACAAGAGTCTATGTGTTCTTAAATTATTACGTATGGTCTTCATCAACCGTTTTGACATGTTGTCATGGGAAGAGAAATTTGTTTGTAAATAATTACCTTGAGAGGAAGCGTCTTGTTGTTCTGTGTCGACTGTTGAGTTGTTAAATAATTGTTCAAGAGAGGGAGCGGTTGTAAAATTATTTGTATTTTTTTTTTGTTATTTGATATTGAGTTGCGAGTTTTTGGAGAGTTGGTTGGTAATATTACAGCTGATTGGGGGGAAGCGAGTAATTGAGAGCCTAAAGGCAAATTATTATTTAACTGAGAGGGAGTTAATTGAGATTTGATTGTAGCATTTTCAAATGCAGGCTGAGCTGACTTTTGTCATTTCAATGCTGATTAATTGTCAAAGTAATTTCCTGTTTTCTTTCTATTAAACTCCGTATAAGCGAATAGTCGAGCCATGCTGTTGGAAAAACTAAATAGTGACAACATTTACATGCGCAATACAAATGAAGAGCTGTCTCATCACCCAGGATTTGTGGAGTTCAACATGTCCGACTGAAGAACCGCAGAGGGCTAAGTGGTTTGAAACAGACCAGAAGGCTTTAGCTACAATTTTTTTATGTGTAAAGCCATCAGAGTTATTGCACATCAAAAGCACAGCGAGAGACGCCTGGTTAAGATTATCTACGATGTACAACGCCGGCGCACAGTGAACTGATTTTTTAAAAAGGCGGCCAAAAATCATTTTTTTCACTATCACCGATTTTAAGATTGATTATTTCACAAAAAATTATGTGTCTATTTTAATGTTTTCACTAAAAACAGAGTAGTGTAAAAATCACTTTTCCATCGTTTGTTTGTTATCGAGGACATAGGGCAGCCACTTTGCGATTTGGTTATGGAAAATTTCCTGAAAAGGATATGGTCCTGTAAGCGTGGTCGCGGTGGCCATTTGGCTGATGTTGTTTTTCATTATTAACGGCATACCATCCTCTTTATTAGGAAATAAACATGCGATAATTTATCTAAAAAAATGGCATTTTTCTTTGAATATCAAAATTACACCTCTTATTGGAAAACCCTTTATATTACTTGAAATTAAAAGTTTAAGAATAAGTTTTTCTGAATCATAAATTGAAATGTATACCAATTTTATATAATATATATTGTAATAACTATATATCTAGCGAATGAGTTGAGGCGTAATTTGAAAGAATATGGCAACTCTAGTTTGCAGTGCAACCCATCCGCTAGATGTCATTTCAAAGTTAATTAATTAATTAATTCAGTGTCAAAGTAATTTCCTGTTCTCTTTCTATTAAACCCCGTATAAGCGAATAGTCGTGTTTTATTTCTTGCTGAGAATTTCTGCTAACAGTTTTAATTTTTAATACATCTTTTTGTTGTAAAAATCGTTTGCATTGTCGTGAGGAAGAGGGATGTTCCTAAGAGCAATTTGCGCACTTAGTACGTGTAAAGTCATGTGGGGAGTAAGGGTGCGCTGTAACCTTCATAAACAGAAACAGACGGGAAGTGTTGGACGTATAATAACTATCTGTGATAAAGACACTGTAGCGCAGGTCAGGGATTGGCAGGTTTCTAAGGCACATATCTACTCAGATCACGTCTACATCATTCTTAAGCTCGACAATGTAGAGGGGGCACCCCTCCTATATAGGAACAAGAAGGCCACAAACTGGCCTAAACTCAAGGAGCTAGCGGAGGACTGGCTAAGATGTAATGATAGGAATCCTCTGGATACCTGTAAAGGGATCGAAAGGGAAACCTACATCATTACGAAAGGACTTGTAAGAGCCTTCGAGGCAGCCTATCCTTTGAAGAAGACAGGCCCTCCCGGGAACAAAGCTTGGCTCACACCCGAGCTGCGAGACCTACAGAGACACTGTCGTCAACTTTTTAACCGGGCGAAAAGGTTAGGTACAAGCACTCTTTGGGATGACTACCATGGCGTGTTAAGATAATATAAGAATAAGTACAGGTAGGCCTAGCGTAACTCCTGCAGGTTATTCTGCGAACAAGTTGACTCCGTAAAGAAGGCAGCCAAAATCAAGAAACGTTTATAGAAAACTCACTCGCAACCTGGACTAGTGACAGGGAAGGACAGGGTTCGAGCAAGGGACGTGGAGAGTTCGATAAAAATACTAATGAGCGAGCACTTCCCCAACTGTCTGGGGGCATACACGCAACCAAACAGGAAAGGAATGCACGAGCATAGGGATGGAGTAAAGATAACCCATCACATGGTAAGGAAAGCTATAAATGGCTTCGAACCGTTCAAGGTACCAGGGACGGACGGCATCTTCCCGGAAATGATTCAATACTGTGAGGATGCGCTGCAACACAGACTAGCCTCACTATTTACGCATCCATCCAAGTGGGATACACGCCGAAGGCATGGAGACAGGCGAACGCGGTCTTTATACCCAAACCAGGGAAAGAGGTCTTTACCTCACCCAGGCCATACAGACCAATAAGTCTGACATCCTGCATGCTCAAGACCATGGAGCGCATTTGCGATGACATGATCAAAGACTTGATCAAGTACTTGCCAAGAAGAATTCAGGAGGCCCTGCGCAAAGTTATTGAAAGGGCCAAGCCCAAGGGCCTAAATATAAGCCCTGAAAAAACGGACCTATGCGTATTTATCAGGAAAAGGAAGATACCTAATTTTGATCTTCCTGTTCTAGAAGGCACAGAGTTGAGCCTCAAGGATAAGGTCAAATATCTCGGAGTATCCTGGATAGGACACTTAACCGGAAAGAGCACATTGAAAGCAGAGTTAACAAGGCCTATAGAGCGTGGAGGTGAGAAGATGTATAGGACCCAGATGGGGACTAAAACCACATATAGTACACTGGCTATATGTAAGCGTGATCCGCCCAATACTGACTTATGCTTCAATAGTCTGGTGGTGCGCGCTAAATACCAAGTGTAACGTAAAGCCGCTGGAAAGGGTGCAGCGGTCATGCTGCATCGGGATTTGCAGAGCGTTAAGCACTACCTCAACAAAGGCGATGGAGGTCATCCACTCCATACGCCCAATAGACATACAAGACAAGTATGACGCCGCCTTAACAGCAGCAAGACTGAGAGGGCTCCTGGTATGACACGGACCACATTACAGGACATCAGACCATACTTGACATGGTTAATGTAAAGCCCGGCGAATGGGATTGCGACCGTATTCCGGAGATCCAGTCCAGAACGCCAGTGGAGTCCATCATACCAAAGAGATGCGATTGGAACATGGATAGGCGAAGCCATATATGGAGCCATAGCATTCACCTATACACGGACGGATCGAAAATGAACGGGCGCACGGGAGCGGATTTTTACTGTATGAACAGCAACTATGGAGCAAGCATCAGACTACATAACTCTAACACAGCCTTTCAACACAGGCTGAAATTGTTGGGATTATGGAAGATGCTAACTGTCTAAACAACAACGCCCTTTTAAAATCTTCTCAGACAGCCAGGCTGCTATCAGGGCAGTATCGAAGGACCAGGTGACATCAGAAGTGGTGCGTAGTTGCAAAGCAGCTATAACACTTCTGGCGCAGAGGTACTTGATACAACTGGTATGGGTGCCTGGACATCGGAATATTGAGGGCAATGAGAGCGCTGATGAGCTAGCGCAAAAGGGCACCTTGTTACATGAGGTAACCCTAGCGGCCAAAAGGCCTTTTCAAGCCCTAAAAACGATATAGCGGGGCTGCGCAGACAGGCTGCATTATAGAGACTGGATCGCGTCGGATGGCTCCAGGGTAACTAAAAAACTATGGGGTACCCCTAACGCGGCTAAAACTATCAAACTTCTGTTTAGAAGTAAACGTAAACTAAGAATAATTATAGGTATTCTGACAGGACAGAATACACAGAAACACTGGAGCACTATCTGTGTGACTGCCCCGCTTTTTCCAGGATAAGGCTACTGACACTGGGCTCCACGCAGATAACTGCCCTTGAGGATGTCATCGCAAGGGCTGGAAGACTATAAAGAGCTTCGTGCTGGGCACGGGGTTCTCTGACTAGAGTGGACACCCATTCCCCCCACCCCTTCCTCCTCTTCTCTTTCCTTTCCTTAGGAGGCGCACAATGGGCCGCAAGGCCTAGGTGCATCCGGTCGCCTGCGGTCGAATGACTCTACAGAGTCCCTCTAATTTACCTAACCTAACCTAACCTTAGTTTTAACTAGAAGAAGAAATTCCCATCTCCTAAATTTGAAATGGAAACAATTTCTTTACTAATAAGAGACTTGTGTTCTGCAAAACATGAATATTCAGATAGTGGTTTTTGAGTGTTACTAGCTATAACGGTTAAAAATGTTGGATCTTGCTTGTGAATAGTCAGTAGGACAGGAAAATGATTTTCCAAATGTTGATTTGTTCTTTTCTTTTTTGGGCTTATATAATAGTTAGTAAGGAAAATCGGTTTCCCCTAAGTTAGGTGGGTCGGGGGCCATGGTTTTCAGCACTTACACACAACACTTTGTAAGAGAACTTTGTGAGCGCGAGTAGAGTATTAAAAGAAGCAAAATTTATATTCAGAAATACGAAAGTAACGGTGGATTAGTAGTCTTATCGCGCTATTACTCAGGCACAGAGAAGAAAAAAACGTCCGCTCGAAACGAGTGACTACCAATGACTGTATTAAATTATATTTTATTATATTGGTGCAAATAGAAGTTGCACGGAGAAAGGCGAGAATTTTGTACTGAGAAGTGACCTCCACCAAAGACATCACCAATGTCAAGCATTTGTTCTTGATCATAACACCACAAGTGCTGCAGTAAACGTTACGGAATGCATTTAACTTTTATTTATTACAATTAATATTTATTATATTACAATTAATCTTAAGCATAAAAAAATAAACGAAGAAGTAAATGTTGTAATTGAAATGCAATTGTGGCGATGTTTTGTGCGTTTAATCGAAAATAAAGGCTAAACCAAAGAGTTACAGACACTAAAACAATAAATAAATAAAAAATACATATATGCATGGACGGAAAATAATACCACAGGGAGAGTTTATAATATTTGGCTGTGGTTTTTTTTGTAATATAAAATAAGTTTAGAGCTATAGCTACAAACTTAAATCCTTTGAGCTTCATTCATTGACACATTTTTCTGAAATAGA
Source organism: Myopa tessellatipennis (assembly GCA_943737955.2). Lineage (NCBI taxonomy): Eukaryota > Metazoa > Arthropoda > Insecta > Diptera > Conopidae > Myopa > Myopa tessellatipennis. Next base: position 22,706,699 of record OX031315.1, read on the forward strand.
AATTAAAACATCAAAACAAAAAATTTTGCTATATAGCTTGAATTAAAAAATTTACTTGAGGTGAAAATGTTAATTAGCAAAAGAAATTATAAATGTACGAAATTGTGTAAAAGGGGAAGTAGGAAAAAGTGTGGAAAAATAAAATTTCCTTAATTTCCTTAATTAGGAAAAGGCTAATAAATTAGGCAACCAAAAAAACATATTTTTGGTTGGATCATACATATTTTTGGTAAAGTAAACATAAAAGTGTAAGGTTTGCAAACCGGAAAACCGAAAATAATAACGAGGTGAATTAAATATGTAGATATGCCAACACCAAATTTCATTTGTCTATATATTTATATAAATTTAATATTATGTTTATTAGATCTTTTTTTAAAAGGCTTTTTTTCCTCCATTTTTGGTAACTTTTGAGATTGAAAGTGTAAATAAAGTAAAACGAATGTTCGGCATTGGATTTGTTTTGTTAATATGTTTCTGACAACTATATATATAAAAAGAACTATTTAAAATCGAATATATCAAATATGCGAGAAAATTATCTACCATCTCTATCATATTATCATTATCTATTATCTTTGTCTACCATCTCTTGAGTAGACTCTTCCAGTGTCTCCAGCAGGACTCCATCTTTGTTACGAATGAGTCCCATCTTTGACCTTGGATCCTTTGATATCAGCTCCAAGTCTGAATCTTCCTCTTACGAAGGGAGGAAGAAGAATCAACCGTTTCTTCTTTTTCTTATAATCAGCCCTAGTCACTGTGTGTAAAGGCCGTTTTCGTCTCCTCTTCATGGATTCCAGTTCCGCGTTCCACCAGGGAACAGAGTCTTCTTCATCCACCATGGTCCGAGGGCACGCCCTTTCATACGCAGAGATCATGGCAGAGTTTTACCTCGTCACCTCGATCTCTACTTCTGCTGTGTTGCTGGGCATTCTGTTCGACCCAGGCAGAGATCCCTTCAGAGCTTTCTGGTACAAATGACCATCCGTGTTCCTTGGGATCCTTGTTAACCTGCTTCCTTGCCGCCGTCTCAGTCCATACGCGACATCGAACCCAATGGCCCTATGGTCAGACATAGTTAGCCGGTCCCAGATCCTCCAGTGCGATAGTCTCTCTAACATTCCGAGAAGTTAGGTCAATAACTTCACTTCTTATTGCGTTTACAAAGTCGGTTCAGACCCCCTGTTTACGATTTGCAGGTTAAATTTACTCACAAATTCGAGAATATTCTCACCTCTGCGATTATCGTCGGAGCTACCCCACACTGTACTGTGAGCATTAGCATCGCAACCTATAATCACATTCAACCCCCTATCCACACCGTATCTCATCAGCCTTTCCACCTCCAGCGGCGGTGGCGGCTCTGTTGATTCATATGGTAGGTAGGCAGATGCGATCAAAAAGGAACCATTTCCCGCTTCCAATCCTCGCGACCGTTAGATCCTGAGAACATAGATGAGTTATGAGTATCGCTTGGACACCCCGTCTCACCAATACACAGGTCCTCTTCCTGCCCTCACCTATCGGCAAAAAGAGGCTAGCCCCTTTACATGATAGGCCCTTAATACTACTATGGAGTACCCAGGGCTCCTGCACCATGGCTATGTCCAGCTCTTTTTCTTCAAAGTGTCGCAGCATCATTGCTGACGCTGCTTTACTGTGGTGAATGCTTAGCTGACACACTCTCAAAGTTTGTCCGCGCGTCCATTAATCATACTCAAGAAAGATCATTTAGCGGGAACGCTATTCTGTACATTGCAAGAAATATCATTTCTATTTCTTCCCTAGAAATCGAGATATTCGTCCCATTGCGCAATCGTTTATTGCTTTGTATTTGTATGCGGATAGGATCTATACAAATAGCAATTGCTGACTTTTCAAGCCTTAGTATATTGGCGTTGTCCAGAATCCTTACCCTTATAATTGCTCAAAAACGTTCAAAATACATTAAAATGCCAAGAACAGAACCGGAAATGATTGCAGCCAGCGAACAGTTGCACCAAAAAATATATAGGGTTCTCCAATAAGAGGTGTAATTTTAAATAGCCCGCTATTTCGGTAGCTGTCACTTTTGAAGCTGTTATTTTTGACTAATTTGACTAAATTGTGCACACTAAAAGTGTGTAGAAGCCAAGCTACACATTGAGGTTACTCATTTAATTTCAAAAGTCGTAAACATGTGATGTGAAATTTACTGAATATCCAAATGTTGGCCAGAGTGCGAGAAAATATGAACACGCGTTCGGCAAATTACGTTACTCTTCTTTCGTTTGGTAAATGCTTACTTGTGTTCGTGAAAAGAAACTGAGAAGCAGGGTCGACTTTCTTTTCAGAAATTATCTACACTTGATACCAGAGTGTAGACTTTTCTCTTTCTTCTTCATCTCTCTCACCTACAAACTGAGTGAAACCGTTTCAAAAGATACTGCGTCTAGCCAAGCCAAGACTTAATTAGATGTGGAAAGTCATAGATACAATAAATTTATGGTTCTGGTTTTCAAAAAAAGGCTTATGTACAATCACTTCGAAAATAGAGAAGCGCTTTCTGTTTGAAGATCCTTGATCACATACTATAGCTAACCGTCACTTCAAAACTGGAAAGCGTCCTTAAAATTCCGCACAAAGTGTCAGCCGGCAACCCATTTTCAGATACAAAATAATTAAAAATTAAGCTCCAATTAGAGAACATGGACTTAAGCATGAATACACATACTTGCTTCCCAATTATTTTCGAATCCGTCAATTAAATCTAATTTTTGATTGTACCTTAATTCCCGTCTGATTGTCATTTCATCCATTTAGAGAACTATGGTATTTTCATTATTTTCCTTTAATTCTAACCACATTTCTTTAACCCTTTGGTGACAGCTTTTAAACCTGTGGTGTCAAAAATTCGCAGTGTTGCCGGCCATAATGTTTTACCCCTAAGCAAGCTATTTATAAAATTTCAAAGCCCTATGTCCTTCTTGGAAGGTCCTGTGAAATGTTGCTTATAAGCAACACTAAAGTCACATTTCACTAATATCAACACCTTGGCTCCAAATAAATTCATAAATAAAAGAACTTACCTTTATATTGCGACATAGTATGAATTTCAGTTTTGTAACTATTATCTATATATTTAAAAAAAATTATTTTCCGCAGCACCTTTTTCGTACATGTTGTTTCTTACTTAAGTTGCATTGAATAACTTATGAAAATTAAAGAATCAACAGAACTAGAACATTTACTCTTGTGTCATTTTACTAAAAAAATATCAATCTTTGTATTCAATTTACCGTTATAAATCAGAGACTCCAATCTAAAGTTTTAGAGCCGTAGATTTAAAAGTTGCTTATAAGCAACAATTGTCTTCAAAGGGTTAATGGTTTCGAAGGCGAAATTTTTAAACCCAGGTTGAATTAACCTAATGGGTTAATTTAAGGGCCATCGATTTAAAGTGCTAATATCCGACAGGTTTAGATTGAGCCGTTTTCTTAGAAAGGAATATGTAGACTGGGAAATATAAAATATATTTTGGGCCAAATATAATACTTCGACGGAGTATTCCTTCGGTCGAGTGCTTATTAACAATTTACGAAAGGTTTTTGACTCCTGACTAATGTTTCGTAAACAATCAATGGAATTTTGCAAATCTTTTTTTTTTGGTTCCTTTTGTACTCTTTTTTGTGGAGTAGTGGATCGGATTTTAAGTTCCAGTTTTTCTTTATAATACTTTAGTTTTCTTAACAAAGCGCTAATCCTCTTTTTATAAATATTTACTGCTTTAATATTTATTTCGCGATTTCTGTACAACATGTCGTCATATCTAGCTTTTTTATTCAAAGTCTCAGATTCCAAAAATTCGTCATAATATACATATTTGACAACCCAAATCCCAAGTTCATAGTTGTAATCGCATCCGGTTTAATGTTTTATTGTCAATATATGTATTGGTATAATATAATTCTATTTAAGAATTTATAATAGTTTTTTTACACTTTATATTACACTTTACTTCGTGGTACCGCCGTGATTGTAAGCGAAAAAATAAAGGAAAGTTTAGAGGAAATACAAATAATAAACTCTCTATAAACTATACATAATTGTTACAAAATAAAATTTAACGCTCCTACTTATGTATTTTAAGCAATAATAATTCAAAATAAACTTTATAATCGATATTAATTGATTGGCTGAAACCATGAATAGTTTTGCAGTAGTTGGCGTTGATTTAGTATTTGATGTTAATTTAGCAAAAAACCAGAAAGAGTGTTAACTTCGGCCTGGCCGAAGTTCATATACCCTACACACGTTTATTTGAAAATTAGGCGTGGTAATGGTCCGATTTTGCCCATTTTCAATACCGATAAGTTTCTGACGATAGACAACATTCGTGCCAAATTTGATCAAAATATCTCTATCCGTATTCCTGTAATCGTGTTTTATTTAATTAGTGGGCGGACCACGCCCATTTGTGGTAGTCTGTTTTGGTCAGAGACAGTGGACTTCTGGACAAAATTTGAACTCCAAATTCGTTCTACAAGCTGAGAAATTGAGCTATAAGCATGGATGAATTTATATTTACTATAAAAAGTAGGCGTGGCAATGGCCCATTTTCAATACCGATAAGTTTCTGATGATAGACAACATTCGTGCCAAATTTGATGAAGATACCTCTATTCGTTCTCTTGTAATCGTGATTTCCACAGACAGACAGACAGACAGACGGACGGACATGGCTAAATCGACTCAGGAGGTCACGCTGATCAAGAATATATACTTTTCTATACCTGTCACGCCTCCTTTAATGCGTTACAAACGGAAGCAGTAAGTGAATATACCCTATTCACTTTGTGTGTAGGGTATAAATATACGAGATGCTGAAGAGCTCAAATTTTAATGCTGTTGTTGTTGTTTCTAATGCTAGCTCCAGCCACAACAGTTTTTTATGCTCTCGTCAGGTTTCCGAGGTATAGCACCTTGAAGTTCAAAGATTTATGAGCTATGTCTCCTAAAGTATACTAGATACCTACATGATATTCATGTCATCAAAAAGGTATTTCAATTGTCTTGCATTTATCTACAACAACATTTTGCTGAAAATCGCTCAGGAGACTTAGCACATAAATATTTTAACTTCACGTCGCTATAGCTCGGAAACCAGACGAGAGGGACAAAAACTGTTTTTGTTTTTGGAGTTACCATAAGAAACAACAAAAACAACAATAAAAATTAGTTTACAGCAACTACTATTCCTTCTTGCTAAATTTGTATACATTTACTTTAAAATTTTATGACAATACATATGTACCTGATTTCAGACTAAGAATATTTTTTCACTAAAACGCAACTCTGTTTTCTGGTGTCCGTAGAAAAATCGAGGGACAATGTGGGGTGTCACACTAGGCATCTATGCGCCAGACTCACACTACAGAATATAAGTTAACACAATTCAAAATTAATCTAACAGTTCAAAAGAAAGTTTAAGATTTTCTTTTTAGCTACATGGACGGGGGCAGTCAAGTTAATGGCTTGGTAAACCGAATTAAAATCTACGCAGGCACTCCTAAGCGGTTCATGTTGAAGGTATGTTCACCTGCAAAATCGTAAGTGGAGGAGATCACATCTTCTCGAAGTGCGACGAGGAATGCTAATGTCAATATTGCTAAGCAGGTATGTAGAGTCAGTGACGCCGTACAAGAAATTCAAGACAAAAACAGCATTCAGCATAATCCTTCGGTCAGCTAGTGAGGATAGATTTATCAGCCTAAGTTGGGACTCGTATAGTGGCAATCGTAAAGATGGATCCCAGCGAAGATTGCGTAGACAAAAAAGGAGGAACTGCTTTTGCACGGATTCTATTTCAGAGATATAGCAGCTGAAGCGAGGGCTCCAAACTGGCGAGGCATACTCCAAAATGGGACGAACAAGCGATGAGTATAAAATTTTTGTGATATATGGATCATTGAACTCTTTGGCCCAGCGCTTTATGAAGTCTAGTACACTGCTGGCTCTGTTGGTTATGTGGCTGATATGAGTATGAAAACGGAGTTTCTGATCTAGAACCACACCGAGATCATTTACAGTTTCTAATCGATCCTGTTTATAATTAATATACCTATATTATAATTAAATAAAACTGGGCTTGAAGGGGAAAATGTCGTCAGTTTGCACTTATTTAAATTTAGTTTCATGCAATTTACACCACACCTACTTGTCAAAAAGTCAAAGTCAATTTGAAGAAGTTTGGCTTCAGATTCATTTTTAAAAGATAGAGACAATTTAACATCGTCCGCAAACATCAGTATATTTCCATATTTTACTACTGTTGGCAAATCGTTTATGAATACTAAAAACAGTAGCGGCTGCCTTGTGGAACTCCAGATGTAACTCGAAAATCTTTAGATTTCATACCTTTAAACAACACCATTTGTGTACGGTGGGTAAGATATGAGGCAATTAATTTTATCGCAAAATCCAAATAATTTGAGCTTCACAATTAGTAGCTTATGATTAACTATATCGAAAGTTTTGCTGAAATCAGTATATATTGCATCAGTTTGTTTAGCAACAGAAAAATTGTTCATAGTTTAGGTACAAACTCTAACAAATTCGTAGTAATAGCCTTTCCGGTATAGAATCTATGTTCATACGGCTTAATTGAGGAATTAACACTCCTTGAGATATGGGAAACGATTATCTTCTCCAATAGTTTGGGCAGCGCGCTGAGTTTGGCAATACCGCGATAGTTACTAATATTACACCTATTGCCAGACATATGCAATGGAATAATATAGGAGGACTTCCATGCATTTGGAAAATAGCTCGAACGTAGCGAATATTCAAAGAGTGCAGATATAGGCGATGCCAATTCATTAGCGCAAAATTTTAGAATACAAGACGGTATTCCATCCGGTCCAGGTTTAGAATTACATTTAAAACTTTGAGCCCCACGTGCCCACCCGTTGTCATTTTTTTCTGCACCGGTGGACCGCGTGCTGACGAAGGGTTGTGCTTTAGTTGACAAGCTGGGACCAAAATTTGCGATGACCCATAAAGTAAATCCACCTATGCCCACGGGTGGTCACATTGCCCCAAATCGTCAAAAATAAATGTCCACCGGTGGGGCACGCGGGGCTCAAAGTGTAAATAGCCTTCAGGGCTTGTAAGTCTATGTGTATATCAATTGTAGGCAGTGCATGGAAGTCGAAGAAATATTGAATGGATAGCTCACTGAGTCATATCTTGACGTTGAATAAGTGGACATAAAAAACTTCCAAAAAAGCAACAAATGGGATATTATTGGATTCCGTATGATCAAGATTCATAAATTCAGGATAAATTGCACTCTTTCTTTTCGTGTTGACAAAATTCCAAAAGGACTTTGGATCAGAGCGAATATTATATTTCATCTTTTGTTTTTTAGATCGAGTTATTAATTTACCTTTACTGCCTTGGGATGTTTTATGCAAGTGTTGTGTAAGTTTGATTTCCAAGGTTGGATGGTGCCTATCTTCCGGTGTGACAAGAGGAGCAGATCGGTAGATCTCAAGACTGTCTTTGTGATCAACAAAAATTAGGTCTAAATAGCGATTATTTATATTCTGTATATGGTTAGCTTGGAGTAGACCATGTGACGATAAAGCGGTAAAAAAACTAGCATCGATTTGGCCTTCAGATGAAGGTAAATAAACCATGGGATCGTCCACACTCTTTTTCCAAATCACATGAGGCAAATTAAAGTCACCGAGGACTATGAGGCGTTCCGTTGTCCGGTTGTCATAGATATCCTTACTAGAATTCGGTGGGTTATGAGAGCAAGTGATATACAATGATATGCTATCCATTTTAACAAAGACGCAGCAGAAATCAATTTCACCGTCGTTTTGAAGGATTATTTCACTTGAAAAAGTTGAGTTCACCGCAATGAGGACACCATCGCCTCTAGTTCGGTTGGTGTGATAAAGGCTTCTATCCTTGCGATAAACTGAGTAATGCGTAGAGACATTTAAAATGCTGGGTTTGAGCCACGTTTCTGTTAGTACAACAATGGTATAATCTAGGTAAATGGTTTTTAGAAGAAGATCAACCAGTTTCGTGTTTAATCCTAACATTTTGGTATAGGATATTAAGGTATAAACTATTACTCAGTTTTTTGAATTTGATACACGTGATGAGTTTGTAAGGTTGATACGATTTGTTTGGTGTTGTGTACAAATTCATGGATAATAGCATTATCTGGCCAGAAATTTGGATCCACAATGCGACCAAAGAGATGACTTGGTACCGCAATTTTGAAAGAAGACACTTTTCTTGGAGTTTTAAACTTATATTTGTAGATAGAAATAGATTTGCCCTCAAAACCCAAATTTAAATTAATATGCGCTTAAATTAATATGCGCTTTCACCTCCTCTTCAGATGTTTGAGGCGCAAAGCGAAATGCAGAAACGGATTTCAATAGCTGCACTACCACAAGCTTATTAATGTTATCAACAGACTTAAACTTAGGCTTGGCTCCAGTGCTATTTACATTTAGGTTCAAGTTTTGCCCAACATGACCAATTGCACTGGACGGAAACTCGGCTGATCGGCGACGTCCACAATTAATGACTTTAATCCTTCTATTGCCGCAACGCGAACATCATTAGGAGTAACGGTGCTAACAGGATGCGATTGAATTACTCTAGTCGAGATAGCCAAATTGGGGGTTTCAGCCGGTTGAGCCGCAGGATTCGGAGTTAGCAAGTTTATTAATTCTAAAGGAGCAGATGGCGTAATCGTCATGGCCAACGCCTTTATAGGCTTTTTTGAACTACGAATGTTCTTTTTTGCCGCGTCTTCAGATTTATTTAGGTTTATCTTAGGATTGTCCGGAATGTTCAGACAATTAGCAGAATCTAAAAGATTTTTATATTTGGCGAATTTATCTTGAATAATCAAAATATCCTTCGAAAGCTCGGAGAAAGCACCGCGTACCAATCTGAGAAGCTTAGCTTTGTCCGTATCTTTCGATCTGCACACCTCACAGAACCATCTTAGACCTTTTTTTGCATCGAGTGCATCATATATTCGACCGCTTATTCCTTTACACTTTATATGAAATGGAAGGTCGCAGTCCCAACATTAAATGGCGCATTCAGTATTATTGTCTGTTGTGCAGTTACTGTAATAGCAAATTCGAGACATTGTAAGCAGTATTCTGTAAAGCTTGGATAAATATATGCGGGATTAATATTAAATATCCCTTATTAAAGATTAACGCTTTTACGTATTTATAAAATTATTTAAACTTAAAGTTTGTGAATGGGAATACCCTTGCCTTTAATCAAAAACGTATTAAAAGTTTCGCAAGCCTTCAAAATCAATAACAAACGTATTTGCAGTTTGAGATGCACTAACCGCACTCAGAGCACACTTTTAGAAGCTTCGTTAGCAAACCGGTTTAGAGAACAACAGTTGATGCAAATCATTGTTTTATATGCAAATAAATAATTACACTTCAGAAAATTAAGGATTTGACCGAAAAGAATCTCAGAAATACAGAAAAAAGAGTAGAAACACTTTTAATCAGTTCTAAAGAGAATCGAACAATATTTTGCACAATAATAGAGAAATTTCACGGGAGCAAAATTAAAACACGACCGGTTTGTTATGCGTTTGTTCTTGTTTATGATGTGCTTTGTGTTTTATATTCAGTCGATTTTAAGATGTGAGTAATGTCAATTACTATTTGCAATCATTAAAGTTCGTGAAACACCAATACGGGAAACTTTAATTGTAACGTTTAATTATCATTAAATAAAGTTTGTGAAACATTGAACAGTGTAAAACTTTAATTTATACAATATATACGAGGGCGGATTGATATTGAAGCTACCTACCGCTACATGGCAGCACAAACACAAACACTTTTTTTTATAAATTGCGATCTGTCAAACGTCAGCTGTTAAAATTTCAGCCAAATTCATCAATTTGTTGTAGTCGTTTGAAGCAAGGAACTTTTGTGTTTCTTGATAAATGGAAAAAAAAGAATTTCGTGCAGGGATTAAACACTATTATTGGAAAGGGAAAACGCGAAAGAGACAAAAGAAAAGCTCGATAAACATTACGGTGAGTCTGCTCCGTCAGATTACATGGTAAAATATGGGAATGCTGAATTTAAACGCGGCCGAACAAGCACTGCAACAAAAGGCCAAAAGAGGTGGTTACTGAAGAAAATATCAAGAAAATCCTCGATATCGTTATGAATGATCGCCGAGACAAGTTACGTGAGATTGTTGAATTGGTAAACATATCATATAAACGTGTGTTCAACATTTTGCATGAACATTTGCATATGAAAAAGCTATCGGCAAGATGGGTGCGCGTTTGCTCCGTGTCGAACAAAAACGAGTTCGAGAGACCACTTCACAGCTGTGTTTGGACATGATAAAGCGTAATCCTGTTGATTTTTGGTGTCGATTAATAACTTTCGATGAAACGTGGGTCCACCACTATACACCTGAAACCTAAAATCAATCGAAACAATGGGGTGAAGCTGGTGGAAGTGCTCCGAAGAAGGCGAAGACAGTGAAATCGGCTGGCAAGGTTATGTTGTATGTCACGATCGCAATTTCCAGTTCCGGGCGATATGACTTTCAAGACTTTATTGTTTTTATAATACTACTCCGCGAGGGAGTCAAGGCCAAGTTCACATCAATGCAACCACAGCACTGTGGTAAGCCCGAAGCTTTAGTTTAATTTGGTTTAGTCAAGCTTTGGTTTAATTAACTTCCAAAGCCAAGTCAACAACTAGAACACTTCGCATGGAATGGATTGTGGAAGCTAACGTTCAATAGCGAGCTTCCAAACCACAAAGTCACTAGCGCTTTGCAATGCAGTGGATTGTAGAAGTTAGCTTTCTGTAGCAAGCTTCCAAACCATAAAATCGTTCGTCTTGAAAAACAAACCATCAGAATCCACACGCGGAAGAATTAAATTGAGAACAATATTCTTCCGCGATTGGATTTTTGCGAATCTCACAAATTTGAAATTGTGAAATAATGGAAATTGTGAACCACGACATACTGACCCACTTCAGTTCGGTCGACGTCTGTGTCAACCGAGCTAACGTGGAAACTAGAAAAGATTTCATCGAGAGTCTTGTAAAAATCTTAGAGTAAGATAGTCGCGTATAAAGTCGCGTTAAGAAATAGTGTACAATAGTGTTAAGTTGCGACAGTTAAGTTAAGGACACTAGAAATACGATACGGGAGTAATTACATAATAATAACTATAAGTGTGTAAAATCAGAGCAGTGTTAAGAATAAAAGTGTCGCTACCCAAAAATATAACAGTAACTGTTATAATAAGTTTACGAATGAAAAGCGCTAAATAAAACAATAGTATAAAACCGTACAACAAGGCGTTTAATCTCAACAGGACGATAGGCTAGAAGAATTAGAAGACCACCCGAAAGGAGATACAACAATTGGCGCAGCCGAGGATCGCTGGAAGGGAAAAAGTGAGTAGAAATAAAATAAGAAAAAAGTAGTAGCTTAGTAAAAGTTAAAAAAGTGGAAAAAGGAGACAATAAATAAAACGCAAAAGTAAAAAACAATTTGGCCAAAAATTTGGTAGGAAAATTTTTAAATAAGGTGAAATAAGAATAATTAATAACTTAGTAAGATAGTAAAAGTGAACAAAGAGAACAGAGAGAGAAAATAAAATACAAAATATATAATAATGGTAGCAATTCAGGGAAATACAAGTATTAGTAAGGCAATAGTGAAATCATAAGTTAGAACATGTTGCAGTGAAATGGTAGCAGTAAAAAATAAAATTAAAGAGCAGGACAAAAGTGAAAATTACGTTAAGTCCTAAAATTAAAATATAATACAATTAAATTAAATTATAATATATGAAATTCTATTAAAATAACTTTCAGGTGCAAAAATCATCGGTTTCATCAAAAGGATGCCAGCATAAAGCACGGCAAACTTGTCCCTTTGTCCTAGGCATTAGCCGGATAAAAAATTTTGCTGAGGTCGACCCTTTTGCACTCGGGAAGCTATTGCATAGGTTTAAAATTTATTTAGTTGATTTAAGAGGACTCATGTTCTAAATACAATAAAAACAATTTTAAACAAACAAGTTAAAGAATTTTAAATTAACTGGAAATTCATATTAAATTAAAATTAGGTGAAATAAAACAAGAAGGAATTAAAGGAAATAAAACTGTATTAAAAATTTAATCGAAATTAGACAATTTTAAAGTTAATCAGTTAAAAGGTTGTAGTTTCGAACAACTTTAAATTAACTTAAAATTGGCTGGAAATAAACAGAATGAAATTCAATTTAAAAGAGAATATTGAAACACATATAAAACAAAAAATTTAAATCGAAGTGCAAGTTCACATGTTAAATATATCTTACAGTTAATTTGATTTCAAAGTCACACATTTTTCAAAATAATACGGCATACAGTCGCAAGTGTATGTACAAGAAATTGGAACAATTATTTTTTAACTAATTTTTTTTTTGAAACCGCAATTAAAAGCTTAATAACTACAGACATTGGCTTAGAAACTTCTATCGTTTGGAGAATAAAAGTCACATTACTGTCAATTGTCGAGGAAAATTGTGAGAGTTGTTTAGTTATTTCAGAACATGAGAAAATAAGCAGACATGCAGACAAGTTCCCAACAGTTAAGGAATAACTTTTAATAGCTAAAAACAACTGTAAATAATAGCTAAAACCTATTAACACAAGCAATGAACGCCAACAGGCAACCAGGAAAGCAGACAGAGTAACTGCACGAAGCAATTAAGGAGAATTTTGCTTAATTGCACAAAATTTATTATATTAAACAACAAAAACAAAAGGAGGTCAGGAACTTGAACTTGAAACCAGCAGAATTGCTACCGAGAAACAGTTGGCCACAAAAATGCTGACAACTATAGAAGATTAAAACACTTAATAAAACGATGGAACATTAATTGGCGGCGCTAAGTAGTCGTTTTACAACATTTTAAAAACAAGATTTTAAAATAAATTTAACTTCACAACATTAAGAAAGTTTTATGTATACGCGTACATATGTTAATTGTAAACATTAGGAAAAATAAAACCCATTAAAGTATATAGCGTTCTTTTAATTCATGGCTGAGTCATTGCAAGAGCAAGCATATTTAGCCTTAGAAAAGAAGCATAAGGATTTGAAAAGGCAAATAGAAAAATTTGCATCAAAACTTGGGAACATCCTGAAAACCACCGTTTCCAATAAAGAAAATTTAGAGCTAATCAAGACTAAAATACAAGCCCTAGGAGAAAGATCAACGTTAGAAAAAGCAGACGCAGTCATAGAAGAATTGCTGGATTTTTTTGAAAATATAATAAAAAATGAAAACCAAAGACTAAGGGACTGCTTATCAGAATTCAACGCGTTAAAAAATAAGTACGATAAGTTCTTAAAGGAAAGACAGTTTCAAGAGAATATATTAAGGACTTTAGAAGACGAAAACGACCAACTAAGAAAATTACTGAATAACAAGAGACTAACCGAAGAAACATTGAATAGAACATTAGAAAAGGGATTTGCGCAGAAATCAAGGGAAGACTGTAGTTCTTTAGAAGAGGCAAATAGACGAATACAAGAGCTAAAAGAGCAGAATAGGCTTCTAAGTCAAGAAATGTCGCTAGATCACAATCAGTCACTTTTTCATAAGGAACCAGCTCAGGCGCCACTTAGTCCGAAGGACGGCAGCGCAAGGTCTTTCCAACAAAGTAAGATAACAACAGAGCAAACCAAAATGGGTATAGGACAGATAGCTAAAATTACAAATAGGTTGGTACCACTCTTTTCTGGAACACATTCGCCAGACTTACGCGGCGAAGTGTATAAATTCATACACGGATGCGAATTAGCCGCAAGAGATGTAGGCAAAGACCACATTCAGGACTACATAGACTGCATTAAGCAGAGGATGACTGCATTACATGGGGATGCATTACATGGGGATGCCTATGATTTAGGGACGTCACAACGATTCACCAGCCTCGAGGAATTCTACCTCAAAATCAAAAGGGCATATTTACCAACGGTCTCCTTAGACTCAGTGTTAACAGCCATCCACAGTTGTAGCCAGTTACTTAACGAAGATATACGACAATTTGCAAGACGCCTAAACACCCTACGAACACAGGCGGTAGAGTTAGTTCGGACGAAATATAACGGAAACGGAGATATGGCAATTTTGAGTATGGTGGAAGGGGCCGTAGTGAAATCCTTTAAATCAGGGCTAAAGAACGCCGCATTGAGAATTTATATGCTCAATGTGACGAAGAAAAACATCGAACAAATGGTAGAAACAGCCATAGATGCACTTGAAACCATAAAAAGCAGTACCCTCCTCAAAACAGACCCCTTAAGCATTAACATGAATTCATCACTTCTTGCCACCATGCCACATACACTACAAGAACAAATTCAACATAGAAGTCTCAGGAGAAAAAAACGTCACGCAACCAACTAGGACACAAAATACTTCACAAGGAGCGGCAGATAGAATAACTGTCCAACCACAACGCAACGACGTCGCAATCGATTGCGATGTTCCTATAGATAAATGGAATGGAACACGTCGTTGAGCTCTCTCACGTCGTCGTAAAATGTTCTAATTTTCTGACAACTTCTTCCGATTTTCTCATTTTTTTAAAAACAGTCTGCCCTACTTTTCGATGAAATTCTTCAAATTCCCTAAAAAATGTAAATAAATTTGACAAACGAATTGTCAAACAAGGAAATTATCCAAATTATTTTTATTCAAAACAAAATATAAATAATTTATCACGACAGATGTCACTCATTCGAAGATTTTGAGAGAGAGAAATCGTTATCGTTTGCGACGTCGCATCGTTGCGTTGTGGTTGGACAGTAATATGCTCATTTTGTAATAAGCGAGGGTATACCAGGGACGATTTAACCCGCAAAAACACTCCATATTGCCAGAAGTGTTCAAAATATGGACACGAGGCAAACTGGAGATGTGACCAAAAGGGAGGCCAGAAAAATGCGGCAAAGAACACATATCAAGGGCCCAATTATCGCACTCAAGGAATTCAGCAATGGAATCCACCCCAGCAGAATTGGCAGTCGAACCAAGTCCAACAAAACTGGCAACCCCAACAACCACAGCAGAATCGATCTCAAAACCAATTCCAGCAGAACGGGAACCAGAAACGGGCAATAAACCCTATCCCAACTACACTTAACGGATTACAGAGGAATAAGCCGAACAGAGCAAACCAAACGTTATGTCATTGGTGTAATAGACCGGGACATATGATAAAGAATTGCGAGGCAAAAAGAAATTGGGAAGCATTGCAAGCTAATAGTCCGGGAAACTATCAAGGGCCCAGAATAGGCCAATAGTCTGGGAACCAAAAGTATTAGTAACTTAAGGCCAAATTGTGGATTTAATACCGATTGTGGATACGTTACCAACTTTAACAAATAAAGTGGTAACCGTAAGTCCGACATCGGAAGCGATTGTTGAAACGTTACCAACTTCAAGCGACTTAAAAATTAATATCAAGTTAAAAGGGACTGATAGTAATAAGAAACAGAACGTAACAGAGAGAAATCATACGTTTGGAGAAACTGTTGATTTAGAGATGAAAATTAAGTTGAAAGAGAAAACCCAAAATTTAAACCCAAAAACACAGTGCTCAATGAATAAGTTAGCAAATGAAAATAGAAATATAGAAACAGGGGTATCTAACTGCACTCAAACCCAGTTACATGACGTGTTCATCGAATTACCTTGCGCAGACGCGATAAATGGAAAACTCATTTTACTGGTAAATACAGGAGCGGATACAAGCCTGATAAAGAAGTGTGCGATAAAAGATAGCACAGTTATAAACAAGTCGAATAGAAAAGACTTAAGCGGAGCATTTGGAGGTTGTGTGACAACAGAAGGATCAACTACTATATGCCATAATGAGGTACAGTCCTTACGTTTAACGCTACACGTTGTGTCACTTAAACAAGGAGTACCGGCAGACGACATATTAGGAAGAGATAATTTGTGGAACAACTCCATCATAAATACAATGGAAAAGATTTTAACACTCTTCAATGAAAAGAAAGAGGTTATTTTGGAATTATCAATAAAAAGTATTGATCAGATAGAAGAGGAAAATAAACAACACTATATACCAGTTGATGCTAGAACAATTACGATAGTACCATTAAAACTTCGTACATAATTCAATAATGATGTAATTCATAAAGAAGAAATAGATCCAGGAATCTATATAGGAGACACATTAGTAAATGTGAAAGATAACACAGTTTATGCTCCAATATTAAATACGACGGAGTATGATTATGAAATAAATAGCGAATTTAAACCGAAATTCACAAATTTTGACGAGTACACAACACAAATTACTAAGTCAATAAATAGCATTGGCAAAATAGATGCCAAAAGAAGAATAAATGAATTGCTCAATGAAATTGAGTTAGCTAAAGATTTGAATATGGAAGAAAAGAATTCAATAGAAGGAATAGAAAAATCTTTTTACGACATCTTCCTATTAGAAAGTGACGAGCTTTCGTTTACAAGCGTATTAAAACACGAAATTCCAACAGGCGCAGATCAGCCGCCCATAAAGAGAAAACAGTACAGATTACCCCAAATACATAGGGAGGAAATAAATAAACAAGTGAACAAACTTTTAGATGATGGCATAATCACACATAGCACATCACCATGGAACTCGCCGTTACTTCTAGTGCCCAAGAAAAGTGGCAAGGACGGGGAGAAAAAATGGAGGCTAGTAATAGATTATAGGAAACTAAATGAGGCTACGATCAAGCAAGTTTTTCCCATTCCTCGTATTGACGAAATTTTAGAGCACTTAGGCCATAGCAGATATTTTATAACGCTAGATTTGGTAAGTGGATATCATCAAGTTTTAGTCGATGACAGGGACAAGGGAAAAACAGCATTTAGTACAGAGCCAACAGGTGCCCCAGCAACAATTCAGAGGATAATGAATCATATCCTAACAGGTCTACAAGGAATATACTGTTTTGTTTATTTAGATGATATAGTTATCTACGGTAGGAATTTGAAACAACATGAACAAAGGTTATGTTCAGTATTACAGAAATTACGTGAACATTATCTAAAACTTAATACAGGAAAATGCAGATTTCTAAGAAGAGAAATCGTTTATTTAGGACATAAATTCACAGATCAGGGCGCACTCCCTGACCCCAGCAAATTGGAATGCGTTAAGAGCATTCCGCCACCTAAAAATAGAAAGGAGGTGCAGGCATATTTAGGACTAGTAAACTATTATAGGAAATTCATTTCGGGTACAGCAAAGATAGCTCTTCCTATTAATAAACTACTAAGAAAAGACGCTAAGTTCAATTGGACGCAAGAATGCCAGACAGCGTTCGAAGCATTGAAGAAGGCAATAATAACACCACCGGTTTTGGCATATCTGGTATTGGAATCCCTTTTGAAAAGGAATTCATACTAACTACTGATGCAAGTAACGAAGCGTTAGGCGCAGTACTTTCTCAGGGTAAAACAGACGAAGATAGGCCGATAGCTTTCGCTAGCAGAGCCTTAAATGACGCAGAAAAGCGTTACTCAACTATAGAAAAGGAGTTCTTAGCCATAGTGTTGGCAACAAAAAATTTCAGAGCTTATCTGTTAGGAAGACCATTCAAGATAGTGACAGACCATCAACCTTTAAAAGGAATAGCTAACATAAAAGACCAGACTTCAAGACTGGCAAGGTTCAGGCATAAATTATCAGAATACGACTTCGAAATTCTATATAAGCCAGGAAAGAAGAACTTAAACGCAGACGCGTCGAGCAGAATTCCTCAAAATCGGAATACAGTAACAGCGGTCCAGATCCGCTCTAAAACAAAAGAAAGGAAGACCCAAGGGAGTAGTGATAAAACGAGCACAAGTCAGACGCCTGTGTTCTACAGGCACTCCTGACACTCCGGGCATAACACAAAATGAAAACACAATTTCATTAGACAACCCAAAACAAATAGAAACTGTTATAAAAGACTTCAATAATACGCCATTAGGAGTTCACCAGGGAGCAGTGAAAACTTACCTAAGAATCAGGCAACAATATAGGTGGCTAGGGATGCAAAGACAAATCAAAGATTATGTTAAAAACTGTTCAAAATGTCAAGCGAGCAAAAGTTCGAGATTAACGAAAATGCCCATGGTGCTAACAGATACACCAATGCGGCCATTTGACAAAGTTTTCATGGACATAGTAGGTATTCTACCAGAAACTGTGTCCGGAAACAAATATATTTTAACGTTCCAAGACGATTTTTCAAAATTTATGGCATGTACAGCTATCCCAGACGTGGAAGCAAGTACTGTTGCCAGGGCTTTCTACGATGAAGTAATCACGTGTTACGGAATTCCCAGAATTCTAATTACAGATAACGGAGTGCGATAACAAACTAAATTTAGTAGAATTTAAAGTAGGAGATAATGTATTAATTAAGAATCAAACTAGGAAAATTAAGTTTTCACCAATAGGGATAGGGCCATATAAGGTAGTAGGGATTAAAAGTACAATTACGACAGTTTTAAATATTAAGGGAAGGGAAAAACCCTTCCACAATAATTTACTTAAGTTATATAACAGAAATTCAGAGGAAATTAGGATTACCTAGATAATTAAGTTGGTAATCATAAAAATTACTAAAATACATACAGCAGAAAAATTCATTAAAGTAAAATTAAATTAATCACAATAGGCACCTTATTAGGATTAGGATAGAATAAATATATATAAAATAGGATTGATAGAATTTATTATAGGATAGTAGGAAACTAACATTTTTAATTTTAATTTTACTACTTATAATTTTAATTTAACTTCAGTCTTATGTTTAAATAACGAATAAAATTCATCAAATTTCATAATGAAAAATTCAACAAAGAAATAGAAAGAAAATCAGAGTCTTGTAAAAATCTTAGAGTAAGATAGTCGCGTTAAGAAATAGTGTACAGTAGTGTTAAGTTGCGATTAAGGACACTAGAAATATAATACGAGAGTAATTAAATAATAATAACTATAAGTGTGTAAAATCAGAACCAAAGCAGTGTTAAGAATAAAAGTGTCGCTACCCAAAAATATAATAGTAACTGTTATAATAAGTTTACGAATAAAAAGTGCTAAATAAAACAATAGTATAAAACCGTACAACAAGGCGTTTAATCTCAACAGGACGATAGCCTAGAAGAATAAGAAGACCACCCGTAAGGAGATACAACAGTTATGGCCACTGTATTTTGGGATGCACACGGAATATTGCTCATCGATTATCTTGAAAAAGGATCCACAATCACAGGAAAGTATTATCGTGCATTATTGGATCAATTGGTTGATGCAATTAAGAAAAAACGACTACATTTAAAGAAGAAAAAAGTGCTCTTTCTTCAAGACAACGCACCGGTTCACACAGCATTAGATACTATGCTAAAATTACGCGAAATACACTTCGAATTGGTTGATCATCCACCTTATAGTCCAGATTTAGCTCCTAGTGACTTTTTCCTGTTTCCAAACTTGAAAAAATGGCTCGCAGGAAAAAGGTTCATCTCAAACGAAGAAGTGATTACCGAAACTAACGCGTATTTTGAGGGGTTCCCAAAATCGTATTATTCAGATGGTATAAAAAAGTTAGACTATCGTCTTACTAATTGTATTGAGCTAAAAGGAGATTATGTTGAAAAATAAATGGTTTTTGAAAAAAAATATGTTTTTTTCCTACTTAGGTAGCTTCAATATCAATCCGCCCTCGTAGAAGGCGCATCTCATACGAATTTTTGAACAGCAAAATTTGTCCCGTGGACATACCCGTATGTCCATGTTGCGCAACATTGAATAGTTCTTTGTGTTGCTACAATTCTCTCTACTCTCTTCTGATTTGTTTGAAACTTCGTGGCGATTTCGTGTTATTTCCATCTCATTGCCATTGTTTTGTTTTTGTATAAATACAAATCGGATTTGCTTGTTTTCGTTCATAAATGATTATTCGTAAGCAGAGTTGAGCGATGGAATCTTGTATGTAAAAGGAGGTGAGAATGAAACGATTGAATTAAGACTTCTTTTTGGTCCCTTTACAATAAAGATTCAGGTGCTTACGTCTGTCGGTCTATCAAGCTTGGATTTTTTTTCGCTTTATTATTTTTCGTTTATTAAAGGAATTTTGTTTTTGTAACATTTTGCCGGCATAATAAACTGTTTAGTATTTAAAATTAGGTTTATTATTAAATTAGGTTATTGTTTATTGTTATTTTATATGTATAAAATTATAATATAATTGTTGTACCAATATGTGTTATTGGCAATTCGATACACTGAGCTCAATGCAGGGTTGATTTCGTTTTATTGACAGCCCATACGTAATGCTTCCTTAATAGAACTAAAATCATAAATTTTAAAAATTTTAGTCTTTCATTTAATTTTAATAATGGTTTTGGACTCTACAATAACAAGGTAAATTCAAAGTCGATCTTCCGATTCCTTCATACTCATAAAAAATCGCATTGCTACATAATATAAATATTTTCGCTGAAATATTTCCAATCTTTAATTTTTATTTTTGCTTCCATTAACTTTTTAATGTTACTCGTATAATGTGTTCAATGTGTTGATATGCCGACTAAAGTAGATCTTCTGCCTATACAAATTCTTCAACAGCACGCTATGCTCGCAACGTAGAACGTGCCAGCGCTTTACAAAGCTTGGACATCGAACAAGAAGCAGAACAAAGCTACGAAAAGCAAAATTTCTTCCAAAAACCATAAAATGCAAAATTTAAAACAAATCCAGACGCATCGCACCGTTCTCCTCATCGCCCACTGTACTCAACAAATTTATCGATTCTTTCTTTCATACTTTATCTGGCATACGAATGCTATAGCGATTAACTCGTCTAACGCATATTCGCTTGCATTGTTAGTGCAAGATAACAGAAGCAAATTCGATCTTCCGCTCCCTTCACACTCATTAAAAAACATCTTCCGAACCCCTTACTCATTAGAGATCATTCAATTTTGCTTTGTTACGAGCGCTGAGAAAACCGAAGCATGCCAAAGAGAGTAACTTCGCGAGTAGTGAAGCTGTTTCTAGTGAAGCTGTTTTCACTCATTTCCTTACACCCGCTGCCTGCGACCAAACGCACCTGTTTTGAAAAATTTCCAATTTTTAGTCATGCGTCTTCTATATTATTACATATTCTTTGCTCACGCGCTCTGATTGGTTGATTGCAAAAAGTGGAACAGCTTTCAATCCACGTTCGCCTCAATGTTAGGGCTATA
The DNA here is from genome assembly GCA_943737955.2 of Myopa tessellatipennis. Classification (NCBI taxonomy): domain Eukaryota; kingdom Metazoa; phylum Arthropoda; class Insecta; order Diptera; family Conopidae; genus Myopa; species Myopa tessellatipennis. The sequence goes on from OX031315.1 coordinate 22,728,057, forward strand.
ATTTTGGCTGCCTCACAATCGTCAAACACTAACACATGTACACAAACTCGACGGCCTGAAAACTTTTCTTATCTGTTGCCTTCTCATTTCTGTTTTGTTATGCGTAGCAGCCACAGCACGGGCTTCACTTAGGAAAACATGCACGCCGCTAGAAATACAAAATGTATGGCAAAATGGAAAAACTGATTTCATGTTTTTTCCTACTTTACTGTTTTTTTTAGAATTTTATTGTATTATGTAATTATTATTATTATTATTAGCTCTAGCAACTTATTTCTTAAATATAAAAATATTCCGCATTCTTATTTAAAAAAAATTAATGAAAATATTTATCAATACCCAAAAGATTATTCTGAAAAGAAAGGATACATTTCTTAGAATTACAAATAAAAAACAAGATACAGGTAAAGGTTGCAATTCCTATTCCTCTTTTGCTGTCGGCCCTTTCAACATGTTAATTTTTACAACAGGTGAATTTTTAAGATTTTTAAAATTTTTACAATTTTAAAGAACAGGTGAAGGTCATTACAAGAAATAATGGAAAATACAATTAAAAAATTTCGAATAATGCGAACTCATAAATGCAGGTAGATTCCAATATACGGTAGGTAAGACAGACAGTGCGTGAACGACAACATTGCCGCTGCTGACACTGACACGTCAAATCAATCACTCCGTAGAGTGCTTTCATTGAAATGAAAGCGGTTACAAACACATCTCAACCGCTTGCACGTACACGAGTTTGAGGACGCGCACAATTTTTTGTAGTGTGACAGCGTGCAACAGCTTTTTCTAAGGCGGCCTCTAGATGTCAAGTGTGACACCCCACATTTATTTCCCCAGGGGACACGTTCATTTGCATACAATCCATAGTTCATCTTGCCGTTTGGCTGTTAAAACAACAACAAATGGTGTCCCCAGGGGACACGTGTTGCACGTGTAAACACGCCTAAGGCACAGTGATAAACGCAACGCCAGACGCACTTATTTAGGTACCACAGTCAGTTTGGACGTGTGTGAAGAATTTGGCCGACAAACTGTCAAAAAACAACATTTGTCCTTTTTTAACCACTCTTTCATCCAAATGTTGTTTTTTTTGCTCTGTGTATATAGTGAGATTCATCTTAAGATATTGCCACTACATTTACAGCGATAATATATTGATTATATATATTATATTGATTTCTCACACATTTTATTCATAGAATTTTACTTAATATATTTTTTTACATATACATACATATGTACATATGTAGTTTATTCAAAGTTTGACATTTGCTATTTAGTTTATGTAATTAAGTCCAGTGTGTGGGCGAAGCTGCCCAACCAAGTTGACGAGCTTGTCGCCCCGTGTATGGGGCTTTAGAGAGAAAAAAATATTATTTAATGCAACCATTTTTTACGTAAAATTAAATTATCTCCATAATTATGTGAAAAACCAAAAAAATGTAGTGTGTACAAAAATGGAATCTAAGTTGGAAATCTCGAATGGTGTGCATGGGACACCTGTGTCTGTCATAGTTTAGAAGATATCGCTCCTACAAAAGTTGACATTAAAATGCCCAGAATTCCTAAACAAAAGTCACGCCCCCAAAAAATTTTGGCGGTTAGGGAACCATATATTTTGGAATGACAATCAGAGAAATATACTTGACAAAATTATGATTTCATTCCATTTTTTCTCTCCACTTCATTTTCAATATTTTTGTGAATATTGAGACTAATTAACATCGTTGTGCTCGGTCTACTATGTGTACGCTAGACCGCTCTAGGTACCGTTACAAGAGAAATCGCGCGATTTATCATAAACATTTATAATTTTTAGGCGTTTTCTCTTAAAATTCTGCCAAAATAATTAGCCATTTTACTTACAAAAAAATTAATGCGTTGGGGGAAAAATGTAATAACAATTTTTGATTTCGTTTTTATCGAAAACTAAAGTTTTTGACAAAATCTTATGTAATATAAATGGAGGGTATTCTTAATACTTTTCTAACGGTACATATATTCGATATGTGCTATAGTTTAGTTTTCGAAGAGCTATAAAGCTGGAAGTTGCCGCCCCTTTTTGGATTTGTTGTTTGGGTCAGCGTCGAAAACAACAACAACAGCAAAACAACAATAACGTAGACACTGTGTCGTAAAACCTATCTGTTCCAAAAAAAATCCTACTTCCCAACAAGGCGTTAGGGCCGTGGTTACGCTACCGTACATGCGTGATAAGTAGGACTTTTTTTTATTTTGTGTTTAAAATAGAAAATGGGTTTTTTTCCGTTAGGCCGTGGTTATGGTACCGAGCAACTCGGTGGGAAATTTCTCTAATTTATGTGACCGGAGTCCGTGCAAAAAGAGTGGTTACGCTTGTGCTTGACCCACGCTTGCTTTCTTCACAAATATATATTTTTTCTCACCTTCAACAGCAACCCGTCTACTACACAAATGCGAAAACGTATTATTTGATATGTAGTTTTCGATGCGATGGAAGAACAAATGTTTATATTAATTGAAATCTGTCTGTCATTATAAAGACGTAATATTTTGGAAGGATAATCAGACGAATATGATTGATAGATTTATCAGTTAATTCCATTTGTTCACTCCATTCCACTTTTCAACACTTTTGTGAATATTGAGACTAAGCAACACCGGTTTACTCGGTGTTCTCGGTGTACGCTAGACCGAGTTTTCGTTCTCGGTGTGAGAGAGTGATGTTGAGAACATAAACATATCCCATTCTCTCTTTTACATACAAAACAACACAGAAAAGTCCTACTTCCCAAACAAAACTCGATAGCATAACCACGGCCTTATCAATAGCACTCTCTCACAGTGAGCACGAAAGCTCGTACACCGAGGCACCGGTGTTGCTTCGTCTCAATATTCACAAAGGTACAATTTATCAAAGATAAATTTATCAATTATATTGTTCTAATTATCGTTCCAAAATATTACGTCTTTATACAGGGTGTTTCGCATAAGAGGGGACAGAAGATCAGGACGTGTAGGTTGGGTCGAGACAAGAAAAACAATCGTTTGTGGGGAGGGGGGTCAATTTCCCCCCGTTTAGACGGGAGGGGCCATTTTATAAAAATCCGACTTAACATCGGAAAAAAAAATATTTAAAAATAATGGTTAGATCCAGATAACTTTTGCCTGCAGATTTACAATTCAAATATCCGCTTCCTAATATCCTTTTTAAATTAGGTTCCTATGTCAAACCGTTCTTGAGAAAATTAATGCCAAAGTTAAAATTTGAAATAAAAATTCGGAAATGTTTTTGATCGCCATTTAAAAAATAAAATAAATAATAATAATATAATAAATAATAATAATAATAAATAAATAAAAATATTTGCGACCATAAAATTCTGTAATCAATTCTAAAGAGAATGCTTCAAACCGGAAGGATCTAAGTTTTGTAGTTTCTGAGAAAAGTAAAAACTAGGATCTAAACTACTTCCCCAGAGCAGTATTTTTCATATTTTTGCCCCAGTAATAAAACACAAGTAGCCAAAAAATTGGTATTTGAAAGGAAGGTATGCTTCGTAATTTATTTCGGAAATATTTTATATATATATAAATATTTTTTTTTTCACCTTCAACAGAACCGCCAAACACAAACTACACAAATGAAAACACGTATTATTTGAGATGTAGTTTTCGTCGCGATGGAAGACCAAATGGTTATATTAATTGAAATGTGTTTAGCATATATAAAGGCCTAATATTTTGGATCGATAATCAGAAAAATATAATTGTTAGATTTATCAGTTCATGCCATTTTTTCACTCTACTCCATCTTTCAATACTTTTGTGAATATTCACACTAAGCAACACCGGAGTGCTCAGTATCCTCGGTGTACGCTAGACCGACTTTTCGTGCTCGGTGTGAGAGAATGATGTTGAGAACGGAAAAATATCCCATTTAGCTTGCCTAGACGTGGTATCTTTTAAAACAGTTTCACTGAGTTCGCTTTAGAGAGTGATGAGGAAGAAAGAGAAAAGTCTACACTCTGGTATCGAGTGTAGAGAATTTCTTAAACGAAAACAGAGCCTGCTTCTTAGTTTCTTTGCACCCAGAGTGGTGGGTACACTCTGGGTTTCTCATCTGATTTCAAAAGTCGTAAACAAGTGATGCCAATATGTGTGTGAAATTTACTGAATATCCAAATATTGTACAGAATGAGAAAAAGTATGAACACCCGTTTGGCGAACTATGTTACTCTTCTTTCTTTTGATAAATGCTTACTTGTGTCGGTGAAATAAAACTGAGAGCCCACCTCGATTTCTTTCACAATTTGTTTCACAAATTCTTTCTACTTGATACCAGAATGTAAACTTTTCCTATTCTTCCTCATCTCTCACAACAAGAAACTGAGTAAAACCACAGAATAAATAGTATACAGAAGTTGCATCTCGTACAAAGCAAATTTTGTTCTAAGGTTCCAATATCAAAGACTACAAGACTGGAAACTCCTCTTATTTCGTGAGAGAGCACAAAAAAATGTCCGTCCGCGTGTCAGTCACATACAGTGTATGTGAATTTTATGATGAAATTGTCGACTTGTTACAAGCTAAAACAGGCTATCACAAAGCATGATATCTGAAAAGGTAAACCGTTTTGCTTTGTTACCACACCGCCACAAAATGATGGGGTGAGTTAGTGGCAGGGATACCAATGACACAGCTTTATTACTAATTATTTTTTTGGGTTTTAAGTAAACATTAATAGAAAAACTACTTTCCATTTATAAGTTCTAGAGGTTTTGACGATTTCTAAGCTGTTTGGAAATATTAAAAAGTAATGTAAACTTATTTATTTTTGTAATTTTTCATTTCTCTTTTATTTAAATTAAAATGTGTTAACACAAATAAATTTACAATTCATTTATTTAAATTAAAATTAATTAAACATAAACAAATTCTCAATTCATGCATTTAAAATTAAATTCGTTTAAATTAAAGACCAAAAGAACTAAAGTCACAATTCAGTAAATATTAAACTAAATCAAACAAAACATGTTGAATACGTTGGCATCTCTTTCGGCGAAAAATACGCGTGGTAGGTTAAAAACAGCTGACTAAATTTGTGAAATGAGTAATTTTTATGAATTTTAACTTCGTTTTACTTGCAAAATATTCAATATTGTGCAACTATAAGACTTAAAAAGGTTTCATGTACATTTCTAGAAGCGTGCGTTGCTTTTCAAACTGGCTCCTTGGTCTTTTTTACGTATTAGAAAAATCATATTTCTGGCTTATTGCTGTGAAGAAGAACAAGAGTGGCATTCCTCTCTCAAAATATTTTGTAAACAAATTCCCGGACTGTCAAAATTTGTTCCCGAACTGTCAAAATTACATGCGTTTTGTTTTTGTAATCTACGACACCCAAGCCTGATTTCACCAACACATTCAAAGCGAAAAAAGAGTTTCCAGTCTTGTAGTCTTTGGTCTAGCAAAACAGATGTACGCACACAAAACCGTTTTATAATTGCTCTCTCGTTGCTTCTCTCTGTTCACGTTTGCTCTCTCGTTGTTTGATCTCCCCTCAGTTGTTCCGACCGCACCATATGCCTTGAACACAATTGGACGAACAAAACACTAAACACAAAATCAACTGTCAAATTTACACAGGCTCTTATGGGATTCAAGAAAAACATGAGTTATCTACGAACATTTGTGTTTAGATAAAGAAACGCATGTCCGTGAGATAGCTCTATTTCTATTTCGACAGCTTTTGTGCACAAGCTCTTCTTCTGCTTCTGTATATATTCAAATTGTTTACACAAGAGAATTGACAGAAATGACAGATTTTGTTTTTTGTGCGCGAGGCCCAATTGTGTGCGTGTTCTAAGCAAAAGATACAGAGACAAATGTGTTTAGTGTTTTGTGCTTCCAATTGTATTCTAGGCATAAAGTGAAAAGGTATCGCAGGCAGAGATGCAACTTCTGTATACTATTTATTCTGTGGTAAAACCGTTTCAAAAGATACCACGTCTAGCCAAGCTACTTCCGTCATTTACACACAAAACCAAAAAAGCCTACTTGCCGAGCAAAACTCAGTAGCGTAACCAAGGCCTTTTGGATGAATTTAATTAAAATTTCTCTTTTATGCGGATATTACACTACGAACATTGTTCGAAATAACTGTAAAATTGTTTTTGCTTTCTGTACAAAGCTGTCAACCTTATAGCCTGTTTCCATAAAAATATTTAATACGGTTAAGGTGTTCGAAAATCGATCAGCTAATCTAGAGTTTCCATACGTAATCCGGTCCGGGCTGTCAAACCAAAAAGAAGAAATAAACAGCTGTTGTTTTGTGTTTGTTTATTTACGCAGCTATTTTTAAAATTGTGCATCGCTTTAATTTATAATACAATAAATAAAACCAGAAAGAGTGTTAATTTCAGCCTGGCCGAAATTCATATACCCTACACACTTGTACTTAGAAATAAGGTGTGGCAATGGTCTAATTTTTTTCCTTTTCAATCTCAAATATCCTGTGATGACAGAGAATATTCGTGCCAAATTTGATGAAAATATCTCTTTTCGTTCTCCTGTAATCGAGTATTATTTAATTAGTCGGCGGACCACGCCCATTTTTGGTAATCTGTTTTGGTCAAAACCAGTTGATTTGTGAATAAAATTTCAACCTCAAATTCATTCTACAAGCTGAGAAATTGAGCTATAAGTATGGATTAATTTATATTTACTATAAAAAGTAGGCGTGGTAATGGTCCGTTTTTGGCCATTTTCAATACCTATGAGTTTGTAATGATAGACAATATTCGTACCAATTGAAGATGAAGATATCTCTATTCGTTCTCTTGTAATCGTGATTTCCACAGACAGACAGACGGACATGGCTAAATCGACTCAGGAGGTTACGCTGATCAATAATATATATACTTTTCTATACCTGTCACGCCTCCTTTAATGCGTTACAAACGGAAGCAGTAAGTGAATATACCCTATTCACTTCGTGTGTAGGGTATAATAACAATAATATTCAAAATTGTTGAAATGGACCATGTCCGCCGCCATGTCCCTATATATATGGACATTTTTGCGGAGTTCGCGCAGGCCGTCAATGTTTTCTCGCCAGAGGTCCAGCAGCATTAATTCCGCCCCCATCGACCACAAAGTTCTCTCTGTTGATTTCTGCATCTGAAATAATTAAATTTTTGTCATTTATTAGATATTATACTTATTTCAATAAACATATTACTTTCGACATAAAACGCTTACCTTTGTTTTGACATTTGGCAACATAGTTTGGTGGCACTTTCTCTTCATCTCTTTCTAACTTATTGGCACTAGAAAAGGAGAAAGATAGTGTGTCTGCAATTCCGAACTTCGAAACAGACTTGCAAACTATAAAGGCCTGATTAGTTTACTTAGCGCATAGCACTTATAAGTTTCGAAGAACATTGTTGTTTACGGGTTGCAGGGGGTACCGGCACTTCTAGTGTTGCCACTAGTTGACCTAATGTTCGAAATTGGATATTTTTTTGGTTTTGTGGGATTTTACTAGATTACAATTGCCTTCGATTTGCAATCAGCAGCAAAATTTTAGTATTTATATTCACATTATTTATATTATTATGGTATTTTGTTATAATAGAGACGGTTTCGTATAAATTAATTGTTTAAATAATATTATATTGAAATCCCATGAAACTATAAATTCGGCAAGCAAAGACGACATCTTCGAAAATAGCGTCGAGTTCGATCTGGGCACGCGTTTTGGCTGTCACTTAGTTCGAACTTAGTAAAATATCAAAATCGATTCGATATTCCCCTTGTACATAAGTACGACTAATCGAATACACACGTTTCCATAAGCTAGAAGTGGATTTTAACAGTACGTCATGTTCTTCGAAGTGCTGCTAAGTGCTGCTAAGGCCCATATTACATTGCAAACAGTTGTTCGATCAAACAGTCACATTGTTATTGTTTTCTGTATAAAGCTGTCAACTCTCAGTTCATCCGTGAAAGAATGAAAACGGATGAACTGTTGGCACAGCAAATAATCTGTTTGCAGGCGATGCGTGCCAACTACAAACAGAAGAGAGTTGTTGTGTGGTGTAATAAAAAAGTATGCATGTTTTGGAGTGAAAAAGCTGCACTCATGCCGGAAAAAGGAGGATTGCGTGAAAATAATTGCACAAAGCAACTCTAATTATGTATATATACTACGGAAAGTGTTTGACTGTTTGTGTTTGCAATGTAACATAGCAAGCAAACAGATTTGACGGGAGAGTAAAATAGTTCATTTCTTTGGACTGTTTGATCGAACAACTGTTTGCAATGTAATATGGGCCTAAGTACGACTAATCAGGCTTTAAGGCTGCTCGCACACTGTTTGCGTTTTTCGTTCGCACGAATTCTGACAAAAACATGCGAACGATCTCATTGCATGTTATTGATTGTAAATGCGCACATTGAAGCACTGTTCCGTCGTCAGAATTGCTGAAAGTCACAAATTGCGAAAAGTTGCGAATTGCGAACGATCCCATTCAAATGGATTTACGATTTCTGACGAAGTGTTTTTCTTTTTTGTTCAATTAGTTATGCAGGTGATGAAATTCACCAAAATGACTTCTTTTCGCGAAAACCTCACGAACCCAAATCTTCCTTTTGAAAAATTTTCCTTTTAGATAAGAATTTTCTAATAAAAAAAACGTTATCAACCGTGTTCATTATGTTATGAACACATATGGAGCATATGTTGTTTTTGCTTTACTCATAATTTTACGCATCAGTTCTGATAGAGTGTGCGGACTCTTTCGGACGAATCGTTTTCGTCAGAATTCGTGCGAACGAAAAACGCATGCAGTGTGCGAGCAGCCTAAACTGAGGCTAAAAACTAAAAGCATTTTGGTTTAGTGCTGGAATCGCAACAACAATTTCAAGGGAGTTAAAACAGTTTAACAGTGGTTTTGGGGCTTAAAACCGTTTATTCCAAATTCCTGGAAAACCCATTTTATGGAAACACCATGTTACGCTCTCAGGTTTCAGAGCTGAGTTCATCCAGAGAGGATGAACTTTTGCGTAGAAAACAAAATGTTTGTGGTCGACGACAACAAACTTCGATTAAAACGGTGTTCTAGTGTGTTGAAACAAAATAGTACTCGTGTTTAGGATTGAAATAACTACACTTTTATTGATAAAAGGTCCTTATAATAAGAAAAAAATACACAAAGCAACTCCGTAACTTTGCTTTGTATTTGTAAATATTGATATTTGTTTGCTCCATGTGTAATTACAATTCTGAACAAAATTTTGAGAGAGAGCTGAAATGGTTCATCGACAACAAACAATGTTCATAGTGTAATATCCGCATTGGCGGTGAAAGAATTCACGTGTGATCTCGGGAATTGTACGATGGATACCGGAACAGTGTTAATTTGTTAATTTGATTGGCAGTCGTGGGCAGAACTGGTCCTAAGACATTTTTCAGAAAGCTGCAGTGAAAATAAAGATATTGTGGTGTTTGTTGTTTCCTCAGGGGATTTTCGAAGTTCATATAAAATGGTAAGTTGTCTAAATCTACCAATGCAAGCGTACTCTATTATAATTATGTTGAACGTGTACAAGTACGCGCAAAATATTGAAATTAAATTGATATAAATAAAATCTATATCTTTGTAAAATATGTATCTATCGATAACGTGCGCATGAATGTATATATATATATATATGTATATATATATATATGTATGTATATGTTTTAATCTATTGTATAAGACGGAAAAAGCCAAAAATTGGTCATATCTGTGAAAGGTATCTAATGTATGATTCATGTTTTCATCTGAATAAGAATCATTTATTAGATAGGGTTTACAAGTACCACTTATCACTTTCTCCATTTGTGTGAAACGTCTCAATCTATTTTACGCATAATTTTTTTATAGTAAATGTATTGTAAATAACTGAAAAAATACCTTTAAAAATATCTTAAAAAGTTATTTAAACCAAAAAAAAGTTCTATGTACAAAATAAAATTTTCAAATGAATAAACATTTTTGTAATAACTTTTACATTCTTGACGATTATGCAACTAGATTTTAAATATTTAGGTATACATATTTATATCTATATTAATATCTTTATACAGTAGTGTGGGTTTTTAATAATATGTATACATATCTATATATGGTCAAAATAAAGCAGTCCCTAAATCCAGAGATTTTAAAGCTCCAAAAATAATACGTTTCGTTATTCGTAATGTCGTTCGAAATAATTTATTAGTTCTAATTTATTAAAAATTTATTTCTAAAAAATTTCTAATTTATTTAAAACTAAATAATTTATTCTTAAAAAAAAATAACAGTTTATTTTAATTTACAAGAATAAAAGTCAAGTATTTTTCTTAAAAGTAGTACAAATCTATTAAGACTTCAGATGAAGCAAGTATATCTGACTATGCTAAATTTATAGTGGTCGCGATAATACGTTTTCTTACAAAGATGTATTGGTGAGTTCTGCATCCCACACCGAGTATCTAATGTCTAATCTCAATTTTTGCAATGCGGATGAGGTCTAGAGGTTGTACGGGCTGTTATTATACCGAAAGACTGCATATAATATATATTGTACTCGTATATATGTATATTATTATGACCTATTGCATTGGCAAATCCTTTCCTTCCATAATTTTTATATTGTATAGAAAGTGTATTCATGATCAGCGTCAATCCTCCTGGGCAGGCCTAGGTAAATTGAAATTTTATATATCCGCCAAATAACTTTTTTTTTTTTTGAAAATGCTCCAAAACACCGAGTGTAGCTTCGGCTGTGTGGCACGTAGCGCCGTCCTGTTGAAACCAAATGTTGCCAATATCCTCCTCTTCAATTTTTGTGAACAAAAATTCGTTCAACATGGCCCGATAACGATCGCCATTGACTGTAACGGCCACTTGCTCATTTTCGAAGAAAAATGGCCCAATTATGCCTCTGGACCAAAACCGGCTTTTCAATGAATGCGTGCGGGTTTTCTGTGCCCCAAATGCGACAATTTTGCTTGTTTACATACCCGCCAAGATCAAAATGAGCTTCATCTGAAAAGATGATTTTCATTCTGCAACATTACAATGATTTTCAAAGTAATGTGCAAAATTTCCCAGCGTTGTTCAAGCGTATACACAACCATATTCGTTCAGCGGAAGGATAAAACTAATTATCTGTTAAAAAAAACTTAAGCACTAGTTAAAAAATAAACGTTAGATGGCGGATCCTTTATTTAAATAATTTTATTTCAAAATTAAATAAAATAGTTATTTGAAATAAACATGTAGATGCAGTAATTATTTAAATAATTTGTTAGTTGAAGTAACCAATTTTTTTCTAATACATTTGGTTATTTTCGAATTATTTATTAATATTTGAAATTATTTATGTAAAATTAATCAAAAATCCGTTTTGATCTTGGGAGATTTGAATCTGAATTTACTGAATCAAGATACTAAGGCAGGTGTCGTTAATCTGTTCATCGTGGAGGGCTTCAGTCATCCAATCCACTTTATCATTCAGATGACTTTCTCCTTAATTCTTTCTTGTGAGTGATTCAGTAGTTATTAGAGAGACCCTTATTTTTGCGTCAGAGGATCTCCCAGCTCAGCTCCTGCCTTCCATTACTGTAGTTGCAGACACATAAATGCTGACCACTTGCTTGTAATATGTCTGCTTTTAAGGAACGGTACAGAAAGGTTTGCAAAATTGAAAATACTCACTATATTGTACTGTTTTATAAATACTGTTTTAACCAATACTTGCAGTATCAATATTAGGAAAAATGCTGGATTTCTTCTTATAAGACCTCCATCAAGGTTTGTACAACCATTTCATTTACTTTAATGGATGCTTTTCGCAACATGACTTCTGCGACAGAATTTGTAGATTAACCCATTTTCTGCAGATTAACTATCATTAGAGCTCAAAATCTCGCAACTCTGGTACATTCGGTGGGAGTGACATTAGCATAATGTGCTGGAGCCAAAACAAGAAATGTAGAAGACGTTTCTGCAGACACTGACATAAATTTGCGTGTTGATTGTGCCCACAGTGAAGTACGGGGTCGATATTTTTTTAGCATTAGCAAATGCCTTGCCAAATTAGAGGAATGTCTTCTCCAGGCTGCATTGACTAAAACTGGTGACCAGGCAAAGTTCCTTAGTGCATTTTCACGCATGTTTCATAGTCCATAACTAAGCAAAAATTTTTGCTTGTTAGTTCCGTTTCGTACAATTTCCGTGGAAGAAAACTTTGGCATTTTGGAAATTTTTTCTTTCTGTTAGTTTTTATACTATTTCTCTGTTTGATTCGAATAACTTGTACATTCGTACTGTAGTACTTGCTTTTTCTTGTTGACAGGGAACGGTTCTTACTTACTATTGATAACACTTTCTTGTCTAGATTTGCGCCCATTGAACCTTTACGACGTCCACTTCTTTGTTTATCCTTAACCGAGGGATTCTCTTTAATATTTGTGTTATTTTATATTATTTCGCTTAAATTGCAGCAAAAAAATTTACCATTGTGTTCCTCTTTTTGGAAGTTTCGAACACTGAAGCAAATTGTAAACAAAGACATTTTCAATTACACGCGGAGAAGTTAGCATTCTTGAAATGGTTTTATGGTGCCTTTAAATGCGCCTTTAAGTGCGCATTCGTCTTATTTAAGACGATAAATCGTCTCTAACTCGTCTCTTAGAATACATCAAGACGACCAAAGCGTACGTCGTTGACGATTCAGAGACGATTTTGAGGTGATCGTGACTCGGGTACCCGGGAGCTGTAATTTCAGTTTTGGGAAAAACTGATCGTCATCTAAGACCTGCTACAGACTTAAAATTGTTTGATTAAATCCAATCAATGCACGATTTTTACAGATTAATTCACGGTAGAAGTTTGATATAATGTAGAACATGGGTAGTTATATAAATCTTCGCGAATATTTACCAAGTGCGTAAAGTTAAATACGTCGCGAACTTTAACAGAGCACTGTTAACTCCGCTGTTATTGACTTCCTAGCTGCGAGCGTACCAGATGAGTATGCCGATATGAGATCTAATCCGTATGAAAAGTCACATTCAGAAATATTTATAAATCAAATATCAAAACAAAACCCAATTACCATTTTTTTTAAAATAAATTTTGAAATTGGCCTTATATTATATATAAATATCTACATACATATGTATATATATGTACATAGGCAGTGCCTAAAAGCCAATGAATACAGCCACCAACTGTAGAAAAATGGTTGAGACGGTTATAGCCAAAAGTTTGTAACTCGCGTTTGAAGTTGGCCATATTTAACATACACGATGGCCGGTCGAGGAGGTGTATAAAAAACGCCACTGCTCGTAAACCATGCTTAGTGCGATGACGAAATCTACAGTGCCTAAAAGCCAATGAATACAGCCACCAACTGTAGAAAAATGGTTGAGACGGTTAAGCATTTTCAATTTTCTCAAAAACTACAAGTCATAAATCCTTCCGGTTTGAAGCATTCTCTCTAGAATTGATTGGAGAATTTTATGGTCGGAAAAATTTTTATACTTAATACCGTGATTTTCAAAAAAAATTGCGACCAAAAATTTATTTTCGGAATTTTTTTTCCAAATTTTAACTTTGTCATTAAATTTCTCAAAAACTGTTTGACATAGGAACCTAATTTAAAAAGGATATTAAGAAGCGGATATTTCGCTTTGAAAATCGGCAAGCAAAAGTTATCTAGGTCTAACCATTATTTTTTAATATTATTTTTTTTGGTGTTAAGTCGGATTTTCATAAAATGTCCCCTCCCGCCTAAACGGGGGGAAATTGACCCCCCCTACCATACGATTTTTTCTTGTCTCGACCCATCCTACACGCCCTAGTCTTTTTAACACCCTTATGCGAAACACCCTGTATAATAAATATATAATATATATATAATATAATAAATATATAATATAATATATAATAAAATTTGATGATTATTATTCATTTTCGACTCAAATTAGTGCGAATAGGCACGTATAGTATAAAGTGTTATATTAGGTTCAAGTGCCGAGTTTGTCCAAAAGAATTAATTTTCACAAAATATGCGATAAATTTCTACCTATGGATGGTTAGTTAGGCAAGTTAGACCAATAGCACGTTTACACCGCATCTTTAACTCGGCTAAATGTGCTTAACTCCCTAAGCACATGCTTAAGTACATGCTTAGCCATACAAATTAAATATATTTAAGAACATGCTTAAAAATAAAACGCGATACTAAGTACATAAAATTTGGTTTACAACCCTGATGATAGCGAAATCCGAACGTCTCTACGGAAAATTGTGCGTCACAACAGCTGTTTGTGTCGACATATTTCTATGTCTATGGATTCTTGCATCCATGTGTGAAGCCAATGCAATATTGTTTTGGACAATTCCTATTAACATTCTCATTAATATTTTACGTTTCCTTAGCCTAGCTAATATAGAATTTCTTACTACGCTTCTAGTTGCATTTTCAGTAATTACTGCTTGAATTATTTCTTCGCAACTAATTTTTATAAAAACCAAATAAATATAAATAACTACAACACGTACACAATAAAAGACACACAAATGATAAGCTGTCAAAAATATTAAACATGTTTGGCGGTGTAAATGGTTTTGCTTAGTGAAAAGCACATTGGAAGTAAAACAGGCAGTGTGTAAACGTACTATAACTGTCAGTGTGTAAACAACGAAATTGGTGCAGTGGTTGGAAAGTAGTTTGCGATTGAAAATGGAGAAAAATAATGAAAAATATAGCGCAATATTTTGCAGTATTATTACGACAAAGGGAAACACGCTGCGCAGGCTTGTGAAAAAATGTGTGCTGTCTAAGGTGAAGGTACTTTATCAAAATATGCTGCGCGGAAATGATTCGCTTGCTTTTGTTCTCGTAGTTTTAATGTGAAAGATGAGTCACGCTCTGGTCGTCCAATCTCTGGAAAAGCTGATGAAATTCTTGAAAAAGTCCAGCAAACATAATCCTATTATTAGAAATGAATTTTGCTTTCGCAGAGCAAATTTTGGTACTATAAAATCTTATAGACACCTATCTCCAAAGGTTTCTATCTCAACCTATCTCATACTGTGTGAGGCGATTTATCTAGCTTTGCTGTTTATATCAGAGCCTGAAAATAACTCTTATTCCAATGACATTCCTCATAAAAGTTAGACTTTTAAATTTTATTTTGAAAATACTAAAAGTTAGAAGTTTTTCTCATAACTTTTATTTTGAAAATAATAGTTGAAAGTTTAACTCTAACTTTTATTTTCAAAATAAAAGTTAGAAGTTTAACTTTTATTTTAAAAGTCATCGATAAAAGTTTTTCTGGTGACTTTTTCTGCTGACTTTTTTGAAAGAAGAGTTACTTTGAAGAATTGTGGAGAAGCATGAATATGTGGTTAGGTTTGGAATAAGCTACTTGAGAGTGAAAATATTTAGTTTTAGATTAGCTAATAATTAATAAGCAATATAAAGTTTTTCAAATACAGAGTACAATACATTGATTGTTTTGTAATGACACTAGTAGGTTTTCGGCAAATGTATGTACATATGCATATGTTTATTTCAGAACATTTTGTTAGTAAAGTACGAACTCGGTTAATGCAACCCTCGATTCGCGTAACTCCTCGATTTTCGCAACACTAAAGTCGTAGCACGTATTGACTCCATAAGTGCAACTTTTCAAAAAGGTTACCTCGATCAGTGCAACTTGTTCATCTGTTTTTTATTTGCATCTTCTCCTTTTGGTTGGTTACGTCTGTCGTTATTTTACAGTAATTTAGTTTCGTGTGGGTCTAGACAGAATTCTTTGTAAATATATTTACACATCCAAGTGTGTTTCCTTAGATGGGTTCCACTTTCATTACTACCTACACGAAATTCGTTCGGGATGGGTGTTACAAGAAATATTACTAAATTATCTCTTAAAAAAAGAAGTGAAATTTTATTCAAAGTTTATATGGGTGTTTCCGTAAGGCTACACTGTGAAAAATATAATGTGCACAAGTCAACAATAAGCCGGATAAAAACAAAGGGACAATTTGTGGCGAGAGCTGAATCTGGACACAATATTATTTTTTTCTTATTATTATAGTTTTCGTATTAAATAAAAATGTATTATACGATTATACAATAACGATTTCCTTTCGTTTCAAAAATGTGTTTTGTATTTCATTGTCATTTTCTATATAGAAATATAGACATTTGACTACCATTTCTTATACAAAAAAGTGTGACTCAGTAAGTGCAACAACCTCGGTTATTGCAACCGCCATAATTTCTATTATTTGCGTAAACCGAGTTTATACTGTACTTATATAATACTTACTTGTATCAAAATTGAGTTAGTCGCATGTCAATTGAAAGTTAGTTAACTCTTAGACGGGTGTACCGATTCTGATGCGGTTTTTACCATTCTGCTCGAAACAATGAATTATTCGTATTTGTAAGAAAATATTTAATTATTTTGTGACTCTAATTTTGCATCTCAAATGGGATGATATTTGTTAGACTTTTGAGCCACTATTTCGCACAAAGACAAGTGAGTCTGAGGTTTCACCTATGAGTGCATCTATTCTACGATTTATTGGCGTCAGGTAGAGGCATTGCTCTTGGCTGATATTTTGTTGCTGCTTTTCACTTTCGAAGTTTGTATTGTAAAAAAATTCAATTAATGGCGGGAATTTCCATTTACCGTAACCCTTTAAGCATTAAAAATACAGAGAACGTTGCAGGACAATAAAAAACATTCAGATTTGTTCTGTCCAGTTCCGAGAATCGATTGACTGATGTACTTTTGTGATGTCATTCAAGTTTTATGATGATTTTGAAAACCTTTTGTCGTTTGCCATAATGAATAATCAATTTTAAAAAAATAACGGAAAGGAAACACACGTTCATTAAGAATTAATTTTCATTTATTTATTTATTTCATATGAAATTTCAATGTACAAGTAAGCTGTACTGCTTTTTAAATATGTACAAACAAAAATCTTGGTAGTTATCTAATTATAATTCATGAACTTAGAATCACTAGAATTACCCTAGACAAATGATTAAAAGAAAGGGGAAGAAAAAGAGCAAAAGGTAAAAGAAAAGTAAAAAAAAGCGTAATAGCTGGAAGATTGGGAATAGATAGGAAATAGAAAGGATTAAGATGATGAGACGATGTGTTCATTCGATTCAATTGCTGCAAAGAATTTAAAACAAAGCCCCCTGAAGGAGCTGACCTCAGCCTGTCTTATGTGAGCGGGTAGGCTATTCCACAGGCGCGCCGCATAGACAAGGAAGTGCCGGGAAGTAGCTAAAAATTTGCAACGTGGTATTCTAACATGAGCCGTCCTGCAAGACCTAGCGAGTCGTATATAATCAAATAGATAGCCAGGCTTTGCTAAAGATTATTTTGTGAAACATGAGTAGGGTCCGATGATTTAAGAGCACATTCAGCGAAATACCACTGATTTTAGACGCATAACCAGAGATGTGAGTACGCCGATCGATATTAAATATGAATCTAGCACAATTATTGAATGCCACCAGTAATTTTCTATTTGATTCGTAGTCAAGATTGGAGAAAAGCTCGCAACCATATATGATAATTGGAATAATAAAAGATTTGACGAGTTTTAATTTTACGTTGACTGGGAGATACATCCTTGTAGGAGACATCCCCCTCAGCGCAGCATAAATTCTGGAAGCGATCCAATTGACATGGGTACTCCAGGTAAAGTCACTGTTAAGAAAAACTCCTAGGTTTTTTATGGAGTCCACGTACTCAATTGCAACACCATTCAGGAATAAAGGAAGAGGATTAACTTTCACGCGGATGTATTTATTAGCATTGCTTTGGATTTAAGAGGGTTGAGGTTTAGTCTGTTTAACGATGACCATTCAGTAATGGCATTCAAATCTGAATTAATTGCTTGCACTGCCCGATTAATTTGCGATTTGTGACACAATTTATAAATTTGAAGATCGTCTGCGTAAATATGATATTCACAATGGGATATGCATCTAACGATATCATTTATGAATATGGAAAAGAGCAGCGGCCCTAATATCGATCCTTGTGGAACACCAGAGGGCACTAAAACCGTTGAGGAGCATGAGTGTTGGGACCAAACATATTGATAGCGGTCCGCAAGATACGACGACATGAGATTACAGAATGTGGCATCGGCAGAAAATTGGGATTTGAGCTTGTCTACAAGAATGTTGTGATTGATGCAGTCAAACGCCTTAGAGAAATCTATTAACACAATCAGACCAACCATATCATTATCCAAACCAGCTCTGATATCTTCACACACCTTGTGCAACTGTGCTTAGCTCTGACACCTGATTGATGCCTAGAAATAAATCTTTTGTCCTCAAGATAAAGTTTCATTTGGGAACTTATAATAGATTCAAAAGCTTTATTAATATTAATTCCTTTAAATGAATTTCGAAGTTAACGAAGTTTTTTTGTTGTTTAAAATTATTTTCAAAGCTGAAAACGATCGTTCTGCTGACACTTGGGTTGCCGGAACTCCGTGTACTATTTTTGCTATTTCGCCAAGATAAGTGAATGCTGTGTTATCACTTCACTATTCTAAAATGTTCATATCTACATTTGCAGAATGCTTGTAGATATGCTTGTATGTAATTTTTGGCTTTTTGGCGTTAGTTTTGTCTCTTGGAATGCAATGTTTCTACCTGACGTCAATAAATCCTACAATAGATGCACTCATAGGCGAAACCTCAGACTCAATTGTCTTTGTGCGAAATAGCGCCCCAAAAGTCTAACAAATATCATCCTATTTGAGATGCAAAATTAGAGTCATAAAATAATTAAATATTTTCTTACAAATACGAATAATTCATAGTTTAGAGCAGAATGGTAAAAACCGCATCAAAATCGGTACACCCGTCTAAGAGTTAACTAACTTTCAATTGACATGCGACTAACTCAATTTTGATACAAATAATAGATTTTCTATCTAAATAATTGAATCTGTATTTCTGCCTTAATTCTTTATAACCGTTTAACGAAAACAATCAACAACAACAACACAGTCATTCACACTCAAGCGGATCGATGCGTTGTTGTTGCTGTTTCAAAGTATTGTCGCCGCTGTACTGCCGATAAAGGCTACGGTCGAGGTAATGCTAGATACACACACACTGCGATCAAGGAATAAACAACAAATATCAGCGGCACACAGTTAGAGTATATAAATATTAGCCCACCAAATTATCTTTGATGCAAAATTGTATTATATAAGTACAGTATAAACTCGGTTTACGCAAATAATAGAAATTATGGCGGTTGCAATAACCGAGGTTGTTGCACTTACTGAGTCACACTTTTTTGTATAAGAAATGGTAGTCAAATGTCTATATTTCTATATAGAAAATGACAATGAAATACAAAACACATTTTTGAAACGAAAGGAAATCGTTATTGTATAATCGTATAATACATTTTTATTTAATACGAAAACTATAATATTAAGAAAAAAATAATATTGTGTCCAGATTCAGCTCTCGCCACAAATTGTCCCTTTGTTTTTATCCGGCTTATTGTTGACTTGTGCACATTATATTTTTCACAGTGTAGCTTTACGGAAACACCCTTATAAACTTTGAATAAAATTTCACTTCTTTTTTTAAGAGATAATTTAGTAATATTTCTTGTAACACCCATCCCGAACGAATTTCGTGCAGGTAGTAATGAAAGTGGAACCCATCTAAGGAAACACACTCGGATGTGTAAATATATTTACAAAGAATTCTGTCTAGACCCACACGAAACTAAATTACTGTAAAATAACGACAGACGTAACCAACCAAAAGGAGAACATGCAAATAAAAAACAGATGAACAAGTTGCACTGATCGAGGTAACCTTTATGAAAAGTTGCACTTATAGAGTCAATACGTGCTACGACTTTAGTGTTGCGAAAATCGAGGAGTTACGCGAATCGAGGGTTGCGTTAACCGAGTTCGTACTGTACTAACAAAATGTTCTGAAATAAACATATGCATGTGTACATACATTTGCCGAAAACCTACTATAGTGTCATTACAAAACAATCAATGTATTGTACTCTGTATTTTAAAAACTTTATATTGCTTATTAATTATTTCACTATTAAGTAGCTAGCTTAACTATTTTCACTCTCAAGTAGCTTATTCCAAACCTAACCACATATTCATGCTTCTCCACAATTCTTCAAAATAGCTCTTATTTAAAAAAAGTCAGCAGAAAAAGTCACCAGAAAAACTTATCGATGACTTTTAAAATAAAACTCATACCAATAACTCTTATTGAAGGTTTTTAAAAATAAAAGTCATCGAAAAAGTTTTTTCAATGAGTTTTAAAGTCTTTAATAAGAGTTATGGGTATGACTTTTATATTTAAAAGTCATCGATAAGAGTTATGGGTATGAGTTTTAAATTTAAGAAAGATAAAAGTCATAAAAGTTTCATGGTCTGGTTTATATAATATAGTAACGAGATGCTGTGTAAGGAAGCATACATGAATTATTTATTAAAGGTAAAATCTAATTTGCGCTCTTATCCGAAGTCTTTTTGAAATTTTGTAAATAAGAAAAGCAATGTATCCATCAGTCATGAAACTTCACCAGTTGGAATAGGGAGATTATGGAAGTATTCGTAACCTGTTTGATGACATTTTTAAATCTACATACTTATCAAGATGTTGCCTATCCAGTAGCTTAGCGAATTATCACTTATCACAACATTTCTTCGGGATTGATTAGTCTACCCATGGTGGACGTAGAGACTGTTCTCAAGGCATTGAAAGATATTAACAGCCTTATAATGTAAAAAGTTTCAAGACGTAAACGAAAACGAAACATATGTTTTTCATGAGTTTTGTTTTGTGCTTTTCGTCATTTTTCGTTTGTTTGACAACTAAGCATAACAAAACTCGAGTAAAATCCACTAAACGCAAAAAATGCTTGTTGTTGGTATTTTTACATGCTTTGAAGATTTTATCAGCTTCGTGTGGTATAATGGATCGGCAGTTTCCAGGAAAAAAGTCGAGAAACCACGCAAAAGCAAGAAGGCTATCGTCTAGTGTAACGAACTTTCTCTTGTTCTCTAACAGGCTGGGATACTCTCACTCAATCCAGGATTCGTTGCAGAAAATTTTTAAAATAGAACCCTCTAGTTTCTTGTTTGAATCAACTATTTTATTATTGCTTCGCGTATAGAAATATTTACTTAAACTAACGACAGTAGTTTGGGGATCACTAGATCCACTCACACATTCGCTTTTGATGTGGCGTGCGGGGAATGTTCAGCGTGTGGGTCAGTTTGTATGTACTTGGTAGTCTGTCTATTCTACCTGCGCTTGTCCAAGTGTCACGACAGAAGAAACTAATTGATCGAAATATCGGGGAAGCATCACTTGACCACCAATATTTGATCGCGACCCTAGGAGCGGAAAACTAGATATTGCGTCGGAAGCAACTTACCATTAGCAATATGTATTAAACCGGTCCTTATTTCTTTTTTTTCGAATTCGAATGACGGCAAGCGCTAAAACCATTTTATTTGATCCTAAAAATACACAAAAAAAATTTGAGCTTGAATGGACAATTTTTAGCCGTGCCCCCGCCAACATCGACACAACTGCTCATAATACAGGAGCACAAAACGGTGCTGCTGCTCTGCTTGAAGGAAAACTAGGTCGCGATTTATTATATTTTCCCTGCAGACACCATATTTACGAGTTGTTGATCCGTAAAGTGTTTGAAATTAGAGTGGCTACTACAGCCGGTCCAGAAGTGCTAATTTTTAATCGCTTTAGCAAATACTGGAATAATATTGACAAATTAAATTATAAGAGTTGTTTAGAAGATGGACACATTATTACAGTATTGACAGCTGAAGAACGTGGAACAATTTTAAATTACTGCCTAGATAACTTAAAACAAGCTCATAGCAGAAGCGACTACAAAGAATTATTACAATTAGTTGTCAGTTTTCTTGGTGGTACGGTGCCGAATTTTAACACCTTTCGTATACCTGGTGCAACTTCTCATGCTCGATGGATGTCAAAATCTATTTATGCACTTAAAATGTATTTGTTTCGTAATGAATTCAATATGACCAAACAAGAGCTAAACGGTATACGTAGTGTCTGTCTGTTTATAGTTCGTATTTATGTAAAAGCCTGGTTTGGATGCACTAAAGCAATTGAAGCACCAAATCAAGACCTAAATTTAATTAAAAATATTATAGCTTATCCTGAAAGGGATATAGCTCTTGCTTTGCTACAAAAAATAAGCAATCATTTGTGGTATTTGTCGGAAGAAACAGTCGGTCTTTCATTCTTCGATCCTAATGTAAGTGTTGCAATTAAAAAAAAAATGGTTCAGGCAATTAATGTTAAAGCAAATACAGAAAAATGCAAGCGAATAATAACTAATCCAACAAATATCGACACATTTGCGCAAAAAGATTTAAGCGATTTTGTAAATTCCAATACACACGCGTTCTTTGATCGCTTAGAAATTTCAAAAGAATTTTTGCAAGTCGATCCGTCGGATTGGAATGAAAGATTTGACTACGCTCAGGGATCACAAATTTGTAAAAACTTATCTGTAGTAAATGATGCAGCTGAAAGAGGCGCCAAATTCATTACAGATTATAATAATAAATTAACCCACAATGAAGAGGAGAAACAATTCCTTTTTCAAGTGGTTAAAGAATATAACATGAATTATCCCACTTTTAAAAAGACTTCACTATTAAATTAAAATAATATTAATGTTACTATGAGTATGTAATTAATAAAAATATTTCAGTTTATTCTTACTTTTCAAATAAATGCAAATAAAATAAAAAAATATATTTTTTTTTGCCTTATTTCTCATAATAAAAACAAAAAGGTGCTTGGGGCACGGCTAAAAATTATCCAATCGTTGTCAAATTTTTTTTTATGCTTTGTGAGACTAAAACGAATATTTTTAGCGCTTGCCGTAACATATATTCGAGAAAATAAATTTGTCCATATAAATAAGGACCGGTCTAATATGTATACAAGGACGGTGTTCTTCTTTGACGACGACTGTCCTAATCTTTCCTTACGACAGAGAAACTAATTGATCGAAATATCGGGAAAGCATCACTTGACCACCAATATTTGAACGCGACCCTAGGAGCGGAAAACTAGATATTGCCTCGGAAGCAACTTACCATTGGCAATATGTATACAAGGAAAGGTTTTCTAGACAAAAAGACTATAACAACCACTAACTCTACCTGTTATGCGTCCGTACACTTTGATCGTTGGATCTTCACTGACTCCCTGTTAACACTCCAAGGCTACTTTTATATGCTTCAATTCTCTCGCCTTGTCGTCTTCTGGAATATTCTACTTTGTTCGCATCTTCTCGTTTCTCTTTGCTGTCTCTGTCTTTCCCCTTTGGCATGGCGTGTGTGTGAGTGGATACACCATTGTGTCCCTTATGCTACGTTTACACTTGAATTTCACTTGAATATATGTACATACAAAATAATTCCAGACCGGTTGTAACGGATGAAACAAATATTTAATTTTTTAAAAGTAACGATAATTAAATTTATATAATTCAGTTCAATGTAATAACTTAATGTAAATACTTAATAATATGATAAACAAAAGATCATTTCAATTCGATATAATACAGTATAAAAAATAAGAATATCATATTTGTGTTGGTCAAATTTAGTAATATAAATATAGAAATAAATTTGGTCCTTACACTAGTGTCAAATTGTTTGTGTTTTGCAAGTTGTCGAATTGTATCTGTCGAATTTGTATATGTATAGCGTTGTGTATAGTGTTGCCGACACGCTTTTGCACTGAATTCTACCCGAAATCTTTGCGTTTCTAGAAATTACTTATAAAAATGCTTCAAATATTGTGCACATGGCAACATTTTCTCTCTGCAAGTCTCTGAAAGTCTGCAATACGAAAGAAAAGCTTCTCTTATACTAGTTTGGCTCGTTTCGTTTTCGTTTTCATTTGTGTTTTCGTTTTCAAACTATTTACATTATAAGGCTGTAAATGTAACTATAACTCGGGACCTGATGGACCTACCGCCTTGTGTTCTGAAATACTGTGCAGAGGAGCTTGGTGCACCTATTACAAAATTTTTTCAGTTTTCCTTACGTACGTAATTTTTCCTTAAGCTGTTTTATTAGATTATTACTGAGCAATTTTTGCAAAGGACAACAAATTTACTTGAATTGGTATCAAAAACCATAAATAACTTTAAAGTATCTATGCAAACTTATGTCATCTATACAGATTTAAGCAAAGCTTTCGACGTAGTTAACCACAATTCTTTATTTTTAAAGATGAAGTTATTTGGTTTTCCTGAATCTTTACTTTATTGGTTACAGTCTTACCTCAGCAATCGCACTCAAATGGTCTTGTTTAATAATAGCATTTCGAACGAGTTTCCAGTCCTTTCTGGTGTTCCTCAAGGGAACGACCATTTGGGACCGTTGCTGTTCTTATTTTTTATCAATGATCTTCCTACAGCCATTAGATATGAAAATGTATTAATATTTGCCGACGATGTGAAACTTTTTCTATCCTATAAAAACTGTATTGACGCCAATCTTTTACAATTGGATTTGGAGTCCTTAATTACATGGTGTGATAAAGGGTTTTCCAATAAGAGGTGTAATTTTGAATAACCCTTATTTCGGTAGCTGTCACTTTTGAAGCTGTTTTTTTGACATTTGACAAGTAGAAACTACGCCATTACTAAAAATGGAACGATACACGCTGCAACAGCGCATTCAAATTATTAAAATTCACTACAAAAATGGTGAAAATTTTGCAGTCACAGTTCGCAAAACTAAAGCATTTTTGGGTCGTAGTGAAGCACTTTGTCGGACCGCAATACAGAAATTGGTGGAAAAATTCGAGCTGTTGGGACAAGTTAGTGATGTGAAGAATAAAACCCGTGCAAGTCGATCAAGAACAACTGAGAATATTGCTGCTGTTGCCCAAAGTGTTGAGGATAACCCAGGTTTGTCCATTTCTCGTCTTTCTTTGGAATTGGGCATTCCACAAACGTCATTACACCGTATTTTGCATAAAGACTTGGGTCTTAAGGCTTATAAAGTTCAGTTAACACAAGAACTCAAGCCGGCCGATCATCAACAACGTCGTGTCTTTGCTGATTGGGTCCTTGAAATGCATGAAAATGATCCGGAATTCCGGAATTCTTGTGATTTAACACCTTGCGACTTCTTCCTTTGGGGCCACGTGAAAGATGAGGTCTACGCCAACAGCCCAGCGTCGATTCAAGACCTCAAAGATGGAATTCGTGAGGCTGTCGAGGACATGGGCAGCCACTTTGCGATTTGGTTATGGAAAATTTCCTGAAAAGGATATGGTCCTGTAAGCGTGGTCGTTGTGGCCATTTGGCTGATGTTGTTTTTCATTATTAACGGCATACCTTCCTCTTTAATACGAAATAAACATGCGATAATTAATCTCAAAAACTGGCATTTTTCTTTGAATATCAAAATTACACCTCTTATTGGAAAACCCTTTATTAACTGCATGGACCTAAATCTAACGAAGTGCAAACGAGTGACATTTACACGTCGTCAAAGTCCTCAATCCATTAATTCCAATATTGCCGGATGTAAATTACATCCAGTTGAAACTATTCTCGATCTGGGAGTAGTTCTTGATCGTATGTTAAGATTCCATAGTCATATAAAGCTCATCTAGTAAAGCACATAGTACGTTGGGATTTATTAAACGCTGGGCTAAGGAGTTTAAGGATCACTATATTACAAAGCTATTATGTACTGCAGTTATTAGACCAATATTGGAATATGCCTCGTCGATCTGGAGCCTAAACTTCGCCTGTTACATTGCTGAGCTTGAATCGTCGTAAGATGTTAAACGCTACTTACATCCTGAATTTACTATACGGTGGTATTGATATACCGTATTTGCTACATAACATTTATTTTAATGTTCCTCATCGCACTGTGAGACGATATGTGCCGATTCACTTAAGCTTAGAGAGAACTTCATATCAGAAGCACGAACCTCTTCAGCTTGTGCTGATTTTTACCGTCAATAAATAATTTATTTATTTAATTATAATTATTTATTGATTGCATAAGAAATTCAGCATTTTGCTTAAAAAATATAATTTTGAAAAACACAACACGACTTCAATGTAAAACTTCGGCTGATGCAAAAAAGAAAAAACTGCGAAAAATTAAAAAAAACGTACGGTGGAAGTTCCTGCATCTGAAGTAATAGCGGTAAAAGGATGAAGTACATGCATCGGGAATAGGATCGAAGTAAAGCCGATTTTAATGGGTTTCTAGGAAATGACAATCGCGGAAAGTCCAAAAACATTGTTCACAAACAAAGGCACGCTGTATCAAGTACAAACTCACACTGTTTCGTGAATAACGATCAATTGCCAAGATATTTGTGAAAAGCACTAACGCGCACCAAGAAACCATTTCTGTGCAGATTTTTTTGATATTAGGCTTAAAATTCGCGCAAATGTCCAACCTATCTATATAAAAAATAAAAAGGGTAAAAAGGTTTCTGGAACATATTTTTACATACAGATATCTAGCAGTTTTTTGTCTTTTTTCTTAAAAAATTCCTCTTTTGAAATTACGATTTTCAGCAAAAGCTTTTAAACTATTTTTCGGATTTCAAAGTAATGTTAGCAAAAAATACGCTTGCATCCTTCCTCTTTAATTTAATCTTAGTTGTAATCGAACCGGTTACATATGTCAGCTGTAGTAGCTCTTTAAGTGGATGGGCCTTAACGTACAGTCGCCAAAAATTTCAAAAACGACTATCTCGAAAACGGCTCGTTTCATTTTTTTATCATTTTATCATTTTTGGAATCAGCGGACCAAAATCCTTTAGAGTATGCTGTCAAACAGCCCGTTACACAAAAAAAATGTTAATTTGTAGGCTAGTGTAATCGAAGAAAATGTTCCGAATATAAAAAAACAAATCCAATTAAATTGTTGTATAGAGGAAGTCTTTTCCTTATATTCCTCCAGCCTGTCTAAGGAGTTGTAGCACTTCAACTGCAACTGGATGCGTGTTTGTTGCAAGGACTGAAGCATTTTAATTACAATCTTCGGATGCTCTTTTTTAACTAGAAGAAAAGAATAGGTGTAGTGTTGTTTAGTAATTACACTGACTTTTATATGGGTTTTTATAAGTCACACAATATATGGGTTTTTATAATTTAATGACGTAAACAATAATATAGCAATACAACCAGTACAATAACACAAAGTTACATTAGAAATATTATATCGTACACTTAATTAACTTAACATTGTAGAAAATATTTCAATGTCGTGCACTAATTGACGGTGTCAGAAGAATAGTTTCTGAAACCTATTTAACGTGCTGATTGGTTTTGCTAAATTAATAATCCGAGCCATCAACACTTGATTGAACTGTGGTCGTATGTACAGGGTTAGGTGATTGAAGTGTTACCAACCTCACACCGGTATATGTGGCAACGGGATATTGTCAATTGTGTCAAATTCATACCAATGACAGCTGTTTATATTGTTTACAAGTTACCACAAGCATTTGAGTCTAAGTTTTATAGAATAAAAGTTATTTGAAATGGAGTGAAGCCAATTGGAAGTACGGAAAAACTATTGTGAAAAAATTGCTCGGGAGCTAAAAGTAAGCCGGAAAACTGTCGAGAGTATTGAAAAAATTTAAGAAGGACTTGGTCGTCACTCGGAAATCAGGTTCCGGCAGAAAAAGGGGCATTGGTGACCAGAAGAACAAAAACATAATCGCCACTATTTTTCAGAAGAACGCCAAAATTTCGGGCAGACAACTGGCGCAGAAGAGGGAGTGTTCCGAGTTTTTGTTCACAAGCCAACGTCTGAAGACGTTCAAAGTGCAAAAAGTTCCAGACAGAAATGCTGTGAAGAACACAGGAAAAAAGGCGTGCCAAATATTCAAAAAAGTTTTTTTTTAAAATTCGATTGCTGCATCATGGACCATGAGACGTATGATTTAGCCGACTTTTATCGATTTAGCCGATTCAGCTTCCAGGTTAGGACTTTTACACTGCAGACTCGCGGCTTCCCCCGCGGGCGAGAAATTTAAGTCAAAAAGGCACTACAAATTTTCTTGCAAGTTCCTGCTTTGGCAAGCAATCTGCAGTACAATGGACTTCAGAATAGCGACATGGACTTCAGAAAATATATTTCACAATTTCCGAGATTAATTTCAGAAATATTCAATTGAACTTCAGAATAGTCAATTGTAGTTCAGATTTTTACAAATGGACTTCAGAAAATTTCAATTGTACTTTTTACAAATAGACTTCAGATATGTTCAAATGGACTTCAGAAAATTTCAGTTCAACTTCAGCAACACAACACAGCTATTGTTCGTGAGCTCAGGCATCTCAAAGTGAATAAAATGTTTGTGTAATACAGGCAGCATTGCCAAACGCTATGGTGGTGAACGAAAAATTAACAGCAATATCACCTGAAATTGTTCGGAAAGTGAAGGCTCGACTTGAACGAAATCCACGCCGTAGTGGTTTTTGGCAAACAAATGGCCAAAAAACTGAAAATATCCCAGCGAAGCACTCGACGCATATTCCAAAATGAGCTCAAGGTAAAGTCTTACAAGTTCGAAAAGGCACACGATCTTACACCAAAGCAAAAAAAGTTAGACTCGAAAGAGCAAGGAAATGTGCGCTTTTACGAAGTGATGAGAAAAATTTCCCTATTGAGCAGTTCATAAACTCGCAAAATGATCGTGTTTACTTAACTGAACACACGAAAATTTGAGCCTATTTGAACGGCAACCCGAAGTAATTTTCCATCTCAAGTAATGGTATGGACAGCTGTGACTGACGATGGATACTGTCCAATCGTTTTCATCGAGCCTGGTGTCAAAGTCAATGTGACTTATTATCGGGAAAATGTTTTGGAAGCTGCTTTAAAGCCATGGGCACGCAAACATTTCGGACGTACACCATGGACATTCCAACAAGACTCGGCACCGTCCCATAAAGCTCGTGTGAACCAAGAATAGTTAAAAAACCGTGTTCCACACTTCATTTTGTCCACACAATGGCTTTCGAATTCGCCAAATGCGAATTCCATCTGAAATGACTATGACCTGACTTCGTGCAAGATGCAACTAATTTTTTAACTGCTTGAAGACCATAGTCAAGGCAAAAGGTGGCCACATCGGGCTAAAGCAAATGGATTCTAAAATTGTTATTATTTCCACACATTTTTGTAATTTGAATCAATAAAAAATAATTTCATCCAAAA
Organism: Myopa tessellatipennis; assembly: GCA_943737955.2. Taxonomy (NCBI): domain Eukaryota; kingdom Metazoa; phylum Arthropoda; class Insecta; order Diptera; family Conopidae; genus Myopa; species Myopa tessellatipennis. The sequence goes on from OX031315.1 coordinate 22,757,429, forward strand.
AAAATATGGTCGTTGGAATAGGTTCAATTGCGTAACCCTGTTAGTAGTTCATTAATGTGACGTCGCCCAGTGGGCTGATTTTTGCAGAAGGCGGCCAAAAATCTATAACTTTCGAACGCGTGGATATATTTCAACGAGGTTTTTTTTGTTGAATAGATCGAACTTTTAGCTTTCAGCTGACACCTTGATGATAAATCGAGCGATAATGACAAGAATAAATAAGGTTTGAACACGAGTACCTCCAGTTTTTATCAAATTCTACATAATTGAAGTAACTTAAATGCTTTTAATCCAATGAAATTTTTGCAAATAAAATATTTTTGGATATATTTAATTTGAAGAACACTTTATTTAAAAACTTTCATTAAATTAAATTAATTATCTAAATTTTTTTTTTACCTCGGCTGAATTCGGGGTTATTTTAATTGCTTCGGGAAAGAAGCATTTCTGTGCAAATTTTTTTGATATTAGGCTTAAAAAGCGCATAAATATCCGACCTATCGATATAAAAACTAAAAAGGGTAAAAAAGTTTCGGGAACATATTTTATATACAGATATATAGCAGTTTTTTGTCTTTTTTCTAAAAAATTCCTCTTTTTGAAAGTTACGATTTCAGCAAAAGGTTTTAAACTATTTTTCCGATTTCAAAGTAATGTTAACAAAAACCAGTAAGAAAGCTATATTCGGCCTGGCCGAATCTTAGATACCCTACACCTAAAAGTTTTAAAAAAAGTGCCGAAGCTAGGGTGTGGCGGGGGTGGCCGTCCACTCTGGCCGGCACAATGTCGGGGGCGGCAGTTGTGGAAATCAAGTAGGGACTTATTGAATTCTAGGAATTTTACTCTCTTAAGAATACTCTCAAAAATGTCCGCTAAATATGCGAGATATGCAACCCAGGAAGAGTTTTTAAACTTATCTGCGAGAATATTTTTTTGAACAAACATAAAAATTTCGACTTCAGCTTTGAGAGTCCATACTCGATTTAGTACATTTCCGCAAGAGAACCACCTTACTTCTGTATAATAAAGTAGGTCCGTATATTGAGCTTCACCGTCCTGACATAATTCACGAAATAGCCGAGTGTTCAGTGCATGTCCCTTGATAAAATTTACAATCTTGATGACATCATGCAAGACGGCTTCCAGTGTAGGTTCTAAATATTTGACCATAAGGGCCTGGCGATGGATCATACAGTGAGTAACTTCAATATTTGGGTTATTTTTTTACACGAAAGCCGAAAAACCATTAATATGACCCAGCATAGCTGGAGCTCCAAAGATACAGAAATACAGTTTTCCCATTTTAAACTTTGCGCATTGAAGTATTCATTTACTTTATTGTAGACATCAATTCCACGAGATCTCAACTCGAGAGGAGAACAAAACAGCAATTCCTCTTCCAAATCATGTGCACCTTTGTAGCGAACATATACCATTAGCTGTGAATTGCTACTAAAATCAGTTGTCTCATCAAGCTGAATAGCAAAATATTTAGCCTGTTTTAATGCGAAAATAACCTGTTCCTTGACATTTCCTGCTAATATAGAAATTCGTTCTTTCACAATTCTAGCAGACAAGGGCACTGAATTCAGTTTCTTCGCTTCTTTTTGACCACACATAATCTCTGCCATTTTTACAGCAGCTGGTTTAACCAAATCTTCACCAATAGTGTATGGTTTCTTATTTCGAGCAATCAACCAGGCTACTTCAAAGCTAGCACTTGATGCTGAATGCTGATCAAATGTACCAAACAAGTTGGTATTCAATCTTTGTTTCTTAACAGATATTTCTAAATTTGAAAAGTATTCTCGCGGTTTGGAAGACAGGTGTGAATGCAAATTATCTAAATGTTTCTTCAATTGACTTTTTTTGAAAGATTCTGAAGTCAATACCTTCATACATACAACACACTGTGGTTTCATTGTACCTTTGTCTTCTATTTGCGTAAAACCGTAATTAAGGAATTCGTCTTGGTATGTTCTTTTTCTATTTGCTGCCATCTTGAGGGAGGCAGAAAATAATAGTTTTAAAATACTTGAATTAAATTTTCAAATTGCGGCTTACCTTGATCGATATATCGATGATTAATGATAAAATGGTGGTTTTGTCAGCAACTAAAGGCGCAACCATGCAATGCTATGCATGAAAATAGGCAAGTTTCGTCAAGTTCGTTCTCTCTCTTCTTGCATAGCGTTTCTTGAATATGCGGTACTTTCCGTAAAAAGTAACGGAAAAAGAGTTACCATCCCGTACGAATTTGCAACTTAAATTTTTGCAACCTAAAATTTTATTACTTTTATTTAGTGTTTTCCTATTGAAAAGTCCCAGAAAACTACTAAAAGTTATAAAAATAATCCTACATGACTCTCCTTAAAGTTTTTAACTAATTTTATGCAACATTAAATAATTTCTTTAGTTTCGAGGACGCGTACTACGCGATTCTCAACTTTTCTTGTGAGGCTGGGCAACTCTTAAAAGCAGAAGAAAACATATGTGATGTTTTTCTGGACTATGAAACAGCTGTTTTAATTGCTTTCAATTTCATGCAATGCTTGGTCGTTCTACTGATGCATGGAATAAATAGCTTGCTTTTCGTTGACTTCTCTCACAAAAGTTTCATTTTTACCCCCAAAAATTTCATTTTACCCCATTTGGGGTAATTTACCCCCGACCGCTATGCTATACTGTATATGTAGTGTAAAAGTGGGCGGACCGCACCCAGTTTTAATGTAATAATGTTTTTTTGTAAAACAAGTTGTTATCTAAAGTTTTATTGAGGAAGTTTATATATTTAACAATATAACCCTCTTTTGCCTGTGTCATATTTGGCACATTAACGGATAATGCTACTCTATACCCAGGAATGAAATTTTGTTGTAATAGCTCAAAAACGAACGCTGATATCACATTTTTAATAAAAAATAGGCGTGGTCGTGGACCTATTTTGCCCATTTCAATACCAACCTGCACACCACAAGAAAAAATATTTCTGCAAAATTTCAGCACGATATCTTCACCGGTTCTCCTATGATCGTGATTTCAACAGACAGACATACAGACAGACGGACATGGTTAAATCGACTCAGGAGGTCACGCTGATCAAGAATATATATACTTTTCTATACCTATCGTCTTAATTTCTATGCGTTACACATTTCGTTACAAAGTAAATATAGCCTTACCTTAAGGTGTAGGGTATAATTATGCGTGCATCCTTCCTCTTTAATTTAATCTTAGTTGTAATCGAATTGTTTACATATGTCTTCTTCTTGGTCTTCTCTTTGGTCGCATTGTTGATCTCTTTGGTCGCATTGTTGATCCAAACTTCTGGCTAGATAATGCTATTATCCATGAATTTGTAAACAACACTAAACGAAATCCTATCAACCTTACGAAACTGATTGATCTTCTTCTGAAAACCTGTGACCTAGATTATAACATTGTTGTACTAACGGAAACGTTGCTCAAACCCAGCATATTAAACTTAGAAATCTTCTCTAAGCAATACTCAGTTTATCGCAAAGATCACACCAACCTAACTAGAGGTGGTGTCCTCATTGCAGTGAACTCAAATGACCGCCTCGTAGTTCTCGGTGACTTTAATTTGCCTAATGTGATTTGGAATAAGAGTGTGGATGACCCCGTGGTTCTTTTACCCTCATCTGAAGGCCAAGCCGATGCTAGTTTTTTGGCCGCTTTATCGTCACATGGTCCACTCCAAGTTAACCATGTACCGAATATAAACAATCGCTGTTTAGACCTGATTTTTGTTGATGACAAAGACAGTTTTGAGATCTACCGATCTGCTCCTCTTGTCACACCGGAAGATAGGCACCATCCCACCTTGGAAATTACACAACTTACACGGACTTACACAAGACTTGCATAAAACATCACAAGGCAGTAAAGGTAAATTTATAACTCCATCTACAAAACAATACTGCTTCAAGAAAACAAATTACGGCGTTTTGATGAACACACTGAGTTCTATTGATTGGAGTTCTATTTTATCATTGAATGATCATCCTCCGTCTGTATGCCTGGATAAGGCACTGGAGTTTCTCAATAATACTCTATTAGAGTCATTTATATCTTCCGGACCAATAACTAAGTTTTCTCAAAACTCGAGTCCTACTTGGTTTAATAAGGAACTTCTTGCTATGCGGACTTTAAAATCTAATAAGTACAAATTATATTGCAAACTACGTACAACTATGAGTTTCATCTCTTGCAGAACTGCGAGATACAGATATCAAAGTTTGTGTAAACAATAGCCGCATTCAGCGGTTGAGCGCTCAGAGAGCGCTCAATTGTTTTGATATCACTGAACGTACCCTATTGTTTACATATTCACGGAGCGGTCGCCATTTTTTGTAGCGAAAAGTTTTTACGCTACATTTGCCAGAGCTGCATTACTAACAAGCAAGGAAAAAAAAACAAATAAATTCGCTTTTTACAGAGCAAGCGTCAAAGTGTTTTTAAAGAATTGGCTTAATAAATCAACGCATTATTAAGTGAAATAAAATTAATTTGAAAGTTATTGAATTCAGAATGACTCAACAAAGGAAATATAATTATAAGCAGAAAGAGTGTTGACTTCGGCCTGGCCGAAGTTCATATACCCTACACACGTTTACTTAAAAATTAGGCGTGGCAATGGTCTAATTTTTTTCCTATTCAATCTCAAATATCCTGTGATGACAAAGAGTATTCGTGCCAAATTTGATGAAAATATCTCTATTAGTTCTCCTGTAATCGAGTTTTATTTAATTAGTGGGCGGACCACGCCCATTTTTTGTGATCTGTTTTGATCAGAGACAGTTCATTTTTGGATAAAATTTCAACCGCAAATTCGTTCTACAAGCTGAGAAATTGAGCTATAAGCATGGATTAATTTATATTTACTATAAAAAGTAGGCGTGGCAATGGTCAGATTTTGCCCATTTTCAATACGAATGAGTTTCTAATGATAGACAACATTCTCGCCAAATTTGATTAAAATATCTCTATTCGTTCTCCTGTTATCGAATTTTATTTAATTAGTGGGCGGACCACGCCCATTTTTGGTGATCTGTTTTGGCCAGAGACATTTGACTTCTGGACAAAATTTCAACCCCCAATTCGTTCTACAAGCTGAGAAATTGAGCTATAAGCATGGCTTAATTTATATTCAGTGTAAATAATAGTGAAATAAAATTAATTTGAAAGTTATTGAATTCAGAATGACTCAACAAAGGAATTATAATTATAAGCAGAAAGAGTGTTGACTTCGGCCTGGCCGAAGTTCGAATACCCTACACACGTTTACTTAAAAATTAGGCGTGGCAATGGTCTAATTTTTTTTCCTATTCAATCTCAAATATCCTGTGATGACAAAGAGTATTCGTGCCAAATTTGATGAAAATATCTTTATTAGTTCTCCTGTAATCGAGTTTTATTTAATTAGTGGGCGGACCACGCCCATTTTTTGTGATCTGTTTTGATCAGAGACAGTTCATTTTTGGATAAAATTTCAACCGCAAATTCGTTCTACAAGCTGAGAAATTGAGCTATAAGCATGGATTAATTTATATTTACTATAAAAAGTAGGCGTGGCAATGGTCAGATTTTGCCCATTTTCAATACGAATGAGTTTCTAATGATAGACAACATTCTCGCCAAATTTGATTAAAATATCTCTATTCGTTCTCCTGTTATCGAATTTTATTTAATTAGTGGGCGGACCACGCCCATTTTTGGTGATCTGTTTTGGCCAGAGACATTTGACTTCTGGACAAAATTTCAACCCCCAATTCGTTCTACAAGCTGAGAAATTGAGCTATAAGCATGGCTTAATTTATATTCAGTGTAAATAATAGTGAAATAAAATTAATTTGAAAGTTATTGAATTCAGAATGACTCAACAAAGGAATTATAATTATAAGCAGAAAGAGTGTTCACTTCGGCCTGGCCGAAGTTCATATACCCTACACACGTTTACTTAAAAATTAGGCGTGGCAATGGTCTAATTTTTTTCCTATTCAATCTTAAATATCCTGTGATGACAAAGAGTATTCGTGCCAAATTTGATGAAAATATCTCTATTAGTTCTCCTGTAATCGAGTTTTATTTAATTAGTGGGCGGACCACGCCCATTTTTTGTGATCTGTTTTGATCAGAGACAGTTCATTTTTGGATAAAATTTCAACCGCAAATTCGTTCTACAAGCTGAGAAATTGAGCTATAAGCATGGATTAATTTATATTTACTATAAAAAGTAGGCGTGGCAATGGTCAGATTTTGCCCATTTTCAATACGAATGAGTTTCTAATGATAGACAACATTCTCGCCAAATTTGATTAAAATATCTCTATTCGTTCTCCTGTTATCGAATTTTATTTAATTAGTGGGCGGACCACGCCCATTTTTGGTGATCTGTTTTGGCCAGAGACATTTGACTTCTGGACAAAATTTCAACCCCAAATTCGTTCTACAAGCTGAGAAATTGAGCTATAAGCATGGCTTAATTTATATTCAGTGTAAAAAGTAGGCGTGGCAGTGGTCCGATTTTGCCCATTTTCAATACCGATGAGTTTCTAATGATAGTCAATATTCGTGCCAAGTTTGATGAAGATATCTCTATTCGTTCTCTTGTATTCGTGATTTCCACAGACAGACAGAAAGACAAACAGACAGACGGACGGACATGGCTAAATCGACTCAGGAGGTCACGCTGATCAAGAATATACTTTTCTATACCTGTCACGCCTCCTTTAATGCGTTACAAACGGAAGCAGTAAGTGAATATACCCTATTCACTTCGTGTGTAGGGTATAAAAATATAGAATATGTAGTTTGGGATACGATTGAAGTTTTAGGTTTGGGAATTTTCTTTTTGTGGGATACATGAAATTCGTGTGGAAAAATCAAACGTGGCAACTTTTTTCTCGTCTTGTTTACTATTATCTATTATCTATTACTATTACTATTTATCTTTCCGCGCAATGATCAGGTAGCATACCATTCAGGAACACATAGCGATCACTGATCAGGTAGCGCTCAAGGAGCGCTCACCCGCTGAATGCGGCTAATATTATACGAAGTACTTACAAAAGATGAAGTGTAATATTCGCTCTGATCCAAAGTCCTTTTGGAATTTTGTCAACACGAAAAGGAAGAGTGTAATTTACCTGAATTTATGAAGCATGATAATACGGAATCCAATAATATTCAAACTATTTGCAATCTTTTTGAAAAATTTTTTATGTCCACTTATTCAACGTCAACATATATTTCAATGAGCTACCCATTCAATATTTCTTCGACTTCCATTGCACTGTCTACAATTGATATAAATACAGTCTTACAAGCCCTGAAGGCTATTAAATGCAACTATAAACCTGGACCGGATGGAATACCGTCTTGTATTCTAAAATTCTGTGCTAATGAATTGGCATCGTCTATATTTGCACTCTTTGAATATTTGCTACGTTCGGGCTATTTTCCGAATGCATGGAAGTCTTCTTATATTATTCCATTGCATAAGTCAGGAAATAGGTGCAATATAAGTAACTATCGCGGTATTGCTAAACTTAGCGCGCTGCCCAAACTATTGGAGAAGATAATCGTTTCCCATATCTCAAGGAGTGTTAATTCCTCAATTAAGCCGTATGAACATAGATTCTATACCGGAAAGGCTATTACTACGAATTTGTTAGAGTTTGTACCTAAACTATGAACAATTTTTCTGTTCCTAAACAAACTGATGCAATATATACTGATTTCAGCAAGACTTTCGATATAGTTAATCATAAGCTACTAATTGTGAAGCTCAAATTATTTGGATTTTGCGATAAAATTAATTGCCTCATATCTTACCCACCGTACACAAATGGTGTTGTTTAAAGGTATGAAATCTAACGGATTTCGGGTTACATCTGGAGTTCCACAAGGCAGCCACTTAGGGCCGCTACTGTTTTTAGTATTCATAAACGATTTGCCAACAGTAGTAAAATATGGAAATATACTGATGTTTGCGGACGATGTTAAACTGTTTCTATCTTTTAAAAGATGAATCTAAAGCCAAACTTCTTCAAATCGACCTTGACTCTTTGACAAAATGGTGTGATGTAAATTGCATGAAACTAAATCTAAATAAGTGCAAACTGATGACATTTTCCCGTTCAAGCCCACGATCTCGGTGTGGTTCTAGATCAGAAACTCCGTTTCCATACTCATATCAGCCACGAAACCAACAGGGCCAGCATTGTATTAGGCTTCATAAAGCGCTGGGCCAAAGAGTTCAATGATCCCTATATCACCAAAATTCTATACTCATCGCTTGTTCGTCCCATTTTGGAATATGTCTCGCTTCAGCTGTTACATCTCTGTAATAAAATCCGTTCAAAAGCAGTTCCTACTTTTTTGTCTACGAAATCTTCGCTGGGATCCATCTTTACGATTGCCACCATACGAGTCCCGACTTAGGCTGATAAATCTATCTTCACTAGCTGACCGAAGGATTGTGTTGAATGCGGTTCTTGTCTTGAATTTGTGGTATGGCGTCACCGACTCTACATACCTGCTAAGCAATATTGACATTAGTATACCTCGTCGCACCTCAAGAAGATGTGAACTCCTCCACTTACGCTTCTGCAGGTCAACATACCTTCAACATGAACCGCTTAGGAGTGCCTGCGTAGATTTTAATTCGGTTTACCAAGCCATTAACTTGACTGACTCCGTCTATGTCGCTAAAAACAAAATCTTAAACATACTTTTAAATCGTTAGCTTAATTTTGAGTTGTTATTGAATTGAATATATGTAATTAAATTCTTATTAACTTATCTATTCTTAATGTAAACTATAAAGCCTCAACGGCTTAGTTTAAGGTTAAAATAAATAAATAAATGTCAGCTGTAGTAGCTCTTCAAGTGGATGGACCTTAATGTAAAGTCGCCAAAAATTTTAAAAACGATTATCTCGAAAACGGCTCGTTTAATTTTGCAAATCTGAATCGGCTGAAAATCTAAATTTCGTTCTGACGTAGCTTGATGTTGAGAAGTTATACTCCAAAAAATCGAAGATTTTCTTATATTTTGATCTTTTCTTTAAAAAATTATATTAAAAAAAACCGTTGCACATAGGAGCATTATCCAGACTGCCTTCAAATACTAATATAGCAAGGTTTTATGTAAGAAAAACCAGAACATAATATCATTAAGAATGATCGAGATATTTATACCTAAAGTTTGAAAATATGCAATGAAATCAGCAAATTTCAACAAACGACGAAAAAGTGATTTTTACATTACTCTGTTTTTAGTGAAAACATTAAAATACAGACCTAATTTTTTGGCCCACTAGGTTCTCAGGTATCTACTTTCATAAGAAATAATAAATCTTAAAATCGGTGATAGTGAAAAAAATTATTTTTGGCCGCCTTCTTAAAAAATCAGCTCACTGTGCGTCGATTCAAATCACTGAAACCCCTCCGCTGTTCGGTAATATGTGCGAAATGTACTTCGCTGTATATGTGCAGTATGTACTTATGTATGATTATACAATTGCCATGAAAGTACAATTATGCCAAAGAGTATTTTGTGCGATTTTCATTTAATTTGAGACGAAGTTTGTAGGAGTTTATAATTATAAACATATATAGGAAACTCAAGTGCTTATAATTATCTTAATAGATTTATCTCCCGTATTTGTATATTTTACCATACTTTAGTTTTGAGTCGAATAAAGAACTTTGAATAAAACGAACGTTGGGTTTTTAATTTCATCTGAGCTTAAAATTTTTTCCTCCAGAAATACAAGTTCTGGCAAAAGTTCGGTTTGGCGCAGGTTTAGAGGTTTGGTTTCGCCAAACCGGACTTTTGCTACCCTCCTCCCCCCTGAATATAACCACGTTAACATTTTGGCTTGGCTTTGGTTTAGTTTGTATGGGCGCTTGGAGGTCAGACCTTTGAAGTGCGGTATCTTCCAAACTATTAGGTATAAATACTCCTTTGCTTATTAGAAGAAATTTGCTATATACTATTGTAATTGATAGAAAGATCAAGGCTCTTTAATATATTTGAATCGTATCTTTATATTATATATATTTGAATACTCTATTGCACTCCTAGGCATCAGGCGTAACTGTTTCAGATGTTTGCAAAACTACTTACGAGGAAATAAAGAAAGATAAAAAGCATCGTTATGTAATTTTCTTTATTCGTGACGAAAAACAAATTGATGTTGAAACTGTTGGTGAACGCAATTCGGAATACGACCAGTTTCTCGAAGATATACAAAAATGTGGTCCTGGAGAATGCCGGTAATATTTATTACAAGGGACTAATAAAATATATAAATAATTTCGGTAAATTAATATAAATCTTTTGTTCTCAGATACGGACTGTTTGATTTTGAATATATGCACCAGTGCCAGGGAACATCTGAAAGTTCTAAGAAGCAGAAACTTTTCCTAATGTCATGGTGTCCAGACACAGCAAAGGTAATATTAATTAAGCCATCAGAATGGATAATCTCGAAAAGAAAATCTCTGATTCTGTTTTGTGCTTTCTGGTGTTTTTTGCCCTTTCGACATTTTTGCATTTTATAGAAATCAGGGTTCGGAAACGTTTTTTATATCGCTCAGTTCATAAACCTAACTGAAGATAACAATATTGCCATCCTCATTGATAAATATCTTTTCATCCGAGTATAAAGAAATAAATATGGCTCACGTTCAACATAATTCCAATCTTTCAAACTCTTCTTATCTTCAAATATTTCGATACACTGGCAAAGAAGCTATCTTTGAAGTAAAGATCTTCAACGTGGAGATCAAAAACGACAGAGGGAAAGAGTCGTTTTGGTTTGGCTACTGGTTTTGTTGGTTTCTAGGTTGAATGGTTGATAATGAAATTGTGTGTGTGTTTTGTATGAACATGCTTTTGTTGGGTTTCGTAATGGATGATTAAAAATTCATTTCGGCAATGTGTGCGGTAAGAGGACAATCTATAGCCCTTTCAGACCTAGAAAATCGAAGTTAACAGATCTCAAAGAAATTTTGTTGACTAGCTCTTATATTTAATCTAAAGTAAAAAAAAAAATAAGAAAAACATTTTCCTACGTCAGGATACTTATAGAAATGACCCGCACAATTGTGTACGACAGGTCTGAAAGGGATAGGAGTAGCAAATACGTAAAATGTTAATATGTAAAAAATGGTACATTACCATAAGTAATTTATTGTATATATATTATATACATATTATATATTGTATACATATTTCTATTATTTACAAATTTATTATGAATTATTACAATTTGTAAAGCACAATACTAGATCTCGCCAAAGTCGCGGTCAAGAATAAAAAAATCGCATGCTGATTTTATTTTATTCTCTAAATAAAGTAAATTTAAATTCATGTGGTGAGAGCGATTTTTTAGCGAGCTTTTTTCTCATTTTGTACAACATGATTTTATTGAAATTTTTCTTTTACTTTAAAGTTATATATTTTAAAAAGTTTTAATTATTTATTTTTATTATTATTTATTTATTTTCAAATGTACATACAAATATAAATGTTATTTTGATGTATCCCGCAAAGCCTTCGTGGGTTTTCTGCAGGAAATATGAACACATTCTTATTTCATTATTGTGGTTGTTAATTTACAGTTTAATTACAATTACAGATTAATTAATAAAAGTTAATTAAATGAAATTAGTTTTTCCAAATAAAAAATATTGTAGTGTACCCACATACCCGAACTCCGCTCCTGACTATTTCACACACACACATTTAGCACAAACTTGACAAACTTTGCTTATTCCTACACTTTAAGTGCAATGCACGGTGACCGACATTCTGCTTGCGCTTTTCACTCTACAGCATCTTGTTGGCTTTTTAGCCAGCACTTTCAGAACATGGTTCTGAATATTTTGCAATTGTTTGCAATGGATCGACGTTCCCCAGGCAGTTATGCCGTGCCGTAAGGATGACTCACAAAGAGAAATACATATGCTTGTTTTAGTATGTTATATGTGCAGAAATTACTTAAGTGATATATGAAGTAAGCGGATTTTCTAAGTTTCTTTCGCAGTGACTCGACATGTGTGCGCCAACTGAAATTCTTGTCCACCAGTACTCCCAGATATTTATAATTATCTACCATTTCAATGTACGTAGAACACTTATCACTTAAATTATTAGCATCCTTCTCGTAGTTAGCATGTAGACAGTCTACGTTATGATATTTAATTCTTAATTTACTGTCGAGAAAATGGGGCGGCGTTATGTACACAACACTTTTTTGCAAGGAATTCAATGTTAATCCGTTATCATGGGACCCTCTTGCAATTGCATTGAAATCCATCTGCATTCTTTCGATAGCTATGTTGAGTTCTCTGTTGGATACCACAATTGCTGTGTCATCGGCATACGCAAAGGCGCAACTATTTTTGAGCACATTGAGCATAAATATAATGTATCTAAAGTCAACAAAGAACGCTAAGCTATGCTTTTCTTTACTAAAATTTCATTTCATTTGCTTGTTTATGCTCTTTCCACTTTGGAAACCATATTGACTGGGATGTATTATGTTGTAATTTTTAATAAAACTTTTTAGTCTCCGCGCAAAAACTTCTTGAAGTATTTTTTCAATTACTGGCAATATTGAAATTGATCCATAATTCTTATAATCTGTTTTGATCCCGCTTTTAAAATTGGCCTAACTATGGATTCTTTTATATTTTTGGTATCATACCCGTTGTCATGTTTTGATTTATTATTTATCTCTTGCATGCCTTTTATCTCTTTATCTCTTTTTACACAGCATGCTAGTAATTCATTATTTATCCATGCAATTGGGTTTCTCTGTTTTTTTTATTCTTATTTGCTTGCGCGACTTGTGGTATATTTGTTGAAAGGTTGATTGCAGTTCATTATATAATTTATTAACATCTTCAATTTCTAATAGTCTTTGCCAATTTGTATCCCTGATAAGATCGTTCACCCTATAGTCTAATATTTTATTTATATGTTCTTGTGCAGTCATAATATTTTCCGAAAGTTCAATAGAACATAAAAGAGAGTAGTGATCGGATTCGTCAGTTTGGATCACAGCAGTTTGTACATATTTCTCATGAACTCACACCAACAGGTGATCAATGCATGACCGCGTATCACGGTTGATGTCCACTCTTGTGTTCTCAGTTATACAGTTATGCAGGCCATTTCATGAGAGCATTTCTAAATACGCGGTATTAGTGTTGTTGTCAACCATGTTTATGTCGATATTCATGTCTCCTACAGTTATCATTTTCTCTTTTTTCCAAAACGATTTATGGCTTGCTCAAGCTCATCCGTAAAGGTATGCGCGGAATTGGAAGGGTCACTTGTTACTCTTTGATATTTTAGTGGTTCGTTCACATAGATTGCAATTCGTCCTCCTCTGTGATTTCTGTTCACATACTCTACATTGAATCCTAATATGGAATATAATTCGTTCTCTTCATTACTAATATTCGTCTCTACCAGAATTATTACGTCCACATTAGATATTATATTATTGATCGTTGCTAAAAATGTTAAGAAATATTTTCGAAGGGAACGTATATTTAAATAAGTGCATGTTAAATTAAATTTACTTAAATCCTCAGCATTTATACTTTGATAAGAAATATAAGATTTTACCATCCTTAACCCATATAAACCTCCAATTATTTTCTTTAGCCTTTGTTTTTGCCATTCACAATAGATGGCGGTTAGTAGCCGTGAGCTGATCTCTAATAACACTAGCCTACAAATTAACATTTTGTTGTTGTAACAGGCTGGTTGACTACATATTCTAAAGGATTTTGGTCCGCTGATTCCAAAAATGATAAAATAAAAAAAATGAAACGAGCCGTTTTCGAGATAATTGTTTTTGAAATTTTTGGCGACTTTACGTTAAGGTCCATCCACTTGAAGAGCTACTACAGCTGACATATGTAACCGATTCGATTACAACTAAGATTAAATTAAAGAGGAAGGATGCAAGCATATTTTTTGCTAACATTACTTTGAAATCTGAAAAATAGTTTAAAAGGTTTTGCTGAAATCGTAACTTCAAAAGAGGAATTTTTTAAGAAAAAAGACAAAAAACTGCTAGATATCTGTATGTAAAAATATGTTCCAGAAACTTTTTTACCCTTTTTATTTTTTATATCAATAGCTTGGACATTTCCCCGAATTTTAAGCCTAATATAAAAAAAAATCTGCACAAAAATGGTTTTTTTGTGCACATTAAAGTGAGTTTAGTGCTTTTCACAAATATCTTGGCAATTGATCGTTATTCACGAAACAGTGTGAGTTTGTACTTGATACAGTGTGCGTTTGTTTGTGAACAAATGTTTTTGGACTTTCCGTGATTTTCATTGCCTAGAAACCCATTAAAATCGGCTTTACTTGGATCCCATTCCCGATGTATGTACTTCATCCTTTTACAGCTATTAGTTCAGATGCAGGTACTTCCACCGTACTTTTTTTACTTTTTAGCAGTTTTTTCTTTTTTACATCAGCCGAAGTTTTACATTGAAGTCGTGTTGTGTATATATAGGTGTATATATAGTTGAGATGTGTGTGCTAAGGTTATGCATAAACTTAATCTTCAGCCTTATTATTGCATGTGCACTTTCTGCTTATTTAAAGCAGAGCAGCTACTTTACATCTACCGGGTATTACTTACGTTAATTTTGGATACCATGTGGATATATACGAGGGGTGTAAATAAAGTAGTTTTCACTTTTCTCGGAAACTACAAAACATAGATCCTTTCGGTTTGAAGCATTCTCTCTAGAATGGATTAGAGAATTTTATGGTCGCAAAAATTTTTATACTTAATACCGTAATTTTTAAAAAAAAATGGCGATCAAAAACTTTTCCGAATTTTTATTCCAAATTTTAACTTTGGCATTAATTTTCTCAAAAACGGTTTGACATAGGAACCTAATTTAAAAAGGATATTAGGAAGCGGATATTTGGCTTTGTAAATCAGCAAGCAAATGTTTTCTAGGTCAAACCATTATTTTTTTCGATGTTAAGTCGGATTTTTATAAAATGGCCCCTCCCGTCTAAACGGGGGGAAATTGACCCTTCCTCCCATACGATTTTTTCTTGTCTCAACCCAACCTACACGTCCTAGTCTTTTGTACCCTCTTATGCGAAACACCCTGTATACTACAAATGGACATGTATACCTTTATTAGGCTAGTCTCAGTACCCCTAGGACGAGCTTTTCATTAGTAGCCTCTGCACAAGGAAGTTCAATGAACCATCATTCCCAGTTTCTGTCCGTAGCAGCACTCTCTGAACTTAAGCTCTTGTTCTTTAGATTTTTCCGTCTCTTCAAAACTTCGTGTGATACCTGTCTGAGCTTTGTTCTCCAAAGTTCTGGCGAGCAACAAGGATCAAGGATTTCAAGAATCTGAATTTGGTTTCAGCTTTAAAGCGCTCCACCAAAGTTCAGACGAGCAACAAGGATCAAGAACTTCAGGAATCTGAATTTTATATAAGCTTTACAGCCCTCCACCAAAGTTGAGAGTAACAACAAGTATCAAGGAAAGTAATTACAATCTTCGAGAACTTACCGCTTGGATCGTTGGTCTCCACAAGAGTTTTAAACGAGCAACAAGGATCAAGGATTTCAGGAATCTGAATTTTATTTCAGCTGTACAACGCTCCATCAAAGTTCAGACGAGCAACAAGGATCAAGGATCCGCTTGGATTGTAGGTCTCCAAAACAGTTTAATTTTTTCACGATCCCAGTTTGCACCATATCCATATTTCAAACATTTTTGGCAATACGGCAAGCTTTTCCGAGTTAGGTATTCTTCGCTGTTATTTGTACATTTTTGGTAATACGGCAAGCTTTTCCGAGTTAGGTATTCTTCGCTGTTATCCTTTTGGAATATTTTTCCTCTTATCTGGTTTACCGAATGTATTGCTGGCTGACGTTTTTTCGTGTTTGCTTGTGAAAATTTTTATTTTTATAGTATTAACCTCCAAATTATCGTCGCTGTTTATTAATTGTTTATTGTTTAATTATTGTTTATTTTTTTTACTTTGTCAGCATATTCACGGTCAACTGCTGCACGCTGGCAATTTGCCGGATCCATGATGTTCAAGGTCCGATCTACTATTCGGAATACTATTCCGATCTACTATTCTACTACTATTTATTATTTAACCGTAAAATATATATAATATGCAGAAGTTTTACTGTCCTAATTTTATTTATTTCAAAACGATATAGTCATCCACTAGCTACTCTTCAACTTTGTTTAAGTAAACAACTAATATTGTTTGAATAATATTTAATACTGAAATTTTTGAAAGCCATTCATCGATTCTATTCGTGTTGTAGCTGGATAAGGCAGAGTTGCTTGCGTAACTTATTTTACTGTTATATAAAAAGAACTAATAATATAAAATGGGTTTGCTAAAGGTGGTTGTGTAAAAACAACACCAAAAAAAAAGGTTTTAAAGGTGGGTAAAGGTTTTAAAATTTATTTTTGTATTTTAAAAAAGTGTTTACTAAAAGTACAATTTAAACTATATTTATTGAAATATAATATATTTGTTTATAATATGGCCAGGAAGGTCTTTTCTCACGTCTAGTAAGTGATTGGTGTGTTGTATCCTGCATCCTCCAGTAGGATACCAGGACAACCTTATGTCCACAAATGTGCCGAAGTTCCCCTTTTTCTATATTGCCACAGGCACTAAATTGCCGAACTTGTGGACCTTTCTCATGTCAGGCAGGAGCGCGGAATTAGACATGGAGTTGAAATAAAACTTTGATAGTTATGTTTCTTACTTTATTGATTATGTTTTCCGTCGCTTGAGTGCTTCACCACCAAATACAATATTTCACAACTACATACATGAATGCTTTACAACTAATATACGACTGCCGCTTTGAATCCAAAAGATGGGTTTTTATATCTTTTGGATTTGTAGTTGGCCCGACTCATTTCCGCATCGATTTTGCAATTATCTCAAAATTATTTTTAGCAATAATTCTTGACAATAAGTTGCGAGTTGTGTTCTTTGAAATGAGCGCGATGTTTCGCTTAGTGGAATGCGGTTGCGTTCGGTTTTATCTAGGCCATAGACTGATGTGAGGTTTAACTTTGTACTTCCGAGTTTGACTATTAAAATGCCGCCTAGAAGTATGTGCTACCACAATGATTCTGATCTACAACAGGTGATTGTTAGGTATTTTAAGTATTTTTAGGAGATCAATGTCCGGAGGTCCGGGACTCAAACTTTGAACATTTATTTGTAGTTTATATATAAAAATATATCCCCTTTTTTATGTCGTAAATCCTTCTACAAGAAGGATCACGGACAATGTTATGTGAAGGACCACGGATAAAGGTGCCACAGGCAGGGATGTGCCGAGTTTGTGGGTTTGATAGAGATCCGGCAGATGTGCCGTAGTTGGATACCGTTACCACATTCCACAGGCAATAAAGTCCCGAATTTATGGACTTTTTCTTTGTCACGAAGAAATTAGACAAGGAGCTGAAATAAAAATACGTATGGAAGTTAATATCCTTACGTTTATTTTCGT
The DNA here is from genome assembly GCA_943737955.2 of Myopa tessellatipennis. Classification (NCBI taxonomy): domain Eukaryota; kingdom Metazoa; phylum Arthropoda; class Insecta; order Diptera; family Conopidae; genus Myopa; species Myopa tessellatipennis. The sequence continues at coordinate 22,775,022 of OX031315.1, forward strand.
TTGTCATAATCGCCTTGTACCTTACTTTCATAAGTTTATTAGCTAGAGGTAAACTTAACTAACTCTTTGAATCTAAAATATTGGTTTATACATCTTTTGGGTTCGGTGTTGGTCACATGATCATTTCTGCATTAATTGTTGCAACTATCTGAAGAATTATTTTTGCTAATAGTGCTTAATAACAAATTGCGAATTATTGCTATTTTTAATTTCGAACGACGCTCCATTAGTGGTTTTATCTAGGCCACATGAATGTGGTCACACGTGTAATTTTGCTTTGATGCTTTACCATTATATTGGAGCCTAAAGGTATGTCAGCATTCGCGTTACGCAGACGTAAACCCTGTTACCGACGTTAAGCTTTAAATATATGTATTTAAGCCCAGAAGTATGTGGTAATAACAACGTTAAGCGCTGAGAAATAAATATACATATACAGTGCGCTCGGGAAAACGTCAACTAGTTAAAACCGCGGGTGTTGACGTTTAACAAATTGTTGACGTTTATGAATGTAGAAACTTTTAATAAAAAACATATTTAAAGTGTGCTTTAAAACGTTTTTATTGACTATAAACTAAAACGAAACATAAACAAATACAAAAAAGGAACAAAAAAGGCTTTCAGCCTAAGTAAAACTAAAGGAACACATTTTAAAAGAGATCAGATTTCACATACTTATACATACTTATGCATCTAAAAAATCTGTTATTTTTTTCTGTTGTCTTTTCCTTTCCAATATTCCAAGCGATTTATTTCATAAAGCAGATCAACTACGAGCTCCATTTGTTGTTGCAGTTCCGAGTTTATTTTTTATTTCAATATGCTTAACGGAATATCTTCCTCCGGATCTGTCTCATTTTCCGTTAAACGCAAAACAGTTTGCCAGCATTTTGCATCTTTGCTAACTTTATTCCTTCTAAAAGCATAACACAATCCCTTAATGTAACAGCTTTCATCGAATCTACTAGATCTGATTTTTTTGCTGCTATCATGGCTAGAAGACTGTTTCTATAATACAGCTTCGTTATTTTAATTGCGTTTTGATCCATTGGTTGGATAAGTGGGGTTACATTCGGAGGAAAAAACATTGCAATTATGTTTCCATCTTCTGTTTTAAGCTCTAATTCACTTGGATGAGACGGAGCATTGTCTATCAGAAGGAGCGCTTTAACTGGCAAGTTCTTTTTTAAACGAAAATCTGTTACCTAAAATTAGAAAATCTTAGCAATTCTGCAGCAGAACAGATATGTATTAACCTGTCGCACAAAGGATTTGTGAAACCAATCGCAGAAAATAGCTGATGTCATCCATGAGGACTTGGAACTCTTGTACTCAGTTGGGCATTTTCAAAATTTTTGAAAACGCGTGGATTTTTTGCCTTCCCAATCACCAAGAATTTAAGCTTATGATTTCCGGAAGCATTAGCACAACATAAAAAAGTAACGAATTGTTTTTCTGTCTTTACGCCTGGAGCAGTCCTTTCGGCACTTGATACGTAAGACTTTTCTGGCAAAATTTTCCAGAATAAGCCAGATTCATCAGCATTGTACAATTGATCATGGCATAGACCCATTTCTTCAATTTTTTGTTCTAGTTTGATTTTAAATGGTTCGACAAGCAAAGGCTGCGAAGATAGCTTTTCTCCAGTTATTTTAAGCAGGCGAACTCCAAATCTTTTTCTAAAACCTTGCAACCATACATCACTTGCGTTAAAAGAACATTTCTTTTCTTTTACTTTTAGATGAATCTCTTTAGCCTTTAGTTTGAGCGCTAATGCATTAACCGGATAATTCCTTTCTCTCTGCTTAACAAACCATTGATACAGGCGCTTTTCCATTTTCGGCAACTCTGATGCTCTTACGGGGCAATTCTCGTTGTCAACTTGACATGAAATTGTCAAGACAAGTTGTCACAGTGCTTGTCAATGCTTTTCAAATTGGTATTCATGTTGTCAATTGACACAGTGAAAGCTCTAATGCAGTAACATGTTGAAAAGCTTAGTGTTACCGAAACCAAAATGTAATTTTTGACATGAAATGTCAAAAGAAAATACGAACGGACTACGGCAGAGCATCTGGCGCACTATGTGCAGTTCATGTCCACCATGTGTGGAATGTGCTGAATATCAAAGAGTATACAATGTATATTATTATTTATTTAAATTTTATTATTTAAATTGTTTATTTATTTATTTAAATTGTTATTTAATTTATATATTATTTGTTTAAAACCTTATCCTGAAACATCTTTCAATGTAAGTAGCACCAAAGAATATGTAATAATATATTTATATTATATATTTATATTATATATTTATATTATAAAATATTTTCATTGAAAGTGTTTCAGGAGCTGGTTTTAATCAAATAATATATAAATTAAATAAGAATTTAAATAAATAACTATAAATAAATTAAAAATAACAAATAAATTTGCTGTTTCTCTTCTGCTCATTTGCTGTTTTGTTCTGAAAATGTAGCTGTCAGCACCTATTTGGCTCTCGACAAAATTGTAAAGAAAAGAGCTTTTAGGTGACAGCCAGAATACGAATATTGACAATTTGCTAAAAATCTGCGCTGTCAACTAAAAGTTGACAACGAGAATTGCCCTTTTAATGTCTTTCTTTAATGTCTTTCTTTTTCCCGGACCGGAAAGTGTGTTATTATTTCATTATTATTAGATTAGTATTCATTAGTATTACAGTCCAAAATTTTATTTTTTTCATTTTTATCTTGCTAATTGTTGAGTTTGAGATACCATATTGCTTTGCTAAAGCTACCGCACTTGAACCCTTTTCTAATAAATCCAAAATATTTGCCTTTTCTTGTAATTTAAGCACTTTCGGTTGTTTTGAGCACATTTTGGTAATGTGATACTTACGAGAACCAAAAAGCAACTGAACATAAAAAAGACAACACATAGAGATGCAATTTTTTTCTATTCTACGTACTTATAAGAGAAATACCCAACTTTCTGAACTAATTTCATAAAATAAATGTGTATGTGATCAAAACTGTATTTTAACTGTTGCTAAATTCAAAATTTTGGTTCATTTAAAGTTGACGTTTTAGAGCTTTGTGGTTTGGTTGACGTTTTAGAGTAGACAATGTAAAAAATTAAGGGTTGACGTTTTGGGATGTTGACGTAAACTAGTGTTGACGTTTTCACGAGTGGACTGTATTTCATAATATATTTTCAAATATACATAACTGTATTTCTAAGTTAAAATTTCAGTTCCTTTTGCTGTAGACCGTTTCCGTAACTTCTATCTTATAATTTTTATCGTTTCCTGTTCGAGAATTGAAGTCATAGTCACGTCATCACTGGCAATCAAGTTAGTGAGTTTTTGAGTACGTTCAGTCAGAATGGCCAACATAACTTTAACTCGAGTTTTAATCAAATTACAATATATATTAGTATAATATGGCAACTTCGAATAAGTTTATATGTATGGGATCGTTTTACGAATATTTTTCCGTTTTGTTTAATTAATTGTTTTACCTTTTAGGTTAAGAAGAAGATGTTATACTCCAGTTCCTTCGACGCTTTAAAGAAATCATTAGTTGGTGTTCAAAAGTATATTCAAGCAACAGACTTATCGGAAGCCTCCCGAGAGGCTGTGGAAGAAAAACTTCGTGCCACCGATCGTCAGTAACCGGCTAAAAATCATTTATAAACATTCTCAACGTATAAAAATATTCTCATAACAGCATATATAACTTAAGATATGTTTTATATTATATTGTTATCATATAAATATTCAGTAAAGGGAATTTAAATTTTTGGAGCGTTTTTTTTCTCAGATAGAGAAACTGGTTTGGATTGGACAGTTTTCTCTACGCGATCTGTCACTTGTGCTCTGAACTCTTTAATAACACTAGACTACAAATTAACATTTTTTTTGTAACGGGTTGTTTGTCCACATATTCTAAAGGATTTTGGTTCGCTGATTCCATGGCGACTTTACGTTAAGGCCCATCCACTTAAACTTTCTTGGTGCGCGATAGTGCTTTTCACAAATATCTTGGCAATTGATCGTTATTCACGAAACAGTGTGAGTTTGTACTTGATACAGTGTGCCTTTGTTTGTGAACAATGTTTTTGGACTTTCCGCGATTGTCATTTCCTAGAAACCCATTAAAATCGGCTTTACTTCGATCCTATTCCCGATGCATGTACTTCATCCTTTTACCGCTATTACTTCAGATGCAGGAACTTCCACCGTACGTTTTTTTAATTTTTCGCAGTTTTTTCTTTTTTGCATCAGCCGAAGTTTTACATTGAAGTCGTGTTGTGTTTTTCAACTGATTTGTCGAGTTGATACCGTAGAAGTATTTAAAGCTTCTGAAGAACTTTCGCTTTGTCTTACTAAACTCGGACATATAGAAACTGGCAGAGATGCAGAATGTGCTATTGGCTTCGTTACTGTTGCAACATCAGCGTGGTTTATGCGAACATTTTTAGCCCTAGCAATCCTATTACATTTAGTTAACCGTAGAGCTACCCTAGAAAAATATTCATAATCCTACCCTGAAGTTTAGATTTCTACACCCAAAGGGGATCTATTGTATATAGAGAAGAAATATTTACAATATTTTTTCACAATGTTTTGTTGTCTTTACGTACTAGTTGTATATAACATAAGCATTTAATGCTGATTTATCAAGCATATTGCAAAAGACTGCCATGTTTTGACAATTCCTTCGTTGAGCTTCGGCTTTCTTGAATGGTATCTGTTGGTGTGTTTTCAAGCGTTCTGCGAAGGAAGAATTACCTTCTGCTGCTGCTTTTAGGAAACTCATAGCATTGTAATGCTTCCACTTTTCCCCCCTTCCTTAAACCACTGCCGAATCCTGTAATCCGAAACCGTTTTGTTGACGGTATCGACTCCGCCCTTTGTTTGGGTGTAAAATTTTATTATTTGAGGTAATTTCTTACTGTCATCTCAGAGAATTTCTCCTGAATTATTTAAGGTGATTTGGAGGACAGTACATTAATTTTTTCTGCCAATACAACATCTGGGTAGTGTTTGGGGTGAAAGCAAAAGACGAACTGTAAAGTGCTGACTTTTTGCATTTTAACCCATTAAGTACCAAATTTTGTTTACGGTTTTTGGTATATGGACGATGAAGATAACCTTAAGATAACCTTAAATTGTCAAGTTATGAAAATCAAGTTGTCAAATGTATTTTTATTAAGTAGAATTGTATTTATTGAGCATTTATTGAGCATTGTATTTATTCCCAAATGGGAAAGTTGGGACTTCAGTGTTACAAAAGTTCTTAAGAGGACAACGTTCTGTTATGACACAAAGGAAAGCAATTAACGTGCATTCCACGGTTACAAGCACACCTTTTTTGTTTCCCTTCTACTGTTCTGCAAGCTTCCATGGTTTCAAATTTAGTTTTTAAATCTTCTTTTGCGAAGTTACAGCGTTCACCCGATGAAAACAGTTTTGCATAAGTGGCTTCCTGTTTCCGCCACGTAGGAGTGTGAATTTGATCGAAAGCGCTGTCATTCTGCTTCAAGTTTTCGTAATTTTGGAGAAGGAACATATTCTTTATGAGCTAGTTTGAGTGTACCTTTCGTTATGTTCTGAATCTCGAATTCTTGTGGGCTTTCCGTTGTGGTATGAAACTCTAGTTCACCTGGGACTTTTTCGGGAAGTTCGTGTTCAAATATAACATCGTCATCAATATCTTCGTAATCAGTGTTTTCATCAAGTTCTGGGGGTACCTGTGCAATGTCAATTGTCTCATTCTCCTCAACACCCTCCTCCACCAATAATTCTGCCAAACACTCTTCTATTTCTTTTAAAGTCAAAGCTCTTTTCATTGACATTATTATTATTTTATAGTACAGAAATGTGAAAGAAAGAAAAGTTAAATTTTGTGTTGAAGTCTCATTGGACCAATGTTCCCAATTGTGAACATTAGCAAATACGCCAATGTACTATGAAACGATAGAATAATTCTACTCATTTAGTTACTTATTTTATAAGGCATTAATTAGAAAAATTAATATAAATATGATACGTTTATGATATGAAATGATATGTTTATTTCAATTTTTCAATTTCAATTTCAATTTATTTCAATACAATTAACGCACACTAAGATCGAAATCTTTTCTAGTGCCTCAGCGTACAAACTTAATTACAAGGCAACAAATGAATAAACGTAAACTAACAAACAATAAATAAAAATAATAAATATACAAATATAACAATAATAAATAATAATAATAAATACTTATAAACTAAGGACATTAAAACCACGACAAATGTGACAAACTTAATAACAATGAAAATTAAAATTGAAAACTCAAATAGAAGTAGAGGTATAAGCAGAAGTATAAGAATATAAGAAATACAGCGGAAATTAGAACATAAGAGAAAGATATAAAAGAGAAAGTAGATTTTTATACTCTGGTTAAGAAGTAGTGAGATAGGCAACGACAGCGTGCTTGAAGCGACCCCGTGAAGAAATTATCTTAATATGCGAGGGAAGTGAATTCCAAAGTCTGATGGTGTGAACGAAGAAGAATCTGCTACTGTTGAGGAAAGTGTGTCTAGGGACTATAAGATTCAAACCTCTAGATGATCGAAAAAAAACAAGTTTTACATATAAATATGGAGGATTGCGGGTATATATTAGCTTATGTAAAAACATGATGTTAAGGATGCGAAGGTGTGTACATAAGCCACATCCCAAAACACCTTCACTGATGAGCGAAACATGATCGAAGCGACGGATTGCAAATACATACCTAGCACAAGCGTTGAATGCCACAAGAAGCTTATGCTGAGACTGTGAGTCAAGTTGACTATAAACTACAGCAAAATAGTTGATATGTGGCATAATCAGTTGCTTAACAAGGCGGCATCGCGTCTCACATGGCGTATAATACGCAGAGCTACGCAAGCACCTAAGTATCCCATAAATTATACCCACAACGCAGTTGACATGGTCAACACATGTAAATTGTGAATTAAGTATAATGCCGAGATTCTTAGCCCTGCTGACTAAACTCAATTGCGAAGAACCCATAAACAAAGGCGGAACATCACCAAAGTTGCTATACTTTCTTAGGATAGGCAAAACTTTCGTCTTAGAAGGATTAATGCATAAATTATTGGCAGCTGCCCATCTGTTGATTGAAGATAGGTCACAATTCAGTCTATAGCACAAATCCTCCAAGAGATTTAGAGGCCTCGATAAATAAACTTGAATATCATCGGCATAAGCATGTAGCGATGAATACTCACACACAGAGAACACATCATTAATGAAAATGGAGAACAGTAAAGGACCCAGGACTGACCCCTGAGGGACTCCTCTAGTGACTAGCTGAGGGGAAGACATTTTGTTTCCAATTTTTACACGCTGGATCCTGCCATCAAGATAGCTCACCAATAATCTAACTGCGCTAGTACTAAAGTTAAAAAATGTAGTAAGCTTGGTGCAGAGCAAATCGTGATCCACAGTATCAAACGCCTTCGAGAAGTCAATAAAACAGAGTAAAGTTAAGAAGTCTTGGTCATAAAAAGCCCTAATGTCATCTGTAATTTTTAATACCGCTGTCGTACAACTGTGACCAGTTCGAAAGCCGGATTGCAGAGGAGATACTAGATGATGTAAATCAATATACGCAGACATTTGGGAATACATAATCCTTTCAAGAATTTTACCTAACACAGGCAGAATACTGATAGGCCTAAAGTCTGTAGGCTTATCTGCAGATGAAGTCTTCGCAAGAGGAATAATTGTTGCAACTTTCAACAAGGTGGGAAAAGACGAGCATGTTAAGCAGTGATTGATAATATGCGTTAAGGGAGCAATAATGAATGGTAAAGTTAACTTAATGAACCTAATGGACAACCCATCAGCACCTACCGCATTAGAAGTAATTTTAAGTACGTTGTTAACTACATCATTCTCACAAACAGTAGAAAACGCAAAGGAAGTAAAAGGTAGAGGATTAAAGACAGTTGGTAAGCCATCACTCGTAGAGGAGTCAGCAGGATTGCAGCCGCCACTGTTTAAGAAAAACTCATTAAGAACATCAGGATCCAGCTCACAATATTGTATATAAATTCTCACAGATAAGTTTTGTGTTTGCTTTTACTTCACACGCTGCTTTAAACGCTTTCTCGTCACGGTCGTACGTTGTATTCAAATAACGGTACTCTATACTGACAGCTAGTGATGTTACAAAATAGTTATCGGTACCGATTACCTACCTACAGGGTGATTCGTAGGCGCTATAGCTAAAAATATGATTGTTGGCGGTGGTAGTTATGACAGGCCTCTTTCGCAACACATTTGATGCTTGGCTCCGGCCTTTTGATGGAAAAGGTGTACTCAAAACAGTACCATCTTTAGACGTGAACAACGAATCACAATCTAAGTTATCCTCTGATTCTTCATATTCCACGGAATCATCATCAGAAACGTTATAAGATAGCTATAGTTCTTCCTTAACCATTTGGTAATCTTCCCAAGGAAAAATCTACTTCATTTTCACTTTCTAACAGAATTTCTTCAATTTCTTCACACAAATATTTTGGTCATGCAATTTTGATCAACTGAAACTTAAACTGCACAACGAAGCAAGGTCACATCAATTAAAGCATGCGAACAATAACGGCAAAAACGACGGTTGCGATTCAAAACGAATGCGGTTTACACGAGTGTAGTTTTCTACACCTTAGGGCGTTATACTGAAGTTTTTAAATATCTTAAATATGTTAATCAATATTACATTGTCATTCCCCGATTTTAGCTCATATTTCGTAATAAAACACTGTAACAATATAATTTTGAAAAACACAACACGACTTCAATGTAAAACTTCGGCTGATGCAAAAAAGAAAAAACTGCGAAAAAGTAAAAAAACGTACGGCGGAAGTACCTGCATCTGAAGTAATAGCGGTAAAAGGATGAAGTACATGCATCGGGAATAGGATCCAAGTAAAGCCGATTTTAATGGGTTTCTAGGAAATGATAATCGCGGAAAGTCCAAAAAAAAAAAAATGTTGCGCTCCAGCTGGCAGCAACATTGAGGTTCCTTGCAGAGGGTGGCTTCCAAAGAGCCGTTGGCAAGGACGGCTATGTGGGTCTAGGTCGAAGCACGGTTTCAAAGGTTTTGGCACGATTGCTCAACAGTTTAGAAACCACAATTTGTCCAAAGTGGATAAAATTAAGAATGCTTGTGATCACGAACAATTGGAGTCAAAAGTGAATTTTTTTGAAAAATATAGCATTCCTGGCATGTGTTGATGGCACGCACATAGAAATTTTGAAGCCACATAAGGAACACTCATTGTTATTTAATAGAAAAGGATACTATAGCATCAATGCGATGATTGTAAGTACTTGTCACAATTGTGTTCGCAATTAATGCTCTCTGCTTTTCGCTAGATATGTGATTATAAGATGATAATCAGAGCAGTTGAGGCGCGTCAGCCAGGATAAAGTAATGATGCTCTAATTTGGAGCGTAAGTAAAGCTCGCCAATATTTTCAACAATTGCATGAAAATGATGAGCGAGGATCATGGCTGTTGGGTGATGCAGGTTATCCACTCGAGCCTTATCTGCTTACACCCTACAGAGTTCCAGAGTATGGTTCAGCGCAGCACACATTTAACCAGAGACATTCGGCTACACGCAATATTATAGAGAGAACTAACGGCGTACTAAAAAGTGTTTTAGATGTCTAGCCCGACCGCTCCAATATCAACCAAAAAAAGTAGTGCAAATAATCAATGTATGCTGCGCTTTGCACAATATTTGCCTACATTACAGAGTACCAGAAGTAGAAGATTTTGTCAGTGATAAATGATGACATTCCGGAAAATGCAACATCAATGAAATTGCCCTTAATTTGTTATGAAATCAATATGATGAAGCTGACATTCCGGAAAATGAAACATCAAGTCAAGATGCAATAAATATTAGGGATGAAATTGCCCTTAATTTATTATGAAATTAATAGAATTAAACAATCAATTAAACAATATTTTTCTCTCTATACATCAGTTTGTGATCTTTTATTTCGTTTACATTTTAGCTTCTGCTCCTCTAGTTCTAACCTTTGTTCTTTTCATTGATGTTTCTTCTTTTCTCAGTTCTTCCATTCGAAGGTGGTGGCTGTATCATCTAAAATGTTCTTGAGTGAATTACACACTTCGCTATTTATTCACGAATTTTCTTTAGAAACTTCTATGAAATAAAATATTTCATAGATTCTGTTTGTTTCTGCATGCATTGCTGCAGGCAATCATTTAGGGTACTCGTGTTCTTACGAGTTCGTGGTGTTCTCAAGCAGGCTCCGCTGGGGTTTTGTATCCCTTCCTCCTGTTCAGTCTCCTCGACTGAGACTCCGTAATCAGTTGTGGATTCAATACCCTCAACAACTGTATAAATGCCACAGATCTGGGCAATTTTATCTTCAGTGTGATTGAGCACATATTGGTTGAAGATACCGCCACCCGTGGCATTGTTTTCTCTACGATTGTGTGCCACTTTTTTTTTTCCAAACCTGCGCATAAAAATTACGAAATGAAAACAATTGCTTCGGCATACATATTGTTTGTGTGGGGGATGTATGCACAGATAAGCGCAACACACCGATATATAATATATAAGATAATATAAGAGTAAGAGTGACAGGTGGAATAAAAGACCCACCGGTGTTCGGGGTTGACGAGGTGTCGGTGAAGTCGATGATGGTAAAGATGAGGTTGGTGGTTGTGTTGATGGTGCGGTGTGTATGTGGTGATGAGGTGATGGTGATCGTGGTGATGGTGATTGTGGTGATGGTGATCGTGGTGATGGTGATCGTGGTTATGATGGTTGTGATGGGGTGGTGGTTGTGTGGATGATTTGGATGTTGATTGCGTTCGTTCGGGGAATGTCGGAAAATACTCGCGTTACACAATATAAAAAAGGAAGAAATCCACGTCGCGATCGTACACGAAAGGTAAGCGTCAGTTCAAGCCACGAAAGTAAAGGTAAAGTTGGGGGCGGAAGTCATCAAAAACTCATTGACCTGTCAAGAGTTGTCAGGTCGCAGTTCGGGAGGTTGGCTTCGCTGACCGACGTGCAATGCGTTTGCATCTACAGGGGAGTAGATGGCGCTGCTTTCTCTGGGAGGGCGAAAGAGCAGCGCTGGGGTATGCGGTCGAGTCAGAATGAGTGTTTGGCGTAAACACATATATTTTTTGATTACTTTCTTCCAACCGGAATCTTTATGCGGTGGGCCGTGGCTATTCAGCGCTGAAGCCAGGTTCTTCCACGACTCGTTCACCTTCGCCTTATCGTCTTTAATAAAGCCTTTCGCGGTGGGCCGTGGCTATTCAGCGCTGAAGCCAGGTTCTTCCACGACTCGTTCACCTTCGCCTTATCGTCTTTAATAAAGCCTTTCGCCAAAGCCTCATTTTCCTCCATAAATTTTATTAATACTTCGTCCTGATTTTTATTTTTGTGTTTTCCCCTAAATGCAATAATAATTTCTAAGCCTTTTTTTGTTTAACTGCATTTGTTTTACTTACATTTTTTTCTACGTCTTCATTTCACTTTGACAAGAACAGAGCGAATTGAAAATCTCTTTTTTTTTGTGAATTCGATTTCTAGAACACTCAAATTCATTTCGAAATTAGTTCGAATACGGGGTGAAATTGAAAAGTAAAAAAGGTATTGTAGAACGCCAAATGTGAAATTGAAATCGATTTCGTGTAAATTTTTTGTGAAAGTGAAATGTGGAACCTGCCTGCTTATTTATTTCTGTTTTCTTTGCGATTTTATTCATTTTTGGTTTTTATTTTCGTTTCTGACCTTTAATCAGTTCATATATAAATACAGCGTATTTAGAATACTTCTCAAGTTGACTTTCACGTCACAAAGTTCATGCACTTCAAAGCTGGAATCTTTGTTTTATTGCATTCCAAATTCCTAGTCGCATAATCAGACTGAAATGGCTGAAATGGGCTCATCTCATGTGTTTGATCAGCTGGTGAATATGGATTTGGACTGAGAAGATTTCTCGTGGTGCTGAGGTTGATATTGCACGTCGCACAGTGGGCTGATTTTTGCAGAAGGCGGCAAAAAATCTATAACTTTTGAACGCGTGTGAATATTTCAACGAGGTTTTTTTTGTCACATATATCAAACTTTTAGCTTTCGGCAGACACTTTGATGATAAAAATCGAGTGATAATGACAAGAATAAATAAGGTTTGAATCCAACTAAATCTTTGCAAATAAAACAGTTATGGATATATTTAATTTGAAGAACACTTTATTTGAAAAATTTCATTAAATTAAATTAATTTTCTAAAAATTTTTTTCCTCGACTAGGTTAGGTTAGGTTAGTTAGGCTGTCCCTAAGGACACACTTAGACCGCTGGGGCCCATTGTGATGCCATATGGATCTCCCCCCCCCAAGACTCAGCTCAGCCACCCCGAGCTGTTTATATAACGACTCAGACCACCTATCTTGAGGGGTATCATTTCACTGAGGTCATTATAGAGAAAGGCTCCCATGAAAGGCTCCTTTCCTCGACTAAATTCGGGGTTATTTTAATTGCTTTCTTTGATGAAAGAATGAGTCCTTTATGGTTTCTTGAGAAATCGTTTCATTGACAATGCTAAGTTTGCGCCTTCGGGATCGTTCAGATCATTCCTCAAGGGGCTTAGCAGGACGTCCCTTTGGCTGGTGGTGTTTTCAATCAAATTTTCTTTTTCAAACACAAGTTCATTTTCGAACCAAGTGTGGAAACGTTGGAACATTCTCTCTTTTTTTCGGCAAGCATCCTTGTACCGCTTTTTTAAGTTATCTAGGAAGCCTTTTACTTTTCTCTTATGTTCACTATACTCTTCGTCATAACTTTGAAGAAAATATGGATCCTTCGTTATATGACAGACGACATTTTCGTCCTCCTTCCGAACAAAATAAATGTCAGCAAGATCTTTGTATGTGAACTTGGCCATTGATCCAAGAGTAATGTGGAATGAATCTATTTGTACCCGTTTAAATACTCTTCCAGAATCCAATTTCTAGTCATAAAGTTAATGATCATAAAATTAATTTCAGTACATGCATATACACATATACATATTTATGCTTTTGACTACCTACCTACAATTCTTAAAATATATAGCTATATAGTTATATATTTATATAGTTATATACATATATAGTTTGGGCTTCCTGTCTACTACTAGCGAATCTGTTACCTGTTGATATTACCTAAGAAGTTAAAAGGTCATATTTCTATTTTAATTAAACAGCAATTGTGACGTTTAAAAGTGCCTTTAATCTATACCTGTTGAGCACTTTTCACCCTTAAGAAATGCTTTTAACATAAAAAGATAACGAACCGTTGTTTTCACAAATTTGCCGACTTTGCCTCGTATAAAATGGTCTGCAGCCGCAACTCACCGCAGCCAAGTTTGGTATGGTTTTTATAGGAAAGTTCCCTCTATCTGAAAATCTAAATTTCGTTCTGACGTTGCTTGATGTTTAGAAGTTATACTCTAAAAACTCTAAGATTTTCTTATATTTTGGTCTTTTCTTTAAAAAATTATGTTAAAAAAACCGTTGCACATAGGAGCATTATCCAGACTGCCTTCAAATACTAATATAGCAAGGTTTTATGTAAAAAAGGTTTTATGTTTTTTTTTTTTTGCAAGGAAATCAGCTAATTTGAACAAACGACGGAAAAGTGATTTTTACACTACTCTGTTTTTAGTGAAAACATTAAAATAGACACATAATTTTTGGGCCCACTAGGGGTGAGGTATCTACTTTCATAAGAAATAATCAATCTTAAAATCGGTGATAGTGAAAAAAATGATTTTTGGCCGCCTTTTTAAAAAATCAGCTCACTGTGCGTCGTACAGATGCCAGATCTACATAAGTCAACACATACTAATGGCATTCAGGCTGGGAAAAGCGATCTGGTAGTAACTGAACCAATTGAAAACGATATTTACCTCGCATTTTGCCCCAAACACAGGTGAGGATGCATGCACATATAAATTCTTGGTCTTGTGGACACCTTCATAACTGTTATACATATATCACATTTTAACTCTATTCCTGACATGCTGTGACTTTGGATCACACTTTATGCTGAAATTGCTATAATTTCCAAATTTCAACAAATTTTGACTTGAGGGTCGCAATACATTTTTTATCTGTATTATTTTAATTAAAAAATCATACAAATTCTTTGATATTTTGTTTAGTTAAATTTTTTTATTAAATAATACATAATATGGCGTAAACTGGTATAAACTTTTTATGTGACGCATATATGTGCATATACTTTTATATATAGCTATTGCGTAAAGGTCTTAAGTAAAACCAAAGAATATACAATATATAGAAGGCGCAAAAAATCCAAATCAAAATACCGACAGACGTAAACACATGATTTTGTATTGTAAAGGAAGCAAAAGAAGTCAAATTCCCTTCTTCCCTCATCCCCTGCTTTTAACCGTAATTTCATCGTTTCATTCTCACCTCCTTTGACATACAAGATTTCATCGCTCAACTCTTCTTACGCATAATCATTTATGAACGAAAATGAATGAATGAATTTATGAATAAAAACAAATCTGATTTGTATTTATACAAAAACAAAGCAATGGCAATGAGAAGCAAATAACAAGAAATCGCCACGAAGTTATCAAACAATGAGAAGAGAGTAGAGAGAATGTGAAGCAACACAAAAACCTACTCAATGTTGCGCAACATGGACGTACGGCTACGTCCACGAAACAAATTTTGCTGTTCAAAAATTCGTATGAGATGCGCCTTCTACGAGTATATATTGTATATTTTTTGGTAAAACCTTTTTGCAAAAACATTTGCATTTGCTTCATTTTTCGATGAAGATGCTATAAACTTCAAATAGTCAAACATACTAACGTGAATGCAACTGAGTATGCAGGTCAGTCCTGGAAGCCAACAGATGCTATAGAAACTCGTTCTTATATTGGCTTATTGTTAGAAGCAGGAAGGCAAAAACGAGACCGAAGTGATAACGAAGAATTTTGGGAACCAATATTTGGTAGAGCACTGTTTCGTGCTTGTATGCCAAAAAACAAATTTGTTGCTTTATCGTGATATTTACGATTAGATGACAAATTAGCAAGATCCTTTCGGAGATCCGAAGACAAATTTGCACCATTTCGGGATTTGTGGAATATGCTAAACAAAAGTTTTAAGAAGTACTACATGCCTGGGAAAACCTAGCAATTCCGGAGTTTCTTTCCGGCACCATCAAAATCTGATAAGTATGGTATAAAATATTTGAAATAGATTTGCGACAGTTTAACCAGTTACCCACTACATGGAATTCCATACTTAGGAAAGGAGGTTCGTAACAGAACTACCAATTTAGCACAGGCGTTGTTGAAAAATTGTCTGAGCCCTATGAAAGTTCGAACAGAAATATAGCTTTTTATAATTATTTTACAAGTTATGAGGTGGCAGCGAATTTACTTACAAATCCATGTCGAGAAGTCAACAGCAATCTGTTCGGTTTTCGAATGACCATGACGTTAGTGATTTGTGTACCACACAGAAATAAGGCCGTGGTGTTGCTTTCCACAATGCATCATGACATTGGCATTGATAAAAATAACGTCAATAAATAAATCCTTATTATAACTCAAGAAAGGGGATGTGATACATTCGATCAAATGTGTCACGCCATAAAACGAAAAACTCGAAGCTGGCCAGTTGCGCAATTCTATAATTTGATTGATGCAAGTGGAATCGCTGCGGTAGTTGTATGGCTCTCATTATACCCAGACTGGAACAAAACTAAACAAAACACGTAGAAAATTATTTTTAACGGATTTAACGTTGGAATAAGTCATGCTCTATATAAAGCGAGTAAGCCTAATTAGTCTGAAAAAAACAAACACCTCCGGTATAAAAGACGCCTTGCAAATTGCATCGATAAGTGTGGTTAGTCCAATTGCAGTACCTCTACCGCCAACTCATGTTGGTCGACGATGCACCAGGGTTTTCTAAAGTTTTATTCAGGAAGATTATATATTTAACAATATAACCATATTTTGCCTGTGTAACCTAAAAGTGGGCAGATCAATTAAAATTGGTAGCATACAGCGTAATATGCTCCCATAGACGAATACCATAAAGAAACCTTACAATTTTATTAAAAATTAACTCAATCTTCCTGTGCTGTCCTAGCCACATTCCAGAATAAACCTCAATGTAGTATGTCAGATGGAATATGAGGACAGCAGGAACCACTATATGTTTAACTTGAAAAGGAAGATACATATCTAAGCTATAGAGTTTCCTTAAAGTATAGCAAACGTTGGAGTCCAGGATATTAATGTGTTCCTCAAAAGTCAACTTACTATCAAGGGATTAGTATCCATCCACTCATAGACATTTTAGAGCACTAAATTTATAGTACGTTCAAGCAGATTACTTGACAGGTCACAAAAATTTAGCTGTATATCATCAGCAAAGGTATAGGATGTATTCAAACGAGGATCAAAGACATAATTTAGATAGAGTATAAAAAGTAGCGGCTCAATTACTGATTCCTGCGGCACACCAGATACACTCCGTACCATTAAGAGATACAAATTGTTTGCTATTTGTAAAGCACTAGGAGATTAGTCTACAAGCAGAGCAGTGTAGGGCATTATTCGAATAAATTATTATTCAAATAAGAATAACGAATAAAAATGTATTTGTTACTTTTTATTTGTTATTCGTTGTTGTGGATTTATTCATTTATTCCTTATTTGAAAAAATTACAATAATTTATTATTATTATTCGTTATTCTTTATTCGAAAGAATATAAATCAGCTTGGCTAGACGCAGTATCATTTGATGCGGTATCACTCAGTTCGTTGGAGAGAGAGATGGGGATGAAAGAGAAAAGTCTACACTATGGTATCAGTTGTAGAGAATTTGTGATACCAACATAGACCCTGCTTCTCTCGGTATCACTTACGCACATAAGTAAGGAGTTGTCAATGTGTCGGCCATAATGAATTCGAACGGTTGCAAACGAAGTGGAAAAAATTCTCTTTTTCGGAGAAATTTCGTTTATTTGTCCCATTTGCCTTATTTTAATATCAATTCACGAATAGTTCAAAAACAATGAAAAAAAAGGGGGAAAAGATTAGGCGCTTCTCTAAGTAACCAATGTTGTTGTTGTTCTTTCTGGCGTACATTACAATTAGGAAAACATTAATTAAGGGAAAAAAATACTAAAAACGTAAAATTTTATTTTTTCATATCATAGTGGTATCTCGTAAAGTTTAACAGATATAGGCCTGTAATCTAGAAACATTAAAGGGCTATAATTCCGGAACTACATGAGAGCAATACAAATTATTGTTGTTAGGGTCAGCGGCAGAAACAACAACAACATTGGTTAGGACGAGAAGCGCCTAATTATTATTAATATTTTTAAATAAATTAACTATTTTAAAAAAATTTCACAACACAACGATAAATTAAACTAAAATTTTAATATGGGATTTTGAAAAATTCTATTTTTCCTTTACGCATAATATAATAAATGTGGTAACTACGGCCAACATTTTGATATTCAGTAAATTTCACACATACACTGACAACATGTTTACGGCTTGTCAAACTAAATGTGATACCACAGTGTTTAGCCATGGCTGGTATCATCATACCAGTAGTGATACCGTATCAAATGATACTGCGTCTAGCCAAGCTGAATAATCAATGAAAAAAGTTTTAAATAAAAACTTTATATAAAATATAGAAAATTGAACAAACTTGAAAATTAAAAATTCAAATTTAATTTGGAAGAAGTAGCTGGTAAGTTCTACAATTATCACACTAACATTTTACTGCTTTACTTTACTCCACCAGTACCTATGTATATAATCAGCAGAAAGCAATGCAATTGGAGGCAGTGTATCATGCATGTTATCTGGTAAGTTTTTCAAAATCATACCAGATCCAGAAAGGTTCGGCTCCAACCACATAACGGATTTATGCATGAAATGCCAGCCGAAACATATAGATATAAAGGGATGTAAAAACTTGACATGAAACTTAATTTCTCACCTAAAACGGCAGCGTGAAGAACAAGCTATGGAAGAGTACCGCCTTCTTAGAAAAAGAAATGCAACACAACCGAAAATGAAACTCAGCGGGACACAGAACGGAGGGAAAATTGTCCAGAAGATGCACAACAGCTCTAAACGAACGCATTGTAAAATTAGTTGTAGATTCAGTAATACCCTTGAAAGTAGTGAAGAATCCCTACTTCTAAGAAATTGTAGAAAGTGCATTCTCGACGCCAACTTGGTCGAGAAATCAGCAGCCGTTATAACCAGTAGTGGGTATATGTACCTTTTTTCGCAAGGTAGCGACTGCGCTGTCCGGTGGAGCGTGCGGTGTGGTGCGCTATGTGTAGGAGTGACAAAGGCCTATATGGATATGTCAGAGTAAGTGAGAAGAAGATAGCTTCTGCCTGTAGACTGAAGCGCTGTTTTGAGCGGGCCATGTCACACTTGTAATCATGATGTGTGTATCACTCTCGTTGATTGGTTAATTCAGGGTAATGTGTTATGTGAACCATTGTGGTAAAAAGTGGGTGGTTGGAAATGGGCGTGTCAAAAATGGCCGTAGGAGGAAGGGGCGTGGCAAAACGGACAGACAGACAAACAGACGGACATACATACATACATAAATATAGACCGACAGACAGACATACATAGCTCGGCGTGCTGACTGTTGCGAGTGTGGTGTGCCCCTCTGCCTTGATCTCTGCCCGCCTGTGTATCGTTTGTGGTACTATATATTGTTGTTGTTCTGAATATGCGTAGCGTTGTTGTTGGAAAATATTTGTTATTGCTCCCATTTAATTGCTTTTCGTCATTTTGCTATGTGGTTCTTGTAGATTTAGTAAATGAGTTATGGGCATTTCAAGTGTTAAGATTGCCTTGCGTCCACACATATTGTATATACAATTATTTCAATCTCGGAATTGGAGTTCACACTTTCGGTACTTTCTGTTTACAAATATTTCTCAGAATAAAAAGTCGTAAATTAGAATCATAATGTAAGCAAACCCAACTGGTTCACGACTAAAATTAATTCAATCTGTAATAGACTGTTTTAATAGGAGTATTGTTTATGTTCAGTACAGATGGATGGTGGATGCAAATGCAGATGGCTGGGTAGTAGTTTTGCTATGTCGTTGTTGTTGTTCTTTTTTCTTGATCTCACTGGACTTTTAGAAATTTTTGTTTTTACACAGAATCATAATGTAGTCAAACATCCGTGAGCATAAAATTAGCTCCAACGATAATAAAGACTCAATTGTTAAAATGTCGCCAAAGAGTAAAGATATAATTTTTAATAAAAGAAAATTGTTCTCAAAGTTACAGTTTTAAAGAGTTTTAAAATAAAAGAAAAGTTGTTAATTTTTCTAAAAAAAAAATAAGGTGAAAAAGTTAAATATAGTATTTAAAAAGTTAATAAAATATAAACAAATTATATTGGGACTACAAATGGAAAATCGCCGTTTTTTTTTTGAAAATCAAGTTTATTACGGAAATATGGCTATAGGCTTATTCTTCAAAGAACTGTCCATCGTTAGCCACAACTTTCCCATCTTTCTGGCAGCATACGGATTCCTTGTCGAAAAAATTGTTCGTCTTTTGAGGCGATCCACAAATCGACCCAATTTTTAGCCTCTTCGTAAGAACGGACGTGCTGCTCAGCCAAGCCATGCGTCATCGATCGGAATACGTGGTAACCCGATGGAGCAATATCTGGAGAATACGGCGGGTGAGGTAGGATTTCCCATTTTAGCGTTTCCAAGTATGTTTTAACTGTTTGTGCAACATGAAGCCTGGCATTGTTAATTTGTAAAATCACTTTGTCGTGTCTCTCAACATATTGCGGCCATTTTTCCTTCAATATTCTACTCAAACGCATAGTTTGTGTTCGGTAAAGAGATCCTGTGATGGTATCACCTGGTCGCAATAGCTCATAATATACTACGCCGAGCTGGTCCCACCAAATACACGGCATGAGTTTCAAGCCATGGTTGTTTGGCTTGGCCGTCGAGACTGATGCATGGCCACGATGCCCCCACGTTTTTCGCTTTGGATTATCGTATTGAATCCACTTCTTGTCGCCAGTTACAATACGATGTAAGAAACCTTTCCTTTTTTGATGTTGGAGTAGCTGTTTGCACATGAAGAATCATCGTTCAACATCTCTCGGCTTTAGTACGTATGGCACCCAATTTCCATGCTCTTGGACCATTCCCAAGCATTTCATTCGATGTGAAATTGCTTGTTGACTCACTCCCAGTGAATCAGCAATCAGCAAGTTCTTGTTGCGTTTGACACGAATCTTCATCCACACACATTCACATCCACATCTTCATTCCACACGTTCCTCCAATTCTGTGTCTTCAAACTTTTTCACTAGTCCAGGATGCTCTTTGTCTTTCACGCTAAAATTATCACTTTTGAAGCGCTGAAACCATTCACGACACGTTCTTCCACTAATAGAGGCCTCACCATAAGTATCTGCAATCACTTGATGTGCTTCAGCTGCAGATTTTCTTGAATTAAACTGAAATAGTAATATCTCCAGCAAATGAAGCTTATTTGGTTCAAATATCGACATTTTTTCTCACAAAAATACATATACGGCAATACAAATTTAAAAATGTAATGACGGCGAAATGTTGACAGATGCCTAGCCTTACTGTATGACGTTTCTAATCTGGCACATGTGACCAGCATTTATTACTGGCGCTTTTTATTGAAAACCGGCGGGTTTCTATTTGTAGTCCCAATATAAACAAATTTAATAACAATTAAAATAAACTGAACAATATTATTTATTATTTACAATCAAGTATAAATTCTGAAAAAGTAAAGTGAAAAAGTTAAATATACTATTTAAAACTGAATAAAATATAAACAAATTATATAAACCAAATTTAATTAAGTGAAAATATTTTTAACAACACCATGAAGAGTTTCATATGCAATGTTTGTGAACAGAGTTTCTCTGCAATGCGCAACTTAAAAAGGCATATTAAGAGTAAACACACAACTTCTGTTGTGAAGAATGCGGTAAAAATTTCATACGATTAGATGTCATGCGCAAACACATAAAATTGATCCACTCAAAATCGTCATCAACAGCAACATCATGATTATCACTAGCCGCAGCATCATCAACAAAAATTAAAATTTTTCGGGGATTCATATTGGCCAGCGAATGACCGCAGCAGGTGAACAACGCTAAACCACATGGTTAAATTATTAAGCAAAGGAGATATACGGTCGCAAATTAGATAACTATTCCCAAATATGTTATTAAGAGCAATAAAATTAATAATAAAAATTATTTTTAAAGCATTTTATTAATTAAAAAGCAGAAAAATAATATATGTTTCATATATCCTTGGGAATTATCAAGTATCGGCAAACAAAGCATGTTCATAATAAAATAAAAAACTCATATGTTACATATAGTACAAATGGGAATTTTAAATATTAATAGGCTCACTGGAGGGAAGACACAGACCTGAATATAGCTGAATAGTTACGTAGTTTTGCCAAAGAATTCGGGTCGAACTGGGATTAATGGTTAACTGCAGCGATGCATGTTCATAACCACACACCCCACATTACGGCTAAGTATACACCGTTTCGCACTCTATTCGGATTCGATATAGATATGCCAACTAATTTAAAAAGAAATCGTAGTCCGGTATATAGTTGCCCTCCTGGTTAATCATAAGATCGCGTTTTTTGCCAGTGTAGTTCAATCTCTGTTTGTTATGTTAAATGTTAGTCCGAATGGTTCTCGTCGGATTCCAATAAAATTTGTGAAGTTAATTCTATATTACCTTAGTTAATTTCACCCCTCACAGCCATTATCAATCATATTCTGGCTTTCGACCCATAAGTATCTTGCCTGTTCTTTCCAAAGTTTGTGAATTACTAATATTATCTCAAATAAATTGTTACATTTCTAACAAAAACTTACTTAACCCTTTTCAGTCTGGCTTTCGCTCAAAGCACAGTTGTTCTACAGCAGCGGTCGGGGAACTTTTTTAATTATTACCCCAAAATATTTTTGTGTAAGTTGATATTACCCCATGGCGAAGAGCTTTTTACTCACAAAAGTTTCATTTTTACCCACAAAAATTTCATTTTACCACATTTGGGGTAATTTACCCCGGTTCCCCGACCGCTATTCTATAGCTATGCTCAAAATCACTGATGACATAAGAGTAGAATTTGATCGGCAGAATGTGACTCTTCTTTGTCTGCTCGATTTCTCTAAAGCATTTGAAAGTGTTGATCATAGGCTCTTATGCCATAAGTTGAGGAAGTACTTTCTATTTTCCTCTAATGCGACTGAACTTATACGCAGCCTCTTATGTGACCGATTTCAAAGAGTTCAAGTTAATACAGCTTCCTCAGACGTTTTGGGACCTCTTTTATTTACCATGTTTCTAAATAACATATTCACTACGGTTCATTATGTGATTATGCATGCCTATGCGGACGATGTGCAGCTATATTTGTCTAGTAGCGTTGAACTCATTGACAACCTGTGTTCAAAAATCCACAGCGATCTTAGGAATGTTTCTCGTTGGTGTAGTGAAAACTGTCTTCAACTCAATGTTTCCAACCAATATTCCACCATTATTTATAGAGAATGAGACGATCAAATCTGGGTTTTTGTATAAACTCAACTTTAACATGTACTGACCATGTCAATGTGGTTTGAGTAAAGTGTACGCTGTTTTACGTAATTTTCATTATGCGGCTAATTATCTCCCAGAAGAAACCAGAAGAAGAATTGTGCGGCAACTCATTCTGCCCATAATATCGTATAGCGAATTAGTGTATTGTAACTTTGATTCTGCATCGTCGATCAAAATAAAGGTCTTATTCAATAACTTGACAAGATTTGTTTGTGGTCTACGACGCCTTGATCGACTCGGTAGTCGGAGACACTCTGTCATAGGTGGTGATCTTTTCGACCTTATTAATTTTCGTAACTGTGTTTTTTTGTACAGGCTAATTTATACGGGGCTACCTACTTATTTGTTTATAAAATTACGCGTCGGTAGCTCTACCTTAGCAAGCTAACTGCAATTCGGTATCGAATCGGCGCAATAATTCGGCATAGTAGAGTCCTGTGATCGTTTTGCCCGTGTCCAGGTAGTCAATGTAGATCACACGTTTTGAATCCACACGTTTTGAGGGGCCTCCCCCTCTCTCTTATACTATGTTCGTATTAGACCAAAATTAGGCAATTTCGCTCCTTACCACAATTTCGGCTGAAATTGAGCATAAAATCCATAATTTCGCCATACAAAAGGACGTCAAACGAAATTGAGGTGGTGAATAAATTCATTTCCACGAAATTGGAAGCGAAATTGATTACAAATAGAAAATCAACCCTGATTTTGTAATAGAATGTGTTATAAATTGGTATTGAACTGGCAACACTGAGTACATTTGTACATTTGACTATTACAATTGTGGCATTGAAGAATTTTTCGAAAAATGAGAAGCTATAAAAAGCGAAATTTATGGGGTGAAATGGCTGGCGACTTGCTAATAGAAAACTGATCAAACAAAATTGACCAGCTACGAGGGGCAAGGCGCAACAGCCATATTTACATGGATATAGCTCAAAAATATATATGTTAATTATTTGTAAAACTTGGACAATTTCCATTGTTTTCTAATGTTAACAAAACTCTCGCGCAGTAAACAAACGAAACGTCAAATGAAATTGGGAATGCCTAAACCGAACACTGCCAATTTCAAATGAAATTGTATCAATTTCGAGCGCAATTTCGGCCTAGTGCGAACACGTTAATATATGACAATTAAGGTATATATTAAAAACACTATTATATAGCCCATGGTGTTTTATGTGTATTTCATGATGTGTTTTTTTTATTAATTATTATTTATTAAGTAGAAATTTATACGTTTGGTATAATTTCATAGTCCTCGTCGTTGTCGTCTCCGTCCTTTTAGTGATCTGTCCCCTCACGAGAGGGAGTTTTATGTGTATTTCATGATGTGTTTTTTTTATTAATTATTATATATTAAGTAGAAATTTATACGTTTGGTATAATTTCATAGTCCTCGTCGTTGTCGTCTCCGTCCGTTTAGTGATCTGTCCCCTCACGAGAGGGAAATTGTAACCCTCAGTATGACAAACACCGGCTACGTAACAGAATAGTGTTTTGTGGCCAATTTTAGGGTGTGTATGCGTCCTCCGGCCTTCGGCCGCGCTTTTTGATTATAACCCTCAGTATGTCAAACACCGGCTACGCAACAGAATAGTGTTTTGTGGCTAATTTTAGGGCGTGTATGCGTCCTCCGGCCTACGGCCGCGCTTTCTGATTATAACGCTCAGTATGTCACACAGCGGTTACGCAACAGAATAGTGTTTTGTGTCCAATTTTAGGGAACTTTATACAAACAAATATTTTCTCTCAATCGGTATATATACCTTCTCTATAGGTCATCAACTTCACGCCTTTCCACCAATTCATCCACGCAAACGTTGGCTTCTCCTGCATGCCTTCTCCTGCAGCCAGATCGCTGTATGGTCATTTCTACAGTGAACCAGGAGATAGCCTGGTTTGAAGTTAACTCCATCGAAGACTAGCTCGGAAGTCCAGCTCTTAGCTGGAGCTGCATAACTTCCTGACAGGTTTTACTTCCCCATTGCTAAAGGCACCGCTGCGGTGCATTTCACCGTACTGGGTCTGCCCGACCTGGGCCGTATGAGAGAGTGGGGTGACCTCTGTTCCCCCTCTTTTTGGGGTAGTCTTTTTGCGGTAGTCGTCCCTAGTTTCTTGTGTTCCCCACAAGAAGTGCGAGTCCACTTAAGAGGGATCGCAGATACCACTTTACACCCGCACCACTCAGCCCTTTTCGAAGAGGGTCATCCAGGCTCCCAGGTTTCCCTAGTGGGGGGAAGAAGTTTTTTTGTTGCTCCGGCCACAGCGTTGCTAGCCGCCATTATAATGTTGGGCATTATAGTCTACTACAGACAGCGATCTTTTTAGTTCAATCAGCAAACGTGAACTAGTTCACTCATATACCATAGTTCACTCGGTCTTTTAGTTCACTCGATATTTCTGTTCAGTCAGTCTTCTAGTTCAGTAGGTCTTTCGTTCTTTTAGTTCAGCATTTCGTTACAGTTTAGTAGTTCGTTAGTCCGTTTCAGTTCAGCAGCTCGTTAGTTTATCTGTGAGTTAAAACATTCATGAACTGTGAATTAGATCTCATAGTTAACGCAGGTGATTAGTTCAATTGAACTAGTTCATTCAAAAACTACCAAACTCTACGCCGTAACATTCGCCTCTTTCTCGTATAAAGTGTTTTTTGTGACGGATTTACTAGAGATTTTCCTAGCACCCATCACTAACTTCTGTGGAAAGAGGTGGCCATATTTCTCACGGATATTTCCGTGGCACTTCTCTGCAGTGATTGCCTGCTAGTGGAGGACTGGTCGTCAAAGATGACTTTCTCCAGACGGTCAGCGGCTTGACTGGTGCAGTCAAATGGGCGTGGACATATTTTAAATTTGAATAATTCGGTCTAGGAATCTGAACTATTGCACTGCGAATGTATTTTGTGAACTTCGACTCTAACTTGTTTAAATGGGCGTGGTAATGACTTAAATTAATATAATAATATAATATATAATATATTAATAGTAATATAATAATATAATATATATTAATAATAATATAATATATATTTATAATAATATAATAATATAATATATATTAATAATAATATAATTCGGAAAGCCTCGAATCGAAAGGCCTAGAATCTGAACTCTTGCATTGTGATTAGTCTCACACTTTTACCATAATTCGGAAGCTATAAGGATTAGGAATCTGAAATCTTGCATTGTGGTTGGTCTTGTACTGCAGAGTTGCACTACGAATAGATTTTGTGAAAACTCCGCCCCTAAGAGTTTTAAATGGGCGTGAAAATACTTTAAATTTCAAAAATTCGGAAGGAATCTGAACTATTGCACTGCAAGATTGAACTGCAAATTTCGGAATCTGTACTCTTGCATCATGATTGGTATTTCATAGCAGAGTTACCTCATATTAAGTATTCAAGAAAATGGTGGCCAAAGAACAAAAAAAAATTTGTCTTCCACCAGGTGTTTGAATGATTGCTGCTTTTGTCCAAAACCTATTTTTGTGCGGGACAAAGTTCGTCGCGTCACCTTGTTTATAACAATCTTAAACTAAACTATTGTATGAAGATTGGCAAGTTTTTTTGTGACAACTTTTGTGCCGGAGAAATTACGCAACCTAGACGAATACCAGCTGCATTCCTTAGGAGAAAAATGCATTTGCCTTGCAATTGAGTCTAGGTGACGTGCAGTCAGCAATGTTTTCTGGAGAATTATTTTTATCAGCATAATTATATTTGATACGGCACAAGCCAAATCGAATAACGACAAACGTATGAAACACTCGTCTATGAGAGCCATGGCAATTACCCAATAAAACTACATACATATGTATATATACTCTGTTTAGAACTAAACACCACCTGTTCTTTAAATGTTGTCTTCACACGTTTTAAATTTTCAATAATTGGCAATTTCTTTCGTTCCTTTGTCCTGAGATGGTAGCTCCAACTTTTAAAATGCACGTCTACACAAT
The DNA here is from genome assembly GCA_943737955.2 of Myopa tessellatipennis. Lineage (NCBI taxonomy): Eukaryota > Metazoa > Arthropoda > Insecta > Diptera > Conopidae > Myopa > Myopa tessellatipennis. Next base: position 22,801,778 of record OX031315.1, read on the forward strand.
AAATTCAAACATTTTTTGTGGTGGCTCTGTATATGTCATTAAAACTATGGCAGTGTGGCATATTATGGCATATAACTTGTTTACGCCAAAGCTTGACTGCGGGCTCTTCGGCTCCAGCCTTGGCGGTCGGAGACGACTTATCACTTGGCTGCCAACAGTGAAAGTAGTGAGACGACAAGTAGTGCAAACCGCAAACAACAGCGAATTTTAACAATTAATTCACATCCATTTTCATGCAATCACAATTACACATTTACCATTTAAAATTAGAAACTTTGTAAAAATACAAAACATTGAAATAAATTTACGAAAAAAAACAAACAACCTTCAACTGCCGTTTTACGACTAAACATTGGTCCTAGACGAGCCGGATCGAGCTCCAACTCCACGACATCGTCGCCCTTTTTTGAAGGTAAGTTGTTTGATTTCGAGCAATTTAATAAAGTAAAGTTCAGATTTTAAATATTCTTGATTAAACTACACCCCTATCAAACGGGTGAACAAGGATATATGTATATACGCAGCACGTATATATATATGTATGTATATATATATATGTATATATATATATGTATGTATATATATATGTATGTATATATATATATATATGTATGTATACGTGAAGTTAACGGCATAATTAATTTCGGTTTAACGTTGCTCCAACAGTTGGATTTCATTCACTTATATATAAGTGCCCTTGAACCCGGTCATATACTCATATTGACCGGCTTTCACGTGTTGCAATTGTTTATTCTTCACCGAATACATAATTGCAGCTCGCTTACGCTTTGTTTTGCGCTCCTCACTTAAAACCAAAAAACCACCACCTTTTGCTGGATGGTTAGGTTTTCGTGCTCACCACAGACACGCTCTCAGCTTACGCTCTTCTGCGCGGTTCACTTAGAAACCAAAAAACCACCACCTTTTGCTAGCTGGTTTGGTTTTCGTGATCTTAGATAGACACGCTCTCAACGTGCAAACAAGCACAGACTACGGTCATTAATACACTCTAAATCTGTTTGCTTAGCTACGCTCTCACGAGAGACAAAACGAAAGAATCCACAAAGCATTGTCGGTAGAATTTGATTTGTATCATTACATTGCGGGTTTTTTTTTTTGCTCTCGCTGTCGCGCTCTGTGTTGGTGTACATAAGCATACATAAATCTGTCGGTATTCGATAAGCGCGATCTTGGACGCTGAGTTAAAAAACTACTCACGTTGCAAAGACACTGTTCAGTGCTCTCATCCGTGGAGGAGGATCCACTTCAAGTCACACGCTCATCTTTACGCGCTCTCATCGATATAGGGGGCTGCAATAACCGTATTTGCAGTTTGTCGTTTAACGTGCCAAGAGAATCAACAATTCTTGCACCGTGGGCAAGGCAGAAAATTACGTTGTCAAAATACTAATAAAAATTCTTGCTAAAAACAAAAAATGTAGAAGGTTTTATTTCTTTATTAGCTCATCTCTTTAAGCTATTTTAGCCCCTGTATTCTTTTGTACCTACGAAAATCGGTTTCACATCGCGTATTCCTGTAATAAATTAATAGTAACCCTAACGAATGGAGCAGCCTCTTTTATACGTCTGGCGGACGATTTGATAGAATTCGGCGCGCACCTTCTGACCAGTTCACCGGGGTCGCAAACGTTGGATACCCTGGAGTTGGACATTACGGAGCTCAACTCGCAGTGGTCCCTAATCAAGTCCGTGTATAGCGGCCTTCTCGAACAAATACTGAAGGATGAGACGATGGCACCACACATAAAAAGCGTTAAGAAAAAGTTTTTCAAAGCATACGACATCTACAAGCGATGCGTTGGATTGATCAAAATTCAAGTCGACTAGATGATAAAGTCCTCCGCGCCGCGGAGCATACGACAGCATACGACATCTACAAGCGATGCGTTGGATTGATCAAAATTCAAGTCGACTAGATGATAAAGTCCTCCGCGCCGCGGCTCCCTACGGATGTGGCAGAGTTGCCCACCGGGTACCACATTAGCTTGCCTCCATGCGATACAGACATTTTTAAAGGCGACTATCTGTCATGGCCCTCCTTCCACGACATGTTCACCGCCCTGTATATTAAGAATACGAGCCCCCTGGAAAAACTCTTCCATCGTAATCAAAAAAACAAGGGCGAAGCAAAGGAAATCGCACAAAAGTCTCCTTTGACGAATGAAGGATTCGAGCAAGCGTGGCAAAATCTATCAGAACGATATGAAAATAAACGCATTCTCGTTAACACGCTCCTTAAAAATCTCTTTGGTCTCGCGACTATTACTAAGGAAACCGGTCACGAAATTAAAAATCTACAGCGTGAAATTAATAATATTCTCGCTGCGTTGGCGCACTAGTTATAGTTTTTCTGTGCTCTACTCGGCTACCGGAAGCCACCCTGTCACTTTGGGAACAATCAATCTCAAATAAATTTGAAGTTCCAAAATGGTCCGATCTTGACGCTTTCTTGACACATCGGTTTCAAACGCCGGAAACTGCAAGATATAAAAGGCGGGCCCGCAGGCAAGACTCGCGCGTCACCCGCTCAAGAGCAGGTGGGCCCCTCGACAAAACGCGTTAACTGTCCAGTTGAATGTTGCGTCGACCGTATGTCAGTTGTGCTCAGAGCAACACACAATTCGAGTCTGTCCGCAATTTTTGGAAATGACTTCCGGTAAACGTCTAGAGGTAGTGAAATAGTTGCGTCTGTTTAAACAACAACGACCAACGCCGTTGACCGCCCTTGTAAAGCCAGGTAAGGTTTCACCAAGCTGCCGAATTGCTGATAACGGACGTCACTGACCGTCGCTGCAATATATGCATACGGTGCACTATTTCAAACAGCAATGCTTGTGCAGTGCCAATGTCGATGACCGCCGTTTCTGCTCATGCAGACGCAGCAACTAATTTTAAGTTAATTTCTCTTTTTTCTTGTATTTTATATTGGATAAGTTTGTATATTGATTGTATATTGAATTTGTATAAGTTATTATATAAGCAATGAAATCATTAATAAAAATCGGCAATCGTTCCACAAACCTCGAGTAACGTTTTGTCAATACAGGGTTGGTTCAAGTACCAAACCTGTCAACAACCGCAAACTATTACAAAAATCAACAAGCTAATAGAGTCGGTCCCAAGTACCGAATCTATAGGCAACACTAAAATTAAAACACAAGGTAGTTATTGCCACTTAGCCGCAGAGTTGGTTCAAGTACCAAATTTGTGTGCAACCAATAACTACAGGACAATCAGGACAAATCAGTTCTGAACATTTTGGTGACCCCGACGTTATCTGTGATCACAACAACAAGGAGCAAATACTTGCAGAAGTCGGCTTGGAAGTTTACTTCATCAATACAACAATGGCAGACGTAGAGGACCTTTTGAAGAATCAAGACGAGCTTGATGAGCAGATTCAACAGTTAATATCAAACTTCAAGAAGGATCCATCGAATCGGAAGGCATCCAAGGCATACTATCAGCAGAGGCTTAGCAGATTACAAGAGCTGTATGAAGCATGTGAAGAAAATGATTCAACTCTCAGGACACTCTGTAAGGACCCCCTTGAGCTTGAATATTTTTCAAGTGGTTCCTAAGAGCGTGTCTCAGAAGCAGCAAATAACTACATCCAGAAGTTCACGCAGGAGGTCGATTACTGGGCGGCGTTAGACGGCCAGGAACATCAAGGCCTAAAGGACAATTAACAATTAAGACACCTGTTCCACCGACATGTAACTCATCCTCTGAACAGATCGTTAACAATCAGTCACAGCCGACAACCGCGGTTGACACGGCTGACCTAGAAGTCAACAGGCTCATTCGCCTCCAACAGGCAGTGACAACATCATTGAGGCGGCTACTGGCCAACGACTCCAATGAGGCCCAACCACTCGAGTACTATGAGGTAAGGCTGCACACTATCAGCTAGTTTTGGCGGCAGATCGAAGATTTACATTTCGCTATTTGGGAATGCTGCAAAGATCCCGCATCAGTAGGCTGTGACATCGAAGCATACCTACAACTCGAAGAGGACTTCAGGTGCCAGTTAGTCGAGTTAACCAAGAAGACAAAGGAATCTTCGAACATGACAGGCTCAAAATCTCATTACAACCTCAGCGACGCCATTCAGTTGCCAAGAATCACACTTCAGGCATTTGATGGCAACTATTAAAAATGGCGACATTTTTTCGAAATGTTCCAAGAATTAATTCACAACAAACCACTGGCAACAATCCAAAAAATGTGGTACCTAAAAACAAATCTAACTGGAGAAGCAGAACGTTTAATTACACATCTGCCAATCACCGAGAGTAACTACAACACAGCCTGGCAGATGCTTCAAGATCGTTACAACAACAAGCGAATTCTGTCATCAGTTCTGTTGAAAAGGCTTTTGGAACAACCCGCCAGTCATAATGGCGAGACCTCAGCAGCATTCATAAAGGGTCTACTTGATACAGAATGCCTTGACCACAGAATGCCTAAACGCGCTCAAAAATTTGGGAATTGACACGTCATCCTGGGGAGCCATACTTCTACACTCGCTATTTAAAAAACTAGACGATCAAATTCATCTACTATTCGAGCAGTCACTCCAAAATGCAAAGGAAATACCATCCACGAGAGCTTCCTCAAATTCCTGGAGTCGCGATTTCAGTACATGGAGGCCGCGTCCCGCCAAAACAACAAGCACAGGTCAAAAACAATTACGAGTCTGCCAGCTACAACAACGCAACAAACAAAATGCAAGACATGTGGCGGCGAAGTTCATCCTCTCTTCGCATGCCGACAATTTCTTCAGATGACTCCAAAGAATAGCTAGTGAAAAAACATAATTTATGCATCAACTGTTTGAAGAGCACTCACAAGTCAAGCAACTGCATCTCTCGGGCCTGTCTCAAGTGCAATAAAAAGCACAACACATTGCTGCATTTTGAAGACATTATGGATGCTCCAGCACCAAACTCGCCCAAAGGGCTCACCGAATCATCGGTTTTAAAACAACCAATCGACCTACATAATCAGTCCGTGAGCTTATCAGCATCACCATCAAACCTAAAAAATTACGTAATTCTTGCCACTGCCCGAATAAAGGTAGAATCACCAGAGGGAAAGACAGTTGAGTGCCGAGCAGTATTTGATTCTGGATCTCAGATCAACATATTGTCTGAGCGTTTGGTTAAGAAGTTAAAGATGGCCTCCAGTTCCACTTCATTACTAATTAAGGGAATTGGATCTGGCAACCTGAAGTCACACAAAGACCTGAGTCTTCGCAAAAATTGCATCAACCACAAATGAGTTTTCATCATCGCTTGAAGCCTTTGTACTACCAGCAATCATCTCTAACCAACCAATGTAGAATCTGAAAACTTCCACATGGAATATTCCAAAGAACATAAGGCTGGCGGACCCAGATTTTGCACGGTCCGACAAGATAGATTTCCTGCTGGGTGTTGAATTCTACTTCCCACTACTCTCCATTGGACAAATCAAACTTGAACCGAAGGGACCAGTCCTACAGAACACTCGGTTAGGTTGGGTAATAGCGGGCAAGGTTAACACTGGAGTTGACTCCGTCGCTACGTGTGGAATATGCAGCGACAACGATGCTCATGTAGAAAACATCATTGAAAGGTTTTGGAAACTAGAGGAAGTCGGTGAATCCGAGGGCAGCAGAACACAAGCAGAGACACGATGGGAAGCGCAATTTGCACAAAACACAACGCGGCATCAAGACGGGCCCTATGTAGTAAGACTGTAGTAAATGATATCATGCACAACGGACCCAAAATCCAAGATGATTTGTTTGCCTTATTGTTAAGGTTCAGATTGCCCAGATTTGTCTTCACCACCGATATTGAAAAAATGTTTCGACAAATTCTGGTGCATCCTGAAGACAGGCGTTATCAAGTCATAATTTGGAGGAACAACTATCGAGAGGCAGTAAGATACTACACACTCAACACAGTAACCTATGGTACACGCGCCGCTACCTACCTGTCTACGAAATGCCTTTAAGAGCTGTCAAAAACTGGAAGGAAAAAATATCCCTTGGGAAGCAATTTGTTAGCAGAGAACTTCTACGTCGGTGATGGACGCCGGATCCGACAGCCTAAGCGAGGCCATTGCCATGCAAGAGCAACTCAACAAGCTGCTATTATCAGGTGGTTTCAAACTGAGGAAGTTACAAGGCAGTGTTACAAGGCATACCCCCAGGGACCAGGAAGTCAACCTAAACTTCGACGACGATACATCCACAGCAATAAAAGCCTTGGGCCTGACTTGGATTCCAAAATCAGACGCTTTTTGCATAAAGGCCACTGTAAACCAAGGCACAAGGATCACGAAAAGAATTGTATGCTCTGAATTGGCAAAAATATTCGACCCACTCGGAATCCTGGCACCCGTCACAATCACAGCAAAAGTCTTCATTCAGGAATTATGGAGCATGAAGGTGCACTGGGATGAAGCACTGCCGGCATCCATGCACACAAAATGGACAAACTTCCGCTGCTCACTTGACAGCATCAATGGAATGCAAATCTCAAGACATATGTTTAAGGGTTCATGTCCAAAATCATTGCAACTACACGGGTTTGCAGATGCGTCTGAAAGGGCATATGGAGCAGCTATATACATAAGAGCGACTGTACTTACTGTACTCGTAAGGCTATTGTGTGTAAAATCAAGAGTAGCACCATTGAAAAAGCAAACAATCCCACGTCTCGAATTATGCGCTGCATTATTGTGTGCGCAGCTAATGGATAAAATCAAGACGATGGTGGGGTACGCAGACAAGTCTACCCATCTTTGGACAGACTCAGATTGTTTTAGCATGGATTTTGACAGGACCTGCGAGCTACCGAACGTTTGTTGCCAACAGAGTTGCACAGACCCTGGTTCTGTCATTACCAGAACAGTGACGTCACGTTGGCACCAGAGACAACCCTGCCGATTCAGTTTCAAGAGGCACATCACCAAAGCAACTCGCCTCCTGCAGCATGTGGTTCTACGGACCACTGTTTTTACATGGAAGAGAATCAACCTGGCCGGCACCACGACACAAGGAACACTTAATCTTGTCTGGGGAAGAACGGAAGCAAGAGGAAGAAGAGGAAGCATTGACAGCAACGAACTCTAGCATGGAAGATCTGATCTACAAGATTAACAACCGAAACTCCTTCGCTACTCTTCAACGCATCGTCGCATATGTACTTCGCTTCATTCGTCATTGGAAAGATCCTGCATCAAGAATGGAAGCCAAAATACAACTCACAGTAGAAGAATTAGACGAGTCCATGATTGTCATCATAAAAACTGTGCAAAATACAGATTTTCAAACAGATATCACCAACTCAAAAGGAAATACGACCTCGAAAAATCGAGCCCCTTATTGGGGTTGTCACCATTCATTGATGAGGACGGCGTTCTTAGAGTTGGCGGCCGACTCACCTCCTCTTCACTACAGTACAACGCCAAGTACCCAATATTGCTACTATATAATGATACCATAACAAAATTAATTGTGGAAATGTATCATAAAGACAACTTCCATTGCGGTCCTCAAGCATTACTGGGGTACACAAGACAACGATTCTGGCCCCTAAAGGGCAAAACAATCGCACGATCAGTTGTACAGCAGTGTATAAGATGCTCTAGAGTTAAGCCAAAACTCCTCACACAAATAATGGGAAACCTGCCCACCCATCGCGTGCAGCCTGCACGGCCGTTTATAAGCAGTGGAGTGACTTCTGCGGCCCTTGCTGCATACATTACAACATTCGTGGAAAGAAACCGACCAAGGCCTATATTGCAATCTTCTGCTGCTTCGCCACGAAGGCAGTAAATCTTGAACTGGTTTCCGACTTATCAACTGATGCGTTCCTCTGTGCACTGAAACGATTAATAGCTAGACGAGGACATTGCAAGAATATCTACTGTGACAATGCCACTAACTTTGTGGGCGCCAACAACCTATTAAAGGAATTGGAGTACATCTTGAACTGGTTTCCGGCTCATCAACTGATGCGTTCCTCTGTGCACTGAAACGATTCATAGCTAGACGAGGACATTGCAAGAATATCTACTGTGACAATGCCACTAACTTTGTGCGCGCCAACAACCTATTAAAGGAATTGGAGTACAGCATGCATTATGATGAAGCTCAGGAAGCAATCACCAGCACCTGCATTAAAAAGGGTATCAACTTCAAAGTCATACCGCCCAGGGCTCCTCATTTTGGTGGTCTGTGGGAAGCAGCAGTAAAGTCTACGAAGGGATTGCTCGTTAAAGGCGTATCTAAGGCGTCTTTAACCTATGAAGAGCTTGAAACCACAATAAAGAAATTGAAGCCGTTCTCAACTCCAGACCACTAACAGAGATGTCATAGGACCCGAACGACTTGGCAGCATTAACTCTAGGGCATTTCCTCATAGGAGAGCCATTAACATCCCAGGTCGATGCAAGAATGATTCCTATGAAGGCAAGATTGGGAAAGCGCCGGCAAATCATCACACAGATAAAAGACGAATTTGGTCGCGAGAATATCTATGTGAGCTTCAACAAAGAACGCGATGGAAAACCCCATGCCTAAACATTGAAATAAACAGACTAGTCGTGATTAAGGAAGACCACACTGCACCGCTAGAATGGCCTCTAGGCAGAATCATTAAAATCTACAAAGGTGATGACAACATGGCCAGAGTTGTAGAAATAAAAACTTCAAAGGGAATATGGAAGCGTCCCATACACAAACTAGCGTTTGCTGCCAGTAGACGTTGAAGGAAATGCTGACCCAGAGTATCAAGAAAAGGATGAGACAGATGCAACACCAGCAAAACGATTAAGATGGAAACAATCATCAATCACATCCGTCAACTTAACACTCGTAACACTCGTGTTAGCTCTCCTACTACCCCTTACATTCGCCTCACCATTCGTACTTTCGGCGCTCCCGGAAAAACCTGGTCTGTATTACGAAGGCATGGGAAACATCCACTTGATTATGACACTACTCAAAAATCAAACTTCAATTATAAATTCCACGCTCAATATCATCAAGACCGATCAAGTCAACATCGACAAAAAATTTACACAAATTGATGCCAAGTTGGCTAAATTAAGGTCTATATTGCTCTCAAACAAGGACGAAATATTACGGACAAGGGCTTTCGAAATCTTCACTGTTCTGTTGTACAACAATCAATGATAAGGGTGGACATGCAACAAATTCAAGCTCTAATCCTGGATATACTCACAGATGTTCATCATGGGAAAATCAATCCATTAATTCTGACACCCGATCAGCTATCACAGGAGATGGTGAACATAAAAACCTACGTCGACCCGTCTCTGCAATTCCCGGTCCAATCCAAGGATTTGATGAAGTTATACCTGCTGATGAAGGTTACGACGGGAGTCTCAAGGGATCACATCTTATTTCATGTGCACCTTCCCCTGACTAGCCACGATCCGTTCTCACTATATAAAATTCTACCAATTCCGAGGTTCAAGGCTAACATGATGGTCACCATCACTCAGGCAACAAATCTACTAGCCGTAACTACACATAGAGATCATTACTTTCCACTAACAGAACCACTGGATACAAATTGTGTCATGATCACGAATAACGAGTATTTGTGTTCTAATGTGAATATAATATTCACTAAGGATTCAGAGGTGTGCGCATGTGAGATAGAACTGCTCAACAATAAAAGCAGTGCACACTGCTCGATAGAATACTCAAACCGCAGCATCGCGCTATACAAGATGGCAACCGCTAACCAATGGATATTCTCAACAAATAGGCCAGTGCAATTAACAGCAGTTTGCAACTCATCAACGCAACAAGTTACGCTGATAAACTCAGGAATAATGCAGGTAGACATGGGATGCTTAATGAAGGGTGACTCTGTCACACTTCACACTAAACACATTGTCAACACAAGCTTCCAGATGTTCTATACCGCCTTCCTTGACTTACCTCAAATGACTTGACAGGCGATGCAAGACGAACGCCGTTGACCGCCCTTGTAAAGCCAGCTAAGGTTTCACCAAGCTGCCGAATTGCTGATAACGGACGTCACTGACCGTCGCTGCCATGTATGCATACGGTGCATTATTTCAAACAGCAATGCTTGTGGAGTGCCAATGTCGATGACCGCCGTTTCTGCTAATGAAGACGCAGCAACTACTTTTAAGTTCATTTCTTTTTGTTTTTGTATTTTATATTGAATAAGTTTGTATATTGATTGTATATTGAATATGTATAAGTTATTATATAAGCAATGAAATCATTAATAAAAATCGGCAATCGTTCCACAAACCTCATCGAGTAACGTTTTGTCAATACAGGGTTGGTTCAAGTACTAAACCTGTCAACAACCGCAAACTATTACAAAAATCAACAAGCTAATAGAGTCGGTCCCAAGTACCGAATCTATAGGCAACACTCAAATTAAAACACAAGGTAGTTATTGCCACTTAGTCGCAGAGTTGGTTCAAGTACCAAATCTGTGTGCAACCAATAACTACAGGACAATCAGGACAAATCAGTTCTGAACAGCGTCTTTGCTTGAATTGTCTCGCGCAAGCGCATCAGATACGAAGATGCCCCAGTAAATACAACTGCGCGACATTTCAGGCGCGACATCATACGTTACTGTATCGAGAGCAAGTGCAGAACCGACCCTTAACTAACTCAACGTCGCGTTCGTCCACTACATACCCAAAGTCTCGCCGCAAAATGTTAGCTTCACTTCTAGCACAACAGACTGTGTTCGGCTGGATAATCACCGGACCTGTCCCCTTGCTATAATCGGGTAGCCTCAATATAAGGGTGACCTTCTTAAATGAAGTCACCATCGAACAACAGTTCGACCTTTTTTGCGTGGTGGAGGAACTTCCCAAAACTCGTCACTTATCCCCCTCCGAAAAGTTTTGCGAAGAGAATTTCGTACAAACAACTCGTAGAAGCGCTGACGGCCGCTACATCGTTACATTGCCATTCAAAAGCGAAGCCGTAAGCCAAAACTCGTTAGGATATTCACAGCACATCGCCCACAAACAATACCTTCGCTCAGAAGCAAGGTTAGTAAAAAATACTGATCTCAAATGGCAATATGACGATGTAGTTCAAGAATATCTTGATTTAGGTCATATGACGCCCCCACAACCCGATGCTGAGCACTATTACTTGCCACATCATGCGGTTATAAAACCGGACAGCACGTCCACCAAGGTTAGAGTCGTGTTCAATGCGTCCTGCCCCACCACAAGTGGGCTCAGTCTTAACGATGTGTTACACGCAGGCCCTGTTCTACAAGCAGACTTAACATTTTTATTGTTAAGATGGCGCTTTTTTCGGTATGTTTTAACGGTGACATTCAGAAAATGTACCGCCAGGTCCTCGTTGACTCGAAACATACCAACGAATTCTATTAGAGATTGGAATAGCTCCCAAGTTAGAGACTATGAGTTACAAACCGTAACGTTTGGCGTGAACTGCGCCCCCTTTTTAGCGATCAGTCCTCTTCTTCAGCTAGCGGAAGACACACAACAACAGTTTCCGCTTACGGCCCATATTTTGCGGCATTCTATGTATGTGGATGACGTGTTGGCTGGTTCTCACAACCTTGCCATGGCCACTCAAATGGCCATCAATGACCTCAAATCCAGGGACGACTTGCCTGGATCCCATTTGCTCAACGTTGATTTCTTGAAGTTCGAGGACAACAGCACCGCAAAGATGCTTGGTATTCGTTTCGAATGCCACCAGCGATGACTTCTACTTCGACACACAGGCGATCGACATACAGCCAACGTATACCAAAAGAGAAGTGCTGTCTCTCATCGCGAAGCTGTTCGATCCAGCCGGTTGGCTGGCACCTATCATCGTTGCCGCGAAAATGCTGATCCACTAAGTCTGGCTAGACAAGATTGACTGGGTTGACCAACTTCCCGCACCGACGCAGCAAACATGGTCGAGTTTCCTTCGAAATTACCACCATATTGCCACGATTCGAATTCCCAGGTGGATTCGGTTCACCCCCCTACTGCACCATGGATCTTCACGCCTTTTTGGACGCTTCGCAGGACAATCCAGCAGACTTAGCTAGTCGCGGTGCCACGCCCCAAGAATTAGCTGAGAGAACCCTTTGGTGGAATGGTCCACCTTGGCTCATCCACGACAAGAATAATTGGCCCGAGCTTCGAACAGTTTCGGAGTTCGCTACCGCACTGGAAGAAAAGCCGGTAAAGGCTCTTCACATTTACTTCCGACCAGACGAAGACCCACGAAGACTGAGAGCTCTACGCGTATACTCATACGTACAGCGGTTTATAGATAACACGCGCCGTAGTCGGAACCCTCTGTATGCCACTTTGCGACTCTCAGCGACGGAGATTCGAGACACCAAATGCCGTCTCACCATCATCTGTCAAAAGACACATTTTCCCGGCGAATATTACGCGCTCGAAAGCAAGCAACAAATGAGCTCTAAAAGTCATTTACTCTCACTAAATCCTTTTATTCATGAAGACAAAACGATGCGCCTTGGCGGGCGGCTGTCTTTATGCCCGAATCTGCCACTTTGACCATTCGATGAATGCCACCCAATCATTCTGCCGTACGATGGTCAGTTGTCTCGGTTAATTGTTCTTTTTATCCATCAGATCTCGCTTCACGGTGGTAACCAAGTAATGCTTCGATTGCTCAGGACCCAACACTGGATTCCGCGGGTAAAAAACCTCATCAAAGCAACGATCCACCGCTGCAAGCCATGCATCTTGCATCGGAAGCAACAAAGATCCCAGAATATGGCGGCATTTCCAGAGGAACGCACGACTTTCTCCCGCCCCTTTGCTAACACCGGTGTCGATTTTGCGGGCCCTTTCGACATAAAGAATTGCACCGGCCGTACGTGCTTAATAACGAAAGGCTACACGTGTATCTTTGTCTGTTTTGCGACAAAATTAATTTAGAGACTGTCAGTCTCTACCACGGCCGCTTTCCTTGCGGCCTTTTCACGTTTTGCACCTGCCCGCAAAGGTGTATTCCGATAACGGCACAAACTTCATCGACGCCTCAAAAGAGCTCAAACAAGAATTTAAGCAATTCCTTGTTCGAACCCACGATCGCATCGAGGCCCAATATTCGCACCAGAATGTTGAATGGCACTTCATCCCCCCTGGGGCTCATCATATGGGAGGGCTCTGGGAGGCCGGTGTTAAAAGCCTGAAAACGCATCAGCGCAAGATCGCCCAGCGTCAAAATTCACGTTTGAAGATCTCTCGGCTCTCCTGAGCAAAATCGAAGCGTGTCTCAATTCGCGCCCCCTTCATCCTCAATCTGAGGATCCCAACGTTATGGAGGCAATAACTCCTGGACACTTTCTAGTAGGCGGTCCTCTGCTCGCTTCGGGCGAGCCCGAAACCCTTGCCAATCCGCTATCCATATCCCGGCCCCGCCCCCTAAATACCGCAGTGCGAGGAGCACCCGCACGAGGATGACGACGTGCTGAGCCTGAGTGCGTCCGCCACGTCAGGATGACGTTGCTCCCCCGCGCTCACTCGAGCCTCTAACAAACGAGCCGCGACGCTCACCCGAGCCCCAGAAAGAGGCTCCGCACCCATCTCCACCGGCGATGGCACGAGCAACTGGCTTGTGCCGCCGCCTAGTGATAGCCCTTCAAGCGCCGTAGTTTCTGGCGCAACGCGGACGTGGGCGACCCCACCGTCGCCCAACACCACCTCGACTCCCGTCGCCCGAGGGCAGAAGAACGCCATCGCCCAGGGCATATGTAGAAGCGGCATGGGCACGTGGCCGGCTTCAGCTGCTCGACAAGCCAGCAAACGCAGGCGGCGACGCTCGCCACCAATCGACCAGGGCGACGGATATCCGTTGGAGCCGCGCGATCGTCTCGGTCGCTCACGGGACTTCTGGCAACCACCAGGAGCGCGCCCATCACCCCGCCGAGGATGCTGCCCGCTCTGCCGTGGAGAGCATCCGCTCCGGCAGTGCAGCCATTTCCTCGACCTGTCAGTCGAGGCCCGTTGGAGAACGATCGCGGGACGCCATGTGTGCGTCAACTGCCTGGCGTGCTCGCACACCACTCAACGCTGCATCACCACGCGCCGCTGCACGGACTACGGCGAGGCCCACCACAGCACACTTCATGGTTAGGCGTCTGATCCACCCCAGGGCTGAGGGTCTGGGAGCTTTGCAGTCCTGGAAGTCGGGCAGGATGTTTACGCCAAAATTAACCGCTCGCCAGGCTGCCTCTCCTGATCGTCCGAAGCCGTGTCCTCTCAGTGCGCGGACTTCGGCCGCTCAGGAGAGGCCAGCTTAAAGCTTGACTGCGGGCTCTTCGGCTCCAGCCTTGGCGGTCGGAGGCGACTTAACACTTGGCTGCCAACAGTGAAAGTAGTGAGACGACAAGTAGTGCAAACCGCAAACAACAGCGAATTTTAACAATTAATTCACATCCAATTTCATATAATCACAATTAGACATTTACCATTTAAAATTAGAAACTTTGTAAAAATACAAAACATTGAAATAAATTTACGAAGAAAAACAAACAACCTCCACAACACACACACGATTTGACATTAAAATTTTTGCCTTTCATTCTAAAAACTAGAACTATTTAAAACCTCTTTACTACTTTCCTTATATATTTATGAATATCTTATTATTTTTATAAAATTAAAGCGTACAATATGCGAACCAATAGAAGATCTTTGAGTAATTATTAATTCTTAAAATTTTATTTTATTATGACTTATGTATCAAAGAACATATAGGTTCTATAGGTTCTATATTTCATTGTATAGAAATTTAAAATAGTAAAAATGATACTCGAGTTCTTCTAGAATCTCCTTTGGCCCTTCGAGCCATACCGTATTGTCACATGCTTCCTTCCGTGATATTTGCGGTTCCTTTTGGTTCACCTATAGCAATGGCACCACTTTCTTCTTCGCGTTGATAACCACATAGTGTTCTTCCAGCAAGTTCGTTGAAATTTAGTTTATACTACAATAACATACGAATAATTAAATAATTTATATATTTTATAATACATAATTTCATAATTTTATTATTAAAGGTCCTCAGTTAAAACGTAATCTTATTATTTTATACTTTACACCGAAAGTTAAATGTCTTGTTCAGTTTTTGTTTCCGTTGATTAAAGCAACATTCTTTAAAACAACGTAGCAAAAAATAAATAAAGGAACTCTACCAACTCACTTTTTATTGGAAATTATATTCCACTATATATACTCGCGCTCGAAAAAAAAACCGATTTTATTTTGTAATGTTATAAACACATTCCTTGCAAAAAATTAAATAGATTATTCACTCAGGTGTATACAAATTTACAATGGGATTTTAAAATTTTTAGTAGGTTTTTGTATAATAACTACATTAAAACCAGTAAGATTGCTATATTCGGCCTGCCCTAATCTTAGATACCGTACACCTAAAAGTTTTTTAACTTTTTTTATTTTATTAATTTAATTTATATTTTTTAATTTATTTATATTTTTCATTGCAGAACAATAACATTCTGGAGTGAAATACAAACTGAAACTAGTTACCTTATAATCACATTTAATCACAGACGGGTATAAATACAGAGGCGGATTTAGTGTGGGGTGGGGTGGCGGTCCACGATGGGCACAATTTCGGCGGCGGGAGTTTTTGAAATCAAGTACTGACTTATTGAATTCTAGAAATTGTTGGGCCTACATGTTGATTAACTGTCCCAGGCTACGCCACTGTATAAATAGTAGGCGTGGTCGTTACCTGTTTCCAAAACAAAATAACTAGCTTAGTCGTTTTATTATTGTGTTCAAATTTAAACTTTATTTCCGTGGTAATAAATTTGTTTTTTGCTGTTATAATGTTTTATTGGAAAATAAAACGCCCAGGAATGAAATTGTTGTCATAACTCAAAAATGAACGCTGATATCACATTTCTAATAAAAAATAGGCGTGGTCGTTGACCGATTTCGCCCATTTTCAATGCCAACCTGCACACCATAATAAAAAGTATTTCTGCAAAATTTCATTATAATATCTTCACCGGTTCTCCTGTGATCGTGATTTCAACAGACAGACAGACGGACGGACATGGCTAAATCGACTCAGGAGGGGACGCTGATCATGAATATACATATATACATTTCTATACCTATCTTCTCTTTTTCTATGCGTTACACATTTCGTGAAAAAGTGAATACTTTAACCTTAAGATATTGACCCTTAACCTTAAGGTGTAGAGTATAAAAATTAATCTACATTAATTTTAATGACGTAATAGCCTCTGAAGAGAATTCTATATGTAATCTGCTACTTTTTTCGTAATGTTTATATCACATCATCTTCTAAGAGATATCAACCTTGAGAGTATAAATTTAACTTCGGAAGAAATTTTGGATGAGCTTATTTATTTAACGATGTCTACATAGGAACTAAAGGTTTTTCCATCAATATTCCTATCTCAAACGCTTAGAAGAGATTGTTATGATTTTTAAATTATCCCTTAGAACAGGAGAATTTTTAGATGTGTGAAAAAGTTAATTTATTACTCCAATTTTTAAGTCGGCCTAGTTTGAAGAATGCCTGCTTTACCAAACTATCTTAGAAAATACTTTATAAGAAGCTTATGTTTGCGGTCAAAGGGATTGTTTCGCCTAGACAATATGGTTTTGTGGCTGGTCGTTCTACTCAGACGAACATAGTTTTACTTAGCAACATTGTTCTAAATACGCTCTGTGCTGTAATTTATACGGACTTCCTGACTGCATTCGACAGAATTCAATATCTTACCGTGATAAGAAAATTAGACGAAATCGGGTTTTATGGTCATTTCTTCGTTTGGCTGCAATCATATTTACTTGGTCGCACTCAATATGTTCGGATAAACAACAATAATGTGTCTGATTCCACCAAAGTTAGCTCAGTGGTACCCCAAAGTAAACAACTTGGTTTAACCTGGACATACATGCTTATAAGGTGCAATTTACACAAAAATCGAAGACACAAGACCGCGCAGAAGGTGATTGTGTGCTTTTTGTTAATAATATCCCAGATATAATCAGCCATTCTAGCCAAATCAATAATTCTTCGTACTGCTGAAAATTGCAGGATGCCTTGCATAATCTTAAAAGTTATATTTGAACTTAGCCAAATGCTTTCATTTGTACTCACCGATTTCCAATACCCAATATCTAAGGGAATGGTTCCGTTAATAGTGTAGAAATAAAGCAGGATCTGGATGTGATTTTTGATACTAAGTTTAATTTCTCTAAGTATATTTAGAAGCCAAGGCCAATTCTCTGTTGACTGTTGTTTTAAGAAACGATAAGGAATTTAATGATTCTTGAGCCTGAGTTTCTTTTTCTTTGCAGTTGATAGATCAAATTTGGAGTATTGTTGCTTTCCTTTATATTCCTCTCATATGTTATCAGAAGAGATTCAAAATAAATTTAGTCCTTTTATTTAAATTTAGCATACGAAATATGCGATGTGATATAGACATGCCTCCATATCGCACGAAAAGCCTGTAGCTTATCTTGCAGCATAGAGAAAGAATAACAGGAGGGCGAATCTTGAACAAAAATATTTTCCATGGTCGATCCAGTACTGGATCGAGTTTTTACTCATTGCTGAGTGTTTCGCGCTCTTCTCTTTTGCTATTGCCAATGCTCATGTGTTTCCATTGCTGCTCTGAGCATTTGTTTCCTATCCACTACTGAATCGTTGATACATTACTGAATGCTTCGCTCTCTTGCCTTTGTTTGCCTTCGTTTGTGTGTTTGCACTGATGCTCTCAGAATTCGTCCGTTCGTAAGGAGAGTTGAGCGATGGAATCTTGTATGTCAAAGGAGGTAAGAATAATTCGGTTGATCGATTTCTGTTTAAAAGCAGGGGGTGAGGGAAGAAAGGAATTTGACTTCTTTTTGGTTCCTTTGCAATAAAAATTCAGGTGCTTATGTCTATCGGTCTATCAAGCTTGGATTTTTTTCACTCTATTATTTTTCGTTTATTAAAGCAATTTTTTTTTGTAACCTTTTGGCGGCATAATAAACTGTAATAAATTTTAGTCTTTAATTTAATTTTAATAATGGTTTTGGACACTACAATAACAAGGAAAATACATAGACAGTCAGACAGCAGCACTTCAGTTGTTAGTACAAAATAACAAACAAAAAGTCGATCTTCCGATTCCTTCATACTCATAAAAAATCGAATAGCTACATAATATAAATATTTTCTCTGAAATATTTTCATTCTTTCATTTTTTATTTTTGCTTTCATTAACTTTTTATTTTTACTCGTAGAAGGTATTAAATTTGTTGATATGCCGACTAAATGTCTATACGAATTCTTCAAGAGCACGCTATGCTCGGAACGAAGATGGTGCCAGCGCTTTACAAATGTGGGCCTCGAAGAAGAAGCAGAACAAAGCTACGAAAAGCAAAATTTCTTTCAAAAACCTTAAAATGCAAAATTTAAAACGACTCCAGACGTACGGCGGCACATGGTTTGTTATTGTAAGAGATGCAAAAGAAGACGAATCGTAACGTTCTTCTTATCACCCGCTGTACGCCACAAATTGATCGATTCTTTCATTCACACTTTACTTGGCATACGAGTGCTGGATCGATTCCTTACGCATATTCGCTTGCATTGTTAGTGCAAAATAACAGAAGCAAAATCGATCTTCCGCTCCGAGAAAAAATTACACATTGACTCACAAAGTCATGAATAGTAGATCCGAATAATGAGAGAAAGACGCAAAGCAAAAATTGAGAAACTGAAACTGCGTGCTCTCTGCTTGTTGATTCATTTCGCACTCATTGCGCTTCTTCGTTTCCTTGAGGACCGACCGCTTCCATGTAGCCGATGAGTACATTTGGCTGATTCGGCCTCTTGTTATTCTTTCTCTATGCTTGCAGTCTCTAGAATAGTGGTGTCCCTGCGCAGCCAATTGGGCACTAAATTTTTGAGTGACATAATATGTATACATTGAGTGTGTTTGACGAAATCTCGCTACTAGCTGCCAAGCCATCATCGAAGTAGGTTTGCCTTGCTGCGTTCTTTTATTAAATTATTTAAAAAATATTTTGTAAATATGCGAGCAAACATTCGAAAGAGCAAATCCTTACTTACGACTTTATAGATCACGTTCTTCAACGTTCTTCAATTTTAAAGGTAGGCATTTGAATACATATGAATGGGAGAACAATTTTAATATCGGCTTTGAAAGCGATTCCTTTTGGAATGGAAAAGGATTATTAGATGGCCAGCATTTTTCACAGGGTTTGAATTCAAATGTCCGTCGGATAATAAAATTGATGAATGTAACGTGGCACAATGTGTGCTTTCAATCGGAGAGCAAATACTCTATTTATGTTGTTCTAATACATTACTTAATACATACATACATTATTAATAATAAAAATTTATAATAGAAATATGTACAAAATGTATTAGAATGACTTATGTTAGATACCAATTTACTTATTAATACATTTGCATATTTATTTCTACGACTTTCCCTCACTCCCCACACCAAAAATTAATTAATAATTTGTAATCTTCGTTTACCAAATCCAACAAACTCATATTGTACAAAACACAAACAAAACTTCATTTTCAAGAATCCAAGTCTCTGTCGCGAAGCAAACCAACCAAAAACAAACAAAATCCATGCTGAAATCTATGTTGAAAGTATTTTCATTTTCAAAGATCGATTCTTTCCTGCGCAGTCTTTTTTTATTACCGAAGATCGTTATGGTACGAAAGCCAAAGTTTTCTCATCTTCTGCGATCGCTATTCGTCAATAAACACAGTTTTTTCAAGTTGATGGATCTGTTGTAGGTCAGAATCATTGCTCTGGTAATAACACGGCTTAACGTTGTTATTACCACATACCTTTCGGCCCAGTAGTTAGCAATGTATAACATGTGGTAACACATACTTCTAGGCTGCACTTTAATTGTGAGCTCGAAAGTACAAGTGAATCACACACCACTGTGGCCCAGATAAAAGCCGAACTTGATCGCATTCCAATAAGTGGAATAGCGAATCTCAGAAGAGATATAAACCCATCTTTTGAATTGTAAGAAGGGAGTTGAAATCAGATATTTACTACGAGTGGTAGTTACACAAGAATTTAAAAAGAGTGGAAGTAATATAGCAAGCGTGAATCGCAGTCATAATAGTACATCGAATGTCCCTGGATAATTACTGGAAATAAATAAAAGTAAGAACCATAATCCAAGTCTTTATTTTTCAGCACCTGCCTAAATTCGGCAGTATTGCCCGACAGGTTAAAGGGCCACAAAGGCGGCACCTTGGTACCCGTGGTAACTACGCGAGGGGATCCACTACGGCAGGTTGCCGGATCCCAATGGTAAGACCACAAAGTTGGCAGATCCTTGCCCGTGGCACAAGCGTCCGTGATCCTTCGCGTCGAATGATCAACGACGAAAACCCCCATCCTCACTGTCAGTGATCCTTCTCGAGCAAGGATCCACGGCATTTAAGTTTGTTCTAGTATCCTACTAGATACAACAGATCGAAATAATTGAAGATAAGAATTTTTTTCATCCCAACTGATAATTTTGAAATTATTTTGAACGTGAGCGATATGTATTTTTTTGTACGGGAAATAAAAATCACTCATGAGTTAAAACAGATTTTCATCTTTTGGGATGGTTTTTTTGTGAGGGATATAAATAATGTTGTTCGTTTGAAGGATATATTCCGAACCCTGATATTTGATTTGTTTTAAGTATTATATGTATAAAATATACTTCTAAAATGTGTTTTTCGAGATTTAGGAGCTGCAAACTCAAAAATAACTTGCTCAAAGTCAATATTTTGCGGTACTTTATTTTCCATTAGTAATATATCAAGATTAATATTTTATTGCTCATCATTGAACGCAAATACGACTTTATTAGTTTTAATTTGCTCAAACTTCTCTCACATGAAGGAACTGATAGGTAAAAATTGCCATACATAAATTTTAATGCTACAACTAGATTTGGATATCATTTTTATACCCTACACCTTAAGGTTAAGGCTATATTCACTTTGTCACGAAATGTGTAACGCATAGAAATAGAGACTATAGAATTTGAAAAGTATATATATTCTTGATCAGAGTCACCTCCTAAGTCGTTTTAGCCATGTCCGTCCGTCTGTCTGTCTGTCTGTTGAAATCCCGATAACAGGAGAACTGGTGAAGATATTGTAATGAAATTTTGGTATTGAAAATGGGCAAAATCGGTCAACGAACACACCTATTTTTTATTAGAAATGTGATATCAGCGTTCGTTTTTGAGTTATGACAACAATTTCATTCCTGGGTATAGAGTAGCATTATCCGTTAATATGGCAAATATGGGCGTGATAAGCACACTCTTAGGTTACACAGGCAAAAGATGGTCTTAAACGGTTATATTGTTAAATATATGTATGAACTTCCTGAATAAAATTTTATATAAAAACTTATTTTCCAATAAAACATTATAACAGTAAAACTGGGCGCGGTGCGCCCACTTTTACACTACTTATACAGTATAGCTCATAAAAATAAATTTATTACCACGTAAATAAAGTTTAAATTTGAACACAATAGCCGCATTCAGCGGTTGAGCGCTACCTGATCAGTGATCGCCACGTGTTCCTGAATGGTATGCTACCTGGTCACTGAGCGGAAAGATAAAAATAGTAAACAAGACAAGAAAAAAGTTGCCACGTTTGATTTTTATACACGAATTTCAAATATCCCACAAAAAGAAAATTCCCAAACCTAAAATGCCATAAGCATATGACGTGTCGCAACAACAAAATAATTTACAATAAAGATTTTATTTTTTCACAGCACGGTCATATTTAATTTGAGAAGTTTAAAAAAATGAACAGAAATATAAGGGCAATAGTTGAAGCGATAGATGATAATGTACTCATTAATAGTATAAATGAAGTTACATCACTTTTGCTTGATGTTGTGGACGATTCAAAAGATCAACGAAATAAAAGATTTAGGAATCCCGATTATTACGAAAAAATAATTCCCAGATACACCGACATCCAATTTAAAAATCATTTAAGAATGTCTCGAAGTAGTTTCCAGGTAAAGATTGTTGTCTTTATCTGCAATGCATGTCCTTATTTTTGGCCATTTAAGGTTTTGGAAAACACCGTCGGAAACAATCTGCATGAAAATGTTTTTTTTTCGATCTATACCACTTCGAAAATAAATACTGTTTTCATTGTGGATTATAGGAAAGCAAGAGTCGTTTCTCGCCGTGGGAGATCGTTTCGACTTTCCACAAAGCTCTGGACATGGCGTTTTCAAACAAATTATCCAAACGTTCGAAGGGTTACTCCCAGTGTTTATTAAATGGCCAAGCTCTGTTCAGCAAGTGACGTCATCCGAGGTATGTGTTTAAAAAAGTGTTTCAAATGAGTTTTTCAGTTTCACAGATGTTTAACTAAATTTAGTTTTACAGATATTTAAGCAGAGTTCTCGCGGTCTTCTAAATGTAGTTGGCGCGATTGATGGTTGCCAAATACCCATTAAGCAGCCTGTCGGAAACCCGTCTGATTTTTACAATAGGAAACAATTTCATTCCATAATACTGCAAGGTATCCCATTAAATGGAGTTTACAAATTATGAATTCAAATTTATTTAATTTCTTTTTTTTGCAGGGGTCTGTTTATCGGAATGCCGGGAAGGATGCATGATGCTCGTGTATTTCATTGCAGCCCACTGTACGAATGTTTAACTGATGAAAGAAGCCATTTACTTAATCCTGAGCAACATTTGATTGGTGATTGCGCATATCCGCTAATGGTCAACTTAATTACTCCATTTAGGGATAATGGACATCTCTCTACGGCACAGAGAAGATATAACACTAAGCTGTGTTCAATCCGATCTACTATAGAGCGATCTTTTGGGATTTTAAAAATGAAATTCCGTAGATTAAGATTTCTGGACGTATCAGATATGGATTTTGGCAAGCAAATTATAGCCCCTGCATGTATGCTGCATAATTTTATTTTAATTAATGACGGTGACGAAGTTGAACCTGAAATCATCGCTGTTGACTCCAGTGATGATGGCACTTCCCAAATTCAGCAGCACGAAACGCAAGCTTCTAACGCTGCTGTCCAAAAAAGACTGGACATTGTCTGAAATATTTAACATCAAGCCTTGGTACGAGTATATAGTAGATAGATATAACAAGAGCAGAACCAATAAATATGGACATAATTCACTATTATTTATTTTATTTCAAAGAATCACAGTTTAAAAATTTAAAAAACCTCCCCTAAAGTATTCTTAGGTAACAACACTTTTTCACAACCATAAGTTTTTCCAAGAAGTCTATAAATTAAACTAACTTGTTTGGAATTCAAAAGAGTTACTAGTTAACAACCAGTTTAGCAGAATTTTTCCCTATATTTTTGTTTTCATAGATATTAGCCACTGAACACGAAAACCAAAAATTTGTAAGCTTAATTTTAGTGTTCAGTGGCTCAGTATCTTTGAAAAATCAATGGTGATTAATTTGCAGAAATTTTTATAAATTTTGTTAACTACTATATTACTGATATTAATAAAATCGCTTGCAAAATTGAACTATAGTTTCTCCAAAAGTTTCAATAGAATTTGGTTCCTTTCTCTTTGAATATTATTATGCTCCTCCAATTTTTCAGCAATGGAACGGGCTGCTGCAATTCGTTCTCGTTCGATGTTTTCTCTGCTTGAAATTCGGTTTCTACGCCTCTTGCTGATTCTTGGCGTTGACGGAGATCTCAGGATGTTATTCTGATCACGATCGAGCTCACCAAGTGGTGGTGAGTTTTCATCTGATAATATTGTTAAGTCATCAGAACATGATAATCCAGAAGAAACTGATGCATTGTGTAGTGATGATATGGTATATCCAGGATTTATAGTAACATCATCGGAAAATATGTCTTCGAAAATATCGAAATATTCCCAAGTGATTCGTCCTCTGCCACTTGAAGTTTTGCTGTTGTTGTCCTTGATGCTGCGATATGTTTTTTTGAGATTTCGCATCTTCCTATCAAATGCCTCTTCCGTGACATCCGTGTAACCTGCATTAATCATGTCGCGACGTATTTCCATCCATAGCACCTTCTTCTTAATTTTTGGGTCACGAAATCGGTCCTTTTTCTCTCTATACAGTTCCAAAAAATACTTTGTGTTTGCAGTAGTACACTGATGACCAGTTTTATCTTCAAGTATTTTCATTTTTGAAGAAACCCGCGTTCGTTAGCATATGGAAATTACGTATTTTATGGGGTTTAATTACCTGCTGCATTTGCTCCTGCTTCATCCACACCCACAGCTTCAAATGTTCCCATTTTATCGCGCATATATTCATTGCAAAAATTTCTGTCTAAAAATCGTAAATTATTAGTTTCACTGAGCAGGCGTACAACGAATAATGAACTTTGCGCGGAGCACTTACCACTTTGCAAACGTCCATGAACTTCAATCGTATCCCAAACTACATATTCTATATTTTTATAATTATAATTCCTTTGTTGAGCCATTCTGAGTTCAAAATAACTTTCAAATTAATAATATGACTTCACTTAAATTTCGTTTGACGTTTGCTCTGTAAAAAGCGAATTTGTTTTTTTGCTTGCTTGTTAGTAATGCAACTCTGGCAAATGTAGCGTAAAAGTAGCGTAAAAACTTTTCGCTACAAAAAATGACGACCGCTCAGTGAATATGTAAACAATAGGGTACGTTCAGTGACATCAAAACAATTGAGCGCTCCCTGAGCGCTCAACCGCTGAATGCGGCTAATAATAATAATAGTTTTATTATTGTTAGCTAGTTATTTTGTTTTGAAAACAGGTAACGACCACGCCTACTATTTATACAGAGGCGTAGCTAGGACTAATGGAGGCCAAAAAATTCCAAGAATTCAATAAGTCAATACTTGATTTTAGAGATGAGCGTTCCAGTGATTTTTTAGGAACGGTGACAGCAGTGACGGTGACATTTCTGTCACCGTGTCATTAACCAGTGACTTTAAGTCACCGTGACTTTGGTAAAAGTAACCGATATCAGAAGTTTTAACATGTTTAAATATCGAAAAAATTAGATTTGTATATTTAATAAATATAAAATAAAGCAACATTGTCACAAAATACCATGTTTGTGTAATTGTTTAAAAATAATATTATGAACTTGATAATATAATTTATAAACGTATGTATTTTATCACAAGGTTTTTCTAATACCATACATATTATGCACTGCCGCTAACTAAAAATAAAAATAAAATTAAAAATAAAAGCATTTTCAATTTTTCTGCGTCTAATCGACTCCGACGTTCGTTTAAAACTTGGCCAGCTTTCGAAAATAGAGTTTCGTAGGGCATCGATGATGCCAATGCGCAGAGTTTTTCCTGTGCTACGTGGGCCAAAGTTTTCAACAATTTCTCTTTAAAAAGAATCGTTATCTTAAGCATTTTAGCCAATTTAACCTGTGTTTTCCTCTGTAGAGCATAAAACTAATATAAGGAAGTTGGGATAATACAAAATAAAAATTTTGTTACTGAATATTTTCTTTTTTATCATTATTTTCATATTATTTTATTTTTCCAATATTGTTCGAACAATTATAATAATTTATATGTAAGATAAAATAAAAATAAGTCATAAGCAAATATTTAATAGAGAATTCTTTGGAACAAAATGTTAACTGTCACATAAAGGCAACCCTGGGTTTTTGTATAATTCGTGAAAAAATATCGTACACGGGAACAAACCAGTGAAAGGAACGAATATATAAATAAATATCGTGGAACGAAGGCTGTCACTGTCACTGTTAAAAAAAATATTCGGTCACTCCAGTGACCAGTGACTTTTAAATCACGGTGACAAAGTCATCGGTACAGAAATATCGCTCATCACGCCCCGGGCGGACTGCCACCCTTCCCCCTTGCTACACCTCTGTATTTATACCCATCTGTGATTAAATGTGATTATAAGATAGCTTTCCTTATAACCACATATGTATTTCCTCTAGCTTCAGTTTTTATTTCACTCTGTAATGCTACTGTTCTGCAATGAGAAATCTAAATAAATTAAAAATTTAAATAAATAAATTTTAATAATTAATTTATATAATTAATAATAACATAATTTTTCAAAACTTTTAGGTGTAGGGTATATAAGATTCGGCCAGGGCGAATATAGCACTCTTATAAGGTGTTTACATAAAATGGTTTTTCCAGGTTTTTGGAATAAACTGTTTTAAGTCCCAAAACCACTCGTAAACTGTTTTAACTCCCGTGAAATTGTTGTTGCTATTCCAGCGCTAAACCAAAATGCGTTTGGTTTTTAGCCTCAGTTTTTAGTTTGCAAGTCTGTTTTGAAGTTCGGAATTGCAGACACACTATCTTTCTCCTTTTCTAGTGCCAATAAGTTAGAAAGAGATAAAGAGAAAGTGCCACCAAACTATTCTGCCAAATGTCAAAACAAATTTAAGCGTTTCATGTCGTAAGTAATATGTTTATTTAAATAAGTATAATATGTAATAAATGACAAAAAATTAACTATTTCAGATGCAGAAATCAAAAAAGAGAACTTTGTGGTCGATGGGTGGTCGATGTGATTTATTTACCACAATAAATTAATACTGTTGAATATTTACCACAATCCACAAGGTCCTATTTATAGACATCAGCGCTATTCGCAGAGCCTTCACCATGGCATACTTCTTATGTAAATGAAAATAAGTC
This sequence comes from Myopa tessellatipennis, assembly GCA_943737955.2. Taxonomy (NCBI): domain Eukaryota; kingdom Metazoa; phylum Arthropoda; class Insecta; order Diptera; family Conopidae; genus Myopa; species Myopa tessellatipennis. The sequence continues at coordinate 22,828,608 of OX031315.1, forward strand.
TGATTTACGATGTACGACTTTTCACTTTCCAAATTCTGTAAACTTGCGAATTTCGTCACCATAGCAAAATACGTTTCAACAATTTTGAATAAACAAACAAACACAAAACAACAGCTGTTTATTTCTTCTTTTCGGTTTGACAGCCCGGACCGGATTATGTATGTAAACACTAGATCAGCTGATCGATTTTCGAACACCTTAACCGGATTAAATATTTTTATGTAAACAGGCTATTACTGGTTTTATAATAACTTTTAAAAAGTCTAAAGCTGCCCAACTATTTATCTCCGAAACAGAAATGTTGGCAGCTTATAAATGCATTATCAATCTATCCAGAAGTTCTACATCAGATGCCTCATCTCAATAATCGGAAAATTTTATTGCAATATTTTTTAATCGCCCTTTTTCGTTGAAAGTAAAACACTTGCATGGATAATCCCAACAACTTCTATTTAAATAAAATATAACTAAAATGGGATTTCTTTGCGCAATACCGTTTAACACGGGAGAAGCCGCGGTTAAGCTAGTTAATAATAAATTAATAGTTAATAGTAAATAATAATTGTGTTGCAAATACGCATTAAATAAGGTGAACAAATTATTCATTTATAAGTTGTGCGATTTTTTGTGGGAATTTAATATTTCTTAATATCAAATTATTTTTGGCAAAACTACTTGCAATTAAACTGTCCTTCAAAGGCACATATTTTACCACTATAATTAGACAAATTACAACCTGGCTAGCTGTATGGATTTTACAAAACTTATTTGGTTGGGTGAACAGATAAAGCGCTAAGTAGGAGTACTACAAATTGTACTACGATTGTAGTAAATTTGGTATAACTTCGTTCCTCATGAAAAGCTTAATCCGAAATTAAGCTAAAAATGGGAATGCAAATGTCATGGATGTACGAGTATGTGGTTATTATTCTAATGGTAGGCAGACGAAACCTATAGATATTAACAAAAGCTACATACATACAAAGACATTACAGCTAAAACAATGGCGGCCTAAAAACCTAGTATTTAGTAAATAAATAAATAATAACATTGCTTGCCAGTTCCACGTAAGATGTTTGAATACCTTTGAAATAAAATACATTATTATTAACTTTTAAAATGAGTACCTGATTAGCACACTTAAAACATGCAGTTGTTACTTTGTTAATAGAGTTCATTAGGTTTTTCGTTTCACGCATAACTTGGTCAACTTTGACAAATGTTGCAGCCTTTCCAACTGTGTGATCCTTGACAGTGAACTGAAGAGCTTGTACATATGTCGGAATTTTGTCCAAAAGATTTAAAAGGTGTTTTTTGTGATCTCCAGCTGGAACCTGAAACATATTATACCGTTATTTAGGATAGTTTAGTCATCGCACACCCTCTTCAAAAGTGACACAACTTATTGTTTCATTTTTGAGTTAATGAATTAAAACTCTTCGCAATGAAAAAGCATATCTACCAACAACCAAAAGCTCAATTTATTTTCTTGTTGTTAGCTGATGCCAAAACGGCTTTAGTTTGTCTTCATTCTATGGAAATACAACCAAGCTGAAATCACAAAATTGCGTTTTCTGAAAAATGAGAACTTTTGAGCTCTGACATTTTTTAAGTGGGTGTGATATGATTACGTTACGATATGAGTACGTTCACAGATTAAATACTATATAGAAGACCCATCTCGGCCTGCGATGGTTTTTCACATTAGGGTGCGGGCGGAACAGCTCTTTGGAAGATCAAGCAACGCGAAAGCAAGCATGAACAGAGAGCAGCAACGAGAGAGCAATACGAACAGGGAGTAGCAACGAGAGAGCAGGCATAAAATGTTTATGTGTGCGTATATTTGTTTTGCTAGCTGGCTTCGTGAATTCACGAGGTGTTGACAAAAGCTTGTTTTAAGCTTTAGATTTCTTTATTTTGGTTTACTTCCCTTGAAAGTTGGGTTTGGTATTTTATGTTGCATAGCTATATATGTGCAGCACCAGCAGAATTTACTAGTTAATTGTAGTGCTCTAGTAAAAAAATATTAAAAAGAAAAATTAAATATTGCTGGCACTTTTTATCAACAGGGGTGCGATTTCATTACAAAATCAAAATAATCAGAAAGTTGTCGCGGGCTGGCCGTAGCCGAAATATCCTACACCTTTAAGGACTATACTGTGTAAGTACTGCAGAAGTTGGCGGACGAGGCCCACTTTTGGAACAACAACAATTTATTAGATCATAGAATGCTATGTACAGTTTTATTTAGAAAGTTTTTATAATTAACAACATAACCCATTCTTCCTATGTAAAAATGGGAGGAACACATCCATGTTTTAACGGATACTGTTATACTATTATTTTGGATTTTTCTGCAAAATTTAATTTCGATAAAATTAATGCAAATGATATTGCGTTCAATATTTTTAAAGTTTAAACCCCTAAAGTGTTTTTAAAAAACAAAAAGTGATTTTCCCATTCTTTATTAAATATTTTGCCCAGTGCATTAATAAAACAGCGTGGCGCGATCCAACATACTTGAAGTATGTATGTCGACTGACAGCTCTTTATACGAACAATCGGCAATGTCGGTGTGAAAAAATTACGAATGCCGTGTACAGGTAAATAGCCAAGAGAAAAATTTTGTACGCGCGCATATGGAATGGCTAACGCTCTTGATATACTCTTGATATACTCTTCTGTCGTAAATATTGGAACCCACGAAGAAAATTTGCTTTGTACAAAATGCGTCTTCTCCATACTATTTATTCTGTGGTACATTCTGAGCTCGATATTCACCTGATAGGAGAATTGTCGAACAACTTTATAAAGACGATTTGCTTCTTCGGCGAAATATTCTGCCTGAGTAAATAAGTCTTGGGTAGTCCGTAGAGCACCGTTTCCATTTGTAAATTGGAACATTAAGAAAGCCATTGATGACATATTCCTTGTGCGTTTTACAATGTCATTATTTTCATAAGATTCGTTTATCCAGTGATCTGTTTCTTCTTCAATTGACTCTGAAAGTGATGTTTTATTCCTTTCAATGTTGTCAATTTTTTGTGTACCAGCTTCCTCCGACCAAGAATTGTTTGACCGTGTTTTATTTTCCTGGTAGTGCTATAATGAAATAATCAAACTATTAATATATGTTTATATTTATATATTAGTGCTTAAACTAAGCCTTTATAGTTCATGTTACATATGTACATACAAACTAATAAAGTGTAATAACATTAATAAGAATAATATAAGAATATTAGTTTATGGAACTGAGTGAAACTATCTGACTATATATCGTCTGCATCTGTGTCATAAGTAAAAATTTGTAAAATTGTATTGTACCAACATTTGTTATTTTAGCTTTGATCTTTCAATTGTATATTTTCTTAGCCAAAACTGATCCCTGGTCTCATAAGATCTGTTTATATTAGGATTCATCAGGTCGAAAGTCGGCATAAAAGTAAAAAATGAAATACCAACATTATAAATACAAGGGAGTATCGAAAGTACTTCCATCGCTCTAGAACAATGTTTCTCAATCTGCGAGAGATTGTTCTACAAAAATCGCTTCAAGGGATGCAGTAACCTCGAGTTGCGTGGCCTCGGCTTGTGGGGAGCTTAACTCTGCAAGCAAATTTCAAAACAATCCAACCAAGTTCCAACCAAAATCCTGGATGGCGTGAACGCTCTTGCCTTTCAACCTTGAGGACGGTGGTTCGAATCCCCATACGCATGGATGTTTAAATTGTGTTTGTTATCTTTCTCTCTCTCTACCTATCTATCCCCTCTATCCCCTTAACAGTCGATGGCCTTAGTTGCCAGTACTGTTCTATTTGTGTAGTAATTAATTACTGCATAATAATAATAATAATAATAATCCAACCAAAATACAAAATACAAAACAAAACAAATTAAAACATCGAATAAACAAAGCAAATATCAAAAAAGCAAAGCAACATCGAACATCAAACCTAAAGGAAAAACCACCACGATCATAAGCTTGAAAGCTCCTTCTTCGAAAAGACAAAACTTTCACCACACGAAACAAGAACAATATTCACAAGGTGGGAGTCAAGAAAAGATGTACAAAAACAATGACGAAGAACGTTGAAAATAAAAATACAAGAACAAATATTTTCCTACATAGCCGCTGTTGAAACAAGAACAACATGCACGAAATCGGGAATGCAGAACGTGATAAACATCTACATCAAATATACATTGAATATAACACCAAATACATGGAAGTTTTACACTAAGGCAGAGGTTCCCAGACTTTTTAGGCCCGCGGTTCCCTTAGTCTACAGAGTATTTTCAGGCGGCTCCTGTAATACTAATTAATATGAGACTAATCTAAAATATATTAGAAAGACTACATTTTCTGGGACAAACTAGGCCATTTTCATAATAAACGGTAAATATGAAGTTTCAATACTTACAATATATAGCAGCTTCTCAGGGAAGCCGGTCAGCTCTGGCTCACAGTTTGGGAATAACCGCATTAAAGAATAATTAATAAAAACTCATTTCAAACATACATGAAAACAATTACAATACATAGAAAAGTGCAGCAAAAATTGCTGAAAGCCGCGTATAGAACACAAAACAAGGATTAAAGACAGAATATTTTCAGTCAAACACAGCCAACAACAAACACTGGTGACTTTTTTTGCAACCACAGAAACAAGTACACTGGAAGAAAACTGAAGCCGCTGCAAAAATAATTATAAAAAGAGGATTAATTCAAAGCCACCTCAAAGGAAATATCAGCCAACAACAACCACAAGCAAATAAGCAGAAGGAGTGCCAATTGAAAGTCAACAACCCTGTTCTGCAAATAAAAGTACCCACAACCACTCTTTTGGAACCCAGCGAACTGAGCGTAAGTGAATCTGTTATCCACTTTAAAATCCTTTTCCTGTTCTTTGATCTTGGCATTGGGTTGATAGTTTTGGGGAACGATAATTTTTTCGTTCAATGTTCGAAGGAAAAAGTTCGGATGACTTTTGGTTTTCTGTTGAAGGCCCTCCAATCAGCTGAAAGCTATTAAAATATTGCCTTTTAAAGTTCCTGGTTTTGTGAAGTTGGAGTTCTAAAAGGCAGTGATGAAATGCAAACTTGAAACCACCATTTAATTTTTTTCCCATGAAAACAGGCTCAGCCCTGATTAAACATTTTTTAAATAACTAGGTTTTTTATTTTTGTATCATACAACTTTAACATTATTTCTATTCAGGTGTGCCGCAAATAATTCCAGTGTACTGTCATCGAAATAAGGTTGAGATGCACTGGTCTAGGCGGTAAGAATGCAGAATTTTTATTTACATACATACATATCTGTGACAAAATCACAGATATCAAATCAAAAAAGTCATGAAATCGCTACACTCTAGTTGTATACGTTTATAAATTGCGATCAATAAGATTACATTGAGTTTGTTTACTCGTGTGAGGGACATATCTCAATTATACCAGAGATGACGAGGTAGGACACTTCGAATTCGCCGCTTTATGATCTGTTGAGTACACTATACGTGAGAGCTACTGTATTATTGTTTTGTTTTCTGTCATTGAGAATGTTGAAAACCTAAATTGTGTCGTATTTACACTATAGCTGTTGAATTGCTTCAATTATTTAATTCTCGATTTTTTAGAAAATTAAATACATTTAATTTAATTAAACTAAATTAAATTGTCTTTTATTTATAGTAACAGAGGAAATGTTACATTAACAAAGGTAATGTTTTGTTAAAAACTGGGACATAACTTCATTGGATTTGTCATCGCCAGCAGCTGTGGCAACGTGCTAAGAATTTCTTCGCGTACGCACAGGAATAGGTTACTATTGCCAGCAACTGGGTCATTGATGTTCGATTTGCTGGTGAAATACCAAAACCACTAAAACCGACGTTTATCGCCTACATACTGGTTGTTGACTACATCCATTGTCTTAAATCACTATTAATTAAACATTATTACACAATATAGCGTCTGCTGAAAAGAAATCAGTTTAGGAGGAGCCTCACCATTTATATATACCTGTTTATGATCGTTGGCCACTTTGGGTAATATTGTGATAGCATGCTGTTTAATGTGTACTAGATGGATTTGGTTGTGGGAGTAAATACTTAAATCTGGATAGTGAATTTTTTTATTCAGGAGTCGTTTTACTTGCCATGTACTTGCCTGGCACGGATGGAGTTGGTGCTTCAAGGATAACTGCATTATTAATCAGCATGAAGTATGCTGCATCTTTTTATAACACTTTTATTGTTAGTTTCAGATCGATAGCATCGTTGTATGATTGGAATATTTATAGGACATTTTTACTTCATGAAATTTAATATAATTTTTCAATAGCAAGTCGAGCAACACAAACTTAATTTAATAGAAACAGCACAGAAGCAAACTCCGAATGTAATAACAGCAAGACTTCAAATTCAACTGCAAAAAGATGTACCCGTTGCTTTTCGTCCTAGATTAGCAAATGCCAAACTCATTCAGTTGAATGAAATAATCAAGGTTTACTTGATGATGAAGTTATAAGGGAAAGGTCGAACTTATGAATTTTAGTAAGACAACCTGTCTTAAGAATATATGTATAATCCACACTTGGTAACAGAATTGCCCACTGATGCAGGTTCTTCCGGACTTGGAGCTGCTTTAATGCAAAGGGAGAATAGTTTTACTTGACCAGTTGCATACTTTAGTCGAAGAACTACCGAAACTGAATCAAAATACCATTCATATGAGTTGGAAACATAACCAATAGTTGAAGCGGTGAGTGAGTAAAGTAAGTAAAGTAGTATTTATTGAGTGATTTTTATTTGTCCATTTGGCATGTCAGAGTTACAAAATAATCTTATGAAGACAACAATTTTTTATGATATAAAGTAAAGCAATCTACGTGCATTCCACGGTTAAAAGGAGAACACTGTTTGCGACTGTTTTTCCCACATAAGACACACCTTTATTGTTTTCCTTTCCCTGTCCTCTGTAGTACATGGCTTGTAATAAGTCTGTTTTCTTTGAGAGTTCTAGATGGTCTACTTGAATGTTTCTGGTCGGATAATGTATGTAGATGTTAAAGACAAATATTTTCTAGCAATAAGTCGAATGAATTCTAAATACGATATTTTATCGTGGCTTAGGTTATATACTGTGTTATATACGACTGTGGTATACATGGCCACATCAATACAGTTGGTGAAAAGCCTGAAATACTATTATATAGTATTTCTTTCCTTTAGTTTTAATGTAGTACTTATTGATATATATACTCTAATTTGTCAACAACACCCATGTATTTTTTGTAGTGGCTAATTGTGTTGGGCTGTACAATCTTAATCCTTTTCTTCTCAGTTTTGCTGCACCGTCGCACAGACGATAAAACGGAGGATAAACGGTTTGGTGGTTGGTGTAGTGTACCGACATACCCGAATTCCGCTCATGAGTATTTCATACACTTTTCTAGAACCAGCACACACTTGAGAAACTGTGCTTATTTCCAACGCGCTAAAGTGCAATGCATGGTGACCGACTTTCTGCTTGCACTTTTCGCTCCACCATAATAGTTTCAAATTTCTTTTTGAATGAACCGCCCAATTCCAAGCAGAAGTTATAATTGGGCAATGGTTCAATAAGTGACTCAAAAGTAATAACTTTATATTGAAAACAATATAAAATATTGAGTGATTTCCAAAGTGAGAAGATCGAGAAAGGCGACATAATTAGGCTAATAGAATGTGGAAGTAGATTAAGTATATACAAATTATTATATTGATATGTTCACTCTAACGAAAAGAATGTGATCTCTTAGGGTATAAAAACCCAAGCGATCCCGAATAAAGTAAGAATGGTCGATAAACAGCCAGATTAACTCCAGGCTTTTATTTTCAATTCTCCGCCAACTTGATTGTAAGGCGAACTACAAAGCCAACTTAATTGCAGGCTTTGTACTCTGGTCTAGCGGCGTATTACGCCAGACATTAGTCAGGTCGACCCTCCTTTAGGGAAGTCTTTTTTTAAAAAGCTCGAACTTTTGAAACTACAGCTGACGTCGACCTATACATTGGTAATGGTTTTGACAGCCTTATTATCCTTCTAACTGATGGCAAGAACTTAATTTTTGTCAAAAGTGCCTCTGGTTTCTTTTTTCATGAGTGCGTCATCTTTTATTGGGCACTTGGCAGTCGCTCGGACATTTCTTTCCCGCAAAGTAGCCATGAGTTTAAAACTTGAAAAAAATTATCAAAATAGTTTTGATGGTCTTCTGGGTGATTCAGCAAGCTTGCCATAGAAATAACTACATTCTCGTTCTTGAAATATATATATAATTTGAAAGAAAAGAATAACACTAACAAAGATATAATAACGGAAAACATGTTAAAAACGTTTGCAGTGTGTGACTTTGACTCATATAATGGGCTCTAGCGCCCGGTGGGGCAAACCGATGCAAACATAATGGGTATGGGCTTTTAGAGAAAACTTTCAGCTTTACAATGGTAAAATTCGTTTTGGAGCGTTTTGGATCACAAAAGTCCTGCTCCAAAATACGACGAAATTTAACCAAATTTGGAGCATTTCTGGAATTCTTGTTACGTAATAGCTATACCACAGTTTTACTCAATTGTAACAACATTTGACAAAAACTCAATATCTGAAATATTGACAGAGATATGGATATCTAAATCTGGGAAAAGTTGAAAAAATGTGTTTATTTGAGTTGAAAATATGGTTCCTGAATAATCTGGCGGAGCTGGCAGAGCGACCGGTTTCTAGCCTTCTGGGAATTATTAGGAGCGCCGCTATGGCTTTCTCGCGGCCTCTACCTGACCTTAACAGGGTGGCTCTGGCTGCGGGGGCTGGTGATTCGGCGCGCGGACAAGGAGTTCCCACCTAAAATTTCTTTTTATATGGGCAATCACAATGGGCCAAATGGGCCTAGGTGTCAGTAATCCCCCCACGGGGGAGTACAAGCCCTTCTTACCTACCTACCTAGTTGAAAATAAAAAGTTCTGTTCTTTATTGCATAGTTACTAAAGAAATAATCAAGATAAAACTGTAATTTTTTGGCTCCCTAGGTTCTCAGGTTTCTACTTTCATATGACCTAACCCATTTTGAAATCGGTGACATTGAAAAAAATGACTTTTGGCCGCTAAGTTCAAAAACCGGCCACTGTGCGGCGGTAAGACTTTTCTCTTGTGGGTCCTTTTTTCCTTGGTATGTATACCAAATGTATTTGGTAACAGTAACCGGTCTCGGCACAAGCCACTGCTTGAATCCAAAGCGGATAGGTTTACCTCTGATAAATTGTTTTAAAAATTACCATAACAATAACTGACCATTTGTTTGTTAATTGACAGGTGCTTGGCAAAAATACTGAAATTTAAGAAACTGGTATTGAGTTTATCTATAACAGCTTTTATTTGAAGTATGTGCTATGTAGTGTACCACACAAGTCACCATGACTGCTTCCTAAGCGACAGTCAAATCGACCAACGATAGGGTACACGCAGCGCATAAAAACTGCAACGATAGCGTTTCCTGTTGGATCGTTGACCGTGCTAAGTTCTGCTGCGTGTGCGTTGACGACTTCTTTTCGCTGCCGACGTCTTCTGTCTAGACTGCGACAGAAATAGTGAAGTCAACAATTATTCACAATAATCTATAAACAATATATTATTGATTGGATCAGCAGAATCTGCTGACCAATAACGAAGTAATTTTAAGAAATATGTTTATATTAGTTTTAAGTCCGCCCATAAAAATCGGCTATAAAAGGGCAAGAATTTCAAAAATAAAGACAGAATATTATCAGAGCCTAAAACCGGCAGTCTTCTAATTTTCTCAAGCCCTGGCAGATAATCTGCCGGCTTTATAAACTATACAAATAGCATTCTAAGCTGAGGCCCATGGCATACTCTGCCGGCCAAGCCTATGAATCTATAATAAAATAGAATATTATCCAGCATAATTTTTAAAGGCAGGACCAGAGGTCCTTCAACATATTACATGGCGATCCTGCATACCACGATCCTGCGAACTTCGATCCTACATAACACAATCTTGCATACTTGATCGTGCATACCACGATGCTGCGTACTTCGGTCCCGCATATTTGATCCTGCGATCCAAAAAAAAAAAATGCAAGTCCCGGTCAAAGCAGTCAACATGTCGCAGCTACCAAAATCTGGAAGACTTGTCATCGCCAACTGGGGTATTCCAATTGCTGCTCTCATGGACATAAAAAAGCATCCCAAGTTTATTAGTGGAAGAATGAAGTTAGCACTCACGCTTTACTCGATTGTCTTCATGCGTTTCGCTTGGAAAGTAACACCACGCAAAATGCTGCTACTTGACTGCCAAATGACGAACTCCACAACGCAGTCCAAGGAATTCGATCTATTAACTACATTTATTTTTCACCGTCGGAAAATAAGAATAACGAAACACTTCTTTTAACAGCAATACCGAAATAACACTAACAATAGAGTTTACACAGTTAATGCTCAGGAAAACGAGCTAGGCTCGGAGGACAAATAAATTCCCCCTCCGGAAAGCCAAAAACAATAACAAAATTTTATAATATTTCCAAGAATGCTACAAACTTTGTTGAATTGCATGACAACAATAAAAAACTAACATTTTTGATAGATACTGGATCAGATGTATCTTTAATTAAAACTAATAATGATGTAAAGTATAATACTTATAGAACTTATGATACTTGTAAATTAAAAGGTATAAGCAATGAAGTTATACAACCATTAGGATTATTAAATTTAAATATAAAATTAGACAATGAAAATATTAATCATAAATTCTTAGTAGTAGATGAAAATTTTCCTATATTAACAGATGGAATTATCGGGAGAGATTTATTAAGAATTACATTTTTGTAAAATAGATTACGAAACCTTAACTATTACATTTAGTTTTAATGAAAATGATATAATTTTACCATTACATTTAAACACATCGATAGAAATTGTTTTACCATCAAGATGCGAGCTCATCGTTCCAATTAATACAAATTTTAAAGAAGATAGAATAATATGGAATAAAGAAATTCAAAAAGGAATATTCGTAGGAAATTGCATTTGCCCAAAAGGAAGGATAGGTCATATAAAAATGTTAAACACAAATGATACTACTGTTACTATACATAAAATTGAACTAGAGTCCGATCCATTAACAAATTATGATATTCTAACATCAAGAACAGTGAATAACACCGAAAGATTAAATAAGCTATTCGAAACAATGAAAATAAAAACAACTGACCCTGACGCATACAATTCACTAATTGAAATCCTACAAAACTATCAAGACATTTTTCATTTAGACAACGAAGTACTATCAACTAATAACTTTTACACACAAAAAATTAACCTAAACGACAAAAGTCCGACTTACATAAAGAACTATAGACTTCCGCAGACACAAAAAGACGAAATTAAACAACAAGTCAGAAAATTATTAAACGAGGACATAATTGAACCATCCACAAGTCCATACAATTCACCACTGTTAGTAGTACCAAAAAAAGGAAACAAGGACAACAAAAAGTGGAGACTAGTAGTAGATTACCGTAAACTCAATGACAAAATAGTAAACGATAAATTCCCTTTAACAAGACTAGAAGACATACTTGACAAATTAGGAAGAGCAAAATACTTTTCGACATTTGACATGACTAGCTCTTTCCACCAAATACCTTTAGACAAAAATTCAAGACCATTAACAGCTTTTTCTACAGAAAATGGACACTACCAATTTAAAAGACTACCATTTGGATTAAAGATATCCACAAACAGCTTTCAAAGTATGTTGACAATAGCACTCAGTGGACTGGACAGTGAAGCATTCCTTTACGTAGACGACATCATTATCTTTGGTTGTAGTTTAAAACACCACAATGAAAATTTAGTGAAAGTTTTTGACCGACTACGAACGTACAACTTAAAATTAAATGCAAATAAATGCAATTTCTTGAAAACAGACGTAACTTTTTTAGGACATTTAATAACAGACAAAGGAATCAAAACAGACCCAGACAAATTTGACACAATAAAAAATTATCCAATTCCGAAAAACGCCGACGAAACCAGACGATTCGTAGCTTTCTGTAATTATTACAGAAGATTCATAAAAAATTTTTCAGAAATTGCTAAATGTTTAAATTCACTATTAAAGAAAAATAACAAATTCACATGGACAGAAGAACACCAGAACGCTTTCGACATCTTAAAAGAAAAACCAGTAAGATAGCTATATTCGGCCTGGCCGAATCTTAGATACCCTACACCTAAAATTTTAAAAAAAGTGCCGAAGCTAGGATGGGGCGGGGGTGGCGATCCACTCTGGGCGGCACAATGTCGGGGGCGGCAGTTGTGGAAATCAAGTATTGACTAGCATTGCATTCTAGGCATTTTTGGGGCTACAAGTTGATTAACCGTCCCGGGGTCCATGAGACCTAGCTACGCCTCTGTATAAATAGTAGGCGTGGTCATTACCTTTTTCAAAACAAAATAACTAGCCTAACATTACCTTTTTCAAAACAAAATAACTAGCTTAGTTGTTTTATAATTGTGTTCATTTAAACTTTATTTCCGTGGTAATAAACTTTTTTTCATACTGCTATACTGTATATGTAGTGTAAAAGTGGGCGGACCGCACCCAGTTTTGATGTAATAATGTTTTTTTGTAAAACAAGTTGTTATCTAAAGTTTTATTCAGGAAGTTTATATATTTAACAATATAACCCTCTTTTGCCTGTGTAACCTAAAAGTGGGCGGATCACGCCCATATTTAGCACATTCACGGATAATGCTACTCTATACCCAGGAATGAAATTATTGTAATAGCTCAAAAACCAACGCTGATATCACATTTTTAATAAAAAATAGGCGTGGCCGTGGACCGATTTTGCCCATTTTCAATACCAACCAGCCCACCATATAAAACAATATATCTGCAAAGTTTCATCACGATATCTTCATTGGTTCTCCTGTGATCGTGATTTCAACAGACAGACAGACAGACAGACGGACGGACATGGCTAAATCGACTCAGGAGGTCACGTTGATCAAGAATATATATACTTTTCTATACCTATCGTCTCTAGTTCTATGCGTTACACATTTCGTTACAAAGTGAATATACCCTTACCTTAAGGTGTAGGGTATAATTAATGAACCCACCAATATTGCAATATCCCGATTTTTCAAAACCGTTTATTCTAACAACTGACGCGTCAAACTACGCTCTTGGCGCAGTATTTTCGCAAGGTGATATTGGGACTGACTTACCCATATCTTACGCAAGTAAAGCACTGGACAAACATGACTTAAACAAATCGGTTTTGGAGAAAGAATTATTAGCAATTCATTGGGGAATAAATTTTTTGAGGCCATATCTTTATGGTAACAAATTTATTGTAGTAACTGACCATAGACCTTTAGTATCACTATTTACGCATAAGAATCCATCTTCCAAAATGACCAGAATAAGATTAGACCTTTCCGACTATGAATTTGAAATTAAGTATAAACAAGGAAAAATTAATACTAATGCAGATGCACTATCAAGAATTCAAATAAATTCTGAAATGTTAAAAGCAATGATTCCTAAAGAAAATGATAAAAATATAAAAAGAACATTAATCGTCACAAGGGGTATGAAGAATAAGAAAAATGATAAGACTGATGTTATAACAAACCAATTAGAGCCTGATCAACTCTACACATAGGACTGTACATCATTATCAGATATAAAGAACGTAAAAAAGTTAAAATTTATAGTAAGTAGGTATGGTGATAATTTGACGAATCCAGATTCGCATTCAGAGAAACCTACCAGTTTGTGCACAAACAGAAAAGAATTATTTACCGAAAACGATATCGTAAATGTACATGTAAACGTAAAGAATAATGATAATCCAACGAAATTCGTTTCGACTCTGGAGAAGTTATCTTTATACATGAATAAAATGAATATTAAAGAGCTAGCATTGAGTGAAAAAGATGAAATATTTACAATTGTTAACAAAGAAGAATTTAAGAAGTTATATAATGTGTTGCAACATAAAAATAAAAATCGCGCGTATTTGAAGATTTTAATATATAAACCCCCAGAAAAAATTGATGATATAATAAAATACAAATTAATAGATGAATACCATAATTCACCTATAGGAGGACACTTAGGAATTAGGAAAACAATAATAAAATTAAAACAAAGGTACATTTGGAAAAATATGAGCAAAATGATTAAACAATTTATATCGAAATGTGCAAAATGTAAAATTAATAAGCAAACCATACATATAAAAGAAAAAATGGTACATACTGATACACCTAATAATAGTTTTGAAATAATATCTATAGACACTGTGGGTCCTCTAAGAATTTCAAATAATTTTACATATATTTTAACAATTCAATGTGAATTGACAAAATTTGTAGTAGCACATCCAATAGAATCTAAAGACGCAACTACAGTTGCAAAAACATTAGTAGAACAATTCATTCTCAAGTATGGAAATTTTAAAACATTAAAATCAGATAAAGGAACTGAATTTACTAACACACTACTAAAAGAAATATGCGAACTACTAAAAATTCGACAAATTTTTTCTACACCATATCATCATGAGACCTTAGGTTCAATAGAACGAAACCATAGGGTACTGAACGAATACTTACTAGCATTTGCAAAAGCCGATGACTGGGACGAATGGGTACCATACTATGTATTTGCGTACAATACCACACCACACGTTCATACAAAGTATTCACCATATGAATTAATTTTTGGAAAATTACCATCAATGCCTGATGATGCAATAAATAATAATACAATTTCTTATAACCTAGATAATTATGCTAACGAATTAAAAGCTAGACTAAGTTTATCCTTAAGAAATGCGAAAGCTAATTTAACAAAATCTAAAGAAATACGTGTAAATAATCAAAACAATTGTAATAATTCTAATTTTAAGATAGGTGATAAAGTACTAGTAAGAAATATAAATAGAAAAAAGCATCAAAAACCATATCACGGCCCTTACACTATAATATGTAAAAATGGCGTAAATTCGACAGTAATGGTTAACGGTATGAGAAAAGAATTCCACAACAATTTATTGAAAAAATTCTAATAAAAATATATATTTCTTCAAAATATATATTTTTCTTGAAAGGGTGAGGGTGTAGTGTACCACACAAGTCACCATGACTGCTTCCTAAGCGACAGTCAAATCGACCAACGATAGGGTACACGCAGCGCATAAAAACTGCAACGATAGCGTTTCCTGTTGGATCGTTGACCGTGCTAAGTTCTGCTGCGTGTGCGTTGACGACTTCTTTTCGCTGCCGACGTCTTCTGTCTAGACTGCGACAGAAATAGTGCAGTCAACAATTATTCACAATAATCTATAAACAATATATTATTGATTGGATCAGCAGAATCTGCTGACCAATAACGAAGTAATTTTAAGAAATATGTTTATATTAGTTTTAAGTCCGCCCATAAAAATCGGCTATAAAAGGGCAAGAATTTCAAAAATAAAGACAAAATATTATCAGAGCCTAAAACCGGCAGTCTTCTAATTTTCTCAAGCCCTGGCAGATAATCTGCCGGCTTTATAAACTATACAAATAGCATTCTAAGCTGAGGCCCATGGCATACTCTGCCGGCCAAGCCTATGAATCTATAATAAAATAGAATATTATCCAGCATAATTTTTGAAGGCAGGACCAGAGGTCCTTCAACATATTACACTACTAACACCTCTTTTTATTGCGTCGTTGTTGTTATAATGTAAAAATAGTTTTATCTCTAAGTATCTGTTGTAAGGCATGCAGTTACGGATAATTTGTAAATTGATATCATTATCTTCAGAACAATACATTTTTTCCCGCGGTAACGAATGGTACCATGTAAAAAGAAGGATGCCTAAAAATTTCTTTATGCATTTTAAAGACAAAAAGCGAAACGTTCAATTGAATTTTGTGTGGAATGGGACTCTCATCGGACCAATGTTCCCAAATGGGAATATGAGTTAATACGTCGATATGCTATGAAAAAATAAGATAATTCCAACTATTCGGGTACTAATTGTATGAATCGAATACACCAAGAAGAAAAAGTAGTATAATTTAGTACTTACAGTTTATTGTATATATTATAAATCTTTTCAGAAAAGTTTTATGTGTCACGCAGCGTCTCGTCACGGTTGAATGATATATTTGAATAGCGGTACTTTAAACTGACAGCTAGAGATGTTACAAAATCGCTCTCTTTACCGATATTACCGTTATTTTTAAAAGAAGTTCTTTTCAGGGTAATTCAGGAACGGATTTGTAATTGCATATAGTGTTCAATAAAGACTAATAATATGATGAGGGTAGTTAAAAGTTCGAGATGCGAAGCCGCATTAAACCCAGGATGGCCAGGATTGTATTTGATTATTAATACCTGTTTGAATAACACTCATAATAATTTTGTCAATGTATAATTTTGGCATGCCATGAAATTTGATTAGATTTTATGAAACTAGAAAATATAAAAACCAGATTGTAAAAAGCTATTGAACGTGCTTGACTATTTGAAATTAATATCGGAAATATTAGCAAAACCGTAGTAGTTATTACATACATAAACATGAAAACAACAAATTTTGACAAAACTTGAGACTTGAGTTGTGTTTGCAATGGTTTGCCTCTGAGTTACTTGTCAACGTCATAATTCATAATAAGTATGTTGGCAAACGTTGAACACATATAGCGACAGTTGCATAAGATAAAATACACATTAACAAAGATCGCTGATGAGTAACTTTGGCAAGTTTCGAAATAACTATCTGATCTGTCACTTTGAGTCAAAATAAATGTGTTGTTGTTTAAAAAAGTAAAGTACAACATTTAAAGTTTTAAATTACATATTACTACAATTATGATATAATTGTTTAAGTAAAAATAGGCCCAAAATATATATGTATACGAGTATATACATATATAGTACATATATATAGTATATATATATATATATATATGTATATATCCTCCACAAGATGGGTCTTGAGGAGGATAATGCCCTTAAGCTGCGCCCAGAGGATGTGGAGTCGGCTGAGGTAGACAGGAGAACCTTCCTCTCACAGCAGAACCTCTGAAGATATTGGAATGAAATTCAGATATATTTTTTATTGGTGCTTAAGGGTTGGTATTGAAAATATGAAAAATCGGTCAACGACCACGCTACTTTTTATTAAAAATGGGATATCGCGTTAGTTTTTTAGTTACGACAACAAAAGTTTAGTTTTGGTCCGCCCACTTTTAATTTACCGAAAAAATCTTTTATAGTGAACCACGAGATACATGCAAAAAAAAAAATTTAAATAATAAAAAACAAAAATAACACATAATCAGAACAATAATCTACTTAAAACTAAGAATAACAATTAATATACATTAAACTCGGTAACATAAATAATAATAGCATATACTAATCACATAACAGGTAACATTTTTTGCGATTAAACTTAAAACCTAAAGATAGGTTTTAAACCTAAAGATAGGTGGGGTTGAAAGAAAAAAGAAAAGTGAAAAAAGATTAGCAAAATAGGTGCAGTTGAAAATTTATAAAAAAGAACACATATTTAAATATTGGAAAACCGCTTGCTTGAAACGGGCGGTCAACGAAATCCGTCGCAAATGCAACGGTAGCGAATTCCAGAGTCTGATGGTGCTAATGAATGAGAACCTGCTACTATTCAGAAAATTGTACCTCGAAACAATAAAACTTAAGGCTCTTGCAGACCGAAGATGTCTAAGCTTCATAAGCTCATATAAATACTGGGGGTTCTGGGTACGGACAAGCTTATATAAAAAAATAATGTTTTGAATATTTTGATATTCCGCTAATCCATCCCTAGAGTACCTCTGCTTACAAGCGAAATATGCTCGAAACAGCGGACAGCATAAACATACCTAGCAGCATTGTTAAAAGCTACAAGAAGCTTATGCTGTGATTGTGAATCGAGATTGCTGTACACAATACCCAGAAACGTTATATGAGGCATAATCAACTGTTTGACGAGTCTGCGTCTGGTCTCAAGAGGAGTGTAGTTGGTAGACGACCATAAATTTTCCCAACTGTAGCATTAATATGGTCCGTACACGTAAATTTAGAGTTGAGTATGAATCCAAGATTTTTTTACCTTGCCTACAATCTCCAACTTAGTAGTGCCAATGATTAAAGGCGGGAAGTCATCAAAACAAGAGCTCCTTCTTATAATAGGAAGTACTTTTGATTTGGAAGGATTAATGCGTTGCAGATTGGAAGCAGCCCAAGTGTTAAGTGAGGACAAATCACAATTGAGCCTACAGCACAAATCTTCAACAAGACTTATAGGTCTGGATAAATAGATCTGAATACCATCAGCGTAAGCATGTATCGAAGCATGTTTACAAACTGAGAAGACGTCGTTAATAAACATTGAAAACAGTAGAGGACCCTAAATTGACCCTTGAGGTACTCCTTTGGTGACTAATTTAAATGAGGACAGTTTGCTTCACACGCTGCATTCTTCCTTTGAGGTAACACCAAAGCAAATTAACTGCACTATTACTAAAATAAAAATAACTACTTAGCTTTTTACACAGCAGAGTATGATCTACAGAGTCAAAAGCCTGTAAAATCAATCAGGCAAAGTAGTGTCAGATCATCTTGGTCATAAAATATTCCAACATCATCAGTAATTTTCAATGGAGCGGTCGCACAACTGTGGCCAGTTCGGAAGCCCGATTGCAGTGGAGATAACAATTAAATTCATGATCAAGTAAGTAGATATTTGTAAATACATGATCCTTTCAAGGATTTTTGCCCAAAGCTGGCAGAATACTTATTGGCCTAAAGTCATTAGGGTGAGACGGAGATGCGGAATACAGCACTCATTCTGGTTTTTCTTTTTAACTTTTCAATTTTTATTAGTATTATAGTTAGAGTTGTTATTATTCCGATTCTTATTACTATTTTGTTTTTTCTATATACTCGTACATACATCTAAAAATTCATTCATACTTCAATTCTACAAGTAGTAATCACTTTACTCTTTTATTCATTTGTTTTATAATACCCTACACCTTAAGGTTAAGGGTATATACACTTCGTCACAAAAGTGTAACGTGTAGAAATAGAGAAGACAGATATACAAAAGTATATACATACATATATTCTTGATCAGCGTCACCTCCGGAGTCGATTTAGCCATGTCCGTCCGTCTGTCTGTCACCACCAGACCAATCACCATCACAGGTGAAGATATTGGAATGAAAATTTGCAGAAATATCATGTGTTGTTGCGCAACGGTTGGTATTGATTGGCAAAATCAGTCAAATTCCGTTAATGTGCGGAATATGGCCATGATCCGCCCACTTTTAATTTACCCCAACAAATTCAACATGGCTTTAATTGACAGGTATAGAAAAGTATATATATTCTTGATCAGCGTGATCTCCTGAGACGATTTAGCTATGTCCGTCCGTCCGTCTATCTGTCTGTCGGTCTGTGGAAATCACGATTACAAGAGAACGAATAGAGATATCTTCATCATACTTGGCACGAATATTGTCTATCATAAGAAACTCATCGGTATTGAAAATGGGCAAAATCGGACCATTACAACGCCTACTTTTTATAGTGAATATAAATTCATCCATGCTTATAGCTCAATTTCTAGCTTGTAGAACCAATTTGTGGATGAAATTTTGTACAGAAGTCCTATGTATCTGACCAAAACAGACTACCACAAATGGGCGTGGTCTGTCCACTAATTAAATAAAACTCGATTACAGGAGAACGAATATTTTCATCAAATTTGGCACGAATATTGTCTATCATCACAGGCTATTCTCGTAACTTTTGTTGTTGTTGCTTTGTTGTTGTAAAAAAAATTTTACTGTCATTATACACAAAATAGGGTATTTCGAAAGTATCTCTTAATTCCTGTTAGAGGACCCTTGGTCACAAGTTACAACTTTAATTATGATGTTAAAAAATGTTAAATTTCGTAAAATGATCTTTTTTAGTATATTGGCATAAAGTCCATTTTTGGAAATAAAATATTTAAATGTAAGGGCCTATTTGGAAAACATTGATTAAATCATATCATCCATGAGCAAAATCATATTATTCATTTGGTACTGGTTCAAATCCAAGCACTTCTTTCTTAATTAACTTCAACTTATGGTACGGTCAGAACAGCTAAGGGGAAGATCAAACAACGTGTGAAGCTTCGAGAGAGCATGTTTTGCGAAAGAATTCTCTTTCTGAGGTACACTGAAAAGATGGAAGCACGGGCGGCGCACCAAATAAAAAAGGAAAACGAACCATAAACATTCATGGAATGATATTGTAGTCAATATTGATCAACATATCAGACATTGTGGTTCGCCTAAAGGTTGGTTGTACTATAAGCGCTTCTTGGCAGAAATTGGCAGTGAAGTAGAGTGGACATTAGTGCGCTGCTTAGGAAGGTGAAGAACTTGCGGCAAAGCTTTGTGAAGGCGAAGTCCTGGCAGAATGCAACGAGCGCTGGTACCATGCAGCTTGGTAAAACTACAAAAGGCAAGTGCATGAATTTCTATGCAGATTGTAAGTCAATTATTGATTTATTAAACCCTGCATTCGACGTTTCTGAAATCTCTAACGCAGAAGAAAGTTCACCATTGCCAGAAACCTCTTCCACTACATCAAAGGCAGACATGCTTGAAGTCATTCTAGTTTGGTCGAAGTAAAAAAAGATAAATTTAAAATGGATCTCCTACAAAGGCGAAGGAGAAAGAGCTGCTTAGGAGAAAGAGCATGAACTGCAAGCGCAAATTTTCAGATTCAGCAAGGAGAAATTCGAAGGCAAATTGAAGAATAAAGAAGCAGAAGTTAAGAGTCAAGAAAGGGTAAAATAATTGGAAATAGAAGCTGTCCATTGCTGTTCGTTAAAAAAGTTTTCCTGCTTTTTTCCAATGGACGAATTTGCAAAGATCTTAGTATCATGAACACTACTCCTGTATCCAATTGTTGCTAATCAAATTTTCAAAGAATAATCACACATGTGTTGTTGTGTTTGGCAGGTGATTGAATTTAGAACTTGAACCAATTCCAATCCCTTTTATTTATTTATAAGTGAAAATTCGGAACTTGACACGGAACTGCACTGTATTATTTGAGTTATACTAGTTGCGCTGAATAAGTACGCATTGATTCTGTGTTGAATAATAAAATTTCTTTATTGAATCGATTTAATTAATAGATAAAAACACTTAAGCTAAGCATAAATAACAATAAGAAAATAAAATAAAATAAAATAAAATAAGAAATATTGCCTAATTGACAAAGAAATATTGTGAAAAAATTTGAATTAAAAAGAAAGCCAATTATTAAAAGCGCTACATTAGTGCGCTTCACCAAATTCGCAAGGTGAAGGTAATTGCTTTTGAATTCGGTCATCGACCGCCAGCGTAATATGTGTGCAGTCAACAACAGTGAGCCATGCTCGCCGTGGATGACCCAGTTAAAGGTAGAAAAAGTGCTTCCTTTAGCATAGCGAATCGCGACAACCCACTATTTGCCGCCAATCTAATCTCAGTGTCATCGTCGTAACCAATACATCTCGGTAGCTCATGCATTGTGTTTACAACAATTGTATGTCTCTCCTCGGCTGACGGCCAACATAAAAACTTTGATTTCAACTTTACCACTGCAGCAATAACTCGGTCTGTTGTTGTTATCATCGTTCCTCAGTCTCTGATCCAAAATGTGGTTGAATTCAATTGTTTCCATGCGTAGCATTTGACGCATTCGGCCGTCGTCAAAATTGAGAAGAACTCTGGTGTACCATTGTGCAGATATCGGAATGCCCATATGACAGCTTCTTCGACATTTTACAACTAATGCTGCATTAACAATGAAGTCTAATGCGGTATCATTGTCCTCGTCCTCACTGCCTATCATTGAAAATGAAACAATTCGCTTAGAATCTTTTAAAAAATATACTTACTTGAATTTTGCGCCATCATGTCTAACATGTTCTTATAGTATAACACATTTGGTATTTCTCTTTCTTGCTCGTGCGACGCATTTTCGCTTTTTTAATAAACTATAGAAAGTAAAGCAAGCGATTGTGGCAAATTTAGAATGGAATACGAAAAAGGGGTGCTCACAGTTTCATTTTATTATTGTTCTAAAATTGCCAGATGGTAACTTTAGAAGGGAACTGTGAATACCCCAATTAATTTTTTTCTAAGTTAATTCTAGGTTAATTTTCTAATTAACTTAATTTTTTAAAATGTATAATTGACCTATATATTTATCACAATATTAAGCAAGTAAAGCGTCTGGCCTTTTAATAGAGGTATGTATATACCATCATAATAAAGAAAATGCATTTTAAAACTCCAGTTCCAGCAACGAAAAAAACAACAAATCGGAGTTATGCCACTGTGCCCGACTTGTGCCAACCTTTTGAACAAAACTGTATATAGGATTTAATGGTCCAACTAATTATTATTGTTCGAAAACAGACCGAATGTAGTACTATTTCTGGCTTTTTGTTAGAAACTTATTCGTTTGCATTACACTTTGATGATTCTTGGTTTTGTTGGGTTTCCTCTTTATCTGTGTTGTTTCTCTTATCGATATCAGGGGTGGTTGTTCTTACGCTTTTGGACTCGCTGATTTCCGCTATTTTCGCATCCGCTTTCTAGAATTCGCAGGAGATGTAAACCTGTTCACATTGTATGGGTCATCGTATTTGGGAGCGACTACGGCGGCAAAGCTGTCCATTGTCTTTGAAAGGGGGTGGGTTCGGTTAAGAATGAGTTGGCTATTTTTCGGTATCCAGTGCAGTCGGCGTAAATTATAATGGCGAGCCCTGTCCGACAATGCCTAGTCCAGCCTTTTTCTGATGATAGTAAAGATTTCTCTGGCTCGTTTCGACATCTCTGGCCATTCGCTCCACTCGGCCATTATCCTAGTGTTCTGGTCATGTAATGCTCTAGGCAAGCGCAGTTCTCGCCCCTGGGCCAGATAGGAAGGACTGTAGCCTTTCGTATCCGATTTTCTCGAATTCAGCGGCAGCGCAATTTTCGGAGTCAGCTCATCTCAGGTGTTTTTTTGTCCACGAGCAAATTTTGCAATCATTGTTTTTAAAGAGTGAAAACTCCATAGTGCGGCATTACTCACCTGGAGACCTGGAAAAGACTATGAAAATAAAGTTTTTTTTATATGTACGTTGACATCAATACAAAACGAATGCATTTAAAATACTATGTTTTTATGAATTATATTTTAGATTCAAAAAACTGCGAAAATTAAATGCCTAAAGTAGAGAGAGTTTTCGTTCAGGAAAGAACCATAAATGACTAGTTGGTGTCGATTTTCCTTTATGTACATATATGTTTATATTAGTTTATCTCGAATTTATAAATTTTCATATTTTTGGGTTGGGGTTAATTTTTTAATGTTTTTGCGTTACAGTATTTTATTGTTGAAAGGCTTATTTCTTCTTAATTCAATCATCTATTGCTTAACTACTCATTAAGAGTTAATCCTGTAATTATTTGTGGCGATGCATATAATAATAATAAATTGAAATTGCTAATATCAATTTTTTACTACCTGAGTCTTATTCGTCGTTGGTTTGGGACTTGTTGAACGAATCATTTTCAACACGATTTTGTAATAAAATAATCTGAGGATATTTTAAATTGTTGTCTCTGAGGATACTTTAGCTTTGCTATTTACCCAGATTAATTTCATCTCTGATCACTACTTACTTTTCTGCTCTTTTGGCATCAGCTTCAGCAATAACTCCTTACCTTCTTCTTCTTTGACCTTCTTTGATTACAAATCTTTCAATACTTATGGTTTATTTTGCAAATGCACTTATTGACTGGGTATCCTTTTGGGCTGCCCTATTGGAAGACATTACGTTTTTTGTCAGTGTGGTTCAATCTCTGTTTGACACGTCTGCTGCTATTAAACAAAAAATTTGCACCACTTAAGATTCAAAAGAAATCCTGCACAGGAAAATCGTGACATAACTTAATCTGGAATCTAAAGAGCTCTGGAGGCCTTTAAAAAATAATGGACTTGACCGCCAAAGATCTAGAAATGTTAGCCTAAATCCTAGCGTCTTTAATGAATTCCTTTCGAGGAATCATACTAATGTCGAGGAATTACTAATATCGAGACATACTAATATCGAGGAATTCACTTACAATACCAATAAAGACGAGTTATTTCATTTCTTCAATGCTTCGGAATCCGATGCTATTAAGGACGTCTTATCCATAAAATCTCTTCGGTGGGTCTTATAATCTAGTAAAATTTTTCAAGTAAATTTTACCTTTTACCAAAATCTGTTGCTTCTCTACTATCTGATTTTCGACCTATAAGTATGTTGCCTGTTCTTGTCAAAGTTTGTAAATCAGTAATAATATCTCAAATAAATTGTTACATGTCTAACAAAAACCTACACAACCCTTTTCAGTCCGGCTTTCGCTCAAAGCACAGTTGCTCTACAGCAATGCTCAAAATTACCGACAACATAAGGGTAGCATTTGACCGGCAGAATGTGACACTTATTTGGCCGGTTGATTTCTCTAAAGCAGTTGATAGTGTAGATCATACGCTCGTATTTTATAAGTTGAGGAAGTACACTAGTGGAATAGAGACCTAGTGTATTGTAACTTTGCTTCGTCATCGTCGAATAAATTAAGGGTTTTATTCAATAAATTGACTAGGTTTGTATGTAGTCTAAGACGCTTTTATCGACTGGGTGATCGGAGACACACATTCAGAGGTGATCTCTTTGACCTTATAAATTTTCGAAACTGTTTTTGTTTGCACAGGCTAATCTATACGGGTCTACCTATTGGTTGTAAATGCTTTGCTTTGGAAACTCAAATCGATCATGCAATCTGATCATTCCTCAGTTCAGCTAGCTCAGCATGGGGTGACTATTCTTTGTCAACACCATTAAGCTATGGAATAGTTTACCAAATAGACTTAAAACTATTGTGGTAGAGAGAGTCTTCAGGCGTCATGCTGGGGAATATTTCCTTAATACCTTAATCGTGTTTGTCTTTGCAATCAAGAGCTTAGTTTTTTTCTCCTTTCTGTACCCTTTTTTCTTCTTTCTTCTTCTTCTTTCTCTTACGTTGGACATTATCCTGGATAAGTTCCGATCCAAGCTTTTCCAGACACGTCTGAGTATTTTAGGTATATTACAATTTGACAATGTTTCCGTCCACAAAATGTAGTGTCTATTTAGCGCGCAGATACCAAATATATTTAAAAATAGAGGTTCTGGCAAACTGATGAAATATCTTTTATCAGTACTTCAAAACATACACAGCACCAATCACTAATTTATGGTCGTAGATACTTAAGAGAGTTCCCACAGAGGTTCCCATTATATAGTATGAAAGACTGATAAAATGTATATTCGGTCACATGTTGTTTACACGGGCGTCGTATATCGTCCTTATCGCGCGCGTCTTCAAAAGGTTTACAACGAAATAACACAAGTGGTTAAAATACGATAAGAGTCAGATATGGTTGCTGTGTATTCTAGCATGTAAGATAAGACTTAGGACTAAGTATGCGTGGGAACGCTTGCGTATCCTAGCCCGTATGTAAACAAGGATTGATTGTGATATCCTTTACATATGATAAAAGTAGCATAAGTGTACATATATAGAATAGAAATAGACTAAGTATATAAAAAAGTATTAGTATAAATAAAGGAAAGAAGAGTGAACCTCTTCAATATCAGAAAAGAACTCCACGCGCACAGATCTTTTCATTAACATTTTGGTGACCCCGACGTGAGTTTGGAAGAATCCAAACAATCAAATCAAATCGTTTTGGAGAATCACTGTTGACTCCTTGCTTCAACGGCTGGACTTAAGGTGCATACATACAATAGAATATGCAGACGACATTGCGGTGATGGTGAGAGGGAAATATATTGACACCATGCGGGACGTATTGTATGGGGACGCTCTCCACGGTAGATGGATGGTGTAGAGAGCAGGGCCTCACCATCAATGCTACTAAGACGGATATGATCCTCTTCACAAGAAAGAGGAAAATTCCGAACTGGATTCCTCTAAGGATTTTCGGATCCGAAATCAACACCTCCCGAATGTTTAAGTACCTAGGAGTAATCCTAGATAGCAAACTTACCTGGAAGGCCATGTGTTGGAGAGGATTAGGAAGGTAAAGGCGGTGCTCTTTCAGTGCAGAAGAGTGTGTAGCCTTCGATGCGGTATATCCCCAAACAAGGCACACTGGATCTACACTGCTATGGTTTGACCCTGTATGACCTATGGCTCAGTTATCTGGTGGCATAAAGCAGATCAGATGTGTATCAGGCCGAACTAATGGCCGTGATACATGCTCTGTACCATCTAATTGGCGATCAGGTGCGGAATAGCTAGCACTGGATAACCAGGCGGTGATTAAGAGCATGGCGCGGACGAACGTTAATTTCAGACTGGTGCTGGAGGCTGTTCAGAAGCTCAATGAGTGTGCCCAGTACAACAAGGTAACACTCTGTTGGGTCAAAGGGCACATAGGCACAGAACAGAACGAGAAAGCGGACTCTCTTGCTAAAGACAGGGCTGCTGACTATTTTTGCGGGCCTGAGCCGAGTTTCGCTCTTGGCGTCAGGCCCTTAGTGGACGAGTGTTTGTACTCTGAACATGCACGAAGGTGGAGGGAGCTCTCCACATGTCGTAAACCGCTTCGCACGGAGGCCAGGCGATTACTCGAATACAGAAGAGACAGTCTTAGCTGGCTTATCTCTTTGATCACTGGAACGGCAATTTTAGATATAATCTCCATAAGATGGTGTCTGCAGGCTGTGCCTAGAAGATGAAGAGTCGGCGGATCACATAGTGAACCCTTGTTCGGCGTGGGCAGCCAGAAGACTCAGCGTGAACGGTCATAACGATGACAGTGGATTCATGGTTTGAGAACGTACTTGCGTTGACAAGGGACTTGGTCATGAAGCGGGAGTTCGACTCGTTCGGCCGCCTGCAGTGACCAAGGGACGTGGGGGCGAAAAGGGACCTACTCGTTCTGGTCTGCTTCGACTATTCCCCCAAGAAAGAGGACGGTTTTAGTGGGTAGTGCGCAAGTAAGGGAGTCCCACACTATCGGCGGACCTCGTTCAAGCAGGGACATTGATGTGCGTAAAAGCATTTTCTACCTCATAAAAAACAAAAAAAAAAAAAATATGCTAAATAGATGCTAATAAGATTATGCGTGTTGGGGGTAGAATTGAAAAATCAAATTTATCATATGAAGCCCGTTATTCCATTTTGCTGCCATATGAAGATGAATGGGTAACATTGCTAATAAAACATATCCATTTATCCCATCTTCATGTTGGACTTATTAGCAAGAGTTAGACCAAAGTTTTGGCCATTACGTGGAAGGCAGCTTACAGAAAAGGTGGTTAACCAATGTTATAGATGTTTTAGAGCAAGTACTAGACCGCTACATTGGCTAATGGGAAATCTACCCAAAGATAGAGTAACTAAAACTAGGCCTTTTCAAATTGTTGGCATAGATTTCTTAGGACCGTTGCAGATCCACTACAAAATAAGACGTAAAAGAGCTATTTATGCGTTTTTGTATGCTTTACGACAAAAGCAGTACATTTAGAATTAGTTGCAGATATGAGCGCAGCAGCATTTATAAGTGCTCTCTCAGATTTATTGGAGACGAAGCTGTCCGTCAAGGATTTATTTATATAATGGTACAAATTTTGTTGGTGTAGGTAATAGCCTAAATGAAATTTATAGAATATTTAACACAAACTCTGACTGGCATAGGATGCAGGGATTCTGTGCAGAAAAGAAAATTGATTGGGTAAATATTCCAGCACGATCGCCACATATAGGGGGATATGGGAGGCAGCTGTTAAGTCGGTTAAAAAACATTTCTATAGGTCAGTTGAAGGGATAATGACATATGAGGAATTATATACATTGATGGTTCAAATAGAAGCTATTTCGAACTCCAGATCTTTAATGCCTTTATCTGGCGATCCCAGCGATTTGCAAGTGTTAACACCTGGGCATTTTTTTAAAAGGGGAACCATTATTAACGCTGATTGACAGTAATGATAAACCAAGTTATCATGGCCTGCGGGACCACTGGAAGGCAGTGGAAACCAACGCTAAGGAGTTCTGGAGGCGTTGGTCTTCAGAATATTTGTCCGAACTCCAAAAGAGACAGAAGTGGAAGCAGCCTGTCCTAAATATAATACCAGGTACCCTCGTCCTCTTAAAGGAAGATACTATACCTCCTATGAACTGGAGAAGGGGGCGTGTTATAAAAGCAATTCTAGGAGAAGACGGAAAATGCCGTATAGTAGACGTAAGGACCAGCACGTGTGAAACAAAGCGTTCACAATGTTTGTCCTTTTCCTACTGTACTTAATGGTACACCAAATGATGATGGTGAGAAAAATGCAGACAAAAAATTAAGAAGGAATATATTTTATCGATGTTAAGCTTATTGTTTGTAATGCCCATAATTAAAGGCCAAGTAAATAATGAAAATTTAAATAACAAATATTTTTTGAGAGTCAAGGAAGAGTACGACTAACAAGGACGTCGTGGAATCTCATTCTCCATGCAGACCTCAGCGATTATTTGACGTACAAGGAGAAGCTGCAAAAAGGATTCACCAGTTTCCAAAAAATGAATACGACGACGAATGGCAACTTGTTAGTAGCAAGCATCATGGACCCGATTTGCAGCAGATATGAGCGAATAAGATCTAATGATGAGATCACATTCTACATTCTCCAACGATTCTGCGCTGGAATCGTTGGAACTCCTTCAAAGAGATATTATAGAACTACTCTGGAACGTGAAAGGGAATTTCCTTGAAAGACTGCTACCGATGGAGAAGTTTTAACAGCAAATCAAAGATATTATTCTAAACATAGAAGACAGCCTGCAGTTGCCGACGGATCCTTTAGAGCTCGGCCCTGTTGCCACAGTAACCGGGCGTTCGAGAACCAACTCTGTGATATTTAATATAAAAATACCGCTAATGCACAGAGAAAGATTGGAAGTTTTCGCAACATATGCGTATCCTACATTTCACGATTGGTTATTCGTGAGTGTGAAGCCATCATTTCAGTATTTGCTTGTAAATGATCATAAAAACTTATACTATGGGTTGACAGAAGAAAAAATGTTCCATTGCCAAAAGATGGAAGAGTTGATATTGTGTCCATAGAACAATCCCGTCTATAAATAATCTCAGCAAATTGTAAAGTAGAATTGTTTTTAAAACGACGAACGCTGTTCCAAAAATGTGAACTCAATATCATGCCGCCGGTGGAATTTTGGAAGCAACTGCATGCAACGAACTCATGGATTTACTCCGTGCTTGAAGAAACTTAAGTTGCGATGGAGTCCACACATTGATCACACTCACCGATCAAGGAATTCTCCAGTTGAATCCAGGATGTCTGGCCAAAACAAACGAAATTAATTTATTCGCTTCAGAAGAAATCTTCACCGAGTTAGAATTTCAGATTCCAGTGATAAACATTACTGATAATCTCCCGCCATTGAAGCACCTAAGAATTCAAGGAGAAATGCAGACGTTCAAAATTCCAAAAATTCCAAAGCCAAAAGAAATTTTCGGATTTGCAACGAACTGGGATGTTGACTTCCACGATGTTGTGCAGTACGGAATGAGCACAACTAATCTACTGTTGCTGGTAGCTGCATCTATCGTCGCATTATTCATGCTTAGAAAGCTGTGCGCTGCAACACCCGGAGGCATCCCTATTGGAGGTTTTGCATTTGGGAGATAATTAGAATAATAGGGATCTAGAAGTTAGGGTAATTTAAAAAAATTTTAACTTAATTCGACCTTCTTCATTCACGCTAAGAATGAATAATAAATTAGGGTATTAGATGAAACGTTTGTAATCTTTCTTATAATTGTAATTATAGTAAGCGCATTGTAGTAACGCATAGTAAAACAATAAGTGTGAATGTATCCTATATTATTATTGGTAATTTTGGAAAAATGTATGAATATATAATTATATATCATTTTGAAAGAGTAAACTCTTTCAACGGCGACAGTATGATGAAATATCTCTTATCAGTACTTCAAAACATTGGGGATATGGTTTTTCCGTGATTGGGGGATAACGGGTCCACACGACGACCATCCGTATCTTTCGCGTGCAAACAAGTCGACTTCTCCCTCCTCGTGGTGCCCCCTGGAAACCGTTTCTGCTGAAACGGGCTGACAGAAGCGACGCCTCCCAGTTCCCCCCCCCCCTTACCCAGAATCCATCCACCACCTATCCTTAGCTTTCCCACCGAAGGCAAAGGTGTTAAGGTATACGAGCCGAGTGCCTGCATGGCTGACGGGTGTTAAAACGGGTCAGCAGTTAACGGTCCCTACCGATGCCCAGGCAAGGTCGGTAGTATTCAGTGCCTAGTCCCGGTAAGGCGGCTCTGCCGGGATGGTCCACACCTTCCGACCTTACTCGTGGGAACAAAATGGATACAAATAAACAAACAAACACAAACAAGACGAAGACAGGGGGAGACCGGGACAGTGGCTCGGTGGAGAGGTGCAGCGAAGACGAACTGTTCGTCTCCAGCCAGGAGTCAACTGCCCCTCCGGCAGTAGTGGTTAGTGCCAGACAAAGCACTGCCACACCAAACATACCGAGTGCCGCAAGTCATAGTGGCACTCAGAAAAAAGCCAAGTCCTCTGGCACGCTCATGAGGCAAGGCTACTAAATGTTCCTCTTCATACTTTCTTTATTATTCATTTATTCAGTATTCCCTTTGTACAAAATAATTAACTAAAACTATAGATAACATGAAATCTTATAATATAGAGAATAAAGTAGTGACATTCTCATAACTAGTATAGTGTTAATATCACATCAAGCTTAAAAATAATATTAAAAATTCCGGAGTGAGCAGCAGAAAGGCAGATGAAAGGAATTTAAGCAACGAAAACAAAAAGTAAATAAAGTCGAAGGAGAGATTTAGTTAAAAATAAAAAAATACTTATTCTAAGAAGCAAATTGCAGCAAGATTTCAATTTCTTTATGGTCGTGTTCAAATAGCCAAAGCTTAATTCTCCTCAGGAAGGACGTTCTGTTGCGAATTGCCCTTATTTCTCTAGGAAGTTGATTAAATAGCTTACAGGACATAACTGAGTAAAAATTTCTAAAAACTGTAGTGCGAAAATTAGGTACAGCGACCCTTTCTAAAGCAAAACTACGTAGATTACGATTATTAGGAATATGGCTAACCAAGTAACCACTTCTGTTGAAAAAAATTTCCAAAACTTTTTAACAGTATAAATGTCTAAGGGGAAGAACATGTAGAAGTCGAAAAAACTCTATAGAGTGCTCAGAACGATTCGCATTGAAGATTTTCCTAATCACACACTTTTATAAGACAGCAAGTTTTTGTAGTTGATTACGATAGGATCCGCCCCAATAACTAATCCCATACTGTAACTTGGAATGAAATAAGCCATAGTAGATTGTTTTAAGCAAACTAATAGAACAGTACTTTCGTAAACTAAAAAAGTACCGAATAGCAGAGAGAAAATATTGTTTTAATTGTGAGATATGCTCAGACCAGTTTAAGTTTTGATCAATTGTTACACCAAGATATTTAAAGTGCTCCACCACATCTATTATAAAACACAGAACAATTTTTCGTTATAAGGCAATTGGCTATGTACAGTACATGCCCTACTGAATAAATTGTGTCTAGCGCATTTTGGCGAATGGAAAATAATATCAATATCAGGGGGCTGATGCTTACACAAACTGAAAAACATCAATTTGGTTTTTTTACTAACAAGGAGTTTGTGTTTCGCAAACCAAATTCTTATTAGATGTAAATCATGATTTAGATCAGTAAATAAGTTTAAAGGACTGTTCGCACAATACGCAAAACCTAAATCATCCGCAAAGGCAGTCAGTGATCCCTTATAAGATAGAGCGAAAATAGAATTTAAGTAGATTAGAAATAAAATAGGACCCATAACAGAGCCCTGTGGTACACCTAATCTAAGAGTACGTGAGCTACTTAAAGTATTCCTAACTTTTACTCTTTCATATCTGTTCTTTAAATAAGATTCAAACCAATCGAGGATAAACCCACGAAACCCAGCTTTGTGCAATTTGCTAAGGAGGATACTATGATCGACCATATCAAATGCTTTGGTTATGTCTACAAAAAGACCGGCACAACTCTTATTGGCGTCAATACCACTGTAGAACAGAAATTAAGAAGGGCATCTTCAGTTGACAGTCCTACTCGAAATTCAAATGGCATCATACTGAAAAATTTTGAGTTGTGCAGGAATTCAAAAACTCTACTCTTAATTGCTTTTTCAAATACTTTAGAAATAGATGACAACAAGGAAATAGGTCTGTAATTATTTTTATCTGTTTTGTTACCCTTTTTAAAAAGGGGAATGACTATGGGGCATTTCAGCATGCTAGGAAAAGTACCAGTGACAATACTAGTATTAAACAAGTGTGCTAATATGTCTACTATGTTAAAAGCAACTCTTTTGAGTATGTTCTTTGAAATACCATCAATGCCATGGGAGTTCGAATTTTTTAAAGAGGCAATAATATTAAACAGTTCAAAACTAGTAATAGAGCGAAAGAAAAAACTTAGATTATTGCTCACATCTTCCAGGTGCTCAACATCAGCATAGTTAAGACAATTAGCGCAAGTGTTGTCACTACAGGACTCATTACCAATAGAACAAAAAAAGGCATTAAACTCTTCAGCAATTTCTAGAGTATCAGATATAATTGAGTTGGACTGATTTAATATGATAGAACCGTCGTCACTTTTTCTCTTTCTATTAAGTATGTTGTTAACTACTTTCCATTCTTCCCTAATGTTGCCCTGTGCTAGCAACAATTGCCTATGGAAGTAATTATCCCTAAGAATTCGAACTTCCCTATTAATTTCCGTACAGAGTTTGACATATTTGGTTTTTAATCTATTATTTAGTGGGTGGTAATAACATTTCTTCAGTAGTTTGTGCTTTAATTTATTTTTTTTAAGTAGTGGTCTATTTATCCACGGTTTTGCATCCGATCTACTTTTGACAGTAGAAATGCTAGACTGGTTAACATGGGTCCTCAAAATATCTATAAATATTTTAAATGCTGAGGAAACATTTATGTTGTCATAAACATCTGCCCAACTTTCCATCCTCAGTCTATTATTCAATATTTCAAAATTAATTTTAGTTTTAAGACACAAAACCGGCATGAAACAGAAGGAACATTATTTGTTTTACCAAGGCTGTTTAGTAATAGGCCTGTCATACAATGATCAGTGATTTGCAAATTCAAATTTAAGCCCAAACAATGATCAAGTCACAAGTTAGTAAACCGTCCAAATACATGATCAAGACAGGTATTGGATATAGGTCTGGTCGGTGCACCAATAAAGGAGGATAAGCCATTCTCAGCTAAAATTAAACAATATTTGTCAGATATAGGAGAAGAAGATAAAATATCCAGGTTGAAATCTCCTAAAACAACAAGATTTTTCGAGCGCTCCCTACTTAAGAAGTCAGCAAATTCATCCAGAAACAGATTACAGGGTTGGGAGTGCAAACGATACAGGCAGACAAATTTTAATAACTCATCATGCAAGCAGCATGAAATTTCAATGACATCCGCACTAGAAAAGTTGAAGTAGTTAGCCGTACAATCATAATTTGATTTGATAAAAACTCCCACGCCTCCCGAGGAATAAGAATCATTAGCATCAGCATAAAAGTTATAGCCTGGAATATAGTAATCATCCACCTCAAAGGAAAATATCCAAATCTCGGACACAAAAATAATGTCTGGTAAATGCTTAAAAGATTCCAGATTGCAGACTAATAAATCGAAATTTTGCCGCAAGCTACGAATATTCTGATGTACGATAAGAAAAGAATTTACATCATAAATATTAGAATGGAAAATCTCATCAGGGCACAACAATGTAGTAGATATGGTGGGGTTGTCGCAACTAAGATCCGAATTATTTGGAAAACGATTAATAGTAAATTAAACTACCGAGAAGTTTTAAACAACAATCGCACGGAGATCTTCAAATGATCTTATTTCGACAACCTCAACATTTTCCCCTTTTTTCAATAAAATCCTAGAATTTCTGAACCATAGATACTTATAATGATTTGCTTCTTTGAATTTTCTCGCTTCAAAAAATAAAGCGCGGTAGAATTTAGTAAAGCTATAATTAATAAAGATACTGCCATTGCTGTTGCCATCAAATAACGAGGTGTTAAGTTTCTTTTTGGCCCCATATTTGCTCTTCATAATTTTCACCCTATCATCCAGCGACGCGAGGTGTACACATATAATGTCAGTAGATCTATGATCACCTTTTTTGTGCCGAATCCGTTTGACGTAACATTTTTCAATACATTCTGGAGAGAAAGGAACATTTAATGCTTCCGAAATAATCCGTTGAACACAGCCGACAGCATTGCTTTTATTAACTCCAGGAACGACAACAATTTCAATGACTTTCTCCAGCCGCTGTTGTTCATAAAAATTTAGCTTATTCTCAAGGTTCAAAATCCTATTATTCAAAGTTTTATTTTCTTCCTCCAGCTTACTAATCATTGCCAAAAAATCATAATTGATTTTCTTTATGCACAAGAACTCATCGTAGAGCATTTTCATTGTTACAGTATTGTTACACAGATCGGACTGAACCGATTCAGAGGTAAGCACACTAGACTTAGAAATCACTGGATCACTGCTGACAATTAACGGAACATCCGAATGCTGTTTTTGCTTTACTATTTTTTGCTGTTTAGTTGTTGAAGAAGTTGTTGCTCTTTTTTCTAGTCCATGCTGTATTGGCTTCGTTGTAGCGCAGCAGGTGAAACCGGATTTGAGTTCAGAGGATGTTGTTGCAAAGATTTTCTGCGCACTTGCATACTTGGCAAGATTGCTAAAAATGAGGAGGCTGTTAAGCCTAACGAGCGCGACTAACGAGGAAGGCAAAAGTGTGAGGGTGAAGACGACCAAGCGGGTACGGTCAACAGATGACGTACTGCCGGGACAGCCGACGAAGAAGAACAGGGTTGCTAAGTCTAGCAACCAGCCGGCTGACTCAAGTTCATCCTGCAGTAAGACCTCCAGCAAGACTTTCGTGGACGCGGCGAGGGAGCACCTTCCCCTTGCGCTTGTTGATGAGGTCACCAACAAGCCAGCACCCGTCTGTGACCACTGGGTGAGCATCGAGTCGAAGCTCTCCGAGATGGTCATGGAATGGGTGATAGAGGGTAAGGAGGTTCCCTCGTTCGATTCCAGTAGGACCATATGGGGCTACAGGGTAATCGAGTGCGAGAATGGGCTCTCCAAAGACCTCCTTAGTAAAATGGTTGCTGAGGTAAGCAACCAATGGGACGGCTTGAAGCTCAAGCTTATCCCAGCCAGGGAGATCCCAAGGAGACCCCGGGCTCGCATTTGGTTGCCCGTGATGAAGCTAGACGCTCAGCTAGATCTTTCCGAGCTCCACCAATTTCCCGGGGTGGGAGAAGGTTATCGATGTAACCCTATCTACCAGAAACCCACCCTGCGAGGTTACGAACTGGAGGGTATCGAGCAAAACATCATTCTCTGATCACTGCTGGATACTCTTCAACGTAGACTTCGACCCCCCCTGCACACCAGCGCCACAGGAATGTTAGGAAAACAGACTGGGCAAAATTCTCAAGAGTCCTTGAGTCTAGATTAGGAGGTATCCCCCTAGTGAAGGCTGAGTCAGCTGAGCTCCTGAATAAACTCGTTTCGGAGTTCGAGGGTGCCATGGAGACAGCGCTACACCGTTCGTGCCCCCTAAGCCACGGCAAGGAATCCTTCCCTCCCTGCTGGAGAGAAGAGCTAAAGGTCCTAAGGAAAATGACCAGAGCTCTCTTCAAAATCTGCTACAAACACAATTACTGGGAACCTTACCGGGATTGTCGGAGAATGTACAAAAAAGACCCTCAGGAACGCTAAATCCACGGCCTGGAAAACCTACTGTAGCAACATCGAAAGTACCAAGGAGTCTGCAAGACTCAATAAGATACTGTCCAAGGACCATTCCTGCCCTTCTGTGGTGAGAAGGGAGGACGGGTCGTGGACTGCTTCCGCACTGGAATCCCTGGAAGTACTCACCAGGACCCACTTTCCAGGCTGCTCTGAGGATGCCATCAGGACAACTGATGCTACTGACATGTCCAGCATTATCAGCCAACCTGACACTAGGATGATAGAGGACGTCATCTCAGCGGACAGGGTAAAATGGGCTGTACACTCGCTTGACCCGTTCAAGTCCCCTGGGCCAGACGGCATTTGGCCGGTGATGCTACAAAAAACGGAGGTTTTAGTAATCCCTTTCCTAACCAGGCTCTTCAGATCCAGTGTAGAGCTGGGCCATATACCAGATACGTGGAGGAAGGTCAAGGTTGTTTTTATACCGAAAGTGGGAAAACGCGGCCACGAGTCAGCAAAGCACTTCAGGCCGATTTCCCTCACTTCCTTCCTACTAAGACTGGAACGTGTTCTGGACGATAACCTGAGAACAAAATTATGCAATAAGCTATCCCATTCCCAACATGCGTACATGAAGGGAAGATCTACGGATTCTGCCCTACACAAGGTCGTGACCTGTATAGACCGCTCAATCGACTACAAACAATATACGTTGGGAACCTTCCTCGACATAGAACGCGCTTTCAACAACGTGAAATCCTCTGCCATCAAGGAGGCCCTTATAGATTTAGGAGCCGAGGACATTCTCATAAGATGGATTCTTGTAATGCTGCGTACAAGAGATATCCACGCCACGCTGGCGAACAGTACTATCGTCAGATATGTTAGCAGAGGGACGCCCCAAGGGGGGGTTATCTCACCGCTGCTATGGATCCTGGTAATGAACCCGCTGCTAGAACAGCTGGAAAAAGCGGGAAACAAAGTTGTAGCTTACGCCGATGACATTGTCATACTGGTCTCCGGTTTTTGCACATCAACGTTAAGCTCCGTTACGGAAAGAGCCCTCCGCACGATCATCGCATGGGTTACTCCAAGAGGGCTAGCAGTGAACCCTCCCAAAACAGAGCTTGTGCTATTCACAAATAAGTATAAACCTCAACCTTTTAAGCCACCGAAGCTCCACGGACGGGAGCTACAACTTTCGAGACAAGCGAAATACTTAGGCATAATTCTCGACTCCAAACTGAATTGGAGCGAAAACATAGAACAGAGGATTAAGAAGGCGAATATTGCTTATTACTCCTGCTGCAGAACTTTCGGAAAGAAATGGGGACTAAAGCCCAAACTTACAGTATGGTTGTACACCGCTATCATCAGGCCAATCCTGGCATATGGATCGCTGGTCTGGTGGACGGCTTCAAGTAAGAAGTCTCACTCCATACGTCTAGGGAGGGTACAGCGCACGGCGTGTGTGGGGGCCACAGGAGCTCTTAGGACTTGTCCAACAGAAGCCCTAAATGCCATCCTGAATATCCTCCCCATAGACCTATATATAAAATTCGTATCAACCATCGCTGCCCTGCGACTATGGGAATCGGGCAACTGGAGTCCCGGACATTATGGTCACGGCAGCGGTCTGGACCTGACTCTAAGCTCGCCGGAAAATGGTAGCACTGACTACCCCGAAATTCCTTCTAGATCCGCATGGAAAAGGCGGGTAGAACTCCTTACCGAAGACGACGACGCCATTGTATATACCGATGGTTCCAAAATGGATATCGGAGTAGGAGCAGGCATCTACTCGCAAAGACCACATATAGAGATATCCCTGAAACTCCCAGACTATGCCAGTGTATTCCAAGCAGAAATATCAGGCATACGGGAGGCCTGTAAGGAATTAGCAGAAATGCGAACCAATGGCGGGAGGCTAAGCATAGCCCCCGACAGCCAGGCAGCTATCCTCTCCCTGCTGGCCTCAACCACGTACTCCAACGTGGTGCAAGGGTGCCGCATGGACCTCAACAACCTCTGCCGTCAAGCGGCGGTGAAGCTACTCTGGGTCCCAGGACACAGGGGCATCCACGGTAACGAAAGGGCGGATAAGCTCGCCAGGCGAGGAGCTGCCATGTTGCCGGACAACGCAATCCCCATCAACAAACCACTCAACACTCTAAAAGGAGAATTATACCGCGTCTTCTGCGATAAAGCAAACGTCAGATGGAGAGACCTTCCATCATGCCGCACTCCCAGGACGTCCTGACCTACATATGACAAGGCCAAGACGAAATGGCTAAACAACAGGAGCCGAGCAGACATAGCAAGGCTCATCGGAGTGATCACTGGACACTGGGCGATTGGCGAGCACGCAGAACGTCTGGGCCTGCCCTACAATGCTTCTTGCCGCAGCTGTGGAGACACCTCTCAGAAAGAGACGGTTTCCCACCTGCCACGCAGCCACTAAGGGTTTACCTGCTTACATTTCTGCAAGCGAACCACCAGCGGTTCGTTCGGCCGGTGCCGGGGGAAAGCCGAAGCTTGGTGACCGTAGTCGGGAAAGCCGAAGCTTGGTCACCGTAGTCGGGAAAGCCGATGCTTGGTGACGGTAGTCGGGAAAGCCGAAGCTTGGTGACCGTAGTTGGGAAAGCCGTAGCTTGGTGACCGTAGTCGGGGAAAGAAGAACAAAGAAAGAAAAGAAAAGGGAGAGGAAAAAAAGGTACAAAAAGAATGCGCCAGAAGTTCGGTTGGGTAGGTGTTTTTAAGGCACCTACCACTTAATACCAACGTTTTCTGACTGCTCTTGCTTTGCAATTGTCGCACCTTATATGAACCGGTGATTGCAAAGTCCCTGCGAATTATATTGTTGCGTGGCATCATCGCGCCAGCGCTAAAATTTGTCACTCGTAAATGATCAGGGCTGCCATTCTAGTGTTCAGTGAACCAGGGTTTGTTGTATTTAATTTTCGTGTGTGGTCTTCCTTCCTGGTATCATTGTCCTCTGTACAACGAATGAAACTCCTTCTTTTCGATTTCTATTCTTATATTTTTATTACTATTATTTTTACACACTACTCTTATGCTACACTTATTACAAAACTAACGCGCGACTTTATACGCGACGATAAACGACTTCTTCGTTTCGATATAATTCTCAGACTCCCGTTGGAATCTTTTCTATATTCCACGTTAGCTCGGTCGACCGGACTGAAGTGGGTCAGTATGCCATGTTTCGCAATTTCCATTATTTCGCAATATTAAAATTGTAATATTCGCAGAATCAATACGCGGAAGAAAATCGTTCTCAATTTAATTCTTCCGCGTGTGGATTCTGATCGTTGGTTATTTCAAACCAAGCGATTTAATGGTTTGGAAGCTTGCTAACGAAAGCTAGCTTCCACGATCCACTACAATCGCCACGCGCTATGGATTCTAGGGTTTGGAAGCTCGCTACTAAATGCCAGCTTTCCGAAATCAACATCTCCCGGAAGGTTAAGTACCTAGGAGTAATCCTAGATAGCAAACTTACCTGGAAGGAGCATGTGTTGGAGAGGATTAGGAAGGCAAAGGCGGTGCTTTTTCAGTGCAGAAGAGTGTGCGGCCTTCAATGGGGTATATCCCCAAATAAGGCACACTGGATCTACACTGCTATGGTTAGACCCTGTCTGACGTACGGCTCAGTTATCTGGTGGCATAAAGCAGATCAGATAACGATAAAGGTCGAACTGGACAGGGTCCAACGTCTGGCATGCATAGCCATAGTGGTGCCATGCGCACCACCCCGACCTTCGCTCTGGAGGCGATACTCGGGCTGCTACCGTTAGACTTATTTATTAAGAGGACGGCGGCGCTGGCGGCAATGCGCATGCACAGGAACGCTGTATGGCGGGGTACTGATATACCAGCGGCAGGACATGGTCGCATTATCGACATTGTCCGGGCTAAGGTCAGCGATGTTTGCATGCCTATGGATGGTATGTGCAGGGTGCGAATCACCGATAGGTGGCACGATACTCTGATCGCAGATGGCCGATTGCACGATGAGTGCAGCAAGCATGACCTAAACATCTTCACGGATGGGTCATTGATGGATGGAAGGGCAGGTGCAGGAGTCTTCTCTTCGGAGTTGAATCTGGGCTGTAAGCTCCATTTAGGGAAATACGTGTCCGTGTATCAGGCCGAATTACTGGCCCTGATACATGCTCTGGACCATCTGACTGGCGATCAGGTGCGGAATAGCAGTATTCTGCTAGCACTGGATAACCAGGCGGTGATTAAGAGCATGGCGCGGACGAACGTTAACTCCAGACTGGTGCTAGAGGCTGTCCAGAAGCTCAATGAGTGTGCCCAGTACAACAAGGTAACACTCTGTTGGGTCAAAGGGCACATAGGCACAGAACAAAACGAGAAAGCGGACTCTCTTGCTAAGGAGGGAGCTGCTGACCATTTTTGCGGGCCTGAGCCGAGAGTCGCTCTTAGCGATGGGAAGGTCAGGGCCTTAATGGACGAGTGGTTGTACTCTGAACATGCACGAAGGTGGAGCGAGCTCTCCACATGTCGTCAGGCGAAGATGGTTATCATTAAACCGCTTCGCAGAGAGGCCAGGCGACTACTCGAATACAGAAGAGACAGTCTTAGTTGGCTTATCTCTTTGATCACTGGACACGGCAATTTCAGATATCATCTTCATAAGATGGGTCTTGCAGAGGATGATGTCTGCAGGCTGTGCCTAGAGGATGAAGAGTCGGCGGATCACATTGTGAACCATTGTCCGGCCTTAGCAGCCAGAAGGCTCAGCGTGAACGGTCACAACGACGACGTTCGACGCTGGGATTCTTGGTTTAAGAACGCACTTGCGTTGACGAGGGACCTGGTCATGAAGCGGGAGTTCGACTCGTTCGGCCGCCTGCAGTGACCTAGGGACGTGGGGGCGAAAAGGGACCTACTCGTTCTGGTCTGCTTCGACTACTTCCCCAAGAAAGAGGACGGTTTTAGTGGGTAGTCCGCTAGCGAGGGAGTCCCACACTATCGGCGGACCTGGTTCAAGCAGGGACACTGGTGTGCATAAAAGCATTTCCTATCTCATAAAAAAAAAAAAAAAAAAAAAAAAATGCCAGCTTCCACAATCCATTCCATGCGAAGTGTTCTGGTTGCTACCTTAGCTTTCGAAGTTGATTAAACCAAAGCTTGACTAAAACAAATTAAACTAAAGCTTCGGGCTTGCCAAACAAAGTGCTGTGGTTGCATTAATGTGAACTTGGCCTTGACTCACTGGCGGAGTAGTATTATAAAAACAATAATACTGGCCTTGAAAGTTCTTGTCAAACGGAAGTGGAAATTGCGATCGCGACATACAACAGGTTGCTCACTATCGTATTTTCCTAGGAATAAAGTATTTTTACTAGGGATAATGTAACCCAAATGTATATGTTCTTCGCTGTAATGACCCCTGGTTATGCGAGGTTTCTAGTTATGGTTTGACATAGTGTCGCCTAATAATAATAAGAGTAATAATAAAGTATATGGCTAAGTAAAGCACTATAACACAAATTTTGTGTTATAATTTATAGAATAGAAATAGACTAAGTATATAGAAAAGTATTAGTATAAATAAAGGAAAGAAAAGTGAACCTCTTCAGTATCAAACCAGAAAGAGTATTAACTTTGGCCTGGCCGAAGTTCATATACCCTACACACTTGTATTTAGAAATTACGCGTGGCACTGGTCCAATTTTTTTCCTTTTCAATCTCAAATAGCCTGTGATGACAGAGAATATTCGTGCCAAATTTGATGAAAATATCTCAATTCGTTTTCCTGTAATCGAATTTTTTTTAAATAGTGGGTCTGTTTTGGTCAGAGACAGTGGACTTCTGGACAAAATTTCAACCGCAAATTCGTTTTATAAGCTGGGATATTGAGGTATAAGCACGGATTAATTTATATTCACTATAAAAAGTAAGCGTGGTAATGGTCCGATTTTGATCATTTTCAATGCCGATGAGCTTCTAATGAAAGACAATATTCGTGCCAAGTTTGATGAAGATATCTCTATTCGTTCTCTTGTAATCGTGATTTCCACAGACAGACAGACAGACAGACGGACGGACATGGCTAAATCGACTCAGGAGGTCACGCTGATCAAGAATATATATACTTTTCTATACCTGTCACGCCTCCTTTAATGCGTTACAAACGGAAGCAGTAAGTGAATATACCCTATTCACTTCATGTGTAGGGTATAAAAAGAACTACACGCGCAAAGGTCTTTCCATTAACACAAACGATTGATCTTTTTCTCGGTTTTTCCCCTATAAACTTCTATAAGATGGTCAAGCGTGGGCAAATTAGGAAAATCGATTATTTCTGGCAATTATCCAGGTGATTTTGTAGCTATGATTTAATTTGTTCAATGTCAATTGTCACAGTAACCACTTTATGTTTATTGGAATATACATACGATTCTTATCTGTTGCATCATTGAAAAAAGTATCGACTAGATAATACCGAAAAACATTGCAATTTTTTTTCTGTTTTAAAAACAAAATAAGTACCTTAGTAGTTTTATTATTGTGTTCAAATTTAAACTTTATTTCCGTGGTAATAAATTTGTTTTTATGAGCTCTATAACACTGGCCGACAGCCATTTTGTAACGGGCTGTTTGACAGCATATTCTAAAGGATTTTGGTCCGCTGATTCCAAAAATGATAAAATAAAAAAAAATGAAACGAGCCGTTTTCGAGATAAATGTTTTTGAAATTTTTGGCGACTTTACGTGAAGGTCTATCCACTTGAGGAGCTACCACAGCTGACATATGTAACCGATTCGATCACAACTAAGATTAAATTGAAGATGAAGGATGCACGCATATTTTTTGCTAACATTACTTTGAAATCCGAAAAATAGTTTAAAACTTCTTGCTGAAAGTGTAACTTCAAAAGAGGAATTTTTTAAGAAAAAAGACAAAAAACTGCTATATATCTGTATGTAAAAATATGCTCCCGAAACCTTTTTACCCGTTTTATTATACCCTACACCTTAACGTAAGGGTATATTCACTTTGTAACGAAATGTGTAACGCATAGAACTAGAGACGATAAGTATAGAAAAGTATATATATTCTTGATCAGCGTGACCTCCTGAGTCGATTTAGCCATGTCCGTCCGTCTGTCTGTTGAAATCACGATCACAGGAGAACCAATGAAGATATAGTGATGAAACTTTGCAGATATATTGTTTTATGTGGTGGGCAGGTTGGTATTGAAAATGGGCAAAATCGGTCCACGGCCACGCCTATTATTTATTAAAAATATGATATCAGCGTTCGTTTTTGAGCTATTACAACAAAATTTCAATCCTGGGTATAGAGTAGCATTATCCGTGAATGTGCCAATATGGGCGTGATCCGCCCACTTTTAGGTTACACAGGCAAAAGAGGGTTATATTGTTAAATATATAAACTTCCTGAATAAAACTTTAGATAACAACTTGTTTTACAAAAAAACATTATTACATCAAAACTGGGTGCGGTCCGCCCACTTTTACACTACATATACAGTATAGCAGTATGAAAAAAAGTTTATTACCACGGAAAGTTTAAATGAACACAATTATAAAACAACTAAGCTAGTTATTTTGTTTTGAAAAAGGTAATGACCACGCCTACTATTTATACAGAGGCGTAGCTAGGTCTCATGGACCCCGGGACGTTTAATCAACTTGTAGCCCCAAAAATGCCTAGAATGCAAAAAGTCAATACTTGATTTCCACAACTGCCGCCCCCGACATTGTGCCGCCCAGAGTGGACCGCCACCCCCGCCCCATCCTAGCTTCGTCACTTTTTTTAAAACTTTTAGGTGTAGGGTGTCTAGGATTCGGCCAGGCCGAATATAGCTTTCTTACTG
This sequence comes from Myopa tessellatipennis, assembly GCA_943737955.2. Lineage (NCBI taxonomy): Eukaryota > Metazoa > Arthropoda > Insecta > Diptera > Conopidae > Myopa > Myopa tessellatipennis. The sequence goes on from OX031315.1 coordinate 22,872,613, forward strand.
GTTTTTTATATCGATAGGTTGGACATTTGCGCGAATTTTAATCCTAATCTGCACAGAAATGGTTTCTTGGTTCGCGTTAAAGTCAATTTAGTGCTTTTCACAAATATCTTGGCAATTATTTATTTATTTATTTTATTCACGTTTATTTATTTCGTTATTCACGAAACAGTGTAAGTTTGTACTTTATACAGTGTGCCTTTGTTTGTGAACAATGTTTTTGGACTTTCCGCGATTATCATTTCCTAGAAACCCATTAAAATCGGCTTTACCTGGATCCTATTCCCGATACATGTACTTCATTCTTTTACCGCTATTAGTTCAGATGCAGTTTTTTTTACTTTTTCGCCGAAGTTTTATATTGAAGTCGTGTTGTGTTTTTGAAAATTATATTTTTTAAGCAAAATGCCGAATTTCTTATGCAATCAAGATCCAAGTTTTGCTGTTTGCGGCATATATAAACCCGAAAATAAGCAAAATAAAACATTCGGGAACATATTTTTACATACAGATATATAGCAGTTTTTTGTCTTTTTTCTTAAAAAATTTCTCTTTTGAAGTTACGATTTCAGCAAAAGGTATTAAACTATTTTTCGGATTTCAAAGTAATGTTAGCAAAAAATATGCGTGCATCTTTCCTCTTTAATTTAATCTTAGTTGTGATCGAATCGGTTACATATGTCAGCTGTGGTAGCTCCTCAAGTAGCTCCTCATTTTTGGAATCAGCGGACCAAAATCCTTTATAATGTTTGTTGTCAAACAGCCCGTTACACAAAAATAAAATGTTAATTTGTAGGCTAATGTAATTAGTGTAAAAATGTTCGAGCCACGCAGTTTTGCTGTTATAATGTTAAACTGGAAATTAAGTTATTATGTATATATACATATATTTAACACTATGTATTTAACACTGCAACCATTTAAGACCCTTCTTTGCCTGTGTAACCTAATAGTGGAGGATCATCCCCATATTTGGTATATTAATAGATAATACTGTCTACTCAGAAATGAATACTACTGGCTACTACTGAATGGCTACTGTATACCCAGAAATGAATAATAGGCGGGGTCGTTGACCGATTTTGCCCATTTTCAATACCAACCTGCACACAATATTTCTGCAAAATTTCATTATAATATCTTCACCAGTTCTCCTGTGATCGTGATTTTAACAGACAGAGAGACGGACGGATATGGCTAAATCGACTCAGGAGGTGCCGCTGATTTAGAATATATATACTTTTCTATATCTATCGCCTCTATTTCTATGCGTTACACATTTTGTGAGAAAATTAATATACACTTAACCTTAAGGTGTAGGGTATAAAAACCTTAAGAAATCTTAAAATGTTTACAGAAGCACGTTCATCTTACATTTTGTGAAAAATTGTATCACTTTTCCAAAATAAAACCAGAAAGAGTCCTATATTCAGCCTGGCCGGATATACCATGTTGTACCATACATATATTGCTGTTAAGTGATTCTCTGCCTTCAGTCGACATAGATTCACGGGTTTATGTGGGTGACAATTTAACACCCCACTCGTAGAGATTGCTTAAAAGAGCCAAGCAGTTGCAAGGTGAGGGAATGATTGACGGTGCATTTGTGAGAAGAGGAACTGTTTTCATCATTAACAAGGGTGGAAAATACGAAAACCGTAAAACAGTTCAAACGCGGGCAGACTTAACGTTCCAGTAATATTGTATTTATCATCACATGCGCTGATTTGTACATACAGTATTTAATACATTTTGCTTATAGCACTATTATTCATATAACCTTAAAAGCTATTATAAATTAATTTACTTTTCATAAAACGCTATGCCATACCCCTATTGGGTTTCGGTGCTTAACCTTATGCGGATAGGTTCCATAACTTGGAAGTACAGAACAAGATTGCTATTATGACTAGCAAGAAGGAAAAATGATAAGAACTGCGGAAAGATCTAAACAGAGACTGTTGAGTTTCTCAAGTTGATAATTCCTACAAGTGCATAAACTTGTAGGAATTGGTGGAGATAACTGGGTTTTGAAACAAGCACTTGAACTTGTTTCAAATTGCTTTGTTGATGGAACCCTTGAATGTCCTTTGGGTTTGTGTTGAAGTCACTTCAAGTACTTGAACTTGAAGGGACAATTCGCTGGAGAATTCACTGCAGCACTGGATGAAAATTTATGAAAAGAATCACACCTTATGTCTTTCACTGTTTCTGAGGAACAATAATAATAATTTATTGATTGACTAGAGTTTATATACAAGTTAAGAAGAAGAAGAATTAATAATTTGGGTTCACTTGGTGTGTCAACTCTGCTGGCAGATGCTCCCACGGTGACACCAGAGTTCGGCAGCGATCACGACGGCGATACTGCTGACCGCCTTGGCTGCGGCTCAGTTGCGCTGCAGGACTTTTCACGGCGATATCTGAGCTCTGCAGCGGTCATGATGCTGTTATTGCTGACTGCATTTCAGCTGCGATATCGCCGTAGCTGCGTCTCAGCTGTGCTGCCTGACTTCTCACGGTGATATGTGAGTTCTGCTCGTATAGGCAGCGACGGCGCGACGACTGCTGCGTCTCAGGTGCGCTGCCTGACTTCTCACTGTGATATGTGAGTTCTGCTCGGATAGGCAACGAATGCGCGGCGTCTGCAGCAGCTTGACCCTCAGGAATGTCGAAACCAGATATGAAGTATTTAATATTTTTATAAACTATTATTATTAATAAAATAGGTATTTAAAAATTGATGAAACGATGTTCTTGAACATTCTCCCCCCGTTGAATAATTATTCAATTATATGTTGATGCTGAATTGATCAGGATTTCTCGGCGCAGGTTGTGGTATGCCCCGGCTCCTTTCCTTTGCACCTTTGCTTCTCTTATGCTGGTTGATGAGGACGAGGGTGATGATGGCAAGGATAAGAACCAGACTTGCGTATCCCAAAGTGTAGTGATGGATGTCGTGGGGACATACTTCCTTGTGGAAATTCTGTTTTAAAGTTATCAGATCACGCTGCAGAGAGTGTAGTTCATGATCCTCAGGCTGATATCTCTTGTGGTACTGAGTGGGTATTGTGGTCGTTATTTCTTGTGGGGGAGGCTTGAGGTGAATGATGTTGAGTGGAGATTCATAGGAGACGTGCTTCTCTGTTTCTAACTGGTGATAACGTTGGATGGTTAAATACGGCAATCGGATTGTGCAGCCTTCACTGATTGTCACATTTTTCAGGGTAAGGTAGGTATGGGTTCCCTCGCAGACTGCGTTCAACACGACTTCTTGAGATAGGGCGAACATCCATCGATTCGGATCATGTAGCTGTATCCAGAGTGGCCCGGATGCAGCATCGTGGAAACCACATGACGAGGGTGATCTTGTCTTGGGGTGGAGCACACTTATTTCGCACTCACCGAGGGGTGAACCCTTCTGGGAGACTGGACGAATCTGATAACAAAGATATCTGTGATGGCCGTACTTGATGCAAGTGTGTTGCTCCGACTCCGTGATTGGAACGTATTGATCCCGATGTAGGTTGATGATTAGAAAGTCAAATTCTGCTGTTATCATGGTGAAGGTGTCGGTTGACTGCCACGGAATTGGGGTGAGTTTGAGCATTTCAAAAGCTTCTGTGGCGATTAATGGTAGATTAATCTTAAAGATGAAGTATTTTTCGGTGATTCTTCCCTCTATTGTCATGAGGGTGTAAAGTTTTAGTAAGTCGTTGAGTGGTACTGGCAGCCTTAGTGTTGTGGGTAGATTGATTTTGATTTTTAGGAGTTCTGTTTTTAGCTGCTCTGGAGAAATTATCAATGGATTAATGGCTCCGTGATGTGTGTCTGTAAGAATATCGATTAGAGTATCTTGAATGCGTCTGACATTCACCAATGCTAACTGCTGACTGAGGCCTTTCAATTGATCGTTGGTGTGATTTATGGCGGATCCAACCCTTTCAAACTCGCGTTCGATCTCATTTTGATTTCTCTTAACGAGGTTTAGGGTACTGTCGAGAAATGAGGTCTGATTATCAATCCGTGACAGTAAGAGAACATCATTTTGCTCGAGGTTATCAATTGTTATTGCTGCTTGCTCGGCATACACGCTGTCGAGAACGCCGAATAATGATCGTGCGATGTTTCCGATTACATTTATGGTTCCTCCTTTTGTTCTTGTTGAAGGGTCGCCTTGTTCGATTTGAGCTAAGAGTACAGAACTTGGTTGCGCGTGATGAATCCATTCACACATTTGTGTTAACGCAGGTTTGTAGGAATTTATGATCTCAACTTCTTTCCAATATGTATGCATGTTAAAGTATATGATCAAATTCCAATCACTGGTGATGAGTCCTGTAGACCCGAGATTTTCATAGTAGATACTGGGAGGTGTTTCAATGGGTTGAATATTTATCGATGAAGCATATGTATTTGGTAAAAGGAGACATAGCAAAAGGGTATGGCAAAAAGTATGGTGGATCCCTTAGTGCGTTTGGCTTCTTTTGGGTTGGTAGAAGCGTCGTTATCGCTTCTGCCGTGTTGATTTGATGCCTGTGTCTTTCCTTTAGATGTGCAAGGTGTGTCATCGCGACGAGTTGGTAGGTCTTCTGCTGTGATGGTGATTGGTGCTGACGCATTATCATCGATTGGTAATGGAGCCAGTCGATGAATTGCTCTTTTTATGGTACCATGTTTTGTTTTTATATCTGCGACGCGAACAGCATTGTCGGGACCCGTGTATACCTTGACGACTCTTCCAAGTGGCCATGTAAGAGGAGGCATCCCGTCGTCCTTGATGATAACCATGGTTCCAGATGTGACGTTTCGACACCGTTCTTTCCATTTGTTTCTCGATTGCAATTCAGTCAAGTACTCCGTCCACCATCGACGCCAAAATTCATGTTTCAGATGTGACACTAACTTCCATTTTGTCAGAAGAGATGCCTTTGTGGGCGAAGCCGTAGCATCTGTTTGTGCAGTCAGCGCTTCACCGATGAGAAAATGTCCTGGTGTTAGACAACTCAGATCATTTGGGTCGTCTGAAACTGGGGTCAGTGGTCTTGAGTTCAGGATGGCTTCAATTTCTATCATCAGAGTCTCTAATTCTTCGTAGGTTAATGAAGCCTTGCCTGAGCTTCAGATGAATAAATGTTTGGCACTCTTGACTGCGGCTTCTCACAGCCCTCCGAAGTGCGGCGCCCTTGGCGGAATGAAATGAAATTGTATTTTCTTGTTGCTGCAAGCACTCGTTATCTGCGATTGCCCTTTTGTTGAATAAATGCTATCATGCAGCTCATCTAGTTTGTTTCTTGCTCCAACAAAATTGGTTGCATTGTCACAGTATAGATTGCTGCTGTGACCTCTGCGCCCTATAAACCGCTTCAGACATCCCAAAAAAGCCTCAGTTGTCAGGTCACTTGCCAGTTCCAGATGGACCGCCTTGGTGCTGAAGCAGCAAAATAGGGCCACATACGCCTTTTGTGGCCTTTTCCCAAGGAGCTTAAAGTGGATCCAGAACGGTCCTACGAAGTCCGCTCCTGAATTGATAAAAGGTCGTGCTGGAAGAGTTCTTGAAGCTGGCAGACCTCCCATCACTTGCTTGTAGAGTTGAGGTCTTGCTCGTGTACAGCGTACACAGTGCTGTACCACTGATCTTGCCATTGTATTTGCTTTCATTGGCCAAAACCGTTGACGTAGTTGAGCCACCAGTGTCTGTGCGCCGCAATGAAGATGCTCTTCGTGGAACCATTTTATTAGAAGTTTGGTCAACGGATCGTTATAGGGAAGAATGATTGGATGCTTTGCATCGTACGGAATGGCTGAAGAATCCAGACGGCCTCCCACGCGAAGAAGACCTTCATCATCTAAAATGGATTGACGCTTGAAAGTTGACTATTTCTACTCAGGGGAATGTGTCCTTTCAATGATTTCATTTCTTCTTCGAAGTCCGAACGTTGCATGATGCGGATAATCGTTGCCAGCGCTTTTCTCAACTCTTGAGGTGTTGGAATAATATCATTGATTCGTTCCGATTTTGGAATCTTTGTATGTCGGATAAACCGCTGAACGTATGCTACTATATGTAGCAAGACTGGAAATGAGTTCTTGTGGTTGATCTTGTACGGATTGTTGCCATACTGTGCTCTTGCAACCATGTGGACGTTTTTTTATGTAAGAAGTTTTAAAACAACAACAAGTTTGAAACTGAAAAACAACAAGTTTTAAACTGTTGTGTTCACATTCCTCGTGAGATCAACTCAGTCGGGTTGTCTTCTGATTTAACATGACGCCATTGTTCAGTCAGGGTTAAACGTTGTATTGTGGCGACTCTGTTCGCGACGAAAGTGTGAAATGATGACGATGCAGATTTGATCCAGGACAAAACAATTTCGGAATCCGTCCACAGAAAAACCGGTACACATTCTGTACTTAAATCGGTTTATATGCGATGTACCAATTCTGCAGATAAGACGGCTGCGCATAGCTCCAGCCTTGGCAAGGTTTGTTGTTTCACGGGTGCCACTCGAGATTTGGAGCAGAGCAGCCGTACCAAAATCACTCCCTCTGCATTAATGAATATATATTATGAATATAATAATGAATATATATATATGAATATACTGCCGGGCCATAAGCTTTTTCTGACGCGTCAGCGAAACCATGAAGTTGAAAAGATGGTCTTGGATTATTTTGGAACACATGTCGATTGAGCTTAGTGTTGTTGAGGTCCTGCAAGCTATCCCTATACGAGTTCCAATTACTGCGTAAAGTTGAAGGAAGCTCGTCGTCCCATGCAACCTTACTATGCCATAGCTCTTAAATATTTTCGCAATCACCACAATGGGATCCAGGAAACTCAATGGATCAAATATTTTGGCAACATCTGACACTACGGTTCGTTTAGTTGTTCGCGCATGCTCTGTGAGATTCGCCTTGATGCCGAAGGTGTCATGTTTTGGAAACCACGTGAGACCCAATGTTTTTATGGCGCATGTGGCGTCATCATTAAAATCCAGTTGTGTTTCCTAATCTGCAGCTGGGATATCTGACAATAATTTTGGATTGTTGGCACACCATTTTCGGAGCTTGCACCCTGCACTTTTTAAGATGTCGATTACTTGCTTCTTTTGCTCTAGCGTTACTGTGAGGCTATCGGCGCCACTCAGGCAATCGTCTACATAAAAATTTTCTTTGATTGTTTTTGCCCCGTGTGCGTAGATGGCTTCGTGTTTTGCTGCTATGTGATGAAGACACTTTATCGCCAAATATGGGGCTGCTCTCGTGCCATACGTAACCGTGTTAAGTTGGTACGTTCGCAACTCATCGGCCACGTTGTTTCTCCAAATAATAAGTTGATATCGTCTGTCATCAGGATGTATCAAGATTTGCCGATACATTTTCTCGATATCAGCGGTAAAAACAAATTTTGGTAGTCGGAAGCGAAGCAGTACTGTAAAGAGGTCGCACTGGAGGACTGGTCCGGTATGCATTATATCATTTAATGCTAATCCCGTTGATGTTTTGGCCGAAGCGTCGAAGACTACTCTGAATTTTAAAGACCTGCTCTCGGATCCTTTGATACAGTGGTGTGGAATAAAATACCGTTGTGGCGAACTGCTGGTCACTTTACTCATATGGCCCAGAGTTTCGTATTCGGTCATAAAATCCCTGTATTTCTGCTTGAGGACGTGGTCCTTATCAAGACGCCTCTCTAGAGCCAGAAAACGATTTGTGGCCATATGTATGGAGTCACCAAGTCTTGATGTTTCATCGAGGAACGGCAACTTCACCACGAATCGCCCATCGCTGCTTCGTGTTGTGTGGAACCAAAAATGATTTTCACAGAGTTTTTCCGTTGTTCTGTATGATGGTTTCTCTCCCTCTGCCTCTTCTAAAGTCGAAAACCTCTCAATTTTACGTGAAAGGTCCTCTTGCACAAGTTGTAGAGCCTGTCTTCTCGTCCGTGATTTTTTCCTATACGGTCCAACTAAAGACACTGTTTTGGAGGACTGGGTACTGGCCTCCTAGGGAAATTCTTTCATCGGTGAAGAACGTATGATACCATTCGGCTCCCAATAGTAGGTTAATGTTTCCGGGAAGGTGGAATCGGGAGTCAGCCAAAATGATATTTTTTGGAATGGGCCATGCTGAAATATCTAGTGGATGGTAGCTTGGAGAGTATCTGAGGCAGAATGAAGACCTCTATTGGCATCTTAAATGGCGTTTGGGTGGATTTTACACTGATGTTGGCAGGCCTCTGTATCGACTTTCTTTTGTTGCCGACTCTTTCGATCAATGCTGATGCACAAGTTTGCCGTAGCTGAAGTTGATTAGCCAACTTTTCTGTCACCAGATTGAAATGAGAGCCGGAGTCCAACAATGCTCGGCACTCGACAGTTGTACCATTGTCTGCCCTAATCTCTTGCGGTATTTAATACAACATATCCACCTTTTGGAGTTTTGGATGTGGCAAGTGCAAGGCTGTTATCGGACAGCCATCGTCCTCCCTGACGTGTTGCTTGCGGATGTATTGCGTGTGATCTCGTCCGTTGACAGGTGAAGCAGAGTATTGTGCCGCTTATTGCACTTGGTGCAATTTCCGGATCCACATTGAGCGGCAGTGTGGTTCGATTTTAGGCAGTTGAAACATCTGTTGTTTGCTTTTACCACCTTGATCCTTTCATTAATAGGTAATTTCTTGAATTTCTGAATGTGAATAACGGATGTGCTATGTCGTTAAAAACAGTGCACTTCGTAGTTGGTTGAATGCTGGAAGTGGTCATTGCCAGCAATGGTTTGCCTTTGTCTTCGTGGCCGACAGCTTCCAACGACTGGAATCGGCCTTCCACAAATGTGAGGAGCTGCTGCAATGATGGTAATTTGCGGGGTTTGAGCAAAGATTGCTCAAAACTCAGATGTGTGGCTCGGTCCATCTTTTTGATGAGAAGATGGACCAGCAATGGACCCCAGGAGTCCGTACAGAGGCCGATGTTAGTTAAGGCCGCTAACGATTCATTGGTAGTGTCATGTAGCGCCTTCAATGCAGCAATCTATGTCTCCGAATGTTTGGGTTGGCTTAGCAGCTTGTCTAGTATAGCCGTAGTTAGAAGACGGACATTGTTGTATCTGTCTTTCAATGTGTCCCATGCCGATTGGTAGTTGTTTTCTGCTAGCGTCACATGCCTAATGAGTTTCTCCGCTTCGCCAGTTAAGTTGGTTTTTAGATACCACAATTTTTGAATTGGCGTAATCTTTCTGGTATGGATTATCTCACTAAACATGTCGTGAAACTGCTTCCACTACAAGTAATCCCCATCAAATTTCGGAATTACTACTTTCGGCAATTGAAGTGGTGACAAACTTAAGGGATCAGTTGCAACGGGTGGATTGGTAGTTACTGTGTTGTCGGAGGAATGTGCCAAAAGTCCACGCTGCTCACGCACATTTTACTCCATGTTGATATAAGCTGTCATGTCGTATCCTTCTGATTGAGGGTCATCATGTAGCTCCCACAGAGTATAGTTCGCTGCCTCGATGTTTGTCCATAGCTTCTCCATGGTGACGAGACACTGCGAGGGTGAAGTTTCTCTGGTTCTTCCACTGAGCAACCGTTCAATAGACGCCATCATTGCACTCTGTTTGCGAATGAGAGACATGACCGCGGTTCCTCCTGCTGCGTAGTTGTTCGTGCTGGCTGACTTGCCTACTGGTTTAGGACACACTTCAGCTGGGATTTCTTGATGTTGGGATTGGTATTGGTGCAAGGTCTCCAGTTCTTGTGTGAATACTTCCGTGTATTGGTCTACTAGTGTCTTAATGTTTTTGTAGTAATCCTTAGTGAAGTACTCCTGGGTTAGGTCTATTTACTCTCGGGAGGGGAGGTCATAATCTCCTTGGTCGAACTGTTCCCATGCGTCGGTCAGCTTTTGCAAGCGCTTTTCATAGTACGCGGCTGACGTATCCTCTCTGTAGTTGCGGATGATTCGCTGGATCTCATTTCCGATGTCCTGCTGCTGTGACACGGAATCTTTGAACGAAGTGGTATCAGTGCTGGCTGGTTCGCCTCTCTCGTGAGCGTCTTAGGATTGATCACGTCGAGGTCACCAAATGTTGAGTTTCTCAAGTTGATAATTCCTACAAGTGCATAAACTTGTAGGAATTGGTAGAGATAACTGGGTTTTGAAACAAGCACTTGAACTTGTTTCAAATTGCTGTGTTGATGGAACCCTTGAACGTCCTTTGGGTTTGGGTTGAAGTCACTTCAAGTACTTGAACTTGAAGGGACAATCCGCTGGAGAATTCACTGGAGCACTGGATGAAAATTTATGAAAAGAACCTCACTTTATGTCTTTTACTGTTTCTGAGGAACAATAATAATTTATTGATTGACTAGAGTTTATATACAAGTTAAGAAGAAGAAGAATTAATAATTTGGGTTCCCTTGGTGTGTCAACTCTGCTGGCAGATTTTCCCACGGTGACACCAGAGTTCGGCAGCGATCACGACGGCGATACTGCTGACCGCCTTGGCTGCGGCTCAGCTGCGCTGCCTGCCTTCTCACGGTGCCATCTGAGCTTTGCAGTGGTCACGACGGCGAAACTGCTGACCGCCTTGGCTGCGGCTCAGCTGTGCTGCAGGACTTCTCACAGCGATATCTGAGCTCTGCAGCGGTCATGACGCTGTTATTGCTGACTGCATTTCAGCTGCGACATCGCCGTAGCTGCGTGTCAGCTGTGCTGCCTGACTTCTCACGGTGATATGTGAGTTCTTCTCGTATAGGCAGCGACGGCGCGACGACTGCTGCGTCTCAGGTGCGCTGCCTGACTTCTCACGGTGATATGTCAGTTCTGCTCGGATAGGCAACGAATGCGCGGCGTCTGCAGCAGCTTGGCCCTCAGGAATGTCGAAACCAGATATGAAGTATTTAATATTTTTATAAACTATTATTATTAATAAAATAGGTATTTAAAAATTGATGAAACGATCTTCTTGAACAGAGACCCCTGGGGACTCGGCTACAAATTAGTGATAAAACAGCTGTAGACCACCTGAGATCGAGATGTTCGAACACGAAGCCGCACCTCGGTTCACAGAGGACGAACTTAGGTCAGCCGCTGACTCTCTGAAGAATGACAAGTCCCCTGGACTGGTTGGAGTCCCAGGTGAAGTCCTCAAGGTTATGGTTAAAACTCGCGCTCCCGTTTTCTCGACATGTCTAATGTCTGCTTGTCAGAAGGCTGTTTCCCATATGAATGGGAAACTATACTACGAGACAACCACAGGTCTACGAAGCAAAGACGTCACCTCAGGTGTAGCCTAGGGATCGATCCTAGGCCCGAATCTGTGGAACGCTAATTACGACGAGATCCTGAAAATTCAAATGCCAGACAATACATTCCTGGTTGGATATGCGGACGACATCGCGGCCGTCATCACTGCCCGAAACTTGACCGATGCCCAAAGAAAACTGAACCAGGTTATGCTGAGAACACTGGTGTGGCTAGATTCCCACGGCCTCCACCTTGCTACGGAGAAGACAAAAAGGCACATAGACCTAGAAGTCCATTTCAGAGTCTGCACCGACTATGTAAAAACGCAAAATATTGTAAACTCTCTGGGGGTCAGGCTCGACTCAAGATTGTCATACTGGTGGCAAATACAACACGCGGCAAAAAAAAGCTGCCCAAATCACAGCACTAATCGGCAGACTGATGGCTAACACCGGTGGCCCAACACAAAAAAAGAGGAAGCTACTTATGTCAGTGACGATGTCCATTCTGCTTTAAGGAAGCGAACTATAGGCCGACGCGCTCAAAGCAAAGAGCCGCAGGAAGGCATTTACCGCTGTGCAGCGAACCGACGCTCTGCGAGTCGCCTGCTCGTACCGCACAGCCTCAGAAGCAGCTATTCTTGTGATCATCGGGTGCCCCCCATAGATCTGCTGGCCAGCGAACGAAAGAGGCTTTGGGAACTCAGGAAAGAGGATAACTCTAGGCATGCACTGGCACGATGGAGCACCGACACTAGTGGGAGATGGACCGCCAGACTTATCCCAGAAGTGTCTGGCTGGGTTAACAGAGGCTTCGGAGAAGTAAACTACTACCTCACGCAGCTGCTCTCCGGGCATGGGTATTTCCGTAGGTACCTGCACCGGATGGGTAAGGCCGACGGACAAGAATGTATGTACGGCGACGCCGACATCGACGACGCAGAGCATACCTTCTTCAGCTGCGCCAGATGGCAAACACAGAGGCACGCATTAGAAGTGCTTGTTGGTCCCAACACTGCCGAGTACATCACCAAGGCCATGTTAAGCGGCGAAGACAAATAGGAACATATCGCCAAATATACGGAGCTAGTACTATGCTCCAAAAAGCGGCACCTGGACGCAGGTAAAACGATGGACGTCCTGTAAGGACACACCAAGAACCCCACCCTGACGCAATACGAAAGTGGTCCTGAAAACAAGGTTTCGAAAAATATGGGAGGACGTTTTTAGTGCGTGCAAGCCGCACATACCGGTGTACAACAAATTGCGACAATACAGTCTTGAGAGAGGCTCTGTGTAATAGAAGAGAACTATTGAATGTCGGTCATTTCAATGCGCAGAGTATCATTACCCCTAATAAGCCAACTAAATTTGAGGAAGTCAAACATATACTTTTATGTTGTTTTCTACATGTAATGGGGGTGTCAGAAACCTGGCTCAAACCAGAAATAGGCGATAACATGGTTGCGGTTCATGGATACTAGACCGGTTAGGATCGAAGAATGAAAGACCGACTGCTTCTTCCGACAAATACCACAAATGATTGCTTATTTTTTGTAGCAAAGCAAGAGCTATATCCCTTTCAGGATAAGCTATAATATATTTAATTAAATTTAGGTCTTGATTTGGTGCTTCAATTGCTTTAGTGTATCCAAACCAGGCTTTTACATAAATACGAACTATAAACAGACAGACACTACGTATACCGTTTAGCTCTTGTTTGGTCATATTGAATTCATTACGAAACAAATACATTTTAAGTGCATAAATAGATTTTGACATCCATCGAGCATGAGAAGTTGCACCAGGTATACGAAAGGTGTTAAAATTCGGCACCGTACCACCAAGAAAACTGACAACTAATTGTAATAATTCTTTGTAGTCGCGTCTGCTATGAGCTTGTTTTAAGTTATCTAGGCAGTAATTTAAAATTGTTCCACGTTCTTCAGCTGTCAATACTGTAATAATGTGTTCATCTTCTAAACAACTCTTATAATTTAATTTGTCAATATTATTCCAGTATTTGCTAAAGCGATTAAAAATTAGCACTTCTGGACCGGCTGTAGTAGCCACTCTAATTTCAAACACTTTACGGATCAACAACTCGTAAATATGGTGTCTGCAGGGAAAATATAATAAATCGCGACCTAGTTTTCCTTCAAGCAGAGCAGCAGCACCGTTTTGTGCTCTTGTATTATGAGCAGTTGTGTCGAAGCAGATAATTTCAACTCGATCAAGCATTTCATATTCTTTTATTGAATTAAACACGGCATCTGATATTTCTTTTCCACTCGAAGATTTTAACTTTGGAATGCCAAGTAGTTTATCGATTCCTTGAGATGAGACTATGATTGGCAAGCGATCAACTTTTTCCCTGCCACTAATTTCTGGTAACATTGTACCATCCCAATGCAAAACAAAACTACGTGGAATCTGGAAAAAAAAGCTCAAGTTTCTTAATTTATACTCAAAACATAAAAAAAGAAGCATAGGGAAAAACACAAACACATTACAGTACTTACATCAAAGTTTGCTGCAATGTTTTGTGCTGTTGTTGCACGATGTTTCTGACGCATTCGACGAATTGATGAACGATTTAGTATAAGATCTTCGATATCATAGCCCAACGCGTCAGCAGTTGCACTTAGGATATGAACTGCAGCACCATCAGTGATTTTCCACTTATCCAAAGTTGAAAGCAGTCTTGGTGTAAACAAATTTGTTTTACCTCTGGATATACCTGATATACCTGGATATGCATTTCCTGCTGATGTTGATGCTACAACTTCAATATCGTTTTCGTCGTCAATGTCAATCATACCTGTTGTACAACAATAATTCTGATTTGCTTAAAAGATATAATTCTTAATTGTATACCTCTTTGAGTATGTTGTTCATATAACTCTTTTCGTTCATCTTCTTTTATTCGACGCTGGTTTTCTTGTTCTTTCTGGACTGCCTTTCGCTTTTCTTTCTGCATGACAATTCTATCCGTTCCTAGCATACAACCTGGTCTTCCTTTTTCTCGTTGCTTTTTTGTCTTCTCTTTGTCTTCTTGTATTTTAATTAATTCTATCGCGTTTGCGTGTGCGATATCGAATAAATCATGTAATTTATCTTGAAATTCAGTTTCTTTCCTGTTTTGACATTCTGTTTTTCGACCATGATGCTTTGTAATATCTCTCCACTCGTTGTATAATTTTTCCAGCTTCTCAATGCAGTGTTTTTCATGGTGTGTTGGAATTCGTGCTTTTTGCCAAAACGTACTAACCTTAGCAACAACTAATTTAGAACTTTCTCTTAAATTTAAACCAACTATTCTTAAATTATAAAATAAAACTTGTAGCACTTGTTTTCTTCCTGGTAATTTAGCTCCAGTAATTTGGTGGTCAATTACGCCAATTAACATAATATCATCATCCGATCGAAATCTTTTGGTTGTCATCGCTTTGGATTTTTAATTTTAAAATTTATTTGTTCAATTTTTTAAAGGTAATCTTTTGGACAATATTCTTTTAAATTTTTTTGTTTGAACTTCACGATTTCGTCGATCTCCACGTGTGAAAGTTGCAATACAAAATGATTTATTTATGCGAATTTTCGTCAGACGTACACAACAACAACACAGTACTGGGCCGCCACAAAAAAAGAGAGAGTGTGTGTCACATTTGCCAATCGCACACACACACATTTCAATAAGTACTTACCAACAGGGCTGCCAGATACATTTCAAGAAAAACCGGGGAAAAACATTTCAATGTTGGCGGGGGCACGGCTAAAAATTGTCCAATCAAGCTCAAATTTTTTTTGTGTATTTTTAGGATCAAATAAAATGGTTTTAGCGCTTGCCGTCATACGAATTCGAAAAAAAAGAAATAAGGACCGGTCTAATGGATACGATCTAGTTAGACATGATAGGGTTGACGCGCGTGGTGGTGGAGTCGCGCTATATATAGCAAATAATCTCAAATTGACCGTTTTAGAGTGTTCCCCCACGGCTTCCGATATTGAATACTTCTTTATTAAAATGAGTCAGGGTGAAACTATCACCATACTTGGAGTCATCTACCGGCTATAATTCATGACCAGTTCTGGATTCCTAACATTTCTAAACATGCATTCATCTTCTGTTCAATGGCCTATAGCATAAAACAGAAGAAATATTAACATCAAGAGTTTACATCTCGCTTGTTGTGACTAAGACTTAGGTCAATTCCATAACCAAGTGGACGTTGACATTAAACTACATGAACTCAATGCCGCAGTGACTTTCCTATTTAATTCATTCTATTCATTGTCCCTGGATTACTTCTCTGATAGTCAGAACTAAATCAATGCGTGACTTTGCGTTCAGAGTCTTCAAGGTCGATCCTTCCCTTACAAATTGAAAGAAATATACCAAAATCAGGAATAGAGTCAACCACCTAATAAAGAAGGCCAAATACGAATTCAATAGAAAATCCTTTGATGAGATAAAAAATGGTGGTGACTTCTGGAGACGCGCGCGCAGATTTGGGGTCACCGCTAAAAAGTCTGGACTTGTCACGTTCAACCCTGAAAATCTTAATTCCTACTTCGGTTCGTTACATGATTCTGCAGCAAATTGCGCTCGCATGGATACCTTGCTACCAGAGAGTAATCAAGCGTTCTGGTTTAGAAATGCTTCCCTGGATGAAGTTTACTCTGCCCTCATTGCTATACAATCTAACGCGGTGGGACTCGATGATATTCATCAAGCTGATTTTTCCTGTATTCGGTACAAACATTCTATCAATGGTAAATACTATACTTACGTCATCTAGCTTTCCACTGGAGTGGAAAATCGCCAAGGTAATACCAATCCAAAAAAATGCCAGGTCGATGGTCTTGTCGGATCATAGACCAATTAGCATTTTGCCATTTTTATCTAAAATGTGTGAAATTCTAATGAAAAATCAGATCTTAAATTTACTGAACGCTGATAATAGGACCCTAATCTATCGAAATCAGTCAGGTTTAAGGGAGAAGTTTAGCACTACTACTACACTTTTCGACATTACTGATGAAATCAGTCAGAGCTTGGACAGCCCCCGCTTTCCTTCATCATTGCTCTAGATTTTAGTAAGGCCTTTAATCGTGTGGACTGGGTAGTTATGTGTACAAAACTAAAAGAACAGTTTCATTTTTCTAGCACGGCTTGCAATCTTATATACTCGTATTTAACGCATAGGCATCAGCGTGTTTTCGCCTCAGGGAAGCTTTCCGAGTCCCTGGATGTGGGTAGTGGTGTGCCCCAGGGGTCTATTTTGGGCCCTTTACTATTCACCTTATACATAAACGATCTTCCAACCGTTGTCACGCACTCACTGGTGCATATCTTTGCGGATGATGTCCAGTTGCTGCTATCCTGTTTATATACGGGCAGTTGTTAGGTTTGTTTTCTCGCTGCGCCGTAGGGACCATGTGAGTCACTTGATAAAAGCTGTTATCGGGATGGATCTCAAATCCCTCTTTGATTACAGGCTGCTTCGTCTAATTTTTAAAACCATTAGTCATGGGGTACCTGGCTATATTCATGAAAAAGTTGTTCGTGGTAACTCCAGCCGCTCGGTCAACCTTATCTTTCCCAGATTTTGCACGCAGAGAACGCTCCAGCCTCATAAGAGGAATCAAACTCTGGAATAAAATTCCGCCCCGCATAAAAAGCGCATCTTCTCTAATTCGTTTTAAAAGGGAAGTCCTTAACCCAACTTAGGATTGAATGCAGCAGTCTTGTCCTGGATGACTATCTCGATTTTGTTTGATATGGAACTTTATGATACTGTCACGGCTGTGGATGTGGGGTTCGTGGTGGATCTTTTGAATGTGGAAACTGCTTACACATTTTACTTTTTCCTACTTATTATAATATACCATATGAATAAAATGGCAGATGTAATTATTAGCTATAACATTCCTGTACTATGGGAAACAAATTAACATTTTATTGAAAACAAATAAACGAATAATATATACTTGTTGTACCATAAAATGCTATGGTCAGTTTTGTTAAAAAATCATGTTGTTTGCATGGATATCAATTAAACCCATTTGAATTACTTTTCGATAAATTTAAAGTAGGAGTATCACGCCCATATTTTGTTGTCATAACTCAAAAACTAAGGCTGATATTCCATTTTTAATAAAAAGTATGTAGGCGTGGCCGTTGATGGATTTTGCCCATTTTAAATACACACACATTTCGCATGTTTTAGAGTATAAAAACAGGTAGTTAAAAAAGGTGCAAACAATCAAAGAATTAAAAAGATGGCGGTCAGTGGATATATATTCATATATATATTATATATTATAGTGCACGCACTTAAGTTTATGATTTGTGACTTAGTTATAATTTATAAGCTAATTTATAACTTTATAAAGGTAACATACATTTTTACATTTATTCCCGCTAAAACGATTTTCTTAAAAAACATGACCATATACAAAAAAAAGGTCGCAAAATGACCTCAATTTAAAAGAAGGTTTAAGGGGCTTATAAATAAATATATCTCATAAGAATTTATAAACGAATAATTTGTTTGAAATTTCCGCTTTTAAGATTTGAAACTATTACATACCTGTAGCGATAATATACTATAATCTTCAATATAGTTTGGGAGTTTTTGTGACTGAGTGAATTCTATAAGTTCTCCACATAATGTTATAATTTCACTTGACAACCACCGCCACATGGCAAGAAAAGCTTCGAAATTTTCGTGAGATATTTCAACTGACGGATAATAAGACAAAATGCGAGCTGCGTTAATTACTTGTGGCCCATATAACCGTACATTACTTTCCAGGAATTGAATTTCGAAAAGATGTTTTTCATTTGATGCAGTGTGTTGGATTAACTTGCATACATCGAGAACGTGCTCACAATAATTATGAAAATAACGTATGCTTCCATGTAAATGATCCAATTCTTGATTAATTGCATAAGATCGACAGTTAACTAACATTTCTATAGTCATATTTAAACTGTGAATTAAATCAAATACTTGGTCATCTACTGATGATACTAATTGTTCTAAGAGATCACTAATTGCAATCAAAACATTTTCTGATGTTTCATCTATTTTATAAAGATATTTCAAATTCTTTTTCTGGTCCAAATATGCTGATCTTTTTAAGTAAAGTTTAAGCTCAAGCTTACATCTTTCACGTAATAAAATAATTTTTTCTCGGGTTTCTTGATTAGTGTAAGCAGAATCTGTAAAATCTTCAGTTCTCTCTAAAATATTGTCCATTGCAATTATAAGTAACTCTTTTGAAACTGGATTCAGGGTGAAAACTTTATCTGTTTTGTGACGTTTGATGTTACACCATGATTCACTCGGTGAGTTTATTTGGTCTAAATTCTGGCAATGTATACTTTTAGAATTTTTTTTTTTTATTTTGGTAATTGCTATGTTATAATTATTCATTAAATGAGAAAACTTTTTTAATGCGAAATAGAGGCTTTCATTATAAGATGTCCAGAGGTGTAATGGGGTTTCTGAAATTGCTATTGAATTGTTATTTTCAATAACTCCATCCTTAAGAACAAAATGTATTAGGTCCATTGTTCGACGTATTTGGCAAAACACTGTATCACGACATTCCTTTGCCATTGCACACTCAGTAAGCATCAGGCACACCTTTGAAGAAGTAAGCATAATTGTAGTAGTCTGTTCGATAACTTTCCTGGCAATAGAGATTTGTGCTTGACTCCTTTCTATATTCAATTTGTTTGGTTGGTTAGAAGTGAAGTTAGCCAACTCTACCATTGCACCACCAAAAACGGAGAATGCTTTCACGAATTCAGTAAAATTAAATACCGATTCAAGCTTATCAATACTTTGTGAAATTTTGTCTTTAGATAACAAAAGCTGTTTTACAACAACAATATCCGCTAGTAAGAGTACTCTTGTAATAGAACCAATCAGCGATTTATTGACATTGTTCATAGCATGTCGATTGTTAAAATTAACAAAATTCAATTCCCAAGCATCTGTTACTATAACGCTGCACAATTGTTCAAGAGAAGTCCCTGCAATGAAATAATTTATTTAATGTACAAGTTTAGAACTATAATGAAACACCGGGCAGAAAAAGCGAATTTGTTTTAAAAAGAACTCTGTTTAAAGGTTTACAGCTCCGTATTATGTTACATGTTAACAGACACGACCACGTTTTATACCAAAACTGAAGAAGACATTTTTTAAACTTGTAACAGGGCATTGAAGTAAGTATGAGTACTAAATTGAATTCCCGTTAACTAGTATCAATATTAGATACTCCACAAAAATGGGCGTGCGCCATCCACTTTTGCATGATCTTTACTCATAAAAACTTAAAGTCTAGTTTTTTGTGTGTTTTATACTAAAAAGGTGCAATATAAAACTATGCATGGACGTGGTGGTCTTACTTTTGCATAATACATAATATCAAACTAGAAATTTCGTTGAACAAATCACAATAAGGTACAAAGACAAAATTTACAGCCTCATAATGTATTTTTATATGCAAACGCAAACTCAAACGTAACTCAAACGCTATGCATTCCAAATGGTATAAACTAACTTTTCGAGTCGATTGCGTTTGAGTTTTGAGGCCACAAAACGTTACCATGTGTACCTTCAAAAAACTTTATTTGATGAATAATGTGAATGAATTACAGATGTGAGAATGTTTGAATTATTGTACTAATTTTACAAAATCTCAAATGTTTCGACGTTGTGCTTCTTTTCGCGGCCAGCCAAAAACTTCAATTCTTTCTTCCACTCGTTCTTTCCTCGTTTCGCTTGTCACTCATTGCGCTAGAGAAGTGAGTTGTTCTACTAGTTTCGCTTACACTCCTCCCCATGTGAATCACTGTGATCCACTATCAATCTCCAGCACAGCTAATTTAATGGATGCGCGACGAATTAATCCATGAGATGTACCACATTCGGCGGAACGCACCTGACCATTTTTGGCTTTAAATCACAAATCACATATGATGACTAATCATTTAATTTTAGTGGTTTTACTTTGTCGTGCCATTTAGGGCGACGCAAGAGTTGAGGTAGATACTCTACTTTCCATCTTTTCCATAACCTATCGTTCAAGTTCTGTGCTATATCTGCCTCTATTAATGTACTCTGTAAGGTCTCAACACTGGTGTTACATCGCGTAAAGTTTTTAGCAGTACTCCCTTTATTATATTTACAAATTAGGCGTTACCAACATCCACCCGCACTCGGATTGCCGGGACAGTTAAAGATCCATTCAATTCCTTTATTTGCAGTTTCAGTGATAATACGATCTATGTCAAACAGGTGCTGTTCGGTATTCAATTCTGTTTGTGCGCTGATGAAATTTGTTCCCTTGTCGCTACGAAACGGTACCTTGACTGTTTACAATATTTCACATACAAACGTTAAAGGCGTCAGTCGACAGCTTCCCGGCTAGCTCCAGATGTCAGCAGCCCGTTACACATGTGAATATTACATCCATCATTTTTCTTTACGTCGGCCTAGAGCGACGTTGAAAGATTCAAACGTATCTACGCCAGTATAGGTGAAGGGGGGCCGAACATATGGCGTCAAACAATCGGCTGGTTACTGACCCATTAGTGGTAGTATTGGCATGGCTTTCGCTATCTTGCACAGTACACAACGACATTTGGATGACCTTAAAAACTGCTCGGATGTAGGGGACCCAAAATCGTTGGCGAATTTCGTTTATAGTGATTGCGATATTTTGATAATGCTGGCTCTCATGGAGGTAACGTACCATTAGTTCGGTAACGATGTGGTTCATCGGCAACAAAATTGGGCGACTAGTGTCGAAGGGCAGACACGAGGTTTCGTCGATGCCTCCATGAAGTCTTAGGAGACCATCTTCTGCTATGTATGGCATGAACTTCAAGATCGGACTTTCTTCGTTAATTTTACGTGATGCATTCATTCGTTAATTTTACGTGATGCATCAATTTCGTCAGCAAAGTATTCGTTTTGTACGAGTTTGCATGTAAATAATATTTCTGCTCTTATGATCTCGTTCTCAGTAATATTGCCGGTGATTAATGGCGTCGCTGTATATGTCCCACTACTCTTTAAATTTTTCTTTAAATTTCTCTTTAAATTTTTCTTTAAATTTCTCTTTAAATTTTTCTTTAAATTTTTTAAGGTGTTGCTTGCCTGCGGTTTCATGAGTTGACTTTGCCGTAATTATTCTTCTAGCGTTTCTGCTCGAAGATATTAATAATTAATCCAATATAAATAAGCGAATACCAAGAACGGCAGATTGCAATTCTAACCTAGGTACAGATATCAATATTTTAGGCACACACCGAGTTTTTCCAGCAACAAAGGCGACATCTATTCAACTCAGCCAAATTGTTCTAAAGTACCCAACAGCGGCAAACGCTATTTGGCTTGCATCTACAAAGATGTGTAGCTCGATCATAGTACACTCATGTACATACATATATACTTCGAATATAAACGACTAACTCAAATATTTTTATTTTTTGAAATTCGTGCCACCAAGCAATCCATTTAACAAGCATTTCTGCTGGTATGCATTCATCCCAATCCAGTTGATACTTCCAGGTTTCTTGCAGCAGTATCTTTAAGAATCCATAAAAGTCAGCTATGAGTCCATACGGATCAAAAATGGCCATGGCAATGCCTAATAATTCTCGTTTTGTTGGAACATGTACTCCTTGCAATATAGGTGTTGAGATGCGATGGAGTATGTTTCTAAACCTGAACGTATTTGTGGCTGTATCCAGTACATAGCGAGTACTTTCTCTACTGTAGACTTCCATACTGACTGATCGTGTGTTGACCTCGACCGGATCTTTACTGTTCATTACTGACTGTAGCTCCTCGTTATTTGAAACAAAATTTCTTAATTTGTATCCAGTTTTAGCATTAACTCCACGACCTATTTGCATTTTTCCATCGCTTCCCTTTCATTGTTAAAACTGCAAACGAAGTTATCAACATAATGTCTTACGATAATTGCCTTTACGGCGTTCGGGAACTGTTCGAACGACGTTTCCTACCTGTTAGTGAACCTCTAGCAAATTCTGTAGTTTTTAGTAAATTCGGCACAGCAGGGTGAACAGACGGCTCTAAAAAATCATTGATATCATAGCAAAATATTGAATTGGTTTCTTAGAATTACCATTTCTCCATAAAAACAGCTGTGCATGTTGGTTGGCTGTTCTAATTTTTACTTGAGAAAACATTTCTCTAATGTCGGCGGCTACTTCAATTACTCCTTCCCGAAACATAAATAAAATTCTTAACAGCGGCTTAGCTTGTTCCCTTGTCCCTTTAGTAATGCTGAGTTGAGTGATGTTCCATATACAGTAGCGGCAGCATCGAAGACTATGCGTAACTTACTTAGTTTGTGTGGACTGTAGACTGCAAAGTGTGGCAAATACCAAACTGTGTGAACCTTCCTCAGAACCTTATCCTCAAGTTTTTTAGCATATCCTTTCTCTACATACTTCGTTATCTCATTACAATACTTCTTTGAAGTCTTTATCGATATTCATTTTTTTCTCAATTGCAAACAATCGTTTTGTCGCCATTTCCATACTGTTTGGTAAGGTTGTCAGATCTTTCTTCCAAAGTAAACCGATTTCGTAACGGTGCCCTACTTGTTTAACTGCCTCCTTCATTATCCTTGTAACTCTTATATATTCTTCAGACTCTAGTACCGAATGTTGATTATTCATGTCAAAATTATCTGTACAGAAATAGTCGTTGATGAGTTGATGCAATTCGTTTTATCATTGTTCCCGAATACGAAGCGCTAATGGCTTTAGGGAATGTGACGAATTCGTTGGCCCGTAGGCGATCTAACCTAGCCGAGTTTTGGCAGCAATCGGACTAAATTCGTTAGCTTGAACTGTTGTCGTCGCCACTCCCAAATAAGCATGTTCTAGACCCAAAAACATAACAAGTATTACCTTGTAATAATCATTTATTGGAATACATTCCAAATGTTTGAAGTTGGCTTTAGCGAATGACTTGGCAAAACTTAGATTATTGATCGTCTGAATATTTTTCACAGTATACGAGTATTTGTTATTATCACATACTCCTTTTAATTCCATGCTTACTCGTAACGGATTTTCTGTTTTCTTTTCCTCGTACTCCTACAGAATCAATGGCTGCCACTGCCCTTTCAGTCCCAAATTAATTGCCACCCTTTCGTCTAGGATGGAAATGGCAGAGCCCATTTGGAATGGATGGATGGAAATGGCAAAAAGATTAGAACCTTTCTATTAGTACCAAACAGTGTTATCGGCAAGATCTTAAATAATTGTTTACTAGTTTTTATGGGCGTGTGGCAATTTAATATTTCTGCACCGCATCGTTACCCGACCGTATCTGATGTGGTTGATCGCCGTTTGGATCATGAAGGCTTTGATGGTGTACACGACGACACCCACTGTCCCACATACTTTTTTAAATCGACAAGTGGCAGTTGTATGGCCTTTACGTAATCAAGAAAAACATAAACTAAGGGTTTTTAATCTTTCCCACCGAGCTGGAACACCAAGTATTTCCTTAAAAATGTTGCATTCTGAAATGATATGCCCTTTGCCACATTGATAGCATTTTAAAATATTGTTCTGATTGCTGTTTGATTGTATACTACCTCTTTGTTGGATGTTCTGATTTCGAGCCGGTATGTGGCAACTCGAATTGGGTTGGCAAGGTCACACAACCAATTAGAGTAATCGAAACTGTAGGGAATGGCTTGATCAGAACGCCTGCTTGACCCAATCAAATTGTTGGTTTGCTGCAACATTGTCACTAACTGTTCTAACAGGGTAGGATGTTGTTCACATTTGACTGGAACAATGAATGACACGACATTGTGCGCCTTTGTAGAAAACGCAACAATCTGTCCTATATTGTTCTGATTGATATCTGGGAATTTTTGTATTTTATCAATTTGCGATCTGATTATTAAGTCAGGGCGTCCGAATCAAAACTCTAATTCCATGATTGTATTTTTATCTGCTTGTATGTGTGATCTTGTGTGCTTTCGGCCAGTGATGTGTGGTAGTTGTATCCGTTGCTCCTTTCTGAGTTCTCCGTCTGCTCTCTTATGTCTTTTTATCCGTATCCCTTGTTATATGGAATGTGTGCGTGTGTTTGTATGTGTGAATAAGCCAGTAACCCTTACACATAGATTAACTATATAGTATATTTACGTGCTAACTAACAATAATTAACTTAATTACTTAATTGCTAACTAATTAATAATTACCTTACCCTTATTTTATTTACACTTAGGACTAAGTTTATCAAATATAACATTTCATAGTAAAGTAATTTTAACAAAAGAAGAAGAATTCATTGTAACAAACGTAACGATGCATACTTAAATTTTTTTGTGTTGGTCAAAATTTACGGCTGAAATTTTGGTACTTTCCCCCTATTTTGTCGGGCGCACTGAGACAATGAGAGCTCCCGTCTTCTTTACATTCATTTGGTACCTCCGCCCTTCCAACACTCTAACATTCTTCAATTCGCCGTTGTAGTTCATCGGGCCAGCCTGATTCCTACAATAATGGTATGCTTATATTGAACGAATAACTCTTATTAAACGATTACAGTTCGAAAACTCGAGCCTTTTTGCGATTGTTGTGTTTATTCGAACTCTTCGCGGCGATTATTTTCGTTGTTCGCTTTAAAACGATTGCGAAAAAGTTTCGTACATTAAATTTGCGCTGAGCAGATAATAACGATTAAATTTGTGGCAGTTCTCTGATGCGTATAAAAATCAATGTTTATGAAGCCCACGAGGCTGCCGCATTTCATCTATTCCGTGGCCATATCGACGGAAATAGTGTCATTGTGATTGACATCTTTGGTTGAGTAATCCGGTCTCACTTCGTTGGACGTTCTGTATTCGCAATCCTGATTGGCCTCGAGTTCGTCTGTTGCGCTAAGCGTTAGTTCAGCATTATCAGCATTGTGTTCTCCGCGACAGTGCACTCTAATTTATTTTTTATACTCTACACCTTAAGGTTAAGGTATATTCACTTTGTCACGAAATGTGTAACGCATAGAAAGAGAGACGTTATGTATAGAAAAGTATATAAATTCTTTATAAACGTCACCTCCCGAGTCGATTTAACCATGTCCGTCCGTCTGTCTGTCTGTCGGTTGAAATCACGATGACAGGAGAACCGGTGAAGATATCATAATGAAATTGTGCAGAAATATTCCCTTATATGGTATGCAGATTGGTATTAAAAATGGGCAAAATCGCTCCAGGTGTTATATGTCGCGATCGCAATTTTCAGTTTCGGATGATATGAACTTTCAATGCCAGTATTATTATTGTTTTCATAATACTAATCCGGGAGTGAGTCAAGACCAAGTTCATATTATTAATGCAACCACAGCACTTTGCTTGGTAAACCAGGAGCTTTAGTCAAGCTTTGGTTAAATTAACTTCAAAAGCCAAGTCAGCAACTTCGCATGGAATGTATTGTGGAAGCTAGCGTTCAATAGCAAGCTTCCAAACCATAAAAACCATAGCGCTTTGCAATTGGAGTGGATTGTGGAAGCTAGCGTTCAGTAGCGAGCTTCCAAACCATAAAAACGCTTGACTTGAAAGAACACACTATCAGAATTCACACGCGGAAGAATTAAATAGGGAACGATTTTCTTCCGCAATTTGATATTGCACAAATTAAATATTACGAAGTAATGGAAATTGCGAAACACGGCATACTGATCCACTTTGGTTCGGTCGACGGGTGTGTCAACCGAGCCAACGTGGAAACAAGAAAAGAGTCAGAGTCCTGTGAACACGCAAAACGGCACGAAACAAACGCTATGTCATTGGTGTAACAGACCAGGACACATAGTAATAAACTGTGAAGCAAAAAGAAGCTGGGAAAATCTCCAGAATGATCAGCAGGAAAACCGGCAAGGGCCCAGACAAGGCCAATAATCTGGGAACCCAACAAAGATAGGAATTTAAGGCCAAAGGAAGTAGTAACCGTACGTCCAACATCGGAAGAGATCGTGGACACTTTACCGACTTCAGAATTATTAGAAGCTAATAAAGCTAAAAATATTGGGAACAAATTTAAAAATAAAATAAAAATTATAAAACAGAATGATAAAGTAAATGAAACAGTTAATAAATTAACCGATAAAGCAAAGAGGATAATAGAAATGAGAGCAGAGTTTTTACTAATCATCTTGCTAATTACACAGTTAGCATGCACAGCAATTATAAATTATTCAAATAAAAATCATTTTTATATAAAACGAACAAAGAACAATGAACCAAAAAGTTTAAAATAATTTTTCTAGCACCATAGAGATTCGCAACTCCATAAAGATGTTAAGATTTAAAACGAAAATCGTGGGGCGGATTATAATGATAGGTACTTGTTTACGCCAAACACTCATTCTGACTCGAATGCATACCCCAGCGCTGGTCTTTCGCCTTCCCAGAGAAAGCAGCGCCATTTACTCCCCTGTAGATGCAAATGCAGTGCACGTCGGTCAGCGCAGCCAACCTCCCGGACTGCGACCTGTCAACTCTTGACAGGTCAATGAGTTTTTGATGACTTCCGCCCCAAACTTAACTTTTACTTTACTTTGAGATCTGGACCGGTGTACTTTTCACTCTCTTATCTTTTCAATCGTGACTTAACTCGACGTACAACTACCACGCGACGTGTTTTTTCGACGAGTTTCTTATTTTCAAGTGCGCCACCCCCACGCGAGTGAATAATCACCCCACAAACATCACGATCACCATCGCCACGATCGCCGTCACCATCTCCACCACCATCATCACCACGATCACGATCACCATCACCTCATCACCCCACATCAAACAAACACCACATCGAACCATCGGTAAGTCTTTCAATTCCCCAGTCACTCTTATTATTATATTATCTTTATATTATACATCGGTGTGTTGCGCTTACCTTGCGCACACATCCCCCACACAAACATTTGGTCCAATCGACCCGGATTCCCTTCCGACCTCTCGATCCCCTGTATATAATATAATATATAATATTAAAAGTGAAGTGCCTCCCCCCCTGTTTCAAACGCCAAATATTACATTCCGCGTAATATTGGTAAAAAATTGTCGATCGGTTCGGCTTAGTGCGTGTTTTTAAATATCACACATAGTGAATATTTCCCCCGTGTCCTCCTTTTCGTGTGTTTCTGTACACCAAGCAGAAACACGTTCAGTGACGTCAGGTGTTTTCTGTACTCGAAGTACAAAACACGTTCCGTGACGTCACGTGACTACACACGATAAGTCGCTCTCTCAGCGCAAGTGAAGCTTCCCCTCTCACCGCAATAGAGTTGGCAACTAGCGATTGCAACTCATCAAGCAACTTCTCTTGCATTGTAAATACACATGGTAATTACACTGTGTGACAAAAATTAAATATCAATTCATATTTTCACAATTGTTTGAATTTTATTTCAAGTTGTTTTTCCAAGTTTAATTCACGCGAATTAAATTAAATATTTTCCCGATTTATTTGAATCGCGTTTTAAAGTGTTTTTTTTTCCCAAGTTAATTCACGCGAATTAAATTAAAATATTTTCCCGATTTATTTCAAACGCGTTTTAAAGTGTTTGTTTTTTCCCAAATTTAATTCACGCGAATTCAATTAAAATATTTTCCCGAGTTATTTCAAACGCGATTAAAGTGATTTATTCCAAAATTTAATTAACCCAAATTAAATTAATATTTTCTCGCGATTAAAGTGATTTCTTCCAACGTTTAATTAACTCAAATTAAATTAAGATTTTCTCGCGATTAAAGTTATTTCTTCCAACGTTTAATTAACTCAAATTAAATTAAGATTTTCTCGCGATTAAAGTGATTTCTTCCAACGTTTAATTAACTCAAATTAAATTAATATTTTCTCGCGAGTAAAGTGTTCCTTTTCTCCAAGTTTAACTCAACACGAATTAAATTATTAGTTTCTCGTTATTTCCAACCGCAATTTAAAGTACTTTTCCAAACTTTAATTGAGTTCGAATTGAACTAATTTTCTTGTCATACTTCTGACCGCAAGTTGAAGTATTTGTGCCTCGTTCGTTCGACTCGAATTAAAGGTTCAACCCCTCGTAAACCCCTCGTATAATTCACCCCTAGTTAAACTCGTTCAACCCCACTTCGTGAGTTTAACTCCATATATCCAAATTCTCGCTTTCTCGTTTCGGTAAACTACTACCATGGACCCCCTAACTAAATTCATAAATGCTTCCGACGCATTGGAAGAATTTGAAAGCGAATATAACAACATTCCGGAACGCGAACACTCGGGTTTCTCGCTGGCCATCCACCAGGACGAATTCAAAGCCGTCTGGTCTGACCTGAAGTTAGCATATACCTCATGCTTGGAATACCTCAACGGCACGGCCGATGAGGACCCAGATGCGCGAAGCGCCGATATCACCGTGGTTAAGACCAAATACCGGCGGTGTTATCAGGTCTACGTGCGTGTCTCCGCGAAAGTGAGTGAACAGCAGCATCTCGTTGCCCCCAGTTCCTCTCCGCTGTTGATGTCGGCTTCATCTCCCATGATTTAGACGAATCTCTCGGGTCACAACATTAGCTTGCCACCGTGTGACACTGATGTCTTCAAGGGTGACTACGAATCATGGCCAACATTTCGCGATATGTTTTCCGCGCTATATATCCGGAACAATCGACTATCTCCTGTCGAAAAGCTGTTTCACCTCAACCAAAAGACGCAAGGTGAAGCAAAGGAGATAGTCCAAAAGTCCCCCCTCATAGATAGCGGATTCGAACAAGCATGGAGGAATCTTACCGATCGGTTCGAGAATAAACGTATTCTCGTTAACGTCCAACTCCGAACGTTATTCTCCCTTACCCCAATCCACAAGGAGTCTGGAGTTGCGATCAAACGCCTCCAACGAGAGATCAACAACTGCCTCTCGGCGCTCACGTTGTACGATGTCGACGTGGGCAGCTGGGACGCAATTGTTGTCCATCTCTGCTCTACTCGCCTCCCCGAAACTACGCTCTCTCTATGGGAACAATCCCTTACCCATAAGCGCGACATTCCTAAATGGTGTGAAATGGACGCGTTCCTCACTTCCCACTTCCAAACCTTGGAAACCGTGAACGACATTCGAAAGTCGGTCCAACCCCCTAAGAAAGCTTCGAATCCCCCCGCGCGCCCTTCCTCCACCTCGAAACCTGTGAATACGTTCCAGGCTAATATGGTTTCGATCAGCTGCAAAGTATGTACTGATCGGCAACACCCGCTTCGCCAATGCCCACGTTTTCTGGCTATGAATGTAGACACACGTTGGGCGACAGTTCAACGGATCCAATTCTGTACGAACTGTTTGGCACATTCACATCAAGTGAAAAATTGTAAAAGTGTGTTCACATGCAGGTCGTGTCATCATATCAATCAACGACATCATACACTATTACATCGCGAGTTGGCTTCGGCCCCCCAATCGAACTCTCGTTCGAACTCTACCCATACAACCTCGCGCCCTAACTCCCCATCTCATCGCAGTCTAACTGCTGATCAGCAAAGTCTGCCGTCGAACCCCCCTTCGCACTCTAGAGCGAACCCCTCTACCCCTACTATACAGTCCACTGAAGCCCCCTCAATTTCAAACGTGCTTACTTGCTTCACCTCCCGAAGCAAGCAAGTGCTACTCGCTACTGCAATGGTTCACATCTGTCATCGTAACGAATCCTACCTCGCTCGTGCTCTCATCGACCCTGGCTCGGAAGCCACCTTTCTGTCAGAGCGCGTACAAAAGCGCTTGCGACTTCCGACGACTACGGTTCAAGCTCAAGTCGCCAGCGTTAATGAAACCGTTACAGCCGTGGTGAACAACCTTTGCAAGTTTAGCATCGGCTCTCCCCGATCGGCCGGACTGTGCATTGAAGCCACGGCTCTCGTGCTTCAAAAACTAACTGGCAACCTACCGGTCTGCTCCCTTGACCGGACCCTGTTCGATTCTCTTCCGAACCTACCACTAGCTGATGATCGCTTTTACCAAAGCGATCAAATAGATGTCTTGATTGGAGCGGATATCTACCCTCTTATCTTGCTGGACGGTATCCGACGGAATATCTTGGGCTCTCTCATCGCCCAAGAGACCGTGTTCGGGTGGATCCTCACCGGTCCACTTTCTCAGGCCCCGACTTCAACCACTACCACCCGATTGTCGTTTTTCAATGAGGTCTCCCTTGACCGTGAGCCTGCACGTCTCTGGGACGTGGAAGTAGTTCCCAAGCAACGTCTTTGCACTCCAGCCAAGACAGTCTGCGAAAATCTTCACGCGAGCACCACCCACAGGCGGCAAGAAAGGAAACACTGGCCACACTCTTTCCCCCTCGATACTATGGAAACCGAACTGGAAGCAAAACCAGTCAAAGCCAATTTCGCGTACTTCCCCCACTTTGAAGATTTGATGGAGAGATTCTCTTCTTTACCACGAGCTCTCCGCGTGTTGTTTTACGTGTTTAGGTTCCTACATCATAGCCACCCAACGTATCGTTTGTCCTCTCGGCGACACGATACTGCTATTGACTCCGATGAGATCCAGCACGTCAAAACGAGACTGGTTATTCTCGCACAAAAGGTACATTTTGCTAATGAATATCGTTCTCTCGATATGAAACAAACTCTACCACCCAAGAGCCCCATTTTATCGCTCAATCCACTCTTATCCCAAGATGGATTGGTGCGCGTAGGTGGCCGTCTATCCGCGTGTCCGTCACTCTCCTATGACGAAAGCCATCCCATTCTTCTTCCTTACAGCTGCAAGTTCACCCGATTATTGGTTCGCTTCATCCATGACATCAGTCTGCATGGAGGGAACCAACTGATGTTGCGCTTGCTACGTACGCAACATTGGATACCCAAGGCCAAGAACCTCATCAAGGCCACGATTCACACCTGCAAACCTTGTGTCCTTCAGAGGGAACAAGTGCGCACCCAAATCATGGCCGCTCTACCCCCTGAGCGGACAACCATCTCTCGCCCTTTTGCTGCCACCGGTCTAGATTTCGCTGGACCGTTTGATATCAAAAACTACACTGGGAGGGCATGCCTCATCACCAAAGGCTATGTCTGTGTCTTCGTCTGCTTCGCAACGAAGGCCATACATCTCGAAGCGGTCAGTGACCTGCCGACTCCGACATTTCTCGCTTCCTTCAACCGCTTCAGCGCCCGTCGCGGATGCCCCAAGGATGTTTACTGGGACAATGAAAAGAACTTCGTGGGAGCCTCCAAAACACTCCAGAACGATTGGAAGATCTTCCTTCGACAATCGCACGAAGCGGTCACCTCACAGTGTGCCTATCAGCAGCTCAAATTGCATTTTATACCCGCTGCCGCGCCTCATATGGGCGGTCTCTGGGAAGCTGGCGTTAAAAGCTTCAAACTTAATTTCCGAAAGTTTGTCGGCAATATGCGCTTCACCTTTGAAGAGTTTGCTACCATACTCTCCAGGATCGAAGCCTGCCTCAGCTCGAGACCGCTTAGCAGCATGTCCGACGATCCATCGGATCTACAGCCTCTAACGCCCGGCCATTTCCTCATCGGTGGCCCTCTTCTGACCCCCGCTGAACCGGCGTAGGTAAACTCCCCCCTCAAGATTGTTAATAGATGGCTAAAAGTGAAAGCCATCTATCAACAATTCTGTACTCGATGGAAACATGAGTACCTCACCGAACTCCACAAACGCAGCAAATGGAAGGTAACCCAACCTGACCTTAAAGTTGGGGATCTTGTCGTCTTACGCGATGACAACCTCCCTCCAACACAATGGAGACTCGGCCGCGCGACTCACCTGTATCATGGTGCTGACAAGAAAACACGCGTCGTCGACATCCGGACCACGAGAAAGGAACCATTACTCGTCCCCTCAGTAAATTAACGGTACTCCCCTCTTAAGATCGCATCTCAAGGATCTATTCGCACCCCGGCGAACTCTCCCCGCTAATGTCATTACATTATTCCCATCATAAGCTCCATCCCCAGCGAGCGCCACGCACTCCAGTGCGCCCCCCCCTCACACATACGTGCAACTGTCTGCACGTAAGGTGGAGACATAGGCGCTGCCGTCCCTGAGCAGCGCTCCTTAGTTTCCCGACTGCAACCCAATCTGCTGGTCACTCCCCCCCCGTGGAGTCCTTGACCAACCCGATGATTTGAACCCCACATCATCGCGTATTCGTGACTAAGGCGAAAACCCCCTTTTTTCGTGTGTCTCTAACCTGAGCAAAGTTGCAGTACTGCAAGGCGGGCAGTATGTTTACGCCAAACACTCATTCTGACTCGAATGCATACCCCAGCGCTGGTCTTTCGCCTTCTCAGAGAAAGCAGCGCCATCTACTCCCCGGTAGATGCAAATGCAGTGCACGTCGGTCAGCGCAGCCAACCTCCCGGACTGCGACCTGTCAACTCTTGACAGGTCAATGAGTTTTTGATGACTTCCGCCCCCAACTTAACTTTTACTTTACTTTGAGATCTGGACCGGTGTACTTTTCACTCTCTTATGTTTTCAATCGTGACTTAACTCGACGTACAACTACCACGCGACGTGTTTTTTCGACGAGTTTCTTATTTTCAAGTGCGCCACCCCCACGCGAGGTAATAATCACCCCACAAACATCACCACCACGATCACCATCGCCACGATCGCCGTCCCCATCTCCACCACCATCATCACCACGATCACGATCACCATCACCTCATCACCCCACATCAAACAAACACCACATCGAACCATCGGTAAGTCTTTCAATTCCCCAGTCACTCTTATTATTATATTATCTTTATATTATACATCGGTGTGTTGCGCTTACCTTGCGCACACATCCCCCACACAAACATTACTAATTCTATAAGCGCCCCACGTTTTTCGTTTTAAATCTTAACATCTTTATGGAGTTGCGAATCTGTATGGTGCTAGATTATGGTGCTGTATGGTGCTAAATTATTTTAAACTTTTTGGTTCATTAAAAAACGTTTTATATAAAAATGATCTTTATTTAAATAATTATTTTTTATTTTTTAGTAAACTGTGCGAGATATTTTATAACTGATTGAAATATGCAAGGTGTCACAGTTATTTTAATATTTTGAAAATATTTTTCTGTAGTCCCCTCACATTGTTGTCAATGAGACAGTGTGTAGACAAACCATTATTATAATATATACTCGTTGTTCAGTTGACAGTTGCAACGAGTGTATATGTACTCGTTGAGTTGAAACGAAAATCAATCTTTTGTCAAAAAATATATGTATTTTTGTACACAAATTTTAAAATCGGCAAATTTCTCGCCTTAAAATGTTCGGGGGCGGATAAGTATGTTTTAGGGATGCATTGTCATCCAGTTCTGAACTATGGTCAAAATTTCAAAAGCTTAGATCATCGGGAAATGGTTGAAAAATGGCTTTTAAAATTTGCTAGTTCAGAAAGCGACCTAATAAAAATGTTTTATTAACAATGTGTCTCAATTTTCAACGATATAAAGCAAGGAGCACTAGTCTTAATATAGCAGAATATATTACAGATATAAAAGCACTTACAATTAATATAAAATCAAATGTATTAACGAAATTTAGAATTTTCATCTCAAATTTACAGAAACAGGACATGAAAACAATATGTTTGTGGCTAACGTATAATTTAAATAATGATGATAAAAATACTATAAATGAAGTATCTAACTGGAATTCAGCCACGTTAAGCGATGGGTTCATTGAACTGCCTTGTGTAGAGGCGAGAAATGGAAACCTCATTTTACTGGTGGATCCAGGAGCGGATACAAGCCTAGTAAAAGAATGCGCATTAAAGGAAGATGCCATTATAAATAAAAAGATTAAAAAGGAATTAAGTGGAGCATTTGGAGGCTGTATAACCACAATAGGGTCCACTAGCATATGCCATGATGAGGTACAGCCCTTAAGTTTAACGCTACACGTTGTGTCACCTAAACAAGGGGTACCGGCGGACGGCATACTGGGTAGAGACAACATGTGGAACAGATCCATTATAAACACGCTCAATAAAAATTTAACTTTAAAAATTTAAGTTTAATTTAATAAAAATAAAGAATTTATAATTAAATTGCCACTTCTATCAAAAATACAGAAGATCAAAAACCCAAGAATAAAATAACAATAGAAGCAAGAACGGTTAGAATAACCCCGTTAAAAATTAAAACTAAAGTCATGACTGTGGTAGTTCATAAACAAGAGATTTCACCAGGAGTCTACCTGGGGGAAACACTAGCAAATGTGGAAAATAGAGAGGTCGAGGTACCAATCCTAAACTCAACGGTAAAAGATTTCATTCTTAGTGACAACTTTGTACCGAGATTTAGTGATTTCCACATATACAAGTGATGTTTCATACAATCAATGTACTACCATTAACAGTATAAGTAATGCGGACATAGCGCAAGGCATAAATAAGTTAATGAAAGATTTAGATTTGGATCCTTCCTTAAACCGAGAGGAAAGAGAGTCCATAACGAAACTATGTGCGAAATACCTCCTTTTGGAGGGTGATCAATTGACATACACTCCAGTACTAACATAAAATTCCAATAAAGGGGGATCAGCCACCAATTAACCGAAAACAATACCGTATTCCTCAAATACATAAAAAAGAAATGAATAGGCAAATTTATAAATTGCTGGAGGAAGATTTAATATCTCCAAGTGTATCTCCATGGAACTCTCCACTACTTTTGGTTCCACAGAAGACCGGAGAGGATGAAGAAAAGAAATGGCGCTTAGTAATAGATTATAGAAAAGTAAATGAGGCCACAATCAAACAAGTTTTTTCACTACCTAGGATAGATGAGATATTGGATCACTTAGGCAGTAGTAGACATTTTTCGACGTTAGACTTGGCAAGTGGGTACCACCTAGTCCTAATGGACAAGGCGGACAAGGAAAAGACCGCATTTAGTTCAGCCTTAGGACATTTTGAGTTCAACCGAATGCCTTCCGGCTTGACCGGCGCCCCAGCAACGTTTCAACGTCTTATGAATCATATTCTGACAGGACTTCAGGGTATGAATTGTTTTGTTTATTTAGACGACATAGTCGTATATGCAACCAACCTGGGCCAACATGAAGAAAGGTTAGGCAAAGTTTTCGAGGCCATGAGGGAAAATAATTTAAAGTTGAACGTTACCAAGTGCCAATTTCTACGACGAGAGGTCATATATTTAGGGCACAAGTTTTCAGAAGATGGAGCACTTCCAGACCCTAGCAAAGTGGATGCGTCAACAACATTCCACCTCCTAAAAATAAAAAGGAAGTAGAAGCCTTTCTAGGCCTTGTGAATTATTATAGAAAATTCATACCGCACTTCCCATTAACAAATTTTTAAGAAAAGACGCTAAGTTCGTCTGGACAGAAGGCTATCAGACAGCGTTTGAACAGTTAAAAAAATCAGTCATGTCACCACCTGTGTTAGTATATCCAGATTTTTCAAAGGAATTTGTTTTAACTACCGACGCAAGCAATGAAGCGTTAGGCACGGTTCTTTCTAAAGGAAACGTAGGCGAAGATAGACCAAAGCTTTCGCTAGCCGCGCGCTGGGCGACACAGAACAAAGATATTCAACCATAGAAAAGGAATTCTTAGCAATAGTTTGGGCTACAAAAATTTTCAGAGCATATGTCTTAGGCAGACATTTTAAAATTTTTACTGATCATCAGCCATGAAAGGGAATAGCCAATTTAAAGCATCGAACTTCAAGACTGGCAAGATTCAGACACAAGTTGTCAGAGTATGATTTCGAAGTCAATATATAGGGTTTTCCAATCAGAGGTGTAATTTTGATATTCAAAGAAAAATGCAATTTTTTGAGATAAATTATCGCATGTTTATTTCGTAATAAAGAGGAATGCCGTTAATAATGAAAAACAACATCAGCCACCACAACAATGGCCACCAAACTTTTCCCATAAAAGATCAATGGTTTCGTTGCTTGTGTGCCACGTAGCGCCGTCTTGTTGAAATTTCAATGCGTTGTTGCAGCGTGTATCGTTCCATTTACTAGTTGGCATTAGTAATGGCGTAGTTTCTACTTGTCAAATGTCGAAAATAACAGCTTCAAAAGTGACAGCTACCGAAATAGCGGGCTATTCAAAATTACATCTCTTATTGGAGAACCCTATACATATAAGCCAGGCAAGAAAAATTTAAACGCAGACGCGTTGAGTAGAATTCCTCAAAATCGGAATACAGTAACATACACCACTAAGAGGTCACCAGGGAGCGGTGAAAACTTACCTAAGAATCAGGCAACAATATAGGTGGCTAGGGATGCAAAGGCAAATCAAAGATTGTGTAAAAAACTGTCCGAAATGTCAAGTGAACAAAAGTTCGAGATTAACAAAGATGCCCATGGTGCTAACAGATACACCAATGAGGCCATTTGAAAAAGTTTACATGGACATAGTAGGTATTCTACCAGAAACTGTGATGATTTTTCGAAATTTATGGCATGCACAGCTATCCCAGACGCGAAAGCAAGTATTGTGGCCAGGGCTTTTTATGACGAAGTAATCACGCGCTACGGAATTCCGCAAATTCTACAGATAACGA
This sequence comes from Myopa tessellatipennis, assembly GCA_943737955.2. Lineage (NCBI taxonomy): Eukaryota > Metazoa > Arthropoda > Insecta > Diptera > Conopidae > Myopa > Myopa tessellatipennis. Next base: position 22,909,518 of record OX031315.1, read on the forward strand.
AACTAATTTCATTTCGAAATTGTTCTCAGATACATGCAAACTGTTAGGTATTCAAAAATTAAATATAACTCCGTACCATCCGCAAGCTAATGGCTCATTAGAAAGAAGCCACAGACCTTTAGCGGAATATTTGCGTAGCTTCGAGAAAGAAGATAGGTCGAATTGGGATCAATGATTAACTGCAGCTATGCATGTTCATAACCACACACCCCACATTACGACCAAGCAAACACCGTTCTGTACCTTATTTGGACTCGACATAAAAATGCCGACTAATTTAAAAAGAAAATGCAGTCCGGTATTATATGCTGAAGACCCAAATAAAATTTTAAGATTTCAAATTCAGAGAGCTCATGAAATAGTGAGGAAAAATCAGGAAATGGCAAAAGAAGTAGCCAAAAATCAGTACGATAATAAATTATATTTAGTAGAATTTAAGGTAGGAGATAGTGTATTAATTAAGAATCAAACTAGGAAAAATAAGTTTTCCCCAATATGGATAGAACCATATAGAAGAAAGAATTAAAAGCCCAATTACGACAGTCTTAAATATTAAAGGAAAAGGAAAAGTGATTCCACAATGACTTACTTAAGTTATATAATAGTAATTAAAAGGAAAATAGGATTAACTAGACAATTACGTAGGAATCCATCAGAATCACTTAAACTAAGAAAATAGTTTTAGGAGAAAATGACGTTAATTTAACCATAATAGGCACCTTATTAGAAGTAGGATACAATAAATTAACATAGAATAGGTTGATAAGATACATTATAGAGTAATATGAAATTAGCTTTTAACTAAGGAAGGAATCAGGAAAAAAAATTATATCCCAAGAACAGGAATTGGAAAAACGAATTTTTTTTTTTTTGTTTTATAGACACACACAGAATCACGCAGCCAACGTCACAAAGCAAAACACTCGAGATGATAGCGCAAATTCTTTGGGTACTACTGGCGGTAACGCGGATGGAGGTACCACTACGAATAGAAATAGAAAACAGACAAATAGAAATAAATAATTTCAAGGAAGCCTGCCTAGATTTGAACCAGCCGTTAAAAGCCACCGTTAAGCAGCTAAGAAATAACGAGGACATTATAAATCACCCTAGTAAAGCGCAAAAACGGAATAAAAGATCCCTAGAGTTTGTGGGAGAGGCGTTGAACTGGGCCTTTGGAATAATGAGTCAGAAGGACGCAACCGAAATACACAACCACTTGGAAAAAATTAATAACAGACAAGCACAAACATATAAAATAATAAAGCAGCAAGTTACTTTAATGAAAACAACATATAAGAAAACTACATCAGCGTTAAGACAATCAGCAAACGAAATAGACAAACTACAAAGGGATCTAGCTAACACAATAAATAACCAAATAGTAATAAATAACCACAACGAACACAAAATAGCGCAAGTAGAATACTTACTGCGCACAATAGAAATACAAGCCCCAATACAGGCCAGCCTAGTGGAGATACAGGGAAAACAGGAGTTGGAGATGCAGATACAGGATGATTTGTACAGGGGAACACTGCACCCTTCCATATTACAAGGGTGAGATATGAAAGACCAAATAGAAAATTGGATCTAACAAACAAAGCAAAATTGTTACTAAATGATGCTTTTAGGATACACCAACTAGCAAAAGTAAATACGTTAACAACTGCGGGGGATACGTTGATCAAAATAACGATACCACTACCAGAGGAGGACCTATATATACAAAAATATACCAAGTATATTTTTACAAATATATACACAATATACGTAGTATACAAAATATACCAAGTAGTATTATTTACAAATACAACGTATGACTTAACAGTAAAACCAACGTTCGAGTACATCGAAGGAAGAGTCGAAGGAAGAGTGGCAATTCATGGGCTTGTCAAACAATTATATAGAACCCTGCAACAGGCTGAGTTGACGGAGACAATTCAACTAAAACAAAAGGTATTCGAGATATCAGGTGCATCTGCAACATTGGGAACAATGCTTATGATAATGCTAGTAGTCATATACATATGGCATAAGACGAAACGACCAATTAATACATCAGTGCAACACGTGATTCAAAGACCAACCATCGAGGTAATACACTGACCAACACTCAGGGAGGTGCGCAAACAACGAGCAGAAACCAGTGCTGAGCGTCCTTTCAACTCCAATGGGCTTGTCAAAAAATTATATAGAAACCTGCAACAGGCTGAGTTGACGGAGACAATTCAACTAAAGCAAAACGTATTCGAGATATCAGGTGCATCTGCAACATTGGGAACAATGCTTATGATAATGCTAGTCGTCATATGCATATGGCATAAGACGAAACGACCAATTAATACATCAGTGCAACACGTGATTCAAAGACCAACCATCGAGGAAATACACGAACCAACACTCAGGGAGGTGCGCAAACAACGAGCAGAAACCAGTGCTGAGCGTCCTTTCAACTCCAATGCCTGAAACCAAATACAAACTTAGCAGCTGGAGCATCCGGTTAATGAACCAAGCACACTATTACAACGTACAATGTAAAAAAACGAAAATTTTTTATTAATAAATAAGAGTGTATAGTAACTTATTTCATTTAATTAAATTGTTCTTTATTTAGTGGGACTAACACTTGTTTTTGCTTGTAATTATTATAGAGAGAAAAAAAATATATAATAGTTAATGTTATTTAAGTAAGGGTTATTTAAGGTATTAAACCATAACCAGTTAAGTAAAGTATTGATTTCAATGTGTAAAATTAACAGTAAACAATTAGTGAATGTAGCATAAGTGGTAGTTCAAAATAGGTCTTACGATAAAAGCAGTGAAAAGGGTAAAGAATTAAAACAAACATAGAAAAATAGAAAGACTTAACAGATCAAAGAATTGAAACGGATTCTGCCCGTTACATGCAAGGATCAGAGTTATGGAACACATGCTGGAGATAAGCTACGACTTGGATTTAGGAAGTTCAGGAACTATACGAATTGACAAGTTAAACCACGAAAAAGGAGCTAAAAAAAGAAACTCGTTCAGGATGAATTTAAAAAAACAAATTAATTATAGACCAACCTACGTAAGGTGCAGGCAACACAAACGATGAGAATACGGCAAAGGGATTTCTTGGGAAGCATCAGAGTTGTATTTGTATTTTGTATTTACTCATCTCTTGGTTGACTCATTTTTGTGTAATATGTTTCAGAACGTAATCGTCGTGCGTTCCCGGGGTGTAATTATTTTTATTATTTTAAGGCCAACTATTTGCCTATTTGAAAGTTTTTAAAAAGTTGAATATTCGGGCCTGTTGTTTTCGTCATTTTTACAAGGAAAATACAAAATATCTCTTTCAATTCTTTGTTCTAGCAACACACATGCGCCCTGTAATCGTCCCGTATTTGACGAAGACGTGTCACAGCATAAAGCTTCTACGTGGTCCGTTAAATTCCATTCTTCTAAGGTTGCAAATATCGCCAAGGTCTGATCGCTTCCACTACTAGAAGAAATCGCAGATATCCCCAATAATTTTCTTTTTCTAAGGTTTCTTTTACTAAGGGACTAGGAAGCAGGTATAAAACTGGAAATAGAAGGATAGCTCTTTGGAAGGGGTACTGGTTATCATTAAAACATAAAATTTGAGTTGCATGTAAAATTAAAGTGAAATTACTGAAATTTTCAAATTTCAAACCGATTGCGACACCCTTTCCTGTTGTCCAATTGAGTTCTTCTTTTGCAGAACTTATTTTTTTTGGATCTGGAACAGATCTAGGGGGTCGCATAAAAAAAATCAGATGGTCGAAAAATAAGGTCCACCCTACTGTACATACTTAAATATCTATTTATACAATATACTTCACTTTCATCAAATTTTTGTACATACATGGTATAAGTTTCAATTATTACAGCTTGAGTATACAATACTTTTTAGTATTCATATGTATATTTGTAAGTGCAATATTTTTAATTAGTAATTTTGTGTATTAGAGTTTTAGTTCAAATTTTGCTGCAGCAAAACGATTTAAAATTTTTTTGAGATCTTCAGGTAATTTGTTAATTATACGGAGTACTTCGTATCGTAGGCTTCTTTTCGTGCATCGCCTGAATATTCTATGTCATGACTGTCATTTCATATAATGGCTTAACATCAAGGACATTGAGCTTGCTCCTCTCCCCTCTTTCGATCTTTTTCCGAATTACCCATTGCAATTTGCTTATTTTGTTTATGTGACGCGTTATCTTGTGACGCGTTAACAGCACCACGTCACAAACCAACAAGAAAAAAATAATAATAAATAAATAATAATAATAAGTAATATAATAAATTATAATTCCCTCCCATGGAGGGAAGCTTAGGATAAGTTATATAATAAGTTAAAATTAAGTACATGGATTAAATGAATTTTGGAAAAAGGGAGGGAACGGAGAAAGTTATGAGGAAAAGATCCGAAAAACATAGGAGCAAGGGCAACTCTGGCACAGAAAACCGAGAAACCTGGCAACCCCGAAATCACAGCTGATCAGAACAAACACAACAACAATGTAAGGCACAAAATGTCTATAAAAGCAGGCACACAAGCAGCCAGAAGTTCGTCACCGGCAGCGGTCTGAGCAACATCGTGAAATCCTGACTTCAGCAAAAATTTTGGTAGCATCCTCATCCTTCCTTCTCCCCTTCATCGCTATAGGTGTCCGGTAGCATCCACGCCTACCTACAGCATTCTTACTCCTCCTCCTTCATCGCTATAGGTGTACGTTAACATCCACGCCTGCATACAGCATTGTCCTATTCCCCTTTTCCTTCTCGCTGCTACACGCAACACACCGAAATATTCATCGGCAGCCACCGGCGCAAAGCAGCGCATTAATGAAGCGTTAACCGACGCAACAGCAGCGCACACCGAAGCGTTCACCAGCGCATTCATCGGCGCACAACAACGCATTCACCAGGCGTGCAACAAACAGCAGACACCGAAGCATTCACCGGGCGTACATTGACGCAATCACAGCCATACACCGACGCGGCCACCAGTGCACATCGACAAAGTCACCGGTGTACAGCGACGCCGTCACCCGTGGACACCAATGAAGGCACAGCAATACATTAACTTAATCATTTATAATTAATTAAACCAAGACTGAGGTTAAGAAAATAAAGTGAATTTATTTTGTTCCACCAAAGTACAAATTTTTCTGTGGATGGACCTCTGGTCGAACTCGCTGAGTCAGGCCCTGGCAAGAGCAACGTTACAGATGGCGCTCGAACAGGAACAAAAATTCACAAAAGCACTCGACATCCAAGAAATACAAACCTATACAAGACTATATAGTAGCCATCCAAGACCTGATGGGACACTCCGAATAGCGCATGGAACGAATTTATCGCAATTCGCGCACCGAGGTGCAAAGACATATAAGGCGCAAGAACCTCATCGATCTGAAAGAACTGACGGCAATTGTGCTAGAGTCGGAGTGCCTCCAGATGACGAATGAACACAGGTCGTGTCCGGACCACCAAGCAGGGAACACAAAACTGGTAAGAACTCTACCTAGAACAACAGTGACAGCAAAGGCAACCGTCAACTTCAGCAGAGCCGCAGCAATACCAGTGACGCGTAAAGTGTGTTCTGCCGCACGGGTTTCGAATCCACGGCTGTTGTAGATCAGAATCATTGTTCTGGTAATAACAACGCTTAAAGTTGCTATCACCACAAACATTTCGGCCAAGTAATTAACACTGCTTAACGTGTGGTAACACTTTTAGGCTGCATTTTTACTTGATCACATCCGTTTTTACGATCCAAGAATCGCTCCTTTAATTGAAGTGAAGTATATAATAAATTAAAAATATATAACAATGTTTTTTTAAAATAGCATAAACACAAAAAAAAAATCACCAGCCAATATCGATGTCATCGAAACCTGTATTATCCCTCGAAGAAGCCCTTAAAGACAAGCAAGCTGAACCGAGACCAATAACGATAGAAGAGTAATGGAAGAGGCAGAAGTCGACCCATGAGGAACCAAGGAAAGAAATAAATAGTAACCCACACCACTAAAGAGACGCGGCGGGAGAAAAGTAAAACAACGGAGGGAAGTCGCCAACCTGCACCGGGTAACTACGATAGCCACAACCAAGGCGGAAAAGAAGGAGTTCCTGAGACAGATCCGCCAGATTTACAACACCAAAGACAAGAAACAACATAGGAAAAACAGTAACCAACACTAACTGGAATTGTTGCGAAATTATATACATATTTTAAAATTTAATATAAATAAAATTATACAAATAAAATTAAAGGTAGTACTTCAAATGTTGGAACGTATCTAATGCTATGTCTCCACCGCAGATTAACTACTTGATTATAGCTATTATCTGGATTATGTCAGTAATCAACCATATTTACGTGATTATGTATACAATTTATAATCAACCTCATATTTTATAATGAAGTTTGAAGTTTTATTGAGCCTATTGTACAACGTTATAATATTATTAATTCAATTAACAAATTGTAAATAAAATTAAAGACTATAACGTAATGTCTAAAAAACATGTAACAAAACAGTATTTCACTTGAGGATAAAAAAATAAATTGCTGTTAACAAAAATTTGAGAGTAAAAACTCGCTCTTGCTCCCGGAGCTTACATAAGTTGAGAGTGCATCTCCTAAACTAAATTATATACTTAATACTAACTTAAAACTAAGTTACAACGAGTAAGAAAAGAAAAAGAGCAAACAAAAACTTATATAAAAGTAAGCAAACCTTTTCAAAATTGTTAATGCTAACCTCTGTGAGCACCAGGATCTGAATTTTTATAGAAATGATGACATAATGAAACATTTAGATCAAAATTTGCAGGGTCTTCATTTACGACGCCAATAGGTGACAAATACGTTGTGTTTGACCAGTTCAGAACTCTTTCTTGATTGAAAATATCAATCATGCAATTGTTCTCATGACAAGCGATTCTATTGACAAATCTATTTAAGATGTCAGAAACGTAAAACCCCATTGGAGTTACCTTAGCCTCCGAATAAACGAAACGGTTTGAGTAACGTTTTGTAGGTGATTCGAAGTACTTCCCAATACAGTGTCTTAAAACCTTGCGTTCCAATATTTCAAACTCTCTAAATACCGTAGGAGAAAAGTAAAACCAAATAGGAAAGCCATATAAGATTACAGGTCTTATGCAGGTTTTGTAAAGTAAAAGTTTGGTTTTCCGTTGTAAATTTCTGTTACATAAAATATTTGAAAAGGCACCTAAAATTCGATAAGCTTTTTTTAATAGAATTCTCGCGTGTTTATTAAATTTCAAAAGATTGTAAAAGTTAATTCCGAGATATTTTATAGTATTTTTAAATGGGATTTCAGAGCCATTTAACGAGTATCTTAAAGTTTTGCTTTCCGGAACCACAAATGGTTTACATTTTCCTGAAGCATTTCTGATGCAAATGGCTTCACTTTTTGATGTATTAATTTTGATTCCCCAGTCTTCGTAGAAACATTGAACTATTGCCAGATGTTGAACAGTTTGGTTTAAGGCCAATAAAGGGGACTCATCATGAGAATAGAGAAGATAGTCGTCAGCATACAAAAGACCTATTGAATTTGACCCAAAATGTGGGAAATCAAACATGAAAATATTGTAAAGATGAGGAGCTAAAATGAAACCTTGAGGTACACCACAACTTACTTTGCCAAAATTTGACAGTTTACCATTAAAATTAACACAAAATTTTCTATTGTTAAAAAAGCTTTTAAACAATTTAATCATTGAGGGATCGAAGCCTATTTGAACCATTTTAAAAAGTATTCCATTATGAAATGCGTGATCAAATGCTTTTTCAATATCTAAGGAAATTGTCACTGTGCATCGACGATTGCGTAAGTTAGACACTATATCATTTTGGAATTTTAGTAAAGCATCAACTGTCGGCCTTTTTTAAAACCAAACTGTAAATTTGGAATATAAGATGAGTCTAAACCGTTGTCCATTTTTTCCCGGATTATGTTTTCGAAAAGTTTTCCTAGATTAGACAACAAAGAGATGGGTCTCAGGTTATTTATCTCAAAGTTGTTAGTCTTTTTTGTAATAGGAATAATTTTAGAGATTTTCCAAGAGTCAGGAAAATATGAATTGATCAAGCAATTATTAAAAATTATCGAAATATATTCAAAAGCCTTCATGGGAAACTTCTTAAGTAAGAAAGTTGAAATTTTGTCCAAACCAGAGGATTTTTTACTATTCAGATTATTAGCAAAAGTAATAACTTCGTCCAAAAATGCCAAATTTGGTAGATGGCGTTCATTAAGTGCTGATAAATTATTACTAAAAATGTATGTATTTGGTGAAATTTGGGCGAAAAAGCTGGATTCTCTGAATGTATTCTCAATATAAGAAATGTCTCTATTTGGATGACATCCCTTATAAATATTCGAAAAGTGAACCTGCAGTTTTTGCAATTTTTCTTCGTCATTATCAATAACGACACCGTTAATTGAAAGGTTTTTCATTGAAGATTTTTTCCTACCTCCTTGTAAAGTTTAGGCTTTACAATACCTACTTGTTCGCGTTCTTATAATTAAAGAAGATTTTTTGCATTGAATGATCAACTTTTTATTAGTGCTTTCACGCGTCTGGCTTAACGAGAACTGCGCGTTCCTTTCAAATTAGAAATATGTATAACATTTTTATTTTCATAAACAGGTTTCATTACCGTCCCACTAGGAACCGTTTGTAATAGGTTACATCACTGCCCACTAGGAACGGTGGCAACATTCTCCCCCTTGTAGGCAAGTTGTACGCGCCTACTCCTCCTGATTGCCAACGTCCAGAACAGCTAACTTCACCGCAGGGCGTTCCAGTACACCAAATTGGGTCTTCACCGTAGCTCGCCGCACCTGCCCGTCTCTTGCTGTAATGACACCCGTGACAATACCTTTTAACCAGAAGTTCCGTGGTTGAGTTTCGTCAACTATAATGACGACGTCACCGACCTTCAGTGGTGGCTGCTTCGTAAACCATTTTGATCGTCGAGTTAGTATGGGCCGGTACTCTTTGACCCATCTTCGCCATAATCGATCGGCGTACAATTGTGTTTGTCGAAAGCGCTACCTCAGATCACCGCTGCCACCTAACGGTTTGTATCCGCTTGCTGACCCAATAAGGAGGTGGTTGGGAGTGATCGCCTCATCGTCGCATGACTCCATAGAGACGAATGTCAATGGTCTTGAGTTTATTATCAATTCTACATCCAACAGCGCACTTCGAAGCGTTTCATCGTTAAAAATGGGTTCGGGATGCATGGTGTTCAACACTACTTTAATTGACCTTATAAGGCGCTCCCAAGCACCGCCCATGTGGGGTGCTGCCGGCGGATTAAATTTCCATTTTATATGGTCGTATTTGACTTCGATTGTTGCGTAGTTAATGCTCCTCATTTCTTCGTGTAAAACGTTTTTCTCCTCTTCTGCCCACTGCGGTAAACATTGGACCAAAGTAGTCTATCCCGACGTAGCTGAATGGTCGCTCATAAGTGGAGAGTCTAGCAGCAGGCAGGGCAGCCATTTGAGGAGGTCGTGGCGCTGCACTTTTATTTTTACAGTATTGACAAGCATTTCGAACTGTTCAATACAGAACACGCAACCGCAGTATGTGGAATTTACCCTTTATCTCATTCAGTACGGTCTCATGCGAAAGATGGTGATACTTCTCGTGTACGTCTTTTACGATTAAGTGAGTTATATGATGTTTGCTGGGCAACACAATCGGGCCATTGGGACTAAGGAACTCCGCTCTCCCTTTTACTCGTATGACATCCAGCTCATCTATATACACATTTAGAGATATTAAATTGCTGTCCTTGCCAAGGCTCTTACCGTTACGCATTGCTACTATTTCGCTAAAATACTCCTGTGACCTTTAATTAGAATTATCTTTGCCGTCTGTATCATCTCGAACGTTGCGTTTTCTGGTGGCCTCAGAAAATTCACCTTTGCTTTTAGCCTCTCGATGTACAGCATAAATGTAGCTAATGCCCGGTATAGGCGTCTCCAACATGAAAAATACTCGATGTTCATAATTGGCTTCTGTTGTTGTGCTTCTGTCATGTGTAGCACGTGATGCCTCATTTCGCTGGTATTCGCTGACCCAAAGTCATCACGCTGGGGCCAGTCGCTCTCTTTGGCCGCTAGAAACGTAGGTCCATTCAGCCACAGTTTTGATTGTGTTTTCGGCTTAGATTTCGTGGCAAGATCTGCCGGATTTAATTTAGATGGAATCCACTTCCATTGGTCTAGGTTCGAGTTCTCCAAAATCTCAGCGACTCGAAACATGACATACTGTTGAAAAAGTCTAGGGTCCATCGAGAGCCACTTCAAAACGGTAGAAGAGTCGGTCCAGAACACCTTTCTTTGTATAGACAATCGGGGGATGCTCTGTATTTTAGATGCCAGTCTTACCCCTGTTATTGCAGCCTGTAGTTCTGGCCGAGGAATCGAAACAGGTTTCAACGGTGCCACCTTTGATTTAGCTGCTACTATGGAGGTTGTAATTTCGGTGGCGCTTTGGATGCGCAAATAGCTAACAGCTGCATATCCGTACTCTCCGGCATCTACGAACGTATGTAATTGGACATCTTTACAGTCATTCAGAGAAACTGAATAACACCTAGGTATCTCGACCAAGTAGATTTGTGGCAAGGTGGTTTTCCATTGGCTCCATCGAACCATTAGGTCTTCGGAGAGTTCTTCATCCCAATCGGTGCGCGAACGCCAGACTTCCTGCAACAAGATTTTTAGTATAATTGTGTAGTGGGCTAAAAATCCCAAAGGGTCAAAAATCGACATCAAGACTTGAAGGAGCTCACGCTTCGTTGGTATTATGTCGCTTGCTAACACGTTACGTTTTAGTCTGACAAACCGAAGTGCGTATTTGAATACATCCTTGTTCGGATCCCAGTAGACTCCGAGTATTTTTTCCTCTGCGCTAAGCTGCACCGGACTTTGATTCTTAGAAGGAGCTTCTGATAACTGCGAGAGCACTATTGTTGAGTTCGAAGACCAATTTCGTATGTTGAAGCCGGCTGATGCATGAATGAGCCTTACCTCCTCTGCTAACTCCAACGCTGCCTGCTCGTTGTCGGCGCTGTCAATGAAGTCATGGAAGTCATCTACGTAGTGATGTTTTTTAATAGCCTCAACGGCTCGAGGATGCTGTTGAAGGAAGGAGTCAGCATTCTTGTTACGTACGTAATGTGCTATGCATGGGGCGCAACTTATACCAAATGTCAGCGCGCGCATGACATGCACACTGGGCTGGTCGGTTGGATAATTTTCGTCCCGCCAGAGAAATCTTTGAACGTACATATCGCTGCTGCGCACATTGATTTGATGAAACATTTCGGCGATGTCTCCACAAATTGCGATTCGACCAATTCGAAACCCTAATAGAATGTCAACTAGTGGCGTCAATAAATCTGGGCCGCACAAGATAAAATCGTTTAACGACACTCCATTAGTTTTTGCCGCGGCATCCCATACTAATCGTAATTTTTCGGGTTTATTTGGATTTTTTGTCACGAATATTGGCAGATACCAGACACGGTTTGTGTGCGTTTGTAATTGCTCTGAACTTAGCTTCGTGGCATAACCTTTGTGTATCAAGTTATCGATCTGTTTCTGTATGGCTTGCTTTAACGTTGAGTCCTTGTTTAGTCTTTTATTGAGGCACATTTGACGCTTGTAAGCCATTGAATAACTATCTGGCAAATTAATATTATCGTGCCGCCACAGCAGGCCAGCTTCGTATCTATCTTCAATCTTTTACAAGTAGATTCTAATATTTTCACATCTCTGTCGTCTTGTTGTGATATCAATAGGGAAGGTTGTGGCGATTCCAGCTTGAAATATCCCCGTACCAAATCATGGAGTTCTTCATATTTCTTAAAACATTCACATGTACATATGTATGTTTAAATATGGATCTACTTGTCTGCTGGAGCAGCGGCCTTGTATTGCCCATCCTAATCTCGTTTTCGTTCCTATGAGCTGGAACAAGGTTCCCTCGCGTACCTTGAGTGGCACAGCTAGTCTCCAATTATCGGATCCAATACGAATGGCTGGCTTGGCGTCTACGTATGGTTTTATAGGCAACCCTGCCAGATATGGATGTGCTTTACTTATTCTGTCCATATCGAAGGATTGCGTGGGGAGTCCTAAGGTGGCTACCGTGTGGACTCCCTTTATGGTGAAACGGTCGCCACCTTGGCGATTAGCTATGCTAAGTGTCGTTCTCATTGATGAGTCTTCAGTACGTGTATTGTCGCCGGTGCAACGTAGACACAAGGGGTCGTGAACGCCTTTCAAATTCAGATTCTCATAAACTGATTCTTCGATTAATGTTACTGATGAACCTTCGTCTAAAAATGCAAAAGTGTCTAAGTAATTGTTTTCGGAATAAATACGAACCAGCAAGATGCGGAAATAGAGGTCGTCTCCTTGTTGATCTTTCTTGTGAGCATTCAAGGACTCTGTGGCTGCTGCGCTCGTACTTGGTACTGCACGATCTCGTTGGTTCGTTGGGCCTGCGCTTCGGTGGAGAAGCTGATGGTGTTTCGAGTTGCAGCCTTCAATGCCACAGGGTTTGCTTACGAAACATCGTCTGCGGTGAGCGTTTAAGCATTGCCGGCACAACTTTAAGGCTCGAACAACTTCCCACTTGCGCTCCAGACTGAGCGTTTGGAACTCCTCGCAACTTCCAATTTTGTGGTCTTCAGCTTTACAATGTCCACATTCACTCTTTCGTTGACTGCTTCCCGCTTGGATATGAGTATTGATTACACCGCTGCGCTTTGTCGCTATAGGCGACACCACCTGGCTGGCAGCTTCTGCTGGCATGTAGAGCCAGTCGCTGAAAACTTTTACCGCTGGCTCGCCCTCGACTTTGCGGTACATGGCCCAATTCAGCTTGTATTGATTCGGCAATTTTTCGACTAATTCTCTTACAAGCATTGGGTTATTCATATAGGCGTCCATATGGCAGGAGTCCATCGTAGAATACACATTTCGTACGCATAGTGCGAAATCGATGAGAGCATCCAATCTGTCTTTCAACGGAGGTAATTTTCTCGCCTTATCAATTAGGCTTTCCAGTATGAATTCTGGCCTGCCAAAGCACATTCTCAAGGTCTGAATTATTTCTGGTACCACGACCTCTGTGCTCGTCTCGAAGCTGCATATGAACAGGGGCCAATCCTCGGGGTCGCCATGAAAATGCGGCAGTTCTTTCGGAATCGATTGCCTAGCTGCGAGCTGTGCTGTTGTAGGAACGTGTTGTGTACCGGAATTACTGAACATCCCTGATGGTATTCCGCGCGATTGTGACAAAATTTCGTATTTCTTCTCCAAATAACTTTGTTGAATTTTCTTTTCTTCTTCTAACATCGCTAATCGTAATTCACATTTTCTTGCGCTGTCTGTTTCATTATCAGCTGATCGAATGTAGTTCGACGTATTTCGTCGTGCAGTGTTCGGCCAAAGTGGATGTTGCGCTGCATTCACCTCGGTTGGAATGTTTGTAAACATTGTTGCTGACGATTTCAATGTTGCGGCGTTCAACTCATGTATCCATGTAGACGTCGGCAGCGCAGCTACACTTCGTGACATATTAGCAATTGACGATGTATGTGTTTGGTTTACGGCGGTGCCAGGTTCTTCTAACGGACCTTCTGCGCCGTCTGCAGAACTCCACTTGGTAGACTGTACTTTTGCTGGTGGTGCCATTGGTACTTGTGATGAGTGATGCTGATCTTTAGCGGTAGGAGATGATGATGCTTGTGGGAAACTCTGGTGGACTACAGTCTCAATGTCACATGGGGCTTTGTTCGGAGGAGCTGCAGCACTCATTGTGGCGACGACTATCGGCGGGTTACAGTTGACGCAACTCCAGCTGGCGCCATCTACTCCACTATTAACTCCGCCGCATTGGAAATGATACCGCTTGTCACACTGATTACATCCTATCATTTCATCTTCATCTCCTTTGTTACATCCATAGCACGTGTACATGCTGTCAATGTGGCTTTTGCCGTTCATGAAATATATATTTGTATATTTTCTTTATTACAACAGTTTTAGTTGATTTCGCGAACCGCGTTTACTAAACCATTGAATAATTTCGAGAACCGCTTGCCAGAATAATAATAAAAAGATTTGTAAAGTTTAGGCTTTACAATACCTACTTGTCCGCGTTCTTATAATTAAAGAAGATTTTTTGCATTGAATGATCAACTTTTTATTAGTGCTTTCACGCGTCTGGCTTAACGAGAACTGCGCGTTCCTTTCAAATTAGAAATATGTATAACATTTTTATTTTCAAAAACAGGTTTCATTACCGCCCCACTAGGAACGGTTTGTAATAGGTTACATCACTGCCCACTAGGAACGGTGGCAACACTCTTATTAAATTATAAATTTGTTTATGAGCCCTAGGCCCTGGAATAATTTTGCTCAACTTATCGCTACAAATTTTGGATTGCTCTATTTCTACTTGTCTTTTTATAATATTATTCAATAACTGAATCTGTTTAGACAGAAGTAGGTAGTCTGGGCTTGAACGGTTCATATTATTGTGGTAAATACGTTTCAAATTTTTCTGCCAACGATACTTGATTTTCAACAAATGTTTGACTTTGTCAGAAATAACCAATTTTTGGTCCCGACTAAGAATTTCATCTGAATGAAGTGCAATTATTGAGTTTAAAGAACTGGTGAACTGTGAAAAAAAATTTTCTATTTCAGTGTTACTTAAGTTTCGAGAAGAGGAAGGAAAATGATTTAGTATTTCACCAACAAAATCATTTCTAAACGTATCCCAATTGGCCTTTTTGAAGGAGGTGAAATAATTTAGAGGATGAAAAAGAATCTCAAGATCAGTGAACTGTATTTGCAATTTAATAGGGAAATGATCAGAAAAAGAAGCAAGGCTCGAAATTTTGAAATTAGGATTTATGGTGTTTACAATATTTGAACTAATTAAAAGTGGTCCAGAAATGATGAATCATTTGGATAAGAAGGAGTAGCGTCCGAAAATCTTGCAAAATTAAGATAATTGTGTTGTAGCCAACTCAAAAGCGCATTGCCATTTACATTATTGAGCGAATCACCCCAGTATATATTTTTTGCATTCAAGTCTCCTTCAACAAACGTCCCATCAAAATTTTGGGACAAGCGTCCTATGATAGAAAGCCCATCATAAATTATAGAATGCTGGGAGTTACACGGAAAGTAAATCGAACCAAACAAATATTTTTTAAGAACACCATTTACTAATGTGTCAATTGCTATAAATAAATTTGGAAAATTCAAACCATCAACGTTAATTTTCGAAACTTTAAAGGATTTCCTTAGCACTATACCTACTCCAAGTTGACTTTTATCCCGAAGAAATGTGTAATTCTCTAAGTAAACTTTTTGATTTGTTCTTAGATGTGTCTCTTGAACAAAAGCAATGTCAATGCTATTTAATTTTAATAATTGCAGTAATTCGAGTCTCCGGCTCATCTCAATGAGTGACCTCACATTAAATGACAGAAGGTTCAGTAAATTACGGACAATAAGAATCCTTAACTTCATGCAAAAGATTCATGCAACGTTTTTTGGCATCTACTTTCGATAAAGTTTTGTAATCCATTAAGAATGACTTAATTTTGTCTTCAAGAGACAGTTCCTCTGGTTCCTCTGGACAAAGTAATTTCGCAATCTTTAGAAATTCCTCAATTAAAGGAGGTTTCGTGTTTCTTTTGGCATCAGAATCTATAAAAAGACTAGCATTTGATGGGTGATTTAAAATTAGAATTTTTAATTGAACTCATAACATTAGCTGAGGCCAAAATGTTCCTTCCAAAAGTCTCACTCTTACGTTTACTTTTAATATCAACGAATCTATGAATATTATAATGAATTGATTACAAAATAAACGACTCTATAATTAAGTATATTTCGCATGCAACTCTGAGGATTTTTTAAAGGACATGTGGAAATGATACGTTGTCCACAAACAAATGACAGCTAATGACATCTTCTTCTTTCAAAGTGTGTACAAATATAAACAAACGACTGACAGTTCGCTTTTATCGCTTGGTGGAGATGTGTCAATTTGCTGACTTGACTACACGTAATCAAATAAAGAAAAATTTGCGGTGGAGACGTACTATAAATGGAATACTTTTGTTTAATTTATTACAATTAGAATTTAAATTGAAGAATTTTAAAAATTATTGGCAATTCATCTCTAAATAAGATATTTTTGTTTAATGGAAAAATTTAATACAATTTTTTGGGTAAGTCAAAAATAAAGTTTGAGTTAGTTCAACACAAAGAACTTTAGGAAACAAAAATTAAACTATGTTTATATTTAAGTTTTGTAAAAAGAACAAATAAAAGAATTCAACAAATAAATCCGTTAGTATTTTTTAATAACAAATTAATTCATATCAACCAGGCTTACAGAAATAGCGGTAAGAAATAAATAAAATAGATTCTGCTTAATTGCAGGACATTCATTGCAACAAGAAGTAGGTCACAAACTTGAGCTTGAACTTCAAGCAAGGCCATACGACAAAATTGCTAGCGAGCGGCAGCTGGTAGCAGAATTGCCAAGAGAGCACGAAAAACAAAAACAAACAATAAAAACAAAAAGTACGCCAGGCAACAGGCGAGCACAATTGAGCCACTAGCTCGGATTACAAAAAAAAAAAATATAAAAAATAAGCGTACGCGTACGTACAGCCAATGTTTACAACGTGTTCAGCCAAAAGGGTGTCAATGAGGCGTATTAAAGCTGAATAGGTAAAAGTTAATTGCTTGTAGAGAAGCAATTAAGGTTTTAATTCAGTGCTGGCCAAAACTTATACAATCATATTTTGTGCATGTGTGAAGCGTTGAGAGAGGGAAAGTATCTAACATATGCCTTTGGTCAATGATGAGGTTGAATTCATAACGAAGAATGTCACATCCTTGTTTGATAAACATATCCCTATAATTACTAAAACCATCACACACAGTACTCCTGGTTGGTTAACCCCAGCTATTTTTGCGCTAATGAGCAAGCGTGATGCAACCTATAAGTTATGGAAGCTGTTTAAACTTACCGAATATCTCGTCGTCTTTCGTCGACTGCGTAATCAAGTTATTACCAAGATAAGATAATGAGTGCAATTCGGAACTTGAACCGAATCCACACCTTTATTCTTTGAGTGATAGTAATTATGTTAAAAATGATTAACACTCTCTGATTCTGAGTTTAGTACTAACTATTTCTTTATTGCATCGATTTAATTTATACATAAAAACACTTAAGCTAAGCATAAATAACAATATGAAAACTAAAATAAAATAAGAAATATTGACAGGGAAATATTGTGCAACAATTTAAGAAAGCCAAATAATTAAAATCGCTACATTAATGCGCGTCAGCAAATTCATAAGGTAAATTAATTGTTTTTAAATTCGGTCAGCGACCGCCAGCGTAATATGAGTGCAGTCAACGACACTGAGCCATGCTCGCAGTCGATGACCCAGTTCAAGGTAGAAAAAGTGCTTCCGTTAGCATAGCGAATCGCGACATCCTCCCGCCCGTTGAATAATATTCAAGTCTATACGTTGATCGAATATACGGTGCTCGGTCTCAAGCGGGGTGGTTTAGGTGGTCCGGTAGATCGTGGATTTTTATGCCAAATTTTATAGCTGGTGTGAGTCAATAATAGCAGGGTCAGCACCAATGCAGAGTAGCTGATGATATGATGATGGATTGTACTATTTTCAATAGCTTCTGGAAAGTGTATATTCTTCATGTGATTGTTGGATTCCAAAACAGCGTCGAGATCTGAGGTGCCCTCGATAATTTGGTTGCTATTGCTGCTGCCGTTTGAAGTTTTGTTGATTATTAGGGATGGTGCTTCAACCTCGGCTTCAAACTGTGTGTAAGACGTGTGCATTACTGTAGCTATTGTGAAATGTTCCTTGAGGCTCAGCATTGCGTTTCGTATTGTGCAATTGCTGTTTAATGTCAACATTCCTGTGTTAACCAACGAGAGCTGTTGTAACTCAGTCCCACATACAGCTGTTAATTCAGTTTTAGTATGAACCGAAAAACTCCATTGATTGCCCTTGCTGGTAGGGAGCCATTCATCGTTGTTAGTGGTGGGAATATAATTGCAATCTGCTGTTGGTTTATTGGTAAAAAGCAGCACTTCGCACCTGTGAGCCAGTTCGTTAACTCCGTAGGTGAGTTGTCTATTTGAGCATATGTACATATCGTCATCCAATCGATTGCAAGCCCTTAATTCCTCCCACGTCATTGGAACATATTTATCCCGATGAGCGTTGATGGCCATTATCTCCATGCTAAGGTGAATTCTCATGAGTGTTCCATTGCGAACTGCGGGAATGGGCATCAGATTAAATAGATGATAAGATTCCAGGACTACTAATGGGATTATTATTTTGAATATGGCATGTTGGTCTGTCAATGTGCCCTTGATGTCCATTGTTTTGTACAATTGTAGAAGGTTGTTATCGCTGTTGGGAAGTAACAGTCCTGGCGATATATTGTTTTTAATTTCCCTTAATTTATCTTGTAGTTGTTTCGGCGTCAGCAGTAGTGGACTGATGCGCTCATGATGTACCGCAGTCATTACATCCAAGATTGCGGTTTGAACTCTTCTTAGATTTACGGCCATTGCTGAGAGTTGTGTGGAAAACGATATATACCATTGGAAGATTTTGTAATGGTCGATTTCATCCATTAGTTCAGCAAGTTGATCATTTATGTGTTTCAGATTAGCTTGTGATTCCAATTCCTTTCTTTTGACAATATTTATTGTTGAATCTATTATGGAGGTTTGGTTTTTCATTAACTCTAAGAGGAATTCTTCATTGATTCGGACCTTGTTGATGGTGGTGGACATTTCTTTGGCATATTCACTATCTATCACTCCAAATAGGGAACGGGCGACATTTCCAACAATGTCTAATGCTGCTCGTTTTTTGCGAGTACTATGTAGGATATCGCTGTCAACTTGCATTTCGTTCCTTAATGTTCTAAAGTGCGCTGTTAAGGTGAGGCAAGGTTTATTATCCTTTAGTTTCCGACATATGTGGTCTAATGCATTTGTGCCGTTCTCAAAGGTCCCTAGTTCGTTTTGAAGTGGTAGCAGATCGTAATATACAATTAACGTCCAGGCTGTAGGAGAAATCTCAGTGAATCCTATTCCATCGAAGTATATTCCAAGTCTGTTGCTGAAATTCGTTATATTTATAGAACCAGCGCATATAAGTGGTAGCAAGAAAAGAGCAGCTATGCAGTTGATCACCATTGGAGTGTGAGCATTCGTTTTCTTTTTGACGGTGTAGAAGATTCTTCGTTGAGCTCCTTCTGAGGCTTCGGTGGGATTTCAGCTCCTTCGTGGGAATGTTTCTGAGCCACTGAGCTAGTTGATCCTTCATCTGGAGTTGCCGCTGGGATAGAATCTTCCTTTATTAATGGGGCTAAATTATGGATTGGTCGACGAAGCATACCAGACGCGGATCCACAACTCGTACTGCTCCATCAGGAACGCGGTATAGTTTGGTCACTCTTCCCAGAGGCCAGTTGAGTGCTGGCACGTTGTCAGTTTTAATGATTACCAGCGTGTCTTTCTTAATATCAGCGATTTGCTTCGTCTATTTTTGTCTGTCTTGTAATTGATTTAAATACTGCACGTTCCATCTTTTCCAAAATTCATGCTTTAGTTCGGATACTAATTTCCATCTACTAAGAGTACTAAGAGTACTAAGAGTTGTCTTCAGTTTAGGTGCACACGCATCCACTTGAGCAGTCAGGGGTTCGGCGATTAAAAAATGACCAGGTGTTAATGCTGTGAGGTCCAAACCAAAGAACCAAAATGAGGGCACTCACAATGGGCCTTAAGAGTTGTCTTCAGTTTAGGTGCACACGCATCCACTTCAGCAGTCAGGGGTTCGCCGATTAAAAAATGACCAGGTGTTAATGCTGTGAGGTCCAAACCAAAGAACCAAAACGAGGGCACTCACAATGGGCCTTAAGGCTTCGGTGGAAGTGGCCGCTCTGCGGCCACACGCCCTTTCAACCTAACCTAACCTAATGCTGTGAGGTCATTAGGATCGTTAAACATCGGAGTTAAAGGGCGTGAATTCAAAATTGCTTCGACTTCTACTATGACTGTTTCCATTTCTTCATATGTCAGAGATGCTGTTGATACGCTTCTCAGCAACAGATGCTTTGCAGATTTCACCGCCGCTTCCCAAAGGCCTCCGAAATGTGGTGCTCTAGGAGGAATAAATTTGAACTCGATTCCCTTAGCGCCACATGCCCCCTTAATGCTGTTTTGCGCCTTATCCGAAAAAATCGTCTCATTTAACTCCGTCAACATGTTCTTGGCTCCAACGAAATTTGTTGCATTATCAGAGTATAATGTTTGACATCTTCCGCGTCTGCTAATAAATCTTTTTATTGCGCCAATGAATGCTTCAGTAGTTATTTAATTGTTTAATTGTTAGATCGCTGACCAATTCCAGGTGGACAGCTTTAGTCGCGAAACAGCAAAAGATTGCGAGATAAATCTTATGTGGTTTTTTACCTCGAATTTTATAGTGTACCCAAAAAGGGCCACAATAATCTACTCCTGATGTAATAAACGGTCGTGCTGGTGATATTCTTTCTGCTGGTAGATTTCCCATTATTTGCTTAAATAGGTGAGGTTTTGCTCGATTACACCGAACACAATTTTGAATAACACCTCTCGTCATATATTTGCCTTTTATGATCCAGAATTGCTGTCTGGATATAGCCAGAAGTGCCTGGGCTCCGCAATGTTTGTTGTCTTCATGCAGACCCCGAAGCAGTAACCTTACCAATGAATCATTATATGGTAAGAGTAGTGGATGTTTTGCATCGTATGATAGATTAGCTGCTTGTAGACGACCTCCCACTCGAAGAAGATTGTGTTCATCCATAAATGGTGATAAACTATTTATTGAATTTGCCTTGTCTAACGCCTTGTGTTGAGTAAGTGCTTTGATTTCTGTTGCGAAGTCTGATTGCTGTATTGTTTGTACTATTAGTTGTAGGCCCTTTTGTAATTCTTGTGGTGATAATTCCTTCTCCTGTAACCGTGGTGCAGTACTTCGTACGTTGCTGATAAACCGCAATACATAGGCAACAATGCGTTGCAGTGTGCGAAAAGAATTCCTGTGATTAATACCATATATAAGTTCTTCTCTTCCCGCCGTGCTTATTAACGATGTTGCTGCGATTGATTTCCTTTCTAATTCGGGTTCATGGCTTGAGGGTTTTGAAAATGCTGCAGGCCAGTGAGATTCATTGTCGTGCAAGAAGAAGGGACCCTAGAACCACATATCGCAATTTGGTAATTTATCCGCTGTTAGGCCTCTTGATAGGACGTCTGCGGGATTTTCCTTCGTATTGACATACCGCCACTGCGTAGGTGTTGTTCTTTGTTGAATTTTTGCGATCCTAGTGGCCACAAAGGTGTGAAAGGATGACGCTGTTGAGTGTATCCAGTATAGTACCACCTGAGAGTCCGACCATAAGAAGGCCTTGGCGTCTTGCAATCTTAGATCGATTTTTACCCTGGTTGTAAGTTCGGCGCCTAAAACAGCTGCACATAGTTCTAGGCGTGGTATAGTTTGCTTTTTAAGTGGGGCAACTCTAGATCTCGCACACAGCAATCCCAGTATAACCTGTCCGTTTATGAATGTAGATCTTAGATATACCGCTGCCCCGTAAGGTATATTTGCACTGAAATTGGTATTTCCCTTTTGAAGACATGTCTATCAATTCTAATTTTATTTAAAGATGCCGACATTTCTTGAAAGCTGCGCCATTCCCTTTGTAGTTGCGCTGGTAAGACGTCATCCCATGCCAGCTTCAATTGCCAAAGCTGCTGGATGAATATTTTGGCAATTAACACTACAGGTGCGAGGATTCCCAGAGGATCGAAAATGCGAGCCAAGTCCGACGTAACTGATCGCTTTGTTGAACATTGTGTGGGAGTCATTTTCACCCGAACTGAGAATTGATCATCCCTTGGTAGCCACATTACACCTAGTGTCTTTACGTACGGAGAATGTGCAGAGTGGAGATCAAGATCAACTTCTTGATCATGAGATGAAATGTTCTCGAGCAATTTTGCATCATTAGCGCACCACTTGCGCAGCTTAAACCCTGCGTTATCTAAGATGTACCTCAGTTGTGCTTGAATTTCTAATGTCGCGGCAATACTGTTTGCACCGCTCAAGCAATCATCCATATAAAAGTCATCTAGTAGAACTTGAGATCCCATTGGATGATCCAGCTTGTTCTGCCATGCTAGCGTTTGAAGTCATTTTGTAGCTAAGTACGGTGTGGCCGACGTCCCATATGTTACTGTTTGTAGACGATAATACCTTAATTCTTGTTTGCTATTGTTTCGCCAAATTATCAGCTGATATCTCTGATCCTCACGATGTATTAAGATTTGCCGATACATTTTTTTGATATCAGCGGAGAATGCATATTTGTGGAGACGAAAGCGAATTAAAATGGAGAAGAGTTCCTCTTGAATCGTTGGTCCGACGTGTAGTATATCATTTAAGGAAAGTCCTGACGACGACTTTGCTGAAGCATCGAAGACGACCCGTAATTTAGTGGTGCTACTATCCGGCTTAAGAACGCAATGATGAGGAATGAAGTAGTGTTCCTTTGGTACATCTTTGGGTGCGATCTCTTCCATGTGTCCAAGTTGAGAATACTCTTCCATAAAGTTGCAATAGGCTGTGTTCAGAGTTTGATCTTTTTGTAATCTTCCCTCAAGAGCATAAAATCGGTTAAGAGCCATTGAAAATGACTCTCCCAATCCTTCACCCTTTTCTGCTAGTGGTAACCGGACTATGAAACGTCCAGTTGCGGATCTCGATACTGTTTGCGTAAAGCTTTTCACATAGCTGTTCTGCCACAGTAAACTCTTTTTTTTCATCCTCAGTGTTCTCCAATAACCAAAATCTTTCTATTAACTCGTCTGTGCTTTCGTTGCGGTCAGGATAGATACCGCACGTGACAGGTTGATGAATTGTTGAGTTGATTTTTCCCGATACTATCCATACTAATTTTGTATGTTGTAGGATGGGCATATCTTTGCCATGTTTTAACTGTTCGATTTTCATTAAATCGTAGAAACACTCTGCTCTTAGAGTACATCGATTTTGCCCGGTTTGTCGAAGGTTGGGTCCGCTAATTTCACGTTACTTGGTATGGACCATTTTGAAATGTCCAACGTTTGTGTCGGCTGTGGTGCCATAATTTGCGGTAATACATATGCCTCGAGCCTGGTGTAGAAGGTTCCATCTTGTGATTGAAGTCCTACATTGACCCTGTTGCTAGAGTTGCGAGTCTTGCGTCCGATGCCTTCGATTTGAAGTGATGAAGTTCGGGGCGATAAGGATAGCTTCTTGATGAGCCTCTGAGTTACCAGATTAACTTGCGAACCGGAATCTAAAACTGCCTTAAAGTTGAATGACCTGCCATTGGCTGCAGAAATTGACACTACAGCGGTGGCCAGTATAACATACGCCTGCCTGTTGCCTTGTTGATTGGCTGATGCTACTGTAGTTGGCGCGTTATCTGTCTTAGTAGGTGTAGAGTTTGTTGGCCGAGTGCTGTCCTTAACTTGCTGCTTGTTCTGCCCTGTACTTAAGGTTTGAGTATGCTCCAAATGTAATAACGTGTTGTGTTTTTTATTACATCGACTGCAACATCGCGAAGGACACTGACCAGCCAGATGACCTGCCTTCAAACAGTTCACACAATGATTTTGCTTGCGCACAAAATTTAATCGGTCTGATGCTCCAAGCTGAAGAAAGTGTGGACACGCAAATAAGGGATGCGTGCCACATTTGCATGATCGACATGTGTTATTGCCCTGAGGGTTCGAGACGAATGTTGCATGGACATGTGCCGTTTTCTGAGCTGCTGGAGCCTTATCCCTTTGTCCTATCATTTCCAGTGATAAGAATTGTTTTTCCAAAAAGGTAAGAAAGTCGGGAATTGTTCGCACTTCTCTGGGATTCGAAATTGTTTGCTCATATCGAATCAATGACTGTCTGTCCAGCTTTTTCGTAAGTAAATTTAATAATAAGGGATCCCACTGGGCCGTGGTAATTTCCAAATTGTTTAGGGCCAGCAGACATTCCTGAGTTGTATCGTGTAATCCCTTTAACGCCATTACTGATCCAGATACTTATGGCTGATCGACGATTTTTTGGATTAGAGTTGATACCAATACCCTTTTATTGTTGTAGCGCTGTCGCAGCATTGTCCAAGCCACATCATAATTTTCCTCAGTGGGTGCTAAGTGACTGACTAATCTTTCGGCTTCTCCAAGAAGGTTCGATTTCAAGTAAAACATTTTTTGAACCTTCGGGATGGCTTGCCGGTCCACCATTTGCGAAAAGAGATCGAAGAACTGACGCCAGTGAAGATAACTTCCATCAAATTTAGGAATTGTTAACTTAGGTAGATGTATGTTGGTTTGCAATGTTGAATTATTTGTAGTTGACGTTGTTGATGACTCGCTACTTGTTTTCTGTTGTTCTGCAATGACTGCTAAGTTGACTAAACTCTGCTGCACTTGTTCTTCCATATCGACATATTGCTGTATGTTATAATCGACGGATTCGGGACTTTCAAATTGAGTCCAGATCTCATCGTTTATTTGTTCAATTTGTTCCCATGCTTGATTGATAGTTTTTATTTTGATGTCGTAGTATAGCTGTGGCTGAGGCTGCCTGTTGCTATTTACGTTTGACAGCAATCGTTCT
This sequence comes from Myopa tessellatipennis, assembly GCA_943737955.2. Classification (NCBI taxonomy): domain Eukaryota; kingdom Metazoa; phylum Arthropoda; class Insecta; order Diptera; family Conopidae; genus Myopa; species Myopa tessellatipennis. The sequence goes on from OX031315.1 coordinate 22,934,409, forward strand.
AGGGCATCGCTTCTTGCGACAAGCTTTCGTACCAATCCACTATGATTTTTGATGCCTGTTTCTGAACCCTTTGACTGACTGGCGACATCTTGTAATTGGTCCTTTGTTGGCGGCACCTTTTTCCTTTCTTCTTCGAAGATTTGGATGTACGTTGCGGTTAACTGCTTCATTTGCTCGAAGAAGTCCGATGTGAAATAGGCATCCTCCTGGTCCACATCTTCGTCCTCTCGAATTATCCTGTCTCTCGTCACGAAACCGTCCCATATATCCCTCAGACACTGCAGACGATCGGTGAAATATTTCTCATTTTGCTTGCGTGCAGCCGAATCCTTTCTGTAGTTTCGTATGATAGTCTGGATTTGATTTCCAGCCTCTTGTTGTTCCTTTATCAATTCAGTAAACCCTTCCATGTCGGGGTTACCCTTCAGACTCTTCTGGTAGACTCTGTGCTGACTGATGTGTGTCGTTATGTGATCCTTTAAAGGATCACGTCGGGGTCACCAAATGTTTTGTTGTTTAATAGGTAATTGAATTTGGAACTTGAACCAATTCCAATACCTTTTATTATTTTATGAGTGCAATTCGGAACTTGAACCGACCTTTATTCTTTGAGTGATAGTAATTATGTTAAAAATGATTAACACTCTCTGATTCTGAGTTTAGTACTAACTATTTCTTTATTGCATCGATTTAATTTATACATAAAAACACTTAAGCTATGCATAAATAACAATATGAAAACTAAAATAAAATAAGAAATATAGACACGGAAATATTGTGCAACAATTTAAGAAAGCCAAATAATTAAAATCGCTACATTAATGCGCGTCGGCAAATTCATAAGGTAAATTAATTGTTTTTTTTCGGTCAGCGACCGCCAGCGTAATATGAGTGCAGTCAACGACACTGAGTCATGCTCGCAGTCGATGACCCAGTTCAAGGTAGAAAAAGTGCTTCCGTTAGCATAGCGAATCGCGACAATTCATACTGTTTATTAATACATATAAGTAAAAGTGTTGTACGCTCTATTTTTAAGTTCTGAACTGTATACTGAATATTTTGCAACTCTTGAGCTAGGATCAAGTCTTGTAATAAATTGTGAGTTTCTTTTTAATCGTACCTTTGAAGCGAACAGTGCTGTTTATTTTGCTGGACGGAATTCAACAAAAACTATTGTTGAAAATATTACATATATATTATATATATTATATATATATTAAATATTTTAAATATATTTTCAATTCCATCATAACGACTTCGGATTATCCTATGACGTGGAAATATTCGAAAGTTATTCCTATTCCGAAAGGTAATAACACCCATGACCTTCGCCCTATTTCAATATTACCTTATCTATCTAAAGTTTTTGAAAGGTTAGTCCGTAAGCAGATCCTCGAGTACACTTATAGCAATAATTTGTTAGTTAACTGTCAATCTGGTTTCAGATCCAAAAGATGTTGCATTACAGCCCTGACAGCTGTTATAGAAAAATTACGTAAAGCTATGGACAAATCATATATATCCCTTTTGACGTAGTTAGATTTTTCGAAGGCATTTGATAGTGTCAATCACACCATTCTAAACCACAAACTTTTAACTGATTTTAAATTTTCGACTCAAATTTTCGACAGGCAGCAAAGTGTTGTTGCTAATGGTAATATGTCCTCCTTTCTGCCAGTTCCTTCAGGCGTTCCCCAAGGTTCAATTATGGGCCCACTTCTTTTTTTGCTATATGTGAAGGACCTTGTGTAAGTGGTTAGTTTTGTGCAAGAGTAGTTTTCTACATTTGTATGCTGATGATGCTCAGCTCATCTTAATCGCCCTATTAATGAAATTGGAAGCTCAATTCATTTACTCAATTGTGATCTCGCTTCTGTAGTGGGCATATAGTAATGGTTTAACCCTAAACCATACCTTCTAAATCGAAGGTATTACCGATATACAAAAAGAGCGTAGCATTGCATATTCTGCCTAAAGTATGTATTGGGCACGAAGAAATTGAATATGTAATGTCAGCAAAGAACCTAGGGGTGGTTTTGAATGGCACGCTTTCATGGTCCAGCCATGTAAACATAGGTAAAGTTTATGGCGGGTTACGGCTTCTAATGCAAACTCAGCACTATCTACCAACACCAACAAAGCTTTTGCTATCTAAAGCTCTGCTTTTTCCTATTTTAACGTATGGATGTGAAATTTTTCATGATTTTGACTCTGCCACCCTAAACAAGTTCAAAATAGTCTTTAATAATATTGGTTATAATAGCGATTTATAGCGATTTATAATAATAGCGATTTATTTGGAATATCAAACTAGGAGAACCTATTTCTAGGTTGTCCTTTTCTATCTTTAATTGCACACCTGCTAATTTGTTAAAGTTAAGGGCGATGATATTTCTTCACATGATGATTCATTCTAAGCAGCCGGAATACTTGTACGATGAGCTCATCTTTTCGCGCTCTCAGAGGTCACTAACCTTGATAATGCCAAGATTTACTAACTGCGTCTGGAAAGCAGTTCTTTGTGGCCGCAGTCAGGCTATGGAATTCACTCCCCGCAAATGTTAGAGGTACTGTCAACAAGGGAAAATTTAAGTTGAAGCTTTCCACTTTTCTTCATCAAATCTGATTCTCTTCTATTTTATATTTTTACCTCATCTATTCTCGCTGTCTCTTTCTCTATTCTCTTTTCCACTCCAACTTCAACTCATTTTACTTCATTAATTTGTAATTAGTAAATTTAAGTATTTAATGTATTTAATTAGTTTTAGCTAGTATTTATTTAGTTTAGTAAATTTTTTCATGTTTTTCCGTTTTAAGACTGCCATGAATTTATAAGATTCCATCTTACAATGGTGGGCAATTTGTATTATTATAATAAATGAATGAAATTAAATGAGGTTGTTTTGCGGAAAAATTCTCTCTGCGCGGTACACTGAGAAGATTGTTGTTTGGGGGTTGCTAAACTTTAAATCATGTAAATGATTTAGCAATGAAATTGAGTTTACTATTTCACAATAATATCCTCAATATCAATAATAATTTCAAACCGATTTACAGTCGGGCCTCGATTATCTGTGATCCGTTTAACCCGTAACCCCGATTAACCATGATGGTCAAATATCAGTCTATTATTTTTTGTTTGCAATGTTTTCAAATTGTTTGCTTCGATTAACCATGATTATCTCTATTATCCGTGATGGCAGAACTTTTTTTTATTAACTTCAAATTCATACATACATACAATATAATAAACATGAAAACGAGGAATTCCCTTTTTTGCATACGATGAGCCAGAAGCATTTACAAGTGATTAGTTTAATTTTAAAATTTAAGAGGTGCGGCTGGTTAGATCTAAATATATTTAGTATGGCATCGTTACCAGTGGTAAAAAGACAAAGAAACGTTTTAAATATTGAAGATAAAGCTAAAATAATTAACGAGCATTCAAAAAATAATGTGAGTGTTAAAATGCTAGCTCAAAAATACGATACGATACGGTCCCGACCATCACGGATAATCGAGGCCCGCCTGTATTTAATTTTCAAAGAAAAAATAGTGATTCTCCCATTCCTTATTAAACATTTTGCTCAGTGCAATCATAAAATAGTCTGGCCCGATCTTGCTTGTTTGAAGTTTGCACGTGGACTGACTCACTAGATACTAACGATCGCTGGTGTGTGAAAACCCGACGGCTTTTGTCGTGTACATGTGAATAGCCGAGAGAACAAATTTGGACGCGTGCCTATGGCGTGGCCAGCATTGTTTTAATTGATTATAAAAATAAATACTTAGAACGATTAGTATAAGATAATTAATTGCCGAGTCGCTGCAAGAACAAGCATATGTAGCCTTAGAAAAAGATCATAGGGATTTGAAGAGACAGTTAAGAGAATTTGCAACAAAAATTTGGAACATTTTAAAATATAATATATATTCCAATAAAGAAAATTTGGAGTCAATAAAGAATAAAATACGAGCCCTAGGAGAAATATCTAGTCTAGAAAAAGCAGACGCATTAGTACAAGAATTGCTAGTGTTTTTAGAAAATAAAATAGAAAATAGAAACAAAAGTTTAAGGGATTCTATACAGCAGAATTAAAAAATAAGTACGTTACTTATTTAAAAGAAAAACAGTTTCAAGAAGAGATACTAAAGAGCCTAGAGAACGAGAACGAAAAACTAAGGAAATTACTGAATGACAGGGGATTAACAGAGGAAACATTAAATAAAACATTAGAACAGGAATCAGCACAAAAATCAAGAGAAGACTGTCATTCCTTACAGAAGGCACATTTAAGAAAACAAGAACTAAACGAGGAAAGCAGACGTATAAAACAGGAAATAGAACTAGTGAACGACCAGACGTTATACCATAAGGAAGCAATTCCAGCCATAGAGAGTCCGAAGGAGAATAATCAATCAGGGACAGAACAAACCAAGATGGGTATAGCAGAAATAGCGAAGATAACAAGCAGTATTGTTCCACTGTTTTCAGGGACACAGTCGCCAGATTTGAGAGGTGAGGTGTATACGTTTATACAAACGTGCGAGTTAGCTACAAGGGAAGCGACTACAGCAAATAAACCAGTTTACATATATTGTCTCAAATAAAGATTATATGGAGACGCTTATGATCTTGTAGGCTCACAACGTTTCAACAGCCTAGAGGAATTATACCTAGTGATACGAAGAGCCTACCTACCAACGATTTCATTAGACTCGACGTTAGCAGAACTACAGAGTTGCAGCCAATTGCACAATGAGGACATTCGGCAGTACGCGATACAACTAAACACCAAAAAAGCACAGGCATTGCAAGTAATAGAAGATACCTATAATGAAGATGGCGACAACGCACTGGTATCTATGGTAGAGACATCGGCAAATAAGGCGTTCAGAACAGGGTTAAATGATGCAACTTTACGAATTCGCATGCTAAGTGTTACAGGGAAAAGTATGGAGGAAATGATTCCGTCCATCAGCCAACAGTTACACCCAGTTAGAACCCTACACAAGACCTCCTGGACATAATCGCGTAGACTATAGAAGGCCAGAGAAAAGGCAGAACATTTCAAGAGCACCACAAGAAAAAATAACTTGTTCATTTTGTAATAAATGTGGGCATACGAGAGAAGAGTGTTTAATTGGGGAAAACACACCGTATTGCCAAAAGTGTATAACATATGGATACGAGACAAACTGGAGGTGCAACAACAATGAAACCAACAGAAGTGGGTCCAGCAACAAAAATCAAGGGCCTAATAACCGGAAGCAGGGAAATCAACAATGGAACCACCACCGACAAATTTGGCAATCAAACCAAGTATAACAAAACTGGCAACCAAACCAAATCCAACGAAATTTGCAACCCAACCAAGACCAGCAGAATTGGCAGAAACAGAGGTATGGAACACATCAAACGGAATTCAAAAGAATCAATCTCAATGTGAATGGTGCAAAAGGGTAGGACATAATACACTCGAATGTTATTCAAAGAAGAATTGGGAGAAATCCCAAAGCAACGGTCCGGGAAACTGTCAAGGGCCCAGAACAGGCCAATAATCTGGGAACCAAAAATATTAGTAACTTAAGGCCAAATGAAGGAGTAACAGTAATTCAAACATCCGAACCGATTGTGGATACGTTACTAACTTCAAGAGACTTAAAAATTAATATCAAGTTAGAGAAGACTGATAATAATAAAAACAAAGTAACAGAGAAATCATACGTTTGGAAAAACAGTTGATGTAGAGAAATTGAGCGAGAAAAAAAACTTAAAAACCAAAAGTGCCTTGCTCAATGAGTAAGATAACAAATAAAAGAAATACAGAAACAGGAGAATCTAACTGCAATCAAACCCAGTTAAATGACGTGTTCATCGAATTACCTTGCGCAGAGTCTATAAATGGGAAACTCATTTTACTGATAGATACAGGAGCAGATACAAGCCTGATAAAAAAAGTGCGGTAAAAGATAGCACGATAATAAACAAATGAATAGGAAAAACTTAAGCGAAGCATTTGGAGGTTGTGTGACTACAGAAGGATCGACTACTATATGCCACAATGAGCTACAGTCCTTACGTTTAACGCTACATGTTGTGTCACTTAAACAAGGATTACCGGCAGACGGCATATATGGAAGGGATAATTTGTGGTATAAATCCATTATAAATACAATGGAACAGATTTTAACACTCTTCAATGAAAAGAAATTTTTTTTTATTTTGGAATTTGGAATTTTTTATTTTGGAATTACCGATAAAAACTATTGAGCAGATAGAAGAGGAAAGTAAACAAGATTACATACCAGTTGACGCAAGAACAATTACGAAAGTATCATTAAAACTTCGTACAAAATTAAATAATGTTGTAATTCATAAAGAAGAAATAGATCCAGGAATCTACATAGAAGACACATTAGTAAATGTAAAAGATAACACAGTTTATGCTACGATTACGAGATAAACAGCGAATTTAAACCAAAATTCACAAATTTCGACGAGTACACAATACAAACTACTAAGTCAATTAATAGCATAGGCAAAATAGATGCCAAAAGAAGAATAAATGAATTGCTCAATGAAATTGAGTTAGATAAAGATTTAAATATGGAAGAAAGGAATTCAAAAGAAGAAATAGTAAAATTTTTTCATGACGTCTTCCTATTAGAAGGAGACGAACTTTCGTTTACAAGCATTTAAAAAACACGAAATTCCAACAGGCGCAGATCAACCGCTAATAAACAGAAAGCAGTACAGATTACCGCAAATACATAGAGAAGAAATAAATGAGCAAGTAAACAAACTTTTAGATGATGGCATAATCACACATAGCACATCACCGTGGAACTCACCGTTACTTTTAGTGCCCAAGAAAAGTGGCAAGTGGAATGGAGACTGGTAATAGATTACAGAAAACTAAATGAAGCTACGATTCTTTTGAAAAAGAATTCATACTAACTACTGATGCAAGTAACGAAGCGCTAGCGCAGTACTTTCTCAGGGTAAAATAGGCGAAGATAGGCCGATAGCCATTGCGAGCAGAACCTTGAATGATGCAGAAAAGCGTTACTTAACTATAGAAAAGGAGTTCTTAGCCATTGTTTGGGCAACAAAAAACTTCAGAGCATATCTCTTAAGCAGACATTTTACAATTCTTACTGACCACCAGCCCTTAAAGGGAATAGCCAATTTAAAGGACCAAACTTCAAGACTGGCAAGATTCAGACACAAGTTGTCAGAGTATGATTTTGAAATCATATATAAGCCAGGCAAGAAAAATTTAAACGCAGACGCGTTGAGTAGAATTCCTCAAAATCGGAATACAGTAACATACACCACTAAGAGGTCACCAGGGAGCGGTGAAAACTTACCTAAGAATCAGGCAACAATATAGGTGGCTAGGGATGCAAAGGCAAATCAAAGATTGTGTAAAAAACTGTTCGAAATGTCAAGGGAACAAAAGTTCGAGATTAACAAAAATGCCCATGGTGCTAACACATACACCAATGAGGCCATTTGAAAAAGTTTACATGGACATAGTAGGTATTCTACCAGAAACTGTGATGATTTTTCGAAATTTATGGCATGCACAGCTATCCCAGACGCGGAAGCAAGTACTGTGGCCAAGGCTTTTTATGACGAAGTAATCACGCGCTACGGAATTCCGCAAATTCTACAGATAACGAAACTAATTTCATTTCGAAATTGTTCTCAGATACATGCAAACTGTTAGGTATTCAAAAATTAAATATAACTCCGTACCATCCGCAAGCTAATGGCTCATTAGAAAGAAGCCACAGACCTTTAGCGGAATATTTGCGTAGCTTCGAGAAAGAAGATGGGTCGAATTGGGATCAATGATTAACTGCAGCTATGCATGTTCATAACCACACACCCCACATTACGACCAAGCAAACACCGTTCTGTACCTTATTTGGACTCGACATAAAAATGCCGACTAATTTAAAAAGAAAATGCAGTCCGGTATTATATGCTGAAGACCCAAATAAAATTTTAAGATTTCAAATTCAGAGAGCTCATGAAATAGTGAGGAAAAATCAGGAAATGGCAAAAGAAGTAGCCAAAAATCAGTACGATAATAAATTAAATTTAGTAGAATTTAAGGTAGGAGTGCATTACTTAAGAATCAAACTAGGAAAAATAAGTTTTCCCCAATATTGATAGGACCATATAGGGTAGAAAGAATTAAAAGTCCAATTACGACAGTCTTAAATATTAAGGGAAAGGAAACTTCTACAACAACTTACTTAAACTATATAATAGTAAATAAAAAAAATTGGTTTAGGAGAAAATAGTTCTATTGTGAAAAACCACAATAATCACCTTATTAGGAGTAGGATAGAATAAATTAATGTAGAATAGGATTAATAGTACATAATTTAAGATAGTATGAAATTAACATTTCTAAGTTTATTACTAATAATTCTAATTTAACTTCAGTCTTACATTTGAATAACGAATGATGAATTTCATAATGAAAAATTCAACAAAGAAATAAAAAGAAAATCAAAACCACGTTTCAATATTCAAACAATTGGTTCTTTAAACGTAGAAATATAAGATAATTTTACGTGAAATTAATATTAATAGTAAACAGTTTATGTAAAGTAGCTGTTCCGTTTTAAATTAACAGTCAATATAACTTTGCATTTGCAATTATTATATTAATAAATGCACATGTAAAAATATGGCTGAAGAATTAGTTCATGCATATCACAACACATCTACTCTATATAAAGATACGCACGTATGCCTATATGTCATTAAACACTAAGAGATGTATATAAGACCATAAAATTTAGAGACAAGATAAGAGACACGCGATAGAGCACATTACAATACAAAATGTAAATAAACCAACTCAATATTTATTAAGCGATTAACGCAAGCGCTGCAATAATGCAGGAACAAAGTAGAACTACTGAACACGAGCAGTGTCAGTTTAAGCAATTAATGAAAAAAAAGCAATTAATGAAAAAGTTGCAGCATCGAGTGGCGGCGACGCACAGTGGACTAGAATTGCAGTTTTCGACTTAGTGGCGGTAAAAATTCTGTAACTTTTGATTAGATTAAGGCATTAAAATGCGGTTTTTTTCAAATGAAAGAATAAACATGTATCTTTATGCTAATCTAAGTCTGAAATATCTAGGTATTTTTTTTATATTTTTAAAAAATTTCGACATTTCAATCGCGTTCAATCAAAGTCGCGTCAAAAAATAACCTTTTTATCTTATTTGTTTTTTTTTTATTATTATTATTCGTGCAATATTAAAAGCTTTTTGTTTCAGTGTTCAGTATAACAATTTAAAGGTTTGGTATACTCAATTTTGACGAAGACAAAAATCACAATACTTAAAATTGTGTGCCTTTAGTATGAAAAAGAAACATGGTCGTATGTAAACATTGCTAAAATAAGAACTCCAGGTATTTTTTCATTTTTATGATCATTTATTTATTTAAAAAATTTAAATATAGGAACATTTTTAAATAAATTATGAAATACTCTAAAACGCAAATACAATTTACAATAATGCTGTACACACATAGAATGTAGCGCAGCTACATCGATCTCAGCAAATTGTCAAAACTCTGCGCTGCTGAGACGCTGCAGAATACAGCTGGCTTAATTTTTACAAAATCAAATTCGCAAAATCCATTCTGACGTCTCTATAAGAAATTATTTTCAACAATGATTCATGCAGACAGAAAACATATGTACCTTTTATAGAACTTAGAGTCGAAGAGATGATATTAAGGCTACCGGAATTTTATTCGTCCTCATACTTCAATGATGAATTTTTGGGGATACTTTAGTCGATTCCCTAAATTAATTACAGTTTAATAATTACAGTTTTAGGTATTTGTTATTCGTTCGCTTGTTTATTCGACGCCGACAGCGGGTAGCTAATCCGTCTAGCCGGCGGAATGTAAACATTGGCGACGGCAAAGTGCACGTTCAGCACTGCGGTATCGTTTACAGCAATGAAGTGGTTGTTTGTTTGCTTTGGCTCGTCGATCGTTTGACCAGCCAAGTAGCGTAAACTCACTTCGAAGTGGAGTCCAACAAAATGTCGCGTCGTTAAGGATCCGATATCCGAACGACTCCACCTAATTAAAGTTTAATGCCCGGACGTATGTGGTATGTATGATCGCTCGTCAGCGAACACACACACGCACACGTGCACGCCACAAATTCCTTGCAGTGATGATTTATTTAATAGGTAAATAATAAACCAGAAAGAGTGTTAACTTCAGCCTGGCCGAAGTTCCAATACCCATCACACGTTTACTTAAAAATTAGGCGTGGCAATGGTCTAATTTTTTTCCTTTTCAATCTTAAATAGCCTGTGATGACAGAGAATATTTGTGCCAAATTTTTGAAAATATCTCTATTCGTTCTCCTGTAATCGAGCTTTATTTAATTAGTGGGAGGACCACGCCCATTTGTGGTAGTCTGTTTTGGTCAGAGACAGTGAACTTCTGGACAAAATTTGAACCGCAAATTCGTTCTACAAGTTGAGAAATTGAGCTATAAGAATGGATGAATTTATACTCACTATAAAAAGTAGGCGTGACAATGGTCCGATTTTACCCGTTTTCAATACCAATGAGTTTCTAATGATAGACATTATTTTTCCCAAGTTTGATGAAGATATCTCTATTCGTTCTCCTATACCTGTCACGCCTAGTTTAATACGTTACAAACGGAAGCACAAAGTGAATATACCCTCATCACTTCGTGTGTAGGGTATAGAAACTTCACTATAAAAAAATTAAATAATTAAGATAAGGAAATAAACCCTGTTCCGTGAAAAATCGATCAAATAGGTACGAAAATACACCCCTTCCCAAAATCACAGGTACCCAGGAATATACACAAAACAGGTAGGTAAAATTTTTAAACGAAAAAAAAACGGTTCCGGCGGGTCCGGGCAGGTCAAGTATGTTTGTGCTATTTGTTCACAACACTTCATAGTTTCAAAAACAATAAACTCCAGGATAAGCTGATATTTATAATGATAAGCCAGATATTTATAAACGCTGGGACTTATAAACTGCCAAAGTTAAAATATATATAAAAATGAACCCATCCGTTCACAACCAATGCAACCCGAGCCAAGTCATTGACTCAGTTCAATGCCAAAAAACCATCGTTCGTTGCACTCCGGGCTTAATTTATATTTGCTGACTATATGTTTTATATTGTTCTATATGTCGTTGACTCAATTCAAGGCCAACCAATGTTAGCGGCCATATATGCTTACATAGACAATTTAGCAGTATAGAAGACTGCTATTTTTATCAATAAAAAGCGAGCTATCAAAACCTTCAAAGTGTTTAATTGAAATAGTGGTTCTTCGTTACTGTGCAATTGACTTTTCAGTTAACTCATCGAATCGGTTCAAGTACCGAGTCGAAGCAAATCAAAAAGGCCTAAAGTCGGTTCAAGTATCGATTTAGATCCCCTTGTTGTAGGTCAGAATCATTGCTTTGGTAATAACAACGCTTAACGTTGTTATCACCACATACCTTTCGGCCCAGTAGTTAACAATGTTTAACTTGTGGTAACACATACTTCTAGGCTGCACTTTAATTGTGAAGCTCGAAAGTACAAGTGAATCACACACCACTGTGGCCCAGATAAAAGCCGAACTTGATCGCATTCCGATAAGTGGAACAGCGCGCGAACTTGATCGCATTTCAAAATATGCAATGAGCGTCAAATTGCAAAAACGACGCGGAAATGATTCTGGCCAACAACGAATCTCAGAAGAGATATAAACCCATCTTTCGAATTGTAAGAAGGCAGTTGTTATTAAGTTACACAAGAACCAAGAAGAGTGGAAGTAACATAGCAAGCGTAAATCGCAGCGATAATAGTATATTGAGTGTCCCTGGATAATTACTGGAGATAAATAAAAGTAAGAACCATAATCCAAGTCTTTATTTCAGCACCTGTCGAAAGACGGCAGTATTGCCCGACAGGTTAAAGGACCACAAAGGCGGCACCCTGGTGCCCGTGGTAATTAGGCGAAGGGATCCACTACGGCAGGTTGCCGGATCCCAACGGTAAGTCCACTAAGACGGCAAATCCTTGCCCGTGGCACAATCGTCGGTGGTACCTCGCGTCGAAGGGTCAACGACGAAACCCCCATCAGTTAACAGCACTGTCAGTGATCCTTCTCGAGGAAGGATCTACGACATTAAGTTTGTTCTAGTATCCTACTAGAGGAACGAGATACAACATTTTGGCGCAGCCGGTTTCACGATCCAAAGATCGTTCCTTTATTGTTAAAGTGAAGTTTAAAATAAATTAAAAATAAATAACAATGTTTTTTAAAATAGCATAAACACAAAAAATCACCATCCAATATAGATGTCATCGAAATCAGTATTACCACTCGAAGAAGCCCTTAAGGATAAGCAAGCGGGACTTAGACCGATAACAATAGAAGAGTATTGGAAGAGACAGAAGTCGACACATGAGGAGCCAAAGGAAAAGGAAAAAGAGGAAAGGAAAAAGAGGAAAGGAAAAAGAGGAAAAGAATGAATTCCTGAGGCAGATCCGCCAAATTTACAAAACCAACGACAAGAAACAACGTAGGAAAAACAGCAACACACACTAGCTGGAATGGTTGTGAAATAATAAACATATTTTAAAATATTATAAAATTATACAAATAAAATTAAAGGTAGTACTTTAAATGTTGGAACTTGTCTAAATAGAATACTTTTGTTTAATTCATTATAATTGGACTTTAAATTGAAGAATTCATTGGCAATTCATGTATAAATAAGGTAATTTTTGTTAAAGAGAAAAAATTTTATAAACTTGATGGGCAAATCAAGAAGAAATTTTAGCTTGTTAGGCACAACCGCCTGTAAAAAACACATAAGGTCTATGTTTAAGTTTTGGAAAAGAATAAATAAATGGATACAACAAACAAATCCGTTAGTATTTTTTAATAACAAATTAATTAATAGCAACCAGGCTACCAGCGATAGCTGCAAGACAATAAATAAAGTACATTCTGCTTAAATTGCAAGAAACTCATTGCAACAAGAAGTAGGTCAAAAACTTGAACTTGAACTTCAAGCAAGGCCAGAAGCGACAAAATTACTAGCGAGCGGCAGCTGGTAGCAAAAGCGCTAACAGAGCAGAAACGCAAATACAAGCAATAAAAACAAAAAGTACGTCAGGCACCAGGCGAGCACAATTGAGCCACAAGCTCGAATTACAAAAAAAAATATATATATAATAATAATGTACGAGTATAAGCGTACGAATGTTTACAACTTGTTCAGCCAAAAGGGAGTATAAGATAATTAATGGCCGAATCGCTGCAGGAACAAGCTTACATAGAATTAGATAGAGCACATAAAGAACTGGAACGCCAGTTGGGGGAATTTATATCTAGGACTTGGGCAACTTTGAAAGAGACAGTAGGCAACAAGGAAAACTTAGAATTGATAAAGTCCAGAGTAGGGGACCTAAGAAAATTGTCAAGTGTAGAAACAGCAGACGCGATAGTAGAGGAATTGCTTAAATTCCTAAAACAGAGAATAGACAATAAGACGGAAGACGTGAATAAATGGGAATCAGAATTTAACGCATTGAAGAATAAGTACGATCAATGCTTACTAGATAAAGAGTTTCAGGAAGATTTACTTACCAACATAGAGCGAGAGAACGAAAAATTAAGAAAATTACTGAACAACAAGGGACTAACCGAAGAAACGTTAAACAGAACATTAGAAAAGGGATTTGCACAGAAATCAAGAAAAGACTGTAGTTCTTTAGAAGAGGCAAATAAAAGAATACAAGAGCTAAAGGAGCAGAATAGACTTCTAAGTCAGGAAATGTCGCTAGATCACAATCAGACACTTTTTCATAAGGAACCAGCTCAGTCCGCAGTTAGTCCGAGGGACGGCAACGCAAGGTCATTACAACAAATTAAAACAACAAAAGAACAAACCAAAATGGGGATAGGATAGATAGCAAAAATTACAAATAGGCTGGTACCTCTATTTTCTGGAACACATTCGCCAGACTTACGCGGCGAAGTATATAAATTCATACACGGGTGCGAATTAGCCGCAAGAGATGTGGGTACAGACAGCATTCAGGACTACATAGACTGCATTAAGCAGAGATTACATGGGGATGCATATGATTTAGTGAGGTCACAACGCTTCAATAGCCTCGAGGACTTCTACCTCACGATAAAAAGAGCATATTTACCAACGGTATCCTTAGACTCAGTGATAATAGGTATCCAAAGTTGTAGCCAGCTACTTAACGAGGATATACGACAGTTTGCAAGACGCCTAACCACTCTACGAACACAGGCACAAGAGATAGTTCGAACAAAATATAATGGAAACGGAGATATGGCACTTTTGAGTATGGTAGAAGGAGCAGTAGAGAAATCATTTAAAACAGGGTTAAAGAACGCCGCATTGAGAATTTATATGCTCAATGTTACGAAGAAAAGCATAGAACAAATGGTAGAACTAGCAATCGATGCACTCGAAAGCATACAAAACAGTAGCCTCCTCCACTCAGACCCCTTAAACATAAACATGAATTCATCACTTCTTGCCACCATGCCGATTACGCAACAAGAACAAATTCAACACGGAAGTCAGGGCAGAGCTTCAGGGGGAAATAACGTCAGGCAACCAAATAGGAAACAAAATACTCCACAAGGAGCGGCAGATAGAATAATATGCTTTGTAACAAGCGAGGTCATACCAGGGATGATTGTTTAACTCGCAAGAACTCGCCGTATTGTCAAAAGTGTTTAAAATACGGACACGAGGCAAACTGGAGGTGTGACCAAAAGGGAGGCCAGAAAAATGTGGCAAGAAACACATATCAAGGGCCCAATTATCAAACTCAAGGAGTTCAGCAATTGAATCCACCCCAGCAAAAGTGGCAGTCAAACCAAGTCCAACGAAACTGGCAGCCAAACCAACAACAGCAGAATTGGCCACAAAACCAATTCCAGCAGACCGGGAATCAGAAAGGGTCAATAAACCCCAACCCAAATACACTTAACGGGTTACAGAGGAATCCGACAAACAGGGCAAACCAAACGTTATGTCATTGGTGTAATAGACCAGGGCATATGATAAAGAATTGCGAGGCAAAAAGGAATTGGGAATCATTGCAAACTAATAGTCCGGGAAACTACCAAGGGCCCAGAACAGGCCAATAATCTGGGAACCCAAGAATATTAGGAACTTAAGGCCAAACGAAGGAGTAACAGTAATTCATACATCCGAACCGATTGTGGATACGTTACCAACTTTAACAAATAAAGTGGTAACCGTAAGTCCGACATCGGAAGCGATTGTTGAAACGTTACCAACTTCAAGCGACTTAAACATTAATATCAAGTTGAAAGGGACTGATAAGAATAAGAAAAACAACGTAACAGAGAGGAATCATACGTTTGGAGAAACTGTTGATTTAGAGATGCCATTTATGTTGAAAGTGAAAACCCAGGATTTAAATCAGAAGATACAGTGCTCAATGAAGAAGTTAGCAAATAAAAATATAAATGTAGAAACAGGAGTATCTAACTGCACTCAAACCCAGCTAAATGACGTGTTCATCGAATTACCTTGCGAAGAGGCTATAAATGGAAAACTCATTTTACTGGTAGATAAAGGAGCAGATACAAGCCTGATAAAGGAATGTGCAATAAAAGATAGCACGATAATAGGATAAGTCGAATAGGAAAGACTTAAGCGGAGCATTTGGAGGTTGTGTGACAACAGAAGGATCAACTACTATATGCCACAAGGAGGTACAGTCCTTACGTTTAACGCTACACGTTGTGTCACTTAAACAAGGAGTACCAGCAGACGGCATATTAGGAAGAGATAACTTGTGGAACAACTCCATTATAAACACAATAGAAAAGATTTTAACACTCTTCAATGAAAGAAAAGAGGTTATTTTAGAATTACCGATAAAAACTATCCAGCAGATAGAAGAGGAAAGCGAGCAACATTACATACCAGTTGATGCAAGAACAATTACAATAGTACCATTAAAACTTCGTACAAAATTTACGAATGTGGTAATTCATAAGGAAGAAATAGATCCAGGGATCTATATAGCGGACACACTAGTAAAGGTGAAAGATAACACAGTTTATGCTCCAATATTAAATACGACGGAGTATGATTATGAAATAAATATCGAATTTAAACCAAAATTCACAAATTTTGGCGATTACAAAATACAAAGTACTGTAAAGGCAATAAATAGCATAGGCAAAATAGATGCCAAAGGAAGAATAAATAAATTGCTCAATGAAATTGAGTTAGATAAAGATTTGAATATGGAAGAAAAGAATTCAATAGAAGGAATAGTAAAATCTTTTCATGACATCTTCCTATTAGAAGGAGACGAACTTTCATTCACAAACGTATTGAAACACGAAATTCCAACAGGCGCAGATCAACCGCCAATAAATAGAAAACAATATAGATTACCTCAAATACATAGGGAGGAAATAAATAAACAAGTGAATAAACTCCTAGATGACGGCATAATAACACATAGCACTTCACCATGGAACTCACCGTTACTTTTAGTGCCCAAGAAAAGTGGCAAGGACGGGGAGAAAAAATGGAGACTAGTGATAGATTACAGAAAACTGAATGAAGCCACGATTAAACAAGTTTTTCCCATTCCTCGTATTGACGAAATTTTAGAGCAATTAGGCCATAGCAGATATTTTACAACGCTAGATTTGGCAAGCGGATATCACCAAGTTTTAGTCGATGACAGGGACAAGGAAAAAACAGCATTTAGCACGGGACTAGGGCACTTCGAATTCAATCGAATGCCATTTGGGCTAACAGGTGCCCCAGCAACATTTCAGAGGATAATGAATCATATCCTAACAGGTCTACAAGGAATAGACTGTTTTGTTTATTTAGATGACATAGTTATCTACGGTAGGAATTTAAAACAACATGAACAAAGGTTATGTTCAGTATTACAGAAATTACGTGAACATAATCTGAAACTTAATACAGGAAAATGCAGATTTCTAAGAAGAGAAATTGTTTATTTAGGACATAAATGCACAGATCAGGGCGCACTCCCTGACCCCAGCAAAGTGGAATGCGTTAAGAGCATTCCGCCGCCTAAAAATAGGAAGGAAGTACAGGCATATTTAGGACTAGTAAACTATTACAGAAAATTCATTCCAGGTACAGCAAAGATAGCTCTTCCTATTAATAAACTACTAAGGAAAGACGCTAAGTTCAATTGGACGCAAGAATGCCAGACAGCGTTCGAAGCATTGAAGAAGGCAATAATAACACCACCGGTTTTGTCATATCCGGATTTCGAAAAAGAATTCATACTAACTACTGATGCCAGTAACGAAGCGTTAGGCGCGGTACTTTCTCAGGGTAAAACAGGCGAAGATAGGCCGATAGCCTTTGCGAGTAGAGCCTTGAACGACGCAGAAAAGCGTTACTCAACTATAGAAAAAGAGTTCTTAGCCATTGTGTGGGCAACAAAAAACTTCAGAGCATATCTCTTGGGCAGACATTTTAAAATTTTTAATGACCGTCAGCCATTAAAGGGAATAGCAAACTTAAAAGATCAAACTTCAAGACTGTCGAGATTTAGGCATAAATTATCAGAATACGATTTCGAAATCATATATAAGCCAGGCAAGAAAAATTTAAACGCAGACGCATTGAGTAGAATTCTTCAAAATCAGAATACAGTAACAGCGGTCCAGACCCGATCTAAAACAAAAGAAAGGAAGACCCAAGGGAGTAGTGATAAAACAAGCACAAGTCAGACGCCTGTAGAACCTGACACTACTGGCAAAACACAAAATAATAACACAATTCCATTAGAAAACCCAAACCAAATAGAGACAGCTATAAAGGACTTTCACAACACACCATTAGGAGGTCACCAGGGAGCAGTGAAAACTTACCTAAGAATCAGGCAACAATATAGGTGGCCAGGGATGCAAAGACAAATAAAAGATTATGTCAAAAACTGTCCACAATGTCAAGCGAACAAAAGTTCAAAATTGACGAAAATGCCCATGGTGCTAACAGATACACCAATGCGGCCATTCGACAAAGTTTACTTGGATACTTATGTATGTTTGTGTTTTTGTGAATATCTTATGTGACATATTAATAATGATTAATTATTAACAAACAACACAAACACAAACATACATAAGTATACACTATGTAAAGCCATAATAAGCATACGCCACCCATAATTCAACAAAATATAAATGTACAAGAAAAATTTAATTAAATAAATCGTTTTACGATACTAAAATTGTTCTTCCCCGAGGGTGGAGGGATGTTGTAGGTCAGAATCATTGCTTTGGTAATAACAACGCTTAACGTTGTTATCACCACATACCTTTCGGCCCAGTAGTTAACAATGTTTAACTTGTGGTAACACATACTTCTAGGCTGCACTTTAAATGTGAAGCTCGAAAGTACAAGTGAATCACACACCACTGTGGCCCAGATAAAAGCCGAACTTGATCGCATTCCGATAAGTGGAACAGCGCGCGAACTTGATCGCATTCCAAAATATGCAATGAGCGTCAAATTGCAAAAACGACGCGGAAATGATTCTGGCCAACAACGAATCTCAGAAGAGATATAAACCCATCTTTCGAATTGTAAGAAGGCAGTTGTTATTAAGTTACACAAGAACCAAGAAGAGTGGAAGTAACATAGCAAGCGTAAATCGCAGCGATAATAGTATATTGAGTGTCCCTGGATAATTACTGGAGATAAATAAAAGTAAGAACCATAATCCAAGTCTTTATTTCAGCACCTGTCGAAAGACGGCAGTATTGCCCGACAGGTTAAAGGACCACAAAGGCGGCACCCTGGTGCCCGTGGTAATTAGGCGAAGGGATCCACTACGGCAGGTTGCCGGATCCCAACGGTAAGTCCACTAAGACGGCAAATCCTTGCCCGTGGCACAATCGTCGGTGGTCCCTCGCGTCGAAGGGTCAACGACGAAACCCCCATCAGTTAACAGCACTGTCAGTGATCCTTCTCGAGGAAGGATCTACGACATTAAGTTTGTTCTAGTATCCTACTGGAGGAACTAGATACAACACCCTTTATCTAACATTTTTGGTGAGCCCGACGTGATCGCTCGATCACGACGCCACCTTTTGACGACCGAAGCAAGCAATAAGGAGATGTTCGCAGAACACATTGCTCAACAAGCAAAGGATGGAGAAGAGATCCAACGCATCATTAGAAACTTTAAAAAGGATCCTGCCGAGCGTAAGAAAAGGATTGGATGTCAATCAGTCAACCGCACAGCATTCAGCGACGAAAGATCAGGAGTATTCAGCAAATACATTAACATGGGATCCGCTGTTGTTACACATCTTGATGAAAAAATTAGACAGACCAACTCTCATCCGATACGAACAAAGCATCTCGAATCCGACTGAAGTTCAGAAAATCAACCACTTTCTCGACTTCTTGGAAAGACACTTTCAATCACTGGAAGTGATTGGACAGAAGGCGGCTCAAACAACACACAAAATAGCACACGTACATGCGGCTGCTACGGCTCACCCAACCAATCAGGGTAATTGCAAGGTATACAGGTATACATCCTTTATATGCGTGTGCAAAATTCCTGCAATTACGAGCGTCAGAGCGGCTTAACTTCGTCCGTAAGGAACACTTGTGCATCAATTGTTTGAAGGCAGGCCACAAGGCAGACAAATGTTCATCACGAAGTTGCATAAAGTGTAACCAAAGGCTCAACTCGCTGTTACATTTGGAGCCTGAACGAACAACTTTGGTTCCTAAAGAGACAAGGCAGCCAACTCTTGCCACCACGCGTGAAGAGAACAGCACACCTGCCACTGTGGCAGCTCCCAACACTCAAGCCAGCAAACAGAAGGTGGTGTTGTTAGCCACCGCAATAGTTGTGATTTCCACGAATAATGGAAGATCGCACAAGTTCAAGGCGATTCTCGATTCAGGATCTCAAGTCAACTTGGTGACTGAAAGATTAGTCAAACGCTTGGCAGTATCACCTGAATCCTCTCCTTCAGGAAAATTCTCCAGCAGAGTCGAAGCACATTCCATTCCACAAATTGTGTCTTCACAACCCGCTCAACCAGTATCGCGGGTCTCTACCTACAAATATCACACTAGCGGATCCCGAATTCTATCAACCCAGCAAGATAGATGTTCTACTCGGAGCAGAATTCTATTACGACCTCCTCCAACCAGAGCACCTGAAGATCGGCGAGAACCTGCCAACACTACATAATACGGTCTTAGGCTGAATCATCTCCGGAAGAATGAAAGAGGGAGGTTCTACTAGGTCGGTGACATGCGGAATATTCAGCAAGAATTAGGTAGAAACCCGTGAGCTTGTGGAACGATTTTGGAAGCTAGAAGCAGCCGGTCATGATCGACAATTGACTATGGCGGAAAAAATGTGCGAAAATCATTTCGCACAAACCGTTTCAAGGACATCTGAAGGCCGATTGATGGTCCGACTTCCGTTTCTAGAGGAACCGACATCTTTAGGCCAATCTCAACAGATGGCGCTAAAGCGATTTTACACACTCGAAAGGAAGTTGGATAAGGACAATGAGTTAAAGACAACATATAGCAACTTCTTAAGGGAGTATTTAAATTTAACCATATGGAAGAAATAGCTACAAATGACATAGCATCACCACACTACTTCCTTCCACATCACGCCGTTTTGAAACCCGACAGCACCACCACAAAGCTACGAGTGGTCTTCGATGCATCCGCAAAATCCTCGACTGGTTTATCATTGAACGACATTCTTCATGCAGGACCTACAGTACAGGAGGACCTACAGTACCTGTTTTCGATACTGGTACGTTTCCGCTCGCATCGATATGCGTTTTCAGCTGATGTGGAAAAAATGTACCGCCAGATAATGGTATATCCGGAAGATCAACGTTATCAGTTGATAGTTTGGAGAGAAGGCATCACCGAAAAATTAAGGTATTACCGGCTAAGAACCGTAACATACGGGACATCATCTGCCCCATACCTAGCAACAAAATGTCTCCAACATCTAGCAGACCAAACCAAGGGTACACATCCAGCCGGATCTCAAGTGCTTCATGAGGATTTCTATGTGGACGATTGTTTAAGCGGCGCAGATGCCTTCTCAGCGGCATTAGAAATCCAAAATCAATTGAAGGAAATATTGTCTAGTGCAGGCTTTAAGCTGCGAAAGTGGTGTGCTAACCACCCCAGATTGTTGCAGGACATTCCACGGCAAGATCAGGAAGTCGACCTAGACTTAAATAATTCAGACGCACCTCTGAAAGGGCTTTCGGGTCTGCAGTTTACCTACGATCAACATACAAACATCAGTAACGAAGGTAACCCTCTTATGCGCAAAATCAAGAGTCGCTCCAATGAAAACCCAAACGATTCCCCGACTGGAGCTTTGCGCAGCGCTGCTAGGAGCCGAGCTCATATCAGAATCAAAAGAGACTTGAGATTGCAGAACGTCAAAATCTTTTTTTGGACCGACTCCGAAATCACCTCGCACTGGATCAACGCCACAGCATCATCATTCCATACCTTTGTGGCCACTAGAGTTGCAAAAATTCAACAGATGACAACAGCTGACCAATGGCGACACGTGAGGTCAATTGACAACGCTGCCGACGTCCTGTCAAGAGGAGTATCGCCTGACATGTTACCCACATGTGCCATGTGGTTCTTCGGCCCACGCTTCCTATATGGTCAACAATCCATATGGCCAAATCCTTTCAACAAAAACCTATCCATTGAGTCGCCACTAGAAAAAAGGATTACCTCAAGAATTGCAACAGCAACTTCAACAAGTGGAAGGGATCGCGAGTAATTGATATACGGTATAAATCACAGAAACTCGTTCAAAACGCTTTAAAGAACAATTGCCTATGTGCTACGATTTTCGCAGAACTGTCGAACACCAAAACATCTACGGATTGTCAGCATTACAACCTCCATAGAGGAATTGAATTAAGCCTCAATCATTATTATCCGAACAATTCAGGGTTCAGACTTCCACGACGAAATCAGCTTATTAGCTAAACAAAGACCGTTAAGTAAGAATAGCCCAATAAATGGCCTTTCACCTTTTCTCAACCAGAACAAACTCATTCGTGTTGGAGGGCGCTTAGCAGCAGCTAGCCTGACCTATGATACGAAACATCCCTTCTTGATGCCTTATAACGATCCTCTAGTCAAACTATTGTTGAAGGACTTGCATGACGAAAATAAACATTGCGGACCACAAGCACATCTTGCCGCGTCCAGACAACGCTTTTGGATCATAAAGGGAAAGTCTATGGCACGCAGTGTTGTTCAAAATTGCGTACGATGCAACCGAGCGAAACCTCAGCTGTATAACCAAATAATGGGTAATTTGCCTGAGGATCGAGTTACGCCAACACGACCATTTTTAGTAACAGGAGTGGATTATTGTGAAGAACACGGCCATAGTCGTGTTTATGGACAAGTTCTCCAGATGGACAAAAATCGCGCCAGTACGAGCCGCGACCGCCGAAAGCGCCAGAAAAGCCTTCAGTGAACGTATATTGGCGCGGTTCGGAGTTCACCAGCCGTTCTTTTCAGAGGTATCTCCAACAACTGGGAGTACGACAGCAATTCACCCATATACCTAACTAGAAAACGCGGTCGAAAGGGCTAACCGCACAATCAAAACCTCAGCTAGCCGAGAACGACCACCGGAAATGGGATGAGAAGTTACCGGAAGTCACCCTGGCTATTGTAACGATGTTTCTTAGGCCGGGATATAACTCAGCGAGTCCAGGATTTCGTTAAAGGAAAAGATTTGTATTTTGGGTACTCTTCAGTAAAAATTTAACTTTATTGTAATCTTCAATCTATTAGTAATCTCCAAGGTTTGTTACATATATGACGTGTACAAACGGTGACTTCGAACGAACGCTGAAGCATGTAAGCAGAGTTGTTGTGTCGTGGAATCAGGCTCCGTAATGTAGGGTGTGCGTAGGTTGATTGTGTTTGCCGAGAGTATACGTGGGCGCTGACTGAACTTTCAGAGAGTATGCGTAGGTATTGGCTAAGCTCCGAGAGAGTAGGCGTAGCAGTTGTCGTGCTCTGAGAGAGTATGCGTAGCAGTTGTCGTGCTTTGAGAGAGTTTGCGTAGACGTTGACCGTGCTCTGTAGATATTGGCTGTACGCTAACTCTGTGGTGGGCGCTGACTGGGCTCCGAGAGTGTATGCGTAGCCGTTGATCGTGCTTTGAGAGACTCGCTGACTCTGTTGTGGACGCTGACTGGGCTCCGAGAGAGTAGGCGTAGCAGTTGTCGTGCTCTGAGTGAGTATGCGTAGACGTTGACCGTGCTCTGTAGATATTGGCTGTACGCTGACTCTGTGGTGGACGCTGACTGGGCTCCGAGAGTATATGCGTAGCCGTTGATCGTACTTTGAGAGACTCGCTGACTCTGTTGTGGACGCTGACTGGGCTCCGAGAGTGTATGCGTAGCTGTTGTACTTTACGCTGATTGTGCCGATTGCGATTGCTGAATGCTCACCCGGGTAGTACGTACGAAAGGTGGGGAGGACGGGAGACCAGGAAGATTTATCAAATCTGCCTACTTGGTCGGAGAGGAAGGAGAGTGGATGGGAAGCCTTCTCTTCGTTCTGGTCACCGCTTGTATACCTTAAAGCTAATTCTTATTTTACTTATATACTTATTTCTAGTTATTTTAACGTATTTTACTCTTATTTCCCTATTCCTTATATTTATTGCCTTATATTAATACGTTATTAAATTCATTACATTATTTTTATTAGATTAAATTTATTCATTATATTTATTAGATTAAATTCATTATTTTTATTATATTAGATTTATTAGATTATTAAATTCAATACATTATATTTTATTTATTATATATAGGTGGTATGAATACATTATGAAATTCATTATTCTTGTTAGCTTAAATTATATATATAAGTAGTATTAATAGAAAAATATAAGTTTTGTAATAAAAATTCATAATATTTTGAAATATTGTGTGATGCAGGATTTTGCGTCATCACATCCCCTCCGGACTTTCAGTAACGACGAAGACGTTGACGTGCCTTGATCTGGCTATGATGACGATGAATTGGTGTCCGCCGATGTCGGTCTTGAAGCGTCGTTGCTTTCCTCGGGCTAAGGATTGCTTGCTGTCTTCGATGCACTGTCGCAGCTCCTGCGGCCAGCAACTTTCGGGAACGGGCGTCTTTTGTTTTGCTGGCTTCGGGTCGTCGTTCCTAGTCTCTTTCATAGGACTTATGGATGGCCTTGTGTAGTCCTCGTTGGTTGAGAGTTCGTCACAAGTTATGGAATTAGCGCTCGTTGTGTTGTCGTTTGCCTCATCTTCGGAACTGCTGCTACTTGTGTCGACATCAGGCAACTGAATCGTTGGTATCAGCACTCTCGGATTCTCCTTACGGGCCAAGTACCTGATGAGATGGGCTATACGTCGCCGAAAACGATCTATTTTCAGTTCCGTGACCGCGTTTCTATGGTAGAAGTCGTGTATCTGGGTCAGATTGGGAAGCCAGGTGGCAAACAGCTCGGCAAAGTATAGCATGTATACGCCGCAATCGTTGGTGTTATTTTGTTGCGAAACTTCCACTTCTATTATCGGTAGGTCCTGCTCGCTGATTATGGTGCTTGTTTCCCTTTTCCGGTATCGGTATTCCTCCTGGAAATATTCCCTGATGACCGCACCGAGTTGTAATCGTGGTCTACCTCTTAGTGAGTCCAAAACCAGTATGGCGGCATTTGAGCGGGAGGCTCCGGACTCGGATGTTCGGATGGCTGCCGTAGGGTTGACGACAACGACAAGGTGCCAATGGGCATTATCGTTTACCGGTAGGATGATGCACTGTTTCGCGAAAAGATCAATGTTTCGTGTCCATCGTCTCACGGCGTTGTGTCTTTCGGCTGCTGGCGGCAGTGTCCCATCGCTTTTCTTCCGTGTTAGTCGTGTAAGGAAGTGTGAGGAAAAGATGTACATTGCCGTCTGCTGAGCTTCCGGTAATCCAGCCTTCCATATCCATTGGAGGTATAGGTCGATGACTGAGGCATTCAGCCATTGATCTTTAGCGAGCCGTCTGTAGTCATCCACGTAGATTGTTATCCCTTGTTTTTCTGGGTAGACACATAGGGCTTGCTGTTGTTGTGAGAGTTCCTGTTGTAGTGTTGTTTGTTGTTGTTGAAGTAGCTGTTTGTGTTGATGAAATAGCTTTTGTTGTTGAAGTAACTGTTGTTGTTGATGTTGAAGTAGCTGTTGTTGCGGTTCCTTTTGTAGTAATTGTGGTTGTTGTGGCTGTTGTGGTTGTTGATGAAGAAATAGCTGTTGCTCTTGTTGTTGCTGCAGTAACTGTTGTTGTGGAAGTAGCTGTTGTTCTTCTTGCTGTTTTAGTAGTTGTTGTTGTTGAAGTAGCTGTTCTTGATGTTTTTGTTCGACAACCTCCGTTCGTTGTAACAACACTACTTCTTTCGTGTTATCAGCTCTTGACGGCTGTTCTTCGATTCCAGCATATCGAGCGCGTTCCCTCAACCGTTGTCCTCGACCCCTCTCTTCTAGCCAATTGTGGTCCAAGACTCGGATTCTAGATCGTTGGTTGTCGAGAAGACGGTACTTCTCTCTCATCCGCTCCTTAGCTTCGTGGAATAGGTTCGCGTTGTTATCCATTTTTCTGTTCGTTTTGTTTTAGCCTATACTTTTAATTTAAATTTTTAATCACTTTTGCGACCTATCTCGCTGATGGTTGAACACAGACTGATGTGTAGTCAACGAAATAGTTCTTGCGTGCTTGTTCTACTGCAATCGTATGGTGATCAGTATTGTTGCGGCGTTGGGAGTTTTTTTTTTTTTGGAAAGGACTTGTTTTGGTGTTGGCTGGATGACACTGATACGCTGTAGGCGAGACTACTTTTGAATTGCGGTATGCTGTGTTGTGGGGGGTTCCCCACATGGAATTTTGGCGTGATTCTCGTGGAATATTTTTAGTTCCTTGACATGGGCGGACCTGGTCTGAGTAGAGCCAATGCGTTGAATCTTGACTATAACTGGTGAGATGAAATTCAAAACTTTGTAGGGACCATCATAACGAGGGGCTAGTTTTGCCGCAAACCCATCACATGCCTTGGATAGATGGTGTTTCTTTACAAGTACGTGCTGTCCTATTTCGGGTTGCCACTGTCGTCGTCGCAGGTTGTAACTACGGGCGTGGTCTTGAGCTGCTCGTTCCAGATTACGTTGTACTATGCGGAAAACTTCCTTCAGTTGATTGGCTTTGTCATCAGGGTTTTGTGAGGTTTGTCCGCTTCCAAACGTCTTCTCGTTGTAGAGTGTTCGTGGAAGGCGTGGCTCGCGTCCTTGATTAAGGAAGGCTGGGCTATAGCCGGTAGTTTCAGAGACGCTGGTGTTGATAGCAAGAGTGATCTCTGGAAGTAACTCGTCCCATTTTCTTTGGTTGCCTCCGGCGAGTTGGGATACCATGGTCTTGATCGTTCGGTTTGCCCTTTCGGTGGCGTTCTCTTGTGGAGTGTAGGGTCCGGTATATTGTTGCTTGACTCCGAGCTCTTGCATAAATTTCTGGAAACTGTTGCTCGTAAATTGTGCTCCGTTGTCCGTAACCAAAATCTTCGGTACTCCGTACCGGGATAAAATACACTCCCGAAAAGCTTTCTTCACATTTGTTGCGGTGGCCTTGCGCATCGGAATTATTTCGGTCCACTTTGTAAATTTATCTATGAATACCAGCATCATGGTGTTGCCATGGGTTGATCGAGGTAGTGGTCCAACGAAATCGGTGCATATGATTTGCCAGGGTTCGCTGTCTATTTGGGTCAGCATATGTCCTGCTGGTTTTTGTTGGTTGGCTTTATAGCGTTAACAGGATTCGCATTGTCTTACATGGCGGCGTGCATCCCGGAACATTCCTGGCCAATAGTACAGATTTGCCAGTCGTGTGATGGTTTTTCGAATTCCCAGATGTCCAGCAGTTGTTGCATCATGGTTTTCTTTGAGCACCCGGTCTCGCATGGGTTTTGGAACACATAGTTTCCAAGACGCACATTCTTCGTCTCCACTTCGGTTAGCGATGTGTCGGTAAAGCTGTTCTCCTTTTATTAGATAATCAGGGAACTTCGCAGGGTTCTGATGAATTTCAGAAATCTTGTTCTTTGTCCAGGAGCACGTGGTTTGGTCTAGCGGCTCTACCAGTGTTTGACAGAGTACTTCTCGAGGTTGTCGTGACAGCGCATCGGCTACGACGTTGAGTTTGCCTTTTCGATAATGTACGTCATAACGATACTGCTGCATTTCTAAGGCCCACCTTGCAATTCGTCCGGATGGATTCTCGATCGTGTTCAGCCACTTGAGTGCCAAATGGTCGGTGACTATGGAAAACTCGTATCCCTCGAGGTATTGTCTCATTTTCCTTATGCCCCAGATTATCGCCAGACATTCTTTTTCAGTCGGTGAGTAGTTTAGTTCTGCTTTATTTAGTCGGCGACTGGCATATGCGATCACTCGTTCCTGTCCTTCGGCCTCTTGCGTGAGTACTACTCCCAATCCATGATCACTTGCGTCCGTTTGCAGCGTAAATCTCATCGTAAAGTCGGGACATGTTAGTACCGGTGCCTTCGTGAGCAATGCTTTTAGATGTTCGAATGCTTCCTGTTGTTGAGCTTCCCATTTGAACCGACGATCCTTTTTGAGTAAAGCCGTTAATGGCTGCACTACTTCTGAAAACGCTGGCACAAAGCGTCGGTACCAGGATGCTATTCCCAGACAGCGGCGTAATTCTCGTAGGTTTCTCGGTGGTTGCAATTCCTGTATTGCGGCGATTTTCTCTGGGTCGGTGTGTATCCCTTCGGCGGTTACCAGATGTCCAAGATATCTTATTTCAGTCTTAAAGAACTCGCATTTGTCGTTGTTTATCTTCAGATTTGCTTCACGTAATCGTTGGAAGACGCGGCGGAGGTTGCACATATGTTCTTCGACGGATCTGCCGGTGACTATGATGTCATCTAAGTAGGCGTAAGCGTAGGGTTCCAAATCGGGTCCAATGACACTGTCGAGTGCGCGCTGGAACGTCGCGGGAGCCGAGTGAAGGCCAAAAGGCATGACCCGCCATTGAAAAAGGCCACGCCCTGGCACCGTGAATGCAGTGTATTTCTTGCTCTCTGATTCCATAGGGATCTGCCAATACCCGTTCTTCAGGTCGATGGTACTTATTACTTTGGCGTCTCGCAGCTGGTTGAGTATATGTTGAATTCGTGGCAACGGATAGGCGTCCGGGACAGATTTTGCGTTGAGTTGCCTGTAATCCACACACATTCTCCATTGGCCATTTTTCTTCTTCACCAAAACTATAGGCGCACTATGTGGACTATTCGATGGTTCAATTAACCCCTTTTCCAACAGCCCATCAATCTCAGTGTTGATAACTTCTTGCATTGCGGGATTTCTTGGAAAGTAACGCTGATTGATAGGTCGCTCGTCGGTCATTATTATTTTGTGACATGCAATGTTGGTTGGGCCTTTGACTTCATCGAATTGCTTCAGTTCGTCTTGGATGAATTCGTCTATTGCTTCAGATTCTTTGATCTGCTGGCTACGTATGATTAAGCATTCTGACTTGCTATTTGGTTGCGCTTCACTGCAAATGGTCAAGCTATGTCCTCCCAGTGATATATTTGCCCCTATAGTTTTTAGAAAATCTAGTCCTAAGATTAAGCCGTCGACAGCGTTCGGAAGAATTAGTAGCGACATGTTGACGACGCTGTTTCCGAGTTGTATGGTCACATCTAAGGCGGAGGTTGTCATGGTTGTCACTCCGTTGGCTAACCGGACGTACGCCTGTGATGGGACCTGATTCGTTGGGGTCCGTACTGCATCAGCTAGCTCCTCGTTAAGGAAACTGCGTGTGGCTCCTGTATCTACTGTGCCTTTGATTTGTCGTCCGTTTATGCTTACCACCGCGACAATTCGTCCACCTTCTAGTTTTACCTCTGTTTCTTCTGGTTGGCTGGTGCTCGTTGATGTTGTAGGGGAGGAGGTTGTAATGCTCGGGGTCCCGTTCTGCCTCCTTAAGAGCGGGCTCCTCTGCCGTTTCCCGTTTTTGGTTTACAGCAGTGAATTGTCCTGACACCCTTCTTACCACACTCCCAACAGAATAACACTGGCGGTGATTGACAACCTTGACTGTAATGCCCTTCTTGTCCGCACCTACGGCATGCTGTCCTTGGATTTAATCGCTCTGCCACTACTTCCGCTACTCTATGCTTTTCTTCTCCTACCCGATGTCTTTGTGCCTCTGTGGATCTATTTGGCTCACGTCGCATATGCGTTGGTGGTTCGTATCGTGGTTCTCTATTCTTCGGCTGTTGGTTCCTTGTGGCTTCCTCTAAATGTAAGCACTCAACCTCTGTTGCTAAAATGGTTAACTCGTCTAGGGTTGAGAAGTCTCTTCGATGTATATACCACCGGTAGTCTGTGCGTGAATTGTCGAATATACGTTCCAGCTGCTCGGTGTTGGTATAATTCGCGTGTCGCATAAGGTCTTGGAGAGCGACAACATATTCTTTAAATGGTTCATTAGCCTTTTGCTGTCTCATACGGATTTCGTCACCAAGTTTTTCGAAATACCGCGGTGGTAGGTAGAATCGTAAGAAGTCAGTTTTGAATTGTTCCCAGCCTAACCACTGTCTATTGTTGTTGCGATACCACATAAGGGCTTTGTCCTTGAGGAGTTCTGGCATTGTTCGTGGTAACAAATCTCTTTGCACATTGTACGTCGCGGCGAGTTCCTCAATTCTTTCAATGAATTCGAGGGGGTCGCGGCCTCCATCGTACTTAATAGACCACTTCCGTACCTTTTCTATTGTTGTTCCATATTCGGTAGTGCTCGTATGTCCCTGTGAATTGCTTGGTGTGTTGGTTACAACAGGCGGTGTAACAAACGTATCGTGGTCTGTAAATCCAAGTAAATTAGGTGAATTTGCTCGAGTCCTGGTACTCCTGGTCCTGATACTTGCTTTCGTAAGCCTCAAGTCGCCTCTCAATTTCCTCATTATACCCCTTCTGCGTTATGAAAGTGGCTAACTGCTTACGTAATTCCTCAACGGTGTCTCGTTCTGCTAACTCCAAGTCTCTCGTAATGCTTAGGAGTTCTTCCTTATTTACTTTGTAAATCCATGCTGTCTTCGCCATATTGAAGGATTAGCTTAAAGCGGTTTTAATGAAAAGTATAGCTTTGTTTCTTTTCGATGAAGAGTCCCTGCTCGGGCGCCACCTGTAACGATGTTTCTTAGGCCGGGATATAACTCAGCGAGTCCAGGATTTCGTTAAAGGAAAAGATTTGTATTTTGGGTACTCTTCAGTAAAAATTTAACTTTATTGTAATCTTCAATCTATTAGTAATCTCCAAGGTTTGTTACATATATGACGTGTACAAACGGTGACTTCGAACGAACGCTGAAGCATGTAAGCAGAGTTGTTGTGTCGTGGAATCAGGCTCCGTAATGTTGGGTGTGCGTAGGTTGATTGTGTTTGCCGAGAGTATACGTGGGCGCTGACTGAACTTTCAGAGAGTATGCGTAGGTATTGGCTAAGCTCCGAGAGAGTAGGCGTAGCAGTTGTCGTGCTCTGAGAGAGTATGCGTAGCAGTTGTCGTGCTTTGAGAGAGTTTGCGTAGACGTTGACCGTGCTCTGTAGATATTGGCTGTACGCTGACTCTGTGGTGGACGCTGACTGGGCTCCGAGAGTGTATGCGTAGCCGTTGATCGTGCTTTGAGAGACTCGCTGACTCTGTTGTGGACGCTGACTGGGCTCCGAGAGAGTAGGCGTAGCAGTTGTCGTGCTCTGAGTGAGTATGCGTAGACGTTGACCGTGCTCTGTAGATATTGGCTGTACGCTGACTCTGTGGTGGACGCTGACTGGGCTCCGAGAGTGTATGCGTAGCCGTTGATCGTGCTTTGAGAGACTCGCTGACTCTGTTGTGGACGCTGACTGGGCTCCGAGAGTGTATGCGTAGCTGTTGTACTTTACGCTGATTGTGCCGATTGCGATTGCTGAATGCTCACCCGGGTAGTACGTACGAAAGGTGGGGAGGACGGGAGACCAGGAAGATTTATCAAATCTGCCTACTTGGTCGGAGAGGAAGGAGAGTGGATGGGAAGCCTTCTCTTATTTCTGGAGACTTATCAAGTCTGTCAGTTTGATAAGAGAAGGAGGGGGGAGGAGGATTGGCTATGTATTTTTCTTATTTCTGGAGACTTATCAAGTCTGGCAGTTTAATAAGAGAAGGAGGAAGGGAGGAGGATTTGCTATGTGTTTTCTTATTTTTAGAGACTTATCAAGTCTTTAATAAGAGGAGGGGGGAGGATTGGCTGCGTACTTTACTTACCGCGGTGTTAGCTTTGACTGATGTTGATCGCATCGAGGTTGGCAACTGACTGACTCTTGTGGTTGAGCTCGTTCCTTTTATATGTTTGTGCGCGGATTTTGTTCCGCTGTGTACGTATGTCTTTGTTCACTCTTCTCTCACTCTTTCTCGTCGGAATGCTTTTGTGCTTGTTGGTCCCGTTATTTCCATGAATTGCTCTGCGTTGTTCGTTCTGGTCACCGCTTGTATACCTTAAAGCTAATTCTTATTTTACTTATATACTTATTTCTAGTTATTTTAACGTATTTTACTCTTATTTCCCTATTCCTTATATTTATTGCCTTATATTAATACGTTATTAAATTCATTACATTATTTTTATTAGATTAAATTTATTCATTATATTTATTAGATTAAATTCATTCTTTTTATTATATTAGATTTATTAGATTATTAAATTCAATACATTATATTTTATTTATTATATATAGGTGGTATGAATACATTATGAAATTCATTATTCTTGTTAGCTTAAATTATATATATAAGTAGTATTAATAGAAAAATATAAGTTTTGTAATAAAAATTCATAATATTTTGAAATATTGTGTGACGCAGGATTTTGCGTCATCACACTATCAACACGGGAAACAACCGGGTATAGACCAGCCTACTTGGTACAGGGCCGCGAACCCAGGCTGCCCGCGGCACTATACGACGAAGTCACCCTGGGCAGCGGCGGTACGAACCAGAGCCCGAAAGATAAGGCAGGAAACCTGAAAGAAATTTTCCAAATAGTTCACCGGAATCTCGAGAAGGCCTCAAGTATACAGGATAACCATTATAATCTGCGACGACGCTCCTGGAAACGCATGATTGGCTAGCAAGTATTGGTCAGGCAGCATCCCCTCTCGAAAGCAGCAGAGGGTTATGCGGCAAAGTTCGCCAAGTTACCGGCTTCCTCTCACCCGTAATCGCAATATTAAAAAGGGAGGGAGAAGCTAAACCGTGCAAAGCCCACCTCAGCAAGCTCAAGCAATATCACATCCCTAACAACCACGATGAAGGAGAGAGCCAGCTAACCCCACCCAAGTAACTTCCAGTCGAAGACAACGACATACCATAATTCAGTGATCACATTTCAAACCGAAAGAACGTGTCTCAACCGCAAATTTAAAAAGGGAACCTGGATTGCAAAAAAAACCAACAATAAAAATAAACAACCGCGACAACAAAAACAACGATAACAAAAGCGACGACAACAACAATCGCGACAACGACGACAACAACAACAACGACAACCAGGATGGACAACGAACGGACATTCGAACGAACCGCGGAAGACTTACGGCAGAAATATCAGCAGCTGATGACTACAAAACCATGTGCCATACTCTTGGGGTCCGAATGGTCAGAGAGTTGCGGACCGAAGGGAAGACTACGCGTGCGCCGTGCAACCCCGAAGTTGGAGGCCGTACCCAGATAAGCCAAACAAATGCGGTTGACACCGACGGTACATGCGAGCGTCCGAGAAACTCCAAGGGAGGGAGCCGCAGAGGAGGAACAACATGTGCTCGTCCCACCAATAACGTCTGGCTTGTGGTCAACAGCTAAACGACACGTTAGTCAATTTCTTTCTTCAGTGGGTCTGGAAGCAAGGGGTACCAACAGCGACCAGAGAGCAAACCTACGTGTTCGACGCGTTTTCGTCCAACGGCTGTTGCGGTTCCTAACCAGACCCATGAGGAAAGACACCAGGGCTTACGGCTGTGGGTAAGGAAGGTGGACTTGTTCCAGCTAGGACATATTGTCGTACCGGTCGTCCGTAGCGAACATTCGCCATATTTGTACCAAAATGGACATGGTGGCCGACAATGACGGAACCCCGCGAGGTTCAGCCATGGTGGTTCTAGACTCCTTTGCGAACCAACACCGGACCTTGGTCTTATATGCGGTTCGCCAGTTCCTGCGTCTGGAGTACCAGGCCAGATTCAGTCCGCAGGGAGCAACCCACTTCCACGAAAACCATTTGCAGTGCATCTACGCAAAAGTCCCGCAACAAACCAATGGTTGGGACTATGAAGCGTACCTTCTCCACTATGTAAAGAGGTACTTCGAGAGACCGGGAGCAGACTTCAACGCCCAGGAGGAAGACCAGTGGGAAATAGTAGAAGTACCGACAGAAGCCGTCGAGGCGTCGCCGCCGTCAGGGTACACGCAGGGCAACATTGTACCAGTCACCGGCTGCCCGATATAAACCTTCCCGAAGTGACCACTAGTAGCTACGATAGCAGCGGCGAGGACAGCAGCATCAGCAAACAAGCGTGGTTCCCCGCAGAGCATTCCGTTGGAAGAATGGCCAAAGGAGCAGGTCGAAGCGGCAAAGGAACGGGCAAGGAGTCGCGCCCGTTTTCTGACCACGATAGACGGACTTGTGTATCAGGTATACATCAACCGCAGCGGGAAGTGTCAAGCCATTCTTCGTCACCCAAAATAAGGGGGGAATGTGATACGTTAACAGCACCACATCACGAACCACCAAAAAAAAATAATAATAAATAAATAATAATAATAAGTAAAATAATAATTAATAAGAAAAATTAATATAATACTCCCTTGGAGGGAAGCTAATGCTATGTTTACACCGACGCCAAATGCGCATTTGAAAAATGTTTACACCGCCTTGTTTGCATTTGGTTTGACATTGTCCAGACCAAATTTATGTTTTTTGTTTGCTTGATTTTTTTACAATTGTGTTTTGACAGATGATTGACATTATTTCCCTTCCATTTCCAGTGTTTTGTTTAGCACCTGGCAACCTCGAAACGACAGCTGATCAGAACAAACACAACAACAATGTAAGACACAAAATGTCTATAAAAGCAGGCACATAAGCAGCCAGAACTGAGTTCGTCACCGGTAGCGGTCTAATAGCCTGTTTCCATAAAAATATTTAATCCGGTTAAGGTGTTCGAAAATAAATCAGCTGTCAAGTGTTTCCATACATAATCCGGTCCGGGCTGTCAAACCGAAAAGAAGAAATAAACATCTGTTGTTTTGTGTTTGTTTATTTACGCAGCTATTTTTTAAATTGTGTATCAATTTAATTTATAATACAATGAATAAAATAATATTAATATTAAAAATTGTTGAAATGTATTTTGGTATGGTGACGAAATTCGCAAGTTTACAGAATATGGAAAGCGAAAAGTCGTACATCTTAAATCAGACTTACTTTAATTTACTTAAGAAGTATGCCATGGTGACGGCTCTGCGAATATCGCTGATGTCCATAAATAGGACCTTGTGGATTGTGGTAAATATTCAACACTAATAATTTATTGTGGTCAAACTTAAGATAACTAATTATAGCCCCGCAGTAGTACATTTTGGGAAGTGGACTGCCAGAAAAATAGTGATGATTTCTTTAAGGAAAATTTCCGCATGAGCCGAGGAGCTTTTCAAAGATTGTGCGCATATCTTAAAAATCTGGAGAAGAAGAGATGCAACTCACGCGAAACTATATCCCTGGAGAAGCGTGTTGCTATAGCACTCTATACTCTCGGCTCATCAGCGGAATATCGAACTATTGGAAGTACTTTCGGCGTAGCAAAATGCACAGTTTGCAAAATTTTGCTGGATTTTACAATGGAGGTGTGGAAAGTACTTTTCCCACTTTACCTAAATAATTTGCCATTCACGTCTGAAAAAGTCGATGAATGTGTTAATGGGTTTGCTCGAATAGGCTTCCCCCAGTGTCTGGGTGCTGTTGGTATGTTTATATTAGTAATGTTAAAAGTATTCACTGCTCAATATAATTATTCCTTGCAGATGGTTGCCACATAGAGGTCCACCCTAAAAAAGAGGATGCAGTGGACTACTATAATTATAAAGGGTGGTATTCCACAGTTCTCTTAGCTCTGGTGGATGCAAGGTATCGTATGCACATATACACAATATACATACATGAAGGTTGCAGTATAAACCCACATTATATTTGTCTTTTTACAGATACAAATTTTTATATATAAATGTCGGCAGCCCAGGTAGATGCAACGATTCACAGATATTTGAAAAATCGGCACTGAAGCGTGAACTCCAAAATTCCTCTATTCTGCGGGAGAAAACTGAAGTGCTGGATGGGGTCAATGTGGGCGTGTTCATAATTGGCGACTCAGCCTTCCGTTTGTCGCCCACCTTGATGAAGCCTTACCCATTCAGCTTGGATAATAGTGTGGAACGCCGCGCATTCAACTACAATTTATCAAAAGCCCGCAGAGTAGTGGAAAATGCCTTCGGTCACATTAAAGCCAGGTATCGTACGAATAATTTGCGTTTAACTTTCCTTTATTAAGATTTCAAAAAATCATAGATTCCGCCGCATTGGCAAAGGCGTGGACAACAAAATTGGAAACGCCAATGCTGTCATAAAGGCGTGCTGTGTGCTCCACAACTTCCTTGTGGATGAGGGCGATGGTGTAGTGGCTCGGTGGTCAAGAGCACAGCGGAGAATTGAGAGGGGGATGCAATACCCAAGCACCACAACGGACTTGTCTCGTGATAGAGCACAAGCAGAAATAGTTCGAAGCGCACTCTGCTCCTATTTAAGTAAAAAAAAGCATGGTTTATTTTTATTATTGTTTTTATTTTTGAGACTTGATGAAGTCACTAATGCAGGCAGACATATTTTTGCAGTCAGCCATCATTTGTGTCATAATTTCAATTTTTTTTTCTTCCAACTCCAACAATCTCATTCCAATCTTTTGCTGAGCCTCCATTCCTTTTTTCAATTCCTTGTCTGCATCATCGCAATACTTTAACACCCTGTCGAATTTATTTGCAGGTGATGATCGCGGCGATGACGGACGTAGCAGTGGAGAGGACGGCATTGATGACCCTGGTAGCGGGCATGACGATGGACGAATTAGTGGAGATGACGATGGACGAAACAGTGGATATGACGATGGACGAAACAGTGGAGATGACGATGGACGAAACAGCGGAGGTGACGATGGACGAAACAGTGGAGATGACGATGGACGAAACAGCGGAGATGACGATGAACATGACAATGTCGACGGGAGCGGACGTGGCAACGGCGTTGGTGACTGACGTGGCAACGGTGATGGCGACGAATGGATGAGTGGTGGCGAATCTGTGTCAAAAAGTAAAATCAATAAAATAATGAATTAATGTATTATAATAAAGGTAGATTTTGTCCAAATGTTTTATGGCACTCACCTCTCTCAACCAGCGACTCCTCCACAACGACATTATGGACGGCAAAACTGCCGATTATTTGGTGCACTCGAGAAAAGTGCACCCAGTCTGCTGGCGAACCACCCGATACTCCAACAAGGTTTTTAGTTTTCCTACAGTGAAAACATTATTATTTATGATGAGTACATGCATATCGTATTATAATAAAAAACAATTACCGGTATTTGGTCGTCATATTTTTTATTTTCATCCCGACCTCCTCCGGACCAACCATATAACCGTGTTGGGCCATAACCGCCGCCATCTCCCTATAAATATGTACATTTTTTCGGAGTCCGCGGAGGCCGTCAATATTCTCTTGCCAGAGGTCCAGCAGCATATCTTCCGCCCCCATCGACCACAAGGTTCGTTTTGTTGATTTCTGCATCTGCAATAGTTAAATTTTTGTAAGTTATTAGATATTATAGTTATTTACATAAACGTATTACTTACGACATAAAACGTTTGCATTTGTTTTGACATTTGGCAGTATAGTTTGGTGGCACTTTCTCTTTATCTCTTTCTAACTTATTGGCACTAGAAAAGGAGAAAAATAGTGTGCCTGCAATTCCGAACTTCGAAACAGGCTTGCAAACTAAAACCTGAGGCTTAAAACCAAAAGCATTTTGGTTTAGCGCTGAAATCGCAACAACAATTTCAAGGGAATTAAAACAGTTTACGAATGGTTTTGGGACTTTAAACAGTTTATTCCAAATTCCTGGAAAAACCATTTTATGTAAACAGGCTATAAGCAACATCGTGGAATCCTGGCTTCAGCAAAAATTTTGGTAAGTAGGAAATTAACATCCTCATCCTTCCTCCTCCCCCTTCATCGCTATAGGTGTACGGTAGCATCCACTTCTGCCTACAGCATCCTCCCTCTTCCTCCTCCATCGCTCGGATAGGTGCTCGGTAGCATCCACGCCTACCTACAACATTCTTCCTCCTCCTCCTTCATCGCTATAGGTGTACGTTAACATCCACGCCTGCCTACAGCATCCTCCTATCCCCAATTGCTTTCTCGCTGCTACACGCAACACACCGAAATATTCATCGTCAGCCACCGGCGCACAGCAGCGCATTAACGAAGCGTTCACCGACGCAACAGCAGCGCACACCGAAGCGTTCACCAACGCAATCACCGGCGCACAACAACGCATTCACCAGGCGTACACTAACACAACAACCAACGCAGATCAGCAACCAGCGTTCACCGGCGCACAACAGAGCCACCAATTTGCATTTATTTTGTTCCACCAAAGTACAAATTTTTCTGTGGACGGACCACTGGTCGAACTCGCTGTGTCAGACCCTGGCAAGATCAACGTTACAATCTGATGCGCTACCCCACGCTAGTATTCCCTATCTTAGTTTATACTCAACCACTGAGAAGTAAATCTGCTTTTGGATATAAAAATTAGCGTAATATTTAATGTAATTCAAGGCACACAGTGCTTTTTTCATGTCTCCTCTAAGTTTTTTAATATGAGGGATTCAATTACAACGGAACTATTTTATGTGTTTTGAAGAATAGACATGTTTTC
The DNA here is from genome assembly GCA_943737955.2 of Myopa tessellatipennis. Taxonomy (NCBI): domain Eukaryota; kingdom Metazoa; phylum Arthropoda; class Insecta; order Diptera; family Conopidae; genus Myopa; species Myopa tessellatipennis. The sequence goes on from OX031315.1 coordinate 22,972,722, forward strand.
TGTGCGCTCCAATAACAGTGATAGGTTACGTGGATTTCTGTTTCCTCAGTCTACTAAAATTCTAATATAATTTTTCTAATATAAATTTCTCTCGTGGGTATCTCACCACTGAGGTCGTTTCTTAATTTGGTTAACTGGTGTTTAGTTAATATAATCTTTAAAGAACTATTTTTAATGAATTGTTATTGTATTGAATTCGTTGCAAATCAATGAATTAATTTGCACGTTTCCAAACGCTGTGAAATGTGAATATATTTATTACATTATATGCGTGATGTAAATACATACACCACCCATATTTTTCCGGCTTCAGCGTTTTTCACTTGCAATGGGATTTAAACTCGCAACCTGACTGGCAAGATCGTATAGCTATTTCGGAACATGCCAAAGCTCCTCATCAGCGATCCTTTTGTCGGTGTTTATTTTTTTACAACATTCGCTATATAAGCTTCGTTGTTTTGCAATTAATAACATAATACGAATTACAAACTAGAAGAGACTTAGAGCAAATAATTGTACACACCACAAGTTGTTTTTGTCAAATCCATTGCATTTTGTGTTTTACATGCTGTCTCTATGCAGGCCGGTTTCGGAATCAAGCATGAGATAGGAGCATTTTTTGTGTATGAGTGCGCCCCGCTCTTTTTTTGAATTGTTATTGTATTGAATTCGTTGCAAATCAATTAATTAATTTGCACGTTTCCAAACGCTGTGAAATGTGAATATATTTATTACATTATATGCGTGATGTAAATACATACACCACCCATATTTTTCCGGCTTCAGCGTTTTTCATACACAAAAAAATGCTCCTATCTCATGCTTGATTCCGAAACCGGCCTGCATAGAGAGAGCATGTAAAACACAAAATGCAATGGATTTGACAAAAACAACTTGTGGTGTGTACAATTATTTGCTCTAAGTCACTTCTAGTTTGTAATTCGTCTTAAGTTATTAATTGCAAAAAACGAAGCTTATATAGCGAATGTTGTACAAAAATAAACACCGACAAAAGGATCGCTGATGAGGAACGTTGGCATGTTCCGAAATAGCTATACGATCTTGCCAGTCAGGTTGCGAGTTCAAATCCCATTGCAAGTGAAAAACGCTGAAGCCGGAAAAATATGGGTGGTGTATGTATTTACATCACGCATATAATGTAATCTTACACCGTCATCGAGCATCAACGACTCTTCCTCAATGCCACAGGGGTTGAATGAGCATGTTAAGCAGCAATGCAATACGTTGTAAGAAGTTATTAAAAAGGAAATCAACAAACTACGTGAGGATGTGTATGACAAACTAAAGTTAGCTGCCTGCGTGAGGAGTTTAAAAATAATTTTCTAAAGTGAGAAGGCTGGTTGGAAGACAAAACTGGAGAAGACTGCTGAGTCAATCGCAGCTATCACTGCCGTGTAGAAGCTTTAGAAGCAGCATATTCTGCTTCCACTGGTCTACATCTTGGAAGAGTCTTGATGAAGTTCTGGATCGGATCGATTTTTTAGAACGTAGAGAAATCTTGAAAGATGTTGTGCTCTGGTGTTCCCGTGCTAGATGGAGAGGATCTCAATAGCATTTACGATAAATTGTGCGCAGGTATTGGATGTAATAAGTTCCAGTTGGATCAAGTTATTCGTGCCGGTGGTAGGATAAAATACGTTCAAGGTGCTACTCGTCCACCAGCAAACCGGTTTTTGAAAGCAGCAGCATTTTCGAAAGGCAAAAAATCGTGCTTTCCTTCTTACTGATATCGGTCTATCTTCTAATTTTTTATGCTATATTAACGAAAGTCTCACCAAAAGAAACCGCGAGCTTCTCTTAAGAGCGACAAATCTAAAAAAGAGAAAAGAAATTTTTGCACCCTTTACCCGACGTGGCCGAGATTTTGTGAAATTGACTGAGAAATAGCTTACCGATTAAAAGTACAGATATGCTAAATATTGTTATATTGGAGAACTGTGTAGTGGTTGAAGAACACAAAGAGAACACAACTATCAACATCAGCATTTAAACCTTTCATTACTTTTATCAGTTTTAAATTTTCTAAATTTTATTTACTTTTAGTAACTATTTAGTCTTACTTAAATAGGTTAATGCACTTAGTTTCCATAATTTTAGTCTCTAATCTTAATTTTTTTTTTCTCTTAACTCTCCTTTTCTATATCTCAGCAAATTTGTTATTTATTTTTTCTGCTCTTATACTTTTCAGTGTTTTCAGTGCTTTATGTCTTTCCTTTCTGTTTCCTATATATGTTTTATTTCAAGCTCTGACAATTTTTTTCCCTTTGTTGATCTTAACTCAATGCTCTTTTCGGTGATGACAGTGGCTTCCATGGCTTTGGAGACGGCTACAGTTTAATGCCTATGTTACGAATCCTGCGCAACTTAAAGTCTAAAATTCATATAATACATATAAACGCGCAGAGTCTGGCCTCTAAGAATGATGAGTTCAGGCAGGTATTCATGACCTCTGGCATTGATGTTATCTGTGTATCGGAAATTTGGATTGTGCCAGAAATTCTTAATAACTTTTATAGGCTAAATGGGTATAAGATTTTTCGGTCTGACCATCTTGGACGTGTAGGGGGAGGGGTTGCTATCTATGTTAAGAGCGGCATTAGCTGTAGATTTATTGCTAAATCGGATACTGAGTGTCAGCTCGAATATGTTTTCCTTGAAATACTACAAGTAAATCGTAAAGTTATGCTATGTACGGTTTACAGACCAAACAAACAATTAATTTTCAGCCCTTTTTAACTGCTCTTGAAGGTCTGTCTTGCAACAAGTGTAGTGCGCCAAGGTTGGCGACACCTGGTAAGCATTAATTGTTGACCGTGCGAACTTGCTTACCTACAGCAATCGCGAAAACTAGGGCACGTGTTTTTGTTGTCGATCTGGTTGCAATACGTCGACGCGTGCTGTGACCCAAGCAAGCAGCGACTCGACATACTTGCAGGGATCATATTCACTATGACTAGGTCAGCAATGATTGCAAATTAGCACTGTAAGCGATTTGTATTTGTTACCATGTAAGAGATAATGTATAAATAGGCGAATAATTGTAAATAAAGATTGATATCAGTTCTGAATCAAACTCAGACACCTCGATATTCTTTCCTTTCGGCTCCGACATAGAGCTTAGAACTCATCAGCTCCTTTAAGCGCTCAGTTAAAAGTCGTGCGACCAAAAGGATGGCGCATGTAAATATTCGGCTGAAGAGCTCAGTAAGTACTTACGCTTTTTTTAAGAGACGACAAATCTAAATTATTATAACCACGTAAAACTCTTCAAACACAATTCCCACGCAACAGAACAAACCAACATTACATGGCGATCTTGCCAACTCCAACGATATTCTGGACGCTGAACCATCCGAGCAGAACATTGATGAAATATTCAAGAGATATCAACAGTACCTAGAAACGGAAGAGTACGAGCCGGGACCAATTGACGCAACTAGCCCAAAATTCAGAGCAACACCACTATCAGCAGGGCCCAAACCAATAAGCCTAGATGTCTACAGAAAGAGACAAGAGAAAATAAAAAAAGATAGAGCAGATTTCAGATAGAAAATAGCTCAGAAACCGAAGTTAAAAAAAAGGGGAGGCAGAAAAAGAAGATTTCAAAGAGAATGTGCAGACCTTCAAAGGGTAATCAACATAAGCGAAGCCTAATACAGCAACTCCAAAAACTAAAACAAAGTGGCTGGAAAGATGGGGTCAACATCGACAAAGGAGGAAATAATAAATAATAATAACGCTGCAGCTACAGCCGCATCAGTGACTGCAGGAAACATCGATAGCTTAGGATTAATAATATATTTTAATTGCATGTGTTTGATAGTAATATTATTATTTAAGTTAAACAGTTATTATAAGAAATATATAAGAGAACAAGCACTGAAGCACATAAGCAATGTTTAAAATAACAATAAATAATATAAATAAATAAATTCTGAGAGATAAAGATTTTAACTGCATATACAAAAAAAAATGTTGAAGTATTGTTTTATATGTGAGGCTAAAGTAAAAGCCCAAAAAATTGACCAACACATATGCGCTACACATGTAGAAATTTTAATTTCTCAAGAGGAGAAATTTCAAGATCCTCTTTTCAAGACAGAGGAGGTTATGCGTAAATTTAATACTTATTCTACAAAATTTTAACATAATACAAACATATATGAATTTTCTCGGCTAACTACATAAAAACTTTAAAAAAAATCCAGCTAGAAACTATAGTGAGAAATACATAGTATTAACAGCTGAAAAACAAATTCAAAACGCGTGGTTAGAAATAAGTAAGGAGGCATCGATATCAGACTTGCCGTCATTAAAAGAAAAATATGAACGAATAACTAAGGACATTCCTGAATATTTATAACTTAAGGAAACCGATGCCAAAACCGATTCTGAGACGATAGAGTCTCTTTTAGCAGATTTAAATGAACTGCAGATAAACGAGCAAGGTACAGAACACAGAGAAATTATAACCAAACTAAATGATCAGATAGGACTAACAGCATTTAAAAATGGTTTAAGAGAAACACTTAAATCTGCACTTGCGGCGGCAAGGCCACAAAAACTTGCTGAAGCAATTCAGCTGGCCACAGAAATGGAAGTCTAAGATCACACAACATCCCAAAATAGAGTATTACATTACAATAGAACACAAAGAGGTAGGGGAAATTTTAACTTACATCGCAATAGCTATAACAACGACTAAAATAATAGGAATTATAATAGTCACAATAATAATTATGGTAATAATAGAGGTAGATATAGTAATAACAATAATAGGAATAACCAGGGAAACAGCTATATCCCCGGGCAACCAACCCCGGGGACACAAAGAAACAATTTCAGAAGAAATTAAATATACGATTAAATCCTAATACCTCATCTACTAATTACATTAAATTAAAGTATAATGGTTGACCAATTAGTTTCTTAATAGATACAGGAGCAGATATATCAATAATAAAAGATAGCAGGATAAGTTCGAATAATTTAAGATTTAGCAGTAAGTATGAAATAAATGGGATAAATAATAACACGGTACCGAGTAGAGGAATAACACGATTAAAATTGTCATTGGAAGATAGAATAATAGAACATAACTTTACTATAATAAATGATTCAAATAATTTAAGTACAGATGGAATAAAAGGTAGAGATTTCCTATTAAAATATAATTGCAAGATAGACTTCGAAACATGTGCATTGGCAATTCAAGTACAGGACGAAGAATTAGTTTTACACATGAATATGGATAGCAAAAGCATTAGTAAAATCATAATACCACCAAGATTAGAGATAATTCATGCAGTTGATTTGGATTTAGAAGAAGATAGTATAATATAATTTGTGGAAGAGAAATACAGAAAGGAGTTTTCATAGCAAACACAATAGTACCAATCAAGAATAAAACACATTAAATTATTAAATACAGGGATACACTAGTAGAAATTAGAAAAACCAAGATAGGTTCTACCACTAAAAAATTACACAGTTAGACCGTATGAGATTTCAAACAGACAATATGACAGATTTCGGACAATTAATAAACTTCTAAACATACCAAACTTAGATAAGAAAGCGGCAAATTTAATATTAGACATTTGTAGAGACTACCAAGACATTTTTCACATAGACGGGGAGCCTTTAACAGTTAATAATTTTTATGAACATCATATCTCAACAGTAGACAAATCTCCAGAGTATATAAAAACTTATAGAACCCCGAATATACAGCCTCAAGAAATGGACCGACAGATTTCAAACTTGTTAGAAACTGATGTCATTGAACCTTCAGTAAGTCCATACAACTCACCAATCCTAATTGTACCGAAAAAAACAGTAACGGAGAACAAAAATGAAGGCTAGTAGTCGATTTCAGGCAGTTAAATAAGAAAGTAGTAGATGACAAGTTTCCACTAACTAGGCTGGAAGACGTTTTGGACAAGCTTGGAAAAGCAAAATTTTTCTCGACATTAGATATGACGAGTTCCTTCCATCGAATTCCATTAAACTCTAAATCAAGACCATTGACAGCTTTCTCTACAGACAAAGGTCACTTTCAATTTAAACGATTACCATTTGGACTAAAAATTTCGACCAACAGTTTTCAGAGAATGCTAACTCTGGCGCTAAGTGGTTGTTGTATGTCGCGATCGCAATTTCCAGCAACCAGAGCGTTTGCATTGGTATGGATCGTGGAAGCTCGCGCTCGGTAGCGAGTTTCCAAACCATAAAAATCATAGCTCTTTGCAGTGACCATAAAACGCTTGTTTGGAGGAAATAGTAAAAAAGATCCAAAACCAAGCGCGGAAGAATTAAATTGGGAACGATTTAATTCTGCCGATATTATTCGCAATACAAAAAAATGCGAAATACTAAAATCACAGAATAAGGGAAATTGCGACACGCGCCAACAGCGACCCACTTTGGTTCGGTCGACGGGTGCGTCGACTAAGCCAAAGTGAAAACAAGAAACAGATCCCGAACGAGAGTCTGAAAATTATATCCAAACGACGAGGTCGTCGTCTCGTCTCGCGATTGAGTTAAGTAATTAAATAAAATGTGTCGATAAAATAATAGTGTTAAGAATACAACTAACGTCTTGCCGTGTTTAAAGAAAGAAATTAAAAATAAAAAGGAAGATTAAAACAAACCAAAAATAAGGAGTTTCACTCGTTGTCCAGAGGACGACGGAATAAGAAGAAGACCACCCTTAGCATAATACAACAAATTGGCGCAGCCGGTATTTTCGAGCCGAGGATCGCTCGATAAGGAATAAAGTGAGTAAAAATAAAATATAATATAATATAATAAGGAATTGAAGCAGTTAGGAAGTTATATGTGACAGTGAAAAACAGTCACTTTGGAAGAAAGTGAAACAATAAGTAGAAATGAAGTTGCGAGGATAGTTTGAAAAGTGAAATAATAATTTTAGGAATAAATTAAAAAGTGAAATATAGCAGTGACAAATAAATTAAAAGTAAAAGTAGTAGCTTAACATAAATTAAAGAAGTGAAATAAGGAAAGTAGCTTAGAAACAGAAGGAGAAGGTGAAAAGGATATTAAGGATGTATATAAGGAGATAAGGATATATATATATATAGTAAGGATATATAGAATTACAATAATTTAAATTACAATATAGTTAAAATATATTAAACTAAGATTTTTATGCACTATAATAATTTTACTAATCATTCTTAAGCCAATGGCAATAATCTGCCGGCGTTATAACTCTATAAAAAATAAAAAAAAAAGTCTTAGCTGAGGCCGATGGCATACTCTGCCGGCCAAGCCAAAGATTTTATAAATAAAGAGTGAATAAATAAACTAATTAAGTTGTTAATTTATTTAACAACCTTTACATTCATTTTCAGCGTTGGCAGTCGGTTCAAGTTCCGAATGCCAACAAATCAGCATACATCCTGGTGAAAGGTACTGGTTCATGTGCTAGTTATCTTTCGTTAATGCCAGTAATCAACAGCAACGACATAACGTCGCCAACATTAACTAATGACGAATTTTTGCGATTTTTTTTTTAATTTACGATATTGGGTACTGTAATTAAAAAATTGTGCGAAAATCAGAGTGATTTTACTAACTTAAATAAATTCTTTTTAACGTGGTAAAATTCAAATGAGGAACACAAATGGTTAAAAGCAGGAAACCAATCCATACTAAAATACAACGCAGATGGGATAGTTTTAAGTTTTAAGTATCGTTGTATCGTTTACGGGTGTGTCTTAGACGTGTGACTTCAAATACACTGTTGAATAAATTTTAACATTCAATGTAGTTGATTTCAAAGTCGCACATTTTAAGTTGATTAATTGATAATTCATTTTATCATTTTATTCGAGTTCAAGTCGCAAAATTTTTTTTTACTAAATAATACGTCATAATAAGGGTAATACCTCACGTTCATTCTGTGAGGTCTTAGATTACCTTAGCGCAGTCACGAAAATTTTGACGCTTCGTCTCTGCTTGAAACAAAGCAGAATAGCGCAGTCACAAAAACTTTGACGCTTTGGCTCTGCTTGAAACAAAGCATCAGCGGACGTCAGCGTACAGACTAATGAACAGATGTACAGCGAATGTTTACAGCACGCTCGGTAAACGAAGCGAACATGAAATCTAAGCAGGTTAAGGAAGTTGAAACTTCATATTAAGAATTTTAATGGTTTCTCATTCCAAAGTACTACGAGTAGTATTAAGAATTAAACGTTTAATGAAACGATTAAACGATAATTGGTGGCGCTAAGTAATCGCTTTAATAAAAATTTAAGTACGGAAAATTGGGAAAAATTTACAGATACAAGACATATGTACATATTAATAAAATAAAAACCATTAAACTATATGTCGTTCGTTTAATTAATGGCCGAGTCATTACAGGAGCAAGGTTACTTACAATTAGATAGGACTCATAAAGGACTGAAACGCCAGTTGGGGGAGTTTATATCTAAATATTGGGCAATTTTAAAAGGGACTGTAGGCAACAAAGAGAACTTAGAGTTGACAAAGTCTAGAGCAGGGGAGGTAGGAGACCTTACAAGTGTAGAAAGAGCAGACGCAGTAGTAGAGGAATTGCTTACATTCCTAAACCAGATAATATAGAATAAGACAGAAGATTCCAAGACATGGGAATCAGAATTTAATGCACTGAAGAATAGGTATGATAATTACTTAGTAGATAAAGTATTTCAGGAGGATATACTAAGGAACGTAGAGGGCGAGAACATAAAACTAAGGGAACTATTAGAGAAAAGGGAATAACTGAGGAAACGTTGAATAGAACGCTAGAACAGGGATTTTCACAGAAATCTAGAGAAGACTGTAGTTCTTTAGAAGAAGCGCACAAAAGAATCCAATAATTGAAAGAGGAAAACAGACGGCTACAACATGAAATAGAATTAGCTAACGATCAGACGCTTTATCATAAGGAAGCTACTCCGTCCGCAGTTATTGCGGAAGATTACAACGGAAGGTCATTTAAACAAATTAAGACGACAGATAACATACATAAAATGGGTATAGATGAGATAGCCAAGATTACGAATAGGCTGGTACCGCTCTTTTCGGGCACACAGTCACCAGACTTACGCGGCGAAGTCTACAGATTTATACAAGGGTGCGAATTAGCCACAAGGGAAGTAGGTACAAACAATAGTCAGGACTACATAGATTGCATTAAGCAGAGGTTGCATGGGGATGCCTATGACTTGGTGAGGTCAGAACGCTTCAATAGCCTCGAGGAATTCTACCTCACAATAAAAAGGGCGTATTTACCTAAAATCACCTTAGATACAGTCATACAGAGTATCCAAAATTGTAGCCAACTGCTTAATGAAGATATAAGACAGTTTGCAAGACGCCTAAACGCGCTAAGAACACAGGCTATAGAGATAATTCGAACGGATTACAACGGAGATGGAGATAGGGCACTATTAAGTATGCTGGAAGGGGTCGTAGAAAAATCATTTAAAACAGGGTTAAAGGACGCAGCATTATTGCCAGATTATTGCAGCATTATATACGCCATATTGCCAGAAGTGTTCAAAATATGGACACGAGGCAAACTGGAGGTGCGACCAAAAAGGAAGCCAGAAGAATGTGGCAAGGCACACATATCAAGGGCCCAATTATCAAACTCAAGGAAGCCAGCAATGGAATCCACCACAGCAAAATTGGCTTCCGAATCAATCACAACCAAACTGGCAACCTAATCAATCCCAACAAAATGTGAATCAAAACCAATTTCAACAGAACGGGAACCAAAGAAGGGCAATAAACATTAATCCGAATACAGGCAACGGTTTGCAAAGGAATCAGACTCCTATGAACCCGCTAAACAGAGAGAGCCAAACGATATGTCATTGGTGCAATAGACCAGGTCATATGATAAAAAATTGCGAGGCAAAAAGAAATTGGGAAACGTTGCAAAGTAATCGTCCGGGAAACTATCAAGGGCCCAGAACAGGCCAATAATCTGGGAACCCAAAAATATTAGTAACTTAAGGCCAAATGAAGGAGTAGCAGTAATTCATACATCCGAACCGGTTGTGGATACGTTACCAACTTTAAAAAATAAAGTGGTAACCGTAAGCCCGACATCGGAAGTGATAGTTGAAACGTTACCAACTTCAAGAGACTTAGAAATTAATAGCAAGTTGAAGAATGCCGGTAAAAATAATAAAACCAATGTAACGGAGAGAAATCATACGTTTGGAGAAACCGTTGATTTAGAGATACCAATTAAGTTGAGAGAGAAAACCCAAGATTTAAATCCAAAAATACCGTGCTCAATGAATAAGTTAGAAAATAATAATAGAAATACAGAAACAGGAGTATCCAACTGCAACTGCTATAAATGGAAAACTCATTTCACTGGTAGATACAGGAGCAGATACAAGCCTGATAAAGAAAAGTGCAATAAGAGATAACACGATAATAAATAAGTCAAATAGGAAAGACTTAAGCGGAGCATTTGGAGGTTGTGTGACCACAGAAGGATCGACTACTATATTCCACAAGGAGGTACAGTCCTTACGTTTAACGCTACACGTTGTGTCACTTAAACAAGGAGTACCGGCAGACGGCATACTAGGAAGGGATAATTTGTGGAACAAATCCAATATAAATACAATGGAGAAGATTTTAACACTCTTCAATGAAAGGAAAGAGGTTATTTTGGAATTACCCATAAAAACGATCGAGCATATAGAAGAGAAAAATAAACAATATTACATACCAGTAAATGCAAGAACAATTACGATAGTACCCTTGAAACTACGTACAAAATTAAATAATGTTGTCATTCATAAAGAAGAAATAGATCCAGGAATCTATATAGCGGACACATTAGTAAATGTGAAAAATAATACGGTTTATGCTCCGGTATTAAATACAACAGAGTATGATTACGAGATAAGCAGCGAATTTAAACCAAAATTCACAAATTCTGACGAGTACACAATACAAAGTACTACGTCAATTAATAGTATAGGCAGAATAGATGCCAAAAGGAGAATAAATGAATTGCTCAATGAAATTGAGTTAGATGAAAATTTAAATATAGAGGAAAAGCATTCCATAGAAGAAGTGGTAAAATCATTTCATGACGTCTTCCTACTAGGAGACGAACTTTCGTTTACAAGCGTATTAAAACACGAAATTCCAACAGGCGCAGATCAGCCGCCCATAAACAGAAAACAATACAGATTACCTCAAATACATAGGGAGGAAATAAATAAACAGGTGAACAAACTTTTAGATGATGGCATAATCACCATAGAACTCGCCGTTACTTCTAGTGCCTAAGAAAAGTGGCAAAGACGGGGAGAAAAAATGGAGACTCGTAATAGATTACAGAAAACTAAATGAAGCGACGATCAAACAAGTTTTTCCGATTCCGCGCATTGACGAAATTTTAGAGCAATTAGGCCATAGCAGATATTTTACAACGCTAGATTTGGCAAGTGGATATCACCAAGTTTTAGTCGATGAAAGGGACAAGGATAAAACGGCATTTAGTACGGGACTTGGGCATTTCGAATTCAATCGAATGCCATTTGGGCTGACAGGTGCCCCAGCGACATTCCAAAAGATAATGAATCATATCCTAACAGGTCTACAAGGGATAGACTGTTTTGTTTATTTAGATGACATTGTTATCTATGGTAGAAATCTCAAATTTCACGAACACGAAGAGAGGTTATGCTCAGTACTACAGAAGTTACGTATACATAATTTAAAACTAAATACAGAGAAATGCAAATTTTTGAGAAAAGAAATAGTTTATTTAGGACACAAATGCTCGGAAAATGGTGCTTTACCAGACCCCTACAAGGTAGAATGTGTAAAGAACATCGGAGTACCGAGAAACAGAAAAGAAGTACAAGCATTTCTTGGACTAATAAATTATTATAGGAAATTTATTGAAAACACAGCTAAGATAGCGCTACCGATTAACAAATTATTACGTAAGGATGCAAAATTTATCTGGACAGAAAACTGCCAGCAAGCATTCGAACAACTAAAAGAAGCAGTCACGTCACCACAAGTTTTGGCATATCCCGATTTTACAAAAGAATTTCTTTTAACTACGGACGCAAGTAATGAAGCGTTAGGCGCGGTTCTTTCTCAAGGAGAAGTAGGCGGAGATAGACCAATAGCTTTCGCTAGCCGAGCGCTGAGCGACACTGAAAAGAGATATTCAACAATAGAAAAGGAATTCTTAGCGATAGTTTGGGCAACAAAGAACTTTAGAGCATATCTCCTAGGCAGACATTTCAAAATCTTTACTGACCACCAGCCATTAAAGGGAATAGCCAATTTAAAGGACCAGACTTCAAGACTGGCCAGATTTAAGCATAAATTATCGGAATACGACTTTGAAATTCTATATAAGCCAGGAAAGAAAAACTTAAATGCAGACGCACTAAGTAGAATTCCTCAGGAAAAACACAAAACAATAGCAGCCGTACAAACACGGTCGAAAGCAAAAACAGCACAGCAAGAGCAACAACAAGGACCAATCGTCGAAATTGATAAAGATGATGGGGAACCGGGAAACGGAACAAATAACACAGCGACATCGCTATCCGACCCGAAACAAATAGAAACAGTAATCAAAGACTTTCACAATTCACCACTGGGAGGACATCAGGGTGCAGTGAAAACATATTTGAGAATACGGAAACAATTTAGATGGCCCGGAATGCAAAAGCAAGTAAAGGAATTCATAAAAAACTGTCCGAAATGCCAAGCTAACAAAAGCTCGAAATTAACAAAAATACCCATGGTGCTAACAGATACACCAACGCGGCCTTTCGACAAAGTTTACATGGACATAGTCGGTATTCTACCAGAAACTGTGTCCGGAAATAAGTACATTCTGACTTTTCAGGATGATTTCACGAAATTTATGGCATGTACAGCGATCCCAGATGCGGAAGCAAGTACTGTCGCCAGGGCTTTTTATGACGAAGTAATCACGCGTTACGGAATTCCGCGGATTTTAATTACAGATAACGGAACTAATTTCATTTCGAAATTGTTCTCAGATACTTGTAAATTGTTAGGAATTAAGAAATTACATATAACATCATATCATCCGCAAGCTAATGGCTCATTAGAGAGAAGCCACAGACCCCTAGCGGAATATTTGCGTAGTTTTGCTAAAGAAGATGGGTCGAATTGGGATCAATGGTTAACTGCAGCAATGCACGTTCACAACCACACACCCCACATTACGACCAAGCAAACTCCGTTTCGTACCTTATTCGGATTCGACATAGAAATGCCGACTAATTTAAAAAGGAAGTGTAGTCCGGTTTATAATGCGGAAGATTGTAATGGGCATCACATATTTTTTTTCAGTTCATAATATTAATCATTTATTTAATCATAATTTCCTCTAAATTTTGGGTGGGAGTAACTTGCTTCTACTATAGTACAAACATTTTAAAAAACGTAAACGGCCAAGAAAACAAGAGAGAAAAAAAAAAAAAAAAAAAGATCATGGTATCGTGTGCAAAAACTACGGTGCTATTCCAGTAGACAGGTGATGGAAAAACACACCAAAAGAAAGGAGATCGGGCGCTTGGGATTTAGTCGTTCGGTGCAGGAGGTTGTCCGCATCTTATAATAAGTGAACACTAAAAAAAATAAAAAGACACAATCGTATTAATTACAAATAAGCTCTAAGGCAACAAATCTAAGTGTTCATAATTTATAACAAAAAAATCACAAGAGATCAAGAAAAGAAAAACTGTTAATTATTCTTAACTAAACGATGTGTGAAGAACGACATTGCAAAAACTAAGCAACATAAAGAAAACCTACCTAGAAAACTGAATAATTTTTACATGTCTGGAAGGCGAAAACAAAAGAGTGAGGGATCTACAGTAAACCAGTATATAGAAATATATATATATACAAAAACAAAATGTATACAAAACATTATAACATCTACATAAACCAGTATATAGAAATATATATATATACAAAAATAAAATATATACAAACCATTATAACATCTACAGTGAACCAGAAAAAAATGAAATTAACTCAAAAACATTACAACATCTTCAGTGAAACAGAAAACAATAAAATTAATACAAGAATATTAGAACCACAGTGAACAATCAAACTAAAATTTTTATTAACCTTGAATATTAAAACAACTACCCTGAACAATTAAATCAAAATTATTATATTAATTTTACAACAACTACAGACTGGCCATCAGCATCAACAATCACACCCACTCTACTCATCAGCATCCTGGCGCATAAGTATACGTATATTTAAGTATAACTTAAGTTATCAATATGTACATATAGTTAATCATATAATTTAGTTAAACAAGAGATAATTATTGTTCACCAGAAAGTCAGTAAAGACGAATTATTTGTGAAAATTTAAGAATTGGAGGAAAAAGAAAGAAAAGAAAACATCAACTTCGATTAAATTTGAAAAATGAAAAGAAAAATACAATAATGTAATTATACAATAGTTATGATTCGTTATTATTACCGCTTAGTTAATTTTTTTTGTATAAAAATGTAAACAGATGAAAAAAGGTACATGAATTATAAAATGGACCACATTATAGAATAAAATATCAATATTGAATTGTAGCAGCATGGCTAAGTAATTTTTTAATTTGCTGGTTCTAGGGTGACGGCATGATTTCTCTGCAGGAAAGTTAAAGGGGCTTGTATGAATGGTAAGGGAGCTATATTAGAATACAAGCCAAGGTTGGGAATGGGCTAGAGTGACGACTCCATCAGTCACCAAGCCGCCGAACTATGATTGGAGAGCCTTTAACGCCTCTTTTTCTTTAACAACCCTCTTTTAAACTATTCTTTTTCTAGCTACTGGCCTGAATTTTTTTTTCTTAAATGGCACTGCATGACATTGTTTTTATTCTGTGAATACCGCAGGCATCGAAGTAGTCGAACAAAAAAACGGAGAGAGCAGGAATCCACCCTGCCACTGAAGTCTAGCCGCGAACTCAAGGTCATGCACCCGCTCTCTTCCAGAATGCCTCACCACCACTAAGTGGATGTGTATAATCATTACAGATAAATGGCGCCCAACGTGGGGCCGCGTTAGCACTTAACTAAATCCGTAATTCCTTTTGATAGTTCCTTTTGAAAATCTATTTAATTATTATTAAATGATTTTGTTTATTACCTACTCGACTGATCGGAATAAAATGACTACTAAATTCAGACTTCCATTGATTGGTATTGGTGAACATAGGTGCACCGTGTGTCTGTAGGATTTAAAGCTGGATGGCAAGGTTGCCGCACGCGTTGTTGAACATTTATTTCATTTAAATTGCCTTTGTCGTAGTCTGGAACACAACACTAGTTGTCCTAACTGCTGGAGTCTATGTTCTTTAGAAAAATTGCCGTTAAAAAAAAAAAAAAAAAAGAAGAAAAGTCCGAGGAATTTGTAGTGGCTATAGAAAGAGATCAAAGAGACAAGTTGATATTGACTTCTTCTGCTACTAATTAAGTACCTATTACATTTGAAGGATAGTATACCTGTGTAGGTATGCGCAACATATCTATAGATTTTGTAAAAGGACATGGAATAACGAGAACTGAGCCTTTAAGGGCAGACACTCGTCCTACTGAATTAGAGCAGAAAGTAAGGAAAAAAAAAGGGAAATAAATAATTATTTTTTTTAAACCTTTTGTTGAAATAACACTTTTTCTTTTCGCGTTTCTAAGATTAAATCCACCATTACACTACAAACCAAATAAGTAGCTAGTAGAACTTATAATAGCATTGGAAAGTACAAAACTATATATATTAGAACCAATGGCGTTATCCTAGTAGTAACAAAGATGAAGAATTTTTTTTTAGTTTTCAATTGTGCTATCTTTCCCACCTCGATTGTATTTGTTTTCATTCTTATTTTCTATTCTATTTTAATTTTTGTTCTTCCTTTACTATTCTCTCCTTAAATACTATTTTTCTTTTCCACGCTATACGATCGTCTGATCGATTACTATCTACTATTCTTATCTATTTTTTATCTACACATCTCTATCATATGGTTCGAAGGCTGCCCTGTAGAGTGGTTATAGATGCTGTCACCTGGGAACAGTAACGAGTCATTGAAACGAATATATAATATACCTATATATTTGTTGCGGCAGTACCGTATTTGGAAACGGAGACACATATTTATTTTTTTTTCTTAAGAGTTATAATTGTATTGATCTAAATGTACTAATACATACAAACAATTATAACTGATATACTGAATTAAACTATTTTTCTTCCTCCCATACAAGAAATAGGAAGTCGTTACTTTTCGCACAATCTAAAATAATTCTTGTACTATGATATTGGTTACAAGGAGTCAATTGAACCGATTGTGTTTTTTTTTGTCTTGTATTAAACATTTTCCTTTTACATAACTAGTTAAAGTTTATCTCTTGCGTACTAGGGATTAAGCAACGTTATTTTTGCACTTTTTTTAATATAATTTTTTTTACCACAGATTTGGTTAGAAATGGAGATACAGACAGGTAATTTCTTTAAATTCAATTTATAGCCAGAAACCGAATTAAGACAAGTTTTGTTAAAAAAAAAAGAACCGAATTTTCTTTTCTTAAACATTTTTTTTATATATCAAAATTAATAAAATGGCGGTCCGTCACAGTGGAGAAAACTCAGAGCCCTCAGCCCTCAGCTGCAAGTTCAGACTTTTGCGGTATTTGTAATGAAGCAATCAATAGCCCTTTTGAATCGGTGGTTACGACATGCAACCATCAATTTCATAACTTTTGTTTATCAGATCGAATGTGAATTGACGCTCAATGTCCAAAATGCGGAGGGGATTTGAGCCCTAGAATCGAAGTGCCTGAAAGATCAGCGCACAACTCTAATCAGAATTTGTCACTTTTACACCCAAATCCAAAGACTGGCACCATACCAAAACCAAGATCGCAAACGCGAGCGCAAACACTTCGTGAAAAAGCGTCCCTAAAACAGAATCCCTTAGCCTATGCCTAATTCTCCTATTAATTATCAACCTATCGCGAATCCGAAAGTCCAACGCATACCAGTGGGTAAATCCTTAACCGGTGGTTTCCCGCAAAAACCTAATAAAAAAGGCAATCCAGGAAGGACCGAGGATACAAATATAGACATGACTTCTTTAATATCAACGCTAGCGGAAATGATTCAGGACAAGATAAAAACTGGTTTAGAAGAGGTAGAGAGAAAAGTAATTCAGAAATGTAGTCAACAACAGCCGTTAGAGCGAGGAGAACCAGAGTGGCCCACGGTAATGCCTTTTGAAGATATACTGCCACCAGACCAACAACGGCATCATCAATTTTCTTTTCCCAGAAATAATGACAACATTAGGTCTTCTAATACGTGCATATACCCAGGAAAAATTGGAAATTTAATACAAAGTTGGAATATATAGTTTGACGGGTCATTGGTAGGGTCAACCGTAGAGAAATTTCTGTACCAAATCACAGCCTTAACAAACGATTGCTTACAGGGAAATTTCCAACTGGTCAGTGATCATAGTTATTTATTGTTTACGGGACAGGCCAAAGATTGGTATTGGAGGTATAGGCGATGTGTAAATAGAATACAGTGGGATGACCTGTGCGCAGCATTGCGTTATCACTTTAAAGACCCTAGAAATGATACTGACTTGCGGGAATCAATTAGAGACAGGAAGCAACGAGAAGGGGAAACTTTTGAAGTTTTTTATAATGCGATTTTGAAGCTAACAGACCGACTCCATGTTCAGATACCGGAATACGAACTAGTGGAGATACTCCAGCGTAATCTAAGACAGGAGATTCGACAACAACTGTTTATGATTCCAATCCATAGTGTTTCCCATTTAAGATCGTTATGCCTTAGAGGAGAAGCGATCTCATCGAGTACCTCCCGAAACAGATTTCAGACGCGGCAGTACCAGTTTGCAAGACCATTGAATGGAATAGAAAATGAATGTGCCCAAGGGTATGAAAGTATTGAAGCAATAGACGGAAAAAATTTAGTGTGTTGGAATTGTAGGAAGCCAGGTCATCGTTACCATGATTATATAGAGAATCGGTCAGTATTTTGTTACGGTTGTGGCGCGCAAGATACGTACAAGCCATCTTGTAAGAAATGTACCCAGCCGGGAAACCAAAAGCGGAGCGAGAGCACAACCACCAGCTCCCGCTCTTAACTACTAAAAACGTAGACAATTCAGTACAAACCCATAATTTGAACGACGACGTCAAAATTAACATCATCAAATCATCTGAGCCAAAAATAATACCGAAGAAAAAATACTCGGAACCATACTATAAGAGATTAAGAAATTATAATGCTGTACGTAAAGCTATTTTTAACGAAACTCATGCAGCAATAGAGACAACTCAAATTCCGTTAAAAAGAAACCCAAATAGGTCAACCCTACGGTCGCGCAAATTCTGGAGATTCGTAAGTACACGGCGTCGACAGTTATCAAACACGATTTCCGAAATTACAAAAATCAAAAATGATGTCCGTCCGTATGCCAATATATCTATTTACGAGAAAAATTATTTAGGATTATTAGATAGCGGGGCGTCGGTTACATGCGCAGGGGGGAATACAGCGAAAGATTTCAGTCTACAAAAGGATTTCAAGAAGATTCGCCTATCTGTAAAAACTGCTGATGGGAAAACACAAGAAGTGGTTGGACTAATAGAACCCGAAGTAACCTATGGGAACAAGAGGGAAAAGATTTTAATTTATATCGTACCTAATTTGAAACAAGAGCTATATTTAGGCCACAATTTCTGGGTAGCTATGGGAATAAAAATTGTGCAAGACAGTATAGGTAACGTAGCTGAGGTGATCGATGGGAAAGAAGTTGAAGACACAAAAATTCACCAGTTGAGTTCGTTGGATAAAAAGAGGCTAAAAACAGTAGTAAAACTATTTCCGTCGCATTCAGTGGAAGGTTTGGGAAAAACTTCGTTGATCGAACACGTAATTGAGCTTAAAGAAGATACACGCCCCATAAAACAAAGATACTATCCAGTGTCGCCTGCCATAGAAAAAGTAATGCATAAAGAAATCGAAGGTATGCTCAACATGGGGGTAATTGAAGAGTCAAATAGTCCATGGAGTAGTCCGGTAGTATTGGTAAGAAAGGATACGGGTGCCAGAATTTGTCTAGATTCAAGAAAAGTTAACCAAGTTACATTGAGAGACGCTTATCCAATTCCTATTATAGAGGGAATTCTTAGCAGATTACCCAAGGCTGAATTTATTTCTGCACTCGACTTAAAAAAGGCCTTTTGGCAAATAAATTTAGAACAAAAGTCTCGCGCATATACCGCCTTTACCATACCTAATTGTCCCTTATACCAGTATACAGTGATGCCTTTTGGGTTATGAAACACCCCACAGACTATGTGTAGACTCATGGATAAGGTTATCCCAGCACAACTTCGAAGCCGAGTCTTTGTTTATATCGATGACCGTCTGATTCTTTCCGAAAATTTTAATGACCACCTAAAACTGCTTACCGAGGTAGCTTACCACATTCGGAAGGCTGGTCTGACCTTAAATATTGAGAAAAGTAAATTTTGCCTAAAAGAAGTCAAATACTTAGGATATATTGTAGGAAATGGCGTCATAAAAACAGATCCGGACAAAGTTTCCGCGATAACGTCGTATCTGTCACCAACTTCCTTACGCCAGGTGAGGAGATTTTTGGGAATGGCCGGGTGGTATCGCCACCCGTTCATTTCGAACTTCGCAGATCTATCCACACCTCTGACCAATCTCCTAAAGAAGGGAAAAGCTTTTCGTTGGACAGACGAAGCACAAACAGCGCTTCAACTCATCAAAACAAAGTTGACTTCTGCCCCTATTCTTGTTACTCCAGACTTCACAAAACCTTTTTGCATTCAACGCGATGCGTCGTCCTTTGGAATTGAAGGTGTGCTGACTCAACCCGATGACAATGGCAATAAATTCCCGATAGCGTTCGTTTCCCAAAAACTTAATCCGGCGCAACGCAAATACAGGGTTACTGAACAGGAATGTTTAGCCGCGCTAATTTGTTTAAAAAAATTCCGACCGTACGTAGAAGGTCAGGAATTTAAAATAATTACAGACCATGCAAGCCTTAAATGGCTTATGCGGCAAACGGACCTGTCGGGAAGGTTAGCACGTTGGTCACTAAAAATGCAAGGGTATTCGTTTACAATAGAACATAGGAAGGGAACTGAAAACATTGTTCCAGATGCACTTTCGCGCATTGGAATAGTTGACTCCATGGAAGACATAAAAGACACCGACCCGATTATTGACTTCAACTCACCACACTTTGCATCTCTGGAATACAATGATCTAAAGAAACATATTACGCAAAATCAGCCTAAATTACCAGGCCTCAAAATTATCGATGACGTCATATATCGCCGAACTGAATAGGCGACAAACAATGAAGTCCATGAAGGACATAGCTGGAAACTCTGGGTTCCTAAACTTTTACAAAATGCGGTGCTTTTAAGAGCGCACAATGCTCGCAACGAAGCACATGGAGGAATAGCGAAGACGTTGGAGAAAATAAAAAGAAATTTTTACTGGCCGAAAATGTATGAAGACGTGCGAGACTTTATTAACAATTGTGACATATGTAAACAAAGCAAGCCGTGCAACGTGGTGCAAAGACCACCGATGGGCCAGCAAGTAAAGTCGGTCAGACCATTCCAACGACTATATATAGATATATTATGGCCTTATCCTCGTTCGAAAACTGGTAATATTGGCCTCTTAATTGTGCTGGATCACTTTAGCAAATTTCCCTTGCTACATCCTTTGAAAAGGTTTACTTCTGCTAAAGTATTGGAATACCTCGAACAAGTATTTACAATTTTTGGTATACCAGAGGTAGTCGTAAGTGATAATGGCTCACAGTTCAGATCCTCCGAATTCGAAACCTTTCTCAAACAATATGGGATTCAACATGTATATACCGCAACGCATTCTCCTCAAGCCAACGCGTCAGAAAGAGTAAATCGGACGATTATTGGTGGTATACGAGCATATCTAAAAGATGACCAACGTCACTGGGATGCTAACGTAAGCAAAATTGCTATGTCAATTCGATCATCGTATCATCAAACTATCGGCCGATCTCCCTATTTCGTTCTGTTTGGACAACAAATGATTACGCATGGTAACTCATATGAGGTATTTCGAGATTGAATTCACTTGAAACAGGCGAAAATATAGAACCCGAGGACAAATTATTACGTATACGGAAAGAAGTAAAGATATGCATTGACAAAGCTTATGCCATCAACAGCAAAACATACAATCTTCGAAGCAATCCAAAGGTGTGTTATGCTCCTGCACAAGAAGTTTTCCGCAGGAATTTTTCGCAAAGCAACAAAGCGAAAAATTTCAACGCCAAATTAGCTGAGCAATTTTTAAAAGCAAGAGGGTTTGAGAAAATAGGTAATTGTTATTATAAATTAAGTGATCTGGAGGGAAAGGAAATCGGAGTTTTTCATGCGAAGGACATGCGTATTTAATCCTTATTTTAACCCAGCTTTTTCGTCCATCACTTCGTATGTACGAACAACCTGTTTTGTAATGGGCATCACATATTTTTTTTCAGTTCATAATATTAATCATTTATTTAATCATAGTTTCCTCTAAATTTTGGGTGGGAGTAACTTGCTTCTACTATAGTACAAACATTTTAAAAACCGTAAACGGCCAAGAAAACAAGAGAGAAAAAAAAAAAAAAAAAAAAAAGATCATGGTATCGTGTGCAAAAACTACGGTGCTATTCCAGTAGACAGGTGATGGAAAAACACACCAAAAGAAAGGAGATCGGGCGCTTGGGATTTAGTCGTTCGGTGCAGGAGGTTGTCCGCATTTTATAATAAGTGAACACTAAAAAAATAAAAAGACACAATCGTATTAATTACTAAGCCTACGCGGGTGCAGAAGAGGGGGAAAGAGAATTAAATAGTTATGTGTTTACCTCCAAATCTATACAAATAAGCTCTAAGGCAATAAATCTAAGTGTTCATAATTTATAACAAAACAATCACAAGAGATCAAGAAAAGAAAAACTGTTAATTATTCTTAACTAAACGTTGTGTGAAGAACGACATTGCAAAAACTAAGCAACATAAAGAAAACCTACCTAGAAAACTGAATAATTTTTAAATTAATACAAATAGCGACACACAGTTTTTTTTTTTTTGCTTAAAATATAGAGTGTAATTTAATATATTTGGAAAATCTTGTCGACACTGTAACAAAAATTCAAACCGAAACTATATATATATATATAGGGACAGTATAAATGTACATTATATATACATATGTACATCTACTATAACATACAGAAAAAAAAAAACAGTTTATAATAAGAAAATACTATACAATTAGCCTACAGGTACAGACTGTACCAAAATGTCTACCTAAAAAAAAAAAAAAAAAAGGAACCAAAAAGAGAGAACTAAACCAATCTGGTATACATGTCTGGAAGGCGAAAACAAAAGAGTGAGGGATCTACAGTAAACCAGTATATAGAAATATATATATATACAAAAAAAAAATATATACAAAACATTATAACATCTACATAAACCAGTATATAGAAATTTATATATATACAAAAATAAAATATATACAAACCATTATAACATCTACAGTGAACCAAAAAAAAATGAAATTAACTCAAAAACATTACAACATCTTCAGTGAAACAGAAAACAATAAAATTAATACAAGAATATTAGAACCACAGTGAACAATCAAACTAAAATTTTTATTAACCTTGAATATTAAAACAACTACCCTGAACAATTAAATCAAAATTATTATATTAATTTTACAACAACTACAGACTGGCCATCAGCATCAACAATCACACCCACTCTACTCATCAGCATCGTGGCGCATAAGTATACGTATATTTAAGTATAACTTAAGTTATCAATATGTACATATAGTTAATCATATAATTTAGTTAAACAAGAGATAATTATTGTTCACCAGAAAGTCAGTAAAGACGAATTATTTGTAAAAATTTAAGAATTGGAGGAAAAAGAAAGAAAAGAAAACATCAACTTCGATTAAATTTGAAAAATGAAAAGAAAAATACAATAATGTAATTATACAATAGTTATGATTCGTTATTATTACCGCTTAGTTAATTTTTTTTGTATAAAAATGTAAACAGATGAAAAAAGGTACATGAATTATAAAATGGACCACATTATAGAATAAAATATCAATATTGAATTGTAGCAGCATGGCTAAGTAATTTTTTAATTTGCTGGTTCTAGGGTGACGGCATGATTTCTCTGCAGGAAAGTTAAAGGGGCTTGTATGAATGGTAAGGGAGCTATATTAGAATACAAGCCAAGGTTGGGAATGGGCTAGAGTGACGACTCCATCAGTCACCAAGCCGCCGAACTATGATTGGAGAGCCTTTAACGCCTCTTTTTCTTTAACAACCCTCTTTTAAACTATTCTTTTTCTAGCTACCGGCCTGAATTTTTTTTTCTTAAATGGCACTGCATGACATTGTTTTTATTCTGTGAATACCGCAGGCATCGAAGTAGTCGAACAAAAAAACGGAGAGACCAGGAATCCACCCTGCCACTGAAGTCTAGCCGCGAACTCAAGGTCATGCACCCGCTCTCTTCCAGAATGCCTCACCACCACTAAGTGGATGTGTATATTCATTACAAGATCCAAATAAAGTATTGAAATTTCAAATACAAAGGGCTCACGAAATAGTGAGAAAAAATCAGAAAAAAATAAACAGGTAGCCAAAAATCAATACGATAACAAATTAAATTTAGTGGAGTTTAAAGTAGGAGATAGGGTGTTAATTAAGAACCAAACTAGGAAAAATAAATTTTCTCCCATATGGATAGGGCCATATAGGGTAGAAAGAATTAAAAGTCCAATTACGACAGTCTTAAATATTAAGGGAAGGGAAAAACCATTCCACAATAATTTACTTAAGTTATATAATAGCGATTAAGTAGAAATTAGGGTTAACTAGACAATAACGTAGGCATCCATTAGAATCACGTAAAATAAGGAAAATAGGTTGGGGAGGAAATTAAGTCAATTTAACAATAATAAGCACATTATGAGGAGAAGTTTACAATAAATATATATATAATAGAGTTGACAGAACTTATTATAGGTAGTAGGAAACTAACATTTTTTTTAAAATTCAATTTCGTTCAATTTATAGACGAGATATAAATAAAAAAAAACCTAATGCATAACAGCTAATAGATCCCTTTCCAAATAGGACAAATTGCTAGGAAAATCGTCAATCGAGAGAAGAAGAAAAAGAAATGAAGGGACTGCTGATATTACTGATCGTGAGCTGGGTCATCGCGGCACCGGTAGTCTTTGATATACCCCCAACCCCAATATTCTTCGAATCGCTAGGAGAGGCGTTATTCTATAACAGCGACTGGACACTATTCACACGTTTCGAACCATTTGACTACGCGTCATTGGTGGACCATTTAGAAGAGCATGCAGCGGAACTCAAAGGAACAAGCAATAGAATAAATAAGGACCTTTTACTGGCTAACTTCAAAAACATATGCGAAGCCGTAGATGGTACAATGAAAATAGTGCTGACAAGGTTGAAGAAAAACGAGCGCATGATAAACGCCGCGATTTATAGGAAAAGAACCAAACGGGCGCTGAATTTCGTAGGGGAGGCATTAAACTGGGCATTTGGCGTAATGGACCAGAAAGACGCGAACAAGATTTATCAACAATTACAAGAGCTGGACGTAGAGCAACACACCCACTACAATCTAATGGAAAAGCAGGTAATTGTAATGGAAGCGAGCTACAAGTCACTGGCTAAACCGATAACAGCTGCAGTCGAGCGGATAAATGCACTACAACAAGAACTAAATAGCACCGTGGAACAACAAAATAGGGTTAACGACATGGCACGAAAGGAGCTGGGAAACATCGAGTTAGGATTAAGAATAGTGCAGGTGCAATCAGCGGTAGAGGCGAGCCTCATCGAGACACAGGGGCAACAGCTTATAGAATTGGCAATAATAGACGACCTCTACAGCGGGAAGCTGCACCCAGCTGTTTTAAGCGACGAAAAACTAAAAGAGGCAGCAGCATCTCTAGACTTGACGATCTCGAAGACGAAGACGAAGACAATCTCGACATCTACCAACTAGCCACGGTTAAAGCGTTTCGAGGCGCACAGGGCCTCATAGTAGCCGTAAAAATACCGTTACCCGAAGACGAGCGATTCAACGTACTGAAGGCGTACCCGATTCCCATTTTTCTAAATGACAAATGGGATATAACAACACAGGTGACCTATGATTACTTAGCTGAGTCAAAAGCACAGTGGAAATTTATTGGAATATCGGAGAGTAATCTCAAGGAATGCCACTCCATACAGAACACGGAAAAGAAAATCGACCAAGAACTAGTGAGAGTATGCAAGACGCAAGGAAAATCTCTAACAGGGAACAGCGACGTATGTGAGATAACGTTACTACATCATAACAACTTGAACAAGGAGGTCTGCAAGCAACTGGCCATACCAGCGAGTGAAGGATTCATAGCCAAATTAAACGCCCCAAACGCTTGGCTATACAGTCTCCGAAGAAAGCAAACATTCGATATTGAATGTAAAAATAGCACCACCGCGGTCGCGGTATCCGGGTTCGGCCGTATCGAAATAAAGGAAAAGTGTGAAGTCCAGGGGATTGATATAATTTTAAATTACGAGGACAATGCCAAGTCAACGATAGACAGCGTGCACAAAACCCAAAACCACACGATACTGATTAACGCGCTCCGGGCCAACTGGTCGAACACGATTAAAACAGACCTATCGGAATACTAACTACGTCCAATAAGATTAACAGAGAATATAGACGTAATATCAGCAGGAGGCAAGATGATCGAAGAGCTGAAGAGGGAGATCAAACAAGAGCAGAAGATAACCAAATTAAGTAACAAACAAACAGTGTTTGAAACTACGGGTGTCATTGGAACAGGAACACTCCTGACTTTGATAGGGGCGGCGGTAATACTACGTTGGTATAGAAGCAGGAAGAACCACGTAAGAAATAACCGCAGTATACCAGAGCAAAGATTTGCAACGCCAATACAGTCAATATCACTGCCAATACAACAATTAAGCATACCGCCGTTTGATCCCCCAAAACCATCAAAACAAGTAGCTAAAGACATAAAGCATGTAAGCATTTATGAGCAACCAATCGAAGCGCATATCTTCGGGGCACACATATGAAGAGCAGAAAACGGACCAGCATCATAAGAAGTTAAAGACCCAACAACCATTGACAAGCATTACAACACAATACGAAAAACAAACAAAAAAAAAAGGGGGGGGGAGGAATAAAGATTAGTAAAAATTTCTTTGCTTAAATAAATAAATAGCTTGTAGTATGAATTAAAATTTTTTTTATGGGAATTTATTGTGGAAGCGTAGGAACATAATGAAGGAAAATTATAATAGGTAAACATTCAAGTCAAGTCATTCAGGTCAAACATTCAAGGTTGTAATTCAATACGATTTAAGTAGCTTCAAATGTAAACATAAGATTATGACAAAGACCACGAAACATGGCCAAAAGTTCTCTTACATTGGATTACTATTAATGACTACGAATAAATTTGATTTAAATTAAACCTGAATGAAGGTCAGAAAATTTCAACACAAAAATTTGTGGAATTCAAAATAATAATAAAAGGATAAAAAATTATTTCAAATTCTAATATCCAAACTATAAAATATATTTCCAACCTTAGGAGACTGTGACTAATAATTTATCCAACCTACAGGAATTTCGAAACCAGGAAGCAAACACTGCCCTGTTTCAAATAAAGTAGCATACACAAATACAATGATAACGATGGTTTTTTTCACAGCCGGATACCAACAAATGCAACAGACGAAAAAAAAAAGGGAGAGAGAAAAGCAAAATTTATAAAACAATAGCTGCGTTCCTTTTACTTCGGATTAGAACAGTTTCCATACAAATTTTCTAATCCTACTCTCGACTAGGATTAGAAATTCTAATCGGACTGGGCTTTTCGTTATTTGATACGTAGATGGCGTTGATGTACAAATTTTAGTTTGTTGGTGAAGGCATAGATGGCGCTGATGACATTTATTTGACATAAATAGATAACAGAACAATACAAAACAAAACAAAACAAGTTTCTTTTAAGTTTAATTTGGAATTTGATATTTGAATCATTACAATAATGCTGTTTATACATAAAAACCTGTACATAAAACCTATTTATGTCTTACTAATTACTTTCCTAATTACTTCTTATATTTTTTAGTAAAAGAGAAAGAACATTGTGGACGAATGATGAAACTCTTGCTTTTTTATTGGCATATAGTTTGAGGAAGGAGGAATTCCAACATATAAAGAAAAGAAAGACCGCAATGCAAAATGTTTTTGAAGATCTTCAAGCCCAAGGAGATCTAGTAAGTTGAATTTTACCATGCAAAATCAATATATATTTATAATATTTCACTTCTATGCACTTCTTTTTAGAGCACACCTAAAACCATTAATGCTTTGGAGTTAAAATTGAAAAATTTACTCCAGGCATGGAAAGCAACCAAGGACAATAACACTAGAACGGGTGCTTCTCCATCAACAGCTCCATTCGTTGAGTTTATGGAAGACATATTTGGTAATAGGCCAATAATATGCAACACCCACACTATCAACCTAAGCGGGCAGACGGCACGACCACTACAAACAATAGTTTCCACATTACCATTAGCCCAGCGAAAGAATGGGCCTTCTTCTTTGAAGAAGAAATATTACGATGAAAGACTGCAACAAAAAAAAGTGTCCGAAGAAAAAAAACTGCTAATTTTGGAAAACTACCACAAAGAAAAGTTGTTGAAAATGGATGAGGCCGAGCGGAACAGAGACAGACATATTGAACATATTGAAAAAAATTAAAATGTTATTATAACAGAAATAAAAACGCAGTATATGTAAATGTCTTCTATGCAACTAAATTGTTGTCATTTATTAACTGAAGTAAAAGTTCTTCGCGGCGATTTGAGCATAAATTATCTCCATTGGTAAATGCTGCACTTTGATCGTCCTCTGCGCTTTCGACGTAATCTTCAGGCTGGATTTCAACGGGCTGCGTGTCAAATTGTACTATACATAAGTTATGTAGAATGCAACCGCATATTATTAAATTTACAACAGTTTCCACGTGATCCTGTTCTGTAAAATGCAACAACCGTCTGAATCTAGTTTTCAAAAGTCCGAAAGCGTTTTCGACAACTATTCTTGTTGAAGAATGCAATTTATTAAATTGCCTTTGTGCTACAGTCAAGGAACCATTGTCTCTATAAGGACTAATCAACCAATCACATGACGAATATGCTGAGTCCCCGAGGATAAATGAATTTTCTGGAAAAAGTGCATCCTTATTAGCCATTGCACGATGGTACAGTTGCGACCTTCTGAGGACTCGACTGTCATGTAGGGATCCTGGTTCACCTACGAACACGTCGATGAATTTTTTGTCAGCATTTACGACTGCTTGCAAATGAACACTATAATAATGCTTTCTGTTGAAATAGTCCTGTTTGTTGTTACGTGGTGCTTTTATCTTAACGTGACTGCAATCTATGCATCCTATTACACCAGGGATTTTTTGAAAATGCATCATATTTGTGCGAGCTTCACTTTCTGTTGGCCATTTCACAAATTCATGTCCTATTGTTATCAGCCATTCTGAAACCCTTTTAATCACTCTCCAAGCTGAAGACTTTGTTATTCCAAACAAATTTCCCATTTCTCTAAAAGTATTTGTTGTGCCGATATACCACAAGAATAAATATATTTCTTTATCCGCAAATATACGACAACGTCCTCTAATTGCTCTATTCAAAGAACCAGAATTTTTATATCGATCTAAAAGGAGTTCATATACATATGTTAAAATTCACTAGTGTTATAAATTAATATACCAATTAAAATCATAGCAGTTGTCCTATTTAAACGCAAATGTTTTTTAAAATCATCGTCGGTATATTCTTCGATGACTTTTTCGAAGTTGTTCACTTTTGTATGTTCTGCATCCTCAGAGCTCAATGAGGAAGATGAAGAACTATTTAAAATTCCGCACCAGGAATCACTGCTCTCGGCAGAATCAGAGGAAGTGTCGCACAGAGCCTAAAAATAACATATTGTTATTATTTCGTGAGAACTGGCAATGTGTAAATACCATTACTACATCGATGTCGTTGTTCATTTTTAATTTATACGCAATATAAAACGAGCACAGTATATCAATATATTTAAATTGTAATTAATTGTTAACTGTCAAACAGCTGTCATATGACAAGTTATTTTTTTTTGTATTATAGTACTGACACCTGGATGTGATTTCCCTTGCCGTTCCATTTTAAATCAGGATTAGATTAGGGAAAAAGGAACGCAGCTAATGTACATATTATTAAATTTTGCATTTTTATTTCGTTTCACTATATAAGTTTTTCTATTTAATTTAACATCATTTATTTTACAATTAACATGGCCCAAGAACATAAACACAAACAAAAGAAAGAAACGTATCATCTACTGCACCATCTCCAAGCAGGGAAACAATGCCGGTATTTCTGGGTCGTCTCGCCGAAGAAAACGGAAAACGTCCAATAAGAACCTCAATTTCTTGAGGGTGGGGCGCTCCTGAAACTCGTATTGCAGACCGCGAATAAATCCAACGAGTAGCTCCAAATCCCAGCGCCTGGCAGCAACGTCCTCGAGCCAGACAGTAATGTAAAGCCCCAAGGGACATTGGTAGTGGCAGATAGGATACATTTCAAAGTATTTCGAGTACGAATTAAATAAAGTCCAATAAACGAAGCTCGCGGAACGTTGAATGAACACTTGACGAAATTAATTAAAGTCAGAGGGAACCCCGAGTCTTTATACCATTTTACTACAGGGCTTACTGCCAAAACCAAAAACAAAAAAAAAAAAAAAAGGGGGGGAAGGAAAAAATTAAACCAATAAAAACACAACAAAATTTTTTTTATATTAAGCAAAAGAAGCAATATTCGCGAAAACATCCGCAGGAAATACAACACGAAACAGCGGATATTAGCGAAATACACTCTACATAAAATAAGTAGGCTCACATACACGGTCAGGTCGTTAGGTCTTTTCTAGATCATTCCGCTTTAGATCATTTAAAGCATAAACCGACGTACACAATCTTCGAATTAATAATCGGTAATTGTTAAATAACTGTTACGTTTATTCACAGTTTACTACCACTACATTTGCAATTAGTAAAATTATGAATGCACAAAAAGACTTAGTTCATGCATAAAACACACACGCACACCCTTTATAAAACAAATTCGCACCCATGCCTATATGTAGGCATTTAGTACTATGAATACTAAAAATAATCAAAATTATTTCATTTTCATTATACATACTAAATGTAGGGCATAGACAAACATATGTCGAAATAAGAATATTAATTAACGCAAGTAATGCAATACTGCAGAAAAAAAAAAAAAACAAGGTTGAACAACTGAACACTAGCAGAATGCAGTGTCAGTTTTAAAACGGCTAATGAAAAAAAAAAAAAAGAGAGTAAGAAAAAGAATAAAACACCAAAGGTGAATAACTTTAAAATAACTAAGAGAAAAGGAAAAATAAAATACACAAACAATAAAAACATTATTATAAATATACATACATGTATACAAAATTTTAAAGCACATTGAAATACTAATGTACACATATACATAAATAAAATTAATTTATTTAAATTGTAATTTAAAATAAAATATTTCCATATAATCAAAAATGAAGCAAAATAAAACTAATATTAATAATGAAATAAAGGCTTAAGACAAACAAAAAAATTTTTTTTTATAAAATTTAAAAGAGAAAAATACGTAATCATAAGAACAATATGAGAATATATATATATAATATCTTACAAAAAAAGTAAAGAGATAAGTAAAATACTGGTACACATTGTTATTGAGATAATTTTGAATATATATTTATAAAAAAAAAAAAAACGTAACAAACTCTATTCAACTAGAATAACATAAACATTTACATATGTTGCACTAGGATAAAGATAAAATATTCCGAATTAAACTTAAAATAATACACGTGACAAAAATCATTGCATGAAATTAGCAAAATTACTATTGTTAGTTATAAAAATTGATAGTTAAATGTTATTACGTAGGTATACTAAATAAAGACCCAGCATGCAGAGAAACCGGCCCGAACGCCGATGTACACCCACTACAACATAAGAGACGCAGTCATACTACAACCACACCACAACAGGGCGACGAAAAAACGCTCAAACAACTCGAGGAGGGAAGGGTAGCTGTAACAAACAGCTGATCAGCGTAGCGACAACCATCGCGAACAAAGATAGAATTGTTGCAACAAACAAGCAAATCGTTGCAACAGCATTCGACAACAAAACACGAAGTTACCTTCAAAGACGTCGTACAGCAGCAACCACGATAAGATAATTAGATGGTAATCCCGTGAAGAAAGTTAACAATCATGATCGCTATAGGCAATTCATCGGCGGATACAACTCAGTTTCCGCTCAGCAGCGAGATCATAGCCAATAATGATCGCTATAAGCCAACATAAGTTATCGCATCATCAAGTGGCAGCGATGGTGATAGACCACGCAAACGACGTCGACACCACAAGATCGACAGCGACGTCGACGACCAAAATATATTATAATATATTATTATTATTATTATTAATATTATTATCATTATCACACTTGTATTAAATTAAGAACACAGCAGCCATAAGACAAGTTTGAAGTTTTATTGAGCCTATTTTTGTATAACATTATAATATTATTAATTGAAGTAACAAATTGTAAATAAAATTAAAGACAAAAACGTATTGTCTGGAAAACATGTAAGAAAGCAGTATCCCACTCAAGGATAAAGAGATAAAATGCTGTTAATAGTAATTTGGGTATAAAAAATCAAATAAAGATAAAACAATAAACAACCAACACAAAAACAGAAATGTACAAGAAAAATTTAATATCGTTTTATTCGATACTAAATTTTTCTTCCCCTAGGGTGGAGGGATGTTGTATGTCGCGATCGCAATTTTCAGCAACCAGAGCGTTTGCATTGGTATGGATCGTGGAAGCTCGCGCTCGGTAGCGAGTTTCCAAACCATAAAAATCATAGCTCTTTGCAGTGACCATAAAACGCTTGTTTGGAGGAAATAGTAAAAAAGATCCAAAACCAAGCGCGGAAGAATTAAATTGGGAACGATTTAATTCTGCCGATATTGATATTTCGCAATACGAAAAAATGCGAAATACTAAAATCACAGAATAAAGGAAATTGCGACACGCGCCAACAGCGACCCACTTTGGTTCGGTCGACTGGTGCGTCGACTAAGCCAAAGTGAAAACAAGAAACAGATCCCGAACGAGAGTCTGAAAATTATATCCAAACGACGGGGTCGTCGTCTCGTCTCGCGATTGAGTTAAGTAATTAAATAAAATGTGTCGATAAAATAATAGTGTTAAGAATACAACTAACGTCTTGCCGTGTTTAAAGAAAGAAATTAAAAATAAAAAGGAAGATTAAAACAAACCAAAAATAAGGAGTTTCACTCGTTGTCCAGAGGACGACGGAATAAGAAGAAGACCACCCTTAGCATAATACAACACGGTTTACAAGATACAGCTTTCTTGTACGTGGATGATATTATAGTATTTGGAGAAAATTTATTAGATCACAACAACAATTTAATAAGAGTATTTAACAGACTTCGCAAGTATAATTTAAAATTAAATCCGGGAAAATGTAATTTTCTAAAAACAGAAGTAACCTATCTAGGTCAATTAATAACACCAGACGGTATATTGACAGATCCTAGTAAATACAACATAATCAGAGACTACCCAATACCAAAGAATTCAGATGATGTGAGAAGGTTTGTAGCATTATGTAATTACTATAGAAGATTTATCAAAAACGTCGCTGAGAGAGCCAGGCCATTAAATAATTTATTAAAAAAAAAAGAAGTATATTTAGGTCAGAAGAATGTCATAAAGCCTTTGCTGCGCTAAAGGAAAAATTAATGACACCACCCGTTTTGACATATCCAGACTTCTCAAAAACTTTCATTCTAACGACAGATGCCTCTAATTTCGCGTTAGGAGCAGTCTTGTCACAAGGCGAAATAGGACAAGATAAGCCGATAGCATTCGCAAGCAAAAGTCTTAATAAACACGAGCTAAATAAACCAGTAATAGAGAAAGAATTATTAGCCATACACTGGGGAATCAGCTACTTCAGGCCATATCTCTTTAGAAGAAAGTTCATTGTATATACAGACCACAGACCGCTAGTTAGTCTTTTCACTCACAAGAACCCATCTTCAAAATTAACGAGAATACGAGTTGACCTTATGGATTATGATTTCCAGATAATATTCAAACAGGGAAGAATGAATACCAATGCAGAGGCACTCTCTAGGATAGAATTAGATAGTAAGAAATTAATAGATATAATTCCAACACAGAAAATTAATATAATAACAAGAAATATGACGCAAAGATTAAAAGACAACGAAGTAGAAGAAACTGATATTCCAAAAAAGGAGATTGATCACCTTCATGTTTGGAATGCAACATCAATATCAGATGTAAGGTATATGGACCTAAAGTATGGTCCTAAGTAAAGTAAATATGGTATTAAAGTATGGTTGTTTCAAGAAATTAAAGACAGACAAAGGGACAGAATTCACGAACGAACTACTTAAAAATATATGCAAGCTTCTAAAAATTTCAAAAGTAACCTCGACACCTTATCATCATGAAACGTTAGGAACGGTGAAAAGAAATCATAAAGTTCTAAACGACTATCTCATGACTATGCAGAATGTAGAACTCTGGGATGAATCGATTCCATATTATGTTTATAGCTATAACTCAACTCCTAATGTTACTACAAATTACACGCCTTTTGAATTAGTATACGGTAAAATATGTACGCTTCCTTGTGAAATATTGAGAAGTAAAAATGAAATATACAATATTGATGAGTATTGTAATGAATTGAAATTAAGATTGAAACATGCGCAAATAATAGCAAAAGAAAAACTAGTACAAGCAAAATGCAAGAGAAGAGAAAGACAAGAAAAATTTAAAATAAGTTCGCAAAATGGAACAAATAGTACCATATAATCTTATAAAACCTAGAGATAAGTAATAGAGAGGAAACATATGTAATATACTATATTACATAATACTACTCGACATACTTGCAGGGATCATATTCACTATGACTAGGTCAACAAAGCAATGATTGCAAATTAGCATTGTAAGCGATTTGTATTTGTTAGCATGTAAGAGATAATGTATAAATAGGCGTATTATTGTAAATAAAGATTGATATCAATTCTGAATCAAACTCAGACACCTCGATATTCTTTCCTTTCGGCTCCGACATAGAGCTTAGAACTCATCAGCTCCTTCAAGAGCTCAGTTAAAAGTCGTGCGACCAAAAGGATGGCGCATGTAAATATTCGGCTGAAGAGCTCAGTAAGTACTTACGCTTTTTTTAAAAGACGACAAATCTAAATTATTATAACCACGTAGAACTCTTCAAACACAATTTCCACGCAACAGAACATACCAACATTACACACGACCGAAATCATTGTCTGTGGTGACTTCAACTACAACTTATTAAACTACGGGGAATCAACTAATTTTATTCAATCTTTGACTTCATTGAATCTCACTGTAACTAATAAAAATACACCCACACACTAATCACGTCGATCCAGTAGTCTTATTGATCTCGCGTTTGTAAGCCACATGCGCGTACAAACGTGCATTGATTCATGACGTACTCCTTTAATACGAATGTTTCTATTGAGAAGATTCTTTAGAAGGTACTCAGAGTCAGTGTTAACCACTCTTTATTACGGCATGATTTAGAAAGGATTAATTGGGAAAGTATCTACCATATCCCTTTGGTCAATGATCGGGTTGAATTCATAAAGAAGAATGTCAAATCCTTGCTTGATAAACATCTCGCTATTATTCCCAAAAGTATCACACACAGTAGTCCCTGTTGGTTAACTCCAGCTATTTTTTCGGTCAGCGTGATGCAGTTATGGAAGCAGTTTAAACTTATCGAATATCTCTTTCGACGTCTGCGTAATCAAGTTATTACCAAGAGAAGATTCTCGAAGGGTCATTTTTTTGGAACGAAATTTGGTCAACCTCAGTCGACGAAATCCTATTGGAATAGGTTGAGAAATATTGGGATTAGCAAACGGGATGGCCGCGCATTACCAAAAGGATTTAGATAGCGATGAGATTAATGCTCGCTTCTTAGCACATCAGCAAATTTTTAGCTCCTATATATAATAATATTATTGAAGAGCAATCAGATCAATTTTCTCTATCTTGTGTTAATGACAGTGATGTCTTAAATGCTTTTCTGCCCATTAAGTCGAATGCTGTTGGTCTTGACGGTATCTGCCCCAAATTCATTAAGCTAACATTGCCTTTTACTATAAAATATTTTAAGTATATTTCCAATTCCATTATTACGACTTCGGACTATCCTATGACGTGAAAATATTCGAAAGTTATTCCTATTCCGAAAGGTAATAACACCCATGATCTTCGACCTATTTCAATATTAGCTCATCTGTCTAAAGTTAGTTAACTCTCAATCTGGTTTCAGATCCAAAAGAAGTTGTAGTACAGCCCTGATAGCTGTTATAGAAAAATTACGTAAAGCTATATTTAAACATAACTTAAATATTTAAATATAAGTGTAAAACTAAACCATTTTGGTTTTATAGTTTCGTAGACAATAACAGAAGTGAAACTAATTTCATAAAAAAGCTAAGATTTTTTGTTTAGTTAAGGTGATTGAGTCAGACAAAGTTATGCTCGTGAAGACATAATTGAGATCTGCACACGCGCTCCTTAATGGTTCGTTCTGATGGAATGTAGATCGGCAACGTAGATGGAGAAATTCATGGCTCTTGGATGTAAGGCGAGGAACATTTATATAAACGTTAGCTAGTAAGTATGTAGAGTAAACGACGCCAAACAGCAGGTTTCGAATAAACATAGCGTTGAGCATAATTCTGCGATTTTCGAGAGATGGTAGATTTATTAACTTAAGTCGAGAAGCATACGGTGGTAATCTTAATGCGGGATCCCAACGTAGATTCCGTAGACAGAAAAGTAGGAATTGTTTTTTGTACGGATTCAATTTCCGTAATATGGTATCTGAAGTATGCATTCCAGACCGGAGAGGTATATTCCAATAGCGGCCGAACTAATGAGGTAAATAATATCTTTGAGATATAGGGGTCATCAAATTCTTTAGACAAACGTTTAATAAAACCTAATACACTGGCGGCTCTGAAAGTTAGGGGGTTTATGTGAATATGAAATCGAAGTTTACGATCCAGGACTACACCAAGGTCCTCAGCAACATTCAAATAATCAAGCTTATAATCGCCAATACTATAATTAAATATTAATGGGTTAGAGCGGGTTATTAATTACTGTCGGTAGATCATTTATATAAATCAAGAATAACAAGGGACCTAAGTGGCTACATTGTGGGACTCCAGATGTAACCATGAATTCTCTTGAGTTGGAGTTCTTATATAGTACCATTTGTGTGCGATAAGTAAGGTAGGAATCAGTCCAGTTTATCAGTATCTACGAAAAACCAAATAATTTAAGTTTTATAATGAGTAGAATATAGTTAACTATATCAAAAGCTTTACCGAAGTCAGTGTAAACAACATCAGTTTGTTTAGCCATTTTAAAACTTTTAATAATTATCGACGTAAATTTGTAGTTGTAGATTTTCCGGGACGGAAACCATGTTAAGCTGGAGAGATCAGCGCATTAACACTCCTTGAAATATGATGGGTAATTATTTTCTCAAGTAGTTTTGGAAGCGCGCTAAGTTTGGCAATACCACGATAGTTTTTTATATCGGATCTATTGCCAGATTTATGCAGTGGGGTAATAAATGATGATTTCCATGCCAAAGGGAAATAACCAGAGCGCAACGAAAAATGAAATAGTTTAGTTATAGGTGACACTAATTTATCAGCACATTTTTTTAGTTTGCAAGATGGGATTCCATCTGGGCCCGGATTATAAGAGTATTTAATATTCTTTAATTCTTTTAGGACTATCGACTCATCTATAATTGGATGTGCAATGGAGCCAGATAAAACTTCATATGGATAATTTGTCAAAGTGTATTTAACACTCGAGTATGTTGTTTTAAAATAGTCAGCAAATAGGTTACAGATCGTATTGATATTGAACATTTATCGACGTCACTTCTTTAGAAAACCATGAAGATTTAACAGCAATAAGTACACCGCATCCACGCGTTAAATTCGTTGAAGTGGTATTTCTATCTTTTCTGTATATATTGTAATTATCAAAAAAAAGTTCTAAGTTATGAACGTCAGGCCTAAGCCATGTTTCTGTGAAAACTAAAATATGGTAATCCAAGTCATAACTAAGCGTAAATAAATCACGCAACTTCGTGTTGATTTCCCGAACATTTTCGTAAATACCATATACAGTTTTTATCGAATTTACGGCAGCATTATTGAATTCACATGATTCAGTTAATACAGAACTCCTGATTCTCCGGGTTTTTGAAAAAAACGGAAGGGACGTAACTTAATATTTGCTTGCCACAAAGATGGGTTATTGAAAACCTCATAAAAAGCATCGTCAACTCCAAGTTTGAAGCTAATCTTGTTTAACTCGGAAAGCTCGGCATCCTTCTTTACCAGTTTGTAGCACACCATGTGAATTTTGTCTATTTTAAAAGTATCATGAACATAGTCAATGATATTATCCACCGTAACGGTGGGTTTGAAGTGCGCCAAGTGAAACCATTTTTATTGGCTATAACTTCTAAGCCACTGTTCGCATTGTTACCAATAATTATTTCGCGCCTCTTTGAATTTTTCTTCCTAATCGTCGCCCAACCGTAGTGTGTAGCAGGAACAGATGAACCATCTACAGCTGAAGAACTAGTAGCAGCCGCCCCGGTGCCGTTTACAACACCAGGTTCCGATGAATTAGAAACACTCGTTTGATTAGTGCAAATATCAAGCTCTGCGGACTCAAGATTAACAGATTTTGCCGACTTTGAAACCGGTTTTTTAGCGAGAGAACACTTTGCATTGCAGGAGAACAAATTTTCTCAACTGCTTTCTTTGCTGTCGGTTTGCGGGGGCGGAGACGCGACGGTACTGTTAGCGTAGCCTCACCAGCGTCGCCCGCGCTAGAAAAACCAGAAACTTGAGAACAGGCTTCGTTTTTATCAGTGGCATATAATTCACTTTTAAGCCGATTATAAATGAATTTTTTTAATTCTGCTACTTCACTTGTTAGTTTATTGATAGTAATTGCAATATTATTTTCGCGATCACTAACTAATACAGCGCAAGCAGAGCAAAGCATAATGAGAAAGGAAAAAAAATCAACGTAAAGCAAAAAAAAAACACGTCCGATCAAAGCAAGAGCGAAATGCGAATATATAGGAGCATATATCCCTTTTGACGTTGTTAGACTTTTCTAAGGCCTTTGATAGTGTCAATCACACCATTCTATACCAGCAACTTGTAACCGATTTTAAAGTTTCGACTAAATCCAGCAACTTAATTCGTCGATCTTACTTATCGGACAGACATGAAAGTGTTGTTGCTAATGGTAATGTACCCTCTTTTCTGCCAGTTCTTTCAGGCCTTCCCCAAGATTCGATTATGGACCCACTTCTTTTTTTGCTATATGTGAAGGACCTTGTGCAAGTGGTTAGTTTTGTGCAAGAGTAGTTTTCTACATTTGTATGCTGATGATGCTCAGCTCATCTTTAGTTGCCCTGCCACCTTAAATAAGTTCAAAGTAGTCTTCAATAATATTGCACTTTTTCATCTTACTTCCATTTTAAGGTTGATATTAATTTATAAGATTCCATGTTACAATGGTGAGCATTTTGTATTATTATAATAAAATTAAAATGAATGAAATGAATGAAGATGGCAGTCCAATGTAATTCCAAGACACGTATATATGTCCGCTTGTTCTATTGTCTGCCTTTGAGTAGTGTTCATACAGTTCATGTTTTCCAGACCAACCAAATGGTGTCAAATTAGATTTTCATCTTTTGCGATAGTTTTTTTTGCGAGGGATATAATTTGTTGTATTCGTTTGAGCTAAGTATTCCAAATATTTAAAGAAATTATCGATAATTAGTTAAGACGAAACTCATATCGATAAAGAGTTATGATGAAATTCGTAAAGCCGGGACAAATATTAAGAGTGCTTCACGAAGTGGTTACTTCGGAATCAGATTTAATTGGAATAAAAAAAGCTTCAAACTTGGAAATTAAACTCTCCACGATTGACCATGTATAGAGAACAGAATTACTGGTCTAAGTTTTAAATTTGAGTACTTTTGAGTTAGTTCTAACAATACTTATGGACTGTTCAAAAACTTAATAGACACATAATTATTGAATTTTAAATACTTTTGAGTTAATTTCCACAAATCGTCAAAGTGCCAGTCTGTCTCTTGATAGACTTGTCTTGTCGTTTCTGGTTTTGGTCTTAGCCTTGTTTTGTCTTGCGTCCCGTTATGATTATCTTATCACTCATTATTATTTATTCATGGATAAACCAATCTTATACACTACAATACTTCATATTTACCAGCGGTTCTAGCTTCGTTGCAAGCTTCATACATTTCTTGTCTAATATCAGTATTTTTATCTGCAATTTGTTCTCCTATTGAAGTAAACCTTTGAATCGCAATATTAACGCATTCACCAATGCATCCGATATTCTGTATTTAACGGGATTTAAACGAAAAATTTATATATTAAGGAGTAATAATTAATCGCTCTTAAAACACAAAATTCAAAACAATATTATATATTGGGACTACAAATAGAAACCTGCCGGTTTTCAATAAAAGGCGCCAGCAATAAATGCTGGTCACATATGCCAGATTAGAAACGTCACACAGTAAGGCTAGGCATCTGTCAACATTTCCCCGTCATTACATGTTTAAATTTGTATTGCCGGTATATGTATTTTTGTGCGCCAAAATGTATCGCCTCAAAAGACGAACAATTTTTTTCGACGAGGAATCCGTATGCTGCCAGAAAGGTGGGAAAAAGTTATGGCTAACAATGGACAGTTCTTTGAAGGATAAGCCATATACGAAGGATAGTCATATTTCCGTAATAAACTCAGAGATTTTTAAAAAAAAGCGATTTTCCATTTGTAGTCCTAATAGAATAAAGATGACGATGAATTTATAGTATAACAGTTGATATTAAAGATATGTATGTTTGCGAAACTGAAAAAATATATTGATTATATTTAGGGTAAGCTTCTTCAGAAGTTTCCTTAAAAAGTTATAAGTTCTTCATTAATAACTAATAAGTTATCGCCTTGATATTTAAGTTATTTGATTTCTTCATAAAAGTTCTATAGAAAATTTCGAATCTTTAAATCAATGCTGGCCACGCCATAAGCACGCGTGCTAATTTTTTCTCTCGGCTATTCACATGTACACAACAAAAGCTGTCGGGTTTTCACACCGATACTAGCGATCGTTCGTATCAAATTAGTCAGTCGACGTGCAGACTTCAAGCAAGCAAGATCGCGCCAGACTATTTTATGATTGCACTGAGCAAAATGTTTAATAAGGAATGGGAGAATCACTATTTTTTCTTTGAAAATTAAATAAATTTAGAAATAGAAAATAGAGAAATAGTAAACTCAATTTCATTGCTAAATCATTTGCATGATTTAAAGTTTAACAACCCCCAAACAACAATCTTCTCAGTGTACCGCGCAGAGAGAATTTTTCCGCAAAATAACTTCTCTCAACGCTTCACACATGCAGAAAATATGATTGTACAAGTTTTGGCCAGCACTGCCAACAAAACAAAAACATAAAAGAAATATGAGTTCAGGCAAGAAAGGTTTCATACATATGTATATACGTTTGTATGTACCATGTACATGCTAAAACGCGAGAGCGTAAATTAAAATCGTTCTCTTCTTCAATTATAAGACGGAATGATATAATATGTATGGAGAAACGTAGGTGTGTTTTTTGTCCAGAAAGAGTTAGTGATCCTCCTAAGGTTTCTGTTGTGAAGTTTGTTGTGTCAGTTATAAATAATGGCCAATGTTAGAATTGGCAAACTTTCAAGCAAGGCATATCAAATAAATTTGGGATTAATCAAATAGAAATTCGAGTCTTAATATTTATTGTTTATTATTGTGTCCTCAAACTCAGTATCAAGTACGAAAGCTGGAGCAATGGAAATGGATACACTGATCTTGTTTTCCATTGACTGTGTTGACTAGAATTCAATAAGTCAATACTTGATCTTCAAAAATTGCGCCCCCGAAATTGTGCCACCCGGGGAGGACCGCTACCCCCGCCCACCCTAGTGTGATGACAATTTTCGAAAGTCGAAAACTACCGCACAACAATACTGCGTCACCAGTTCGTCAAGAAGGCTACCCGGATCGGCGAGAAAACTCACCACAGCAAAGCTACAACGGGGTTACGAACTAAGCAGAACAACGGGAACATGTTTGCGAGCTAAGCGCAACGCAAACAGAACAACGGGAACATGTTTGAGAACTAAGCGCAACACAAACAGAACAACGGGGACATGTTTGCGAACTAAGCGCAACGCAAACAGAACAACGGGGACATGTTTGCGAACTAAGCGCAACACAAACAGAACACCGACACATCTCCCGTCAGCTGGACGACGAAGACACCACACCGTGGAAACTATGTGTGCCAACCAATCTACGAGAACGAGTCCTTCAAGAGAACCACGATAGCCCATGTGCCGCGCACGGGGGTATTCGTAAAACCATGATCAGGATGGCCAACAAGTATTACTGGCCAGGGATGTTTCGCGATATAAAGCGATACGTGCGAAACTGTAACTCATGTCAGAGGTATAAACCAAGTCAACAGAAGCCAGCAGGATACATGTTATCGCACATAGCCAGAGAACCATGGGAAACGGTATGTACCAACTTCATTGGCCCGCTGCCACGTTCAAAACATGGAAATTGCATGCTACTAGTATTCTTTGACAAGTTTTCTAAATGGACCGAGATAATTCCGCTTCGGAAAGCATCAACCGAACACTTAAAAAGAGCTTTCCGCTGTCGGATCTTAGCACAATTCGGAACGCCCAAGATCGTCATAACAGACAACGGCAGCCAATTCGCGAGCATAGGATTCCAGAAGTTTCTCCGAGAGATGGGTATCCAACAACAGTTTACCGCACCATACACCCCACAAGAGAACCCGACAGAACGGGCCAACCGAACCGTGAAGACGATGATAGCACAACTCGCCGACAATCATCATAGAAATTGGGACGAAATGCTGCCCGAAATAACGTTGGCAATAAACAGCGTTTCAGCGTTTCAGAAACGACTGGCTATAGCCCAGCCTTTGTGACTCAGGGCTTTGTGACTCAGGGAATTACGACTTCCAAAGTCATTATTCGATGATGTGACCCCCGGTACCGACCAAACACCACACACGCTGGAAGAAAAATTGACGAAGTTGAACGACGTACACGCAATTGTGGGACAAAACATGCAACGAGCAGCGCAGGACCAAGCACGTCACTACAACTTACGTCGCCGTCCATGGAGCCCTAAGCTGGGACAACAAGTGCTGGTGAAACAACATTACCTATCGAAGGCAGTGGAAAACTTTGCAGCGAAGCTGGCGCCACGGTACAACGGAGCATACCGCGTAACCAAATTTGTGTCACCGGTAATCGTGAACCTAAGAAGGGAAGGCGAGACGCGCACACGCAGGGCCCACGTCAGCGAACTCAAGGAGTTCCATCACGACGCAGAGTAAAACGGTAAAAGTTCGATACAAAGTAGTCCAATCTCGAAATAATTTTAGTAAAACCTAAAATCATGACCAGCGACACTTGCAAACACTCCTGGGACAAACAGAACCCAACCCAAAGTAAGCCGAGTCAAGACGAAAAAACGCAACAACAAACACACGCGACAAAATTGGAGCGAGATTTAGAAGACGACAATAAAACAACAAACACACACAACAAAACTGGAGCGGGAGTTAGAAGACAAAACACAACAACAAACACACGCAACAAATTGGAGCGAGATTTAGAGGACAACAATAAAACAACAAACATACGCAACAAAAGTGGAGCGAGATTTAGAAGACAAAACACAACAACAAACACTCGCGACAAAATTGGAGGGAGATTTAGAAGACGACAATAAAACAACAAACACACACAACAAAACTGGAGCGAGAGTTAGAAGACAAAACACAACAACAAACACACGCAACAAATTGGAGCGAGATTTAGAGGACAACAATAAAACAACAAACATACGCAACAAAAGTGGTGCGAGATTTAGAAGACAAAACACAACAACAAACACACGCGACAAAATTGGAGGGAGATTTAGAAGACGACAATAAAACAACAAACACACACAACAAAACTGGAGCGGGAGTTAGAAGACAAAACACAACAACAAACACACGCAACAAAAATGGAGCGAGATTTAGAGGACAACAATAAAACAACAAACACACGCAACAAAATTGGAGCGAGATTTAGAAGGCAACAATACAACAACAAACACACACAACAAAACTGGAGCGAGGTTTAGAGGACGACAATAAAACAAAAAACACACACAACAAAACTGGAACGAGATTTAGAGGACAACGATACAACAACAAACACACACAACAAAATTGGACCGAGATTTAGAAGACAAAAACAACAACAAACACACGCAACAAAATTGGACCGAGAGTTAGAAGACAAAACACAACAACAAACACACGCAACAAATTGGAGCGAGATTTAGAAGACAACCATACAACAATAAACACACGCAACAAAATTGGAGCGAGATTTAGAAGACAACATTAAAACAACAAGCACACGCAACAAAACTGGAGAGAGATTTGGAAGACAAAACACAACAACAAACAACCGCAATAAAACTGGAGCAAGAGTTAGAAGACAACAAAAGACAACAAACACACGCAACAAAACTGGACCGAGATTTAGAAGACAAAAACAACAACAAACACACGCAACAAAATTGGACCGAGAGTTAGAAGACAAAACACAACAACAAACACACGCA
Organism: Myopa tessellatipennis; assembly: GCA_943737955.2. Taxonomy (NCBI): domain Eukaryota; kingdom Metazoa; phylum Arthropoda; class Insecta; order Diptera; family Conopidae; genus Myopa; species Myopa tessellatipennis. Next base: position 23,017,113 of record OX031315.1, read on the forward strand.
ACAAATTGGATCGAGATTTAGAGGACAACAATAAAACAACAAACACACGCAACAAAATTGGAGCGAGATTTAGAAGGCAACAATACAACAACAAACACACACAACAAAATTGGAGCGAGGTTTAGAGGACGACAATAAAACAAAAAACACACACAACAAAACTGGAACGAGATTTAGAGGACAACAATACAACAACAAACACACACAACAAAATTGGACCGAGATTTAGAAGACAAAAACAACAACAAACACACGCAACAAAATTGGACCGAGAGTTAGAAGACAAAACACAACAACAAACACACGCAACAAATTGGATCGAGATTTAGAGGACAACAATAAAACAATAAACACACGCAACAAAATTGGAGCGAGATTTAGAAGGCAACAATACAACAACAAACACACACAACAAAACTGGAGCGAGGTTTAGAGGACGACAATAAAACAAAAAACACACACAACAAAACTGGAACGAGATTTAGAGGACAACGATACAACAACAAACACACACAACAAAATTGGAGCGAGATTTAGAAGACAACATTAAAACAACAAGCACACGCAACAAAACTGGAGAGAGATTTGGAAGACAAAACACAACAACAAACACCCGCAATAAAACTGGAACGAGATTTAGAAGACAACATTAAAACAACAAGCACACGCAACAAAACTGGAGAGAGATTTGGAAGACAAAACACAACAACAAACACCCGCAATAAAACTGGAACGAGATTTAGAGGACAACAATACAACAACAAACACACACAACAAAATTGGACCGAGATTTAGAAGACAAAAACAACAACAAACACACGCAACAAAATTGGACCGAGAGTTAGAAGACAAAACACAACAACAAACACACGCAACAAATTGGATCGAGATTTAGAGGACAACAATAAAACAACAAACACACGCAACAAAATTGGAGCGAGATTTAGAAGGCAACAATACAACAACAAACACACACAACAAAACTGGAGCGAGGTTTAGAGGACGACAATAAAACAAAAAACACACACAACAAAACTGGAACGAGATTTAGAGGACAACGATACAACAACAAACACACACAACAAAATTGGACCGAGATTTAGAAGACAAAAACAACAACAAACACACGCAACAAAATTGGACCGAGAGTTAGAAGACAAAACACAACAACAAACACACGCAACAAATTGGAGCGAGATTTAGAAGACAACCATACAACAATAAACACACGCAACAAAATTGGAGCGAGATTTAGAAGACAACATTAAAACAACAAGCACACGCAACAAAACTGGAGAGAGATTTGGAAGACAAAACACAACAACAAACACCCGCAATAAAACTGGAGCAAGATTTAGAAGACAACAACAAAACAACAAACACACGCTACAAAACTGGAGCGAGACCTAGAAGACAACGATAAAACAACAAACACATGCAGAACAAGACCGGTATGCAGAAACTAGGATGGACCGGTTAAAAGGAGCGAGTTTTAGAACAATTCAAGGAGGCCAATTGTCGAAGCCAAATATACCACAACAAACACCCACACCGGACCGAAACTTAGAAGACAATAATCCAACAACAAACACACGCAACCAAAACCGAGATGCAGAAACCAAGGTGCACCGGTAAAAGGAAGCGGGTCTTAGAAACCAACCCTACAAACAAATACAAACCTCAAGAAAACTCAAGGAAAAAAAAAGAAAGGAATGATAGACGACAGCTAGATCACAAGACCACGCGCAACAAGTAAACCATTCGTAGTCAGACTTTCAAAGTGATCACACGAAAATCCAGCGAACGATGTCTTACCCAACAATTACCATAATTGATTCCGATGACGACCTAGCGATTCACCCGGACACGAGAACCCATACAACTATCAGGAACAGACGAACGGAGGTAATCTCTATTACCCACAAGATAACGACACACGCTACGAACCGGACAACGATATGGACATCGAGATGGACGACGAAATATACACCAGAACTGATGACGACATGCGCGAGGAACAGGACAACGAAGTGGAACACGAGCTACCAAGGGACAGGCGGGAGCTAATCACAATGGAGGATAAGATCCGGCTCTCTGATCGGATACTGACAGTGCCCCAACATGTGTTTGTACGTACACAGTACATACACGAAGACGAGGGGGAGACGGAAGAATAACGGTTTGCCGGATATCTAGGGATCCTCACAACCAGAGAACAGCAAATCCACATGGAGCGACGACTGCACGACCAACATCAGGAACTGATACAACAAATACAGGAGAAGAAACATCAACAACATCGACAACAAAGAGACCAAGACCACGAAATGGAACGGATCCACGCCGAGCTGGAAAAGGAGATGAAGAAAACCAGACAACAGGAGCAGGAAATACAAGATCGACAATTAGAAATGGAGAAGACGGCGAGGGAAACAAAGAGGACGGGAAAAGAACTACAACGACTCAGAGGCGAAATACAACAACACCAGCAAGGATACCAACGACAACAGGAGAAATTAAACGAGCTACAGATCGAAAATGGACGCAGGGCCCAGATCATGCACAACACAAAAAGGGAACTTGACGATACTGTGGCACAGATAGAGGAGTGGGAAGAACGGGCAAACCAACAAGAGGATAAGGCGGAACGAGGACAAAGGAACCTGTCAGACATGTTCCAGAGGACAAAACGTTACACGGACGAGATGAAGGAGATACACGCACGGAAACACGCTCCAACACACAACAACTTGCACCAACGGCGAACAGAAGCGCCGATGAAGCCGCCTGGGAGGTTCTCCAAAGGCACAAACGCCGAACCGCCAAAGGGTGGACCGCAGCACCGACCAGCGGCCAAAGAGAATTCGGATCCGCCAGAATGGGAAGGTGGGAGTAAATAAAACGCAGACTAAGGAGACGAATGACAGGAGGAGGTACTAGGCGGAAAAGGGGGGAAAAGAAGAAACACCTAAAGGAAAAGAAAACACACAGCTTCTGGCCGCGCCACCCGAAGCAAGAAGGGAGTGTGACGACAATTTTCCAAAGTCGAAAATTACCGCACATCAATACTGCGTCACCAGTTCGCCAAGAAGGCAACCAGGATCGGCGAGAAAACTCACCACAGCATAGCTACAACGGGGTTACGAACTAAGCGCAACACAAACAGAACAACGGGAACATGTTTGCGAACTAAGCGCAACGCAAACAGAACAACGGGGACATGTTTGCGAACTAAGCGCAACACAAACAGAACACAAGCAGAACAACGGGAACATGTTTACGATCTCAGCGCAACACAGCCAGAGCAGCGAAGATCAACGGGAACATGTTTATGAGCTGAGAACAACACAAGCAGAACAACGGGAACATGTTTGCGAACTAAGTGCAACATAACATAGAACGACGAACAACGGGAACCTGTTTACGAACAAACTTGGAAACCAAGAACAAGCAACTCAGAACATATAAATACCCAAGCAGCAGAACAGAAGTGATCAGTCAGTCGGCACGCATAAAAAAAAACACGGATCAGTCACCGAGCAGTCAAGATCTAGTGAACATCGCATACACGCAGTAGTAAAGTGAGATCAGTCGATCAGTCGGCGAGAAGTCGAGTTAGAGTGCACGTCGCATCCGAGCAGTCAAGTTAGAACAGTCAGTCGCCACGCGTATCAAGGCGAACACACAGATGAGTGACCAAAGCGTCAAGTTCTAGTGAACATCGCATACGCGCAGCAGTCAAGTTAGAAAATATAGAATAAATAAGTGTGAACAAAGTTGAATAAAGAAATAAATAATCGAAATAAAAATACAACCGAATCCGAGTCTTGTAATTTGAACCCTGGAGGCCGCTGAGATTATCCCGGCCGAAAGTTCGTTACAAGTGGCGCCCGAACAGGGACTTTGATTACACAAAAGACAAGAAAGGAACACAGAGAAAACAAACCAACGACAAAATGGTAGAAATTGGATGGGTATACAAACTCACCAAGGAAGAGCTGAGGAGCCTCCTGGTGGCATATGGACTAGACACAGAAGGCTCATGGGAAGACCAACGAAAACGGTTCTGCGACTGGATCAGCGACGAGTTCCACGAGTCGGACGTAGACAAACAATTGAAGGCATTCGAGCTGAAGTATGGCAGGGAAAGTACACCGACACAGCAACCGAGAGTGAAAACTCCGGAACCAAGACCAGGCCAACAGGAAGCAACGACGAGCAGACTAAAGTCAATCGACACGAACACGCTCTTCGTGCCATCTGACCACACCGCAGCGCCCACACCTCGGGTCCCGTCTCAACCCTATTCCATGGTCATCGACATCGTCCGGAAATGGTCTGAGAGATACGAGGGAGACAAGGATCCTCTGCTTTTTACGGAGAGGATCGAAGAGTTGGCAGAAACATTCGGCCTCGATCTGGGCTTACTACCGAGAACCATGCCAGAGATGCTGAAAGGAAAAGCGTTGTTATGGTATCGTAACAACAACGCAAAGTGGCAGCGATGGGAAGTGTTCAAAAAAGATTTCCATAATTTCTTCCTACCGCCTCGCTACTTCGAAAGTCTGGAAGACAAAATCCAAAGCTCATGTCAGATGGAACCAGAAATGTTCAAGGACTATGTGATCCGTCTACAAATCCTCATTCGATACGCCAACTACGACGAAACACAGAAGCTAGAGCGGATCTACCGGAACGCGAGGACCGAATTTCAGTTCTACATCAAACGGAGGGACTTCCACACGCTGCAGGAGCTGATGACCTTAGCCGAAGACTTCGAGTGTCTAGCCGCCGGAGGACCAGACCTTAGAGCCAACGCCCCGGTTAGCCAGCAGCAACAAAATACACGACAGATAGTTGGGCCGGAGCAACGAATCGATCCAAGGACCGCGTGTCGCAATTGCGGGAAAGATGGACACAGACCGCAGGTATGTCGGAACCGTCAGGTTCTCTTCTGCTGGGAGTGCGGGCGAAGAGGAGTCCGAACAATCAAGTGCTGCCGAACACAGCAGGGAAACGCATCGGGACTCCACCCACAGCGAGTGGGGGTAGAATTCCCAAGGAGGAACACTCGCGAGCAGTAAATGCCAGTCTTCGGGTCGACAAGGGACGCATCTTCGCCAGGGTGTCCGTCAATGGAGAAGAGGTCGACGCAACCATTGACACTGGCGCGACGAGAAGTATAGGTATAGGAGGCAAGAGCTACATGATACCGAGTCTCATCCTACCAGAAGTTGTCGACGACGTCAAATTGGGTATGGATTTTCTATGCCAAGCCAATGCTTCTATGCTTCTATGCTTCAGTTAGGCACACAAACGATACAACTAAACCCTAGAGAGGACACGCATCACCAGACAATATGCACCACGATCAACGAGGCCCAAGAAGTCACAATAGAAGACGCAGAGAGAATTCTACAGGAGGAACTGCATAAGTTTGGTGATATCCAAGGGGCGAGCAGCATAACCGAGCACAAAATTATCATGCGCGACAATCAACCCATTAAACAGCGATACTTCCCGCGGAACCCGTCGATGCAAATAGTCATAAACAAGGAAATAAATGCATTACTAGAAAACACGTGTATTGAACCATCCCACAATCCATATAGTACGCCGATAGTACTAGTCCGCAAGAAAACAGGCAAATGGCGACTATGCATTGATTACCGATAATCAATGCATGTCCCGGACGCCTACCCAATACCACGCATACACCACATACTAGATCGACTACGAGATGCCCGTTACATAAGTAGCCTCGATTTAATGAACGGATATTGGCAGATTCCAATGGCAGAGAGTAGCAAACAATACACAGCTTTCACGATTCCGGGAAGAGGGCTATTCCAATGGCGCGTGATGCCGTTCGGCCTGCATTCAGCACCAGCAACATTCCAACGAGCACTAGACCAAAGCATCGGACCAGACATGGAACCACACGCATTCGCTTACTTGGATGACATAATCGTCACGGGAGCATCACTAGAAGAACACTTGAGAAACTTGAAAGAAGTATTCCGACGATTACGACAAGCGAATCTCAAATTAAACGTCGAAAAGTGCGAATTCTTCAAGCGAGAAGTAAAGTATCTCGGACACGTCATCAGCGAACAGGGAATTCACACCAATCCTGACAAAATCACAGCAATCCAAGAATTGCAGCCACCAACCAACACGAAGGAACTTAGGCGATGCCTAGTGTTGTATGTCGCGATCGCAATTTCAAGGCCAGTATTATTGTTTTTATAATACTACTCCGCGAGTGAGTCAAGGCCAAGTTCACATTAATGCAACCACAGCACTTTGCTTGGTAAGCCCGAAGCTTTAGTTTCATTTGTTTAATCAAGCTTTGGTTTAATGAACTTCGAAAGCTAAGGTAGCAACCAGAACACTTCGCATGGAATGGATTGTGGAAGCTGGCATTTAGTAGCGAGCTTCCAAACCCTAGAATCCATAGCGCATGGTGATTGTAGTGGATTGTGGAAGCTAGCTTTCATTACCAAACCTTCCAAAGCTTCCAAACCATTAAATCGCTTGGTTTGAAATAACCAACGATCAGAATCCACACGCGGAAGAATTAAATTGAGAACGATTTTCTTCCGCGTATTGATTCTGCGAATATTACAATTTTTATATTGCGAAATAATGGAAATTGCGACACGCGCCAACAGCGACCCACTTTGGTTCGGTCGACGGGTACGTCGACCAAGCCAAAGTGGAAACAAGAAACAAATTCCAACGAGAGTCTTGAATTTATATCTAAACGACGAGGTCGGTTACGCGCGTATAGAGTCGCGCGGTTTAGTTTGTAAAATAGTGTTAATTAAAAATAGTGATAATAAGGACAAAAGGTGTCCACAAGAAATATCCCAGAGTAAAATAAGAGTAATTATAAAAGTTGTGAAAAAGAAAATAATAATAAAAGCTAACCGAAATCAATAAACAAGGAGTTTTATTAATTGTCCAGAGGACAATTGAAAGACTAGAAGGAAGACCACACTCGAAAGTTAGTTACAACAAATTGGCGCAGCCGGATTTTCGAGCCGAGGATCGCTCGATTGAGTAAAAAGTGAGTAAAAATAAAATATGAAAATTAAAAATAAGAAAGTAGCTTAGAAAAAAAAAAGATTTTTTAATTAAAGTGCAACAACAATTGCAACAACAATAAGTGAAACAATAATTTAGTAATGTATTTGGAGGAATTTTGAAAATAAGCGAAATAATAGTTTTAGGAGTAAATCGAAATGTAAAAATCTAGCAGTTCTTTTTAAATTCAACATATTGACAACAGCATATACAACATATATAGAAATAAAGTTGCCAGGAAATTGAAAAAAAAAAAAAAAAAAGTGAAATAATAAGTTTAGGAATAAATTAAAACAGTAAAATAACAAATTGTAGCAGTTAGCAAGTTATAGGTAAAAAGGAAAGTTATAAATTAAAAGTTAATTAAAGTTAAAGTTAAAAGCAAATCAAGTTTTAAAAGAAAGTTTAGAAATGAAAACTGATAAAAAGTGAAACGATAATTTCGTTAATAAATAAAACGCAAAAAGTGAGAAATAATTTGGTGAATTTGGCATGAAGTGGCCAAACAAAAGAAAAAGTGAAATAAGAAAAAATAAGTAGCTTAGTAAAAAGAAAAATTGAGAAAGAAAAAGTGGAAAGGATAGAATTAATCCTAGTTAAAGGATAAGAATTTAATTCTTTTAATATATTAAAATATATTATATACAACATAAAATAACTTTCAGGTCCCAAAATCATCGGTTTTCATCAAAAGGATGCTAGCTTAATTGCACAGCAAACTTATCTGTCCAATAGCATTAGCTGGACAAAATCTTTGCTGAGGTCGACCCATTTCACTCGGGAAGTCATTCTTATATTTTTATAATTATAGGATAAAGTATTAGAGAAAATAGGATTTTTTTTTATAAATATATTTCGAATATAGTATATATATAATAGTATATATATTTCGAATAAATGTAATAACAATGTTGTACATGAACTAACAATTTAATTGAAATTACAACAAGTGATTTGGCATGTTAGAAAGTCAACAAAAGTCCAATAAGTGAAAAGCAGATGTGCAGGAAACGTATAATATTTAATTCAAGGAGAATGTTCGGAATCCAAATTCAAAACTTACAAATTTACAGAATTAGTTACTGTGATTAACAAATTGGCGAAAATCAGAGTGACTTTATTAACTTAAATAAATTTTTTTTAACGTGGTAAAGTTCGGATGATAAAAGCAAATTGTTAAAAACAGTTTTCGTTGTATCATTTTCGGGTATGTGTCTTAGACCTTTGTCTTCAAATTACACTGTTTAACATGTAATTTGATTTCAAAGTCGCACATTTTAAGTTGATTAATTGATAATTCATTTTATCATTTTATTCGAGTTCAAGTCGCACAATTTTTCTTTACTTAAATAATACGTCATACATTCACAAATGGGTGAAATTTAAAAAAGGGTAATAATCGGAATTACCATAAATCAAAACATTAAAAAGGAGTTATTTTGGTTATTTTGAAAAACCAAAATTAAAAGTTAAACATTTAAAATATTGCGGTTAGAGACTTCATATCGGTTGGAGAATCAAGGCAAAGTTAGATTCGTTGTTTCAAATAAAAAGCAATTATAATTGCTTGCTGATGAAAACAATTAAGGATGCCAAGCAATTAACAAAAAAAAAAAAAATAACTCGAACGGGCACACTAGGTTAATCGTACGAATTCGAAATCGCAAACGTTGCCGTTATGTTGGCCGCTGAAAAATAGAGACAGGTCGTTCGTTCCATTCTGTGAGGTCTTAAATTACCTCAGCGAAGTCGCGAAAATTTTGACGCTTCGTCTCTGCTTGAAAGAAAGCAGAATAGCGCAGTCACGAAAATTTTGACGCTTTGGCTCTGCTTGAAACAAATCAGCAGCGGACGTCAGCGTACAGACTAATAAACAGATGTACAGCGAATGTTTACTGCACGCTCGATAAACGAAGCGAGCAGGAAAGCTAAGCCGTTTAAAGAAATTAAATCTTCATATGAAAATTTTAATTGTCTCACATTTAAAAGTACTACGACTTGTATACAAATTAAACGTGTAATAAAACGATGGAACGTTAAGTAGCGGCGCTAAGTAATCGTTTTACAACATTTTTCACCACACAGTTTAAAATAAATTTAAATTTATATCATTAGGAAAAATTTATGTATACTCTTACATAGGTAAATTGTAAACATTGGGAAAAATAAAACCTCAGTAAACTATATGTCGTTCGTTTAATTAATGGCCGAGTCATTACAGGAGCAAGCTTACTTAGAATTAGATAGGACTCATAAAGAACTGAAACGCCAGTTGGGGGAGTTTATATCTAAATATTGGGCAATTTTAAAAGGGACTGTAGGCAACAAAGAGAACTTAGAGTTGATAAAGTCTAGAGTAGGGGAGCTAGGAGACCTTACAAGTGTAGAAAGAGCAGACGCAGTAGTAGAGGAATTGCTTACATTCCTAAACCAGATAATACAGAATAAGACAGAAGATTCCAAGACATGGGAATCAGAATTTAATGCACTGAGGAATAGGTACGATAGTTATTTAGTTGATAAAGTGTTTCAGGAAGATATACTCAAGAAACTAGAGTGTGAGAACGAACAGCTAAGGAAATTGTTGAAGAAAAAGGGGATAACCGAGGAAACGTTGAATAGAACCTTAGACCAGGGATTTACACAGAGATCAAGAGAAGACTGTAGCTCTTTAGAGGAAGCAAATAGACGTATACAAGAGTTAAAAGAGCAGAATAGACTTCTAAGACAGGAAATGTCGCTAGATCTCAATCAGTCACTCTTCCATAAGGGACCAGCTCAAGCGGAAGGTAGTCCGATGGACGGCAACTCAAACTCTCTCCAACAAAATACGGCAACAATAGATCAAACCAGGATGGGTATATCAGAAATAGCCAAGATAGTAAGCAGTATCGTTCCACTGTTTTCAGGGACGCAATCACCAGATTTGAGAGGTGAAGTGTATAAGTTTATACAGGCGTGTGAGTTAGCAACAAGTGAAGCAACTACAGCTAACAAATCAATATACATAGAATGTATAAAACAAAGACTCTACGGAGACGCTTACGACCTAGTAGGCTCAAAACGGTTTAACAATCCGGAAGAATTATACCTGGTGATACGAAGGGCATACTTACCAACAGTTTCATTAGACGTCACGTTAGCAGAACTTCAAAATTGTAGCCAGCTGTACAATGAGGACATTCGACAATTTGCAAGACGACTCAACACGAAAAAGGCACAAGTACTACAAGTGATAAAGGATACATACAGGGGAGAAGGTGACAGTGCACTTATATCCATGGTAACGACGTCGGCAAATAAGGCGTTTAGAACAGGGTTAACAGATGCAACCTTACGAATTCACATGCTAAGTATTACAGGGAAAAGTTTAGAGGAAATGGTGGAGATAGCAGTGAACACGCTCGTGGAAATACAAAAAAGTAATTCCATTCATCAACCAACAATTACACCAATAATTAATATGAATACGGTTGAACCTTATATAAGACCTTCTGTAAATTATCGCGTGGATTACCCAAGACCAGAAGAAAGGCGGAACGTCTCGAGAGCACCACAGGAGAAAATAATTTGTTCATTTTGTAATAAACGCGGGCATACGAGAGAAAAATGTTTAACTAGGGAAAACACACCGTATTGCCAAAAATGTCTAACATATGGTCACGAGACAAACTGGAGGTGTAATACCAATGACTACAACAGCAGTGGAGCGAACAACAAGAATAAGAGGCCGACCAACCAAAGTCGAGGAAACCAACAATGGAATCGACCTCATCAAAACTGGCAATCGAACCAAGGCCAGCAAACATGGAACCCAAATCAAGTACAGCAAACCTTGCAACCTAATCAACCCCAGCAAAATTGGCAACAAAAACAGGCACAAAAGAATTGGAATCAAATGCAAAAGAACCCCGGAAATCCAAAACCGAATCCGTTTAAGGGGGTTCAAGGAAACCAGAGCACTATAAACACGCCGAACGGCAAGAATCAAACAATATATAATTGGTGTAACAGACCAGGACACATAAAAGCAAATTGTACAGCTAAAAGAAGTTGGGAAACTCTTCAGAATAATCAGCAGGGAAACCGGCAAGGGCCCAGACAAGGCCAGTAATCTGGGAACCCAACAAATATAGAAATTTAAGGCCAAATGAAGTAGTAATAGTAAGTCCAACATCAGAAGAGATCGTGGATACGTTACCGACTTCAAATATATTAGAAGCTAATAAAGCTAAAAATATGGGGTACGAATTGACTAATAAAATAAAAATTATCAAAAATAATGATAAAGTAAATGCTTTAAATGAACCGGTCAGTAACATAACAAATAAAGCAAAGAAAATAATAGAAATGGGAGCAGAGTTTTTAATAATCATCTTGCTAATTATACAGTTAGCATGTACATCGATTGTAAAAACAATGTTTCTCAAGTTTCAACATTATAAAGCAAGGAGCATTAGTCTTAATATAGCAGAATATATTACAGATATAAAAGCACTTGCAAGTAAAATGAAATCAGAGGTATTAGCGAAATTTAAACATTTCAGCTCAAATATACAGAACCAGGACATGAAAACAATATGTTCGTGGTTAACGTATAATTTAAATAATAATTATAAAAACACTATAAAGGAAGTATCTAACTGGGAATCAGCCACGTTAAGTGATGTGTTCATTGAACTGCCTTGTGTAGAGGCGAGAAATGGAAAACTCATTTTACTGGTGGATACAGGAGCAGATACAAGCCTAGTAAAGGAATGCGCATTAAAAGAAAATGCCATTATAAATAAAAAGGTTAAAAGGGAATTAAGTGGAGCATTTGGAGGCTGTATAACCACGATAGGGTCCACCAGCATATGCCATGATGAGGTACAGCCCTTACGTTTAACGCTACACGTAGTGTCACTTAAACAAGGGGTACCGGCGGACGGCATACTGGGTAGAGACAACATGTGGAACAGATCCATTATAAACGCGCTCAATAAAAAGTTAACCCTATTTAATGAAAATAAAGAATTTATAGTTAAATTGCCACTGAAAGGCATCCAAAATATAAAAGAACAAAGAAACCAAAATAACATAACAATTGAAGCAAGAACGGTTAGAATAACGCCGTTAAAAATTAAAACTAAAGTTATGACTGTGGTAGTTCATAAACAAGAGATTGCACCAGGAGTGTACCTGGGAGAAACACTAGCAAATGTGGAAAACAAAGAGGTCAAGGTACCAATCCTAAATTCAACGGCAAAAGATTTCATTCTTAGTGACAACTTTGTACCGAAATTTAGCGATTTCCACAAATACAAGCTAAGTGATGTTTCGGGCAATCAATGGACTACCATCAACAGTATAAATAATGCGGACATAGCGCAACGCATTAATAGTTTAATGAAAGATTTAGATTTGGATCCTTCCTTAAACAGAGAGGAAAAAGAATCCATAACGAAACTATGTGCGAAATACCATGATATTTTTCTTTTAGAGGGTGACCCATTGACATACACCCCGATACTAACGCATAAAATTCCAATAAAGGTGGATCAGCCACCAATTAACCAAAAACAGTACCGAATTCCTCAAACACATAGGGAAGAAATGAATAAACAAATTCATAAATTACTAGAAGAGGATTTAATATCCCCAAGTGTCTCTCCCTGGAACTCACCACTACTTCTAGTTCCAAAGAAGAGTGGAAAAGATGGAGAAAAGAAATGGCGCTTAGTAATAGATTACAGAAAAGTAAACGAAGCGACAATTAAACAAGTTTTTCCACTGCCTAGAATAGATGAGATATTGGATCAATTAGGCAGTAGTAGATATTTTTCGACGTTAGACTTGGCAAGTGGGTACCACCAAGTCCTAATGGACAAAGCGGATAAGGAAAAGGCCGCATTTAGTTCAGCTTTAGGACATTTCGAGTTCAACCGAATGCCTTTCGGGTTAACCGGCGCCCCAGCGACGTTTCAACGTCTTATGAATCATATTCTGACAGGACTTCAGGGTATAGATTGTTTTGTCTATTTAGACGACATAGTCGTATACGCAACAAACCTGGGACAGCATGAAGAAAGGTTAACTAAGGTTTTCGAGGTAATTAGAGAAAATAACCTAAAATTAAACATTAGCAAGTGCCAATTCCTACGACGAGAAGTCGTATATTTAGGGCACAAGTGTTCAGAACATGGAGCACTTCCAGACCCTAGCAAGGTGGAGTGCGTTAAAAACATTCCTCCTCCTAAAAATAAAAAGGAAGTACAAGCCTTCCTAGGCCTCGTTAATTATTATAGAAAATTTATACCGGGAACAGCAAAAATAGCACTTCCCATTAACAAATTGTTAAGAAAAGACGCTAAGTTTGTCTGGACGGAAGGCTGTCAGAGAGCGTTTGAACAATTAAAAGAATCGGTTATGTCACCACCAGTGTTAGCATACCCAGATTTTTCAAAAGAATTTCTTTTAACTACCGACGCAAGTAATGAAGCGTTAGGCGGGGTCCTTTCTCAAGGACACGTAGGCGAGGATAGGCCAATAGCTTTCGCTAGCCGAGCGCTAAGCGACACAGAACAAAGATATTCCACAATAGAAAAGGAATTTTTAGCAATAGTCTGGGCTACGAAAAATTTCAGAGCATATCTCTTAGGCAGACATTTTAAAATTTTTACTGATCACCAGCCATTAAAGGGAATAGCCAATTTAAAGGATCAAACTTCTAGACTGGCAAGATTCAGACACAAGTTGTCAGAGTATGATTTCGAAATCATATATAAGCCAGGCAAGAAAAATTTGAACGCAGACGCATTGAGTAGAATTCCTCAAAACCGTAATGTAGTAACAGCTGTCCAGACCCGCTCTAGAACCAAGGAAATAGAAATGAAGAACCAAGGAAATAGCGAAAATTCAAGAACAATTCCGACGCCTGTAGAACCTGACACTCCAGGAATAAGACGGAACGAAAACACAATCTTACTAGGAGATCCACAACAAATAGAGACAGTGATCAAGGATTTCCATAATACACCATTAGGAGGTCACCAGGGAGCAGTGAAAACTTACCTGCGAATCAGGCAACAATATAGGTGGCCAGGGATGCAAAGGCAGATAAAAGATTATGTAAAAAATTGTCCTAAATGTCAAGCGAACAAAAGTTCGAAATTAACAAAAATGCCCATGGTGCTGACAGATACACCAATGAGGCCATTTGTTAAAGTCTACATGGACATAGTTGGTATTTTACCAGAAACTGTGTCCGGAAATAAGTACATTCTGACTTTTCAGGATGATTTTTCAAAATTTATGGCATGTACAGCTATCCCAGACGCGGAAGCAAGTACGGTTGCCAGGGCGTTCTACGACGAAGTAATTACGCGTTACGGGATTCCGCGAATTTTAATTACAGATAACGGAACAAATTTCATTTCAAAATTGTTCTCGGATACATGCAAATTGTTAGGCATTAAAAAATTGCATATAACGCCATATCATCCACAAGCTAATGGCTCACTAGAAAGAAGCCACAGACCTTTAGCGGAATATTTAAGGAGTTTTGCTAAAGAAGACGGGTCGAATTGGGATCAATGGTTAACTGCAGCGATGCATGTTCATAACCACACACCCCACATTACGACTAAGCAAACACCTTTCCGCACTTTATTCGGATTCGATACGGAGATGCCGACTAACTTAAAAAGGAAGTGTAGTCCGGTGTATAATGCCGAAGATCCGAATAAAGTTTTGAAATTCCAAGTTCAAAGAGCTCACGAAATAGTGAGGAAAAATCAGGAAATGGCTAAAAGGGTAGCCAAAAATCATTATGATAATAAGTTAAATTTAGTAGAATTTAAAGTAGGAGATAAGGTATTAATTAAGAATCAGACTAGGAAAAATAAATTTTCGCCAATATGGGTAGGACCATATAAGGTAGTAGGGATCAAAAGTCAGATTACTACAGTTTTAAATATTAAGGGAAGGGAAAAACCATTCCACAATAACTTACTTAAGTTATATAATAGCAGTTAAGGGGAAAATAGGATTAACTAGATAATTATGTAAGTAATCTTTAAAAGCACTTAAACAAGGAAAATTTTATAGGAATAATCAGGAAATTAATTTAAGTAGTCATAAATTAAAGTAAACTAATCACAATAGACACGTTATTAGAAGTATGATACAATAAACTAACATAGAACAGGGTTATTAGGAGAGAGTAATAGGAAATTCAAATTTTATTAAGGTAGGAAGCAGAAAAAATTATAGTCCGAACAGACACTTTAGGAAGAATTTTGTTTTGTTTTTATAGATACACAAAAGTTACGCAACCAACGTCAAAAGCAAAACACACAAGATGATAGGAAAATGTATTTGGGTGCTACTAGCAGTTACACAGGTGGAGGCACGTCTGCCAATAGAAGTACAAAAACTGAAAGAAACGCCAATGGTATTCGAAAGAACTAACAAGGCACTGTTTTTCAAAGATACGTGGACAATACTAACAAGAATACAACGCAACGACTTTCGAGAAATAATTAATGAACTCGAGAGATATATAAATAACATGCACAACATATGTGAAAACTTGAATAGACAAATAGAAATAGAAAACTTCAAAGAAGCTTGTCTAAATTTGAACCGGCCATTAAAAGCCATCGTTAAACAGTTGAAAAATAACGAGGATATTGTTAACCATCAAGGTATAGCTCAAAAACGGAATAAGAGATCCCTAGAGTTTGTAGGAGAGGCGTTGAACTGGGCTTTTGGAACTATGAGTAGTAAGGACGCAACAGAGATCCACAACCACTTAGAAAACATCTATAACCGACAGGCGGAAACATACAAGATAATGGAACAACAAGTCACGATAATGCAGACTACATATAACAAGACAGCGTCAGCGTTAAAACAGTCAACAAGCGAAATAGAGAAACTACAAGGGGATCTAGCCAACACCATAAATAACCAGATAGCAATAAACAACCGCAACGTACACAAAATGGCGCAAGTAGACTACTTACTGCGCACAATAGAAATTCAAGCCGCAATACAAGCTACCCTAATAGATATACAAGGGAAACAGGAGTTAGAACTCCAAATTCTGGATGACTTGTACAAAGGAACACTGCACCCTGCCATACTACAAGCGAGTGATCTGAAGGAGGAAATAGGAAAATTGGAACTAACAAACAAGGCCAAATGGCTAGTAAGTGATGTGTTCAGTTTACATCAACTGGCTAAAGTAGACACTCTAACTACTGAAGGGGACACATTGGTAAAAGTAACAATACCATTACCGGAAGAAGAACTTTATACAATATACAAAATATACCAGATGGTGATGTTTACTAACACGACATATGACTTAACGGTTAAAACAACATTTGATTACATGGCGGAATCAAAAGAAGAATGACAGTTCATGGCCATGTCTAAAAATGATATGGACAGCTGTAAACGCATAACAGATACAATAGGGAAGATGGCAATGACCACCCAGGACACGCTGATATGCAAAAGTCGGGGGAAAAAACTAAGCGGCAGGCACCCAACATGCGAAATCGCATTGCAGCAGCATAATAACGAGGATATAAAAACCATATGCAAGGCCACAGCAACCCCAGCAAGCGAGGGAATAATAGTAAAAATGGAAACACCTAACACATGGCTATACAACTTCAGACGCAACAATATATTTGAAACATGCAACACGGGATCAAACACAATATCATTGAAGGGAATGGGTATATTAACTATAATAGAGAATTGCAAGATACATAACCACAACAGTATAATAGAGTTCGAAGAAAATCAAACACGTAACATAAACAGGATACATGACAAGATACAACTTAACAAACACAACACTTAGCACAGAAATCGAAGCCAACCTACGGCCAATAATAATAACAGATCACACCAGACTAAAGCAAGCACTGGAGTCTGGGGAGAAGGATTTAACAGAGTTAAAAGCAGAAATCAAACAGGCAGAGATGACGCAGACAATCCAACTCAAACAAAAGGTTTTCGAGATAGCGGGCGCATCCGCAACACTGGGGACAATACTTCTGATAATAATAGTTTTCATATACATACGGAACAAGATGAAACGACCAATTAATACATCAGTGCAACACGTGGTTCGAAGACCAACCATTGAGGTGCTGCACGAATCAACACTCAGAGAGGTGCGCAAGCAACGATCAGAAGCCAGTGCCGAAGCGCGCAAACACCGAGTAGAAACCATTGCCGAGGTACACAATGAGCAAGGGGAATCCAATGCAGAGCGTCAATTTAACGCAAATGCCTGAACCCAGAGACAAGCGGAGCAAGTTCAACATCCAACAGACGAATTTGAGAAATTTTTCTTAATAATAAAGACTTTATTTACACAGTAACAGTTAATTGTAAACAGTAACATTATAGCACATGAATTAAGCAAAAGTTTTTAACATATGAGTGTAATAAATGACTGAATTATAATAAATTAATCTTTATTGTAAACACACAGAAAATTTTTTTTTAATTGTGGATTAATTCAATTCATTACGATTTAAGCATAATACCCTTAAGCACAAAACCCTTAGCAAATACAACAAACTAGCATAATACAACAAATTGTGTAATGAGGTTGATCATCGACATGTCATCAACAATGATCACAATATTTTGATCAGCCCATCAGCCCATCATCATCTCGATAAAAATAAAATAAATGAAAAGAAAATCATCATCTCGATAAAAATAACATAAATGAAAAAAAAAACAAAAAAAAAAATAAATAAATAAAATATCGATACAGGATAAAAATTTTTGTTGTGTTTTGTTTATTACTTTTGGGATATTAAAGAATCATTGAAAAGAATCGAACTAAAATTCGTTACTAACATTTTAAATAACTAATTGCAAATAACTCTGACACCAAGCTATAGTAAGTTCTTCAAGCACGGGTACAAGGAGGGCAGTTCCGGCCACGATCGACGAAGCGAGGCGAGAGTGCCAACCACAAATAGGAGATGCTCTCGAGTCGTGTTGGCCACGAAAGAATCCTGCAGCAATTCCAGAAGTGGAATGAGTGGTTCTAAATCCCAGGCGTCAGTCCGGATGGCAGCAAACAAGTCCTGTAGGTATAGGCCCAAGGGGAACACGTAGTGACGGCTAGGATAAGGTTGGTAGCGTGACATCGTTGATTACACCTTGTTCGAAAATGATAAACTGCGTGGAAGCGAAACTTTGAACTGATACTGATTAAAACTTACAATAACCGAGGGTATTTATAAGCGGGAGTAAACAGAACAAGAACCCGAAAATATTGTAGCTTGCAATAAAATTAAATTTTGCTAATTTTGCAAGTACAAAAGGGAAGAATATTTAGGTCACACGTGGGTCATATACCCTAAACGAAACAAGTACGCACACGATGGTACTAGGTGACAATTGGGAATAATATGCGGTACATGTAAACTAGCTGTTCCGTTAAATAGACAGCCATATCTATTGCATTTGCAATTATTTTAGAAATAAATGCACATGAAATCTATGCATAAAGACGTAGTTTATGCATAACCACAATTTAAAAATTATATCTGCACCTAAATGCGGACATAGAAATAAAAGATAAATAAATATAAGACAGAAAATAATCGCCTCAAATCTTGCGAAGTATTCTTCTAATCCCAAATATTAATAATGAATAAGTATAATTATAATAATAAATAAATAAAATCTTCTTAAACATATAAAATAAAATTATTACAAAATATGTAATGTAATGTACGGTCCTATAAAATGTAGTTCATTAATGTTCCATGTAAAATAGTAACGACACCGCGTTAATAACAAATAAAGCAAAATTTAAGAATTGAGCGATTAACGCAAGCAATGCAACAAAGCAGAGCAACTGAACACGAGCAGAATGCAGTGTCAGTTTTAAAACAGCTAATGGAAAAAACAAAAGGTAGAAAAGAAAAATAAAAACACCAAAGGTGAACAACTTCAAAATAGGCAAAACAAAGAGGAAAAAAAAATATATATCAAAGAAATAAGAGAAGAAAAAAATGTTTAAGAAAATTAAATAATAAAAATAAGAAAAAATTATTAAACAACGGATGTTATATCAACACTATATATCCTTCTTATACATAGAACAAAGAAACTATTAATAAAAACTAATAATAAAACTAACAATGAAAAGAAATAAGGAAATTTAAAATAAACTAAAGAGTATCATTATAATAACGCTAGAAATAAAAATAGATATAAATCGTACACGTTAAAGTAAAAGGAAATATATCTAAATACTTGTACGAAATTTTTAAATACATTCGAAGTTAAAATTTATAGTGACTAAACTAACGAATTATATTCAACTAGAATAAAATCGATATTTATTGTAGGGATTAATACTTGTTTTGAATTAAACAAAATATTTCTAATTGATAAAATTTAATTTAAAATTAACTAATTAATTAAATAAACTTAAAGTTATATACGAATAAAGTTTTAATTCTTTTTAAATAAGAACAATTGTAGTTAGAAAACAAAAAAAAAAAAAAAAAAAAAAAAAAAATATATTGTAAGGGAAAATTGAAATATATAACATTGATAATAAGCTAAGTTAAGTTAAGGGTGATAACAAAGAAGACAGCATGCAGAGAAGCTGACCTAAAGGCGATGTACACCCACGAGAGCAGCAGAAGACACTCATATCCTATCAACACTTGACAACAGGGCGACAATTAGCGCCCAGCCAAATAGAAGGGGGAAGGGTAGCTGGAACAGCTGATCAGCATAGCGACAGCAACCATCGCAACCAAAGATGGAATAGTCGCAACAATCAAATGCATCAACGCAACGATGCAACAACAGTCGACAAAACGCGAAACTACCTTCAAAGATATCCGACAACAACAACATTTGAACATCAATGCGATCGAGGCGGTGACAAATACACAGTACCTTGAGGTCACGTGGAGACCAAAATCAAAAATAGAGATCTAATCCATCTGCAGCAGCTAACTACAAACCAGTGGCTGCGCAAATGCGAAATCCTCGGGAATCATGATGGCGGCCTAACTAGCAGCTTAACTTCAAGCGAAAGTTATGTTAAGCGTAAGGGATAGCATCACAACGTCGCGGCGATGAAGCAGCTAGTAGACAACGACTAATGCGGTCACAATTAAATTTACACCAGTCATTCACAGTTCGCCAGTTAAATTTATGATACATTACTCCGTGGCACAAATCACACTCGACAACATTACCTCAAGAGATAACGATTTAAACGCATCACCAACCAACGCATGATCTTGGTAACATCTCAACCATCAACTACCGTGAAGCGAAAACCAATTGATCCCAATTGCGGGACAACGATACTACCGGTAACGAACATCTGCATCTGATCATCAAGCCTAGCACCTACCACGTCAGCTACCCCGCAGCAACATTCCCACAACACATCGAGAAGAAGACATCGAGACAACGGGGTGTACATTAACAACCGAAACTATCACCAACGAACAACAGAATATTATCAGCAGAACAACGGGAATTAAGGTCGAAAATTAACAACGACCGTTCCACGTATAGTCCCTACAACACAGCAACCAATACCCAGCAGCAGCATTCCCCACAAGAAATCCAGAAGAAGACGTTTATACAGCGGTGTGTACATCAACGGCAACATCGAAAGCATCAGCAACGCGTACATCAGATTCAAGGTGTACATCAACATCAAAATCATCCCCAACCTACACACAGATGACACCGAAGAAAGGCAGTCACCAGTTTTATTGAATTATTATTGTAATAAGTTTTATTTTAATTATTGGTAATAATTAATTGTATTGTAATGATCACCTGAATTACATAAAAGAACAAAACGCAACATACATAAGTAGACACTAAGTGCAACCATAATAAACACACGCCCACCCCAATTCCACAGACCATAAATGTACAAGAAAAATTTAATATCGTTTTGCACGATACTAAATTTTTCTTCCCCGAGGGTGGAGGGATGTTGTATGTCGCGATCGCAATTTCAAGGCCAGTATTATTGTTTTTATAATACTACTCCGCGAGTGAGTCAAGGCCAAGTTCACATTAATGCAACCACAGCACTTTGCTTGGTAAGCCCGAAGCTTTAGTTTCATTTGTTTAATCAAGCTTTGGTTTAATGAACTTCGAAAGCTAAGGTAGCAACCAGAACACTTCGCATGGAATGGATTGTGGAAGCTGGCATTTAGTAGCGAGCTTCCAAACCCTAGAATCCATAGCGCATGGTGATTGTAGTGGATTGTGGAAGCTAGCTTTCATTACCAAACCTTCCAAAGCTTCCAAACCATTAAATCGCTTGGTTTGAAATAACCAACGATCAGAATCCACACGCGGAAGAATTAAATTGAGAACGATTTTCTTCCGCGTATTGATTCTGCGAATATTACAATTTTTATATTGCGAAATAATGGAAATTGCGACACGCGCCAACAGCGACCCACTTTGGTTCGGTCGACGGGTACGTCGACCAAGCCAAAGTGGAAACAAGAAACAAATTCCAACGAGAGTCTTGAATTTATATCTAAACGACGAGGTCGGTTACGCGCGTATAGAGTCGCGCGGTTTAGTTTGTAAAATAGTGTTAATTAAAAATAGTGATAATAAGGACAAAAGGTGTCCACAAGAAATATCCCAGAGTAAAATAAGAGTAATTATAAAAGTTGTGAAAAAGAAAATAATAATAAAAGCTAACCGAAATCAATAAACAAGGAGTTTTATTAATTGTCCAGAGGACAATTGAAAGACTAGAAGGAAGACCACACTCGAAAGTTAGTTACAACACTAGGCATAGCCTCGTGGTACCGACGATTCGTACCAAACTTCGCCGACATTGTACAACCCTTGACAAGATTACTTCGCAAAGGCAAACACTGGAAGTGGAACAAGGCACAGAACGAAGCATTCAAAGAACTCAAGGCAAAGCTGACCTCTGCACTAGTACTGGCCTGCCCATACTTCCATCAAAGGTTCACCCTCCAGACCGACGCCAGCGACTACGGACTTGGAGCAGTACTCACGCAAGACATTGATGGACAAGAGAGGGTAATTGCATATGCCAGACGACGGCTCAACAAGGCCGAAAACAATAATTCATCAACAGAGAAGGAATGCCTAGCTATCGTGTGGGCCATCAGGAAGATGCGTCCGTACCTAGAGGGATACCGGTTCACAGTCATCACCGATCACTTATCGTTGAAGTGGCTCAATTCCATAGAGAGTCCGTCAGGACGTATAGCGAGATGGGCCCTAGAGCTCCAACAATATATGTTCGACGTACAATACCGGAAAGGAAAACTCAATGTGATCGCCGATGCGTTATCAAGGCAACCACAAGAACCACCACCAGAAAAGGCAGGAAAGATCACTACTATAGAGCCCACCACGACGGTAAATGCCTGCCCGTGGCTTGAGAAGAGGATAAAGGAAGTCAGAGAGAATCCCCAGATATATCAACAACATCGACAACAAAGAGACCAAGACCACGAAATGGAACGGATCCACGCCGAGCTGGAAAAGGAGATGAAGAAAACCAGACAACAGGAGCAGGAAATACAAGATCGACAATTAGAAATGGAGAAGACGGCGAGGGAAACAAAGAGGACGGGAAAAGAACTACAACGACTCAGAGGCGAAATACAACAACACCAGCAAGGATACCAACGACAACAGGAGAAATTAAACGAGCTACAGATCGAAAATGGACGCAGGGCCCAGATCATGCATAACACAAAAAGGGAACTTGACGATACTGTGGCACAGATAGAGGAGTGGGAAGAACGGGCAAACCAACAAGAGGATAAGGCGGAACGAGGACAAAGGAACCTGTCAGACATGTTCCAGAGGACAAAACGTTACACGGACGAAATGAAGGAGATACACGCACGGAAACACGCTCCAACACACAGGGACACGCAAGAGAGTGGACAGAGAGCACCCCCACAACAACTTGCACCAACGGCGAACAGAAGCGCCGATGAAGCCGCCTGGGAGGTTCTCCAAAGGCACAAACGCCGAACCGCCAAAGGGTGGACCGCAGCACCGACCAGCGGCCAAAGAGAATTCGGATCCGCAAGAATGGGAAGGTGGGAGTAAATAAAACGCAGACTAAGGAGACGAATGACAGGAGGAGGTACTAGGCGGAAAAGGGGGGAAAAGAAGAAACACCTAAAGGAAAAGAAAACACACAGCTTCTGGCCGCGCCACCCGAAGCAAGAAGGGAGTGTGACGACAATTTTCGAAAGTCGAAAATTACCGCACATCAATACTGCGTCACCAGTTCGCCAAGAAGGCAACCAGGATCGGCGAGAAAACTCACCACAGCATAGCTACAACGGGGTTACGAACTAAGCGCAACACAAACAGAACAACGGGAACATGTTTGCGAACTAAGCGCAACGCAAACAGAACAACGGGGACATGTTTGCGAACTAAGCGCAACACAAACAGAACACAAGCAGAACAACGGGAACATGTTTACGATCTCAGCGCAACACAGCCAGAGCAGCGAAGATCAACGGGAACATGTTTATGAGCTGAGAACAACACAAGCAGAACAACGGGAACATGTTTGCGAACTAAGTGCAACATAACATAGAACGACGAACAACGGGAACCTGTTTACGAACAAACTTGGAAACCAAGAACAAGCAACTCAGAACATATAAATACCCAAGCAGCAGAACAGAAGTGATCAGTCAGTCGGCACGCATATCAAAAAAAACACGGATCAGTCACCGAGCAGTCAAGATCTAGTGAACATCGCATACACGCAGTAGTACAGAAAGTGCTAGGCGAACAGGCGAAGGTGAAAACTCTGGGGGGCAATGACCTTCAATTAGAAATTAGAGACCTAGATGAGGTCACGACAAGCGAAGAAGTTGCGCTGGCTGACCGAAGTAGCTGCGAAGAAGAGCCAGTGATCACCTCGATTCGCAAATCTTATGGCGACACACAAATTGCAACAATTCGCGTATCAGGTAGATCGGCCAGAGCACTCCTAGATATAGGAAAAGTTAAAATAGGCTGGACAATATGCCGAATAAGACCAAAGGTATCAGTTCCTCGTTGTTTTAAATGTTTGAACTTCGGACATATAGCTAAATTGTGTAAAAGCAACGAAGACAGGAGCAAATGCTGTTTTCATTGCGGACAAGCGGATCATTTGCAAAGGACTGCAAAAATTAAGCTTTTTGCATAATATGCGCTAGTAAAAAAGCGGACAGTAAGCATGTCACAGGCGGACGAAGATGCCCAGCCTTCCGAGCTGCATGTGAAAACCGGAAATGAAGATATTGCAGATCAACCTTAACCATTGTGAAGCTGCACAGGAGATTCTAAAACAGACGGTTGTTGAGCAGAAAATAGATGTTGTGCTTATCGCGGAGCAGTATAGGAATAACCTTGAATGGGTCTCGGATGCGAACGTGAAGGCTGCGATCTGGAATAGTGGTAACATGCCTTTCCAGTGGAAGCAAGATATGATAAGTGAGTACTATGCGGCTGCCAAGATCGCTGGTATCTACATCTTCAGCTGTTATTGTCCACCACGTTTAAGCGATGATGAATATGCAAGAGTGATTGACAATTTGGTGAGTGATGCTCATAACGTTTCTCCATGTATTATAGCAGGTGATTTCAATGCTTGGGCCGTCGAATGGGGTAGTCAATATACCAATGAAAGAGGTCGTATTTTGCTCGAAGCTTTCACATAGAGCTGATTTTTGTGGAGCAGTTCCAACCAGTGACAGTGACAGCTCTGTCACAGGTACAAAAACCTCGTGACATAAACTAATAGTGTTTTTAAGATGAGAGGACAGGGCGCTTATTCCACGTTATACTATGTTCACATTAGTGCTGAAAATGAGTATTTTCGCTTAATTTTAAAATAGAAAATATTGCACAAATTATTGCAAAAATAGACACAATTTCTTAAGAAACATTCTGACAATTTTACATGAACTAATATTTAATAAAAGCCTGTATATAAAATCTTTACAATTAAATAATTGACCTAACCTAACAATATATTAAATTTTTACGTTTTGCTCCAAGAATTAACAGAATCTAATATTCACAAAACAGTTCAAAAATGAACTGTGACTGAAATATCTGCTCCAGAGGCAACCTGTCACAGCCCGTCACTGTTTAATAGAAAATACTCGTTAGAACAGAACTGTGACTGAAATATCTGCTCCAGAGGCAACCTGTGACAGCCCGTCACTGTTTGGTAGAAAATACTCGTTAGAACAGAACTGTGACTGATATATCTGCTCCAGAGGCAACCTGTGACAGCGCGTCACCGTTTAGTAGAAAATACTCGTTAGAACAGAACTGTGACTGAAATATCTGCTCCAGAGGCAAACTGTGACGGCGTGTCACAGTTTAAAAGCAATCGTCATCGCAACTGTGACTCGTGACTTTTATGTATCTGTGACAAAGTCACAGTTCGCGAAATATCGCTCAGCTCTACTTTCACATATTTAGACGTAGTGTTGCTGAATGACGGTCGTGAACACACATTTGAGCGTAATGGCAGAAAGTAAAAAATAGACATAACTTTCGCAAGCTCGTCGCTAGTAAGACATATCGAGTGGCATGTGAGCAGCTTATACACAAATAGTGACCACCGGGCCGTTGTAACGCAGCTTAACTGCTGCCGTACTAATGCAGAAAGGCAGTATATCTCAAATGAAAGAAGGTGGAAGCTCCAAACGCTCGATAGAGATATATTTAGTCAAATGCTGCAAATCTTAAATCCTCAAATTGGAAGCGTAGAACAAATAGCTGAGCAGGTTGTTTCGTGGCTTACTGCAGCTTGTGACGCATCCATGACGAGAGTATTGAACAAACGAGGTCGACGACCAGTGTATTGGTGGAACGATGAAATAGCGGAGCTCAGAAGGAAATGCCTGCGTGCTAGAAGGATAGAGCAACGTAGCATCTCTACTGAAAACTATGAGAGGTGCCGATCCTTATATACGCTGGCTCACAAAACCCTTAAGAAGGCAATCAAAAAGAGCAAAAATACCTGCTTCAAAGAGTTATGCGATGGTGTTGACTCAAATCCTTGGGGAGACGCTTATAGAGTTGTGTTATCTAAGCTAAAAGGCGTAAAGAAACAAATACCCACAGAGCATGAATTCATGCAGAAAGTCGTGCAGACGCTCTTCCCAGTGCATGAGCTGGACACGCCTGCTGTTATGGAATACGGGCCTATCACTGTGCCACCGCCGAACATCACCGACGAAGAGATAAGCACTGCAATAAATTCATTCTGCAGCAAAAAAGCGCCTGGACCAGATGGTATACCGAACGAGGTCTTAAAACTAGCGTACAGTATCAACGCAGAACCGTTTCACGTGCTGTTCCAGGCTTGTCTAGCCGAAAATGTTTTCCCTAAAATATGGAAAATCCAACGATTAGTCCTGCTTCCTAAGCCAAACAAACCCCCAACAGACCCAAGCTCATATAGACCGTTATGTATGCTCGATGCTATTGGTAAGGTGTTCGAGCATATCATCAGAGAACGCCTACAACGTCATGTAGATATGGTAAATGGTTTGTCTCCACAGCAGTATGGTTTCCGGAAAAGCCGCTCTACACTAGATGCCATCCAGAAGGTTGTAAGAATAGCAGAAAAGGCTATAGAGGGTTCACGATGGCTATATGGTAAAAAAGAGTACTGTTTGGTAATAACACTGGATATCAAAAACGCCTTCAACTCAGCAAGCTGGAAGAGTATTATCGCAGCCTTGGAGCGACTGCAAACCCCGCGCTATCTCGTCCGAATTTTAACCAATTTTCTATCGGACAGGACTCTTCTTTTCAGTACCGATGTTGGTGTCAAGGCGTACAAGGTGACAGCTGGAGTCCCGCAATGATCGGTTCTGGGACCCTTATTATGGAACGTTATGTATGATGCTGTGCTGCGAATCCCTGTCCCGAGTAACATAACCTAATTGGTTATGCCGACGAACAGCTCCAATTATAGTGGCAACAGTTATAGTGGCAAAACAGCTCCACGAGCTCCAAAGTTTAGCGACGAAAGTAGTGCTAGATATCAAGACCTGGCTGACAACAAACCATTTGCACCTTGCTGCCGAGAAAACAGAAGCGGTACTAATAACCAGCAGAAAGAAACTGGAGCTGGTGGAGCTCTGCATCGATGGGAGTATTATAAAATCTGCTCCTGCCATCTGATATCTAGGTGTCCTATTGGATTGCAGACTGTCATTCGCTGCACATATAGAAATGGTATGCGGTAAGGCAATGATATCTTATGCGGCCCTTGCCCGCATAATGGCCAACACATATGGACCTAGTCAAAAGCGTAGGCTGCTGCTATCGAAAGTGGTTTCGTCCATTATTATGTACGCTGTACCGGTGTGGGTCGAAGCGCTGAATGTAAAAAAGAACTTACGGCTATTAAATCGTGTGTTCCGACTATATGCTTTGCGGGTTTGCTGCGGTTTTCGAACCATTTCGCATGACGCTGCGTGTGTAATTGCTGGGTTAACCGCGCCAGAATTGTTAGCTGCGAAAATCACCATGCGATACTGTAAAGGGCAGAAACCGGTAGCAGTGTTACAGTTCACCAACTCGATAAAATTAAGAACATCACCTTTTCTAAGTGCAAGATATGTGGAACAGCTCCAGCAAAGGACGATGGACGTAACAATTAATTCCAAACGTGAAAAGATGGGTTGAACGGCAACACGGTGAATTGGACTTCTACATAACGCAGATGATCAGCGGTCAGGGATGCTTCCGGAGCTATCTTTTTAAATATGGCCATGATACTAGCACAATATGCGGATGGTGCTCTAATGCATCTGAAGATGCGCACCATATCTTCTGTGAATGTGGCGTTTCTGCGCAAGAATGAAGAAGAATCGAACACATTCAGCACCGGTCAGTAACGGCGAGCAATATTGTCGAAAGTATGCTACAGTCAGCGGACGTATGGATGGCTGTAAAATCCATGAGCGCTATTATTATGCTATTCCAACGCAGGCGAGAACGCGAGCGCAATGCGCAACTGACTATATCTCAACAGAACGATACAGACGCTAACAGAGACGTTAAAGGTAGAAACTTCCGACAGTAGGACGTAAACGAGCGTTTGCGTCCGGGGGGACCCATTCGTTACACTAGCTACGCAGCTGTATTTATACTCATATGTAATTAAATATGATTATAAGGTAGCTTTCCATATAACCATATTATTCCTCTAGTTTCAGTTAGTATTTCACTCTAATAAGTTATTGTTCTGCAATGAAAAATCTAAGTAGAACAAAAATCTAAATAAATTAAAAATCTATTATAAATAAATAAAACTATTTCCTTCAATTACATTTTTTCAAAACTTTTACGTGTAGGGTATCTAAGATTCGGCCTGGCCGAATATAGCACTGTTACTGTTAACAAAAGGTTTAACTTACATGTTCTTAGTAACAATTTCCGAGTCCATAATTGGTGACACCGAACACGTATGCAAGTTATTAAACCAAAAATCAATACACTAATATTTGCAGATCGCAAGATTGCGACACACAACGATGGCGCAGCGTCAGCATGAACGGAGGCGAACACAGGCGGTGAACAATCATCGCCACGATCAGAGAGGTATTCCTCGTGGACGTAAAGCCACCAATGTATGGAGGCCGTTCAAATTGATATAGCGCAACAGTTTATTTAGGAATGTCTTTTAAAATTGATGGTGTATATTGAAGTAGCGTATACCAAATTAAAGTTAATGAAACGGCCCAATTAAATTTATGCAAATTATATATTATTCACGAATTTTTTTAAGAAAACAAAGTTTTTTGTGATTTTTTTTAACTTTTTTTACATAATCTGCATTAGTTACTTATAGGAAACAATTATTAAAAATATTTTATGAACGCAGTAGTTTTGTATATATACTTATTACGTGTTTGATTTCAACACGCCCAAATTAATCGCGAGCAAAGTTGTTTTTTTCACCATTCGGATTTTCTTTCAATTCTACATATCTGGTTAAAAAAGAAACAAGATCGGGGCTAATGGGCTAAACTAGATTTATGCCGAATGCAAAGTTAGATACGTAATATTAGCTTGGAGCAATGCTTCGGATTCTCATATAAATAAAATAAGCAGAATACAAGGAGCAATACGGAAAACGATCTAATTCAGTGACGTTTGATGTTGATGTGAAGTTTAATGTTCTCGAAGTCAATGAAATATACGAGATGAATGTCGCCTTAGATTACTTCGACGACAGGCGATTTAAATCTCCGATTGTTCAAGATACTAGAATGAGAGTTATGGGAAGCAATAGACTGCCGGTATTCCATAACAGATAGGAGAAAAAAAGCCTATATTATACAGTTAATAAATTATATGCAGACCTCAAAAGCATTCGTAACCCGGAGTGGCGAAATAAGCACTCAAACACTTTTTTCGAAGAGCTAGACACTAAAAGTAAAAGCAAATACTCTAGCTAAAAAATTCGATCTTTCAAACGAAACTCTTATAAATAGCAATGACGATGACTATAACTTCTCAAATGAAAGATTCTTCGCTCAAATGAAAGGTGCAGAAGTGAACGGCCTCCAGGGTTCAAAGTACAAGACTCGGATTCGGTTTACTTTATTTTATTTCTTTATGAATTTAATTTGGTTTACAATGATTAACTGGTATACTTCCTTTGTTGCAACGAAATGCGAAGTTTTGGCTCGATGATGTAACGTTACGCTTTGCTACTGCCACTTGGCAATTGTGCATGTGGGCATACGCCGATCAAGAACAGCAAGAGGTTCACTTGTATGATTTATACACTTTAGCTTGTGGGCATACGCTGTGCAAGAACGGCTAATTGGTTTACTGTTTTTTTCCTTGGTATTACGTACTTTACTGGTGGGCATACGCCGATTAAGAACAGCAAGAGGTTCACTTGTGTGATTTATACACTTTAGCTGGTGGGCATACGCCATGCAAGAATAGCTAATTGGTTCACTGTTGTTGTTTAATTAGTCACTTTACTTAACGTCTTGGTTAGTTGTTGTACTGATTGATTGTTTCACTTTAACTTAGATTCACTGTCTCCTGGCTGGCTGATCCGTGTGTTTTCTTGATGGGCGTGGCGTCCTCGATGCTCACTGACTGATCATAAATTGACTGCTGCACGTATTCAATGCTCACTAACTGATCGACTGATCATAAATTGATTGCTGCGCGTATTCGATATTCACTGACTGATCACTTCTGTTCTGCTGTTTGCGTATTTATAAGTTCTGCGTTGCTTGTTCTTGGTTTTAAACTTTGTTCTTAAACAAGTTCCCGTTGTTCTTCGTTGCTCTGTTTGTGTTGCTCTCAGTTCGTAAACATGTTCCCGTTGTTCTTCATTGCTCTGTGGTGAGTTTTGCCAACAATCAGGGCCTCCTTGACGAACTTGTGACGTAGTATTGTTGTGCGGTAATTTTCGTCATTCGAAAATTACTTCCCACCCCTTCTTACTTCGGGTGGCGCGCCCAAAAGCTGTGTTCGTTGTTGTATAGTTGTCTTCTATAATTTGCTTCCTTTTGTGCTTGTCTTTATTTTTGTAGAATTGATTTCAAAAACTTCTTTACCGGTGCATCTTTCCTTAAAATTAGTTTCTGCATCTCGGTCTTGTGTGCATGTATTTTTTTTGTATTAATTAGGGCTCCATTTTGTCCCTGAGTCACAAAGGCTGGGCTATAGCCTGTCGTTTTAGAAACGCTGCTATTTATTGCCAGTTTTATCTCGGGCAGCATTTCGTCTCAATTTCTATGGTGATTGTCGGCGAGTTGTGCCGACATCGGTC
Organism: Myopa tessellatipennis; assembly: GCA_943737955.2. Taxonomy (NCBI): domain Eukaryota; kingdom Metazoa; phylum Arthropoda; class Insecta; order Diptera; family Conopidae; genus Myopa; species Myopa tessellatipennis. The sequence continues at coordinate 23,048,074 of OX031315.1, forward strand.
TTCATCGTCTTCACTGTTCTGTTGGCCCGTTCTGTCGGGTTCTCTTCTGGGGTGTATGATGCCGTAAACTGTTGTTCGATACCCATTTCTCGAAGAAACTTCTGAAATCCGATGCTCGCGCATTGGCTACCGTTATCTGTTATGATGAACTTGGGCGTTCCGAATCGTGCTATGATCCGTTCGCGGAAGGCTATTTTTAGGTGTTCGGTTGCTGCTTTCCGAAGCGGTTACAATTTCGCACGTATCGTTTTATATCGCGGAACATACCTGGCCAGTAATACTTGTTGGCCATCCTGATCATTGTTTTACGAATACCCCCGTCCGCTGCACATGGGCTATCGTGGTTCTCTTGGAGAACTCGTTCCCGTAGATTGGTTGGCACACATAGTTTCCATGGCGTGGTGTCTTCGTTGTCCATCTGACGGGAGATGTCTTGATAACGCATCGGCGATCACATTGAGTTCTCCTTTTCGGTTGGCGTCGGTCTGGAGGGTGAACATTTGATTGAAGTCTGGGCAGGTCAGTACTGGTGCAGAGGTCAGCTTTGCTTGAGTTCATTGAATGCTTCGTTTTGTGCGTCGTCCCACTCCCTCGTCGGTACCACGAGGCTATCCATAGGCATCGCCTAAGTTCCTTTGTGTTGGTTAGTGGCTGTAATTTTCGAATTCCTGTATTTTTATCAGGATCGGTGTGAATTCCCTGTTCGCTGATGACGTGTCCGGGGTACTTTACTTCTCGCTTGAAAAATTCGCACTTGTCGACGTTTAACTTGAAATTCGCTTTTCGTAGTCGTCGGAATACTTCTTTCAAGTTTTTCAGATGCTCTTCTAGTGACGTTCCCGTGACGATTATATCATCCAAGTAAGCAATGCGTGTGTCTGATCCTATGACTTGGTCTAGCGCTCGTTGGAATGCTGCCGATGCTGAATGTAGACATTGGTTTAGTCCTCTTCCCGGAAGCGTGAAAGCTGTATATTGCTTGCTACTTTCTGCCATTGGAATCTACCAGTATCCGTTCTTTAAATTGAGGCTACTTATGTAACGGGAATCTCGCAGTCGATCTAGTAAGTGGTGTATTCGTGGTATTGGGTAGGCGTCGGGGACAGACTTCGTGTTTAATTGTCGGTAATCAATGCATAGTGTCCATTTGCCTGTTTTCTTGCGGACTACTACTATCGCCGCACTATATGGCCTGTGTGATGGTTCTATACACCTGTTTTCTAGTAGCGCATTTATTTTCTCGTTTATGACTGTTTGCACCGCCGGGTTCCGCGGGAAGTATCGTTGTTTAATCGGTTGATCATCGCGCATGATAATTTTGTGCTCGGTTATGCTGCTCGTCCCTTGGATAACACCAAACTTATGCACTTCCTCTCATAGGGTTCTCTCTGCGTTTCTATTATGACTTCTTGGGCTTCGTTGATCGTGGTGCTCTGTGTCTTCCCTGGTGTTTAGATGTATTGTTTGTGTGCCAAACTGAAGCCTAGCGTTTGCTTAGCATAGAAAATCCATACCCAATATGACATCGTCGACAACTTCTGGTAGGATGAGACTCGCATTCAAGTAGCTCTGGCCTCCTATATCTATGCGTATTGTGACTTCGCCTAGGCTGGTTTTAAGGGACCCGTCCGCTAGTGTTACCGTGGTATTTCGTGGTATCGTGTTGCAAATCCTTGTTGTTTTGTTGACTATTTTCTGGGACATAAAACTTCTCGTCGCGCCAGTGTCAATTGTTGCGTCGACCACTTCTCCATTGAGGGACACCCTGGCAAAGATGCGTCCCTTGTCGACCCGAATATTGGCATTTACTGCTCGCGTGTGTTCCTCCTTGGGCGGATCCCGCTGCGTTTCTCTGTTGTGTTCGGCAGCACTCGATTGTTCGGACTCCTCGTCGTCTGTACTCCCAGCAGAAGAGAACCTGACGGTTGCGACATCCCTGCGCTCTGTGTCCATCTTTCCCGCAATTGCGACACGCGATCCTTGGATCGATTCTTTGCTCAGGCCCAACTGCCTGTCGTGTGTTTCGTTGATACTGACTAACCGGGAGATAGCTCTAAGGTCTAGTCCTCCGGCGGCTAGACATTCGAAGTCTTCGGCTAATGTCATCAGCTCCTGTAGCGTGTGGAAGTCCATCCGTTTGATCTAGAACTGAAATTCGGTCCTCGCGTTCCGGTAGATCCGTTCCAGCTTCTGTGTTTCGTCGTAGTCTGCGTATCGCATGAGGTTTAGTAGGCGGATAACATAGTCCTTGAACATCTGGTTCCATCTGATATGAGCTACGGATTTCGTCTTCCAGACTGGAAATAGGGAGTAAGTAGGAAGAAATTATGCAAGTCTTTTTAAATATTTCCCATCTCTGCCACTTTGCGTTGTTCTTACGATACCATAACAACGCTTTTCCTTTTAGCTCTCTGGCATGGGTCTCGGTAGTAAGTCCAGTTCGAGGCCGAATTTTTCTGCCAACTCTTCGATCCTCTCCGTAAATAGCAAAGGATCCCTGTCTCCCTCATATCTCTCTAACCATTTTCGGACGATGTCGATGACAATGGAATAGTGTTGAGCTGGGACCCGAGTTGTTTCCCGGCAGTTGACTCCTGCCACTTAGCAATTCTGCTGGTGGTCATACACCGAACGAGAACAGCCAGTGGTTCACTCGTATGGTTTGTACAATTTAGCTGGTGGTTACACCGAAAAAGAACAGCTAATTTGTTCACTGTTTATTTCCTAGGTATTACATACTTAACTGGTGAGCATACGCCGAACAAGAACAGCAAGAGATTCACCTGTATTATTTATACACTTTAGCTGGTGGGCATACGCCGTGCAAGAACAACTAATTAGTTCACTGTTTATTTCCTTGGTATTACGTACTTAACTGGTGTGCATACGCCGAACAGCAAGAGGTTCACTTGTATGATTTATACACTTTAGCTGGTGGGCATACGCCGTGCAAGAACAGCTAATTGGTTCACTGTTTATTTACTTGGTATTACGTACTTAACTGGTGTGCATACGCCGAACAGCAAGAGGTTCACTTGTATGATTTATACACTTTAGCTGGTGGGCATACGCCATGTAAGAACAGCTAATTGGTTCACTGTTGTTGTTTAATTAGTCACTTTACTTAACGTCTTGGTTAGTTGTTGTACTGATTGATTGTTTCACTTTAACTTAGATTCACTGTCTCCTGGCTGGCTGATCCGTGTGTTTTCTTGATGGGCGTGGCGTCCTCGATGCTCACTGATTGCTCGTTGCGGAATCGATTTCTGATTCCATGTACGGTATTGATGGCTTTACACTTTATTGTAATGATGGATTTGCCAAAAGGGGCGGTGGTGTGGCTGTGTATTGTAAAAGTAGTCGCAACCCTAAGATAATAAACAAGGGTAACGCTTCTTGTGAATTTCTTAACGTTGCTTTATATGACAACAATACCAAAATATTACTTTCTTGGTTTAGTTTCTTACACTAAACATTGTTCATAGTATATATATAAGGCTTTCTTAGACAAATATATGGTTTAATGTAAATTTTGTTTATGACTATTTTGATGGTTCGGCTGCGCGCAGCAGAAAAGAAAACTAATATGAAGCAATAATAATAGTTTGGGGGTTTTTTAGTCGATTCCCTAACTTATTAAAACTCGCCGGTCGCTTGGTTTGCTTAACCAAGGTTTAGTCTTTATTTACTCTTAATACCGAATATTTACAATAGTTGAGGTTGTGCAATAGTTGAAGTGGCGGGACCTTGGCGTTTTACTTGAGCATTCAAGATCTTCTAAATCTACGGCCATGGTAGCATATCCCAAAGGGTATGCCACCATAGCCACTTGAGCAGAGTTTTAACCGCGAGGTAGCAGAGGGCTACGATAATTAGTACTACAATTGTGTAGGGATACATATTTTCCGTTACTTTGTCGTCGACGCGGCCGCGATGTCGTATTTATACTTACTCCGCTTTCTGCCAGCGACGGCAGCGTCCACGACAATCGCTTGTTTAATCGACGCCGGCAGCGGGTAGCTAATCCGTCTAGCCGGCGGAATGTAAACAGTGGCGACGGCAAAGTGCCTGCTGTATCGTTCTGCACTGCTGTATCGTTTACAGCAATGAAGCGGTTGTTTGTTTGCTTTGGCTCGTCGATCGTTCGACCAGCCAAGTAGCGTAAACTCACTTCGAAGTGGAGTGCAGCAAAGTGTCGCGTCGTTAAGGATCCGATATCCGAACGACTCCACCTAATTACAGTTTAATGCTCGGACGTGTGTGGTATGTATGATCGCTGGTCAGCGAACACACACACGCACACGTGCACGCCACAGTACTCCCCCCCTAGCAACGGCGTCGCGTTACAAGGGAAGTGCACGTCGTAGTGCATTGCTTAAAATATGGTTGTCTAGATATGCATATCGTCGTGTCGCTTATAATTACTTACTATACTGTCGTGACGCTTATAACTACTTACTATACACTTAAAAAAATACGTTATTCTATCCCTATAATACTCTTGTCAGAAATCCGCGCTGCTACGGAATCTGGCGGGAAAACGGACTCGTCTGCCGCTTTTCGTCTTCGTCACCGTCTGGCGCGACGGTTGCTGGTCTGTTGCTGGATGCGGTGCTGGCGTCGTCGTCTTCGGTGGCCGACCTCGTGGCTGCCCGCTGGACGTCGTTGGGTCGCTGGCTGTGGAACTGGTGTTGTCACCTTCAGTGGCTGACCTCGTGGTTGCTCCAATCGAATCGCTGGTTGGATGTCGTCGCTTGGCAAGAAGGCTGCCTTGAAGCGGTCGACCGACACTTTAGCCGTCTTGTCGCCCACTTGAAGTTCGTACACCGTTCGTTCTCCGTTCGTCGCAGGACTTGTAAGGCCCGTCGTAGCGTGGTTGCAGCGGGCGCTGGACCTTGTCGATACGCACAAAGACGTGCGTGCATTTAGCGAGGTCGCGCTGTAGGAACACTCGTGTGTTGGTGGGATGGCTGGTTTGCGTTGGCGATACCTTGCTCATCAGTCGTCTCAGATCTCTAACGAAGTCGCTCTCGTTGGCTTGGACCGGCGATGGTGCCAATAATTCTCCAGGGAGCTTCAGAGTTGTGCCGTAGACCATTTCTGCTGGGCAGGCGGAGATGTCGTCTTTTATCGTTGTTCGCAGGCATAGGAGCACTAATGGCAGCACTCCGCACCAATCGTCATCTTCGTTGCGTGACAACGTGTCTGCTACTTCGTTCGATTTACCAGGGACATGGCGTATGTCCGTGGTAAACTGGCTCACGTAGTCGAGGTGGCGCGCTTGTCGCGGCGAAGCTCGTTCTGAGTTTTGCTGAAAGGCTTAGTTAGTGGCTTATGATCGGTAAAAATGGCGAAGTCGCGACCTTCCACCATATGTTTAAAAAATTGGACCGCCTGGTACAGCGCTACCAGCTCACGATCGTGCGTGCTGTACTTTTTTTGTGCGTCGGTCAGTTTCTTAGAGTAAAACCCTAGCGGTTGAGGTTCGCCGTTGACCATTTGATGAAAAACCGCTCCCACATAGCATAGTCCGAACGTCGACGTTAAGCGCGAGCTCGGCATCTGGGGCCGAATGATAAAGGAGCGTTGCTTTAGCCAGATCTGCCTTGCACTTCTCGAACGCGGTCGCTGCATCCGTCGACCAGTTTAGCGGCGTCGTGTCCTTCTTCTTATTGCCGCACATGAGGTCCTGCAACGCCATCTGATTGGCGACTGCGTGCGGCATGAAACGCCTGTAAAAATTGAGCATCCCGAGGAACCTCTTGAGCTCGTGTGCCACCGTTGGACGTTTGTAGTTATGTATTGCCTCTACCTTCGACTGATGTGGCCGGATACCGTTGCTTGTTACAGAGTGTCCTAGGAAGTGTACCTGTGGATTGCCGAGATCGCATTTCGCTACGTTGATAGCGAGGCCGTGCTCTCTGAGGAGCTGGAAGATTCGGCGTAGATGCCGCTCATGCTCTTCGGGGTCTCTCGATGCTACGCAGATGTCGTCAATGTAGAAGAATGCGTAGTCTGTTTTTCAGACTGTTTTTTTGTCGTTTTTTTTTTGTCTGTTTTTCAGAGTCTGTCGTTCACCAAGACAGAGTTTATGTGACGTTGGAACGTTTGCGCAGCGTTGAGCAAGCCGAACGTCATAAACTTAAACGGAAACAGTCCAAATATCGTGGCGATCGCGGACTTGGGTATGTCTACCGGTTCGATCGGTATCTGGTGGTATACTCGTTGCAGATCGATCGTCGAGAAAATGATCTTGCCGTGCAGGATATGAGTGAAATCCTGGATGAACGGTATGAGATAACGATCTTGTACCGTTATCACGTTCAGGGCGCGGTAGTCGCCGCAAGGGCGCCAAGAACCGTCGGACTTCTTTACCATATGGAGCAGACTGGACCAGCTGCTGTCGGATGGCTCGCAGATTCCCGGTTTGGTCAGGAAACGGAACTCGTCCATGACGGCCTTCAACTTATCGGGCGCCAATCGTCGTGGTCGGGCGCGCACTGGTGGACCCTTCGTTAGGATATGATGCGGGACAGTCGTCGCCGTTGTGGTCTTCGCGCTGTTCATAGTCGTTATATCCGTGAAGTCGGCCAGTAGTTTGGCGAACGGGTCGCGTCTGTTGTAGGTAAAAATCTGACCCCTTGCTGGACGGGCGGCGCCCTCCGCGTGGAGGTTGGTCGCCGAATCGATAAGCCTCTCGTTCTTCATGTCAACGAGAAGGCCGTAGTGTTTGAGAAAATCAGCGCCTATTATGGGGCTGCTGACCTTCGCGATTATAAACGCCAGGTCGCGCTTCAGGCCGAGGTCAAGTTTGAGTCGTTTACGGCCGTACGTCGTAATAATAGAGCCGTTGGCTGCGTAAAGCCTTATTGCGTCTGTCAAAACAATGTCAAAAATAATATTCTTCAAAAAGCACCGCTCATCTGCTCGTAATCCAAAAATGCAGTCATAAAAAACGCACAAACGGGAGCGACCGCAACAACAACCGCAGTAGATAAATGATTTCGCGGTGGTTTTTTTTTATTTTGCACTGTGGGCAGAAGAGTGCGTTTTCTAGAGCTAACTTATTTTGTTAGGTGTTGCATTTTTGGTTAGTATTCTGTTTTGGTGTACAATTTTGGTTGATATTTTGTTTGGTGTACAAACATCCCGCCCCCCTATGCCAATAAGGCATACGTTATTGATGAATCTGCCTAGCCTCGTCCATCGGTAGCCTACAAATTTTTGAGACACTTCGTTGGTAGCTTCCCTCTTGGGTGCGCACGGTTACTACCCGAAGAAAACCGTCTTTGCCAGGAGTGGTAGCGGTGATGCGCCCTAGTAGCCATTGTTGAGGAATTAAGCGGTCGTCCTTGATAAGCACCAGGTCGTCCGGTCTTAAATTGTCTTGCTTACGACACCATTTGGGACGTGACTGTAAATGTGACAACCATTCCTTTACCATCTTGACCAAAAATGTTGACTCATCCTATGCATAGATAAATACTGTTTATGCAGTGATTGTTCAGAGCCTGATGGCTCGGGTGGAGCCAGTAGTGCATCGCCTATCAGAAAATGGCCCAGAGTGAGGGCGTTTAAATCATCGGGACATGATGAGAGAGGGCACAGTGGTCTGGAATTTAAACATGCCTCAATTCTGACGAGCACGGTACTTAAATCTTCATACGTTAACGTGTCGGAAATGGTTCCTTTGAGATGTCGCTTGACCGATTATTATGCCTCCCAAAGTCCTCCAAAATTTAGAGAATGAGGTGGATTAAAGTGCCACTGAATTCCTTTCTCTGCTAGCTGAGGGATCACGTGCCTTTCCATTGATTCCACAAATTTAGACGAATTAGTTTTTAGTAAATATTTTGTCTGCACCAATAAAATTGGTCCCGCAGTCACTATAGATATCATGGCATAAACCTCGTCGTCCAATAAACCGATGCAATGCACACAAGAATTGGTCTGTACTCATTTCCGTAACCGCCTCCAAGTGTATAGCCTTAGTTGCTAGACAAATGAAAATAGCGATATAGCCTTTGTATTTTGTGCAGCCTCTGTACCGTGCTGCCTTTAACTCTATGGCACCTGTGTAGTCAATTCCAGTTGATAGAAAGGGACGTTAAGAGGGAGTAACCCGAGCTGTGGGTAAATTTCCCATCAATTGTTGAAAAATTTTCGGTCTTATCCGAAAACATCGAACACATCCTCTAAGTTTGGATCTTATGACCTTTATTGCATTCAAAATCCAAAACTTTTTTCGAATGAAAGCGGACTGTGCTCAATAACTAAATTTGTGAAGTGATGGATCTTTGGTAGTATCATCGGATGCTTTTCGTCATAGGATAGCAACGATCGCAGCGACAGACCGCCTACACGTAGAATTTCAGCGTTGTCAATGAATGGATTCAAGCTGAGTAATTGACTTTTGGAGGATACTGTTTTGCCGTTTTTCAAATATCGTATTTCTGTCGCAAAACATTCACCTTGCACCATGCGAACTAGTTTTTGCAGACTGGTATGGAGCTCTGCTACCGTAATAGGACCGGAGGTGCGTTGTTCCTTCGTAACCATGCAGTTGTGTTTAAACCTCAGTAACCAAGCCATTATGCGACGTAAGTGCGAAAATGAAGAAAATTGATACAGCAACTTAGTTTCCTGTTGCGTCACGATAACGTTCTGCAGCTATTTCATTTAAAAATGTCCAGTCCGAACATGGCCACGAGTCCACCGTCCTATTTAGCCACGGCGGACCATGCCAATATAACTCACAATGTCTCAATTCCGCCGCATATAGTCCTGGTGACGAATGATCTGCTGGGCTTTCATTTGTTGAAATGTGATGCCACTGATCGACATTTGAGTCCGGATGAATAAGGCCAATTCGATTTGCCACAAATACAGGGCAACGGTTGACATCACCTCTAATCCAGCAGAGCACGATTGTAGAATCTGTCCAGTAATATACCGGTATTGGCTGAGTGGGCAGAGAAAGATGTGTCAATACCCAATTGACCAGTTTTACGCTCAGCACCGCTGCACACAATTCGACTCGGGGAATGCAAATTGGTGGTTTTGGCGTTACCTTGCTCTTTGCGGCAATGATATTAGTACAAAAGTCTTCTCGTCCAGTTTGAATGCGCAGATAAACTATTGATGCATACGCTTTAGTGGAGCCGTCGCAAAAGGCATGGATTTCAACCTGATTGGTTGTGGTGAGTGAAAATTGAAGCCACCGTGTTTATGCCAAACGCCGCTCGCCTCGTGTCGCCTCTTCTGTTTTCAACAGAGGTTTAGCTCCTGGATTTTACTTTTTTTACAACCTTTTTACGTTTTCGTTAGTAACATTTTTCAACAATGGTTGCCCTCGATACTTTTATTCGTCTCGCCGACGCTCTCGTCGAGTTCGAAGTCGATTTTCAGGCAACGCCTTCTCGGGAACACACAATTCGTACGCTCGACCTTCAAAGAGACGAACTCAAGTCTCAATGGATGTTGATCAAATGCACGTTTGACAACATCCTGGCCAAGATGGAATCAACGAGCGAGGAGGCAAGCACTTTAGAAACTCTGAAGAAGAAACGTCGCCACTGTTACGCCGTCTACCTACGATGCACCGACACCATCATCGAAATGATAGAGAATCTGGCAACTCCATCCGCTTCAGCGGAAGCCTCATTCGTCGAAAGTCCTCCGTCAGGTTACAATATTAGCTTGCCCCTCTGTGACACCGAAGTGTTTCTCGGCGATTACCTCTCGTGGCCCTCTTTCCGTGACATGTTCACGGCCCTGTATATCCAAAACACAAGGATAGCGCCGGTGGAAAAATTATTCCACCTGAACAAGAAGACTACCCGTGAAGCCAAGGAGATCGTCCAGAAATCTCCGTTAACCAATGCTGGTTTCAGTCAGGCCTGGAAAAATCTTTCCGATCGGTATGAGAACAAACGTGTTCTCGTCAACACGCACCTGAAGAAACTTTTTGGTCTCGCACCGGTTACCAAAGAGAATGAAAACGAAATAAAAAACTTGCAGCGCGAGGTTAACAACATTCTCGCAGCCGTAACGCTTCAAGGAATTCACACTTCCAATTGGGACGCCATAATCGTCTTCCTGTGCTCCAGTCGCTTGCCAGATGCTACCCTAGCGCTATGGGAACAGTCCATCCAGGACAAAACTGAAATTTCCCAATGGACTGATTTCGACGCTTTTTTGACGCACCGTTTTCAAACGCTCGAGACTATGCAGGATATATAGAGCGCTTCCAGCACGAGAGGTAAACAAGCAAGCCAAGCTGCACCAGCCGCAAAACGCGTCAATACATTTGGGCTAAACGTTGCAATAGACCGTTGCCCTTTGTGTCACAACCAACACAGTGTGCGGGTGTTCGCTTAATTTTAAAATAGAAAATATTGCACAAATTATTGCAAAAATAGACACAATTTCTTAAGAAACATTCTGACAATTTTACATGAACTAATATTTAATAAAAGCCTGTATATAAAATCTTTACAATTAAATAATTGACCTAACCTAACAATATATTAAATTTTTACGTTTTGCTCCAAGAATTAACAGAATCTAATATTCACAAAATAGTTCAAAAATGAACTGTGACTGAAATATCTGCTCCAGAGGCAACCTGTCACAGCCCGTCACTGTTTAATAGAAAATACTCGTTAGAACAGAACTGTGACTGAAATATCTGCTCCAGAGGCAACCTGTGACAGCGCGTCACCGTTTAGTAGAAAATACTCGTTAGAACAGAACTGTGACTGAAATATCTGCTCCAGAGGCAAACTGTGACGGCGTGTCACAGTTTAAAAGCAATCGTCATCGCAACTGTGACTTTTATGTATCTGTGACAAAGTCACAGTTCGCGAAATATCGCTCAGCTCTACTTTCACATATTTAGACGTAGTGTTGCTGAATGACGGTCGTGAACACACATTTGAGCGTAATGGCAGAAAGTAAAAAATAGACATAACTTTCGCAAGCTCGTCGCTAGTAAGACATATCGAGTGGCATGTGAGCAGCTTATACACAAATAGTGACCACCGGGCCGTTGTAACGCAGCTTAACTGCTGCCGTACTAATGCAGAAAGGCAGTATATCTCAAATGAAAGAAGGTGGAAGCTCCAAACGCTCGATAGAGATATATTTAGTCAAATGCTGCAAATCTTAAATCCTCAAATTGGAAGCGTAGAACAAATAGCTGAGCAGGTTGTTTCGTGGCTTACTGCAGCTTGTGACGCATCCATGACGAGAGTATTGAACAAACGAGGTCGACGACCAGTGTATTGGTGGAACGATGAAATAGCGGAGCTCAGAAGGAAATGCCTGCGTGCTAGAAGGATAGAGCAACGTAGCATCTCTACTGAAAACTATGAGAGGTGCCGATCCTTATATACGCTGGCTCACAAAACCCTTAAGAAGGCAATCAAAAAGAGCAAAAATACCTGCTTCAAAGAGTTATGCGATGGTGTTGACTCAAATCCTTGGGGAGACGCTTATAGAGTTGTGTTATCTAAGCTAAAAGGCGTAAAGAAACAAATACCCACAGAGCATGAATTCATGCAGAAAGTCGTGCAGACGCTCTTCCCAGTGCATGAGCTGGACACGCCTGCTGTTATGGAATACGGGCCTATCACTGTGCCACCGCCGAACATCACCGACGAAGAGATAAGCACTGCAATAAATTCATTCTGCAGCAAAAAAGCGCCTGGACCAGATGGTATACCGAACGAGGTCTTAAAACTAGCGTACAGTATCAACGCAGAACCGTTTCACGTGCTGTTCCAGGCTTGTCTAGCCGAAAATGTTTTCCCTAAAATATGGAAAATCCAACGATTAGTCCTGCTTCCTAAGCCAAACAAACCCCCAACAGACCCAAGCTCATATAGACCGTTATGTATGCTCGATGCTATTGGTAAGGTGTTCGAGCATATCATCAGAGAACGCCTACAACGTCATGTAGATATGGTAAATGGTTTGTCTCCACAGCAGTATGGTTTCCGGAAAAGCCGCTCTACACTAGATGCCATCCAGAAGGTTGTAAGAATAGCAGAAAAGGCTATAGAGGGTTCACGATGGCTATATGGTAAAAAAGAGTACTGTTTGGTAATAACACTGGATATCAAAAACGCCTTCAACTCAGCAAGCTGGAAGAGTATTATCGCAGCCTTGGAGCGACTGCAAACCCCGCGCTATCTCGTCCGAATTTTAACCAATTTTCTATCGGACAGGACTCTTCTTTTCAGTACCGATGTTGGTGTCAAGGCGTACAAGGTGACAGCTGGAGTCCCGCAATGATCGGTTCTGGGACCCTTATTATGGAACGTTATGTATGATGCTGTGCTGCGAATCCCTGTCCCGAGTAACATAACCTAATTGGTTATGCCGACGAACAGCTCCAATTATAGTGGCAACAGTTATAGTGGCAAAACAGCTCCACGAGCCCCAAAGTTTAGCGACGAAAGTAGTGCTAGATATCAAGACCTGGCTGACAACAAACCATTTGCACCTTGCTGCCGAGAAAACAGAAGCGGTACTAATAACCAGCAGAAAGAAACTGGAGCTGGTGGAGCTCTGCATCGATGGGAGTATTATAAAATCTGCTCCTGCCATCCGATATCTAGGTGTCCTATTGGATTGCAGACTGTCATTCGCTGCACATATAGAAATGGTATGCGGTAAGGCAATGATATCTTATGCGGCCCTTGCCCGCATAATGGCCAACACATATGGACCTAGTCAAAAGCGTAGGCTGCTGCTATCGAAAGTGGTTTCGTCCATTATTATGTACGCTGTACCGGTGTGGGTCGAAGCGCTGAATGTAAAAAAGAACTTACGGCTATTAAATCGTGTGTGGAAGATATGTGGAACAGCTCCAGCAAAGGACGATGGACGTAACAATTAATTCCAAACGTGAAAAGATGGGTTGAACGGCAACACGGTGAATTGGACTTCTACATAACGCAGATGATCAGCGGTCAGGGATGCTTCCGGAGCTATCTTTTTAAATATGGCCATGATACTAGCACAATATGCGGATGGTGCTCTAATGCATCCGAAGATGCGCACCATATCTTCTGTGAATGTGGCGTTTCTGCGCAAGAATGAAGAAGAATCGAACACATTCAGCACCGGTCAGTAACGGCGAGCAATATTGTCGAAAGTATGCTACAGTCAGCGGACGTATGGATGGCTGTAAAATCCATGAGCGCTATTATTATGCTATTCCAACGCAGGCGAGAACGCGAGCGCAATGCGCAACTGACTATATCTCAACAGAACGATACAGACGCTAACAGAGACGTTAAAGGTAGAAACTTCCGACAGTAGGACGTAAACGAGCGTTTGCGTCCGGGGGGACCCGGTAGTTCCGGGGGGACCAACAGACATGGGGGAGGGGTTTTAGCGAGTTAAAGTCTCGCACTCAGGCTTTTGATGCTTTCCTCTCATTGATAAAAAAAAAAAAAACACAGATGAGTGACCAAGGAGTCAAGTTCTAGTGAACATCGCATACGCGCAGCAGGCAAGTTAGAAAATATAGAATAAATAAGTGTGAACAAAATTGAATAAAGAAATAAATAATCGAATAATAATAATAAATCGAATAAAAATACGACCGAATCCGAGTCTTGTAATTTGAGCCCTGGAGGCCGCTGAGATTATCCCGGCCGAAAGTTCGTTACACTAGCTACGCAGCTGTATTTATACTCATATGTAATTAAATATGATTATAAGGTAGCTTTCCATATAACCATATTATTCCTCTAGTTTCAGTTAGTATTTCACTCTAATAAGTTATTGTTCTGCAATGAAAAATCTAAGTAGAACAAAAATCTAAATAAATTAAAAATCTATTATAAATAAATAAAACTATTTCCTTCAATTACATTTTTTCAAAACTTTTACGTGTAGGGTATCTAAGATTCGGCCTGGTCTAATATAGCACTGTTACTGTTAACAAAAGGTTTAACTTACATGTTCTTAGTAACAATTTCCGAGTCCATAATTGGTGACACCGAACACGTATGCAAGTTATTAAACCAAAAATCAATACACTAATATTTGCAGATCGCAAGATTGCGACACACAACGATGGCGCAGCGTCAGCATGAACGGAGGCGAACACAGGCGGTGAACAATCATCGCCACGATCAGAGAGGTATTCCTCGTGGACGTAAAGCCACCAATGTATGGAGGCCGTTCAAATTGATATAGCGCAACAGTTTATTTAGGAATGTCTTTTAAAATTGATGGTGTATATTGAAGTAGCGTATACCAAATTAAAGTTAATGAAACGGCCCAATTAAATTTATGCAAATTATATATTATTCACGAATTTTTTTAAGAAAACAAAGTTTTTTGTGATTTTTTTTAACTTTTTTTACATAATCTGCATTAGTTACTTATAGGAAACAATTATTAAAAATATTTTATGAACGCAGTAGTTTTGTATATATACTTATTACGTTTTTGATTTCAACACGCCCAAATTAATCGCGAGCAAAGTTGTTTTTTTCACCATTCGGATTTTCTTTCAATTCTACATATCTGGTTAAAAAAGAAACAAGATCGGGGCTAATGGGCTAAACTAGATTTATGCCGAATGCAAAGTTAGATACGTAATATTAGCTTGGAGCAATGCTTCGGATTCTCATATAAATAAAATAAGCAGAATACAAGGAGCAATACGGAAAACGATCTAATTCAGTGACGTTTGATGTTGATGTGAAGTTTAATGTTCTCGAAGTCAATGAAATATACGAGATGAATGTCGCCTTAGATTACTTCGACGACAGGCGATTTAAATCTCCGATTGTTCAAGATACTAGAATGAGAGTTATGGGAAGCAATAGACTGCCGGTATTCCATAACAGATAGGAGAAAAAAAGCCTATATTATACAGTTAATAAATTATATGCAGACCTCAAAAGCATTCGTAACACTTTCGCCGGAGTGGCGAAATAAGCACTCAAACACTTTTTTCGAAGAGCTAGACACTAAAAGTAAAAGCAAATACTCTAGCTAAAAAATTCGATCTTTCAAACGAAACTCTTATAAATAGCAATGACGATGACTATAACTTCTCAAATGAAAGATTCTTCGCTCAAATGAAAGGTGCAGAAGTGAACGGCCTCCAGGGTTCAAAGTACAAGACTCGGATTCGGTTTACTTTATTTTATTTCTTTATGAATTTAATTTGGTTTACAATGATTAACTGGTATACTTCCTTTGTTGCAACGAAATGCGAAGTTTTGGCTCGATGATGTAACGTTACGCTTTGCTACTGCCACTTGGCAATTGTGCATGTGGGCATACGCCGATCAAGAACAGCAAGAGGTTCACTTGTATGATTTATACACTTTAGCTTGTGGGCATACGCTGTGCAAGAACGGCTAATTGGTTTACTGTTTTTTTCCTTGGTATTACGTACTTTACTGGTGGGCATACGCCGATTAAGAACAGCAAGAGGTTCACTTGTGTGATTTATACACTTTAGCTGGTGGGCATACGCCATGCAAGAATAGCTAATTGGTTCACTGTTGTTGTTTAATTAGTCACTTTACTTAACGTCTTGGTTAGTTGTTGTACTGATTGATTGTTTCACTTTAACTTAGATTCACTGTCTCCTGGCTGGCTGATCCGTGTGTTTTCTTGATGGGCGTGGCGTCCTCGATGCTCACTGACTGATCATAAATTGACTGCTGCACGTATTCAATGCTCACTAACTGATCGACTGATCATAAATTGATTGCTGCGCGTATTCGATATTCACTGACTGATCACTTCTGTTCTGCTGTTTGCGTATTTATAAGTTCTGCGTTGCTTGTTCTTGGTTTTAAACTTTGTTCTTAAACAAGTTCCCGTTGTTCTTCGTTGCTCTGTTTGTGTTGCTCTCAGTTCGTAAACATGTTCCCGTTGTTCTTCATTGCTCTGTGGTGAGTTTTGCCAACAATCAGGGCCTCCTTGACGAACTTGTGACGTAGTATTGTTGTGCGGTAATTTTCGTCATTCGAAAATTACTTCCCACCCCTTCTTACTTCGGGTGGCGCGCCCAAAAGCTGTGTTCGTTGTTGTATAGTTGTCTTCTATAATTTGCTTCCTTTTGTGCTTGTCTTTATTTTTGTAGAATTGATTTCAAAAACTTCTTTACCGGTGCATCTTTCCTTAAAATTAGTTTCTGCATCTCGGTCTTGTGTGCATGTATTTTTTTTGTATTAATTAGGGCTCCATTTTGTCCCTGAGTCACAAAGGCTGGGCTATAGCCTGTCGTTTTAGAAACGCTGCTATTTATTGCCAGTTTTATCTCGGGCAGCATTTCGTCTCAATTTCTATGGTGATTGTCGGCGAGTTGTGCCGACATCGGTCTTCATCGTCTTCACTGTTCTGTTGGCCCGTTCTGTCGGGTTCTCTTCTGGGGTGTATGATGCCGTAAACTGTTGTTCGATACCCATTTCTCGAAGAAACTTCTGAAATCCGATGCTCGCGCATTGGCTACCGTTATCTGTTATGATGAACTTGGGCGTTCCGAATCGTGCTATGATCCGTTCGCGGAAGGCTATTTTTAGGTGTTCGGTTGCTGCTTTCCGAAGCGGTTACAATTTCGCACGTATCGTTTTATATCGCGGAACATACCTGGCCAGTAATACTTGTTGGCCATCCTGATCATTGTTTTACGAATACCCCCGTCCGCTGCACATGGGCTATCGTGGTTCTCTTGGAGAACTCGTTCCCGTAGATTGGTTGGCACACATAGTTTCCATGGCGTGGTGTCTTCGTTGTCCATCTGACGGGAGATGTCTTGATAACGCATCGGCGATCACATTGAGTTCTCCTTTTCGGTTGGCGTCGGTCTGGAGGGTGAACATTTGATTGAAGTCTGGGCAGGCCAGTACTGGTGCAGAGGTCAGCTTTGCTTGAGTTCATTGAATGCTTCGTTTTGTGCGTCGTCCCACTCCCTCGTCGGTACCACGAGGCTATCCATAGGCATCGCCTAAGTTCCTTTGTGTTGGTTAGTGGCTGTAATTTTCGAATTCCTGTATTTTTATCAGGATCGGTGTGAATTCCCTGTTCGCTGATGACGTGTCCGGGGTACTTTACTTCTCGCTTGAAAAATTCGCACTTGTCGACGTTTAACTTGAAATTCGCTTTTCGTAGTCGTCGGAATACTTCTTTCAAGTTTTTCAGATGCTCTTCTAGTGACGTTCCCGTGACGATTATATCATCCAAGTAAGCAATGCGTGTGTCTGATCCTATGACTTGGTCTAGCGCTCGTTGGAATGCTGCCGATGCTGAATGTAGACATTGGTTTAGTCCTCTTCCCGGAAGCGTGAAAGCTGTATATTGCTTGCTACTTTCTGCCATTGGAATCTACCAGTATCCGTTCTTTAAATTGAGGCTACTTATGTAACGGGAATCTCGCAGTCGATCTAGTAAGTGGTGTATTCGTGGTATTGGGTAGGCGTCGGGGACAGACTTCGTGTTTAATTGTCGGTAATCAATGCATAGTGTCCATTTGCCTGTTTTCTTGCGGACTACTACTATCGCCGCACTATATGGCCTGTGTGATGGTTCTATACACCTGTTTTCTAGTAGCGCATTTATTTTCTCGTTTATGACTGTTTGCACCGCCGGGTTCCGCGGGAAGTATCGTTGTTTAATCGGTTGATCATCGCGCATGATAATTTTGTGCTCGGTTATGCTGCTCGTCCCTTGGATAACACCAAACTTATGCACTTCCTCTCATAGGGTTCTCTCTGCGTTTCTATTATGACTTCTTGGGCTTCGTTGATCGTGGTGCTCTGTGTCTTCCCTGGTGTTTAGATGTATTGTTTGTGTGCCAAACTGAAGCCTAGCGTTTGCTTAGCATAGAAAATCCATACCCAATATGACATCGTCGACAACTTCTGGTAGGATGAGACTCGCATTCAAGTAGCTCTGGCCTCCTATACCTATGCGTATTGTGACTTCGCCTAGGCTGGTTTTAAGGGACCCGTCCGCTAGTGTTACCGTGGTATTTCGTGGTATCGTGTTGCAAATCCTTGTTGTTTTGTTGACTATTTTCTGGGACATAAAACTTCTCGTCGCGCCAGTGTCAATTGTTGCGTCGACCACTTCTCCATTGAGGGACACCCTGGCAAAGATGCGTCCCTTGTCGACCCGAATATTGGCATTTACTGCTCGCGTGTGTTCCTCCTTGGGCGGATCCCGCTGCGTTTCTCTGTTGTGTTCGGCAGCACTCGATTGTTCGGACTCCTCGTCGTCTGTACTCCCAGCAGAAGAGAACCTGACGGTTGCGACATCCCTGCGCTCTGTGTCCATCTTTCCCGCAATTGCGACACGCGATCCTTGGATCGATTCTTTGCTCAGGCCCAACTGCCTGTCGTGTGTTTCGTTGATACTGACTAACCGGGAGATAGCTCTAAGGTCTAGTCCTCCGGCGGCTAGACATTCGAAGTCTTCGGCTAATGTCATCAGCTCCTGTAGCGTGTGGAAGTCCATCCGTTTGATCTAGAACTGAAATTCGGTCCTCGCGTTCCGGTAGATCCGTTCCAGCTTCTGTGTTTCGTCGTAGTCTGCGTATCGCATGAGGTTTAGTAGGCGGATAACATAGTCCTTGAACATCTGGTTCCATCTGATATGAGCTACGGATTTCGTCTTCCAGACTGGAAATAGGGAGTAAGTAGGAAGAAATTATGCAAGTCTTTTTAAATATTTCCCATCTCTGCCACTTTGCGTTGTTCTTACGATACCATAACAACGCTTTTCCTTTTAGCTCTCTGGCATGGGTCTCGGTAGTAAGTCCAGTTCGAGGCCGAATTTTTCTGCCAACTCTTCGATCCTCTCCGTAAATAGCAAAGGATCCCTGTCTCCCTCATATCTCTCTAACCATTTTCGGACGATGTCGATGACAATGGAATAGTGTTGAGCTGGGACCCGAGTTGTTTCCCGGCAGTTGACTCCTGCCACTTAGCAATTCTGCTGGTGGTCATACACCGAACGAGAACAGCCAGTGGTTCACTCGTATGGTTTGTACAATTTAGCTGGTGGTTACACCGGAAAAGAACAGCTAATTTGTTCACTGTTTATTTCCTAGGTATTACATACTTAACTGGTGAGCATACGCCGAACAAGAACAGCAAGAGATTCACCTGTATTATTTATACACTTTAGCTGGTGGGCATACGCCGTGCAAGAACAACTAATTAGTTCACTGTTTATTTCCTTGGTATTACGTACTTAACTGGTGTGCATACGCCGAACAGCAAGAGGTTCACTTGTATGATTTATACACTTTAGCTGGTGGGCATACGCCGTGCAAGAACAGCTAATTGGTTCACTGTTTATTTCCTTGGTATTACGTACTTAACTGGTGTGCATACGCCGAACAGCAAGAGGTTCACTTGTATGATTTATACACTTTAGCTGGTGGGCATACGCCATGTAAGAACAGCTAATTGGTTCACTGTTGTTGTTTAATTAGTCACTTTACTTAACGTCTTGGTTAGTTGTTGTACTGATTGATTGTTTCACTTTAACTTAGATTCACTGTCTCCTGGCTGGCTGATCCGTGTGTTTTCTTGATGGGCGTGGCGTCCTCGATGCTCACTGATTGCTCGTTGCGGAATCGATTTCTGATTCCATGTACGGTATTGATGGCTTTACACTTTATTGTAATGATGGATTTGCCAAAAGGGGCGGTGGTGTGGCTGTGTATTGTAAAAGTAGTCGCAACCCTAAGATAATAAACAAGGGTAACGCTTCTTGTGAATTTCTTAACGTTGCTTTATATGACAACAATACCAAAATATTACTTTCTTGGTTTAGTTTCTTACACTAAACATTGTTCATAGTATATATATAAGGCTTTCTTAGACAAATATATGGTTTAATGTAAATTTTGTTTATGACTATTTTGATGGTTCGGCTGCGCGCAGCAGAAAAGAAAACTAATATGAAGCAATAATAATAGTTTGGGGGTTTTTTAGTCGATTCCCTAACTTATTAAAACTCGCCGGTCGCTTGGTTTGCTTAACCAAGGTTTAGTCTTTATTTACTCTTAATACCGAATATTTACAATAGTTGAGGTTGTGCAATAGTTGAAGTGGCGGGACCTTGGCGTTTTACTTGAGCATTCAAGATCTTCTGAATCTACGGCCATGGTAGCATATCCCAAAGGGTATGCCACCATAGCCACTTGAGCAGAGTTTTAACCGCGAGGTAGCAGAGGGCTACGATAATTAGTACTACAATTGTGTAGGGATACATATTTTCCGTTACTTTGTCGTCGACGCGGCCGCGATGTCGTATTTATACTTACTCCGCTTTCTGCCAGCGACGGCAGCGTCCACGACAATCGCTTGTTTAATCGACGCCGGCAGCGGGTAGCTAATCCGTCTAGCCGGCGGAATGTAAACAGTGGCGACGGCAAAGTGCCTGCTGTATCGTTCTGCACTGCTGTATCGTTTACAGCAATGAAGCGGTTGTTTGTTTGCTTTGGCTCGTCGATCGTTCGACCAGCCAAGTAGCGTAAACTCACTTCGAAGTGGAGTGCAGCAAAGTGTCGCGTCGTTAAGGATCCGATATCCGAACGACTCCACCTAATTACAGTTTAATGCTCGGACGTGTGTGGTATGTATGATCGCTGGTCAGCGAACACACACACGCACACGTGCACGCCACAGTACTCCCCCCCTAGCAACGGCGTCGCGTTACAAGGGAAGTGCACGTCGTAGTGCATTGCTTAAAATATGGTTGTCTAGATATGCATATCGTCGTGTCGCTTATAATTACTTACTATACTGTCGTGACGCTTATAACTACTTACTATACACTTAAAAAAATACGTTATTCTATCCCTATAATACTCTTGTCAGAAATCCGCGCTGCTACGGAATCTGGCGGGAAAACGGACTCGTCTGCCGCTTTTCGTCTTCGTCACCGTCTGGCGCGACGGTTGCTGGTCTGTTGCTGGATGCGGTGCTGGCGTCGTCGTCTTCGGTGGCCGACCTCGTGGCTGCCCGCTGGACGTCGTTGGGTCGCTGGCTGTGGAACTGGTGTTGTCACCTTCAGTGGCTGACCTCGTGGTTGCTCCAATCGAATCGCTGGTTGGATGTCGTCGCTTGGCAAGAAGGCTGCCTTGAAGCGGTCGACCGACACTTTAGCCGTCTTGTCGCCCACTTGAAGTTCGTACACCGTTCGTTCTCCGTTCGTCGCAGGACTTGTAAGGCCCGTCGTAGCGTGGTTGCAGCGGGCGCTGGACCTTGTCGATACGCACAAAGACGTGCGTGCATTTAGCGAGGTCGCGCTGTAGGAACACTCGTGTGTTGGTGGGATGGCTGGTTTGCGTTGGCGATACCTTGCTCATCAGTCGTCTCAGATCTCTAACGAAGTCGCTCTCGTTGGCTTGGACCGGCGATGGTGCCAATAATTCTCCAGGGAGCTTCAGAGTTGTGCCGTAGACCATTTCTGCTGGGCAGGCGGAGATGTCGTCTTTTATCGTTGTTCGCAGGCATAAGAGCACTAATGGCAGCACTCCGCACCAATCGTCATCTTCGTTGCGTGACAACGTGTCTGCTACTTCGTTCGATTTACCAGGGACATGGCGTATGTCCGTGGTAAACTGGCTCACGTAGTCGAGGTGGCGCGCTTGTCGCGGCGAAGCTCGTTCTGAGTTTTGCTGAAAGGCTTAGTTAGTGGCTTATGATCGGTAAAAATGGCGAAGTCGCGACCTTCCACCATATGTTTAAAAAATTGGACCGCCTGGTACAGCGCTACCAGCTCACGATCGTGCGTGCTGTACTTTTTTTGTGCGTCGGTCAGTTTCTTAGAGTAAAACCCTAGCGGTTGAGGTTCGCCGTTGACCATTTGATGAAAAACCGCTCCCACATAGCATAGTCCGAACGTCGACGTTAAGCGCGAGCTCGGCATCTGGGGCCGAATGATAAAGGAGCGTTGCTTTAGCCAGATCTGCCTTGCACTTCTCGAACGCGGTCGCTGCATCCGTCGACCAGTTTAGCGGCGTCGTGTCCTTCTTCTTATTGCCGCACATGAGGTCCTGCAACGCCATCTGATTGGCGACTGCGTGCGGCATGAAACGCCTGTAAAAATTGAGCATCCCGAGGAACCTCTTGAGCTCGTGTGCCACCGTTGGACGTTTGTAGTTATGTATTGCCTCTACCTTCGACTGATGTGGCCGGATACCGTTACTTGTTACAGAGTGTCCTAGGAAGTGTACCTGTGGATTGCCGAGATCGCATTTCGCTACGTTGATAGCGAGGCCGTGCTCTCTGAGGAGCTGGAAGATTCGGCGTAGATGCCGCTCATGCTCTTCGGGGTCTCTCGATGCTACGCAGATGTCGTCAATGTAGAAGAATGCGTAGTCTGTTTTTCAGACTGTTTTTTTGTCGTTTTTTTTTTGTCTGTTTTTCAGAGTCTGTCGTTCACCAAGACAGAGTTTATGTGACGTTGGAACGTTTGCGCAGCGTTGAGCAAGCCGAACGTCATAAACTTAAACGGAAACAGTCCAAATATCGTGGCGATCGCGGACTTGGGTATGTCTACCGGTTCGATCGGTATCTGGTGGTATACTCGTTGCAGATCGATCGTCGAGAAAATGATCTTGCCGTGCAGGATATGAGTGAAATCCTGGATGAACGGTATGAGATAACGATCTTGTACCGTTATCACGTTCAGGGCGCGGTAGTCGCCGCAAGGGCGCCAAGAACCGTCGGACTTCTTTACCATATGGAGCAGACTGGACCAGCTGCTGTCGGATGGCTCGCAGATTCCCTGTTTGGTCAGGAAACGGAACTCGTCCATGACGGCCTTCAACTTATCGGGCGCCAATCGTCGTGGTCGGGCGCGCACTGGTGGACCCTTCGTTAGGATATGATGCGGGACAGTCGTCGCCGTTGTGGTCTTCGCGCTGTTCATAGTCGTTATATCCGTGAAGTCGGCCAGTAGTTTGGCGAACGGGTCGCGTCTGTTGTAGGTAAAAATCTGACCCCTTGCTGGACGGGCGGCGCCCTCCGCGTGGAGGTTGGTCGCCGAATCGATAAGCCTCTCGTTCTTCATGTCAACGAGAAGGCCGTAGTGTTTGAGAAAATCAGCGCCTATTATGGGGCTGCTGACCTTCGCGATTATAAACGCCAGGTCGCGCTTCAGGCCGAGGTCAAGTTTGAGTCGTTTACGGCCGTACGTCGTAATAATAGAGCCGTTGGCTGCGTAAAGCCTTATTGCGTCCGTCAAAACAATGTCAAAAATAATATTCTTCAAAAAGCACCGCTCATCTGCTCGTAATCCAAAAATGCAGTCATAAAAAACGCACAAACGGGAGCGACCGCAACAACAACCGCAGTAGATAAATGATTTCGCGGTGGTTTTTTTTTATTTTGCACTGTGGGCAGAAGAGTGCGTTTTCTAGAGCTAACTTATTTTGTTAGGTGTTGCATTTTTGGTTAGTATTCTGTTTTGGTGTACAATTTTGGTTGATATTTTGTTTGGTGTACAAACATCCCGCCCCCCTATGCCAATAAGGCATACGTTATTGATGAATCTGCCTAGCCTCGTCCATCGGTAGCCTACAAATTTTTGAGACACTTCGTTGGTAGCTTCCCTCTTGGGTGCGCACGGTTACTACCCGAAGAAAACCGTCTTTGCCTGGAGTGGTAGCGGTGATGCGCCCTAGTAGCCATTGTTGAGGAAGTAAGCGGTCGTCCTTGATAAGCACCAGGTCGTCCGGTCTTAAATTGTCTTGCTTACGACACCATTTGGGACGTGACTGTAAATGTGACAACCATTCCTTTACCATCTTGACCAAAAATGTTGACTCATCCTATGCATAGATAAATACTGTTTATGCAGTGATTGTTCAGAGCCTGATGGCTCGGGTGGAGCCAGTAGTGCATCGCCTATCAGAAAATGGCCCAGAGTGAGGGCGTTTAAATCATCGGGACATGATGAGAGAGGGCACAGTGGTCTGGAATTTAAACATGCCTCAATTCTGACGAGCACGGTACTTAAATCTTCATACGTTAACGTGTCGGAAATGGTTCCTTTGAGATGTCGCTTGACCGATTATTATGCCTCCCAAAGTCCTCCAAAATTTAGAGAATGAGGTGGATTAAAGTGCCACTGAATTCCTTTCTCTGCTAGCTGAGGGATCACGTGCCTTTCCATTGATTCCACAAATTTGGACGAATTAGTTTTTAGTAAATATTTTGTCTGCACCAATAAAATTGGTCCCGCAGTCACTATAGATATCATGGCATAAACCTCGTCGTCCAATAAACCGATGCAATGCACACAAGAATTGGTCTGTACTCATTTCCGTAACCGCCTCCAAGTGTATAGCCTTAGTTGCTAGACAAATGAAAATAGCGATATAGCCTTTGTATTTTGTGCAGCCTCTGTACCGTGCTGCCTTTAACTCTATGGCACCTGTGTAGTCAATTCCCGTTGATAGAAAGGGACGTTAAGAGTAAATTTCCCATCAATTGTTGAAAAATTTTCGGTCTTATCCGGAAACATCGAACACATCCTCTAAGTTTGGATCTTATGACCTTTATTGCATTCAAAATCCAAAACTTTTTTCGAATGAAAGCGGACTGTGCTCAATAACTAAATTTGTGAAGTGATGGATCTTTGGTAGTATCATCGGATGCTTTTCGTCATAGGATAGCAACGATCGCAGCGACAGACCGCCTACACGTAGAATTTCAGCGTTGTCAATGAATGGATTCAAGCTGAGTAATTGACTTTTGGAGGATACTGTTTTGCCGTTTTTCAAATATCGTATTTCTGTCGCAAAACATTCACCTTGCACCATGCGAACTAGTTTTTGCAGACTGGTATGGAGCTCTGCTACCGTAATAGGACCGGAGGTGCGTTGTTCCTTCGTAACCATGCAGTTGTGTTTAAACCTCAGTAACCAAGCCATTATGCGACGTAAGTGCGAAAATGAAGAAAATTGATACAGCAACTTAGTTTCCTGTTGCGTCACGATAACGTTCTGCAGCTATTTCATTTAAAAATGTCCAGTCCGAACATGGCCACGAGTCCACCGTCCTATTTAGCCACGGCGGACCATGCCAATATAACTCACAATGTCTCAATTCCGCCGCATATAGTCCTGGTGACGAATGATCTGCTGGGCTTTCATTTGTTGAAATGTGATGCCACTGATCGACATTTGAGTCCGGATGAATAAGGCCAATTCGATTTGCCACAAATACAGGGCAACGGTTGACATCACCTCTAATCCAGCAGAGCACGATTGTAGAATCTGTCCAGTAATATACCGGTATTGGCTGAGTGGGCAGAGAAAGATGTGTCAATACCCAATTGACCAGTTTTACGCTCAGCACCGCTGCACACAATTCGACTCGGGGAATGCAAATTGGTGGTTTTGGCGTTACCTTGCTCTTTGCGGCAATGATATTAGTACAAAAGTCTTCTCGTCCAGTTTGAATGCGCAGATAAACTATTGATGCATACG
This sequence comes from Myopa tessellatipennis, assembly GCA_943737955.2. Taxonomy (NCBI): domain Eukaryota; kingdom Metazoa; phylum Arthropoda; class Insecta; order Diptera; family Conopidae; genus Myopa; species Myopa tessellatipennis. The sequence continues at coordinate 23,073,569 of OX031315.1, forward strand.
CTTTAGTGGAGCCGTCGCAAAAGGCATGGATTTCAACCTGATTGGTTGTGGTGAGTGAAAATTGAAGCCACCGTGTTTATGCCAAACGCCGCTCGCCTCGTGTCGCCTCTTCTGTTTTCAACAGAGGTTTAGCTCCTGGATTTTACTTTTTTTACAACCTTTTTACGTTTTCGTTAGTAACATTTTTCAACAATGGTTGCCCTCGATACTTTTATTCGTCTCGCCGACGCTCTCGTCGAGTTCGAAGTCGATTTTCAGGCAACGCCTTCTCGGGAACACACAATTCGTACGCTCGACCTTCAAAGAGACGAACTCAAGTCTCAATGGATGTTGATCAAATGCACGTTTGACAACATCCTGGCCAAGATGGAATCAACGAGCGAGGAGGCAAGCACTTTAGAAACTCTGAAGAAGAAACGTCGCCACTGTTACGCCGTCTACCTACGATGCACCGACACCATCATCGAAATGATAGAGAATCTGGCAACTCCATCCGCTTCAGCGGAAGCCTCATTCGTCGAAAGTCCTCCGTCAGGTTACAATATTAGCTTGCCCCTCTGTGACACCGAAGTGTTTCTCGGCGATTACCTCTCGTGGCCCTCTTTCCGTGACATGTTCACAGCCCTGTATATCCAAAACACAAGGATAGCGCCGGTGGAAAAATTATTCCACCTGAACAAGAAGACTACCGGTGAAGCCAAGGAGATCGTCCAGAAATCTCCGTTACCAATGCTGGTTTCAGTCAGGCCTGGAAAAATCTTTCCGATCGGTATGAGAACAAACGTGTTCTCGTCAACACGCACCTGAAGAAACTTTTTGGTCTCGCACCGGTTACCAAAGAGAATGAAAACGAAATAAAAAACTTGCAGCGCGAGGTTAACAACATTCTCGCAGCCGTAACGCTTCAAGGAATTCACACTTCCAATTGGGACGCCATAATCGTCTTCTTGTGCTCCAGTCGCTTGCCAGATGCTACCCTAGCGCTATGGGAACAGTCCATCCAGGACAAAACTGAAATTTCCCAATGGACTGATTTCGACGCTTTTTTGAAGCACCGTTTTCAAACGCTCGAGACTATGCAGGATATATAGAGCGCTTCCAGCACGAGAGGTAAACAAGCAAGCCAAGCTGCACCAGCCGCAAAACGCGTCAATACATTTCGGCTAAACGTTGCAATAGACCGTTGCCCTTTGTGTCACAACCAACACAGTGTGCGGGTGTTCGCTCAGTTCTTGAGCCTGGACATTCACCAACGTCGATCGCCCACAATTCTCACCGATACCCGCAACATTTGAAGCCTCTCCGAGGCCTTCAACTTCGGCTCAAGCCGCCCAGAAAAACCAACCGATTAACATACAGTCCACCCCTCAGACTCAACGGAATCCTCAAGCTCAGCAGGATTCCCACCAGGTATGCTTCGCAGCCTCACCAAAACAGGTGTTGTTAGGGACTGCAATGGTCACAATATACCATAATGACATCTGCTACATGGCTCGAGCTCTGTTCGATCCCGGATCAGAGGTATCGTTCATATCGGAACGGCTCCAAAAAATGTTGAAACTTCCAATGCAGCCCGTACACGATGGTCTCCGGCCTTAACGAAACCGTTTCGGCAAAAGTTTCAAGGTCCTGCGATTTCATACTCAAATCGCCTCAGGACCCACTCTTTCAAATCCACGTCACCGCTTTAGTGCTGTCCCAAATCACGGGAAAACTCCCGTCGCATTCTTTAGACAGAGCGATGCTCCGTAGTCTCCCTCGAGACTTCGAGCTAGCAGATGCAAACTTCGTCACAAGCCAGCAGATAGATGTCCTCATAGGAGCCGACCTCTATCCTGCGATATTGCTTGACGGCATCTGCCGTAGCGTGTTAGGCTCCCTGATAGCCCAACAAACGGTGTTTGGGTGGATCATAACCGGACCAGTTCCCGGTCTCCAATCCGATAGCCCGAACATCAAGGTGGCCTTCTTCAACGAAGTCACAATCGAACAACAGTTCGAACGTTTTTGGGAGGTGGAGGAACTTCCCAAAACTCACATTCTATCTCCCTCAGAAAAGTTTTGCGAAGAAAATTTCGTAAGAACGACACGAAGACACGATGACGGCCGTTACATAGTCGCTTTGCCGTTCAAAAGCGACTTTCCAAATGGACTCCGCCTAGGTGCCTCTCGACAAACGGCACTCATGCAGTATTCGCGATCAGAGGCAAGGCTACTTAAGACTCCAGACTTTAAACGGCAATACGATGAGGTAGTGACAGAGTATCCCGATCTGGGACACATGATCGCCGTGTTACCTCCGCAGATACGACCGCAGCCTAATCACTACTATTTGCCTCACCACGCCGTCATCAAACCAGAAAGCACGTCGACAAAGGTAAGAGTCGTGTTCAACGCAACATGCCCGACAACGAGCGGGCTCAGTCTGAATGATGTCTTGCATGCTGGCCCAGTCTTACAAACCGACTTAACCTTTTTTATGTTAAGATGGCGCTTCTGCAGGTATGTTTTCAGCAGCGATATACAAAAAATGTATCGCCAAATTCTGGTCGACCCAAAACATACCCCCTTTCAACGAATTCTCTTTCGAGACCCAACTAATTTCGAAGTTAGGGACTACGAACTGCAGACAGTAACCTTCGGCGTCAACTGCGCTCCATTTTTAGCGATCCGCACTCTTCTTCAACTGACAGAGGACATACAACACGAATTTCCGCTTGCGACCCAGATCTTGCGGCATTGTATGTACGTTGACGATGTACTAGCAGGCTCTCATGATCTCGCAACTGCCAACGAGATGCGGTACCAACTAATAGAAACTCTGCGCACGGCAGGTTTCTCGCTTCGGAAATGGAGCGCCAACCACATAGACATTCTACGCGACTTGCCAGAATCTCATCGACTCAGCACGGAATTCTTGAAGTTCGAAGACAGAAGTACAGCAAAGATGCTCGGAATTCGTTGGAACGCCTCAAAGGACGACTTCTACTTCAAGACACAAGCGATCGAAATGACATGATTTCGATCGCTTGTGTCTTGAAGTAGTAGCTACACCAAACAAGAGGTACTGTCGCTTATCGCGAATCAATCGTCGCCGCAAAAATGATTATCCAGCAAGTCAAGGTTTATAGAATAAAAGGTTGCGTTCTGCGCATCAAAGAAAAGTGGTCTCGTTCTGCGCATCTACGTCAATAAGTATTTCTAAAATCACTAGGGTCACAACACATGGTACAATTGCCAAACTTGAAAAGTGGCATGAAGAAGAGTTAGAACAGGTTAAATGTTACTCGAACGCTCCGATTTTGTTACTTTTTTGTTGTTGTAGTCTTATACGGTACTTCACTTCATTATTCATTATTGGAATAATAATTCACACAATAATTCACTTCAAACATTCACATTAAAAATTATTGCTATAACCAGTGTGCAGGCGCCTCGAAACAAAATTTCAATACAAATACTTATTGACGTCATTTGACGTCCTTGTCAAACGAAAAAACATAACGGACCTGCGCGAGGCGCAACCTTCTTTCTATAAACCTTGCCAGCAAGTGTGGTTGGATAAAATTGAGTGGGATGAACATTTGCCACCAATCTCACAGCAGACATGGCTTAACTTCCTGCATAATTATCACCATATTGCTGCGATACGAATACCACGATGGATTGGGTTCACCCCGGACTGCGAGGTGGACTTTCACGCATTTTGTAACGCATCTCAGAAGGCATACGCTGATGTTATTTACGCCCGCGTGAAAATAGCGCAGGATGTTCATGTTTCACTATTGTATGCTAAAACAAGAGTAGCTCCCATCAAAACGCTATCTCTGCCTCGCTTAGAGCTCTGCGGAGCCACTCTTCTAGCCGACATGATGGACGCCTTAGTGCCACACATGCACGTACGACCAGGTAACGTTTTCTGCTGGACAGACTCGACAATTGTTCTCGCTTGGCTTCGAAAGCCTTGAAGAAAAACCGGTGAAGGCGCTTCATACCTCCCTCAATAGCGACGAAGATCCACTCGAAAGGTTTTCCTCGCTAGCCAGAGCCTTGCGCGTCTATTCATATGTGCACCGTTTCATTCATAACGCTCGGTATCGTGATAACTCGTTGTATGCCACTTTACGCCTCTCAACGACAGAGATTCAAGACACAAAAACTCGTCTGACAATTCTCTGTCAAAAGACCTATTTCGGTGAAGAATACAGCGCACTCGAAACCAAACGGCAGTTGACTTCAAAAAGTAGTCTGCTTTCGCTCAGTCCGTTCATCCATGAGGATAAGACACTGCGTCTTGGCGGGCGGTTGTCGTCGTGCCCTAACTTGTCATTTGACGAACGACATCCGAACGACATACTCTTGCCTTACAACTGTAATCTGTCGAGATTACTAGTGCTCTTCATCCATCAGATATCACTGCACGGTGGTCATCAATTGGTGCTCCGGTTAATCCGGACCCAATACTGGATTCCACGAGTCAAGAATCTTATTAAAACGACTATTCACCGTTGTAAGCCGTGCATCTTACACCAAAAGAAGCAGAGAACGCAACTCATGGCTGCACTGCCGGAAGAACGTACCACGTTTTCCCGACCCTTCACCAACACGTGTGTTGACTTTGCGGGCCCCTTCGACATTAAATATTACACTGGTCGCGCCTGTTTAATTACAAAGGGCTATGTTTGCGTGTTCGTTTGTTTGGCGACCAAGGCCATTCATCTCGAGGCAAGTAGTGACCTTTCGACGGCAGCGTTTTCCCGGTTCGTCGCCCGACGAGGTTGTCCAACTAAGGTCTACTCGGACAACGGCACCAACTTCGTTGGCGCAGCGAAAGAGCTGACAAGTGAATTCCAAGAATTCGTGAGACGCACACGTGACTTAATCGAGGTCAAATATTCGCACCAAAATGTCTCCTGGCACTTCATCCCTCCTGGAGCTCCTCACATGGGAGGACTCTGGGAGGCCGGTGTTAAAAGCCTAAAAACCCACCTTCGAAAAGTGGCTCCAGCTATGAAATTCACTTTCGAAGAGTTCTCGACTCTTCTCAGTAAAGTAGAAGCGTGTCTTAACTCACGCCCCCTTCATGCGCTCTCAGAGAATCCCACCGTCATGGAAGCGATAACTCCAGGTCACTTTCTTGTGGGTGGCCCTCTTCTTGCCCCAGCTGAAGCGGAGAATCTTGACAACCCCCTTTCGGTGCTCAACCGCTGGCGACGAGTTCAAGCCCTAGCGCAACATCTCTGACAAAGGTGGAAGTCTGAGTACCTACGAGAGCTCCAGCGTCGCACCAAGTGGCAAACTCCTCAACCCGATCTCCGAATCCACGACTTGGTAGTCATCCGAGATGAAAATCTACCCTCCACTGCATGGCGGTTAGGCCGCATCAACAGGGTCTATCAAGGCAAGGACCAGAGAGTCCGGGTTGCCGATGTGCGCACCGAAAAGGGTCTGGTCACCCGACCAATCACGAAATTAGTGTCCCTTCCAGCTTTAAGACGAATTTCTACTAATGTTTCTTCTCTCCACAGATTGCCAATGAAGCTTATCCGGCGCGAGTACTCCCGCTTCCGGGCTGGCCGTATGTTGGCGCCCCCAGCCGCCGTACCGTCAGCTGCGCCTCCTCGCCACGAGGCTCCCGTGCTCCCAGCCATCCTGGAGAACCCTCCAGATGAGGACTGGTTAGAGATGGACGTCTCCTCGCACACAACCTCGGAGCAGCAGCGAGAAGCAGTGTGCCTTATGAGCCCCCGAGACCTCATCCTTAACGAGATGCGGCAGTCCTATGCCGTCCGCGGCCTAGAGATCGAGGTGCCCCTCGGCGGTCGTACCGGTCGGTCGTACCGCTAGCTCCAGCGCGGCCGATGAGCTCCCGCGAACCGACGTTCGACCAGGTTCGGCAGGCTTACGTCGCCCGCTGGCTGACGACCGAAGTGCCCCACTCTGCGGGCGAGCCGCTCGTCCGGCCTGAATCGCCACAACATCAACGATTGCCGGGGTCGCCGATATTTTCCGACCGAATATACACCGAATTATAAAAAATCCAACCCAAAAATTATATTATAATTATAATTATAAATAAATAAATATAAATATAAAAATTAAATTATAATAATATACATACATACATAAAATTGGAAAACAAAAATTCATGGACATGTGCAGTTTTCTGAGCTGCTGAAACCTTATCCCTTTGTCCTATCATTTCCAGTGATAAGAACTGTCCTTCCAAAAAGGTAAGAAAGTCTGGAATCGATTGCACTTCTCTGGGTCTCGAAATTGTTTGCTCATACCGAATCAATCTGTGCAGCTTTTTTGTAAGTAAATTTAATAATAAGGGATCCCACTGTGCTGTGGGAATTTCCAAATTGTTTAGGGCCAGAAGACATTCCTGAGTTATATAGTGTAATCCCTTTAACGTCATTACTGATCCAGATACTGATGGCTGATCGACGATTTTTTGGATTAGAGTTGATACCAATACCCTTTTATTGTTGTAGCACTGACGCAGCATTGTCCAAGCAACATCATAATTTTCCTCAGTGGGTGCTAAGTGACTGACTAATCTTTCCGCTTCTTCAAGAAGGTTCGATTTCAAGTAAAACATTTTTTGAACCTTGGGAATGGGTTGCTGGTCCACCATTTGCGAAAAGAGATCGAAGAACTGACGCCAATGAAGATAACTTCCATCAAATTTAGGAATTATTAGCTTAGGTAGATGTACTTTGGTTTGCAATGTTCCTGCAATTACTGCTAAGTTGAGTAATGTCTGCTGCACTTGTTCTTCCATATCGACATATATACAGGGTGTTTCGCATAAGAGGGGACAGAAGATTAGGGTGTGTAGGTTGGGTTGAGACAGGAAAAAAATCGTATGGGAGGAGGGGGTTAAATTTCCCCCGTTTAGACGGGAGGGGCCATTTTAAAAAAATCCGACTTAATATCGAAAAAAAAAATATTAAGAAAGAATGGTTTGACCTAGATAACTTTTGCTTGCTGATTTTTAAAGCCAAAAAATCTTATTAATATCGTTTTTAAATTAGGTTCCTATGTCAAACAGTTTTTGAGAAAATTAATGTCAAAGTGAAAATTTGAAAAAAAAATTCCGAAAAAAAATGTTTGGTCGCAATTTTTTTTTAAAATCACGGTATTAAGTATAAAAATTTTTCCGACCATAAAATTCTCTAATTAATTTTAGAGAGAATGCTTCAAACCCGAAGGATCTATGTTTTGTAGTTTCCGAGAAAAGTGAAAATTATATTAGAAGAAATTTATTCCTCTTCTATATATATTCTATATTATATTATAGAAATTAGAAACCTATAGGCTAAATGGCAAAAAATTACCCTAGAAAAAACCCCTAAAACCATATTTTTATGGTCGTCCACGCGCTTAGCAATAGTCTGACAAGACAAACTTACTTTAGAGAAATCTTTCTTCATGTTAATTCTGATTCCGCTTTTTCGAAAATATTCTGTTGTGCAGAAAGTTCTTTTTTAAGGCCGTTTATTTCGTCTTGTCGAAATTGACCTATGTTCTTATCAAACATGCTTGCATGCTTAGTTTCGTAGTGCCGTTTAATGTTATACTCCTTCACAACGGATACAGACTCGTTGCATATCAAGCATCTGGTTTTTGGTTTCATTTTATGGAAAACTAATTTTAAAATTTAACAATAAAAAATATTGTTTTTCAAAATAAAACACCACCAGTAATACTGAAAATATTACTGGTGTCGCACTTGTTTCACCGCGACAAAGAGAATTTATAAGTAAATTGTCACATAAGGAAAGATGCAGACAAATTTTATGTCATTATTACAAAAACACATTATGGATTATGAAAACTTTGCACAGTCTGTATTGTAGAATGGTTCTTGTCTGAAATTTAAATTGGAAAAATATACATAGTTTCGACTAAAGTTAAAGTAAAAAACAAGACAATAAAGTAAAAAACGACACAAAGCACTGAAGATGGACAGAGCCGAAACCGGTTTGTCTCCAAACCAAAACTGACAACGGATGATGAAAACTCGTTCCAAAAATATATCAATAAAGTGGTATTTTCTTGTATATATCTTTGTGTTTTTTTTTGTATTTTTCTGGAAAGTTTTAGGACTACGCTCGTTTATAGGTTATCTATATTAGGTTTATTTATTGGAGATTCAGTTCATTAAAAAAAGGCCGCTATTCTTTATTTTTATTCGCTACGAGTAAATGGAAAACAAAAGCACAGCAGAGTGAGTAACTTCCAAAGAAGTGAAGTTTTTTTACTTGTTTTTACCCGCTGACCAGGACCTACCACGATTCGAAAAACATGCACCTTTTAGTTATGCGTAATTCTTTGATGATATTCGTGGTAACTGCAAATCGAGTGTTGCAAACATATGCACATGAAAGCTTAAGAGAATACATACTCTCTGTTTCCTGTTAAATATTCGCTTACCAGTTTGTTTGATATAGTAATGGTAATACAAGAATTTATATATGAGTTATTCAGAAAATTATAAAACGGACTCTTAATAATATAATACAAACCTCCATATATGCAGAGTACTTAGTGTATACAGTTTATAAATAATTTAGAAAGAGTCCACTGTTTCCAGGAATAAATGTGTACACAATTTTTATACTATAAAACTATTTAAAGATGTTATTTATTTGAAACTAGTAAATATGTTTATACTATAATGCTTTTACACACATTTTCTACAGTTATGTTTCTAAATTAAATTTAATGAATTTAATATTAATGTAAAAATTATTAACATTAACCAAAATTTCCTCACTCTATCTGAACTACATTTGTTCTGCAGAATTATAATATTCCACACATGCGCATAACTTTTTGTTGTTTTGATAATTTAAGAATTATGAATTACAAAATTAATAATATATATTATATTATATTTAAGTAAAATTCACATAAAACTACATTGCCTGAATGAATGCACCCTGGAAAATACGCAAATTGGTATTATCGTATTACAAAATATTGCATTCTACGATATTTTTATATATAAATATATACATACGAGTATAATATACATTTAATAATATATATATGTAATGTATATACATATTATGTATATATATATATTTGTTAGAGTTGGGTAGTTCATGAACGAACTAGTTCAATTGAACTATTCACTTCTGTGAACTATACGAACTAGTTCACAATTCGTAGTTCTTTTAGTTCACTCGTCGTTCTTGCATACATTTGTAAAAATACACTTAAAATTAGTTCATAATTGGAACTTCTAGCCTGGTTCAAATGTGAAACCTGTTTTGTTTATATTGTATTGTATGCTTCAGGTTTTTCTTATCTCGTTATCACTGATATGAAGTAACGAACTAAGAGACCGTACTGAACTAAAAGACTACTGAACTAAACGAACGAACGAACTACTGAACTAAACGACCGATCGAACTACTGAACTAAACGAACGAACGAACTACTGAACTAAACGACCGAACGAACTACTGAACTAAACGAACGAACGAACTACTGAACTAAACAAACGAGTGAAATACATATTGAACGAGCTAATTGAACTAAAACAGTATTAGTATTTTTCAAAACAGAAACATATATAAGCGATTGAAAATTAAAAAATATTCAACTACTAAAATACTACTTAAATAGTGAACAATTTAAAGTATATTTTACAATTTAAGTAAAATTTTATTATTTCAGGTAATTTCTTACTGTCATCTCCGAGAATTCCTCCTGAATTATGTAAGGTGCTTTGGAGGAAAGTACATTTATTTTTTCTGCCAATAAAACATCAGGGTATTTGGGATGAAAGCAAAAGACGAACTGTAAAGTGCTGACTTCTTGCATTTTAATAATTTTGGAGGACTTGTTTCTCCGCATAATTTCAACCACTTTAACTGAGACGAAGCGGTGGTAGTTATGACAGGATGTACTCCAAACAAAACCATGACGTGAACAATGACTCACAATCTTAGTTATCCTGAGATTGGAAAGAGATAGTCACCAGGTAGCATCGTACGACTATGTATGCTACACAGATGGCTCCAAGACAGACGAGGGCACAGGATCCGGTGTTTTTGACGCCTCGAGTAAGACGGCCCACACGGTGAGTCTGTCCAAGCTAACGTCTGTCTTTCAAGCTGAAATCCTGGCCATTAACGAGTGTGTTCGGCTCTTAACCCCCAAACACAAACGAAAGAAAAAAATAGTAATCTACACAGATAGCCAGGCTGCACTAAAAGCTCTGGACTCTTACGTGATCACATCAAAGCTGGTACTAGAAACGGTGACCATCCTTTCCGAACTAGCTAAGAGGAACCGGGTGACCTTACATTGGATACCGGCGCACAGGGGTTTTGACGGAAATGAAGAGGCTGACAAACTGGCCAAGTCTGGGTCGGCTGAGGCCTTTATTGGACCAGAGCCGTCATTTGGAATAAGCAAATCCCTATTTAAACAAGCAATGGCAAAAATGGGCACTAGCGGAGGCAAACAACTACTGGGCCCAAACCATAAGGCAGAGATGCACAAAACTGTTCCTGCCACAATACTCCCTACCAGGCTCTAAATCCCTCTTGAATATGGACAAGAAGTGTATAAAGATCCTGGTAGGATTCACCACGGGACACTGCAACTTGAGACATCATCTGAATAAGATGTTGTTGTCGAGTGAAACTCAGTGCAGATTCTGCATGGAGTCTATTGAGTCGTCCCTACACTTAGTCTCTGAGTGCCCGGCCTTTCATAGTAATAGAAGGTTAGTCTTCGGGAAAGAGATAGTGGAGCACTCAGAGTTGGCTAAGCTAAACCATTCAAAACTTATGACATTCATAAGAAAAACTAGGGTGGAACAACCACTCTAACAACAGAGGGATGATACAATAGGCCAAATGAGCCGCAGTATCAGGGCTGTATTAGCTCGCCCGTCTTCATATAATAATATCCTGAGATTCTTCATCTTCCAGAGAATCATCTCCAGAAACGTTATAAGATAGTTCTAGTTCTTACTCAACCATTTGGTAATCTTCCCAAGTAAATCACTTCCCAAGGAAAAATCTTTTTACTTTTCACTTTCTAACAAAAGGTCTTCAATTTCTTCTTCACACAAATATTTTGGTCCTGCAATTTTGATCAACTGAAACTTAAACTGCACAATGAAGCAAATGTCACATCAATCAAAGCATCCGAAGAATAACAGTAAAAACGACTCCCAAACTCCCAAAAAAATTAAATATCTCCCAAAAAAATATTAATTAACTCCTAACTCAAAATACATATGAATTAACTCGTAAATTTTTTTCAAATACAAACAAAATAATTGAATAACTCTCAAAAAAATGAATTAGCTCCCAAAGTTTGGGAGAAAAATTGGCATGGAGAATTTGGGACTTAATTCATATTTCGATTTAGGAGTTAATTCATTTACACCATTGTACGCATGTTGCAACTGTGTCATTATATTTAAGGGTCCTTTGAGCTTATACATACATATATATGTACAATGTACATACATAAAATACCAGTCAAAAGCTCCGGACCATCCTTAAAATTTCTACAAATCTTACAAATAGTTTTCCAAAGCTTTAAAAAATGAAAAAATAAATTGTACATGTTAAAGTTTATTATATTTGGTTTCAAAAAAGCCGCCTTTGCACTGAATAACTCTTGCTACAAGTCTTGGCATTCTGGTGATTAATTTCTTTATGGTTCCCTGTTGTATTTTGTTCTAGGATTCCAACAACGCATTCCACATTTCCTCTTTCGACTTAGTAGATTTTGCGTTCAAGTTTCTAGCCAGTTCATCTCATAGAAACTCTATTCGATTGAGATCGGGTGACTGGGCAGGCCAAATCATATTTATAAATATTCCTGATGTTTGCTTGTTCTCTAGATAGCTTCTGAACAATTTGGAGCTGTGTTAGTGATCGGGGGGTGATACACGAAGCATCATTGTGCGTGTCTCAAATAAAGCTTTAAAATTGCTCACTGCTTCACGACAAAATATTATGCATGACTCAAATTCGAGTACGTGCAAGCGGTTGAGAGTGAGTTTGTAAGCGCTTTCATTTCAACGAAAGCACTTTACGGAGTGAGATTTGACGTGTCAGTAGCAGCAGCAATGTTGTCCTTCACGTACCGTATGTTATATCTGCATTTATGGAATCTACCTGCATTTATGAGTTCGCATTATTCGAAATTTTTTAATTGTATTCTTCATTATTTCCTGTAATGACCTTCAACTGTTAATTTTCGCCAGCCTCCTTTTTTACATGAATTTCCAAGTTGTAAAAATGACATATAAAGGATATAAAAAGGATATATAAAAATTAGAAAGTGAGCAAGAGGCATGGCGACCTTTTTTGTATTTTGTTTTTTATTTATAATTCTAAAAAACGTTTCATCCTTTCTTCTTTATTTCCACGAAAATTCGTTGGTTATTGGTAAATATTTTGGGTAATTTTTTTTAAATAGGAGTACAGGCTATTTTTACATTTCAAAAATAAATTGCTAGAACTGATAAATAGAATAGATAAATAGAATTGATTGATAAATTGATAGAACCTAATGCAATATATGTAAAAATAAATTTCTAAGAAAACCCAAAAAATCGAATTCATTTATTTATTACAATTGCTTTGAATATCATAACATAAAATGATAAAATGTAAATAATTAGACAAACAAACAGTAAAAAAAGCAGACGGCTTTTTAATACATTTTTTATTGCTACCTGCATGAATGTTCTCTTCCGCTAAGCCCTTGCTGCGGCTGCTGTACACAGTCAAACAGAAATGAAAGCAAAAGAGATAAGAAAAATTTTCATACCGTGTTTCGAGTTCTGTATGCATGTGTTTCATGATCGTGAAACAGCCAAAAATTTTGCATCAAATGTTATGAGGGTTTGGATCGTAAGTTGTCCCACTTTTTGAAATCAACCAATAAGCGGGAGTGATGCGCTCATACTGATGCTTCGTGTATTACATCCCCTCTCCCCTCATCATCATCTTGCTGCATCACGAAACCTTCGCCGATCAATCATAGGTCTGATGGTATGGCACTGTGCTGCAGTATCTTTCGATACTCCTCCTCCATAATTCCATCGATTCAAATTTAATCTCCTACTCCATTGATTGACAAGCATATCCAGACCATAACAGAACTGCCGACATGATTCACTCTTGGTATAACACACTCGGGCAGCATCTTCTCTTGGGCACTACGTCTGATGAAAATCGATTTGACCCAAACAGTACGAACTTTGATTCGTCGGTCCAGAGAGCATTTTTTAAGTCCTCTTCAGTTCATTCCTTATAGGCTACAACTCATTGAAGTCTTACCTTTTTATTTTGTTGTCGAAGTACGGGTTTTTTTGTTGCAATCCGTCCACAAAGACCAGCATCTCTTATTCACCTTTTTACAGTTATTAGTGACACCGGATTTGATCGACTGTTATTGTTCTCGGCTTGTATTTCTGGAGCCGTTTTCACTCGGTTCGGTCTGCTTAATATGGTCATTGGCCTTCCTAACCGCGGAAGGTCCTCAGGAGTTCCATAATCCTTGTGCCTTTGAAATGAAATGCAAGTTGTTTATGATTGTTATTGTGAGTGATTGAAAAAAAACAACAAGGATTAATTAAGGAGGTAAATGTTTCTGTTTTGGAATATAAATTCTTTGAGCAATGCTCGAGCGTGGAACACATGTGATGTCGATCCCTTTGATATGGCCAGACGAGCTGAGCGCATACGTAATTCGTTTCTAAACCTTTCGGGATCGTCTTAATAGACCGCATTCTTCTTAAGAATTAAATATTTGGGAACAATTTACCTTTAGCGGTTTTCCCCCGATTTTTTGGTAACTGTTTTTACCGTTATTTGGGACCATTATAACAGTACATATTCTATGTATAATATATATTCTCTTTTCAGCGATAAATAATATGTCGTACTTGACGTTAGAGTTGGTAAATTGCAGAAGGATAAAATTTTGGATTATTTAAAAACAGTGTTTTATGTGTATTTCATGTTGTGTTTTTTTTTATTAATTATTATTTATTAAGTAGGAATTTATTCGTCTGATACAATGTCGTAGTCGTCGTCGTTGTCGTCTCCGTCCGTTTCGTGATCTGTCCTGTCTTTCGTGCAAAGCGGATTATATAGCCAAACACCGGGGCTACGCAACAGAATAGTGCTTTGTGGCCAATTTTAGGGCCAGTGTGCGGCCTTCGGCATCCCCTTTTTTATTGTAATGTATGTAAAACACCGGCCACGTTACAGAATAGGGTTTTGTGGCCAATTTTAGGGCGAGTGTGCGGCCTATGGCCGAGCTTTTTCATTATAACCCTCAGTATGTCAAATACCGGCTACGCAACGAATAGTGTTTTTAGGCCAATTTTAGGGCGTGTATGCGTTCTCCAGCCTACGGCCACGCTTTTTGATTATAACGCTCAGTAGGTCAAACACCGGTTTCGCAACAGAATAGTGTTTTGTGGCCAATTTTAGGGCACTTTTTGATTATAACCCTCAGTATGTTAAACGAAGGTTAACGCTAAAAAACGGAAATTTTGGGGTCGGTAAAACGCTAGTTTTGTATATTTCAGTGAATGTGGCTGGAATTGCTGGAGACCTCCAACATATTATATGTATATCGTTGAAAAGAGAAAATCATGGGCTTTAAGATTATTGTATATTTTAATACATACCTTAATTGTCATATAAGAGGTAGGGGAAGGTTTTATAATGGAACCTCCACCATTTTTTCCTTAAAACAAAAATATCTCCTAAGCAATTGAGAATATCGGAAAAATATATATTACTAAACCATAGGTGCAAATACTTCCTTTCAATCGGTATATATATCTTCTCTAAAGGGCTAAAAGTTTGGGACTTATCGCTTGTCAAAGATGTTGCATTCCCGCACTTCAAACGCTCATATCTTCTATACGGAAGCCACGCCCCCAAAAATATTTTGGGATTCGGTTCTTCGGTGAAAAGCGAAGAATTAATTTGACTTCAATGGTTTGGAGCAGCCAATATTTGTGCAGCACTAGTGTGGCCAACACAATTTTGTCGACATTTTCAGGAGTGGCATGTTGTATGAGCGATCGAAGAACTCGTCATCGGCTCGAAAGTATGCCAAATGTATCTTCTATATGGATGTGCACCAGATATCTGTAAAACTGAACACCTCAGTTCTCTATTTCTATTCTCGTTGTCATCTTTTAGTTGACCAAGTTTTTTTTTGACAAACTGTCAATATTGCTATTCTGGCTGCAAAATAAAAGCTCTTTTCTTTACAATTATGTCAAGTGCCAAATAGCTGTTGACAGCTACATTTTCAGAACAAAACAGCAAATGAACAGAAGAGAAACAGCAAATTTATTTGATATTTTTAATTTATTTATTGTTATTTATTTATTTAAATTGTTATTTAATTTATATATTATTTGTTTAAAACCAGCTCCTGAAACAATCTTTCAATGAAGATGTTTCAGGAGCTGGTTTTAAATAAATAATATATAAATTAAATAACAATTTAAATAAATAAATAAACAATTTAAATAATAAATTTAAATAAAGGCCGTAACGCATAAGGTACGCCAAAAAGCTAGGGCGGGTAGGTTGGATCGAGACAAGAAAAAAATCGTATGGGAGGGGTGCATTTTCCCCCGTCTAGGAGGGAGGGGCCATTTTCTAAAAACCCGACTTAACATCGGAAGAAATATTATTAAAAATAATCGTTAGATCTAGATAACTTTTGCTTGCTGATTTGAGAAAATTAATGCCAAACTTAAAATTTGGAATAAAAATTCCGAAAAAATATTTTTGGACGCAATTTTTTTTTTTAAAATACGGTATTAAGTATAAATATTTTTCCGATCACAAAATTCTCCAATCAATTCTAAAGAAAATACTTCAAGCACGAATGATCCATCTTGTGTAGTTCCTGAGAAAATTGAAAATTACGAACTAAACTCCTTCCTTCATCCATATTTTTGCACCAGTAATTAAACACAAGTAGCCAAAAATTGGTATTTGAAAGGAAAGTATGCTTCGTAATTTTCAATTTTCGGAAACTACAAAACATAAATCCTTCCGGTTAAAGCATTCTCTCTAGAATTGATTGGAGAATTTTACGGCCAGAAAAATATTTATACCTAATAAGGTTTTTAAAAGAAAAATTGTGACCAAAAATTTTTTTTCTGAATTTTTATTCCAAATTTTAACTTTGACATTAATTTTCTCAAAAACTGTTTGACATAGGAACCTAATTTAAAAAGGATATAAAGCGGACATTTGGCTTTGAAAATCAAGCAAAAGTTATCTACATCTAACAATTATTTTTTAATAATATTTTTTCGGAGTTAAGTCGGGTTTATAAAAAATGGCCCCTCCCGCCTAAACGGGGGAAAATGCACCCCCCCCACCCGCCCATACAATTTTTTTCTTGTCTCAACCCAACCTACCCGTCCTAGCTTTTTGGCGTACCTTGACAAAGCTTTCACCAAAGACAATATAATACAAAGATGTCTGTCTCACTCGGTACGTTGAAAAATATCAAAAAAATTTTGTTCTGATCTGATAGCTTTTGTGCTTTTGAGAAAGAGCTTTCAATTTTGTTGAGATGCGACGCACATTCTCTCTCGCCTTTTGCATGGGTACATAAATATATAATTCGCGCTCAAAACACAGTGAACGCAAGCGGTGCGAGGGAGAAGCGAATGTTTGTTTTTGTAAAATAAATTTTTAGAGTTTGTACGAATATGCAAGAATACCGCTCGCTCGACAACAACAAGTATATGAATGACGACAACAGCGTTCTTTACCGAACCAGAAACGAGATTTTTTGTGTTTTTATTTTTACTGATGTTTTAGCTCCTTTTTGTGACTTGATTGATTTTGACTTTGGCTACAATTTTGATAGTGATTTTGGTTTTTTATTTGGATAATTTGGCAATTTATTTATTATTTATATTATAATCGGTAATTTGTAATTAATAATAAATAATTTATAATATATTATACAACAATGTATACATTGTACAAACCAAAGTCCAAATGCGCATCGGTTTGAGGAAAATAATGAATGTTATTCTCACAGGTTTATTGTTTTAGATCGTTTGATAACCATATTACACCGTAAGCATCGTTCTTGGTCATATTTTAAAAACAAACAATCAAAGAAATCAAAACTTCAAACACTGAATCATAAATAAATGTCATTTAATATTTGAAGATTTAATTTTTTATTATTTGTTTCTACTGATATAGGCCCTCTGAAAGTTTGTTATAATTATTATAATTGTTATAAAGTTAAATTGTTATAAGTTTGTTATTTTCAGTTATTAAAGGAATGTTACTTCATCTAGAAATCTACTACAGTGAAACGCAATTTTATTTGCAAAACCCCTCCGATAAATTTTTTTAATATATGCTTACAACACTTTGACATTTGTAAAGCTTTTTTTGAGCCGCATTTGCAATAAAAAATTATACAAGAAAATTATACAAGCATTAATAAGTGTTTCGGGGCTAATGGACTAAAAGAGAATTGTTTCAAATTATATTTTGTATTGCCACAGACATAATATAAATATTTTCTCTGAAATATTTCCATTCTTTCATGTTTTATTTTTGCTTCCATTAACTTTTTAGTGTTACTCGTATAACGTATTCAATTTGTTGATATGCCGACTAAAGTAGATTTTCTGCCTATACAAGCTCTTCAACAGCACGCTATGCTCGCAACGTAGATCGTACCAGAACAGAGTTATGAAAAGCGAAATTTATTTCAAAAACTATAAAATGCAAAATTAAAGCAAATCCAGACGGACGGACGGCTGCACATGCTTAGTTATTGCAACGAGTATATAAGTTAACAAAAAACAGGTCTTAGTTTTTTGTAAGTCTTTTTATTGAAAATAAAATTATACAAAATTGAACCTTATTCTTCTACTTCCAAATATGATCTGCTCTTCGCTCACAAACAATACTTCATTTCAACCAACATTGTACCCCAAAAACGCTTAGTCTGCGTCTGGTGTTTTCTTTGTCCTTTTAGTTTCTTATCATTCTTTTGCAATTGTAGAATAAATAGCTGACGCAGCTGGTTGTTGACTTTTCTGTATTTCAACATTCGTATTGAAATTCTGAGTTGTGCCTCCCTCGCCTAAATGAAGGACGTCCCCGGACTTCTTCAATCTCTCAACTGCAGTTTCTAGAGCACGTTGTTGACGGTTCTTTCTAAGCTTATCGTGCAGCATAAAGCAACAGAATGCCAAAGCTAGCAACACAAGAACAGCAGCAGTAGACAACAGAGGACCAGAAATTACTTGGTTTTTTAGGCCCTCTATATGCCGCAGATTTTCAGCACTTAACCTCTGAAGGTATGGTAGACTCAGTATGTTTTCATGAATTGTAACATTAAGTAGGCCAATTATCGGTGACTCCGGTAATTTTGTTACTATACTTTTGTGATTTCTGTATAGGGTTTCATTAATTTTTGCTTCGCCACTAAAAGTCAGTCGAAATGTGCCCGTGATGGTCGTCTCTATATAATCATTTGTTTTTATAGTAAAGGTGTCATCATTTACAATTACAACACCCTCATCAATTATTGTCACTGACTCAAGATGGGAAGGCCGAGAAGTGCAATATGCATGACCCCCCGAATGGAGTTGTTGTGCGCATGTTGAATGTACCTGCTTCCTGCAGAATGATGTTGTTAGGGTTGCATTACAGTTTCCAATCGGTAACGTTTGATTTTCATAATCTGCCACGCTATTTTCGCCATTAAAATTAAGAATTGCTTAGTTGTGTTGAACAGGGTACAATGTTACTTTCTTGCAAACCATATCTGGTCTTGGATACTTAATTAAAAAATGTAAAAACTTATCATCTAATAGGACTCTTATACTAGCAACTTCCATTAAATCCTGTATAGTTACATTTGTAGAGTGCTTACTATTTATACTAAGTAAATCATTAGAATCCAAAATCTGTGGATTAACTAAACCGATTTTTGAAAGAGTTATTGATAACATCAAGCTTTCAAGCTCCGCGATAATAATTCTGTTTCTAGCAAGCAAGGTCTCGTACAAATGTTCTGTATCCCCCATTTTAGCTTTGGTATTTTTCATTATAATATTGACTGTGTCTGTTAAATTATTGATTTTCTCCTGTATTCTTGTATTTATGAGAATTTGTCTATTTTCTGCCTGAATCAATTCCTGTTTATTGCAGCAAAGGCAGTTTGCTTGTTCACTTTTTTGTTTTTTTTTATCACTTATGTATATACAAATTACAATAGTGTTTGCTTGCTAGATATACGGTTGTATAGTAGTTGCTATTACACATTTAAGTTTTACTATGTTAAGTTTTTTTTAACTGGTTCGGTTTTCTGGTGATGCGTCCGGCGATGTTCACTATAGGTGAAAGAGTCCCGGCTCCCATCCTGCCACCAAGGCTGGAGCCGAAGAGCTCGCAGTCAAGGTTTAAAGCTTGCCTCTCCTGAGCGGCCGAAGTCCGCGCTCTGAGAGGACACGGCTTCGGACGATCAGGAGAAGCAGCCTGGCGAGCGGTGTGCTTTGGCGTAAACAATTCCCTTTGATTAAATTTCACATCTTCGAAGTCATCGTAGTCAGGTGTCCCAGCAACCACCTTAAGTGCCGTGCCCAAAAATTGTATACTTCTTGTATGCCTACGATGAACATATATTGTTGTTATTAATGTTCTTACATGCCCTATGTCCGAGTCTAATATTTTTTTCATGTGTGATTGAAGAAAATGTTCTTCCAGTCTCTCCGTATCATCAGCTATTTCAGAATACAATGTTAGGTTCTTTGTATGCCGCAAATACTCAAAATCCTGCCAAATTGTCGCGTAACCGTCTGATATAGGGATGTAGTTTGAATTAGAATAGTCTGTTTGTTTCGCGGTCACCACCGTGATAAGAAGGACCACCACAAGAATCCTAGGGTTAAATAGAAATTAATAAAATTTGACTTATCTTAAATTGTCCTTATGGACCACCCTCCCTTTAAAGAGAACGGTTGTCCCCAAATCGGCTTCTACAATTCCCTTAATATATAATGGCGTAGGCTTATTGCCTAATCTTCTATTTGTTTTAACATAAACTTTTTCACCCACTTGAAATGTTCGATTCGGTCTCCTTTCATTTAATCGTCTCATTTGAGACTATTGTGCTTTCTGTACCCTGTTTCTCACATCAATTTCAAGCTCCAATGAATCAGAATGAATTACATCAAAAGGCCTTTTGTTTGTGATCGTATGAATTGTTTTATTATATTCTATGGTTGCTAGTAATATTAATTGTACTGTATTACTAATTCATTTTTCTAGCTTAAGGGATTTTAAAAATTCCAATTTCTAAAATAGTACTATGCAATCTCTCGACTTGCCCATTCGAAGTACTATGAAGCGGTGGTGCATTCACAATTTTCACACCAAAATTATTACCCAGTATTGATTTTATTGTTTCAGAGTTTAATGACGGTTCATTGTCACAAAATATTATTTTTGTGCGAGGGAAAAAATTCATCAGCTGTAGAATCGGTGATTCTACATCTACTATAGTTCTCGAGTCTATAGGTTGAATTATTGCAAACTTGGAGAGTTTGTCTGCACAAGTTAAAAAATATTTTTTATCTGTTGAGAATATATCAATATGTAAAATTTCCCCTACGTATGATGGAATTGGTGTCGCACCAATCACTTGTTTCTGCGAGTGGCGATCGTATTTCGCTTTTTTGCAAACCCTACAATTCATGACCACCTCCTTTGCTAAGTGTGTCATTTTTGGGAAAAAATAGTCTTCCAAAATTTGTTTGGTATTTTCTTGAGCTGCTCTATGAGCTCTGTTATGTTCAGTTACAACAATTTCTCTTTGCTCATCTTTATTTGTGATATCCACAACTAAATTTTTTGCATAACGAAATGTTGTTGAGGGAAATGCCTCAATCAGTGTATGTTGTATTAAAGCCAAAATTGGTAGTTCGCAATGAATTGCATTCACTACATCTTCTTTTACAGCATCACAAATTTTATTCATTAAAAGTGCTATATCTGAAAAGTTTATTATGTTTTTGTTCCAAACAAAATAAATGTTTTTGTTGGCCGCTCTGTACCCTCCTCAATCACTATCTGATTTCTAAAACAATTAGTCGGTTTATCAGTTGATTCGATAGTATAAGATAATGAGACTTCGCTATGTATTGTTGCAATATCAGAGCTTGAACTCTTACCAAAAGTGTTATCATTTTGTAGGGTATGAACACCTTGTAAAGTAAGAAGGTTTGGTCGCGATAAAGCGTCGGCGACGTGATTTTCCTTTCCTGGTTTATAATAAATTTGAGCGTTGTGCTCATCGATGAATGCTTTCCACCTTTTTATTTTCGAGTTAGGGTTACGATCCGAAACCGCAAAAGTAAGCGGTTGGTGGTTTGTAAAGATATTCAGATTCCCAACGCCATATAAATAATTTCTAAGGCTTTTCAAAGCCCATACAATTGCTAGTAACTCCCGTTCATTGGTGGCAAAATTTAATTCCCTATCCCTCAGAGTTCTTGAAATCATGGTTATTGGTTTGCCATTTTGAGACAAAACCGCACCAAGTCCATAGGCCGAAGCATCAGTCGTTAGGTCAAACGGTTTTCCGTAATCTGGGTAGAGTAACATAACATCTTCGGATGCTAAGACCTCTTTATGTTTATTAAAAGCTTGAAGTTGCTTTTCATCAAAATTCACAACTATTTTTTTAGACTGACTGGCACTAACCTTGCCATTTTCACCTTTCAGTATATCGGTCAAAGGCCTTGCAATCGATGCAAAGTTCTTAATGAAGCATCTATAATATTTTGCCAGTCCCAAGAAGGATCTTAAATCAAAAATTGTACTGGGTTGCTTATCGTTTTTTATTGCATCTATCTTACTGGGGCTCGTTGTGATACCACCTCGCGATACTACGAATCCTAAAAACTCAACCCTTTCTTTGAAGAAGTTTGATTTTTCGCGAGAAACTCTCATATTGGCTTCACAGAGTTTATCCAAGACCCAAGCGATGTGGTCGACATGGGTTTCCGTATCTTTTGAAAAAATTATAACGTCGTCAACGTAAACGTGGCACGACTTTCCTATTTGTTCCCTAAGAACATCGTCAATGGCTCTCTGAAAAATGCTCGGTGCATTTTTAAGCCCAAACGGTAGTCTACAAAACTCATATTTCCCGTTTCCTACTGAAAATGCTGTTTTCTCACGGTCCTTTTCTGCCAATAATATTTGATGAAATCCCGATTTAAGGTCTAGAGTAGTAAAATATCTAGCCTTACCCAAATTTGATAATATAACACTTATATTTGGAATGGGATACCTATCAGACACTGTTTTCGAATTCAGTTTTCTGAAATCCATAACAAGTCGTTTTTTAATGTTTCCATATTCATCAGTCCCTTTTTTATCTACCACACAAACAGGGTTGTTGTAGGGTGATCTGGATGGGCGGATGATGCCATCCTTTAAAAGGTTACGAACTTCTGTGTTTACGAAATGTGCTACTCCCATTGGATATGGGTATAACTTTGAATATATTGGATTCTCATCCTCAGTGCCAATAGTCGCAATAATATTTGTGTATTTGGTAACGCTTCATCAGGTTCAGCGAAGACACCCTTTCTTAGTTCTATCATTTTTCGAAATCTCTCGGATACCTCCTGAGGTACCTCAATTTTTTCCACACTTGTAAAATTTACACTCTTACATTTAAAAATCTGAATGGGTTCTGATCCAGTCTTATATTCCAGCTTTTTATTTTTTAAATCGAGCTTAGAATCTGCGATTTTTAATAAATCAAGTCCTATAATTCCGTCAAACGACGTCAGGTTTGGAAGGATGAAAAAGGTAGTATTTATATTAATAAGATTAATAGTGCATTTATGTTTTATGGAATTGAAGCCATGAAGTGACTTCACCATAAATGTCTCATCAACATTCCTTACATGTTTTAATTCTGGTAATGGTTTTATGTAGATTTTTGATGCGCCTGTGTCTATCAATAATTTAATCTTCCTCCCTGCTATAATCCTTTCTACGGGAGCAGGGAGTCATGACTAAAAAATTAATTTGGTCATATTCTGAAACTTCATCTTCTATATTAGATACTTCTGTATCAGCTTCATACTGATAATTATGATCTACATGATAATTTTTTTCATGCGCCATATGATTGACCCGCTGTTGCTTCAAGTCTGTAAACCTGGTGGCACCACTATTTGGTCTTTTTATTGCCGGGCTTATGTTTATGTTCGGTTGGGCTCGCCACTGATTATTAATTTTTTGGGGCTGTTTGAACCTTGATGAATCGATATCCATCGGTTCCATCTCCTGCTTTTGTTCTTTTGAGCTATCCTGTCGTCTGTCATAATAAGGATTTTTTCCTTGTGTGTTATTAGTATTAGCAAACCTAGCGTTTTTCGTAAAAAATCTCTGTTGTGTTTTTTCCTCCATACTTTTAGCATAATTGCTAGCAAAATTATAGCGCACATGGGTTGATTCAACCTCTTGGGCCAATGCCAGCGCTGATGAAAGATCCTTTGGCTTTGCCGAAAAAAGAATGTCGCTTAAAGATTTTTTTGCGCCTGAAATGAACACACGTAATGCATCCATTCGGTATTTTTCATTTAATGATGCAGCCAGATCACTATCATAGTTCATTATTGTTTTATTTGTTAGAAGTGTAAGCTTCCGCTCTACTTCACCATAATACCCTAAAAGAGTCAGATTTCCCTGTCGAAGGGTGGGCATTTCTTGCTCTATTAAATAAATGGGTCTCTTGTCCGCATAGGTGAAATCGAGTCTATTAATAATGGCCTTAAAATTTAGAGGGGTATCAAAAGAAGCCAAAATCATATCGGCTGTACCCCTAATTTTATTTCTAATGATTCCCAAAGCCTGAAAATGGGTGGAGGTAGGTAGGTAGGAGGTGGCGCCCGACAAAGAACTCGATGTCGGGCAACAAGTAAGGCTGAGAAGCCTCGTTTTGAAACCACCTAGAAAAACGTGAGGCCTGAAAAAGGGGGAAAGGGGGAGGAGATGTGCGTTAGGTGGAAGTGGTGCTAGTTTCATACCCAGCCCGTCAGGTTGAGGAACCTGAGCATTTGCCTGGGATGGAATTTGGCGACTTCCTCCAGTCCGTTAAAGCTGATCTTGCCCCAGGTCGTAAGTCTGAGAGTCAGTAAGTCATGAGAGCCGGGCATTCGCATAGCAGGTGGGAAACCGTCTCTTTCTGGGAGGTGTCTCCACAGCTGCGGCAGGAAGCGTTGTAGGGCAGGCCCAGACGTTCTGCGTGCTCGCCAATTGTCCAGTGTCCAGTGGTACCCCGACGAGCCTGGCTATGTCTGCTCGGCTCCTGTTGATTAGCCATTTCGTCTTGGCCTTGTCGTGTGTGGGCCAGGACGTCCTGGAATTGCGGCATGATGGAAGGTCTCTCCATCTGACGTTGGCCTTATCGCGGAAAGCGCGGTATAATTCTCCTTTTAGAGTGTTGAGTGGTTTGTTGATGGGAATTGCGTTGTCCGGCGACATGGCGGCTCCTCGCCTGGCGAGATCATCCGCCCTCTCGTTACCGTGGATGCCTCTGTGTCCTGGGACCCAGAGTAGCTTCATCTCCGCGTGACGGCAGAGGTTATTGAGGTCCATGCGGCACTCTTGTACCGCCTTGGAAAAAGTAGTTGAGGCCAGCAGGGAGAGAATAGCTGCCTGGCTGTCGGTGGCCATGCTTAGCCTCCCGCCGTTGGTTCGCACTTCTGCTAATTTCCTACAGGCTTCCCTTATGCCTGATATTTCTGCTTGGAATACACTGGCATAGTCTGGGAGTTTCAGGGAGATCTCTATAAGTGGTCTTTGCGAGTAGACGCCTGCTCCTACTCCGATATCCATTTTGGACACATCGGTGTACACAATGGCGTAGCAGTCTTCGGTAAAGAGTTCCGCCCGCCTTTTCCATGCGGATCTAGAAGGAATTACGGCCTCGAATCGCCTGTCGAAGTCGGTAGTTTTCACGAGGTAGTCCGTGCTGCCGTTTTCTGGCGAGCTAAGTGTCAGATCCAGGCCGCTCCCGTGACCATAATGTCCGGGATTCCAGCTGCCGGATTCTCTTAGTCGCAGGGCAGCGATGGTTGATACGAATTTTATATATAGGTCTATGGGGAGGATATTTAGGATGGCATTTAGGGCTTCGGTTGGACAAGTCCTCAGAGCTCCTGTGGCCCCCACACACGCCGTGCTTTGTACCCTCCCTAGACGTATGGAGTGAGACCTCTTACTTGAAGCCGACCACCAGACCAGCGATCCATATGCCAGGATTGGCCTGATGATAGCGGTGTATAACCATAGTGTAAGTTTGGGCTTTAGTCCCCATTTCTTTCCAAAAGTTCTGCAGCAGAAGTAATAGGCGATATTCGCCTTCTTAATCCTCTGCTCTATGTTTTCGCTCCAATTCAGTTTGGAGTCGAGAATTATGCCTAGGTATTTCGCTTGTCTCGAAAGGTGTAGCTCCCGTCCGTGGAGCTTCGGTGGCTTAAACGGTTGAGGTTTATACTTATTTGTAAATAGCACTAGCTCTGCTTTGGAAACCCATGCGATGATCGTGCGGAGGGCTCTTTCCGTAACGGAGCTTAAAGTTGATGTGCAAAAACCGGAGACCAGTATAACTAGGTCATCTGCGTAAGCTACGGCTTTGATTCCCGCTTTTTCGAGCTGTTCTAGCAGCGGGTTCATTACCAGAATCCATAGCAGCGGTGAACGCCCCCCTTGGGGCGTTCCTCTGTTAACATACCTGACGATAGTACTGTTCGCCAGTGTGGCGTGGATCTCCCTTGTGCGCAGCATTACAAGAATCCATCTTATGAGAATGTCCTCGGCTCCTAAAACTTTAAGGGCCTCCTGGATGGCAGAGGATTTCACGTTGTTGAAAGCGCCTTCTATGTCGAGGAAGGTTCCCAACGTATATTGTTTGTAGTAGAGTCAGCGCTCTATACAGGTCACGACCTTGTGTAGGGCAGAATCCGTAGATCTTCCCTTCATGTACGCATGTTGGGAATGGGATAGCTTATTGCATAGTTTTGTTCTCAGGTTATCGTCCAGAACACGTTCCAGTGTTTTTAGTAGGAAGGAAGTAAGGGAAATCGGCCTGAAGTCCTTTGCTGACTCATGGCCGCGTTTTCCCACTTTCGGTATAAAGACAACCTTGACCTTCCTCCACGAATCTGGTATATGGCCCAGCTCTACACTGGATCTGAAAAGCCTGCTAAGGAAAGGGATTACTAAAACCTCTGTTTTTTGCAGCATCACCGGCCAGATACCATCTGGCCCAGGGGACTTGAACGGGTCAAACGAGTGTACAGCCCATTTTACCCTGTCCGCTGAGATGATGTCCTCTATCATCCTAGTGTCAGGTTGGCTGATAATGCTGGGCATGTCAGTAGCATCGGTTATCCTGATGGTATCCTCAGAGCAGCCTGGAAAGTGTGTCCTGGTAAGTACTTCCAGGGATTCCAGTGCGGAAGTGGTCCACGACCCGTCCTCCCTTCTCACCACCGAAGGGCAGGATTGGTCCTTGGACAGTATCTTATTGAGTCTTGCTGACTCCTTAGTACTTTCGATGTTGCCACAGTAGGTTTTCCAAGCCGTGGATTTAGCCTTCCTGAGGACTTTTTTGTACATTCTCCGACAATCCTGGTAAGGTTCCCAGTAATTGTGTTTGTAGCAGATGTTGAAGAGAGCCCTGGTCATTTTCCTTAGGACCTTTAGCTCTTCTGTCCACCAGGGAGGGAAGGATTTCTTGCCGTGGCTCAGGGGACACGAGCGGTGTAGCGCTGTCCCCATGGCACCTTCGAACTCCGAAGCGAGTTTATCCAGGAGCTCAGCTGACTCAGCGTTCGCTAGGGGGATACCTCCTAATCTAGACTCAAGAACTCTTGAGAATTTTGCCCAGTCTGTTTTCCTAACATTGAAGTCTACGTTGAAGAGTATCCAGCAGTGATCAGAGAATGATGTCTTGCTTGATACCCTCCAATTTGTGACCTCGCAGGGTGGGTTTCTGGTAGATAGGGTTACATCGATAACCTCCTCCCACCCCGGGAAATTGGTGGAGCTCGGAAAGATGAATGTAGGCCTATTGCCTCTGTTGCATATCTCGAGGTTGTTACACATAATAAAATCAAAAAGTGACTCACCTCTCTCATTCGTTGTGTTACTCCCACAGATGTGGTGCCTGGGATTTGCGTCGCAGCCCAGCAGTATTTTCCAGCCGCGCCTTACAGCTGTGGAAGTCAGGATTGCCACCTCAGTCGGTGGGGCGCTGTTATCGTGCGCCATGTAAGCTGAGGAGATAATAAGTGGATGATTAGTTTTGTTCTCGAGAGCGACAACGGTCAGGTCATTGGAACAAAGTTCAGGGCACAGATATGCTTTTATACTATTCTTAATAAGAATGCATGCTCGGGGCTTACCTGGAAGTTTGTGGTAAAACAGGGTGAAGTCTTGATCCCGAAGTCCGACTACCTCGGATCCTCTCACCCATGGCTCTTGAATGATGCCTACGTCGATGTTCTCCTCCCTTAGGAGAACTAGCAGGTTAGCTATAGCACACCTCGAGTGCTGCAGGTTAATCTGCACCATCACACGGAAAAGTCGTCCACGATTCGCAGCTCCTCTAGCTGCTTTTCGACCTCTTCTGGCTCAGCCAGATCGCCTTCGGGGTCGGTGGAGCGGAAAATTTTGACTTTGGCATGCCTGATGCCAAATTTCATCCTCAAGCCGGCTTGCTCGAGGGGGGGTATGCTTTCCTCCGTTATTAGGAGGAGAAGTGACTGGCTGTTTTTAAGTGGATCTTCCACCTTGAAAACAGCCCAGTCGTCCGTCGGGATGGTGGGATTTTGAATGGCTAGACACTTCAGAAACTTCTGAGCGTCCAGCTTCATCACGGGCAACCAAATGCGAGCCCGGGGCCTCCTTGGAATCTCCCTGGCTGGGATAAGCTTGAGCTTCAAGCCGTCCCATTGGTTGCTTACCTCAGCAACCATTTTACCAAGGAGATCTTTGGAGAACCCATTCTCGCACTCGATCACCCTGTAGCCCCGTATGGTCCTACTGGAATCGAACGAGGAAGCCTCCTTACCCTCTAGCACCCATTCCATGACCATCTCGTAGAGCTTCGACTCGATGCTCGCCCAGTGGTCACAGACGGGTGCTGGCTTGTTGGTGAGCTCATCAACAAGCGCAAGGCGAAGGTGCTCCCTCGCCGCGTCCACGAAAGTCTTGCCGGAGGTCTTGCTGCAGGATGGACCTGAGTCAGCCGGCTGGTTGCTAGACTTAGCTAGACTTCTTCGTCGGCTGTCTCGGCAGTACGTCATCTGTTGACCGTACCCGCTTGGTCGTCTTCACCCTCGCAGTTTTGTCTTCCAGGTTCTTGCGGTATTCGTCCACAATCGCCTGGTATTTCACCTTGTCCTCTTTGTCGCGCTCGTGAGGCTTACCAGCCTCCTCATTCTTAGCAATCTTGCCAAGTATGAAGAGGGCCTTCTGGTAGCCTTGCCTCATGAGCGTGCCAGAGGATTTGGCCTTTTTCTGGGTGCCACTATGGCTGGCGGCACTCGGTATGTTTGGTGTGGCAGCAGCGGATTCAGTGCTTTGTCTGGCACTAACCACTGCTGCCGGAGGGGCAGTTGACTCCTGGCTGGAGGCGAGCAGTTCGTCTTCGCTGCACCTCTTCACCGAGCCACTGTCCCGGTCTCCCCCTGTCTTCGTCTTGTTTGTGTTTGTTTGTTTATTTGTATCCATTTTTTGTTCCCACGAGTAAGGTCGGAAGGGGTGGACCATCCCGGCAGAGCCGCCTTACCGGGACTAGGCACTGAATACTACCGACCTTGCCTGGGCATCGGTAGGGACCGTTAACTGCTGACCTGTTTTACCACCCGTCAGCCATGCAGGCACTTGGCACGTATACCTTAACACCTTTGCCTTCGGTGGGGGAAACTTAGGATAGGGGGGTGGATGGATTCTGGGTGAGGGGGTGGGAAGTGGGAGGCGTCGCTTCCGTTAGCCTGTTTCAGCAGAAACGGTTTCCAGGGGGCACCACGAGGAGGGAAAAGTCGACTTGTTTGCCCGCGGAAGATACGGAGGGTCGTCGTGTGGACCCGTTTTCTCCCAGTCACGGACAAACCTTACCCCCCTAAAATGGGGTAAAATTCCCATTATATCCCCATGGGTGGAACTCCCATTATATTTTTCATAAACTCCATAAGCGGTGTGTGCTGCCTTTCTCCATGAAACATAAGTTTCATGCTTTCCCTCACACTCTGGTAAAGATTTTACTATCTCTAAAGTTTCCCTGCACAACACGTCACCTCTTATAGTAGCCTCTTCATATTTTTCTACTTCTGGTACATTTACAGACAACTCGGTCACCCTTTTTCCTAATTCCTCTAATTTTCCCTCAAACTGCCTTTCCTGTACCACGAGAGCACTGCTAACTGCACTCTCCACAATAGCTTTTAACTGATCTGGAGTAATTGTCATTTCTAAATCTTCTATAAGATCTAAACTTTCAAGTCTTTTCAATAATGACTCAATATCTTCATTCATACAAGAGTATGCTTCACTTTTTTTCCAAAAACAAAATTTCACTCGCAATTCAGTATTTTTTTCACTTTTAAGTATTTCATAATTTCATAGCACTCTACTTACATCGAAACAAAAAAACATTTAGTTTATTGATGAGTTTTCTTCAATATAGATAGTTAATTCCTCTGTTGGTTGCAGTTGCTTTTAATTTTAGTCCAATTAATGTGGTTTCCTCAACTGTTGATAGATAGTTGTTTCTTCTAGTTCGTTGTAGTTTAGCTATTATGTTTTTATATGAGATTTAGCACTCCTTTATATTCAATTGCTGAGTTCCTTTAGTTTCAACACTCGTTGGGCGCCAGTTAACAAAAAACAGGGTCTTAGTTTTTTGTAAGTC
Source organism: Myopa tessellatipennis (assembly GCA_943737955.2). Taxonomy (NCBI): domain Eukaryota; kingdom Metazoa; phylum Arthropoda; class Insecta; order Diptera; family Conopidae; genus Myopa; species Myopa tessellatipennis. Next base: position 23,103,593 of record OX031315.1, read on the forward strand.
TTTTTATTGAAAATAAAATTATACAAAATTGAACCTTATTCTTCTACTTCCAAATATGATCTGCTCTTCGCTCACAAACAATACTTCATTTCAACCAACATTGTACCCCAAAAACGCTGAGTCTGCGTCTGGTGTTTTCTTTGTCCTTTTAGTTTCTTATCATTCTTTTGCAATTGTAGAATAAATAGCTGACGCAGCTGGTTGTTGACTTTTCTGTATTTCAACATTCGTATTGAAATTCTGAGGGCTAACTTATACAATCGGGCCTCGATTATCCGTGATGGTCGGGACCAGAAGCATTTCGGATAATCGATTTTCACGGTTAATAGAATAACAATTTTGATTATACATTTTTTTTAATATTTTCATTATTTAACAAGTGAACATTGGTGTACATACATATTTACATTAAAAAAAATTAATTATTGCTCGTTAATTATTTTAACTTTATCTCTAATATTTAAAACGTTTCTTTGTCTTTTTACCACTGGTAACGATGCCATACTAAATATATTTTGATCTAACCACCCGCACTTCTCAAATTTCAAAATTAAACTAATCAGTTGTAAATGCTTCTGGCTCATCGTATGCAAACAAGGGTATTCCTCGTTTTCATGTTTATTATATTGTATGTATGTATTATATGAATTTGAAGTTAATAAAAAAAAACAAACGCAAAGCCTTTGGTTTCTCAGCTACACATGTGAGAGAGTGCAATGCTGATATCGCGACAGCTCCCTCACACCATATGCGTTTTACGCACATAGATTATGTAGCTTTTTGTTGACTTCCTTATGAATCTGTTTCCTACCTTCGCGTACCCCTGGCCTAAAAGCTCATGACTTGATTTTTATAATTGAATCCTTTTTTTTTTGGTTTGTCTGGTGCTGAGTGTTCTGTATTTTGCTTTGCATGCATCCCTTTATATAGCCTTGGGATGATTTAAGGCGTAAGAAGAGTTAATCAATCTAGCATTCGCATGCCTGATAAAGTGTGAAAGAAAGAATGATTAATTTGTTGTGTACAGCGGGCGATGAGAAGAACGGTGCGACTCCTGTTCTTTTGCTTCTCTTACAATAACCAACGAGCATATATTATAAAAAGATTTCTACATCAGGAGATTTCATTTCCTTCTTACGCTTGAATTGTTAGTGCAAAATAACAGAATCGAAGTCGATCTTCCGCTCCCTTCATACTCGTTAAAAAAGATCTTTCGAAGCATTTCCTCATTAGGAGAGCAATCAGTTTTGCTTTGTTACAAGCGTTGAGAAAACCAAAGCAAAGCAAAGGGAGTAACTTCGCGAGTAGCGAAGCTGTTTTCACTCATTTTGCTTACACCCGCTACTTGCGACTGACCGCATCTATTTCGAAAAATTTTAAATTTTGAGTCATGCGTCTTCTATGTTATTACATATTCTTTAGTTAAATGGTTAAAAGGTAATAATAACTGTACCGTGCTCGAAGGTAAAAAAAGTGCAATGTGGCATATGCCCATCACACAAATATTTTATCTGAACCGATCTTTCGTTTCTATGGTAATAAAATTTATTTATAACTTTAATAGTTTATATTTTTCATATTAAAAAAATTTGAATAATAATTCTTTTATTGATAATGTTCGCCAAAGCAAAATCCAATGAACAGAAGTTGACAGATTGTCCATTGCTGAAATTCATCAACGAAAAAAATGATAAAGATTTAAAAGATGAGATAAAAGTAGTGCCTGATTGCAATTGGGACAATATGTCAAAGTCCTTTAAATTTTATGTTAGTCATTCAAGTCTTTACAAAGACTGTGATCAGAGTAGCTGTTTGGTCCGTAATAATCTTGAGAAAATGTTTGAAAAGTCAATTAAATCGTGAGTATCTACATAATAAGTGAATTGGAACATGGCAGGGACGCTGACGCAGCTCCAATATTTTTGTTGTTTTTCACGGAGACTACATAATTGTTCCCCGCTTTCGCCTGGTTTCGGAGTTATAACCCTTTGAAGTTGGAAAAATGAGTACTATATCTCCGAAACTATAAGAGTTACCTTCATGTTGTTTGCGTGGTTGGGAAAGTATTAAAATTATCTTTTATTTATGTAAGACAATGTGTTATCGAAAAACTATTACTTTTCAAGAAAAATGAAATTTTAGATTTATTTTATAGTTTTTTTTCATTTATTAATTTTTTAATAAGTTAAATGTAATAAGTAATAAGTAAAAATAAGTAAATCAACCTATATACAGTGTGGAACAAATGCAGAACAGCTGCTCAGATTTTTTTTTTGTTTTTTTTACCGTTATTTGAGACTTATAACCGGAAGTCGCCATGTTTTTTCGGGGGCTTGTCACCCATCTTGGATTTATGACCGTTTGAAGGTCAAATAAATGGTACTAATAAAAGGCACTTATCTCAGAAACTAAGTGAGCTAGCGGAACAAACGAAGTACTGTTGGAATGGTACTTCTCAAAATTTCAATCACAATTTTGCCTGCGCCGCTCTAATGGAAAACACTTAAAATTAAAAAATTTGAAAAATCGCGCGATTTTTCATAAAAATTTTTAATTTTCTCTCTTTTTCATGCCACTTTTCAAGTTTGGCAATTGTACCGTGTGTCGTGACCCTAGTGATTTTAGAAATACTTATTGACGTAGATGCGCAGAACGAGACCACTTTTCTTTACTTAACTTTACTTCTTTACTTTTCTTGCCTTAAACACAATCAAAGACGCAAGACGCAAGATTCAAGGCAGCGAAGCAAGAAATGGCTCGGATTTAAACCAAATCATTTTCGGGAAGCAGAAGTATGAAATGTCAAATATTTGACTGTAGAGAACAATAGATTCATTCTAACCAAAATTCTCGAAGTTTATTCGAAGTTTTTTTATTTTTATGTATATTAGAATATATTTAAAATACATTGAAATAATATATTATACAGAATAATAATAAAAAAAGCAACAGAAAAACACTCAGATAATTTTACAGCAACTGAAATAGAAAAAACAATGAAATGTAAACAAACACAAACAAATAAGAAGAACAAGAACGCTTTTGCATCCGTCAAAATTAGAATTAGCTCGAATGCGAGATGCGTAATTTCGCAGCTAAGCAGGGAAGCAAAATGGAGAGCAAACTTTTTTCTCGATCTCCATAAGAGCCCGTGTAATTTTGACAGTTAAAAATGAATCTTGCGTCTTTGATTGTGTTTAAGGCATAACTCGTAATAGCACAGTCGGCAATTTCGCAGTCGGCAGAAGTAATTTTGTAACCAAAATTAAATATTATTTAAAAGCAAGAACCACGTTCAATTTTTTCAGTTAAAGTGAATCAAAAAGTTAATTAAATTAAAAATGGCTGGAAAAAAACATTCAAATGATAAGAAAAAATTATTATTAATGCTTACAAAAATGCCTCACACCAAAAAGATACGTGCGAAAGGTTTGCCTTGCCGAAATCAACAGTTAGCTTTATATGAAAAAAATTTAAACATACCGGAACGGTTGAAACTTGGCATTGTGGTGGGCGTTCAAGACTAACGACGGACAGAAGGAAGGAACGAATCAGTGACTTAAATTCATTCAGTCGGCTTAAATTCATCACAATCGCTTGAATTTTACTACTGGGAATTCAAAATCATAAGTCTAATTTTTCACTTAATTTTTAATTATACTAGAAATATCTTATGTACATATGTGTATATGTATGTTTAACGACGGCTATGCAGTAAAATAGTATTTTTAGGCCAATTTTTTGGTCGTGTGCGGTCTTTGGCCGCCGGCCTACGCCGCGTCTGTTGATTATAACCCTTAGTTTGTCCAACACTGGATACGCAGTAAAACACTACTTTTAGGCCAATTATTTGATGTCTAAATTTATATAAAAATGTTTCACTTTTATGATTGCCCAAAAATAGTAGTTACGAGTACGTGATTGTGATTTTAAAAATGCATTTTCTCCTAAAATACTGCGCTGATCCTGATGAAATATATATCAAGAGTAAGGTAAGATACTCTACTATTTTAATGTTGAGATAAGTATATAGGTTAATACTACATTTTACTTATTAAAAAATTAATAAATGAAAAAACTTATAAAAAAATTTAAAATTTCATTTTTCTTGAAAAGTAATAGTTTAGCGATAATATTTTGTCTTAGATAAATAGAGGTTTTAATACCTTTCCAACCGTGCTCTCATCATGTAGGTAACCCTTATAGTTTCGGAGATATAGGTCCTCAATTTCCCATCTTCAAAGTGCAATAACTTAGAAACCAGACGAGAGCGGGGAAAATGAAATTATTGTGTGTGAAAAACAATAACAAAATCGGAGCTGTGTCAGTGTCCCCGAGATATGCCGTGAATTATAACGCATTCACAATGCTTTTCAAGTTTACAACAAAGAGCTGAGGAAAATAAGGTTGGAATTGAGCTTCAGTTGGAGGATAGTACAAGAAAATTGCAGAACTTGTCATCTCTCGGCCATGAGTTGATAGCTAATATTAAATGTGCAAATGAAAAGCGTGGAATGTTGCGTTCGCAGCATGAATTTTCTCGTAGGCAAGGTGAGTTCCTGTAGGATAACAATGTGAGTGAACATGTACGAATAAAGGAGTATAGATTTTATAAAGTCATTCCAAGGATTATATAAAAAAATTAAAAAGGGATCCAACCGAATGCCCCAATGTTTGGAACACGAAACGCGATTGTCGAGCTAAAGGAGCGTTTATACAGAGTCTGTTTACTGGTGTTTAGTCCAACTCTGCTTGTCATTTTCGATTGTATTACACGGTGTGTAATGAGAAGCGTCAGATAGAGAAAAACGTTGTTTACACTCATCAGCTGATCATTTTAGAGTCGGAGTAAACAACAGAAAACGGACTCTGTGTGAACGCTCCTTAAGCAATGTTTTTGTTGTTCTTGGTGCTGACCCCAACAACAATTTTTGCAACAAAAATTGCTCTCATCTAATTTTGGTGTTTTAGCACTTTGAAATTTGAAAATTTCGGGCCTATATCTCCTAAACTTTACGGTATACCTCTATTTTATTGGTATTGTTGGGATGGTAAGTCAGTTATCTTTCATTTATGTGAAACAATATTTTGTCGAAAATCGTTACTTACGACGCATGTATTTGCATCAGGATCAGTCCAGAATCTTAGGAGAAAACGCATTTTTAAAATCACAACCGCTTATAGCCTGTTTCCATAAAAATATTTAATCCGGTTAAGGTGTTCGAAAATAAATCAGCTGTCAAGTGTTTCCATACATAATCCGGTCCGGGCTGTCAAACCGAAAAGAAGAAATAAACATCTGTTGTTTTGTGTTTGTTTATTTACGCAGCTATTTTTTAAATTGTGTATCAATTTAATTTATAATACAATGAATAAAATAATATTAATATTAAAAATTGTTGAAATGTATTTTGGTATGGTGACGAAATTCGCAAGTTTACAGAATATGGACCGTGTTAGGCCATAACCGCCGCCATCTCCCTATAAATATGGACATTTTTTCGGAGTCCGCGGAGGCCGTCAATATTCTCTTGCCAGAGGTCCAGCAGCATATCTTCCGCCCCCATCGACCACAAGGTTCGTTTTGTTGATTTCTGCATCTGAAATAGTTAAATTTTTGTAAGTTATTAGATATTATAGTTATTTACATAAACGTATTACTTACGGCATAAAACGTTTGCATTTGTTTTGACATTTGGCAGTATAGTTTGGTGGCACTTTCTCTTTATCTCTTTCTAACTTATTGGCACTAGAAAAGGAGAAAAATAGTGTGTCTGCAATTCCGAACTTCGAAACAGGCTTGCAAACTAAAACCTGAGGCTTAAAACCAAAAGCATTTTGGTTTAGCGCTGGAATCGCAACAACAATTTCAAGGGAATTAAAACAGTTTACGAATGGTTTTGGGACTTAAAACAGTTTATTCCAAATTCCTGGAAAAACCATTTTATGTAAACAGGCTATTATGTAAGCACTTTTTGCAATTCTACTACTGTGAATTGAAAATCGTTAGTTTAATTTTTCGTTTAAATTTTAGTTACACGAGAAATACCTTATGTATGCGTGCCTGACGCCGGCTACGCAGTAAAGTAGTATTTCTAGGCAAATTTTTTGGTGCGCATGCGTTTGTTGATTATAAACCTTAGTATGCCCAACACCAAAGACTACAAGACTGGAAACTTTTGTTTCGTTTTGTATGCGTTAGTGAAATCAGGCGTGGGTGTAGTAGATTACAAAAACAAAACGCATGCAATTTTAACAACTCGGGAGTTTGTTTAGTGCCATGTTACATTGCAATTTTTTGCTTGCTGCAAATTGGGATATTTTACTCTCTCAACAATTTTTTACATTGCAATCAGTTTGCCAGCAATCTGTCAAAAATAGTATCAGAACTATGCGTAGTATTTCATACCTATTTGCGATTTTCGCAGGCATTACAAATATCAAAAGTAATAAACAATGCAAACAATCAAAGAATTAGAGGAAATTCTACTTAAATTATTAACAAACGCTAAACATTTTGTTCAAAGCACGAAAAATAATAAGCAATCGCAGCCAACGAAGTAAATTTTTACTTGGATGGAATTGGTTGCAGAAATAAAGAGTTGCTTTGAGCAATTATTTTCACCCAAAATTACTTTTTCTGGTAAAAGTGGATTTTACTCCAAAATGTGCACACTTTTTTATTACGCCACACAACAACACCGTTTTGATTGAAATTTGGAGCCGTCGACGGCAAATTTTTTGATTGCGGGTTTCGTAGTTCATCGGCTCTCTTTCTCTCACGGATGAACTCGGTGTTGACAGTTCTGTACAGAAAACAAAAACAAAGAACAAACTGAAACAATCAAAAAATTGCAATGTGTTACATGGCACTTACAAAATTCAGACAAATGTTTTGAGAGGAATGCAAGTCTTGTTCTTCTTCATAGCAATAAGCCAGAAATGTGCTTTTTTAAATACGTAAAAAAGACCGAGGAGGCAGTTTTAAAACCAACGCATGATTCTAGAAATGACCATGGAACCTTTTTTAAGTCTTATAGTTGCACAATTTTGAATATTTTGCAAGTAAAACGATGTTAAATTTCATAAAAATTGCTCGTTTCACAAATTTAGTCGGCTCTTTTTAACCTACCAGACGTATTTTTAGCCGAAAGAGATGCCAACGTATTGAACATTTTTTGTTGATTTGATTTAGTTTAATATTTACTTAATTGTGATTTTAGTTCTTTGGGCCTTTAATTTAAATGACTTTTCATTTAAATGCATGAATTGTGAATTTATTTGTGTTTATCTAATTTTAATTTAAATAAATGAATTGTAAATTTATTTGTGTCAACTCATTTTAATTTAAATAAAAGAGAAATGAAAATTACAAAAACAAATAAGTTCACATTACTTTTTAATATTTCCAAACCGCTAAGCCTATATTACATTGCAAACAGATGTTTGATCAAAGTCACTTGGTTTTTGTTTTCTGTATAAAGCTGTCAACTCTCAGTTCATCCGTGAGAGTATGAAAACAGATGAACTAACTATGTATAAATATTACGGAAAGTGTTTGACTGTTTGTGTATGCAATGTAACATAGCAAGCAAACAGATTTGACGGGAGAGGAACAAGATCTACCCTTGTCCGGTGTGAGTATTGTTGTTTTTGTTATTGTTGTAGTTGTTGTAGCTACCCACGAAAACAAACCATGCCCCTCGCCCGTTTAGGAGTTATGAGCTTCAAATTTTGCAGTTTTTATGCCCTATATCTCCATAATCCCGGCACATATAGGAACGATATACACATCGTTGGAAAGGTAATTTTAATATCTATAATTTATATTTTAGAGATTTTTTCGAAAAGCTTTTAGTTTTCCCGCAAATCGCAGTTTTTATTTTTACAACAAAAACAACAACATAAAAAATTTAACACGATTTATTGTTGAGGTACCTCAGCATTTGACAGTTATTCTAATAAAGAGTATAATCATACCATTAGGAAAACATGGTTTTGGCAAATTTTTATGTTCGTTTTCTCCCGAATTAGTGAACCGATTTCACACCTGTAACACCTCGCTTAAAAAAACACCTGTAAATAGCTTATTAACCCTACTTTTTTAAAATGCAAACGTTGATACAGGTTTCTGAAGGACTTTATTTGGAAAAAATTAATAAATACTGTAAAAAATAGTAGTAAAAATAAAAAATGCGATTTGCGGGAAAACTAAAAGCTTCTCCAAAAAATCTCTAAAATATAAATTATAGATATTAAAATTACCTTTCCAACGATGTGTATATCGTTCCTATATGTGCCGGGATTATGGAGATATAGGGCATAAAAGCTTCAAACTTTGAAGGCTCTTAACTCCTAAACGGGGGCGGGGTTTGTTCTCGTGGAGAGCTACAACAACTACAGCAACAATAATCACACCGGACATGTCTTGAATATAGCCAAATAATAAAGTTCTGCCTTTGGTATCTCTGCCCCTAACTCACCCCATAATTTTGTGACAGCGTGGTAATAAAGGAAAACGGTTTACCTTTTTAGTAATGTTGCTTTATAATAGACGGTTTTAGCTTGTAAAAAGGAAACAATATTACAATAGAATTTACATACACTGCACGTGAACACACCAAAAGACATTTATTAACTCGCTCACGAAATTAGAGGAGTTTCCAGTCTTGTAGTCTTTACCTAACAACGGCTACGCCGCACAGTGGCCGGTTTTTCAATTAGCGGCCAAAAGTAATTTTTTGGAGAACCTAGGGAGCCTAAAAATTACAGTTTTATCTTGATTATTTCATTAGTAACTATGCCATGCCAACCATGCTGCCGAATTGCTGATAACGGACGTCACTGACCGTCACTGACCGTCGCAGTGCCAATGTCGATGACCGACGTTTCTGCTGCGATGCAGACGCAGCAACTACTTTTAAGTTCATTTCTTTTTGTTAATAAAAATTTGTTACCTAATTTGTGTATTGAATAAGTTATTATATAAGCATGAAATTTATTAATAAAAATGGGCAATCGTTCCACAAACCTCATCAAGTAAAGTTTTGTCAATTCGATACAGGGTTGGTTCAAGTACCAACAAGGAGCAAATACTTGCAGAAGTCGGCTCCTTCCTTGGAAGTTTGCTTCATCAATACAACAATGGCAGACGTAGAGGACCTATTGAAGAAACAAAACGAGCTTGATGAGCAGATTCAACAGCTAATATCAAACTTTAAGAAGGATCCATCGAATCGGAAGACATCCAAGGCATACTATCAGCAGAGGCTTAGCAGATTACAAGAGCTGTATGAAGCATATGAAGAAAATGATTCGACTCTTAGGACACTGTGTAAGGACCCCTTGAGCTTGAATACTTTTCAAGTGGTTCCTACGAGCGTGTCTCAGAAGCAGCAAATAACTACATCCAGAAGTTCACGCAGGAGGTCGATTACTGGGCGGCGTTAGACGGCCAGGAACATCAAGGCTTAAAGGACCATCAACAATTAAGACACCTGTTCCACCGACATGTAACTCATCCTCTGAACAGATCGTTAACAAACAGCCACAGCCAACAACCGCGGTTGACACGGCTGAGGCCCAACCACTCGAGTTCTATGAGGTAAGGCTGCACACTATCAGCCAGTTTTGGCGGCAGATCGAATGCTGCAAAGATCCCCCATCAGTAGGCTATGACATCGAAGCATACCTACAACTCGAAGAGGACTTCAGGTGCCAGTTTGTCGAGTTAACCAAGAAGACAAAGGAATCTTCGAACATGACAGGCTCAAAATCTCATTACAACCTCAGCGACGCCATTCAGTTGCCAAGAATCACACTTCAGGCATTTGATGGCAACTATTTAAAATGGCGCCATTTTTTCGAAATGTTCCAAGAATTAATTCACAACAAACCACTGGCAACAATCCAAAAAATGTGGTACCTAAAAACAAATCTAACTGGAGAAGCAGAACGTTTAATTAAACATCTGCCAATCACCGACAGTAACTACAACACAGCCTGGCAGATGCTTCAAGACCGTTGCAACAACAAGCGAATTCTGTCATCAGTTCTGCTGCAAAGGCTCTTGGAACAACCCGCCAGTCATAATGACGAGAACTCAGCAGCATTCATAAAGGGTCTACATGACACGACCACAGAATAGAACAGCCTAAACGCGCTCAACAATTTGCGAATTGACACGTCATTCTGGGGACCCATACTTCTACATTCGCTATTTAAAAAGCTAGACGATAAAAGTCATCTACTATTCGAACAGTCACTCCGAAATCCAAAGGAAATACCATTCATCGAGAGCTTCCTCAAATTTCAGTACTTGGAGGCCGCGTCCCGCCAAGACAACAAGCACAGGTCAAAACCGATTACGAGTCTGCCAGCTACAACAACGCAACAAACAAAATGCAAGGCATGTGGCGGCGAAGTTCATCCTCTCTTCGCATGCCGACAATTTCTTTAGTTGACTCCAAAGAATCGACTACAGCTAGTGAAAAAACATAATTTATGCATCAACTGTTTGAAGAGCACTCACAAGTCAAGCAATTGCATCTCTCGGTCCTGTATCAAGTGCAATAAAAAACACAACACATTGCTGCATTTTGAAGAGATTAAGGACGCTCCAGCACCAAACTCGCCCAAACGGCTCACCGAATCATCAGTTTCAAAACAACCAAGGCCCATATTACATTGCAAACAGTTGTTCGATCAAACAGTCCAAAGAAATGAACTATTTTACTCTCCGGTCAAATCTGTTTGCTTGCTATGTTACATTGCAAACACAAACATTCAAACACTTTCCGTAGTATATATACATAATTAGAGTTGCTTTGTGCAATTATTTTCACGCAATCCTCCTTTTTCCAGCATAAGTGCAGTTTTTTCACTCCAAAACATGCATACTTTTTTATTACACCATACAACAACTCTGTTCTGTTTGTAGTTTGCACGCATCGCCTGCAAACAGAGTATTTGCTGTGCCAACAGTTCATCCGTTTTCATTCTCTCACGGATGAACTGAGAGTTGACAGCTTTATACAGAAAACAATAACAATGTGACTGTTTGATCGAACAACTGTTTGCAATGTAATATGGGCACAAGCGACTTACATAATCAGTCCGTGAGCTTATCAGCATCACCATCAAACCTAAAAAATTACGTAATTCCACGTAAATGCCACTGCCCAAATAAAGGTAGAATCACCAAAAGGAAAGACAGTTGAGTGCCGGGCAGTATTGGATTCTGGATCTTAGATCCATATATTGTCACATATTGTCTGAGCGTTTAGTTAAGAAGTTAAAGATGGCCTCCAGTTCCACTTCATTACTAATTAAGGGAATTGGATCTGGCAACCTGAAATCACACAAACGAGTCTTCGCAAAAATTGCATCAACCACAAATGAGTTTTCATCATCGCTTGAAGCCTTTGTACTACCAACAATCATCTCTAACCAACTAATGCAGAATGTGAAAACTTCCACATGGAATATTCCAAAGAACATAAGGCTGGCGGACCCAGATTTTGCACGGTCCGACAAGATAGATGTCCTGCTGGGTGCTGAATTCTACTTCCCACTACTCTCCATTGGACAAATCAAACTTGAACCAGAGGGACCAATCCTATAGAACACTCGGTTAGGTTGGGTAATAGCGGGCAAGGTTAACACAGGAGTTAACTCCGTCGCTACGTGTGGAATATGCAGCGACAACGATGCTCATGTAGAAAACATTATTGAAAGGTTTAGGAAACTAGAGAAAGTCGGTGAATCAGGTGGCACCAGAGACAACCCTGCCGATTTAGCTTCAAGAGGCACATCACCAAGGCAACTCGCCTCCTGCAGCATGTGGTTCTACGAAACACTGTTTTTGTATGGAAGAGAATCAATCTGGCCGGCACCACCACACAAGGAACACTTAATCTTGTCTGGGGAAGAACGGAAGCAAGAGCTTGAGCTCATTGACAGCAACGAACTCTAGCATGGAAGATCTGATCTACAAGATTAACAACCAAAACTCCTTCGCTACTCTTCAACGCATCGTCGCATATGTACTTCGCTTCATTCGTTATTTGAAAGATCCTGCATCAAGAATGGAAGCCAAAATACAACTCACAGTAGAAGAATTAGACGAGTCATAGACGATTGTCATCATAAAAACTGTGCAAAATGCAGATTTTCAAACAGATATCAACCAACTCAAAAGGAAAAACGACCTCGAAAATGATACCATAACAAAACTAATTGTGGTGATGTATCCTAAAGACAACTTCCATTGCGGTCCTCAAGCATTACTGGAATTACAAAACAACGATTCTTGCCTCTAAAGGGCAAAACAATCGCACGATCAGTTGTACAGAAGTGTATAAGTTGCTCCAGAGTCAAGCCAAAACTCCTCACACAAATAATGGGAAACCTGCCCACCCATCACGTGCAGCCTGCACGGCCGTTTATAAACAGTGGAGTGGACTTCTGCGGCCCTTGCTACATACATTACAACATTCGTGGAAAGAAACCGACCACGGCCTACATTGCAATTTTCTGCTTCTTCGCCACAATAGGCAGTATATCTTGAACTGGTTTCCGACTGATGCGTTCCTCTGTGCACTGAAACGATTCGTAGCTAGACGAGGATATTGCAAGAATATCTACTGTGACAATGCCACTAACTTTGTGGGCGCCAACAACCTATTAAAGGAATTGAAATACAGCATGCATTCTGATGAAGCACAGGAAGCAATCACCAGCACCTGCATTAAAAAGGGTATCAACTTCAAATTCATACCGCCCAGGGCTCCTCATTTTGGTGGTCTGTGGGAAGCAGCAGTAAAGTCTACGAAGGGATTGCTCGTTAAAAGCGTATCTAAGGCGTCTTTAACCTATGAAGAGCTTGAAACCACAATAATAGAAATTGAAGCCGTTCTCAACTCCAGACCACTAACAGAGATGTCATCGGCCCCGAACGACTTGGCAGCATTAACTCCAGGGCATTTCTTCATAGGAGAGCCATTAACATCCCAGGTCGATGCAAGAGCCATTCCTAAGAAGGCAAGATTAGGAAAGCGCTGGCAAATCATCACGCAGATAAAAGACGAATTTTGGAACCGCTGGTCGCGAGAATATCTATGTGAGCTTCAACAAAGAACGCGATGGAAAACCCCATGCCCAAATATCGAAATAAACAGACTAGTCGTGATCAAGGAAGACCATACTGCACCACTAGAATGGCCTCTAGGCAGGATGATTAAAATCTAGAAAGGTGATGACAACATGGCCAGAGTTGCTGAAGTAAAAACTTCAAAGGGAGTATGGAAGCGTCCCATACACAAACTAGCGTTGCTGCCAGACGTTGCTGTAGACGTTGAAGGAAATGCTGATGACAACCCAGAGGATCAAGAAAAGGATGAGACAGATGAAACCAGCAAAACGATCAAGAGGGAAACAATCATCAATCACATCCGTCAACTTGCTAACACTCGTGTTAGCTCTCCTGCTACCGCTCACATTCGTCTCCCCAGTCATACTTTCGGCGCTCCCGATAAACCTGATCTGTATTTCGAAGGGATTGGAAACATGCACCTGATTACGGCTGAATGGAAGCTAATCATCTACTATGATCTACAACCAATAAGGGAAAATTTAGAAAGGTATGAAAAGGGAACTCTGACGCTAGACAGCTTGTGTACAAAAATGCACACCCAAACCAGCTGTAGCATGCTGGTCAAGCAATTCAAGGAAACGCGCATTCAGGCACAATTAGATAGCCATTCACCCTTTTCGAAACGACAAAGGAGAGCCGCAATGGACATAGTCGGAAACGTGGCGCATTCTCTATTTGGTTTATTAGATTCCGAATACGCAGACCAAATGTCAACAACGATTCGGCACATCAGTCAAAACGAAGATCACATTGTGACACTACTCAAAAATCAAACTTCAATTATAAACTTCACGCTCAACATCATCAAGAACGATCAAGTCAACATCGACAAAAAATTCACACAAATCGATGCCGAATTAGCTAAATTAAAGTCTATAGTACTCTCAAACAAGAAAGAAACGTTACGGACAAGGGTCTTCGAAATCTTCACTGTTCTGGCTGTACAACTATCAATGATAAGGGTGGACATGCAACAAATCCAAGCTCTAATCCTAGATGTACTCACAAATGTTCATCATGGGAAAATCAATTTATTAATCCTGACAACCGACCAGCTAGCACAGGAGATGGTGAACATAAAAACCTACGTCGACCCGTCTCTGCAATTCCCGGTCCAATCCAGGGATGTCTCAGGGGATCACATCTTATTTCAAGTGTACCTTCTCCTGACTAGCCACGACCCGTTCTCACGATTCAACATTCTACCAATTCCGAGCTTCAAGGCTAACATGATGGTCACCATCACTCAGACAACAAATCTACTAACTCCACATAGAGATCATTACTTTCCACTAACAGAACCATTGGGTACAAATGGTGTTATGATCACGAATAACGAGTATTTGTGTTCAAATGTGAATATAATATTCACTAAGGATTCAGAGGTGTGCGCATGTGAGATAGAACTGCTCAACAATAAAAGCAGTGCACACTGCTCGATAAAATACTCAAACCGCAGCATCGCGCTATACAAGATGGCAACCGCTAACTAATGGATATACTCAACAAGTAGGCCAGTGCAATTAACAGCAGTTTGCAACTCATCAACGCAACAAGTTACGCTGATAAAGTCAGGAATAATGCAGGTAGAACCGGATTGCTTAATGAAGGGTGACTCTGTTACACTTCACACTAAACACATCGTCAACACAAGCTTCCAGGTACAGGTATACCGCCTTTTCTGACCTACCTCAAGTGACTTTAAGAAATGACTCAGTCAGCACCAACACAATCGGTAATCTGAGTCGATACGAACACCACCTACGAGAGCTCACCACCCTTCAACATCAACTAGCCAACAACAACATGTTAGAACTACCAAAGCAGATAGTAGCTGATCGCCGGCATCACATGACAATCGGCTATTCCGCATTCTCATTATCCATCGTAGTGCTTGCCGCCATGATCTGGAAGTGGTACAGGCGATGCAAGAAATTCCAATAAACCATGGCCCCACAACCACGCCCAAGACAACTACAATCAACAAGTAGTGTTGAGCCTATTGCAGCAAGGCTCAACGCGGCAGAGGATGTTTAAACAACAGCGCTCATTTAGAAACCTTATGCTGACGACGCAACGTCGGTCAACGACCAACGCCATTGATCGCCCTTGTAAAGCCAGCTCAGGTTCACCATGCTGCCGAATTGCTGGTAACAGACGTCACTGACCGTCGCTGCCATATATGCATACGCTGCACTATTTTCAAACAGCCATGCTTGTGCAGTACCAATGTCGATGACCGACGTTTCTGCTCATGCAGACGCAGCAACTAATTTTAAGTTGATTTCTTTTTGTTAATAAAAATTTGTTGCTTAATTTGTATATTGAATAAGTTATAAGCATGAAATTTATTAATAAAAATGGGCAATCAATTTTTTCTTGTTAATAAAAATTTGTTGCTTAATTTGTATATTGAATAAGTTATAAGCATGAAATTTATTAATAAAAATGGGCAATCGTTCCACAAACCTCATCAAGTAAAATTTTGTCAATTCGATACAGGGTTGGTTCAAGTACCAAACCTGTCAACACTATACAAAGCTGTCGGTTTTGTAATCGCTAGAGCCCATTACATGAGTCAAAGTCACACACTGCAAACGTTTTTAACATGTTTTCCGTTATTTTTTTTTTCTTTGTTAGTGTTATACTTTTCAGATTATTGCTTTCATTGGAAGAAACTTATGTGAAAAGTCTTGGCGATTGGAACCTTACCCTCCTTTGTAAGTGGGGATGTGCGGGTCATCTGGCCAGAAGCAGTATAAACAATTTAATGCAGATAATTCAACAGACACCAATTTGTTCATGATATCATTCGTTCCTTTGCGTTTAAGGAGTAATAGCACTGATGCTGAACCGTCAATCGACAAATATGTACCGATTGATATATGGAAGAATGGGACACCTTCATCGACACAATATTGTAGACCAATTAAATTTGCATTGAAAGAGGAGACTAAAGGTGTGATAACCGAAGAAGTTAATAAAATTAGGAGGCAAATCCCGCTTTAGCCGCGGCTATTTGAGTATCATGGCCATATTATTCAAATAGATTTCAAACTTCTGCTGACCATGATTGATGGAAAAATCGGACAAGCCTTAACTGATACTAAGGCATAGTCTAGCTGTATTATATGCCATCAAACCGCGAATACACTAAGCCAAGCACCACCAGATGCCAATTATTCTGAAAAGGCATACGAATTCGGATTGTCGCCTCTTCACACTAGAATTCGTTTCATGGAACATATACTCAAATTGGACTATGATTTAGAATTCGGAGCAACAGGAACGGTTAGACAAAATGCAGTGAATATGAAGAAACGGAAGCTGAAAAAAAGCCAAATACAGGAACAATATCGTAAAATAATAATTGATTGGCTAATAATTGACCAAACAAGGAAAGGGAATGCGAATGATGGAAACACCGCTAGAAGATTTTTCTCAGCTCCTGAGATGGCAGCTTTCATTACAGGAGTGTACGTTGAATTAATTAAGAGATTCAAAGTAATAATAGAAGTTACAGCATGCAGGATGATTGATGACAAAACTGTGTTGAACATGCAAAGAAAACCGCAGAAATTTACAACGAAAAATATTCCTGGAGGAATATGCCATCAACAATTCATTAAATTCTTTATCATGGCGAGCAAATTATTGAAAATAGTCTACTTCCACTTGGTGATCTTTCTGAAGAAGCACAGGAAAAAAGAAACAAGCATTACAGATTCTTTCGTGAACACAACACAAGGAAAATTTCAAGATTTTTCATTGTACCAATGAGGATCTGCTTGCAGTTTTGCTGTGCACATCGGATCCATATATTTCAAATATCCGCCAAAAATGGAAATCTAGCTCAATTGAGTTAGATAGTAATGCACAAAATTTATTACTAGATAAGCGGAATTCTATCAATGAATGTTTTGAAAAAATTGTTTAATTTGCATTAGTTCCTTATTTATTACCTTATTTTTATTAATCTATTTTATAAAAAGGTCTTTTATCATTAAATAAAAAGAAACGTCTCTTTTTTAGACTTTTAAGAAAATTTTAGTAGGTACCAAAATTTTAGTAGGTTTCTCTGGTTTTCAACGATCGATTTTTATGATTGTAGTCTCACATTAAAGCTTAAGATTAGAAGAATCTAACAAAAAAACCAGTAAGAAAGCTATATTCGGCCTGGTCGAATCTTAGATACCCTACATCTAAAAGTTTTAAAAAAAGTGCCGAAGCTAGGATGGGGCGGGGGTGGCGGTCCACTCTGGGCGGCACATGTTGGGGGCGGCAGTTGTGGAAATCAAGTATTGACTTATTGCATTCTAGGCATTTTTGGGGCTACAAGTTGATTAACCGTCCCGGGGTCCATGAGACCTAGCTACGCCTCTGTATAAATAGTAGGCGTGGTCATTACCTTTTTCAAAACAAAATAACTAGCTTAGTTGTTTTATAATTGTGTTCATTTAAACTTTATTTCCGTGGTAATAAACTTTTTTTCATACTGCTATACTATATATGTAGTGTAAAAGTGGGCGGACCGCACCCAGTTTTGATGTAATAATGTTTTTTTGTAAAACAAGTTGTTATCTAAAGTTTTATTCAGGAAGTTTATATATTTAACAATATAACCCTCTTTTGCCTGTGTAACCTAAAAGTGGGCGGATCACGCCCATATTTGGCACATTCACGGATAATGCTACTCTATACCCAGGAATGAAATTTTGTTGTAATAGCTCAAAAACGAACGCTGATATCACATTTTTAATAAAAAATAGGCGTGGCCGTGGACCGATTTTGCTCATTTTACCAACCTGCCCACCACATAAAACAATATATCTGCAAAGTTTCATCACGATATTTTCATTGGTTCTCCTGTGATCGTGATTTCAACAGACAGACAGACAGACAGACAGACGGACGGACATGGCTAAATCGACTCAGGAGGTCACGCTGATCAAGAATATATATACTTTTCTATACCTATCGTCTCTGGTTCTATGCGTTACACATTTCGTTACAAAGTGAATATACCCTTACCTTAAGGTGTAGGGTATAAAAACGGAATAAAATATTCGAAGAGAGTCAAAAGATATGGATTTTTGACCGCTAAGTTGAAAAACCGGCCACTGTGCGCCGTAAAACAGTATTTTTAGGCCAATTATTTGGTGCCTAACAGGGCTATTCTCGTTGTCAGCTTGACATGAAATTGTCAAGACAAGTTGTCACATTGCTTTTCAATGCTTTTCAAATTGGTATTCTGGTTGTCAATTGACACAGTGAAAGCTTTAATGCAGTAACATGCTGAAAAGCTTAGTGTTAAGGAAACCAAAATGTAATTTTAGACAAATAGAACATGAAATGTTAAAAGAAAATACGAACGGACTACGGCAGAGCAGCTGGCGCACTATGTGCAGTTCATGTCCACCATGTGTGGAATGTGCTGAATATCAAAGAATATACAATATATATTATTATTTATTTAAATTTTATTATTTAAATTGTTTATTTATTTATTTAAATTGTTATTTAATTTATATATTATTTGTTTAAAACCAGATCCTGAAACATCTTTCAATGTAAGTAGCATCAAAGAATATGTACTAATGTATTTATATTATAAAATATTTTCATTGAAAGTGTTTCAGGAGCTGGTTTTAAACAAATAATATATAAATTAAACCAGTAAGAAATTAAACCAGATTCGGCCTGGCCGAATCTTAGATACCCTACACCTAAAACTTTTAAAATAATTTAATTGAACGAAAAAATTTATTTGATATTTAATTGATTTAGATTTTATTTTTTAGATTTTATTTATAGAGTGAAATACAAATATAAAAAACAAAGCAATATGATTGTTTCTGAGAAAACCATAAAAAAGAGTTTCTTTTAATTATATGTAGATAACATGTTGTAAAATTGCAATTTTAGGAATTAATGTTTTATACCAATGCATTTTTTTATAAATTGCTTCTTTACAATTCGTTTACTCGTTTACAATTCCGAACAAAGAATATTTCTACAAAATTTCATATGAATTGATAACATCTCATAAAATTACAGATTTATATAAGGATTTATGTAGGTATAAGCAGTGTTAAAGTGGGCGGGCCGCGCCCATTTTTGCTGTAATAATGTTTTATTAGAAAAGAAGTTGTTATGTAAAGTTTGATTTAGGAAGATTACAAATTAAGATTAAGAAGATTACAATATAGCCATTTAAGACCCTCTTTTGCCTGTGTACACGAAGGAAGTTTACACCAAGAGGATCAGTTCAACACTAACTCCCGTTTCCAGGAGTTCCTTTATTTATATCTTTCTTAACCTACGTAATACATGGTGTCGAACGCAGTTCGCACCATGTGTATACCTTATGTATTGATAAGAATTAAGGGATACGTAATACATGGTGTCGAACGCAGTTCGCACCATGTGTATACCTTATCTATTGATAAGAATTAAGGGATCGGGTCTACAAGAACATAAATCCACTTATCGCCAATGCGTTTATCACACCATGTTCTATATTTAATTACTAAGGCGAAGAACCCGAAACCATTTTCTTATCAGCGATGCGTTTTATCCAAACAGGCAACCAAATGTGTCCCTCAGATAAAACGCATCCTAAATAAACTGTACAAAAAGGATGACTATTCTTATCTATCTTGTAGTTCCACAGACTCTTCTTATCTCTGTGGGAATTTACTACAGATTTTCAATTCGAATAATCTACCCTATAACCTAAAAGTGGGCGGATCACGCCCAAATTTGGCATATTAACGGATAATGCTATACCCAGGAATGAATTTTGTTGTAATAGCTCAAAATGGAACGCTGATATCACATTTTTAATAAAAAATAGGCGTGGCCGTAGACCGATTTTGCCCATTTTCAATACCAACCTGCCCACCACAAAAAATATATCTCCAAAGTTTCATCACTATATCTTCATTGGTTCTCCTGTGATCGTGATTTCAACAGACAGACACACAGACAGACAGACAGACAGACGGACGGACATGGCTAAATCGACTCAGGAGGTCACGCTGATCACGAATATATATACTTTTCTATACCTATCGTCTCTAGTTCTATGCGTTACACATTTCGTTACAAAGTGAATATACCCTTACCTTAAGGTGTAGGGTATAATAACAATTTAAATAAATAACTTTTCAGGGAGCGTTTTCCCTGTGATCAATCAGCACTTACATATACTAATTGATCACCAATGTCAATGTCTCTCTAATAGTTAATGTGTTTAGTCTGCTCAAACTGCAGCACTTGAGCACTACAGCTTGAGAATTAATATTATTCCCAAGAAAAACACAGAGTTTATTGATTGTAAAATTGAGACTGGTTCTTTAGTTGATTGATTGAAGCTTTTATAATATTTTTGGTCACATTCATCATTCAGCCCATGTGCAACACTTTCAGTCGCTTCGCTCATTTCGCAGTCGCTGCTTGCACTGTTTTGATGCGTCGCGAATTCTTGTGGTGTCAATTTTTCCGCGTCGGCTGCAAGCATTGACCCTCTGCTGCACCTGCAATATCGCACATAAGCAAACTGATGACATGTAAAAAATGCAACGATATGAAAAATGCAATGCAAATGGATTGCCGGTTGTTGATCCAGATGGTTTAGGTTGGGGTCACTGGCCATACGAACTTGAACATCCTCCCCGCCATTGACTGTAGGTCAATTAGATGACGGTGGTTACGAATGTCTCTTCATTTCCTGGTTGCTGATTGATTCGTGGGTGAGGCACTGGCTGGTGGTCTTTAGGTGGTTTTGGACATCGGGCAACTTCCAACTGGTAACCCGTCCAACACATCGGCTTAGGCAAACAATAAAACCGAGGACAATGACTAACGTTAATGCTAGATATCCAATTAACCGGTTGTGGTCGCTGTTGGTTTGTAACTGCCTGGGTAAAGGCATCAGCTCTGATGTGTTAAGCAGTCCGTGTAATGTCTCCAACTTTTTTACTTATGTCCAATAATGATCCTCATGGTTGTCTTCTAGGATGGACTGACTAGGTTTAGCTATTTCTGATATAGCGCCAAAACTTGTATATGAGCCATTAGTTTTGGTGGCAATAGATCGGCTTTCGAGTAACATTGACACTTCTGTTTTGAGAATGCATCCGGGATTGATAGTTAGTAGTCCTGATCCTTTCAGTGATTGCTGTGACACTTCTTCGCCGCAGATGACGGTCAGTTGGGTATCATCTTTGAGAGCGAACATCCATTGATTTTCGGATCTCGTTTTTATCCATACTTCTTGTATTGCGCGCGTGAATTCGCAAAGCCGGTTAGTTTGATTGTTGAATAGGCTCATTTCACAAGCGCATACTTCTGATCCCTTTTGTTAAATGGGTTGAGTGTTCGGACATAAATATGATTGCTCAGTGACTACTTGACATTGATTTAAAATTTCTGCATCTGTTGGGAAGTATTTATCTCGGTGAAGAGTTATTGCCAGTATAGGTGTAGACAGCTGATGGCGATCATAGTGTTGTTGACAAATGTTGGAATTGGTATCAACCGAAACAGATTGAATTACTCTGCACCTCGTAGTGGAAGAGTGACTCGAAATATGACACTGTTTTCTGAAACGGCGGCCTGAACTATCATCAATTTGTAGATGGATAACAAGTCACTTGGATCTCCTACTAGTTCTGTATTTGGTGGCAAATGTCCTCGTATTCTTCGCACTTCAGTCTCTAATTGTGCTGAGGAAAGCAGTAACGGACTAATTTGTACGTGATGAGCATTAGTGAGGACACTGATTATGCTGACTGAATTTGTTGTATGTTTAAAGATGCTAATGACAATTCCAGTCCAACTGATGTTAGCAACTGGAAGTTTAAGTTGCAGTCGGACAGTTCAATTTTGGATCAGCTAGCCTAATGTTATTTGGGATTGGCCATTCAAGAATGTTTAATGTTCGTGAAGGTTGTTGTGATATGATTTGTGGAAGTACAAAGGCTTCCAAACGTGTTGAGAAATTGTTTTGATTTGAATGCATGTTGATATTGATTCGATGCTCTGCCTTCTTGCTTCCTTGGCCGATTCCTTGAATGCACATGAAAGTTTTTGTTAACTTGACTCCCAATTTTTTGACCACTCTTTCAGTTACTAGGTTTATTTGAGAACCAGAATCGAGAATGGCTCTGCACTCTATTTCTCTTCCATTGTTTGCTGTCAGTTTTATTAGTGCCGTTCTAGCAACACATAGGACTGAGGTCTTTGACTATTTGATGATGTCAACGCGGCAGCGTTATAATCGTTCTTGTCTGATGTACTGGGGTTCTTCTCAACTATGTTCTTATCATCCTTTATGTGTTCGATGCTATCGAGATGAAGAAGGTTATTGTGCTTCTTATTACATTTGAGGCACGTTCTTGACGCACATTGTCCTGACATATGTCCAGTCTTGAGACAGTTGATACAAAGTTTCTGCTTCTTCGCAAATGTGATTCGCTCCGTAATTTGAAGCTTCAAAAATTGTGGACATCTAAATAAGGGATGTGATCCTCTTTTACATGCACTGCATGTAGTTGTTCCTGGTCGTATTACAGCTCCCAGTGTGCAATTTTTTGTTGTTATGTGTCTTGCTGGTGACTTTTCCTTGTGGGTGAATGCTTCAAGTGAGTTGAATCGTTTTTCTAAGAACGTTGAAAATTCCATCATTGTTGCCAACACTCTTGGATTGTTCGAGGATTGCTCGAATGCCATATACGTAGCTCTATCCATTTTCTTGATCAGTATGTGCAGCAAGAGTGGATCCCATGATGTTGTAGCAAAGCCAAGATTGGTTAACGCTAGTAGACATTCCTGAGTGGTGTCATGAAGTGATTTCATTGAGGCT
Organism: Myopa tessellatipennis; assembly: GCA_943737955.2. Taxonomy (NCBI): domain Eukaryota; kingdom Metazoa; phylum Arthropoda; class Insecta; order Diptera; family Conopidae; genus Myopa; species Myopa tessellatipennis. The sequence goes on from OX031315.1 coordinate 23,126,614, forward strand.
GCTGAGGATATACTGCTGGGTTGTTCCAATAGCCTTTGAATTAGTGTTGAAGCCAATATTCGCACATTTAGCATCGTCCATGCTGTTGCATAGTTGTCTTCTGATAGGGTCAAATGCTGAATAAGAATGGCCGCTTCTCCTGACAGATTCATTTTTAAGTACCACATTTTCTGTATTGATGGTAGTGGCTGGTTGTGCACCAATAAGTCATAATAAGTCATGTTGAATAAGTCATAGAATTGACACCACTTTAAATAATCGCCGTTGAACGTGGGAATGTTTATTTATTTATTTATTTATGTTTTATTTATTTATTTATTTCGTATCAAATATAAATGTACAAGTAAGCTAATGCTTATTAAATATGTACAAACGGAATCTTACAAATTATCTTATTACAATTAATAAACTTGCAATCATTAAAAATTACCCTAGACAGATGATTAGAAGAAAGAGGAAGAAAAAGAGCAAGAAGTAAAAGAAAAGTAGATAAAGAAAAAAGAGTAAGAGCTGGAAGATTGGGAATAGATGGGAAATAGAAAGGATTAAGAAGCTGAAACGATGTGTTCGTTCGATTCAATTTCCGCAAAGAATTTAAAACAAAGCCCCCTGAAGGAGCTGACCTCAGCCTGTCTTATATAAGTGGGTAGGCTATTCCACAGGCGCGCCGCATATACAAAGAAGTGCCGGGAAGTAGTTAGAAATTTACAACGAGGAATAATGACATGAGCCGTCCTGCAAGACCTAGCGAGTCGTATATAATCAAATAGATAGCCAGGCTCTTTACTAAGGATTATTTTGTGAAACATGAGTAGGGTCCGATGATTTAAGAGCCCATTCAGCGAAATACCGATAATTTGAGATGCATAACCAGAGATATGAGTACGCCGATCGATATTAAATATGAATCTAGCACAATTATTGAATGCCACCAGTAATTTTCTATTTGAATCGTAGTCAAGATTGGAGAAAAGCTCGCAACCATATATGATAATTGGAATAATAAAAGATTTCACGAGTTTTAATTTTACGTTGACTGGGAGATACATCCTTGTAGGAGACATTCCCCTCAGCGCAGCATAAATTCTGGAAGCGATCCAGTTGACATGGGTACTCCAGGTAAAGTCACTGTTAAAACACCTAGGTTTTTTATGGAGTCCACGTACTCAATTGCAACACCATTCAGTAATAAAGGAAAAGGATTAACTTTCACGCGGGATCTATTTATTAGCATTGCTTTGGATTTAAGAGGGTTGAGGTTTAGTCCGTTTAACGATGACCATTCAGTAATGGCATTCAAATCTGAATTCATTGCTTGCACCGCCTGATTAATTTGCGATTTGTGGCATAATTTATAAATTTGAAGATCGTCAGCGTAAATATGATATTCACAATGAGATATGCATCTAACGATATCATTTATGAATATGGAAAAGAGCAGCGGCCCCAAAATTGATCCTTGTGGAACACCAGAGGGCACTAAAACCGTTGAGGAGCATGCGTGTTTGGTCCAAACATATTGATAGCGATCCGCAAGATACGACGACATGAGATTACAAAATGTGCCATCGGTAGAAAATTGGGATTTGAGTTTGTCTACAAGAATGTTGTGATTGATGCAGTCAAACGCCTTCGAGAAATCTAAGAACGCAATAAGACCAACCATATCACTATCCAAACCAGCTCTGATATCTTCACACACCTTAATTAAGGCAGTTGTGCAGCTGTGCTTAGCTCTGAAACCTGATTGATGCCTAGAGATAAATCTTTTATCATCAAGATAGAGTTTCATTTGCGAACTTATGATAGATTCAAAAGCTTTACTCAGGAAGGGGAGTATAGCGATTGGACGATATTGTACAGTGTTCCTCATCGGAGGTTTAGGAAGTGGAATAATTTTAGAAAGTTTCCAGGCGGAGGGATAAAGAGAGCTCATAATGACTGTGTTGAAAATATGTGTTATGTGCTGAATAATACAAGGGAGAAGTAGTTTGAGAAAATTGGGATGAATGCCGTCGTCACCTACCGCACAGGATTGAATGTCCAGGATCGCTAATCCGACATCAACTGAATCAACGCTACGCAATGTAAATCCGGTGACCGCAGGGGGTTCAAAGGGGTGAGTGATTACGGAAGGTACTATGGAGGAGACCGGTTGAACAAATTTTTTATTAAGTTCATCTAGATCTGTGCTTGCATCGAGGGAGGTTGTATTATTCCCAATACCGATTTGACGAATGCATCTCCAAAAAGAAGTGCTTGATTTAAGCGAGGCAAATCTACTACCGAAAAAAGACTTCTTATTTCTGCGAATAAGAAAAGTTACTCTGTTACGAGCTCGCTTAAAATCATCAAATAGCATCGAGCACTTATATCTTTTCCATCTTGAATAGAGCACGTCACGTTTTTCCATTAATAACTTGATCTCACGCGTTAGCCAAGTGCATTTCAAGGATGTAACCCGTTTTATTTTCATAGGTATATGGCGAGCGGCCAGATAATTTAGTACATATGTAAAATATTCTATTTGCACATTACTATCATTGGTGGTATATATCGGGCTCCAATCTAGACATGCGCACTCATCAAACAGGGTGTTTAAATTAATTTTAGAGAAAACAGGAAGGCGCTTAACCCTTTCATCGGTGGGATATGATGGAGTTAAGTTAAGTGAAAGGAAAATGAGGTCATGAAACGAAAACGCAGGTACTGAAAGTTGATCGTAACTTTACTTTGGGCAATTGCACTGAGCACATTGAATTTGGTATAATGGAATTAGGTGTTGCGGATGTTAACTGTAGTGATGTCTGTTCTGCCTTTACTGCTAGTTCCACCAGTACTTGATGAACCTGATCTTCTACATTGATAAATTCTGCATTGTCATATCCCACCGCCTCTGGATTTTCGTACGCTTCGTAAATATTCAGGTTGAGAGTTTATTCTTTGCTTTCCAGTTTGTTGCTCTGGTTTTCGTTCCATTTTGTATCTTGTCTCCGAGCTATTTCTAATTTTGACAGCAACAGAATCATTCTTGTGTTTCTTCGGTGAGTTTGTTTACATTCTGTCATGCAAAATTTGACAATTTGCATTGTGGAGGTGTCACACTAGGCATCTTAACGCCAATTTATTTAAGTTAATACTTAACGCAATTTTTATTATTATTATTACAAGCAATTTATTTCTGAAATATGAAAATATGCGGCATTCCCCTTTAAGAAAATTAGTCAACATATTTATCAATTCCTAAAAGAAATGGAAATTCCTCTAAAAATAGGATGCTGGAGAACATGTAAAAAACAGTTGAAGGTTTTCTAAGGCGGCCTCAACTGGCCTAGTGTTACACCATCATTAAGAATTTTACATATGAAATTTTTGTTGCTTAGCAACAGTTGCCCAGCCATTATAATTAACGCCATGGAATTTCTTGTTGCCTGGAAATGTTGCTGTATCCTGTTGCTCCGATTGTGTTTAATGCTTGAGAATTAACTATGTTACAAGAAAAAACACTGAGTTTAAAATTAATATATTGCTCAAACTGCAGCACTTGAAACTACAGCTTGAGAAATAATATTATACCAATGAAAAACACAGAGTTTGTTGATTGTAAAATTGAGACTGGTTCTTCATTTGATTGATTGAAGCTTTTATAATATTTTTGGTCACATGTCATCATTCTGCCCATGTGCAACACTTTCAGTCGCTTCGCTCATTTCGCAGTCGCTGCTTGCACTGTTTTGCTGCGTCGCGAATTCTTGTGGTGTCAATTTTTCCGCGTCGGCTGCAAGCATTGACCCTCTGCTGCACCTGCAATATCGCACATAAGCAAACTGATGACATGTAAAAAATGCAACGATATGAAAAATGCAATGCAAATGGATTGCCGGTTGTTGATCCAGATAATTTAGGTTGGGGTCACTGGCCATATGAATTTGAACAATAACAATAAATAAATTAAAAATAACAAATAAATTTGCTGTTTTTCTTCTGTTCATTTGCTGTTTTGCTCTGAAAATGTAGCTGTCAACAGCTTTTGGCTCTTGACAAAATTGTAAAGAAAAGAGCTTTTAGGTGACAGCCAGAATACGAATATTTGCTAAAAATCTGCGCTGTCAACTAAAATTTGACAACGAGAATTGCCCTGTAAATTTAAATAAAAATGTTTCACTATTATGATCCCGCGAAAATACTATTTACAGTAGTAACATTCAAGCGATTGTTATTTTGAAAATAATTTTATCCTAAAATTCTGCACCGATCCTGATGATATATACGATATATCTAAAGAAAGGTAAGATAGTCTACTCTTTTAATATTTAGATAAGTATATAGGTTAATAATATATTTTATTTTATTAAACAATTATTAAATGAAAAAAAATTATTAAAAATTCTAAAATTTAATTTTTCTTGAAAAGTAATAGGATTTTGATAATATATTGTCTTACATAAATGAATATAAAATTAATACTTTTCCAACCATACCCACAACAGGTAGGTAACTCTTATAGTTTCGAAGATTTAGGTCCTAAATTTTCGAATTTTAAAGGGCTATAACTCCAAGAACAACAAAAAATCGGAGCTGCGTCAGCTTTCCCTACATATACCAAATATAGTTTACATAAATGAAAGATTGTTTAGTTACTTTCCCAATAATAACAATATCATAGAAGTATCCCGTAAAGTTTATGAGATATAGGCTGAAATTCAAATTTCAAATGGCTGTAACTCCGGAACTAGCTGAGAGCAATACAAATTTTTGTTGTTGTTGAGGTCAGCACAAAAAACAACAATAACAACAACATTGGTTCGGTCGACGAGCGCCTTATTTAAGCCCAATTGTTGTTGTTGCTCGTGGAGCAAACCCCTACAACAACGCCCACTCCCGCCGTCCCTGGTTCCTAAGTTATAGCCTTTGAAATTTTCCTACCTGAAGAAGATTTCGGGTTGGTTATGTACCGTTAGGCCGTGGTTGGGAGAGTAAAACATAGGTGGAAGATTAAAATTCCCACCGAGTTGGATCGGTAGCGTAACCAAGGCCTTAGGCTGCGGTTAATCTATCGAGCATTCGCGACAAGAAGGGATTACTTGTTGTTTTGTTTTTAAAAGCGAGAATAGGATTGTTTCCATTCTCAAAACCACGCCAGATTGAGCACGAAACTTCAATGTAGCCTACGTATTGCGTATTGTTAATATTCAAGCGGGTATTGAAAAAAGAGCAGATGAGTTGTCGAGTTGATTGTCGTTCACCCTAACAACAATACCAATTTTTGTTGTTCTCCTCTGGTTCCAGACTTATAGCCTGAAATTTTCAGTCGTATATCTCCTAAACTTTTCAAGATGCCTCTATGTTATTGGTATCGTATACTTTTCTCACCAGAATTAATACAAGAGAAAATGCATTTTTAAAGTCACAATCGATCAATTATCTTTTGAATTCAAAAATTTTTTGAAAAAGCACTTTTTTGAATTTTACTATATTACTTCACATTTTCTGAATTTTATTACTCCAATACTTTATGTTTTTTTACTTATGAGTTTTATTTTTCATCACGCGGAACCTATCGGTATCTTCTTTTTACTTAGAACGTGTAAATGTGGAACTTGGGCAAAGATCTAATTAACCAATAGTGTAAGGAGTGAAATAAATGATTTAGCCATTGCTCTTCTCAAGTTTTCTATTACTAAAGTTAAGGCAGTAATGCAACTCCCTCTTGCTCGAAAACCTGACTGATGATTGCTTAGTAGATTATTGCTGGATATATAACCGGTTATTTGTTTGAAGATTGACTTTTTAAAGACTTCGGAGAAGAAAGGTACTATGGCAATCGGTCTGAAATCTCGTTCAGTAGAAATTCCCTTTGAACGGGAATCAACTAACTCAACAATATCAACATATGAATTTCCGCAGATGTCGAAAAATAAGTTGTTATTGTAATACGATGCCGCCACACAGTCGCCGATACGAAACTTTACCGATAACGATCAAAACAACGATCCTACTTTCGTTACTTTAACGTTAACGATTGCAAAGTAACTTCGTTACTTTAACGATAACGATCAGAACAACGATCTTACTTTCGTTACTTTAACGTTAACGACTGCCAAGTAACTTCGTTACTTTAACGATAACGAAAGCGTCTATGAAAGTAACGAAGTTAATTAACTTTAACGTAATAACTAGTTAATAACTTTGCCCAACTCTGCGTAGAAGTATGGAATAGAGCTCGCTCTGAAATGTTGAACCATTTGTTTGTGTGTCGTAATCGCAACTTAAATTGCCGGGCAACTTGAAGCATAAGAGTCAACTCTATTAATATTGTTTTAATAATAATAATCAGTCATTAAGTCAAGGCCAAGTTCAAGCTATTAATGCAACCACAGCACTTGCTTGGACAATTTCGATCAACGTTGTTGTAGACGATCCAATTTTAGTCACCAGTAATTATTCGCTTCAAAAAAGGGTCGATTCCATTACGATTGAAATACATATCACAAACATTGATTCGTTGGGTTAAATAAATTTCTTTCAATTCATGTGGAACCCAGATATCCAACTTCTTTACGAGCCCAAGACATCACATATGATTTTCGATCGTTTAAAAAAACCTAATCACTGCAAACTATCCCAGTACCTTTCCATACTTTGAAATATATATATAACTAGCTGACCCGACGAACTTCGTCTCGCCCAAATATAATAATATCTGAATTGAAAAATTTTAATACGATCATGACTTTATTAAATTAAATACAATGCATCTTAACTCACAACGCCGATTAATTTCATCATCAGAATTTCCAAGGAAATAAATTTGAAGAAATTTGTGATCAGCATTCACGGCGGGTAACAATGCTCCTGCATGGTGATGGTGAATTTGTCCTTGAATCTATAAAATCAATCACAATTACTTGTGTTTGTGTGATGTTTTCCTTCGTTGAAGCTCTTTCGTAAATCTGTAATATTTGCATTCGAAAAAGGATTTACCTTAAACGTAGGGTTAAAGCCTCGTGTTTTGATAATATTTGCGACTTTTGTATGTCGTCCAAAAAATGCTTCGATCGAGTATCTTCGCCAGAAAACAATGATACCAATGGCTCTGGTGGCGGTGTCAATTTTACGTTTCCGATCGCACAATATATTCCTGGTGGTTCCTGTCGGAACCTCAAAGCATTGCAATATTGACAAACAGTGCTCATTGTACCGAAGTTGGCCATATCCGCTGCGTAATCGACTGTTGGATCGTACTTGAACGCCAAACGTTCTGATGATGACAACTGATGTAAAATTTTTTTTTCTAATATTTTTTTACTGAAGTTTTAGTTTCATACAAATTAAAAATACAAATTTTCGACTTTTCCGATCAAGTTTCCCAAAATCAAATCGGTCCAGCCGTTCTCAAGTGATGCCGGGACATACATGGCCATTTCATTTTTATATATATAGATTTGAAAGAAAAGTATAACACTAACAAAGAAAAAATAACGAAAAACATGTTAAATACGACGAAATTTAACCAAATTTGGAACATTTCTGCGATTCTTGTTACCTAATAACTATCTAATAGTTTTACTCAATTGTAACAACATTTGACAACGAATATATCCGAATATAACGAATATATATATAGAAGAATTTAATAAAAAAAACCGAAACTTAATATCTGAAATATTGACAGAGATATGGATATCTAAATCTGGGAAAAGTTTAAAAAATGTGTTTATTTTAGTTGAAAATAAAAAGTGCTGTTTTTTATTGCATAGTTACTAATGAAATAATCAATATAAAGCTTTTATTTTTTGGCTCCCTAGGTTCTCAGGTTTCTACTTTCATATGACCTAACCTATTTTGAAATCGGTGACATTGAAAAGAATTACTTTTGGCCACTAAATTGAAAAATCGGCCACTGTACGTCGTTTAGGCCGTATGCAAGACAAGTCTATGGCGATCATCGACGACATTTGCATACAAATGTCGTTGTTTTCTTCGACGACAACATTGACCACATTGCGTCAGCTCATTTGACATTTGAATAAAATCAGTTAATGTCAATGAATTCGAATATTGATTTAACGGAAAAAAGTTGTTCTTCTGTATAAAGACATTCGGAGTCAAAATTTCAAAAGGAAGATGGCATGTGTACGAAAGCTTCAACGGAAAATTTGGAAGAAAAAGCAGACTATTTGCAAAGATTGCGTGATAGTCGCATTGATGGCACAATTTCATGTTCAAATATTGCTGATATTCACTTTTTGAGTGTACCGTTTGTTAATCAATCAGCGGATGATGACTGCCATTCGAAGAGTGCCATTACACTTGCGAAAAATTAAAAAAAAATTTTCAAGCATAATGTAACCAGGAAATTGAGTGACGAACTCCTCCAGACCTTGAAAGAAGAAGGTATTGAAGTACCAAGTACAAGCAAGAAAATGTTCAGTGAAAGATTTTCTACACTTAAACTACGCAGTGTGTGCCCTGGGACATATTTTCATTTCGGAATTACGAAACAATTGCTGAAACTTGAAGCGAAACTGTTGAGCATCGACAAAATAGAGCTCCATGTAGGTATTGACGAAATGCCACTATTTAAAAGCAATGGAACGGGACTGTGGCCAATTTTGGGTAGAACAGTCAACATTGCAGTGGATTGCTTATTTATTATTGTTGTATACTGTGGGGAGAAAGCCAACTTATGTAAATACCTTTCTACACCACACGACCTTTCTACACGTGTTCAAGAGCGAGGTACGGGAGTTAAGAACCAATGAAAGTTTTAGAAGAAGATTGGATCAAAATCATCATTCGAAAAGAATTCAGCAGCATATTTTGGATTTGGAAACTTTAGATTTTAACATGATTTCACAATTTCCTTTATATCCTTTAAATTTATATTTTAATTTCCAAACATTTAGTGGATCTCGGGGTAACCAGAAAAATGTTAAAATCTATATATATAAAATCCCTGTGTCTGTCTGTTAGCAAAATATGTCCGCTAATTTTTTTTTTGGACTTCCACATCACTTAGAAGTCTGAATTTTTTCATAGATGTTCCTGGACGTCTAATGATGATGCATGATCAATTGTTTGCATCTAATCTCAAATTTCAAAAATCCAAACGGCTTCGCCATTTTTTGCAATAAATCCTATTGGGAGGAAATTTATATTTTTTTCCTAGATTGTGCTGATTAATTTGTCAGATTTTAATATGAAAAATTTAATAATTTAAAAAATTAATAATTTTTCATAAAAGTGTAACTTCTCAATAGTAAGGTGAGAAAGTCCAAAAGCTTCGCAATTTTTTTTACGAAATAAATAAAAAATAATAACGTGCGTATTGCTATTTAAGTTCGAAGTCTCTCAATAATTATTGTTTATTAAGAAGTGGAATTGTTAAAATAACTCGATCACGAAATGGCTATTTAAATGGGAAGAAAGTTATAAAAATCTCAAATGTTTTTTGAAATACCCATTCCTTCAAGAGACGTACATATATTGTTAAAGAAGTAGAGTAAAATGAAATTTCATTTACTTTTGCTGAAGTCATCTGCAAATTCATAACTTTGCCGTATAAAGATGAATTTATTATTATGACAGTACTGCATAACAGCCTTATTTTTTTTTTTATTTTTTTATTAAAACTTAAACTAAGCATAATTGCTTTATAGTTCGCTTACATAAGAGAATACAGAATATGCATATATATAGGATCGTTAATATTACGATAACAGATTTAAAATCTTTTTCTTGACTATACAAATAGAATCAGAAAAGTTAATAGCAGGGTATGCAGAATTAAAATCAGCGCAAGCATTCCGAAGAGGTTTATGCTGGAGATATGAAGATCTGCTCAAGCTTAGATGGAGAGGTTCGTATATCCTCAACGTGCGGCCAGGTACATTAAGATGAATGTTAGACAACAAATATGGAGAGTCAGTAACTCCGTGTAGTATGTTCAGGATAAAAATCGCATTTAACATTCTTCGACGATCAGCTAGTGGCGGTAGGTCAATCAGCTTCAGGCGAGACTCGTAGGGTGGCAAGTTTACAGATTCGTTCCAGTGGAGATGGCGTAGACAAAAAAGCAAAAATTATTTTTGGACAGATTCGATCTCAGCCATATAGCAGGCGTAGCTTGGGCTCCAGATAGGGAAGGCATATTCCAATATTGGCCTAACAAGTGAGGTGTATAGTAACTTAGTAATGTAAGGGTCATTGAACTCCTTAGCCCATCGCTTAATAAATCCCAAAGTGATGTGCGCTCTGCTGGATATGCGGTTAATATGATTATGAAATCTTAGTTTCCTATCAAGAACTACTCCTAGATCGTCAATAGTTTCTACTGGATTCAACTCAGATCCACCAATAGTGTAATTGAAGAAACATTGAAGAAACACGTTGGCAACATGAAAAAGTCATTTGTTTGCACTTCGTTAGATTGAGGTCCATGCAGTTTGTATTGCACCATGTAATTAAGGAATCAAGATCCATTTGCAGGAGACTATCTTCTGCTACATTTTTATATGGCATAAAAAGTTTCACATCATCCGCAAACATCAATACATCGGCATTTTTAATTACCGATGGAAGGTCATTAATGAAAAGCAAAAATAGCATCGGTCCAAAGTGGCTTCCTTGAGGAACACCAGAAGGAACTGGAAACTCCATCGAGATGGTATTGTTAAACACCACCATTTGTGTGCGGATCTTGAGATATGACAGCATCCAATAAAGAAGAGTATTAGGAAAACCATTTAACTTTAACTTTAAAAGAAGGAGATTGTGATTCACTACATCAAACGCTTTACTGAAATCTGTGTAGATAACATCTGTTTGTAGAGAGAATTTAAAGTTATTATTATCAAGTTCCTTTGAACAGGATTTAAGAACACATGCTGGTAATCCGTCAGGTCCCAAATTATAGCTGCATTTTATACCTTCCAATGCATCTCGTACTATCTGCAAGTTAATTATAGGTTGACTTATAAAACCCGAAGGAATAGTGAACGGGTAGTTGATTGAACTACAGTTCTTTGATGAATAACTAGATTTGAAGAAATCCGCAAACATATTGCAAATAGTTCCAAGATCATCTGATTCGTATTGGTCCAGCTTCATGACCGAAGGATACATAGAAACTTTTCTTTTCGTGTTTACAAAACTCCAAAATGACTTAGGGTCAGAACGCAAGTTTAATTTAACTTTAATCAAATAATTGTTATACGCTTCTTTACACATTTTTTGGTATCTACATCTCGTGGATGCATAATTAGCATAGCTCGCTGAAGAGCGCCTCAAACAATATGATTTGTAGTGCTTTGATTTCAAGCGTCTTAGTTCGCGCACGGCGGGAGTAAACCAAGTAGGTCCAATAGAGCAACCTGAACTTTGCGGAACTAAAGATTCAAAGCAGCTTTGGAGAGTATTATTGAACGAACAAACGGCAGCATCCAAAAACTCAGATGTAGAATTTTCGACTAGTTCAAGAATAAAATTCCAGTTGATATATTGAAAATAAGTCCTCATAGCCTCAAAGTTTGTTCTGCGAAAGCAGAATTTCCTCCTCTTCGTAGAACTGCATCTATTATAGGGGGACCAATCAGTGTGCTGTAGAATTTTTAATTTTAATGTCGGGTGATGAATATCTTCAGGAAATACTAAAGGCTGAGTCCTCGATAGCTCAAAGAATTTATCTGGAACAGACCTCTAGATGATAGGTCATTAAGAAGACAAATATAGTTTTCCAGATATGTTGACGGTAAGAGAACTGATGAGTCCTCACATTTTTCCCAAGTAACATGAGGCATGTTGATATCACCAAGAACAATGAGGTGGTCAGTGGGTCCAAGGTTATCAGCCACTTCACTTACACAGTTCACATGTTTACGGTATACATCAAAGGAGGAATGCGGTGGGATATAGGAACAAGTGATAAAGATACTTAGGCAACTAATCTTGGCGTGAACACAGCAAAATTCAATATCTTTATCGCACACAAGTACCTCCTCTCGAGAAAAATAAGTAGACTTAACAGCGATCAAAACGCCTCCACCTCTGGTAGTACTTGTGAGAGATAAGTTACGGTCTCTACGATAAACAGTATAAGCATTTGATAATACCTCTAAGTTCAATACATCTTGTTTAAGCCATGTTTCAGTGAGAGCAATGATTATGAACTCCAAATCGGTACTCTTTAGTACAAGATCTCTTAATTTTGTGTTGAGGCCTCTTACATTCTGATATAAGATAGTTGCAGCAATATTTAGATGTAATAAATTTAGTTTTTTGTAGCTGTACCGCGTTGTGGCTGGCCACTAATATTTACACGCGTATTCCTGCGATTAAACTTGTATTCGTGTACAATAGCGTTCGGTGGCCAGAAGGATAGGTCAGCAGCACAACTCATGAAATGAAGAGGTAAGAACCGTCAGTTTCCTTCCAACGTGAATAGCCTGAACAGGAGAAATAGATGAATTGGTATGCTTCGGCTTAGTTCCTGTATTCTTATTCGGTTTAACAACCGCATTAGGTGTTAAATTAGAAGTCGTAGCGCCAGAAGCCATAATAGTTTTTGCAGTTGGTTCAATAGTATGCAGTTCTTCAGCAGTCATGTTATGGACAGCGGGTAATGCAGGACTAAGAAGGTTAATCAGCTGAGGTGGATCTGGCAAACCTATAGATAACGGAGTCGGAAATTTATCGGCAGCATCAGCAATATGTTTATCAACCGAGCGCACACAAGAATTTGATTGAAGCGCCTGCGAACGAGTACGTATCCGAATGGGCGAACTTTCATCAACTAACTTGAAATTATTAAAAAGCTGCTCATATTTATCAAGTTTCGACTGAATCGATGTAAAGTCTTTAGCAATATCACGAAAGTTTGACCGTACTTGACGTAGTAACATTATAATATCAACTTCCTTTGATCGGAACTGTGGACAGGACCAGCGTAGTCCTCCATCGACACCAATTAAGTCAGCCATCTTGCCTGTTAGTCCGGCACACTTTATATGAAATTCCGCATCGCACAGCCAGCAAAATACTATACGTTCAGAATCACCCCGAACTTTACAGGTTTTCAAGTGACAGGCCATTAGTTAATAAATAATTTGAATTTAAGTATTTAAAATTAAATTAAATTAAAAATAAAATTTTAGCAAAATATTTTGCGAAACACCCAGTAATTGTATCTTTTCATGTATCTTCATGCATCATGTATCTTTTCGCGTTGCGTTTATTTCGCGTTTTGTTTTGTGCTTTTCGTATTTTTCAAAGAATTGAGAGAGGAAAATCTGTAAACCTCTCAAACGCAATCGAAACGCAAACGCAGTTTTGTTGGTAATTTACATGCTTTGCAGACTTCACTACGTATTTGTGCCATGATGGATGAGCTATTTCGTGGAAAAAGTCTCAATTTTCAATTTCAATTTATTCGTCTATGATATAGTATCTTACAGACTAAGCTTAAAAATCTAATAGTAAGAGCTGACGCGCATTAATCTAACGATTTTAATTATTTGGCTTTCTTAAATTGTTGCACAATATTTCCGTGTCAATATTTTTTATTTTATTTTATTTTTCATATTGTTATTTATGCTTAGCTTAAGTGTTTTTATGTATAAATTAAATCGATGCAATAAAGAAACAGTTAGTACTAAACTCAGAATCAGAGAGTGTTAATAATTTTTAACATAATTACTATCACTCAAAGAATAAAGGTGTGGATTCGGTTCAAGTTCCGAATTGCACTCATAAAATAATAAAAGGTATTGGAATTGGTTCAAGTTCCAAATTCAATTACCTATTTAACAACAAAACATACATGGAATATTAAAGGAAATAGCCTTTAGAAGAGTAGTACAGTCAACTATTCCATTAATCAAGTCAAATATGAGCATAATAACCGCAGGCAATCTTCATACTTCAAGTGGTTGAATACCCAAGAGAAGGCAGCGAGATCTATAAGTTAGAGACGGACTAGGAAATAAAGTTTTCAAGGTGAATTTAAGAAATTTACGTTGTATGCTTTCAATACGATTGATATGAACAAAATAATATGGATTCCATACTAAAGAAGCATTATCAAAATGCGATCTAACGAAGGCAATAAATAAGCGCTTCAGAGTATAGGGATCACTGAATTCAAGGCTATTACGCTTAATAAAAGCTAACAGCGAATACGCTTTAATCACGATTCTATTAACATGACCAATAAAGGAAAATTTCGAATCGAATAAAATACCCAAGTCGCGAATTTCAGTTACTGACCTTAACGTATTGTGACCGAATGAATACGAAAAAGATATGGGCAACCGAATCTTATGGTATGTAATATAGCAACATTTATCAAGGTTTGGAACCAATTTATTTGTTGCAAACCAATTATAGAGATTATTAAGGTCAGACTGAAGGATAATACTATCATTAAAAGATTTAATTTTATAGAAAACCTTGAGATCATCAGCAAAAAGTAGAAATTTAACATATTTGAAACAAGACGATATGTCATTAATAAAAAGCAAAAACAAAAGTGGGCCAAGAATACTACCTTGAGGCACACCTGAAGAAGCAACATAAGAAAAGGAAATTACATTTTCAACTTTAACATAAGACACTCTATTCACGAGGTATGAAGATAGCCACTTCAAGAACGAAGAATGGAAACCCATTTTAGACAGCTTCAAAATAAGTATGGAGTGTGATATCTTATCAAATGCCTTTGAAATGTCAGAATAAACGACATCCACCTGAGAAAACTCCCAAAAAGCACTGATACAATATTTGGTAAAGATTCTAAGATTAGTCGTAGTCGACCTTCCCGTGACAAAGCCATGCTGAGACTGACAAATCAAAGATTTTACTGAAAAATACATTTTTAATTTGATGATCTTCTCAAAAACTTTGGATATGTTAGATAGTTTAGAAATCGGTCTATAGTTTATTATGGCGTGTTTGTTACCTGCTTTAGAAATGGGTAAAACTGGAGATATTTTCCATTTATCAATGAAATAACCAGAGTTTAAAGAAAGGTTAAAAATTATTGTTAAAGGGCCAGAAATAAATAACACAGTATTTTTTAGAATAAAGGAACTAATGCCATCAAAATCACGATTGTAAGAGATTTTTAATGAAGAAATTCCACTGATTACATCAGCATTACTTAAGGTTAAATTATCAAAATTTAATAGCGGTAAAATATTATCGAACAATGAGTGGTCAGAATGAGTGACACTTGGGTCAAAATTAGATTGAAAATATGTAGCGAAGAGATTTACCGTGTCTTGAAGTGTGCAAGAGGTAATAGTATTTAAAAAGCGTTGAAATCGGTATATCAGTAGAGGCTTT
Source organism: Myopa tessellatipennis (assembly GCA_943737955.2). NCBI lineage: Eukaryota > Metazoa > Arthropoda > Insecta > Diptera > Conopidae > Myopa > Myopa tessellatipennis. The sequence continues at coordinate 23,141,956 of OX031315.1, forward strand.
TTTTGATTTTATGTAATTCCAAAAAGACTTGGGATTAAATTTTGTTTTAGATTCAATACCCAAAACATATTGTTTATAAAGAAACTTATTGAGAAAATTGAATTCACGATTATAATGGAGATATTTCAACTTATAAACTGGATCATTAGTGCAACTAAATTTATTCTGAAATTTATTACGAAGATTCTTTAATTTCTTTAAACCTCTGGTATATCAGGGCAACTTATGAAGAAATTTTTTTAATGGAATAGTGTCTGATAAAATATTATTTACTTTACTCAAAAAAATATCAAAGCAATTTGAAACAGATTGATCAAAAAACAAAGAAGGCCAGTCTATGACCTCAATGAGATCATTAATTTGACCAAAATTACAGTTTTTATAATTAAACACCCCAATAATGTCACAATTTATAGGGTGAAATGAATATAAACCAATATCAAAAATTAGTCCTGAATGATGGATGTTCGAGGGAGATTGGTGTCAAACATTCACAAAGACTAAAACTAATGAATTTAGTAATAAAAATTAGATCTAACATTTTGTTTAACTTATTAAATATAGAATTAATTTGCATAAGATCAAAACAATAAAAATTATCAACTAAGTTAATTTCAAATTCCTTATTAACATTAGTAGGAATGAAATCACCACCATAAGATGTAGGAATCCAAGACAGTGAACTCAGGTTAAAATCTCCAGCTACACATAAAGAATCTCCAGTAGAAACTATTGATGACAAACTACCCGTAAATCCACATGAGCATTATAGAATTCTGGGGCACTATTAGGCGGTATGTAAATAGCACATACGTACAATTTACCTCGTGGTAAATGAACAGCAACACATAAGAGATCCTCTCTTTTAACTAAACTATAGCAAACTAAATGCCTTTTTTCAACATTACAGTTATTTGTAATATAAGAGATTATGTTTTCCGAGGTACCGATGGCTTAAAATAGGAAATATGTATCCACTTTTTCCTTTCAATAACATCAAGATCCACCGATTCATTCGTACCAATTAATTTGCGTGTTTGCTTCCCTCGATTATTTTTTTTACGAATAGTTACCCAGTCATGAGGGGCAGTAGGGCCAAGCGGAGCAGCTATAACAGCAGTTATAGCACTAATTCATTGGGATTCCTAAAAAATACTTGTAAAAATGCTAAAAATGCTTTATACATGGTAACTGTTTATGCTCTGCAAACAGGGGAAGTCTGCAAGGCTACGTAAAGTTTGTGTTCTCCTCAAAACTCACACGCAGTCTACTCGAAAAAGTTAGATCATACCATTTGAAACGCATTGCGTTTGAGTAGCGTTTGAGTTTGCGTTTGCGTTTGAAAATACATGATAAGGTTTATGTGTTATGTAAATTTTGTATTCTTTATGTGAATGAAAATATACAATAAACTTTAATAATTATTATACGAAAACTTACTATGTCCTCTTTTTTTTTCTCCAACGAGCTCTTCATCTAACCTTTTCAGGCTTTCAATACAATTGATGTGAAATTGAATTTGCGATGTACTGCAAAATCCCAAACTACGGCGCAATAAATTATTCTTCTCCGCGAGCATGCTGGCTACGGACTCTCGACTTTTTACAATGTTGTCAACTTTCTTTTTAAGTTTTAATAGTCTTGCATTGAAATCCATCATGGGATGGAAAAATTAAAGTTTATCCACTTGAAGAGCTACTACAGCTGACATATGTAACCGATTCGATTACAACTAAGATTAACAGGGCTATTCTCGTTTTCAGCTTGACATGAAATTGTCAAGACAAGTTGTCACAGTGCTTGTCAATGCTTTTCAAATTGGTATTCTGGTTGTCAATTGACACAGTGAAACTCTAATGAATTAACATGCTGAAAAGCTTAGTGTTACAGAAACCAAAATGTAATTTTTGACAAATAGAACATGAAATGTTAAAAGAAAATACGAACGGACTACGGCAGAGCAGCTGGCGCACTATGTGCAGTTCATGTCCACCATGTGTGGAATGTGCTGAATATCAAAGAATATACAATATATATTATTATTTATTTAAATATTATTATTTAAATTGTTTATTTATTTATTTAAATTGTTATTTAATTTATATATTATTTGTTTAAAACCAGATCCTGAAACATCTCTCAATGTAAGTAGCACCAAAGAATATGTAATAATACTAGTAAAGGGTTTTCCAATAAGAGGTGTAATTTTGAATAGCCCGCTATTTCGGTAGCTGTCACTTTTGAAGCTGTTATTTTTGACATTTGACAAGTAGAAACTACGCCATTACTAAAAATGGAACAATACACGCTGCAACAACGCATTGAAATTATTAAAATTCACTACAAAAATGGTGAAAATTTTGCAGTCACAGTTCGCAAAACTAAAGCATTTTTGGGTCGTCGTGAAGCACCTTGTCGGACCGCAATACAGAAATTGGTGGAAAAATTCGAGCTGTTGGGACAAGTTAGTGATGTGAAGAATAAAACCCGTGCACCTCGCTCAAGAACAACTGAGAATATTGCTGCTATAGCCCAAAGTGTTGAGGATAACCCAGGTTTGTCCATTCCTCGTCGATTGCGCTATCGAGAGATGATTAATGATTGTTTATGGCCGGAGTTAGAGTTACTTTCAACAAGACGGCGCTACGTGCCACAAAAGCAACGAAACCATTGATCTTTTATGGGAAAAGTATCCTGACCGTGTTATCTATGGAAGAGGTGATCACAATTGGCCGCCGAGATCTTGTGATTTAACACCTTTTGACTTCTTCCTTTGGTGCCACGTGAAAGATAGATTCTACGCCAACAGCCCAGCGTCGATTCAAGACCTCAAAGATGGAATTCGTGAGGCTATCGAGGACATAGGGCAGCCACTTTGCGATTTGGTTATGGAAAATTTCCTGAAAAGGATATGGTCCTTTAAGCGTGGTCGTGGTGTCCATTTGGCTGATGTTGTTTTTCATTATTAACGGCATACCTTCCTCTTTATTACGAAATAAACATGCGATAATTTATCTCAAAAAATGGCATTTTTCTTTGAATATCAAAATTACACCTCTTATTAGAAAACCCTTTATATAAGCCTTTCTTCGCCAGGAGGTTATTATTCTTTATTTATTCCGTCAAAAAATTGCGAAGCCTTTTGGATTTTCTTACCTTAATATTGAGAAATTACACTTTTATGAAAAATTATTAATTTTTTAAAATATTAAATTTTTCATAATAAAATCTGACAAATTAATCAGCACAATCTAGGAAAAAAATATAAATTTCCTCCCAATCGGATTAATTGCAAAAAAATGGCGAAGCCGTTTGGATTTTTAAAATTTTTCTCATCAACATTAGATGCCCAGGAACATCTGTGACAAAACTCAGGTTTCTAAGAGATGTGGAAGTCCAAAAAAAAGTCCCGGACATATTTTGCTTACAAACACGCACAGGGATTTTATATATACAGATATTTATGTTATATATTTATATTATAAAATATTTTTTAAAAATATATTATAGGAGCTGGTTTTAAACAAATAATATATAAATTAAATAACAATTTAAATAAATAACAATAAATAAATTAAAAATAACAAATAAATTTGCTGTTTCTCTTCTGTTCATTTGCTGTTTTGTTCTGAAAATGTAGCTGTCAACAGTTATTTGGCTCTTGACAAAATTGTAAAGAAAAGAGCTTTTAGGTGACAGCCAGAATAAGAATATTGACAATTTGCTAAAAATCTGCGCTGTCAACTAAAAGTTGACAACGAGAATTACCTTATAAATTAAAGAGGAAGGATTCACGGATGCAAATTTACTTTAACGCGCACAAAGAAACCATTTCTGTGCAGATTTTTTTGATATTCGACTTAAAATTAGGCAAATGTCCAACCTATCGATAAGAAAAACCAGTAAGAAAGCTATATTCTGCCTGGCCGAATCTTAGATACCCTACACCTAAAAGTTTTAAAACAAGTGCCGAAGCTAGGATGGGGCGGGGGTGGCGGTCCACTCTGGGCGGCACAATGTCGGGGGCGGCAGTTGTGGAAATCAAGTATTGACTTATTGCATTCTAGGCATTTTTGGGGCTACAAGTTGATTAACCGTCCCGGGGTCCATGAGACCTAGCTACGCCTCTGTATAAATAGTAGGAGTGGTCACTACCTTTTTCAAAACAAAATAACTAGCTTAGTTGTTTTATAATTGTGTTCATTTAAACTTTATTTCCGTGGTAATAAACTGTTTTTCATATTGCTATACTGTATATGTAGTGTAAAAGTGGGCGGACCGCACCCAGTTTTGATGTAATAATGTTTTTTTGTAAAACAAGTTGTTATCTAAAGTTTTATTCAGGAAGTTTATATATTTAACAATATAACCCTCTTTTGCCTGTGTAACCTAAAAGTGGGCGGATCACGCCCATATTTGGCACATTCACGGATAATGCTATTCTATACCCAGGAATGAAATTTTGTTGTAATAGCTCAAAAACGAACGCTGACATCACATTTTTAATAAAAAATAGGCGTGGCCGTGGACCGATTTTGCCCATTTACCAACACCAACCTGCCCACCACATAAAACAATATATGTGCAAAGTTTCATCACGATATCTTCATTGGTTCTCCTGTGATCGTGATTTCAACAGACAGACAGACAGACAGACAGACAGACGGACGGGCATGGCTAAATCGACTCAGGAGGTCACGCTGATCAAGAATATATATACTTTTCTATACCTATCGTCTCTAGTTGTATGCGTTACACATTTCGTTACAAAGTGAATATACCCTTACCTTAAGGTGTAGGGTATAAAAAAGGCTAAAAAAGTTCCGGGAACATATTTTTACGTACAGATATCTAGCAGTTTTTTGTCTTTTTTCTTAAAAAATTCCTCTTTTGAAGTTACAATTTCAGCAAAAGGTTTTAAAGTATTTTTCGGATTTCAAAGTAATGTTAGCAAAAAGTATACGTGCATCCTTCCTCTTTAACTTAATCTTACTTGTAATCGAATCGGTTGCATATTCAGCTATAGTAGCTCTTCAAGTGGATGGACCTTAACGTAAAGTGGCCAAAAATTTCAAAAACGATTATCTCGAAAACGGCTCGTTTAATTTTTTTATTTTATCATTTTTGGAATCAGCGGGCCAAAATCCTTTAGAATATTGTGTTACGTTGCAAAAAAAAATATTAATTTGTAGGCAATTTTTCAATCAATGACAATCTTATCAAGTCTATTTCATCTTATACATAATTTTCAGCCCTAAGTTCTTTTTCTTATTATATGAAAATGACGATGACAACACACATGTCATTAACATATGTTGTCTTCGACGACAAAAAACGACCTTGTCATCAATGTTGTCTTGTTTGCTGTTGTCATAATTGTTTGCAAGACATAATCTTGTATCTGACTTCATGCGGACAGTTTGCAAGACACCATCGACGACAATATCATCGACGATGTTTTGGACTACAGGGATAGTGCTAAAGCCGATAGAACATTCTCCGTTCTCTGTATATTGTAGAAGTTAGAAACGATTAAAGTAGACAAACACAATGATGTGTCTGAATTATTTCTACTTATTTACCAACTGTGGTTTAAAGCAACATCGTCTTCACGCCATAGAAAATTTTGTACAATTTTTCTGAGTATATGTAGAACTTCTATTCTTCAAATAGATTCTTGTATAGTATATTATTGTATTATCGTATTATTGTATTATAAAATATAATTATTTTAATTATATCTATATTATTTCATAAATTTCATGTGTATATATGTATGTATATAGATAATTTTTTATAGTACATGAGTATACTATATGTCATTTTTAAGGTGAAATTTTTTCCAAATATGCAAACAAAAACTGATTTACATATATATTTACAGCATTACAATTGGGTTTAAGACGCGAATCTATAGACTCGCTTGCATGTTTTGATGATATTGCATCAAAATGGTCCGAGTTTAAAACACTGAAAGATCCAATTACGCTATCAGAAAAAATAAGAGAACAAAGACTACATATTGAAGATATACTAAATCAAAAGGATTACATTATTAGCCAATGTCAAAAAGAAATTAATTTCTTAAGCGATATTTACTACAGCGATAAAGAAAAGAATTCTGATGATGTAAATAGTTTAATAGAAAGAATTGACAGTCAAACTGAATTACTAAAGGAGACATATAATGAACATTTCGGGTTTTTATATAAAAACATTCAAAATGAAAGATCAAATATGGAGTTCTCAGTATCAATTAAGTGGAAATCGTTTTATGACGAAATGCTGAAAAACGAAAAAACAAAATTTCTTATTGTGAAGGAAAAGGAAAAGTTTTATGCTCGAGAAATAGCCAGAATATGTGCTGAACAAGAATCAAGTACTCGGGGCTCACGAATTAGGCTAGCAAAAGATACAGAGAACTTGCAGCGGGAGTTACTTAAATCAAAAAATTTGGTTTTAATTGCTTCGGAAAAACTTGATTATAACTACCAAGTGCTTCAGAAACGAAATGAAGAAAATGTCATTATAAATAATCAACAAAAACGAAGAGTTGCCAGACTTAATGAAGGTATATCAGTATTAAAAAAAAAAATACGGGATTCCGAAATTAACACACAAATTTTTATATGTAAATTGGTTTGCGATATTAAAAAACTTCACTTAAAAATAAGTGATTTGGAAAAAAAATCTGAACAGTTCAGAGAGAAAAATAAGGCAAAGGTAAATAATATAAAAATTTCAAATCCTTTACAGAGAGCTTAAAAGTTAAAATGTAATTTTACCCTATATAATAATGTGTAGTGGAGTCTGTTTATCTCTGTTTTAGTTTTTATATACAGGTGACCGATGCTGAATGACCGATATGGTTTGAATGTTTAATAACTTTTTTATTTAATGAATTATTATTATTTTTTTTTTTGGTGTTATAAAGTATATTATTGGGGAATATTTTTGGCTTAAGTATGAAAAATTATATACCGCAAGTGATATCCCGCCGTCAGCTTCGCACATTCGTGCTCTTTCCAGTACATTTTGCATAACTTTTCGTAAAATATCCGGTGTTATGGCTTGAATTTCATTGCGAATGTTTTCTTTTAGCTGTGGTATGGTGGCTGGCTCATTAATGTATACCCTTTCTTTCAAATAACCCTAAAGAAAACAGTCTGGCGCTGTCAAATCGGGTGAACGTGGGGGCCAATTGAAATCGCTTCTGCGCGAAATAATGCGTTCGCTAAAGAGGTCCCGTAACAGAGCCATTGTGTCCATTGCTGTGTGGGCTGTGGCTCCATCTTGTCGGAACCACAACTGTGGATGGTTTTGTACAGCTGGTCTCAAAAAATTGTCCAGCATCGTTCGATATTCGGCACCATTAACCGTAACTGAGGCGCCATGTGCATTTTCAAAAAAATATGGACCAATAACACAGGTCAACACGATTTTTGAGTCTGAGTTCTGTACCTGTGATTTTGATTACTTATGCCAAACTAAAGAAAGAAAAAATATTTTTATCTAATAAAGTTTGCTTTTGTAGATACCAGATTTCACTGTTTTAGCCGTGAATACCTAATATTTCTGCTTTAGTTTTAGTAAGGTTTAAATCTCTTATTAAGTCATTAAACTCTTCTGCATCAATGAGATGTGGTTCAACAGATGGTGTCGCGATTACGAACTCGCTGCCTTCGCTATTACTAGATAATTGTGATAGCGGTACCATCTCTTGAGTCTTCACGTTTGGGAAAGGAACTGGAAAAATTTCACTGTGAGGTACTGGAGCAGACGTTGATGGTAGGTTTGGATAATGGATCTTCTTGGCATTTTTTCCAGCATGATGCTTACGTGGATTAACAACACAAAAATAGCAATCATTGATGTGATCAGTTGGCTCTCTCCATATTCTTGGTATGGCAAACTTCATCTTTTTTTTCTCCTCGGTACCAGGCTGGAAAAAAAATTAATATCATTCATTAACAAATGACGCATTTAATGTATATTTTAAAAATATGTAAATAGGTATACAAATGTACTTTAAATATAAGGTGTATTTTCTTACCTTCTAAAATGTTTTTGCAGTTATTACACGAGAAGTGAGGCGCCCATATTTTATCCTGACTTCGTACGGGCATGTTAAAATAAGCTTCATAGGCTTCACAAAGTTTCTTATTTGATGATAAACTAAATTTTTTGGCTCTCACTTTAATAAACTCACCACAAACATAGCAAAAAGAGTCCACGCCGTTTTTACACATTTTCGATGATATTTTTAGGCCTCGCGACACATTAAATACGTTATTCCTCAAGAAAGCGCACTCGCATACTGCCATGACACTCTGCTACCTCTCACTTCACACCCACAGTCCCTCTCACCCCTCTCTTGCATCATAAATGCAACGGCTTTTAAAAAAATGTCCAAAACCACCGTATATTTAGTTTTCATTATATTAAGTACAAAAGCAAACTTTATTTATTATTAATGGAGTTCCTATTTACTTTTCGATTTATATAATCAGAAAATAATCACTAAATAAAAGACTCAAAAAAAAAAGTTTTTTTTGTTGACCTGTGTTATTTAACAATCTTTCAGATAATACTTATTTCATTTACTTATGTTCATTACTTTTTTAGATATGGTCACTTTAATTTTGGCAAAAGAGAGAAAAATAAAACTTTTTAGAGAATGGAACAAAGGTTAATTTTTGATCGCCCCCATTCTCGAAGGATTTCGACCTGGATATTTTGATTCTTTAGTTATTGAAGTATTATAAACGAAATTGCATACCAAGTTTTTGAAACCTTTAGAGCGACTGTTTAGACTTTCGGCCGCGACCACAACGCGATCTCTCACTGTGCGCCGCTCGCTGAGGTACCGCTCCTGACCTGTTGCATGTCAGCGGTGGCGACCTGAAAGCTCTACTACGTGCTTTTCCCCGAAACCTCGGACGAGCGAACCACGGAGGCTCGGTCTAGGCCTTACCGACATCAACCCACGACGGGAAACACGTATCCACCCACAGCAGCATACCACAAGCTATACAAATCATATTTCAAAAGTGTAATAATTGCAAAAGTAAAATAAAAGTAATTTAAAAATAAATTTCAAAGGAAAAACTCAGCTTTTTAAACAACCATGTTTTTGATTAAACAATATCCTTTGATTTCGTTGTTGGCCAGCATCATGTCTGTATTAATATTTGTAACTATCTTAAGAATTATTTGTGTTAATAATTAATAATAACATATTGCGAATTATTGCTATTTTCAATTTAGAACTATGCTTTAAAGCGAACACGATGCTCCACTGGTGATTTTATCTAGGCCTCAGAACGTGGTCACATGTATAGTTTTGCTTTGCTGCTTTACTATTATAGTGTAGCCTAACAGGTCAATTCTCGTTGTCAACTTTTAGTTGACAGCGCAGAGTTTTAGGAAATTGTCAATATTCGTATTCTGGCTGTCACCTAAAAGCTCTTTTCTTTACAATTTTATCAAGAGCCAAATAGGTGCTGACAGCTACATTTTCAGAACAAAACAGCAAATGAGCAGAAGAGAAACAGCAAATTTATTTGTTAGTTTTAATTTATTTATTGTTATTTATTTAAATTGTTATTTAATTTATATATTATTTGTTTGAAACCAGCTCCTGAAACACTTTCAATGAAAATATTTTATAATATAAATATAAATATAAATAATATAAATATATTATTACATATTCTTTGGTGCTACTTAAATTGAAAAATGTTTCAGGATCTGGTTTTAAACAAATAATATATAAATTAAATAACAATTTAAATAAATAAATAAACAATTTAAATAATAAAATTTAAATAAATAATAATATCCATTGTATATTCTTTGATATTCAGCACATTCCATACATGGTGGACATGAACTGCACATAGTGCGCCAGCTGCTCTGCCGTAGTCCGTTCGTATTTTCTTTTGACATTTCATGTTCTATGTGCCAAAAGTACATTTTGGTTTCTGTAACACTAAGCTTTTCAGCATGTTAATTCATTAGAGCTTTCACTGTGTCAATTGACAACCAGAATACCAATTTGAAAAGCATTGACAAGCACTGTGACAAATTGTCTTGAAAATTTCATGTCAAGCTGACAACGAGAATTGCCCCGTAAAGATATGTCAGCATTCGCGTTCCGCAGACGTTAACCATGTTAGGGTCTTTAGGCTTTAATTATATGTCCATATGTATGTGGTGATAATAACTTTAAATATTCTTACAAGTTTGGCCAAAAGGTATGTGGTAATAACAACGTTAGGCGCTGTTATTACTAGAGCAATGATTCTGACGTGCAACAGATGAATATACATATGTACATACGTATAATATAGATTCTAGATGTAAATATAATACATTTATATTACGTACTGCCTAAGAAAATCTATATACGAAAATCTCAAATTAGGTATATTATATTGAAGTGGGAAGATCACTCGCATTTTTAACTAGATGTATGTATATTTCAATGCTAAATGTTTAGCAATTCAATTTTGTCTTTGTAGCCCACTCCGATCTTTTCTACGAAGATCTTATTTGGAGAATATTTATCTCTATATACTCTTTTATTCTAATTTAAAAACTCTTTTTTGCAGTACAATAATATTTATGATATAAGTCTTCAACAAATCCAATCAATTCTTCTAAAAGTTTTTAAAATTGATAAAGTTGTTCATCGGCAACAGTTGGTGATTCCGTGGAGTGAACCTGAAGTTGACTTCACTATTTATAATATCAGCAAACGAAGTATGAATATAATTTTTAATGGAATCATTTTATTTTCAACTTCCTACTTGTAGTTAAAAAACATGTTCCAAGGACGGGAGACAATTATGGGAGTATTTCTAATATTGAGGAATATAGAATTGATTCGTTGCGAAGTATTTTAGGTAAAATATCAGACCGAGCAGGGTTTTTAGTTGAAGAAAATTTACTCCATATTTTACAAGCATTTGAAGAAGAAGAAAAAAGCCTTGCACGTTTGGATAACATATTTGCAGTAATGACGCGTGTATTTTGCACAGAATTAAAAATTAACAGCTATATTTTTTAATTAAGGCTCTTAGAATAAATGACATTAAAATCATTACCAAGTTAGTCAAGTTTTTCGAACCTTACTGTTGGTGCCCTAACTGCTCTATAAAATTACTACCAGAAGTTCTGAATAACATGTTTGTTCCAGAAAATCCTGTAAATGAAACAGATATGCAGAACATAGTTATGGTCGAAGGTGTTGAGGAAATTAAAAATAATGGAACAAAAAAAAAAGTGAGTTATTTCTGTGATAAAATATTTCTACAATTATAGATTACATAATTTTACAGGAGTTTTGTGCTAACCACTATTTAGTGATCGAATCAGCTCTGGTTATCACAGCTTTAAAGGAGTTCACAAAACAACATACGTTTGAAAAAAAATTAAAAAGAGCGACTCTTGGGTAAGGAAGAATTTATATATATACATATATTATATGTATTCATATTTATATATGTTCTGTTTTTATATATGTTCACTCAATTCTGTTACACGGAAATTGGTTCCAGGAAAACCCGTGTTAACCCTCCGTCATGCACATGTTCCGATAGTCACGTACGTAGCGCATGTATCTGGCCAGATACACTATGTATTTCAGTACATTTATATGAAAAATATGCTATTTTAGTGATAATATTACATTGTTATATTGTTATCACGCCAGGCAGATATATATTTTCTATTTTTTTTTGTTCTTAGTACATGCTAAGTCACCTACCTGTGCAAAAAAATAGTTGTTATAAAGTTCATTTCAATTAAATTTAGTAGTTATAAAGTAAGTTTTAACTAATACTAAATTAAAAAAGTCTTACACAGCTTCAGGTAAGCAACTTATACATGTATACTCTGATTTCGAATGTTGTAGGCATACCGGATTCGAGCACTTGGAACAAAAAAAACGAGTTAGTCGGCGAATTTTTTCATCTATTACAGCTTTTCCATGGCGAATCGTTTCAGAAATGGTGATAAATGTTATATTTGGTGTGAAAAAATTTTTGAACACCTCAATTGGAACACTGTTTTATTCCTTCGGACCAGGTCGAAAACGCATGATATTCTGTTGACGTAAACGAACTCCAATATTTGGTTAATTTTTACACCATATAGTACCGTCCTTACCAAGAAAAGAATCTTCGGTAGCATTCTGTTCTTCAATTTCTTCATCCCCGTCACTATCAAACACTTCATCTGCTTCGACAACCCAATCATTTTCGACATCTGAGGCATCGCCATCGTCTGGCATATAATTTAGATCCATATCGTCGTCAACTCCTGGGAAGTCATCAATCTCATCATTTGCAACTACTTCTTCAGCGGCTCTTTCACGCTCTAACTCATTGGCCAATGCTTCTGCTAGTCGTGTATGGAAATTCACATTACCACTTTGAAATCACGTATTATAAACAAACTGTACTTCTTCACCCATTTTTTTTTCGAATAAATAAAAATTCTTCCGTAAATTATTGACTGTACCTTTCAAAGTTCACTATGCAACTGAAAAATACTAGTAATCTGGCCAGATACGTGCGCTACGTATACGATGTATACATGAAGAAATCCACATAAATTTTGTTTGTTGTTTTTTTTTAATGTGTTTTTTCATAAAACGATACCTAACAATATTTGTAGAGGGTACCTGGAGACTCAAACCCCTAGCTAAATTAGAAATATATTTATTATCAACTATTCAGGTTTAAATTATGAATTCACATATATAATGTATTTGTACACAAGCATAGTTATTAAAAAAAAATAGTTCAGAAAATATTAACACATTCTAGTTGCTGTCACAAATAAATTTGATTGTATGCACCAAAAAGGGAATTCCCCCTAATTTGTGATATGAAGATATTTCGAAAAAATTAAATTTAACCAAAAAAAATTTAAGCCGAAAAGATTTTTAGTCGTGCTAAATGAAATAAAATCGTGTAAATAAATTTAAAATTTTTTTTTTAAATTAATTTAAAAAAAAAATTGCGACAAAAAATTTTTTTTCGGAATTTTTTTTCCAAACTTTAACTTTGACATTAATTTTCTCAAAAACTGTTTGACATAGGACATAATTTAAAAGGGATATTAAGAAGCGGATATTTGGCTTTGAAAATCAGCAAGCAAAAGTTATCTAGGTTTAACCATTTTTTTTTAATAATTTTTTTCGATGTTAAGTCGGGTTTTAAGAAAATGGGTTTTCCCCTGCCGTGTAAACGGGGGGAAATATCATTATTAAATAGAGAAAATAGAAGAGGACCCAATACCGAGCCCTGCGGCACTCCAGTTATATTACGCATGAAATCGGAGACATTGTTACAAACTTTTACTCTCTGAAAGCGACCGGGCAAATAGTTCTTAATGAGCTTAGCCGCACTTGCAGTGATTCTGCTTGGCTAGACGCAGTATCATTTGATACGGTATCACTCAGTTCGTAGTAGAGAAATGAGGAAGAATGGGAAAAGTCTACACTCAAGTATCAAGTGTAGAGAATTTTTGATACCAAAATAGACCCTGCTTCTCTCGGTATCATTTACGTACACAAGTAAGCAGTTGTCAACAACAAGCAAAGTGTCGGCCATAATGAATTCGAACGGTTGCAAATGAAGTTGAAAAAATTCTCATTTTCGGAGAAATTTCGTTAATTTCGCCAAAAACAATTAAAAAAAAGGGTGTTGTTGTTTCTGGCGTACATTACAATTAGGAAAACATTAATTAGTCGAAAAAAGCACTAAAAATCTAAAATTTTATTTTTCATATCATAGTGGTCTCGTAAAGTTTAACAGATATAGGCCTGAAATTTAGAAACACTAAAGGGGTATAATTCCGGAACTAGACGAGAGCAATACAAATTATTGTTGTTAGGGTCAGCGCCAGAAATAACAACAACATTGGTTAGGTCGAGAAGCGCCTGATTTAAGCCGAAAATGCAAACGTTTTAAGTAAAAACATAGACATATTTAACACTAAACCTACCAAAGCGGTCAAATGACCACTTTTGGGACTTTAATCTAAATTCTTAAATTCCAGGTTTTTATTTTTCTTGAACTTACTTTTTCTTACTTTGACTTTTTCTATAATATATAGCTGTTTAATTTTTCAATATATATTTCTCTTCTTCGTTCATTTTTTCTGATAATAATATGTACTCTACCGTTGTCTACCCTGAGCGGTTTTTAAACCGCTAGAATATATATGAAATTTTATGAAGTTATCTGCACTGAAATCTTAAACTTAACACAAAAACAGTAGCTTTCAAAGAAAATGTCATCCGATTGTGCTCTAGGAAAATGCCATGTACTTACAGTTTGTTTTATGCTGGGTACAGAGCGACTGCTGGTAACTCACGAGGTGAGGCAAAATAGCGATCATTCAAATTAGATTACTGGCTCTACACGCGGCATTACAAATATTTGCGACTTGATTAGTTCTATTTGTAATAATAAAATAGGCTACAAACTTTGGGTAATAAACAAATAAAAATAGTAAGTACTAATTTCTGCATTTTATTATTGGTGAATTATTCAAATACAAATACAAAAATTTAGCCCTAAAATGTCAGAGCAAAAGAAATTGCTGGAAGAAATAAATAATATAAGCGAAGTATGCTCTGAAGTAGATGAAGAAGAAAATTCTAGGAGTGAGGATAGTATATATGATCCATTAGACACTGACTCTGAGCTATTCGACACGGGTAATGAGGAAGAGAACATTGTAAAAACTCATAGGGGACGAAAAAGAATGAGATTGTTCTTCAGTTCCGAAGATGAATGTGAAGAAAACGATCAGAATATTGAAACTTTAGTTGATGGAACTGTTTGGCAAAAAATTCACCAAGGTTCTAGACCTGGAAGATCTCCGCTTCTCACAATTTTCAGAGAAATATCAGGGCCAACGGGATATGCGAAACGCAACATTATGAAGGGCAAAGTAAGGAATGCATTTTGATACTTGACCAGGGAATTATGAATCATATAAAATGTGGACAGAATCAGAAGCACGTCGACTTTTAGGATCTGAATGGAGTATAACTTTAGCAGAGTTAGATGCTTTCATTGCAATTTTAAACAAGATTGCAATATGAAACAAGAAACTTGAACGTTTCATATTTATGGAATTAGAAATGGGGTCCTGTATTTTTTTCACGAACAATGAACAGAAATCGTTTCACAGGAATTATGCGATTTATTCGTTTTGATAGAAGAAGCGAGTGGAGCCAGCGTCTGCAGACTCACAAATTTGCTCTTATCTCCAAGGGATGGAATGCATTTATAGAAAATAGTCAAAACTGCTACAAACCAGGTGCAAATATTACTGTCGATGAACAGCTATTTGCGACAATCTTGTATATCAAGATGCCGATTTACACAATATATGCCCGATAAACCCGATAAGTTCGGAATAAAAGCCCGGAAAATAAATTATATGAGATTTATCAGATTTTAATTATTATATGAGAATTATTTTGTGTTTATTGTTTATGCTAAATTCTGTATTAATTACAATCAACTGGAAAAGACTATAATGTTTATTTCAAGGGCGGTCATTTGACCGCCATCGGTAGAAATAGGTATATATAATATAGCGGTAGGTTTAGTGTTAATCGTCCGTCATGCACATGTATCTGGCCAGATATTTTACGAATTTACCTGTGAGCTACGTGCAAAAACAAAATAAATGTGTGAACCTACTTTCGACCGTTCATTATACGAAACATTGTGAAGGGGAAGCAATGAAACCCGAAGCAATTTTGTTTTACAATGAAAATAAAGCTGGCGTAGATTGTATGGACCAAATGGTTACACATTTTACTACAAAGCGGTCAACAAGACGATGGACTTTTGCGTTTTTCTGCAACATTCTGGACACCATTGCACTGGCTGAATTTTGTATTTGCAAAGAAGTTGATGGTCTCAATAAAAATAGTGCTAGAAGAAATTTTCTGAAAGCTGATACATTGGTTCTTCCAAATATTGAAAACCGAATGAACAACATTCACATCATCACAGTTCAGTTCAACACATTTCAACACATCAACAGTTCAACACTCGTTTGGCCATGGAATCGTATTTTGGAGGACCACTAAATGTAAGTTTGATTGATATAACATTTGCACTTCATTACATCTCATTTTCCTCGTTTTTCTTTTTCATTTCAGGTTCCAGTAGTAGTTCCTAGCTCAAGTGGTCCTCATACTCTACAAAAGAGAAAAAGTTGTCAGCTTTGTACATTGGGAGATAAAAAAATTCGCCGACTAACTCGTTTTTTTTTGTTCCAAGTGCTCGAATCCGGTATGCCTACAAGTTTCGAAATCAGAGTATACATGTTTATGTTGCTTACCTGAAGCTGTGTAAGACTTTTTTAATTTAGAATTAGTTAAAACTTACTTTATAACTACTAAATTTAATTGAAATGAATTTTATTACAACTATTTTTTTGAAATTAAACACAAAAATAAAATTTTTCTTGCTTTATTTCTCATTAATTTTTTTGCGACTATCGGAACATGTGCATGACGGAGGGTTAAATAAACATATTTCGTCCATCATTAAATAGCAGTATAATCGTATGTGCCGGGCCCTAGAGTTCTTAACAACTCTTGAGAGTTTCCACGAATAGTGCGATTCTTCCTCTACTTCTTTACCCAACACGATCGATTGCGAATTTTCATCGGCTACGACATAGCATGCAGCAGCTGTTGCTATCGTGGCAGCACAAGTCATTTGTGATTCCTCCATTATTAATATTTTTAAATAAATTAACTCTTTTAACAAAATTTCACAACACAACTGTTCAACGATTTTCACTGAATAAGAAAATCAAAGTGAAGCCGCAAAGTAATTACCGTTGAATTCAAACTTAAAGGTGGGATTTTTAGAAATCTTATTTTTCATTTACGCATTAATCATAATATAATAAATATGGTAACTACGGCCAACATTTTGGTATTCAGTAAATTTCACACATACATTGACATAACATGTTTACGGCTTTTGAAACTAAATCATCATACCAGTAGTGATACCGTATCAAATGATACTGCGTCTAGCCAAGCTGAATAAGAATGAATTCTGCAACTTGGCCACTAAACTGTTATATCACGCTATCAAATTCTTTCGAAAAATCCAGAAGACATAACAAAGTCATCAATTTCTGATCAAAAGCAATTCTAACATCATCCATGACTTTAAGTAAGGCAGTTGAACAACTATGCTTTGGACGAAAACCGGACTGCAAAGGATGTAGTAGTCTGTTGTTGGAGAGAAAAAAATTTATTTGATCGAACATAATAGATTCACAAATTTTCGAAAGTGACGACAATATATTTATTTGGCGGTAATCAGAAAGTACAGCATTTCTTAGGTATAGGAGTAATTACCGCTAACTTCCACAAAGATGGGAAAGTAAAGGTAGTTAATACCGAATTAAAGATATATGTATATGAGATTGGAAAGAAAATGTGGTAAAACGAGTTTCAGAAATTTTATCGACACACCGTCCTCTCCTATTGCAGTAGAATGGGCAAAAGACTTCGATGCATTAAGATGCAGCAAATTCTCGCCAGACCAGCGGACAATCAAAATTCAAATTCAAATCACTGTTCTATTCAAATCACTGTTCATCTGGTGTCATAAGACATCAAGAGAATCTAATGGTTGCGAGAGGTACAGCTGTATATCATCCGCATAGGCATAAATGAAAGTAAACTGAACGACGGGAATATGTCATTATTAAATACGGAGAATAGCAGTGGTCCTAAGACGGAGCCCTGCGGAACCCCTGCTCTGACTGCCAAGATTGCATTGGATGAAGTAGATTACAGGAAGATATGTCGTCGATAATTTGCTCATACATAAGGGATTCACATATTTTAGATAATGATGAATAGTTTTATGGACTCACCTACTCTTGCAATATCTAACTCTACATTCTACATCTTGACACTATGCGCTACTTGCTCCTATTCTATTCTCTACCACTCTCAGCTTTATGTTGTCTGGTGCTCTGAATGTTATGTCGTCGCTGATGATTTCCGGTAATCTTGAGTCGAACGCTGGTGTAAGTAAAAAAGCCATAATTGACATTTTTGATGGCATGAACTCAGGTTTCAAGATAGCTTGCTTTAATGCAAGAAGCCTATCAGATGAGAAATTTGATTTAGTTAGATACACCTTTGAAAATACGGATGTGGACTTGGTGTGTGTTACAGAAACATGGCTTCATCCAGATCTTGAGGATGCTTGTCTTAACCTCAGGGGTTATAGAACACTACGTAATGACAGACTGGACAGAAGAGGTGGCGGAGTTGCTATTTTTTATAAATGTTATCTCAATGTTGATGTAGTTGGCAAGTCGAATGGATCTAATGTCGAATTCTTGAATATTAGAATATGCAACTCCAATTACAAAATCCTTGTCGCTTGTGTGTACAATCCCAACCGTAACAACTGTCTTGAACCCTTTTTCAGTAATCTTCAAGAGTCTCTTGTCGACTACGATTATTATATAGTATGTGGTGACTTTAACATAAACATCCTGTCTCCTGATCCTACTACAAACAACTTCCTTGGTAACCTGAACGCTGCTGGTCTAGAGGTCGTAAACTCATGTGTGCCTACTCGTTATGCAACCAATGCTAGGCCTAGCCTACTTGACATATTTGCTGTGTCTGACCTGAATCTTGTTTTGTTCTGTGACCAAACCACGTTTATATCTGACCATGATCTTATTTTCTGTACTATTAATATTAAACTGACGCCAACTGTTGAACCTGACCATTTTGTTTTTCGCGACTATAAATCTATTGACCATAATTCAATGTACCGTGACCTGTCCTATATTGACTGGTCGACGTGCTGGCACTCTATCTCTGTAGATGACAAATTAAATTTCTTTACTAGTACTGTGTTAGCCATTCTCGACCGGCATGTACCGCTCCGAAAAGTACAAATCAGAAACAGTGAAGTTCCCTGGTTCACTAATTCTGTTAAGCGTGCACTTATAGAAAAAAACAGAATGCATCGTATATGGAAAAAGAATACTTCAATCATAAACTTTCTAAATTACAAGAAAGCGAGAAATCTAGCCACAGCCGCAGTAAGACGTGCAAAATCCGTTTTTTACAGGTCAAAGCTAGATGCGTCCTTGCCGACAAAAAAGCTCTGGAGCAATCTGAAACAAATTGGTGTATGCAATAACACCAGCACGCGTTGTGATATAAATCCGAACGTACTAAATAATTATTTCGTAACTAACTCTGTCAGTGACTCGTCTTGTTTTTCCAATCATATGATTTCAGATAGTGGTTGTAACGGATTCCAATTTGTGGCAGTAGGCATTCCAGACTTGATTAGATGCGCAAACAAAATTAGGTCTAATGCCATTGGATCCGATATGATACCGATACAATTTCTTAAGTTAATTTTAACGCACGTAGCGAGTCCTTTGGTACATATCATAAATCATTGCTTTACTACGTCAAATTTTCCCAAAGTATGGAAGCTTGCCATAATAACCCCTGTACCTAAGACATCAAATCCTAGAACTCATAGCGATTATCGTCCGATTAGTATCCTTTCTTCAGTATCTAAGATTATGGAAATGCTAATGGCTGAGCAAATAACAAAACATATAAATGATAATAATATGCTATCACCGCTACAATCGGGTTTCAGACAAAAGCACAGCTGCTCGACCGCAATTCTGAAAGTGTTGGATGACATACGGATACCTTTTGACAATGGCCATCTCACTCTCCTCTGCCTACTCGATTTCTCCAAAGCCTTTGACCATGTAGATCACAGTATACTATGTCACAAACTTAGTACCTATTATAACTTTTCTTCGAACGCAATTCGACTGATGTACAACTACCTTTCTAATAGGTACCAAAGGGTTTGTGTTAACAATTCTTATTCGACTTTCCAGCAGACTAAGAGTGGAGTCCCCCAAGGTTCCATCCTCGGTCCGCTCCTTTTCAGCATGTTCATTAACGACATTTTCTCTGTAACCAACAACGTTACAATTCATGCCTATGCTGATGATATGCAAGTCTATCTGTCACGACCAACCTTCCTTCTGGAGGATCTAGGGGCGAGACTTAATGAGGACCTATCATCTATAGGTAAATGGGCGAAGAAAAACAAGCTCATGCTGAACCCCTTAAAGTCTTCCATTCTGCCTATCTCTAAATCTACTGTAAAGGCCTGTGACTTACCTGACATAATCTTAAACGGCAGTAAATTGAAGATTGTTTACAAAGCAAAAAATCTTGGCTTTGTCATTAACACTAAACTAACTTGCATAGACCACATAAGCTTAATTATTAAAAAAATCTATATGAAACTGAGGAATCTAAGGAGATCTGCTTATTTCATCCCAATGACTACTAGGAAATTACTGGCTGTACAAATGATAATTCCTTTAATAACATACTCTGAAAATGTATACTGCAAACTTGATTACTCATCTAAACAAAGGCTGCAAGTAGCATTCAATAATGTTACCCGTTATGTCTTTGGACTACGCAGATTAGAGAGTGTTTCTTCCTATAGTAACCAAATCCTTGGTTGTAGTTTGTTTAATTATTTAAAGGCAAGAAATTGTTTGTTTATCTTTGAATTGATCTATACAAGAACTCCTGATTACTTATTTGAGAAACTTAATTTCTGCAGATCGGCTAGGTGCGCTAGCTTTACTGTTCCATGCCACAGGTATCTTGCATCCGGACGATTGTTTTACGTCAGCGCGATTCAGTTGTGGAATTCATTACCAGTAGAGATAAAGCGAACAACTAACAAGAGCAATTTCAGGCAACTAATTTTCCAATACTTCTCATAATTTTCCACTTTCCTCATATCTATCTTTGATCTATATTCCTAGCTACTCTGATCCCTGTTTATTCTATGTTTTCTTAAGATATTTATACTTCCTATCAATACATGGTACTGATATATCTACCTCACCTTCTATTTTTAAATGTATTTAGTTAGTTAAGAATCAATAACTTCAATATATGTGTCCGCTGAATATGCATTAAAAAGAATGTTCTCTTATGTGCTACCTTATAAAGAAATAAATAAATAAATAAATAAATAAAATACTAATTGAGCGGAAATCTGACAGCTGTAGGGCATGTTTTTTTATTAATAGGAATAATAGATGCTAATTTCCACAAAGAAGGAAAAGCAGATGTGGCGAAGATGGAGTTATAGATGTAAGTAAGTTGAGACAAAAAATGCCGCAGAAGAAGTTTTAAAAACCTAATCGATACACCATCTTCGCCAATTGCACTTGATTTAACAAAGATAATGTGTCTGTAAACTTCGTACTCAGATACACCTCTAAATTCGCAAGAACCTTGTTCTAAGATATCTTGAGAGGACAATGAATTCCGGCACTACTCGTTCAAATTAAGAACACATTTAAAGCTTTAGGACAAAAATCAGAAATCGTGAGCTTTTGTGAGCCGATATCTAACGCTTTCATCTGCCTCCAAAGAAACTTAGAGGAATTAGAGAACTTGAACCTAGAGAAAAAATATCTTTTCTTTAACATTCTAATTGTCGAAACAGCTTGATTACGTGCAGTTTTATAATTATTCCAATCCAGGATCGGAAATGCAGCCTGGTCCCAAGTGACTGATCGCTTTGTTGAACATTGTGTGGGAATCATTTTCACCCGAACTTATCATCCCTTTGGTAGCCACTTTACACCTAGTGGCTTTATGTAAAGAGAATGTGCAGAGTTGAGATCAAGATCAACTTCTTAAACCTGAGATGAAATGTTCTCGAGCAGTTTTGGATGATTAGCGCACCGTTTGCGCAGCTTAAACCCTGCGTTATCTAAGATGTACTTTAGCGTTTGAATTTCTAATGTTTAGGAAATACTGTTTGCACCGCTTATGCAGTCATCCATATAAAAGTCATCTAGTAGAGCTTGAGATCCCGATGGATGATCCAACTTGTTCTGTTAGAATTTGAAGGCATTTTGTAGTTAAGTATAGTGCGGCCGACGTCCCATATGTTACCATTTTTAGACAATAATACTTCAGTTCATGTTTCCTATATTTTGCCAAATTATCAACTGATATCTCTGATCCTTATGGTGTATTAAAATTTGCCGATATATTTTTTCGATATCAGCGGGGAATCCATATTTGTGTGGACGAATTGAAATGGAGAAGAGTTCTTCTTGGATTGTTGGTCCGACGTGTAGTATATAATTTAAGGACAGTCCTGACGAAGATTTTGCTTGAAGCGTCGAAGACGACCCGTAACTTAGTGGTACTATACGGCTTAAGAACGCAATGATGACGAATGAAATACTGTTTCTTTGGTACATCTTTGGGTACGATCTCTTTCATGTGTCCAAGTTGAGAAGACTCTTCCATAAAGTCGTAGTAGGCTGTTTTCAAAGTTTGATCTTTTTGTAACCGTCTCTCAAGAGCATAAAATCTAGTAAGAACCATTAAAAATTACTCTCCCATGGTAACCGGACTATGAAACGCCTAGTTGCGGATTTCGACACTGTTTGCCTGAAGCTAACTGCTCTGCCACCGTCAATTGTTTTTTAATGGCCAGGTGACCTGCCCTC
The DNA here is from genome assembly GCA_943737955.2 of Myopa tessellatipennis. Classification (NCBI taxonomy): domain Eukaryota; kingdom Metazoa; phylum Arthropoda; class Insecta; order Diptera; family Conopidae; genus Myopa; species Myopa tessellatipennis. The sequence goes on from OX031315.1 coordinate 23,164,591, forward strand.
AAACAATTTACACAAAGATTTTGCTTGCGCACAAAATTTAGTACGTCTGATGCTCTGAGCTGCAGAATGTGTGGACATGCAAATAAGGGATTCGTGCCACATTTGCATGATCGACATGTGAGGTTTCGAGATGAAGGTTGCATGGACATGAGCCGTTCTTTGGGCTGTGCCGTGACAATTTCCAAATTGTTTAGGGCCAGAAGACATTCCTGAGTTGTATCGTGTAATCCATTTAACGCTGTGGGAACAGATACTCGCAAACAAAAAACGGTGAGAACCGCAACCCCAGCACATTCCTACATTGACACAACCTATAATTGACTAACAACCAATAAAATTAAGGTCTTCAGCAACTCGGTAATTAATTGTTTCCTTCTTTCGTTTACTCTCGCCGTAATTCAGTATAGTTGGTTTTGTACTAAGTACCCAAATTAAACTAAAAGACACTAAGTACAAGAACTTAGTTGTCTCGTACTAACTAACTTCAACTAAAAGAAGTTGAATATACAAGCATATTGAGACGTACAAATCGCAATTCGAAATTTTTACGTTCGATAAAACGATAAACGATTGTCCCAATCGTTTCCAATAACAACAATGCTAATGAGCAAATTATTTATTTATTTATTGAGAGAGAGTTTTTACAGTACAATAAGAATTTAATTCTTTTACAGCACTAAGTATAAAATCTTGGGCATTAAGTACAAAGTATTATTAATTATAAATTGTAAAACAAGCTTATAACTAGAAGAGTAAGGAGAAAAAGTATCAGAGAAGAATAAAAAAGTTAAAAACCAAAAACTATAGCTAGAAAAAAGTTTTAGAAGTTAGAGAGTAGAAAAATGAGTAATAACAGTTCTTCTGAAGATCTCCCGGCTAGTCACATCTTTAATACATCGTGGCAGCGAATTCCATAATCTAACAGCATTGACAAAAAATAGATTTGATGTATGTAAGGAGCCAGATCGAGGTACAATTAGCATTCGACTACGTTGCGATTGTGCGAATTGTAATTTCATGAATAAATATCGAACAGTTTTAGTCAGGATTGAAGGAAAATGCAGTTGCGAGCATTTAGATAAGCCGGAAGGCATTCGTTTGAACTCAAAATGTCCTAAATGCGGTCTTTTCCTTGTCCGCCTTGTCCATTAGGACTAGGTGGTACCCACTTGCCAAGTCTAATGTCGAAAAATGTCTACTACTGCCTAAGTGATCCAATATCTCATCTATCCTAGGCAGTGGAAAAACTTGTTTTATTGTGGCCTCATTTACTTTTCTATAATATATTACTAAACGCCAGTTTTTTTCTCCGTCTTTTCCACTCTTCTTTGGAACTAGAAGTAGTGGGGAGTTCCACTTGGGGATATTAAATCCTCCTCAAGCAATTTATGAGTTTGTCTATTCATCTCTTCCCTATGTGTCTGAGGAATACGATACTGTTTTTGGTTTAGTGGTGGCTGATTCACCTTTATTGGAATTTTATGTGTAATTACTGGGGTGTACGTCAATTGGTCACCCTCTAAAAGAAAAATATCGTTATATTTCGCACATAGTTTTGTTATGGATTCTCTTTCCTCTCGGTTTAAGGAAGGATTCAATTCTAAATCTTTCATTAAAACATTCATTCGTTGCGCTATGTCCGCATTATTTATATTGTTGATGGTAGTCCATTGATTGTATGAAACATCCCTTAGCTTGTATTTGTGGAAATCACAAAATTTCGGTACAAAGTTGTCACTAAGAATGAAATCTTTTACCGTTGAATTTAAAATTGGTACCTTGACCTCTTTATTTTCCACATTTGCTAGTGTTTCCCCCAGGTAGACTCCTGGTGCAATCTCTTGTTTATGAACTACCATGGTTATAACGTTTGTTTTAATTTTTAACGGTGTTATTTTAACCGTTCTTGCTTCTATTGTTATATTATTTTTGGGTTTTTGATCTTTTGTATTTTTTATGCCTAACAGTGGCAATTTAATTATAAGTTCTTTATTTTCAGTAAATAGTGTTAAATGTTTATTGAGCGTGTTTATAATGGATCTGTTCCACATGCTGTCTCTACCCAGTATGCCGTCCGCCGGTACCCCTTGTTTAGGTGACACAACGTGTAGCGTTAAACGTAAGGGCTGTACCTCATCATGGCATATGCTGGTGGACCCTATTGTGGTTATACAGCCTCCAAATGCTCCACTTAATTCCTTTGAATCTTTTTATTTATAATGGCATCTTCCTTTAATGCACATACTAGGCTTGTATCCGCTCCTGTATCCACCAGTAAAATGAGTTTTCCATTTATCGCCTCTACACAAGGCAGTTCAATGAACACATCACTTAACGTGGCTGAATTCCTGTTAGATACTTCCTTTATAGTATTTTTATCATTATTATTTAAATTATACGTTAACCGTCCTTCATGCACATGTATCTGGCCAGATATTTTACGAATTTACCTGTGATTTAAATATATTTCTAATTTAGCTAGGGTTTTGAGTATCCAGGTACCCTCTACAAATATTGTTAGGTATCGTTTTATGAAAAACACATTAAAAAAAAACAACAAACAAAATTTATGTGGATTTTTTCATGTATACATCGTATACGTAGCGCATGTATCTGGCCAGATTACTAGTATTTTTCAGTTTCATAGTGAACTTTGAAAGGTACAGTCAATAATTTACGGAAGAATTTTTATTTATTAGAAAAAGAAAATGGGTGAAGAAGTACAGTTTGTTTATAATACGCGATTTCATAGTGGTAATGTGAATTTCCATACACGACTAGCAGAAGCATTGGCCAATGAGTTAGAGCGTAAAAGAGCCGCTGAAGAAGTGGTTGCAAATGATGATGATGACTTCCCAAGAGTTGACGACGATATGGATCTAAATTATATGCCAGACGATGGCGATGCCTCAGATCGTCAAAAATGATTGGGTTGAAAATGATTGGGTTGTAGCAACAGAATGCTACCCAAGATTCTTTTCTTGGTAAGGACGGTACTATATGGTGTAAAAATGAACCAAATTCGTCAGTTCGCTTACGTCAACACAATATCATGCGTTTTCGACCTGGTCCGAAGAATACTCTACAAAAGAGAAAAAGTTGTCAGCTTTGTACATTGGGAGATGAAAAAATTCGCCGACTAACTCGTTTTTTTTGTTCCAAGTGCTCGAATCCGGTATGCCTACAACATTCGATATCAGAGTATACATGTTTAAGTTGCTTACTTGAAGCTGTGTAAGACTTTTTTAATTTAGAAAGAGTTAAAAATTACTTTATAACTACTAAATTTAATTGAAATGAATTTTATTACAATTATTTTTTTGAAATTAAACACAAAAATATAATTTTTCTTGTTTTATTTCTCATTAAAATTTTTTTTGCACGGGTAGGTGGTTTAGCATGTACTAAGAACAAAAAAAAATAGAAAATATATATCTGCCTGGCGTGATAACAATATAACAATGTAATATTATCACTAAAATAGCATATTTTTCATATAAATGTACTGAAATACATAGTGTATCTGGCCAGATACATGCGCTACGTACGTGACTATCGGAACATGTGCATGACGGAGGGTTAACCACGAACATATTGTTTTCGTGTCCTGTTTCTATAAATTCGAAATGAAAATTTTAAATTTCAATGTACTGAAATACATAGTGTATCTGGCCAGATACATGCGCTACGTACGTGACTATCGGAACATGTGCATGACGGAGGGTTAACCACGAACATATTGTTTTCGTGTCCTGTTTCTATAAATTCGAAATGAAAATTTTAAATTTCATTGATACTTTTGATTTTATTTTACTTGCAAGTGCTGCTATATCTGTAATATATTCTGCTATATTAAGACTAGTGCTTCTTGCTTTATAATGTTGAAAATTGAGAAACATTGTCGTTACAATCGATGTACATGCTAACTGTATAATTAGCAAGATGATTATTGAAAACTCAGCTCACATTTCTATTATCTTCTTTGCTTTATTTTTTAATTTATTAATTGTTTCATTTACTGTTTTGTTATTTTTATTTTATTATTAAATTTGTAACCAATATTTTTAGCTTTATTAGCTTCTAATATATCTGAAGTCGGTATTGGCCTTATCTGGGCCCTTGCCAGTTTCCCTGCTGATTATTCTGGAGATTTTCCCAGCTTCTTTTAGCTCCACAGTTTGCTGCTATATGTCCTGGTGTAACAGATTACACCAATGACATGTCGTTTGATTCGCGCCAATCGGCGTGTTCACAGGACTCTGAGTCTTCTGCGCTCCCTTGAATGTAGTCGAATTTGAGTTCACGGGGTTCTTCTGATTTTGATTCCAGTTAGTTTGGGCTTGTTTTTGTTGCCAATTTTGCTGTGGTTGCCAGTTTTGCTGAGGTCGGTTCCATTGTTGGTTTCTCGGGTTCCGATTATTAGGTCCTTGATTTTTATTTCTCGCCCCACCTCTGTGTTGTCTTTGTTATCACACAAAGCGTAGCGTTAAACGTAAGGGCTGTACCTCATCATGGCATATGCTGGTGGACCTTATTGTGGTTATACAGCCTCCAAATTCTCCACTTAATTCCTTTTTTATCAGTTTGTCTCGTGTCCATATTTCAAACACTTTTGGCAATACGGTGTGTTCTCCCTAATTAAACACTTTTCTCTTGTATGCCCACGTTTATTGCAGAATGAGCAAATTATTTTCTCTTGTGGTGCTCTTGAAACGTTTTGCCTTTCTTCTATCCTTTTGTAATCCACGAGGTTATGTACTGGCGCTCTTGCGTAGGGTTCCTCCGAATTCATATTAATTATGTGTGTAATGGTTGGTTGTGGAGGGAACTACTTCTTTGTATTTCGATCAGTGTATTCACCGCTATTTCTATCATTTCCTCCGTAGTTTTCCCTGTGACACTTAGCATGCGAATTTGTAAAGTTGCATCATATAGCCCTGTTCTGAACGCCTTATTTGCCGTTGTCTCTGCCGTTGTATAGATACAAGTGCGCTGTCGCCTTCTCCCTTATAATTATCTTTTATTACTTACAATGCCTGTGTTTTTTTGGTGTTTAGGCGTCTTGCGTACTGCCGAATGTCTTCATTGTGCAATTGGCTGCAATTCTGTAACGTTGAATCTAATGAAGTTGTTGGTAGGTAGGCTCTTCGTATCACTAGGTATAATTCTTCTAGGCTGTTAAAACGTTGTGAGCCTACAAGATCATAAGCGTCTCCATATAATCTCTGTTTGATACAATCTATGTAAACTTATTCTTGTTCTGATTGTCTCAAGAACAAATTTGATTTGCTTGCAATTGTTTCTGCAATGGCGGTGAATATTCGAGAGCTAAGTAATAAGCTCTCTGAGTTATGCTCAAATTCTACGAAAAGCAGCGAGATTGCTCAGCCTTCGTCGGTAATGAAAACAAAAAAGAAACAGAAGTCAAAACCGGCGATCTCGTTCGCGTACTCTTTCTTCTCAAGCTGGTGTTGTTGATATTCCTCTTTCCACTGTAGACCATCATACTCTAGCTGAGCCAGTTGAGGTTGCTGGCAGTGAAAATAACTCTTGCGTTGATGATGGATTTAAGCTGGTGGAAAGAAGGGGAAAGGGAAATAATGTTAACAAAAATAATAATAATCGTAAGGGAACAAAAAAGATTTATGGAACTGATAATTCGTCAGAAATTAAGGTTATGCCAAATTTTAAGTGGATTCACTTGTCAAAATTCACTGCTGATACTAGCCCTGAAACCATTATTAAGCATGTTTCTGGAAAAACTAAAATTCCTGATGGTCAATTGAAATGCTTTAAATTGATAAAAAAGGATGCTGATTCAGCGTCTGTAAAGCATATAAACTTTAAATTTGGCTTCCCAGTGGAAATATCTAAAACTGTTATGGATCCTTCAATTTGGCCGTGCAATGTGCAACTTAAGCCGTTTATCCGGCGTCCAAAAAAAGGAAAAATTGTACCGCCGTCCGAAGAAACGGAGGAATAGACATTAGTGTTGTGAATTCTTGTCATCAAGATTTTGTCATTTGCTATCAGACAGATATGTGATACGATGTCATAGCGATTAGTGAAACATGGCTCTCGTCTGAATATAACTCTTATGAATTTTTTAATCTGCAATAATATGATGTGTTTAGGAAAGATCGCTATCCAGTTAGTTCTGGCTTCAATAGAGGAGGTGGGGTGCTGTTAGCCATCCGTTCGACATATTCAGGCAGAAGGATAAATACACTGCAACATCCATCAGAAAATCATCGTTTTGATATTGATAAATTAATTGTAAAAATTTGTACAGATTCAATGCAAGAATTATTTGTAATACTTAGTTATGTACCACCTAGCAGCCCTCTTGAATTATATAAAATCCACGTGGCTAATTGTATTGAGATTATCAATGGGCATAGGGACAATATTAAGTGGGCCTTTGACAATACATTGCATTGTTATTTACCTTTTAAGGTTATGTGCAACTGTGAGGTTGAGGTTGTTGACAATCTTGCCGAATTTCAGCTAAAACAAGTTAATGGTGTTTATAACCGTCATAATAAATTATTGGATCTGTTATTTGTGGATAACGACATTATTGCGGATGTCAGCAGCCTGAAATCTCCTGTTATAATTGATACGGAGCATCACTCTGCTATACTTTGTAGCTTAAAATTTTATAGTTATCTCAAACCTACGGGTAATTCAGATTTTGTGTTCAATTTTTTCAAGTGCAAGTTTTTAGAGCTGTCTAATTTTTATCTCTCAATAGATTGGGTATCAGTCTTAGATAACGCGGATCTTAAGTGTAATTATGAAATTTTTGTCACTAAATTAAGGGAGCGTATGGAATTAGTGATTCCCAAAAAACGTGGTAGAAATTCTACAAAACCTAAATGGTTTAACACTGAATTGACTCGTCTAAATAATAGTAAGAATAAAGGTTACAAGCGAATTAGATCAAGTAGTGGAGATTGCTAGACCACCATTTATTGTAAAGCTACCGTTCTCTTCAAAAAAGATTTGATTGCATCAATAAATTTCTTTATAGAAATTATATTAGTGGGATAGAGAATAATATTAAACACAATAGTAAATCTTTCTGGCACTATTTCAATAGTAAGAGGAAATCGTTAGGAATTCCAAAAATTATGCACTACTTAGGAAAACATTCCTCTGATCTTCCTGAGATCTGTAATATGTTCGCACAGTATTTTCAATCAGTTTACGATCCTCAATCAGGTCCCACTGGCAGTAGAAGCAAGTTGTCTCAGCAGACAGCTCGTTTGCCTGCAGTAATATACAACTAACGCTATCTGAGGTTCTAGATGCGCTTAAGCTATTGAAGTCCGATAAGCAAGCTGGAGGCGACGGATTCCCGCCAATAATATTTAAACATTGTGCGGAATCTCTAGCTCTTCAATTGCTAACAATTTTTAATCAGTCTTTGAGGTCTGGAATTTTTTTACCCTGTTGGAAATATTCATATATAACACTGATTCCTAAATCTGGTCCCAAAGACGACATTCTTAACTATCGACCTATTTCAAAAATTCCAATAATACCTAAGCTATTTGAAGAGTTAGTATATAATCGGTTATATTTTGGTTAAGGAAACTATTTCCCCTTTTCAACATGGTTTTATGGCTGGTAGATCTACCTCCACCAATCTTGCATTATTTTCGAATTATGTCTTAAATAGTTTTGAAAAGGGTTATCAGTGTGACGTTATCTACACGGATTTTTCAAAGGCGTTTGATAGAGTGAATCATAGCGTACTCTTATATAAACTTAGAAGATTTGACACTTTTCACTCTTATATTTTGGAGTGGCTACATTCCTATCTTATAGGACGTAGACAAACTATTAGAATCGAAAATTGTCTATCGGATTGTCTTCTCGTTGTCTACTCTTTGCCGATGACTTAAAGATTTTTCGGCATATTTCTAACAATCAAAACTCTATTGATTACAAAATGATCTGTATAACATACAGTCTTAGTGCAATAGTAATTTGCTCTATCTTAATATTGCTAAGTGCAATTACATGTCACTTAACCGACGTACTGATCCTATTATCACGCATTATAAAATTGGTGATCGTATTCTTGTAAATGTTACTGAAAAAAAAGACCTAGGTGTGCTTTTTGATCAGAAGTTGAATTTTTCTAGACATATTGACTATGTTATTGCAAATGCTAACGCTGCTTTAGGTTTCGTTCGGAGAAATTCCAAGGATTTTAAAGATCCTTATACTTTGAAAGCTTTATATGCTACTCTAGTTAGACTGAAGTTAGAATGGGACCCATTCTATGAGATTCACTCCTCTAGAATAGAGAGCATTCAAAGGAGATTCACTAGATATGCTATCTCTTTGTTAAATTGGAGTATGGATATGCCGTCCTATAAATCTAGATGTCTCTTGTTGGGTTTACAGTCTCTCCAAACACGCCGGAAGATCTATGGTGTTTCTTTTGTTAGAGATATTGTTTGTAGTAAGCAACTGTTCTGAACTATTAAACCATATAGGTTTATGCATACCCTTCCGTGACCTAAGAGCACGTGATGTACTTCATGTTCCTTTTCACAGAGTAAACTATGGCTTGAATGAGCCTATTACGCGTAGTCTAAGACTGGTTAACTCAGTAGGTAACAATATAGACTTAAATTTTCCAATAAATAGAATATATTTTGTTAACCAACTTAAAATAAGTTTTTATTAAAACTTTTGTGCAAATTGTTTTTATATTTGGCTTTTTTAGTTATAAGTGAATTTTGTATATTATTAGCTAGTCGGTAGTCCATAAGAAGTATGTACTTTGTTCGGATGCTAAATAAATGAATGAAATATGAAATATAAACTGTTTTATTAGCTGCAGTCGCTTCACTTGTAGGTAACTCACACGCCTGTATAAACTTATACACTTCACCTCTCAAATCTGGTGACTGCGTCCCTGAAAACAGTGGAACAATACTGCTTGCGACATTACTTTGAAAATCATGGTAATGTCGCAATATTTCCCAGCGTTGTTCAAGCGTATACACAATATTCGTTCAGCAAAGGGTAAAACTAATTATCTGTCAAATCAGACATGAGCTAAGTGTTACCATTCACGAAATAAGCACTAGTTGCTATAAAAAGGGTTAACGCGTTAAAAAAGAAATACGACACTTATGTGCACTTAATGCAGGAAATGAAATTCACATGCAAACATCACGTGCTCTTAGGTCACGGCAGGGTATGCATAAACCTATATGGTTTAATAGTTCAGAACAGTTTACTATTTACTACAAACAATATCTCTAACAAAAGAAACACCATAGATCTTCCGGCGTGTTTGGAGAGACTGTAAACCCAACAAGAGACATCTAGATTTATAGGACGGCATGTCCATACTCCAATTTAACAAAGAGATAGCATATCTAGTGAATCTCCTTTGAATGCTCTCTATTCTAGAGGAGTGAATCTCATAGAATGGGTCCCATTCTAACTTCGGTCTAACTAGAGTTGCATATAAAGCTTTCAAAGTATAAGGATCTTTAAAATCCTTGGAATTTCTCCGAACGAAACCTAAAGCAGCGTTAGCATTTGCAATAACATAGTCAATATGTCTAGAAAAATTAAACTTCTGATCAAAAAGCACACCTAGGTCTTTTTTTTCAGTAACATTTACAAGAATACGATCACCAATTTTATAATGCGTGATAATAGGATCAGTACGTCGGTTAAGTGACATGTAATTGCACTTAGCAATATTAAGATAGAGCAAATTACTATTGCACCAAGACTGTATGTTACACAGATCATTTTGTAAATCAATAGAGTTTTGATTGTTAGAAATATGCCGAAAAATCTTTAAGTCATCGGCAAAGAGTAGACAACGAGAAGACAATCCGATAGACAATTTTCGATTCTAATAGTTTGTCTACGTCCTATAAGATAGGAATGTAGCCACTCCAAAATATAAGAGTGAAAAGAGTCAAATCTTCTAAGTTTATATAAGAGTACGCTATGATTCACTCTATCAAACGCCTTTGAAAAATCCGTGTAGTTAACGTCACACTGATAACCCTTTTCAAAACTATTTAAGACATAATTCGAAAATAATGCAAGATTGCTGGAGGTAGATCTACCAGCCATAAAACCATGTTGAAAAGGGGAAATAGTTTCCTTAACCAAAATATAACCGATTATATACTAACTCTTCAAATAGCTTAGGTATTATTGGAATTTTTGAAATAGGTCGATAGTTAAGAATGTCGTCTTTGAGACCAGATTTAGGAATCAGTGTTATATATGAATATTTCCAACAGGGTAAAAAAATTCCAGACCTCAAAGACTGATTAAAAATTGTTAGCAATTGAAGAGCTAGAGATTCCGCACAATGTTTAAATATTATTGGCGGGAATCCGTCGCCTCCAGCTTGCTTATCGGACTTCAATAGCTTAAGCGCATCTAGAACCTCAGATAGCGTTAGTTGTATATTACTGCAGGCAAACGAGCTGTCTGCTGAGACAACTTGCTTCTACTGCCAGTGGGACCTGATTGAGGATCGTAAACTGATTGAAAATACTGTGCGAACATATTACAGATCTCAGGAAGATCAGAGGAATGTTTTCCTAAGTAGTGCATAATTTTTGGAATTCCTAACGATTTCCTCTTACTATTGAAATAGTGCCAGAAAGATTTACTATTGTGTTTAATATTATTCTCTATCCCACTAATATAATTGCTATAAAGAAATTTATTGATGCAATCAAATCTTTTTTGAAGAGAAAGGTAGCTTTACAATAAATGGTGGTCTAGCAATCTCCACTACTTGATCTAATTCGCTTGTAACCTTTATTCTTACTATTATTTAGACGAGTCAATTCAGTGTTAAACCATTTAGGTTTTGTAGAATTTCTACCACGTTTTTTGGGAATCACTAATTCCATACGCTCCCTTAATTTAGTGACAAAAATTTCATAATTACACTTAAGATCCGCGTTATCTAAGACTGATACCCAATCTATTGAGAGATAAAAATTAGACAGCTCTAAAAAATTGCACTTGAAAAAATTGAACACAAAATCTGAATTACCCGTAGGTTTGAGATAACTATAAAATTTTAAGCTACAAAGTATAGCAGAGTGATGCTCCGTATCAATTATAACAGGAGATTTCAGGCTGCTAACATCCGCAATAATGTCGTTATCCACAAATAACAGATCCAATAATTTATTATGACGGTTATAAACACCATTAACTTGTTTTAGCTGAAATTCGGCAAGATTGTCAACAACCTCAACCTCACAGTTGCACATAACCTTAAAAGGTAAATAACAATGCAATGTATTGTCAAAGGCCCACTTAATATTAGGGAGATTAAAATCACCTAGGATAACAACATACTGATTATCCCTAGCCCATTGATAATCTCAATACAATTAGCCACATGAATTTTATATAACTCAAGAGGGCTGCTAGGTGGTACATAGCTAAGTATTACAATCAAATCTTGTGTTGAATGAAAACAATTTTCTTTTTGTTTTTTAACGCGTTAACCCTTTTTATAGCAACTAGTGCTTATTTCGTGAATGGTAACACTAAGCTCATGTCTGATTTGACAGATAATTAGTTTTATCCTTCCGCTAAACGAATATTGTGTATACGCTTGAACAACGCTGGTGTTGTAGGTCAGAATCATTGCTTTGGTAATAACAACGCTTAACGTTGTTATCACCACATACCTTTCGGCCCAGTAGTAACACATACTTGTGGTAACACATACTTCTAGGCTGCACTTTAATTGTGAAGCTCGAAAGTACAAGTGAATCACACACCACGGTGGCCCAGATAAAAGCCGAACTTGATCGCATTCCGATAAGTGGAACAGCGCGCGAACTTGATCGCATTCCAAAATATGCAATGAGCGTCAAAAATAATTCTTGAGATAATTGCAAAAACGACGCGGAAATGATTCTGGCCAACAACGAATCTCAGAAGAGATATAAACCCAGCTTTCGGATTGAAAGAGGGCAGTTGTTGTGAAGTGACGAATCAAAGTAGTTAACGTCTTTCAGATTAAGTGGCGGTAATTGTAAAACAAGAGATTGTCGAGCAAAAGAGGAGGATGCCCCCGTATATAATAAACGTAAGAAAAATTAACGCAGGACCTTTTTATTTCAGCACCTGTCGAAAGACGGCAGTATTGCCCGACAGGTTAAAGGACCACAAAGGCGGCACCTTGGTGCCCGTGGTAAATAGGCGAGGGGATCCACTACGGCAGGTTGCCGGATCCCAATGGTAAGACCACAAGGTCGGCAGATCCTTGCCCGTGGCACAAGCGTCCGTGATCCTTCGCGTCGAAGGATCAACGACGAAACCCCCATCAGTTAACAGCACTGTCAGTGATCCTTCTCGAGGAAGGATCTACGACATTAAGTTTGTTCTAGTATCCTACTGGAGGAACTAGATACAACATTTTGGCGCAGCCGGTTTTACGATCCAAGGATCGCTTTTTCTTTTATTTCGTAGTGAAGTATAAAATAAATTAAAAATAAATAAAAATGTTCTTTTTAAAAAAAAAACCATAAACGAATAAAAAAATAAAGAATCAATATCAGTGTCATCGGAACGTGTATTATATAATTATATAAATTATATAAATTAAAATTTAATACATACAAAATTATACAAATAAAATTAAAGATGGTACTTGAAATGTTAAAACGGGTATAAATACAAAATTTTTGGTTAATTTATAAAGAATTAGAATTTAAATTGAAAAATTTTGAAAGATTGTTGACAACTCATGTCTAAATAATAGTTTGGTTACGTGAAAACTTTAATAAAATTGTTGGGCAAATCAAGAAGAAATTTGAGCTAGTTAGGCACAACCACCTGTAGAAAACACATTTGAAATAAGGTCTATGTTTAAGTTTTGGAAAAGAATAAATAAATGGATACAACAAGCAAATCCGTTAGTATTTTAATAACAAATTAATTAATAGCAACCAGGCTACCAGCGATAGCTGCAAGACAATAAATAAAGTAGATTCTGCTTAAATTGCAAGAAACTCATTGCAACAAGAAGTAGGTCACAAACTTGAACTTGAACTTCAAGCAAGGGCAGAAGCGGCAAAATTGCTAGCGAGCGGCAATTGGTAGCAAAAACGCTAACAAAGCAAAAAACAAAAACAAGTAATAAAAACAAAAATTACGTCAGGCACCAGGCGAGCACAGTTGAGCCACAAGCTCGAATTACAAAAAAATATATATATATATATAATAATATATGTATATATGTACGAGTATAAGCGTACGAATGTTTACAACGTGTTCAGCCAAAAGGGTGTCAATGAGTCGTATTAAAGCTGAATAAGCAAAAGTTAATTGCTTGAAGAAAAGCAATTAAGATTTTAATTGATTATAAAATATACTAAATAAATAATTAGAACGATGAGTATAAGATAATTAATGGCCGAATCGCTACAGGAACAAGCATATTTAGCCTTAGAAAAGACCCAAATAGAAGAATTTGCATCAAAACTTTGGAACATTCTGAAAAACACAGTTTCCAATAAAGAAAATTTGGCGCCAGTTACTTTTGTAGCCAGTTACTTAACGAGGATATACGACAGTTTGCAAGACACCTAACCACTCTACGAACACAGGCACAAGAGATAGTTCGAACGAAATATAATGGAAACGGAGATATGGCACTTTTGAGTATGGTGGAAGGAGCCGTAGAGAAATCCTTTAAAACAGGGTTAAAGAACGCCGCATTGAGAATTTATATACTCAATGTTACGAAGAAAAGCATAGAACAAATGGTAGAACTAGCAATCGATGCACTCGAAAGCATACAAAACAGTAGCCTCCTCCACTCAGACCCCTTACACATTAATATGAATTCACCACACCTCGCCACCATGCAGTATACCCAACAAGAACAAATTCAACATGAAAGTCAGGGCAGAGCTTCAGGAGGAAAAATTGCCAGGCAACCAACTTCGATACAGACCACTACACAAGGAGCGGCGAATAGAATAATTTGCTCATTTTGTAACAAGCGAGGTCATACCAGAGACGATTGTTTGAACACGCCATATTGTCAGAAGTGTTCAAAATATGGACACGAGACAAACTGGAAGTGTGACAACAAGGACAACAACAGATTTGGGTCGAACAACAAAAATCAAAGGCCTACCAACCAAAGTATAGGGAATAGGAAATAGGAGTTGGCAATCTAACCAAGTCCAGCAGAATTGGTCTCAAAACCAATTCCAGCAGAACGGGAACCAAAAACGGGCGATAAACCCCAACCCAACTACACCCAACGGATTGCAGAGGAATCAGCAGAAGTGGGCAAACCAAACGTTATGTCATTGGTGTAACAGACCAGGGCATATGATAAAGAATTGCGAGGCAAAAAGGAATTGGGAATCATTGCAAAGTAATAGTCCGGGAAACTGGCAAGGGCCCAGAATAGGCCAATAATCTGGGGACCCAAAAATATTAGTAACTTAAGGCCAAATGAAGGAATAACAGTAATTCATACATCCGAGCCGATTGTGGATACGTTACCAGCTTTAACAAACAAAGTGGTAACCGTAAGTCCTACATCGGAAGCGATTGTTGAAACGTTACCAACTTCAAGAAACTTAAAAATTAATATCAAGTTAAGAAAAACGGATAATAATAAAAACAACGTACGTACAATAATAAGAGAAATCATACGCTGGAAGAAACAGTTGATTCAGAGATCCCAATTAAATTAGAGAAAAACCAAAATTTAAAAATACCGTGCTCAATGAATAAGTTAGCAAATAACAATAGAAATACAGAAACAGGAGTATCTAACGGCAATCAAACCCAGCTAAATGACGTGTTCAACGAATTACCTTGCGCAGAGGCTAATAATGGAAACTCATTTTACTGGTAGATACAGGAGCAGATACAAGCCTGATAAAGAAGTGTGCGATAAAAAATAGCACAATAATAGACAAGTCGAATAGGAAAGACTTAAGCGGAGCATTTGGAGGTTGTGTGACAACAGAAGGATCAACTACTATATGCCACAAGGAGGTACAGTCCTTACGTTTAACGCTACACGTTGTGTCACTTAAACAAGGAGTACCAGCAGACGGCATATTAGGAAGAGATAACTTGTGGAACAACTCCATTATAAACACAATAGAAAAGATTATCCAGCAGATAGAAGAGGAAAGCAAACAACACTACATACCAGTTGATGCAAGAACAATTACGATAGTACCATTAAAACTTCGTACAAAATTTAAGAATGTGGTAATTCATAAAGAAGAAATAGATCCAGGAATCTATATAGCGGACACATTAGTAAATGTGAAAAATAATACGGTTTATGCTCCGATATTAAACACGACAGAATATGATTACGAGATAAATAGCGAATTTAAACCAAAATTCACAAATTCCGACGAGTACACAATACAAAGTACTACGTCAATTAACGGTATAGGCAGAATAGATGCCAAAAGAAGAATAAATAAATTGCTCAATGAAATTGAGTTAGATAAAGATTTAAATATAGAAGAAAAGAATTCAATGGAGGAAATAGTCAAATCTTTTCATGACGTCTTCCTATTAGACGGAGACGAACTCTCGTTTACAAACGTATTGAAACACGAAATTCCAACAGGCGCAGATCAACCACCAATAAATAGAAAACAATATAGACTACCTCAAATACATAGGGAGGAAATAAATAAACAAGTGAATAAACTCCGAGATGACGGCATAATTACACATAGCACTTCACCATGGAACTCACCGTTACTTTCAGTGCCCAAGAAAAGTGGCAAGGACGGGGAGAAAAAATGGAGACTAGTGATAGATTACAGAAAACTGAATGAAGCCACGATTAAACAGGTTTTTCCCATTCCGCGTATTGACGAAATTTTAGAGCAATTAGGCCATAGCAGATATTTTACAACGCTAGATTTGGCAAGCGGATATCACCAAGTTTTAGTCGATGACAGGGACAAGGAAAAAACAGCGTTTAGTACGGGACTAGGGCACTTCGAATTCAATCGAATGCCATTTGGGCTAACAGGTGCCCCAGCAACATTTCAAAGGATAATGAATCATATCCTAACAGGTCTACAAGGAATAGACTGTTTTGTTTATTTAGATGACATAGTTATCTACGGTAGGAATTTGAAACAACACGAACAAAGGTTATGTTCAGTATTACAGAAATTACGTGAACATAATCTAAAACTTAATACAGTAAAATGCAGATTTCTAAGAAGAGAAATTGTTTATTTAGGACATAAATGCACAGATCAGGGCGCACTCCATGACCCCAGCAAAGTGGAATGCGTTAAGAGCATTCCGCCGCCTAAAAATAGAAAGGAGGTGCAGGCATATTTAGGACTAGTAAACTATTACAGAAAATTCATTCCGGGTACAGCAAAGATAGCTCTTCCTATTAATAAACTACTAAGGAAAGACGCTAAGTTCAATTGGACGCAAGAATGCCAGACGGAGTTCGAAGCATTGAAGAAGGCAATAATAAAACCACCGGTTTTGGCATATCCGGATTTCGAAAAAGAATTCATACTAACTACTGATGCAAGTAACGAAGCGTTAGGCGCAGTACTTTCTCAGGGTAAAATAGGCGTAGATAGGCCAATAACTTTCGCTAGCAGAGCCTTGAATGACGCCGAAAAGCGGTACTCGATTATAGAAAAGCGTAGAAGAGCGTATCTGTTAGGAAGACCATTCAAAATAGTGACAGACCATAAACATAAAGGACCAGACGTCAAGACTGGCAAGGTTCAGGCATAAATTATCAGAATACGACTTCGAAATCCTATATAAGCCAGGAAAGAAGAACTTAAACGCAGACGCGTTGAGCAGAATTCCTCAAAATCGGAATGTAGTAACAGCAGTCCAAACCCGATCTGGAACAAAAGAAATGGAAATAAAGAACAAAGAAAGTAGTAATAAAACAAGCACAAGTCAGACGCCTGTAGAACCTGACACTACTGGCAAAACACAAAATGATAACACAATTCCATTAGAAAACCCAAACCAAATAGAGACAGTTATAAAGAACTTTCACAACACACCATTAGGAGGTCACCAGGGAGCAGTGAAAACTTACCTAAGAATCAGGCAACAATATAGGTGGCCAGGGATGCAAAGACAAATAAAAGATTATGTCAAAAACTGTCCAAAATGTCAAGCGAACAAAAGTTCAAAATTGACGAGAATGCCCATGGTGCTAACAGATACACCAATGCGGCCATTCGACAAAGTTTACATGGATATAGTAGGTATTCTACCAGAAACTGTGTCCGGAAACAAATATATTTTAACGTTTCAAGACGATTTTTCTAAATTTATGGCATGTACAGCTATCCCAGACGCGGAAGCAAGTACTGTTGCCAGAGCTTTCTACGATGAAGTGATCACGCGTTACGGAATTCCTCGAATTCTAATTACTGATAACGGAACTAATTTCATTTCGAAATTGTTCTCAGACACATGTAAATTCTTAGGTATCAAAAAATTACACATAACGTCTTATCATCCACAAGCGAATGGCTCATTAGAAAGAAGCCACAGACCTTTAGCGGAATATTTGCGTAGTTTTGGTAAAGAAGACGGGTCGAATTGTTATCAATGGTTAACTGCAGGCTCGGCACCTAGCAGCGTTGCGCAAACCTCCAGTCGGGGAATTGTTTGGGTTCTAATTGGAGCGACTCTTGATTTTGCGCATAAGAGGGTTACCTTCGTTATCTGATGTTTGTATGTTGATCGTAGGTAAACTGCAGCCCCTAAAGCCCTATCAGAAGCATTTACAAATGTGTATATCTCTACAGTTGAGGGTGCAACCGAGCGCAACCGGGTGCACCAAACGCTATATATCATAAGAAGTCAAGAATTGGATAAGAATACAAACAGTAGTATTAATATAAATACTTTTTCTATTTTCATAATAATAAGGTGTAGTACTAAAATATGTAGTACATAAATATGCAATGCAAAATATTAACGAATAAGGTTAATAACAAGCACAACAAAACAAAAGCTAAAAATTTAGCGATTAACGCAAGCACTGCAACAAAGCAGGTGTAAAAGTAGAACAACTGAACGCGAGCACAATGCAGCGTCAGTTGAAACAACGAAAACTAAAACAAATAACAACAAAAATAGTCAAAACAATAAGTAAAAGAAGTAAGAGGAAAAAAAACATTGTATTGTAAATATACGCATGAAGAGAAATATACGCAATAAAGTCGATATTTATTGGAAGAATTAAAATTTGTATTGAATTGAATATATTACTAGAAATTATGTAATAAAATTTGATAAAGATAAAATATTTCTAATTAAAATTAAAATAATATACGTCTCAAAAATGATTTAAATCTTACTAATTGTAGACAAATTGTAAATAGCATAAAACTAGATTGGAAAAAGAAATATATGTATATAAAATTAAATAGTTAAACATAATAACGTATATACAAGAAGAAGAATGCAGAGAATCTGTCCGGAGTGCCGATGTACACCCATCACTACAGCAAAAGCACAACAACACAACACTTGACACCAGGGCGACGAATAGCACCCAGCCAACTCGAAGGGGGAAGGGTAGCAGCACATTATATATATTAGCTGCAACAGCTGATCATCTTAGCAATAGCAACCAAAATGGCAACCATCACAAACAAAAATAGGATGGAAAGCATCAAAGGGGGCTAACAGCATCAATAGTTGAAACGGAAAACTACTGCATGATAGTAGGTGGTACATACAAAGTACCGCGAAGAAAGTTAGCAATTCATCGATGGATACAACGCAGTTGTCGCTCAGCAGTGAAATCATAGTCAATCATGATTGCTTGAAGCCAACAATTTAAGACGGCATCGGTTAATGCATCATAGAGTGGCGGCGACGGTGACGAACGTAAAGCAGTCACAGGTCTACCAGCCCAATCTACTACGGCCCATTCATCTTACAAAAGCAGCAGCCACAGAAGTATGAAGTGGGAAGTACATAAATTAGCAGCGATGTAAGCAATGCGACGCAACTACAAGTGAAGCAGGAATACCAGCGCTTGCGTACTCTGCAAGCAAAAATTCGGGCGAGACTCGCACCTTAAACCCCCTGCTACGAACTCAACCGCAGCAACTATAACACGGAAATCACTAAGCCAGCTACCCAGCAGCAGCATTCCCACAACAAATCGAGAAAGAAGACTTTAATACAGCGGGGTGTACGTCAACGGCAACATCAACAGTAACGTCAACGGCAACATCTACAGTAAAATCAACAGTAACATCAACAGTTACATCAACAGTAACATCAACAGCTATATAAACTTCAAGATCAACACCAACATCAAATCATCATCAGCCTACACACAGACGACACCGAAGAAGTGCAGTTACCACTTGTATTACTGTATTATTATTGTAATTGTGTTTATTGTAATTATTGTTGTAGTTGTAGTTATTATAGTTATGTAGTTATGTAGTTATTAGTAGTTGTATTATAATTATTGTAATTATTACTAATAATTAATCATTATTGACATGTCACATAAGATATTCACAAAGAAGAAAAACACAAACATACATAAGTATACACTATGTAAAGCCATAATAAGCATACGCCACCCATAATTCAACAAAATATAAATGTACAAGAAAAATTTAATATCGTTTTACGATACTAAATTTTTCTTCCCCGAGGGTGGAGGGATGTTGTCAGAATCATTGCTTTGGTAATAACAACGCTTAACGTTGTTATCACCACATACCTTTCGGCCCAGTAGTAACACATACTTGTGGTAACACATACTTCTAGGCTGCACTTTAATTGTGAAGCTCGAAAGTACAAGTGAATCACACACCACTGTGGCCCAGATAAAAGCCGAACTTGATCGCATTCCGATAAGTGGAACAGCGCGCGAACTTGATCGCATTCCGATAAGTGGAACAGCGCGCGAACTTGATCGCATTCCAAAATATGCAATGAGCGTCAAAAATAATTCTTGAGATAATTGCAAAAACGACGCGGAAATGATTCTGGCCAACAACGAATCTCAGAAGAGATATAAACCCAGCTTTCGGATTGAAAGAGGGCAGTTGTTGTGAAGTGACGAATCAAAGTAGTTAACGTCTTTCAGATTAAGTGGCGGTAATTGTAAAACAAGAGATTGTCGAGCAAAAGAGGAGGACGCCCCCGTAAATAATAAACGTAAGAAAAATTAACGCAGGACCTTTTTATTTCAGCACCTGTCGAAAGACGGCAGTATTGCCCGACTTCGCGTCGAAGGATCAACGACGAAACCCCCATCAGTTAACAGCACTGTCAGTGATCCTTCTCGAGGAAGGATCTACGACATTAAGTTTGTTCTAGTATCCTACTGGAGGAACTAGATACAACACTGGGAAATATTGCGACATTACTTTGAAAATCATGGTAATGTTCATCATCATGAAATCATCTTTTCAGATGAAGCTCATTTTGATCTTAGCGGGTATGTAAACAAGCAAAATTGTCGCATTTGGGGCACAGAAAACCCGCACGCATACATTGAAAAGCCGGTGCACCCAAAAAGAGTCACTGTTTGGTGCGGATTTTGGTCCAGAGGCATAATTGGGTAATTTTTCTTCGAAAATGAGCAAGGAGTGGCCGTTACAGTCAATGGCGATCGTTATCGGGCCATGAACGAATTTTTGTTCACAAAAATTGAAGAGGAGGATATTGGCAATATTTGGTTTCAACAGGACGGCGCTACGTGCCACACAACCGAAGCTACACTCGATGTTTTGCACTCTGTTTTTGAAGATCGCATTATCAGCCGCAGAGCTGATGTCGTTTGGCCACCTCGGAGCTGCGATTTGACACCGTTGGACTATTATTTGTGGGGTGCCGTCAAAGATAAGTGTTACGCCGACAAGCCAGAGACAATTGACGCTTTAAAGGACAATATTCGTGAAGCCATTGGTGAAATACAGATGCACACAATCGATAATGTACTTAAAAATTGGACCGATCGTGTAGGCTACTGCATGGCCAGCCGAGGCAGCCATTTGAATGAAATTATTTTCCATTATTAACCGGAAGGATTGTACTTTCAAATAAAAAAAGAAATTTGAGGAAATATTCAGTAGTTTTTTTTATATTTAGCATTTTCAAAAAAAAAAAAAGTTATTTGGCGGACCCTTTATATATATATATATATATATATATATATGTAGGGACGCAGAATGTAAGAGGAGCAAAAAGACAAGACAAAACCAGTCGTCGGTAAATGGATACCGTTGTTCTGCTGCTCGTCTTAGAATCGTCACTCTTGTAGGCAGTTGTCGTTTTCGTTTTGCAAGTGCGAGACGTCGAGTGCTGTACGCTAAGCTGACTTTTTGCTGAAATGTTGTGTTGAAATTATTATCTTAAATATTAACTTACCTTTAAAATAGTATATTGAAAAGTATCATTTAACTTACCTTTAATCTTTTAATAAACTCAAGTAAAACTGAACAAATATATTTCTCGCTCTGAAAAATAAGTCGATAAACCTTTATAATTAAACGAATCCTACAAATTATGGTGTCAGAAGTGGGATTTAGGACAAAATTCGCGGCAATGTAAATAAGGAAAAAGAGAGAAGAAACGCTGTGCTTAAAAAGACAAAAAACGCTGTGCTTAAGAAAAGAGAAGAAACGCTGTGCTTAAAAAGAGAAAAAAACGCTTTGCTTAAGAAAAGAGAAAGAAACGCTGTGCTTAAAAAGAAAAAAAAAACGCTGTGCTTAAAAAGAAAAGAAGAAACGCTCTGCTTGAAAAAAAAAGAAGGAACGCTGAGATTGAAAAAAAAACAAACGATATTGATATCGTAAATATCGATTTTCTTTTTGTATTGTAATTGTCGATCTCTTATGGATGGCCCGGAAAAACTAACCGTCGCTAAATTGCAAATATTATTACGGACACATAACCTCGCGACGGGATATAGAGTAAAACAAGATTTAATAGAAAGATTAAAGTCGGTGGGAATTAATAGTGCCGAAGATTTTGAAGCTAAAGATATTGAAAACATTGCTGACGATAAAGAAAACAGTGGTGAGGATCAAGAAACTATTGATAAATATTTTGGTAGTCCTGCAGAAAATCCATTACACGATAAGAGTGAAGAAGGGGTTTAAATAAAGGAGGTCGATGCAACTGCATTGAAAGTTATATTTGGAGAAACAGATTCTGGAGCGAGCGGTAGTGTTAGTAAGAATATAAAGATGGCGAATATAAAGTTTCACATTCAAAGATGTAGAAGACTCCCTTGGCAAATTTAACGGTGAGTACGGGAAAGATATTACTACTTGGGTGAAAGATTTCGAGGACGTGGCAGGAGCATGCACGGAAGTTGTTAACGGGCGCTGCTAGGTTGGCGGTTGAAGGATCTTCGGACCTAAATAGTTGGGGAAAGTTAAAAACCTTTTTGGGTAAAGAATTTGGTCAAACTCACACAAGTCTCAGTGTCCATAGGGCCCTAGAAAATCGAAAAAGAGGTGATGAAACGTTTTTAGAATCTATTGACACAATGAAGCAGATTGCAAATCGTGGAACAGTTGACGAAAAATCCTTAGTATTTTATATAATTGCCGGTATTCAAGATTCGGCTGTCAATAAAATTATGTTGTATGAGGCTAACACTCTAGATAAGTTAAAAAATAAGGTCAAAGCGTACGAGACTTTAAAGTTGCATCAAAAAGAATCTGTAATGCAAAAAAAGGTCACGAATACGAGGCCAAAGCCAAAGTCTAATATGAATGTCCAAAGGTGCTTTAACTGTGGGGGTAAGTCACACCTGACATCGGCATGTCCGCACAGAGAAAGTCGAGGAAGAAATTATCTCATCTTTTGAAGTCGAACGGGTAGAATGCAGACAAGAAGCTAAGCAGGAAATTGCGAAGATCCAAGAAGAGAATAGAAGATACTCGAGGAAAAGGAGAAAGCCCGCGAGAAAGTATAAAATAGGAGATTTAGTAGCAATCAAGCGCACGCAGTTCACCACAGGTTCTAAGTTATTGCCGAAATTTCTGGGCCCATACGAGATTTCCGGGGTAAGGTGTAACGATCGCTACAATGTTCAAAAGGTGGGCAATCACGAAGGGCCTAATGTTACACGAGTACTGCAGCAGATTATATGAAGCCTTGGACAACTTTAGACGTCGATGCAGATTCATCCGGGTAGGATGAAATGCAGGATGGCCGTGTGTAGGGACGCAGAATGTAAGAGGAGCAAAAAGACAAGACAAAACCAGTCGTCGGTAAATGGATACCGTTGTCCTGCTGCTCGTCTTAGAATCGTCACTCTTGTAGGCAGTTGTCGTTTTCTGACTAAGCTGACTTTTTGCTGAAATATTGTGTTGAAATTATTATCTTAAATATTAACTTACCTTTAAAATAGTATATTGAAAATTATCATTTAACTTACTTTAATCTTTAATCTTTTAATAAACTCAATTAAAACTGAACAAATATATTTCTCGTTCTGAAAAATAAGTCGATAAACCTTTATAATTAAACGAATCCTACATATATATATATTTTTGTTTGTAATTCGAGCTTGTGGCTCAATTGTGCTGGCCTGGTGCTTGACGTGGTATTTATTTTTATTGCTTGTTTTTGTTTTTCTTGCTCTGTTAGCGTTTTTGCTACCAGCTGCCGCTCGCTAGCGGCTTCTGCCCTTGCTTGACGTTCAAGCTCAAGTTTGTGACCTACTTCTTTTTGCAATGAGGTGCTTGCAATTAAGCAGAATCTCTTTTATTTATTGTCTTGAAACTATCGCTGTTAGCCTGGTTGCTATTAATTAATTTGTTATTAAAAATACTAACGGATTTATTTGTTGAGTTGCTTTTATTTGTTCGTTTTATAAAACTTAAATATAAACATAGTTTAATTTTTATTTATTAAAGTTGTTTGTGTTAAACTAACTTAAATTTATTTTTGACATGCAAGAAAAATTTATTAAAAAACAAAAAAATCTTATTTAGACACGAATTGCCAATAATTTTTATTCCATTTTTCAATTATATTTCATTTAGACATGTTCCAACACATCAAGTACTATGTTTAATTTTATTTTTATAAATGTATATGTATTAAATTTTATAATATGTATATAAATAATTTCAGACAATTCCAGTTAGTGGTGGTTGCTGTTTTTCCTATGTTTTTTCTTATCCTTTTTGTTGTAAATCTCGTGGAACTGACTCAGAAACTCCTACTTTTCCTCCTTGGTTGTAGCGATCGTAGCTAGCCGGTGCGGGTTGGCTACTTCCCTCCGTTGCTTTACTTTACTTCCGCCGCGACTCTTTGGTGGGTGTGGTTACTTTTCAGTTCTTTCCTTGGTTCCTCACGCGTCGATTTCTGCTTCTACCAGTATTCTTCTATTGTTATAGGTCTCGGTCCAGCTTGCTTGTCCTTGAGGGCTTCTTCTAGGGATAATTCAGGTTTCGAAGACATCGATCTTGGTTGGTAATTTTTTCTCTTTATTTATGGTTTATTTTCAAAAAAAAACATTGTCATTTACTTTTAATTTATTTTATACTTCACTTCAAAATAAAGGAGCGATCCTTGGAACGTGAAAACGGCTGCGCCAAAATGTTGTATCTAGTTCCTCCAGTAAGCTAAAAGAACAAACTTAAATGCCGTAGATCCTTCCTCGAGAAGGATCACTGACAGTGAGGATGGGGGTTTTCGTCGTTGATCCTTCGACGCGAAGGATCACGGACGCTTGTGCCACGGGCAAGGATCTGCCGACTTTGTGGTCTTACCATTGGGATCCGGGAACCTGCCGTAGTGGATCCCCTCGCCTAGTTACCACGGGCACCAAGGTGCCGCCTTTGTGGTCCTTTAACCTGTCGGGCAATACTGCCGACTTTAGACAGGTGCTGAAATAAAAGGCTAATTGGTTAAATTCCTTACGTTTATTATTTCTGAGTCCTTCTTTTATCTCCGCTCGTCTTGCTCTTTTCATATACTTCTTATTGCAATCCGATTAATCTTACTGCGACTTAATCTGTTTAACCCCTGTTTAGTTTTAACAACTTTACTGCACTCAATCTGTAATTTATTAACTACTGCCTTCTTTCAATCTGAAGCGCGCTTTTCCACTTAGTGGAATGCAATCAAGATCGCGCGCTGTTTCACTTATTGTAATGCGATCAAGTCGACTTTTCTCTAGGCCACCGTGGTGTGTGATTCACTTGTACGTTCGAGCCTACTCGGCCGAAAGGTATGTGGTGATAACAACGTTAAGCGTTGTTATTACCAGATCAATGATTCTGACCTACAACAATTTTCTCGCTTGCCGCCTTTATTTTTATTATTTTTATTCTGTTTAGGAACAGCACTTTTCTTCCTTCGATGTGCAGAGATTGGCTAGTCTATGCAGCTCTGCTACTTCTCTACATTCTCGGACGCATCTACCAGCTCTGCTTTTCCTCTTTGGTGTCTGGAGTGGTGACTGCTCTGTGTCGCTGCCGTTTCTTGTATTCTTCAATGGTTATTACCTTCGGGTTCCTTTGATGGCAAACACTCGTTTTGAATGGAAACTATCTCATCATATTTTCGAAAAACGTTGTACTTTTTCTCATTAGTGCGCTTGCGTAGTTGTATATATTGATTTTTTGTGAGATTCGAATCCATAAATAAAAGAAAATATGGATCCTTCGTTATATGACAGACGACATCTTCGTCCTCCTTCCGAACAAAATAAATGTCAACAAGATCTTTGTATGTGAACTTGGCCATTGATTCAAGAGTAATGTGGAATGAACCTATTTGCACCCGTTTAAATACTCTTTCAGAATTCAATTTTAATTAAATAGCAATTGTGACGTTTAAAAGTGTCTCTTAAACTATAACTGTTGTGCACTTTTCGCCCTTAAGAAATACTCGTATAAAATTTGCCTCGTATAAAATGGCCTGTCTCCCGCAGTTGCAACTCGCCGCAGCCAATTTTGGTATGGTTTTTATAGGAAAGTTCCCTCTATCTGAAAATCTAAATTTCGTTCTGACGTTGCTTGATGTTTAGAAGTTATACTCTAAAAACTCTAAGATTTTCTTATATTTTGGTCTTGCATATAGGAGCATTATCCAGACTGCCTTCAAATACTAATATACCAAGGTTTTATGTAAAAAAAACCAGAACATAATATCATTAAAAATTATCGAGATATGTATATCTAAAGTTTGAAAATGTGCAAGGAAAGCAGCACATTTTAACAAACGACGGAAAAGTGATTTTTACACTACTCTCTTTTTAGTGAAAACATTAAAATAGACACATAATTTTTTGTCCCACTAGGTTCTCAGGTATCTACTTTCATAAGAAATAATCAATCTTAAAATCGGTGTTAATGAATAAAATGATTTTTGGCCGCCTTCTTAAAAAATCAGCTCACTGTGCGTCGGAAGCTAAGTCACGGTGTAAAAGCTAAAGTGCATGCTGGGCATAAACGCTCATTTGGAATTGTGTTCGCCAGGAGCGGAGGAGGGTATGTTGCTCGGGCGCGACATACAACAGGCCTTTAGACTTTGAAAATTTCATGCCTATATCTTTTAAACTTTACGAGATGCCTCTATTTAATTGGTAAAAAGGGAATCAAATTATGTTTCAATTATTTCAAATAATCTTTGTCAAAAACGGTTCATTTTTGCAGAAAAATAAAATTTTAGGTTTCAGCACTATCGTTTAATTAATTTTTGTTTAAGTAAAATGTATAATTAACCCACATAATTTTTAAAATACTAAGAAAGTAGAGTCTCTAATCTTTCGGCACATATTTTTTTCATCAGGATCAGTGCAGAATCTTAGGAGAAAACGCATTTTTTTAATCAATTCTGCAAAAATAAACGGTTTTCGACTAAATATTATTACATAAATGAAAGATAATTCGATTACTTTTCCAACAACACCAATATGGAGATATTTCGTAAAGTTTAGGAGATACAGTTGTCAAACAATTTATTCGTATATCCTGCATTGCATACAAAATATGCAGTTTTTTACTTTAAGTATTTGCAATTAGTCCATTATTTCTCTTGGATCAATGTAAGAATGTTGTTTTCTTTATGATCTGCCACAAAAAACAACCGTTATGTTTGCTCACACACACTAAAATATTGCAAAAAAATTATTCATACACTCTCTTCTTATGATCCTGTTGCTGCAAATATAACGGTAATCGACATCTGAGTTTTGACTAATTTTGTTGAAAACGAAGTATCAACAAAACCAGTATTGGTTTTTCTAAGCATTTTCTGTCGATGGGCAGCAAGTCACCAACAAGCCGGAAGGCCAAAATATTAACTCCGCGTGAGGAGCGTAAAATAATAGCTTCCGTTGTGCAAAAACCGAAAATAACCGCCACGATACTATGTCAAGATATGCTAGAGTCTTTAAAAAAAATAAGCACACAAACAATTCGTAATTGCCTACATAATGCTGGTTATCGCACGCCGTATAATTTATCCTATTCATACTTTTATTTATTTATATTTTAGAAAAATTGATGAAAAAGTAATCAATAATGCTACATATAAGGATT
The DNA here is from genome assembly GCA_943737955.2 of Myopa tessellatipennis. Classification (NCBI taxonomy): domain Eukaryota; kingdom Metazoa; phylum Arthropoda; class Insecta; order Diptera; family Conopidae; genus Myopa; species Myopa tessellatipennis. The sequence continues at coordinate 23,192,175 of OX031315.1, forward strand.
TATCAAAAAAAGCTTGGCTGAAATTAAGTTCCTTTGTACCAGAAGACAATTTAACTCTTTGGCTTTGCTTAACCCATGGATTAACTCATTATCTAGATGTGCTTAAAAATCGAGAAGGACTAGACAGAGATTGTAAATTTCTTCGGAAGCAAAACAGTGAATTCCTACACATGTTTCAAAAATTCAGTTGATATTATTAAAAACAAACATATTGAAAAACTTACTTATTGGCTTGAATAAAATATATTTTTTATTTAAAACATTTATTTAACTCCTGAGGACAACATATACATAAACATACATTATGATTCTGTACAAAAATATTAACTGAAAAATATTAACTGAAACAATAACATATTAAATGATTAATATTAAAATATTAAAATAGAAAATATTCAAATGAACACATGCACTTGTATACATTATGATTCTGTACAAAATAATCATAATGAATCATAATAATAATCACTTGTATACACAAGTGCATGTGTTCATTTGAATATTTTCTATCATGTCCGAGTTTCTTTGAATATTGAACTTTGAATGGATGGATGCAGGGGCTTGGTACAAAGTTGCTGTTGCTGTATAAAGACGATAATATTTTGTTGATGTAGAGTACAGTAGTTTTTTATTTTAGTATTATAAATGAATTATGACTACTTCAAGTGGTGGCTGGTTCGCAACTAAAACTAATTCAGTTTCTGAATTTGAATACTTTATTTTATACTCGATACTTTCAATACTTTCGATACTTTACAAATATTTCTTTCGGTTCACTGACCTCAGAATTCGTACATTAGAATAAAAATGGAATTAAAGGTAATTCACAAAGTGTTTTTAAAAGTCTTAAAAAGTGTAAATTTAATAAAAAGTTGAAATTGTTAAAAGTTAATATTTGAAGCTATTTAAAAGTTAATACTACAATAAATTTAGTATTAGTAGATTAGAATAAAAATGGAATTAAAGGTGTTAGCTAAAGGGGATCTAAATTCGGTACTTGAACCGACCTTAGGCCTTTTTGATTTGCTTCGACTCGGTAATTGAACCGATTCGATTAGTTAACTGAAAAGTGAATGAAAATTCGACTCGGTACTTGAACCGATTCGGTGAGGAACTGCACTGTAAAAATGAAGAACCACTAATTCAATTAAACACTTTGAAGGTTTTGATAGCTCTCTTTTTATTGATAAAAATCGCAGTCTTTTATACTGCTTAATTGTCTATGTAAGCAATATGGCCGTTAACATTGGTTGGCTTTGAATTAAGTCAACGACATATAGAACAATATAAAACATATAATCAGCAAATATAAACTAAGTTCGGAGTGCAACGAACGATGGTTTTTTGGCATTGAACTGAGTCAATGACTTGGCTCGGGTTACATTGGTTGTGAATGGATGGCTTCTAGCGGTGGTGGCATTGAAATGACTCAATGACTTGGCTCGGGTTGCATTGGTTGTGAATGGATGGCTTCTAGCGGTGGTGGCACTGAACTGAGTCAATGACTTGGCTCAGGTTGCTTTGGTTGTGAACAGATGGCTTCAAGTGGTGTCAGCAACTTCGTAGCGGAATTGTGAAACGCTACATCCTTCCGCCCGTCGAATGTTATTCGACTTCATATGCGAATCGTGTATGATGATTCGCGAGTTGAACGTGCCGGCTTCGGTGGGCCTTGAGATGAGGTTGATGGATGTTCATCTCGTACTTCCTGGTTTGGTGACGATGAACCAACCCGTCTCCTGGATATTATGTGCCATATTATCCAGGACCCAGCTAGTAATCCTAGGCATAAGGCGCTGTAGCTAGTGACATGATGATGGATTGAATTAGTCTGAATTGACTCCGGAAATGTTGCGCCCTTCAGACGATTCTTGAAGTCTCCTAAATCCTGGTTTTCCGTTATGATTTTGGTACTGTTGTAGATTCCTGTTGGGGCTAAATCCGATCTATTCGGTACTGTTAAGTTGACTGGGCCAAAACGAGGGTGGGAAATATGCATAGTGGTTGATATTGAAGAATGCATGCAAGCGCTATTGCAGCATTTCGAATTGTGCAATTACTGCTGACTTGCATCATTCCTGCGTTCACCAAGCGAATTGAAAATGACTCTTCTCCACATTCAGCTGTCATTTCCATTTTGTTAAGAGTTGCGAAGATCCATTGGTTTCTTTTGCTTAGGGTGGACCATTCCACTTTGGTTTCTGTGAAGGTAACCTTACATGCCGATGCAATTTTGTTGGTCAACATGTTGTATTCGCATTTGTGACCTTCTGATTCAGTGCCATAAATTATCGGTTGGTTAGAGCAGATGTATTGATCCATTGAGATCAAGATGCAGGTTTGGAGTTCGTTCCAGTTCATGGGTATGTACCTATCTCGATGAGGGTTAATCGCTAGTAACTCTGTATTAGGTATGATTTTAGCGATTGAGCGATTTATTATTGCTGGGATAGAAATCAGATTGAATAAGTCTGCTCCTCTTCTTGACGTATTTCCGTCCACTGAGTCTGCATGCGATTGAGATAACTTCTAGTATCCTGTTGGTCTCTTTTGATGATGTTGAGCGTTGAGTCTACCATTGATGTTTGATTCCTTAGTAAGGCGAGTAGAAAATGTTCGTTATTCTGAACCTTGTTGATGGTCATGGACATCTCTTCTGCATAATTGCTGTCAAATACTCCAAATAATGATCGAGCAACATTACCAACAATGTCAAATGCTGATCTTTTCAGACGAGTGCTGGGTACGATGTCGTTATCAAATTACAATTCTGCATTGATGGACGAGAAGTGTGTGACTAGTGCGCAACTTGTTGTAGAACGGATATGCCATTTTTTAATATCTTTGTTTCATTACGAATTGCCGCTATGTCAAAATAAGCCACTAATTTCCAATTTGTAGTAGAAAGTCTCGTTGTTCCTATGCCTTCGAAATATATCCCCGGTTTATTCTCGAATTCTGTTATGGTTATAGGCTTAGTCAGTGCCATCGGTATGAGAAGCACTGCCAGCAGACAGGTGAGCATCAGAGACGTGTGCGGAATACTCTTTCTTTTCCTTGATGGAGTGTCTGGATGATCAGCTGGAAGTTTGGCCTTCCTAGAGATTGTTGAGTCTGTCGTTAGAGATTGTGATAGTGGAGCTAACCGGTGTATTGATCTGCGACATATTCCAGTGGCTGTTTTTACATCGACTACACGAACAACTCCGTCGTTGCCCTTAATTAATCGTGTAATTCTTCCGAGAGGCCACTGTAACGGAGGTGTGTAGTCGTCCTTGATGATCACGAGCGTTCTTTCTTTTGGGTTCGGTAGCTGGGTCCTCCATTTCTGTTTTTGTTGTAGTGATGTTAAGTACTCTACACTCCAACGCTTCCAAAAATCGTGTTTCAGCTGTGACGCGAGATTCCATCTACTTGTCGCAGACCCTTTAAATTGAGCGGTCGCCCGATCAACTTGAGCTGTTAATGGTTTGCCGATGAGGAAGTGACCAGGCGTGAGTGCCGTTAGGTCGTTGTGGTCTGCTGACAAGGGGGTGATCGGCCGTGAGTTGAGAATAGCTTCGATTTCGACGATCACCGTTTCTAATTCTTCATAGGTCAAGGAAGCTGTAGATGTGCTCCTAAGTAAGAGGTGTTTGGCTGATTTTACCGCTGCCTCCCATAAGCATCGGAAATGTTGGGCTCTAGGAGAAATGAATTTGAACTTTATTGCCTTCGTGTTGCATGACTTAACGATTTCTTGTTGTGCGTGTGGCGAAAAAATGGACTCGGTTAATTCACTCAGTAGATTCTTTGCTTCAACGAAATTAGTCGCGTTATCTGAATATATAGTGCGACAACGTTCACGTCGGCTGATGAATCGCTTAAGTGCACCAATAAATGCTTCCGTGGTGAGGTCACTCACATGTTCGAGGTGCACCGCCTTAGTAGCGAAACAGCAAAAGATGGCCAAGTAAGCCTTGTGTGGTTTCTTACCCCTTACCTTGTAGTGCACCCAGAGGGGGCCACAATAATCCACTCCTGTTACCAAAAATGGTCGTGTTGGCGTAACTCGATCCTCTGGCAAATTACCCATTATTTGGTTATACAGCTGAGGTTTCGCTCGGTTGCATCGTACGCAATTTTGAACAACACTGCGTGCCATAGACTTTCCCTTTATGATCCAAAAGCGTTGTCTGGACGCGGCAAGAAGTGCTTGTGGTCCGCAATGTTTATTTTCGTCATGCAATTCCTTCAACAATAGTTTGACTAGAGGATCGTTATAAGGCATCAAGAAGGGATGTTTCGTATCATAGGTCAGGCTAGCTGCTGCTAAGCGCCCTCCAACACGAATGAGTTTGTTCTCGTGGAGAAAAGGTGAAAGGCCATTTTTTGGGCTATTCTTACTTAACGGTCTTTGTTTAGCTAATAAGCTGATTTCGTCGTGGAAGTCTGAACCCTGAATTGTTCGGATAATAATGATTGATGCTTGATTCAATTCCTCTATGGAGGATGTAATGCTGACGATCCGTAGATGTTTTGGTGTTCGACAGTTCTGCGCAAATCGTAGCACATAGGCAATTGTTCTTTGAAGCGTTTTGAACGAGTTTCTGTGATTTATACCGTATATCAATTGCTCGCGATCCCTTCCACTTGTTGAAGTTGCTGTTGCAATTGTTGAGGTAATCCTTTTTTCTAGTGGCGACTCAATGGATAGGTTTTTGTTTAAAGGATTTGGCCATATGAATTCTTGACCAGATAGGAAGCGTGGGCCGAAGAACCACATGGTACATGTGGGTAACTTGTCAGGCGATACTCCTCTTGACAGGACGTCGGCAACGTTGTCAATTGACTTCACGTGTCGCCATTGGTCAGCTGTTGTCATCTGTTGAATTTTTGCAACTATAGTGGCCACAAAGGTATGGAATGATGATGCTGTGGCGTTGATCCAGTGCAAGGTGATTTCGGAGTCGGTCCAAAAAAAGATTTTGACGCTGTGCAATCTCAAGTCTCTTTTGATTCTGATGTGAGCTCGGCACCTAGCAGCGTTGCGCAAAGCTCCAGTCGGGGAATTGTTTGGGTTCTCATTGGAGCGACTCTTGATTTTGCGCATAAGAGGGTTACCTTCGTTATCTGATGTTTGTATGTTGATCGTAGGTAAACTGCAGCCCCTAAAGCCCTTTCAGAAGCATTTACAAATGTGTATATCTGTACAGTTGAGGGTGTCTCTGTGGTAAAAACGTGTCGATCACCCTTGATTTTGTGCAAGGCAGTGGATTTGCTTTGAAATTTATTCCATTCATGTTGCAAGGATTTGGGAAGCTTGTCGTCCCAGGATAAGTTCAACTGCCAAAAGCTTTGGATAACAATCTTTGCTGTTACTACTACAGGAGCAAGGATCCCCAACGGATCAAAAATTCGGGCAACGTCTGATGTCACTGACCTTTATGTCACCTTTGTTGTGACTGGCATCTTTACCCGAATGACGAACTGATCTGTTTTGGGTAGCCAGAGCAGTCCTAACGTTTTGATGCGAGGTGCGTCTGACTTATTTAAGTCTAGGTCGACTTTCTGATCTTGCCGTGGAATGTCCTGCAACAATCTGGGGTGGTTAGCACACGACTTTCGCAGCTTAAAGCCTGCACTAGACAATATTTCCTTCAATTGATTTTGGATTTCGAATGCCGCTGAGAAGGTATCTGCGCCGCTTAAACAATCGTCTACATAGAAATCCTCATGAAGCACTTGAGATCCGGCTGGATGTGTACCCTTGGTTTGGTCTGCTAGATGTTGGAGACATTTTGTTGCTAGGTATGGGGCAGATGATTTCCCGTATGTTACGGTTCTTAGCCGGTAATACCTTAATTTTTCGGTGATGCCTTCTCTCCAAACTATCAACTGATAACGTTGATCTTCCGGATGTACCATTATCTGGCGGTACATTTTTTCCACATCAGCTGAAAACGCATATCGATGCGAGCGGAAACGTACCAGTATCGAAAACAGGTACTGTAGGTCCTCCTGTACTGTAGGTCCTGCATGAAGAATGTCGTTCAATGATAAACCAGTCGAGGATTTTGCGAATGCATCGAAGACCACTCGTAGCTTTGTGGGGGTGCTGTCGGGTTTCAAAACGGCGTGATGTGGAAGGAAGTAGTGTGGTGATGCTATGTCATTTGTTGCTATTTCTTCCATATGGTTTAATTTGAAATATTCCCTTAAGAAGTTGCTATATGTTGTCTTTAACTCATTGTCCTTATCCAACTTCCTTTCGAGTGTGTAAAATCGCTTTAGCGCCATCTGTTGAGATTGGCCTAAAGACATCGGTTCCTCTAGAACCATGAATCGGCTCAAATGTCCTTGAAACGGTTTGTGCGAAATGGTTTTCGCACATTTTTTCCGCCATAGTCAATTGTCGATCATGATCGGATTCTTCTAGCTTCCAAAATCGTTCCACAAGCTCATGGGTTTCTACCTCATCCTTGCTGAATATTTCGCATGTCAACGACCTAGTAGAACCTCCCTCTTCCATTCTTCCGGAGATAATCCAGCCTAAGAACGTATTTTGTAGTGTTGGCAGGTTCTCGCCGATTATCAGTTGCTCTGGTTGGAGGAGGTCGTAATAGAATTCTGCTCCGAGTAGAACATCTATCTTGCTGGGTTTATAGCATTCGGGATCTGCTAGTGTGATATTTGTAGGTAGAGACCCGCGATACTGGTTGAGCGGGTTGTGAAGACACAATTTGTGGAATGACATGTGCTTCGACTCTGGTGGAGAATTTTCCTCTTGTAGATTCTAGCTTGATATTGATGCGCTGATCTGATCGTCGTCCCTTCCCGCCAATACCTTCGATGCGTATTGTAGAGAATTCAGGTGATACTCCCAAGCGTTTAACTTATCTTTCAGTCACCAAGTTGACTTGAGAAGTTGAATCGAGAATCGCCTTGAACTTGTGCGATTCTCCATTATCCGTGGAACTCACAACTATTGCGGTGGCTAACAACACCACCTTCTGTTTGCTGGCTTGAGTGGTGTCAGGTGTGCTGTTCTCTTCACGCGTGGTGGCAAGAGTTGGCTGCCTTGTCTCTTTAGGAACCAAAGTTGTTCCTAAACCTTTGGTTACACTTCATGCAACTTCGTGATGAACATTTGTCTACCTTGTGGCCTGCCTTCAAACAATTGATGCACAAGTGTTCCTTACGGACGAAGTTAGGCCGCTCTGACGCTCGTAATTGCAGGAATTTTGCACACGCATATAAATGAGGATGTTGCCCACTCCTGCATACCTTGCAATTACCCTGATTGGTTAGGTGAGCCGTAGCAGCTGCATGTACGTGTGCTATTTTGTGTGTTGTTTGAGCCGCCTTCTGTCCAATCACTTCCAGTGATTGAAAGTGTCTTTCCAAGAAGTCGAGAAAGTGGCTGATTTTCTGAACTTCAGTCGGATTCGAGATGCTTTGTTCATATCGGATGAGAGTTGGTCTGTCTAATTTTTTCATCAAGATGTGTAACAGCAGCGGATCCCATGTTGATGTGTCTACATTCAGATTTTGTAGAGCTAATAGGCACTCTTATGTCGTGTCTTTTACTCTCTTGACATCGGATGCTGCACCGTTTATCGAATGTTGATCTGCTAGCCTTTGCGTCAATGTAGATATCAAGATACGCTTATTATCGTAGCGTTCCTGAAGCATTGTCCAAGCTGATGTGTAGTTTTTTCTTCTTTTGGTGTGAGATGATTTATGAGCCGTTCGGTTTCTCCAGTTAAGTTAGATTTCAAGTAGTACATTTTGTGGAGATTCGGTATTGGCTGCAGGTCCACGAGTTGGGAGAATAGTTTACAGAATGGTCGCCAGTTCAAATAATTCTCGTCGAATTTAGGGATTGTTACTTTGGGTAATTGAACTGCGTGTCGTAGGGTTGCGTCAGGCGAGGATGGCGGTCGGCATAGATGGCTAACTTGGTCAGTAACTGCTGCACCCTTTGCTCCATGTCGACGTACTGCTGATTGCTGTGCCCTATGGCTGCCGGATTCTCGAAGTGCATCCAGATCTCGTCATTTAACGCCTCAATCTGTTGCCATGTCTGGCTGATGTTCAGCATCTTCCACTCGCAGAACTGTATAAAAATCGCAGTCTTTTATACTGCTTAATTGTCTATGTAAGCAATATGGCCCTTAACATTGGTTGGCCTTGAATTAAGTCAACGACATATAGAACAATATAAAACATATAGTCAGCAAATATAAACTAAGTTCGGAGTGCAACGAGCGATGGTTTTTTGGCATTGAACTGAGTCAATGACTTGGCTCGGGTTGCATTGGTTGTGAATGGATGGCTTCTAGCGGTGGTGGCACTGAACTGAGTCAATGACTTGGCTCAGGTTGCTTTGGTTGTGAACGGATGGCTTCAAGTGGTGTCAGCAACTTCGTAGCGGAATTGTGAAACGCTACAAAAGGTAATACACAAAATGTTTTCAAAAGTGTTAAAAAGTGTAAATTTAATAAAAATTTGAAATTGTTAAAAGTTAATATTTGAAGCTATTTGAAAGTTAATACTACAATAAAATATATTAAAAAAAACTTTTAAAAGAAATAACTTTTATAAGTTAAATGCACTGAAAAGTATAAAACTAAAAATAAGTATAATAAAAAACTTATTTTTAAAAGTGTTGTTTTAATTAGATGGGGGGGGGGCAAGATCGAGGAAGACAAGTTAAGTAAGTTGCTGACCAAAAATAAAAAGAAGGAGACACCTTTGGAGCTAAATTTAAATAGCCAAAAGACACATTTAAATAGCTAAAAGCTATTAATAGAAGCAATTAAATCCAATAAGCCACCAGGAAAGCAGACAGAGTAGCTGCAAGAAATAATTAAGTAAACTTTTGCTTAATTGTAACATATGTATTGTATTAAATAACACAAACAAAAGTACTAGTTTTATTACACATTAATAAAACGATGGAACGATAATTCAGAGGCGCTAAGTAGTCATTTTACAATGTGTATAATGTAAAAAATTGAAAAAGAATATAATTTATGAATATATTTATTATATTATATGCGTGATGTACATTAGGGTGGACCTTATTTTCGACCATAACATTTTTGCCACGCCGCCTCTAAATTTGTACTATTTCATGAAAAAGTAATTTGTACAAAAATTTCAGATCCATTTGACGTCGGGAATACGTGGCACATCGAACACAAAGTTTTTAAATACAGATAACACATTTAAAAGTGATAGTGAACTATATATGTGAACATCCGATCTAAAAATGGAAACTAGAGGAAACAGAAGAAACAATAAATAAAAATAAAATAGTGCTTTCAATAAGATTCGTAAAATTTAATATCTATAATTTAAAAAATGCAGGTATTAGTTGCAAGGTATTATGCTTAAAAAAATATACTGATCTGATCTGTATGAAAGTATTATCTGTATCTGTAACTGAAAGTATTATACAAGGTGTTTCGCACAAGAGGGGACAAAAGACTAGGATGTGTAGGTTGGGTCGATTCAAGAAAAAAATCGTAAGGGAGGGGGGGTCAATTTTATAAAAATCCGATTTAACATCAAAAAATAATATTAAAAAATAATGGTTAGATCAATATAACTTTTGCTTGCTGATTTTCAAATATCCGCTCGAAAAATTTTAACTCGAAAGCCAACCATAGTTGGGAATAATTGTGGATCCAGTAGCAAATCCCAAGACCATAATCAAGCTTGGCTCAAGCAACCTACACGCCCTAGTCTTCTGTCCCCTCTTATGCGAAACACCCTGTATAACAATTTTAATATAAGCAAATATCTACCGCTCTTAGCATACACTTTACTTAATGCTTGTAACCATCGATATGAACAAAAAACTCTGCATTATTGAGTGCAATTATGAACGGCTCTACCGGTTCATTGCTTGAAGCTAAGAATTGAATATGGTCCTCCAATTGCTGGATTGACACTGAAGTGAAAACGATGGCTTGCTGCGAGTCCTTGATGGTGAATTTTTTGACCGATTTCTGACCAGTTATCTCTGCGGACCTGCGGCTTTGTTGGTGTTAGATAGAAGTGCATGCTATAACTAATATTGAAGTATCTACACAAAGAGAGAAATATTAAAATATAAACATGCATATATATAATATAGATACATGTATGCATACTGAACTACTTCTTCATGAATCACTTTGCTATCATCATTGTCTAATATTCTTTTAAGGGAGTTCTTGGCGTTTTTATCACGTACATTTAGGTTTAAAAAGTTCTTGATTTTTTTGAAGATTTTTCCCACATGGACAGGATTGATGAGCTTCTTGGCTGAAGTAAATTGAAGTCCTTATCGATCTAAATTATAATTGTGCTTATTAACCATTAAAATGTTATTTTTTGTCTTCATACCAATCGATATCCATTCGGCATTTTGTAAAAAGGCCACTTCTCAAAAATCTGTTTCTGGTCTTGAAAAATTCTAATATTCTGCAGCCGATGCTGTGAGCAAGCTTGCCAAAAAGAGTAAACTTCATCAGATAGATTGTCGAACTTACCTTTACAACTTACCTTTTGCTTATTGTAGTTCACAAAATTTAAATTTAATTTATAATTTCATTTGATACTGATTTCGTTGAACACTAAAGCCGAAACCACAATGGCGCGTTAGGTCGGTCGCGCTTTGATCGGCGTTTGATAGACTTTAAAAAAACTTTACGATAAAATCTCCTACAACGCTCGAGTCTCATTTTCTAAAACACAATGGCGCGTTAGATAGCTCGTGCTCATGTTTTACTAAGCAGTGTAGAATTCTTCAAAATACCTTGTTTATGGCTCTAACTAATGTAGAGTTGTAAAAGTTGCAATTATATTGCACAACTTTATAAAGCTAAATGACGATGCATACTGCACAAAAGAATACGTGGATATTCACGACGAAAATGAAGAATTATCTGTTTTCAAATAAAATTTTACACTTGAGCAAATAAAACTACCTATCTTAATTAGCATTTCTATATTTTATTATTTCTTCATTACATTCTTTTAAAATTGAAATGTCAAACGCGAGAGCTAGTTGAAGTAGAACCAACTGGAGCGTTTGAACGAGATTTACGTGATACAAAAAAATTTACGATATAACGCCTGAGGTCGTATTGTGAATTGCCTCATAAGATTCCGTGTGTTCAATAATATCTGTCAAAGCACGACCGACCTAACGCGCCATTGTGGTTTCGGCTTAATAATAATATGAAAATTAAGGTTTTCGAACAAATAAAATTGACAAAGTTTTCATTTTTATATATATACATACATACATACCTACATACGTATGTATCTTAATTTGCATATTGAACACAAAAAATTAACAACCATCTCGTCTTCATAATGACAACTTAATTGTTAAACAGCTGTACAATTGAATGAAAATTGTTGTCATATCAACAATTTTGTCTGTGAATATGAAGATTTAGGCTTAACAAACACCGATTGTCAATATGATAACCGATATTTGGTTGAGTGTAATAATTTACAAGGATCTGGAACTGCTCCATGTTCTCAACATTTGTGCCCCAAATATACGACCTCTCGTCGTAGAAATTGGCAATTGCTAAGGTTTAATTTTAAATTATTTTTCCGCATGACCTCGAAAGCTTTAGCTAACCTGTCTTCATGTTGCCCCAGGTTTGTTGCATATACGACAATGTCGTCTAAGTAACCGAAACAATATGAATATGACTCATAAGACGTTGAAACTTTGCCGGGGCGCCTATTATGTCGAAAGGCATTCGGTTAAACTCAAAAGGTCCTGAAGCTGAACTAAATGCGGTCTTCTCTTTGCCCACCTTATCCATTAGGACTTGGTGGTACCCACTGGCCAAGTCTAACGTCGAGAAATATCTACTACTGCCTAACTGATCCAATATCACTCTCACAGCCTTACTGACTTAAGTAACAAAAGTCGCTATGTTATTCATAACATATGTTAATATTCAGGAAATAAACAATTGTTGTTTTGTTTACATGTATGCAGCTATTGATACAATTGTAAAACTTTTTAAGTGACAATGATTAAAATCACAACGATCTTTAAACTTGTACAAATTTATTTTTCTTTGCTGACGAAATTTGCACGTTTGCCAAATTTAGAAAGTGAAAGATCTGTTCTTTTAAAAAATACATACATACATACTTTCATTTGTATAAGAAGTACATATGCTGTGGTGAAGGCTCTGCGAATAGAATAGTATGAGCAGGACCTTATGGATTGTGGTAATTATTCAGCAATAATAAGTCTTGTGGTCATTATTTATGCTTAAGCTTACTACTTACAGCCCCGCAACAGTACGTTTTGAGAAGTGGACTGTCAGAGAAATAGCGAAGATTTCTTCAAGGAAAATTTCCGCATGAGACGAAGATCATTTCAGAAACTGTGCACACTTCTCAAAAATTTGGACAAAAAGAAGTGCAACTCATGCGAAACTATATCGACAAGCGTGTGGCCATAGGACTATATACTCTCGGTTCATTAGCGGATTATTGCACTATAGAATACACTTTCGGCGATGCTAAATGCACCGTATGCAAAATATTTTTGACGTTCCCAAAGGAGGTATGGAAAGTTCTTTTCCCGCTTTACCTGAACAATTTGCCATTCACGTCGGAAAAAGTTGATGAATGTGTGAATGGGTTTGCTCAACTAGGCTTCCCCCAGTGCGTGGGTGCTATTGGTATGTTTGTATCAGTAATATTAAAAAATATTCACAAATGTGAGCTCGTTTTATTATAAATATAGATTTCATCCTATACAGCTTGGCTAGACGCAGTATCATTTGATACAGTCACTACTGGTGTGATGATACCAGCGATGGCTAGACACTGTGGTATCACATTTAAGGCCCAACCATGCAATGCATGTTGAGTTTTGTGAGAGAAGTCAACGAAAAGCAAGCTATTCATTCTATGCATCAGTAGAACGACCAAGCATTGCATGAAATTGAAAGCAATTAAAACAGCTGTTTCATGGTACAAAAAAACATCACATATGTTTTCTTCTGCTTTTAAGGGTTGCCCAGCCTCACAAGAAAAGTTGAGAATCGCGTAGTAGGCATCCTCGAAACTGAAGAAATTATTTAATGTTGCATAACATTAATTAAAAACTTGAAAGGCGGTTATGTACTATTATTTGTATAACTTTTAGTAGTTTTCTGGGACTTTTTAATAAGAGAACACTAAATAAAAATAATAAAATTTTAGGTTGCAAAAATTTAAGTTGCAAATTCGTATGCGGTGGTAACTCTTTTTCCGTTGCTTGTTACGGAAAGTACGATCCAGACCGCATATTCTTATTCACGCTATACAAGAAGAGAGAGAACGAACTTGACGAAACTATGTATGTGCATAGCATGCATGTTCATGGGTGCGCAAATGGGTTTCAGTGTATTCGTAGTTTCTCTTTTTTCATGCATAGCATGCATATGCATTGCATGGTTAGGCCTTTAGTTTCAAAAGCCGTAAACATGTTCTGTAAATCAAAGACTACAAGACTGGAAACTCCTCTTATTTCGTGAGAGAGCTCAAAAAAATGTCCGTCCGCGTGTTCACATACAGTGTATGTGAATTTTATGGTGAAATTGCCGACTTGTTACAAGCTAAAACAGGCTATCACAAAGCATGATATCTGAAAAGGTAAACCGTTTTGCTTTGTTACCACACCGCCACAAAATGATGGGGTGAGTTAGTGGCAGGGATACCAATGACACAGCTTTATTACTAATTATTTTTTTGGTTTTTAAGTAAACATTAATAGAAAAACTACTTTCCATTTATAAGTTCTAGAGGTTTTGACGATTTCTAAGCTGTTTGGAAATATTAAAAAGTAATGTAAACTTATTTATTTTTGTAATTTTTCATTTCTCTTTTATTTAAATTAAAATGTGTTAACACAAATAAATTTACAATTCAATTATTTAAATTAAAATTAATTAAACATAAACACATTCTCAATTCATGCATTTAAAATTAAATTCGTTTAAATTAAAGACCAAAAGAACTAAAGTCACAATTTAGTAAATATTAAACTAAATCAAAGATCAATATTCAACAAAACATGTTGAATACGTTGGCATCTCTTTCGGCTAAAAATACGCGTGGTAGGTTAAAAACAGCTGACTAAATTTGTGAAATGAGTAAATTTTATGAATTTTAACTTCGTTTTACTTGCAAAATATTCAATATTGTGCAACTATAAGACTTAGAAAGGTTTCATGTACATTTCTAGAAGCGTGCGTTGCTTTTCAAACTGGCTCCTTGGTCTTTTTTACGTATTTGAAAAATCATATTTCTGGCTTATTGCTGTGAAGAAGAACAAGAGTGGCAATCCTCTCTCAAAATATTTTGTAAACAAATTCCCGGACTGTCAAAATTTGTTCCCGAACTGTCAAAATTACATGCGTTTTGTTTTTGTAATCTACGACACCCAAGCCTGATTTCACCAACACATTCAAAGCGAAAAAAGAGTTTCCAGTCTTGTAGTCTTTGCTGTAAATGCATGTGTGAAATTTACTGACTATCAAAATGTTGGCCGTAGTTGCCATATTTATTATATTATGATTAATGCGTAAAGGAAAAATAGGATTTCTAAAAATCTCATGTTTAAATTTTAATTCAACGGTAATTACCGGCTTCACTTTGGTTTTCTTTTTCAGTAAAATCGTTGAACAGTTGTGTTGTGAAATTTTGTTAAAAGAGTTAATTTATTTAAAAATATTAATAATGGAGGAATCACAAATGGCTTGTGTTGCGCCGATGGCAACAGCTGCTGCATGCTATGTCTTAGCCGATGAAAATTCGCAAAGGTATCGATCGTGTTGGGTAAAGAAGTGGAGGAAGAATCGCCGTGTTTGTGGAAACACTCAAGAGTTGTTAAGAACTCTTGGGCCCGGCACATACGATTATACTGCTATTTAAGGATGGACGAAATATGTTTATTTAAATATGTCTATTTTTTTTACTTAAAACGTTTGCATTTCCGGCTTAAATCAGGCGCTTCTCGACCTAACCAATGTTGTTGTTTCTGGCGCTGAACCTAACAACATTGCTCTCGTCTAGTTCCGGAGTTATGGCCCTTTAATGTTTCTAAATTCCAGGCATATATCTGTTAAACTTTACGAGACCACTATGATATGAACAATAAAATTTTAGATTTTTAATACTTTTTTCCATTAATTCATGTTTTCCTATTTGTGATGTACGCCAGAAACAACTACACCCTTTTTTTTAATTGTTTTTGAACTTTTCGTGACTTGATATTAAAATAAGGCAAATGGGACAAATTAACGAAATTTCTCCGAAAAAGCGAATTTTTTCAACTTCATTTGCAACCGTACGAAATCATTATGGCCAACACTTTGCTTGTTGTTGACAACTGCTTATTTGTGTGCGTAAATGATACCGAGAAGCAGGGTCTGTTTTGGTATCAAAAATTCTCTACACTTGATACTTGAGTGTAGACTTTTCCCTTTCTTCCTCATCTCTTTCTCCAAGGAACTGAGTGATACCGTATCAAATGATACTGCGTATAGCCAAGCTGATAGAGATTCATCCTAAAAAAGAAGATGCTATGGACTACTATAATTATTAAGGGTGGTATAATATACTAAATATAGTAAAGGGCGGATCCACAGTTCTCTTGGCTCTAGTAGATGCAAGGTATCATAAGCATATATTGTATATTAAATATACATTAATATTATCTTTTTAGTGATATAAATTTTTATATATGTATCAATGTGCTCAACACAGGCAGATGCAATGATTCTCAAATATATGAGAACTCGTCATTTAAGCGTGAATTGCGAAGTTCTCTATTCTGCGGGAGAAGTCTAAAATGCCTTCCGTTTATCAGTCTTGCGTCTTGCGTTTTGCAGTCTGCCACCATTTAAGACATGAGCTGCACTTTCTTCTCCTCCAAATCTAACAATTTCATGCCGATGTCCGCCTGCGACTCCAACCCTTTTTTCAATTCGTTGTCTGCGGCTTCACAAAATTTTAAAATTTTGTCAATATTATTTGCAGGTGATGCAGAGTATGCCCGCGATGATGTGGATGATGACATCGATGGACCTTCCAGTGACGATGGTGACGAACTCGACAATGGAGATGGGAACGAATGTATCAGCGGCGGCGAAGGCAATGGACGCTACATCAGCGGTGTTCCATCTGTTTGAAAAAATTAAATAAATGCCACAATTATTGCCTAAAATTTATATTGGAAATGACGTTTTTAATGCACTCACATCTCTCAACAACAGACTCTTCCACGACGACGTTGTGGACAGTGAAGCTATCAATTATCTGGTGCACCCGAGCAAAGTGAGAGACACACAGTCAGTTGGCCAAGGGCTGTGACCCAAGGCTTTTTTTCTATAGTGAAAGCATTAATATCATTATTATTTATGATGAATATATGCACATCGTAATAAAAAACAATTATCGCTATTTGGTCGTCATGTTTTTTATTTTCATGCCGACCTCCTCCGGACCAACCATATACCCGTGTTGGGCTATATCCGCCGCCATCTCCCTAAATATGTGGACATTTTTGTGGGGTCCTCGTAGGCCATCGATCTTTTCCTGCCAGAGGTCTAGCAACATATTTTCTGCCCCCATCGACCACAAAATTCGCTTTGATGATTTCTGCATCTGAAATAGTTAAATTTTTGTCATTTATTATACTTATTTAAAGAAACATATTACGACATAAACGGAATTTTAAATTTGGCAGTTTGTGGCATTTTCTCTTTATCTCTTTCTAACTTATTGACACTAGAAAAGAGAAAGATAGGTTGTCTGCAATTTCGAAACAGAGCTGCAAACTAAAAACTGAGTAAAAAAACCGCAAGCATTTGAGTTTAGCGCTGGAATCGCAACAGCAATTTCAACGGAGTTAAAACATTTTACGAGTGGTTTTGGGGCTTAAAAGAGTTTATTCCAAAAACCTTGAAAAACCATTTTATGGAAACAGGCTATAAGAATAAACTATACCGATTCGTTCATTTACACAATTCAAACGGATAATTTATTAAATATGATACTGTATATCCCGTGGATAATGTCTATAATTTTACCCCTTAGAAACGCCACAGTCCTTGGTGTGATGAAGGATGAAAACAAGGATGAAATTATGGTAGAGTTCATTGGTCTCAGAGCAACAATGTATTCGTTAAGTGTAGGAAATAGTATATATGTAAGCTAAGAAAGCCAAAGGCATACAAAAATTATGTATTACATAAGTTTAAGTTATTTTTATTATAAAGACTGTTTAGTTAATTAGAAAATAATATATGGAGATTTGTATCGTATATATTTAGATGCAACTCCACCAAATATTAACCTTCTTGTCTAAGTAAAATATCTGTTTGTCCTTTCTTTACCTCGTAGAGAGTTCTTTACGACTCTCGCTTAGAGCGTTTTCTTATTTCGACGGATGCGTCAACCGAACCAAAGTGGGTCGGTATGGTGTGTTTCGCAATTTTCATTGTTTCGCAATATTTATATTTGCGAAATCAACAGTTTTAGTATCGGCAGTATTTAATTCTTCCGCATTAACTTTTTTACTTTACCTTTTATATTTTCGAGCCAAGCTTAATTTTGGTTTGGGAACGTGCTGCTGAAACTTAGCTTCGACAATTATTCCTAACCAAAGTGCTGTTGATTTCCCAGGTTGACTTTTGAGTTAGGTTTTGAACGAAGCTTTTGGTTTACCAAGCAAAGTGCTGTGATTGCATTAATGGTATGAACTTGGCCTTGATTCACTCACTAAGTATTATTATTGACATAATAATATGGCCTTGGGTTATACACATTCAGGTTATCCGGAACTGGAGATTGCGATTACATCCCTCCACCCTTAGGGAAAGAAAAATTTAGTATCGCACAAAACGATATTAAATTTTTCTTGTACATTTATGGTTTGGCTAATTTTAGGTGGCTTGTGTGTCTTATGGCTTTAAGTATTCTTACTATAACCTATTGCTTTTTAATTTTTGACACTTTTTCAAGTGTTTTTTTGGAACAGAAGTTTACCAAAGAAAACAAAACTTTTTTTGTATGAAACCTGTATTAGACTGTTATCTTGTATGGCTTTCCCATTTGGTTTAACGTTTCTCCAACTGTCATTAGAGAATTTGAAATTTTTGAACGCAAGGTCTTACGTCATTGTATTGGAAAGTATTTCCAATCGCCTACAAAACGTTACTCGAATCGTTTCGTTTATTGGCCTTTACGTGTCAGACATTCTACATAGATTTGTCAATAGAATCTCTTGCCATGATAACGATTGCATTCTTGATACCTTCAACCAACAAAGAGTCTTTAAAGGCAAGTGTAATAAGAATAATGATAAATGCTAGGTGTCTTTTATAATAATATATAATATAATATGTATACTCGTACTCGTATATAGTATATAATAAAATTATATACATATGCTGCTGTTGACGTCGTTGTCGATGTTAATGTATAGGCATTATGTTGCTGGGTAGCTGACTTTGTTGCAGCCGTATTGTATTAGGTTAGGGCCTATAGGGCCGTATAGTGTTAGGGCCGAAACGGCAGCTGTTTATTTTCGATTTTGTTTATGCTGTATTGAGGTATTGTATTGTATTGTTTGTATTGAGGCGCTTGATACCCAATGTATCGATGATCCGATGTGTTTGTTCATTATGTTGTTGTGTCAAATATTGTTCGCTTGATTTGTAGTATAGGTTGAAGGTTGAGTTGTCGCCAGAATCATCGTTCCTAACATAAGCTGACCACTAATGCTCTCGCTTTGCTTGTAGTTAGTGGCTTTGATTTACGTCGTCGCCACTTAAGGTAATACTGTAACTTGCATTCAACAATTTAATTTCAGTAACTGTTGTTGTTGTTGTAGTTCTTGCTCTATATATCAGATGAACAAGCCGCCGTAGATTGAACTGGCGAACCTGTGACTGCGTTACTCTTTCGTCGAATTGGTGATTCATCACCGTCGCCGACACTTGATGATGCTGTCTTATACGCGATAACTGATGCTGTTTTAAAGGTAATCCATTCACAGGACTTAATACAGACCTGTCATAGGTGGATATGCTGTTAGACTAGCCTCATGCAAATTAATAATTTCGTTTCTGAGGAGGAAGTTGCTGTTGCGGCTGTTGTACCTCTTTTAATTTTTCTATAGTAGTTGCATTCTCTCTTCTATTCTCTCTTCGTCAACTCTATTCTATTGTTGTTTTGCTGGTTGTTGGCGCTGATCAGCTATCGTTGTCGTTGTCCTACTAGGGCGTGACTTGTTCTGATCTTATGGGTGTACCTGGGGTTTACTTTTATTACTCTCTGTGTTTATGTGCATTGGTGTTTGTTATTTCTGAAAAAATCTTTCTTCTGTTGTGAAATACGGTTGGTATTTGCCGCTTCGTTGTTTTGACTCTGTTGGATAGATGCATATTGTCTTCAATATTATACTATATATACTAACACTAAATATCCTAATGTGTAATTGTTTTTAATGAAATTCTTTAGTTTATTTCTATAAATTCTTATGTTGTATGTCGCGATCGCAATTTCCAGTTCCGGGCTATATGACTTTCAAGGCCAGTATTATTGTTTCTATAATATTACTCCACGAGGGAGTCAAGGCCAAGTTCACAGCAATGTAATCACAGCACTTTGCTTAGTAAGCCCGAAGCTTTAGTTTAATTTGGTTTAGTCAAGCTTTGGTTTAATTAACTTCCAAAGCCAAGTCAATAACCCGAACACTTCGCATGGAATGGATTGTGGAAGCTGGCGTTCAATAGCGAGCTTCTAAACCATAAAGTCCATAGCGCTTTGCAATGAAGTGGATTGTGGAAGCTAGCTTTCTGTAGCAAGCTTCCATAAAATCGCTCGTCTTGAAAAACAAACGATCAGAATCCACACGCGGATGAATTAAATTGAGAACGATATTCTTCCGCGATTGGATTTTTGCGAATCTCACAAATTTGAAATTGTGAAATAATGGAAATTGTGAACCACGACATACTGACCCACTTTAGTTCGGTCGACGTCTGTGTCAACCGAGCTAACGTGGAAACTAGAAAAGATTCCATCGAGAGTCTTGTAAAATCTTAGAGTAAGATAGTCGCGTTAAGAAATAGTGTACAGTAGTGTTAAGTTGCGATTAAGGACATTAGAAATATAATACGGGAGTAATTAAATAATAATAACTATAAGTGTGTAAAATCAGAACCAAAGCAGTGTTAAGAATAAAAGTGTCGCTACCCAAACATATAATAGTAACTGTTATAATAAGTTTACGAATGAAAAGTGCTAAATAAAACAATAGTATAAAGCCGTACAACAAGGCGTTTAATCTCAACAGGACGATAGGCTAGAAGAATAAGGAGACCACACTAAAATGTATTACAACACTTACAAAAAGATTTTTTATTTTTCCGTGAAGCCGCCCCCCTCGTTAGACGTCTTAAAGTCAAAGGTAAGGAATTTCAAAGTCGAATGGTGCTAATGAAGAAGTGTCGACTGCTGTTTAGAAAATTGCACCTAGGAACAATAGAAGATAAAGACCTAGCCGAATGAGTAAGTTGTAGTTTAGGTAAAGGTAAATGGGAGTTTTGGTACGAACCAGCTTATTTACAAAAAGAATATTAAGAATATTTAAGTATGCAACTATACCACAGCCTAGAATACCCTTACTCAACGTTGAGATATGATCAAAATGCGAGACTGCATACACATATCTAGCAGCACTGTTGAAAGCCACAAGGATCTTATGTTGCGAATGAGAGTCTAAACGGCCAAAAACTATACCAATAGCTGTTTAACAAGTTGCCGCCTAACCACAAATGGAGTAAATAGTGCAGAGGATTGCAAGCACCTCAGCCAGCCATATACCTTACCCACAGTACAATTAACATGGTCCGTATAAGTAAACTTAGAGTTAAACACACAAATTCCAACTGCGCAGCACCAATAAACAGTGGGGGATAATTATCGAGAAAACTTTTGATTTGGCGGGATTAATGCGAAATAAGTTTTTCTAAACATCTACTGAGCTTATCACAGAGCAGAGTTGATTAACCGAGTGCAAGGCTTTTGAGAAATCAATAAGGTAAAGACATGTTAGGAAATCTTGGTCATAATAAACTGTAATGTCATCAGTGACTGCATGGCCGTCGAACAACTGTGGCCACAACTAAAGCCTGACTGCAGATGGGATAAGAGGTTGCGAGAGTTTAAATAAGCTGACATTTTCAGACACATAAGTCTCTCCAAAACCTTTCCCAGTGCTGGTAAAGTACTGATCGGCCTGAAATCTCTACCAACAGCTGAAGAACTCGATTTGGCAATGGGAATTATCATGGCTGTTTTCCATAGGCTCGGAAACCTAGAGCTAATCAGGCAATGATTGACAATGTGCGTGAGGGAAGCTGAAATAAACGGAGAAACAATCTTAATAAATCTCATTGACAGTCCATCAACCCCAATTGCATTAGAACCCAACTTAGACAAGATGCTGGCCACCTCGGCCACACTAACAGAGGTAAACATGAAGGTGGGAAAAGAGCAGGAAGGGGAGGGGGGAATGATGGTAACTCATCACCATGCAGATCACTGGAAGAGCTATAAAGACCATTAGTCACAAACGCATGATTCAGTTCTTCCGGATCAAGGTGGCATTCAACAGATACCTTGTCAATAACCCTTAACTTCTTCAAATTCGTCCACAGCTGCTTAGCTCCCAAATCAAGTTGAAGCTTGGACCCGAAATACCGTGTCTTAGCGTTTTTTAATAACATAGTGGCTCTATTACGCGCAATTCTAAACTGCTTCCAGACAGTAGTTGATCAAGAGTTTTTCCATTTAGAATGGAGTTTGTTCAACTTTATGGCAGACAAGACACGATTTGCGACCCACGGACCTATTATCAATGACCTCACCGTACTCAGCGGGGCATGCTTAAGAAAAGCAGTGTTAAGGTACGTCATAAGAACTCGGATTCCAAAACCCTTACTGTGCGAAGTACACAAAAAACAAAAAACGGTACACAGCTGCGGTACACAGTCACTAAATAATGCAGCATAATCAATTGAATTGAAATCATGATAACTAAAGCTAGCAATTTCATTCTTACACAGACTGAAATTGAAGTTACAAAAAACTAGATCATGGTCGGAAATATACGTCATATGGTCAATGTTTAAAAGTACTGAAAGTTCAGAAACAAGACAGACATCAAGTAAACTTGGGTGACAGCTAGTAGACGTGTCAATATTAGTAAGGTTCAGACCACACATTGGCACAAAGTACAAAAAGCTGTCAGTTACAGAATCGTTTAGAAGCAGATTAACGTCACCACATACAATTAGAAAGGGAAAGTCAGTAAGTTTATTGATGAGATCAACAAAAAAAGGCACAGGATTATGACTCCGCCAAGGATTATAAACACAAGAAACTACTATTTTTGTATTGTTTTCATATAAAGCAACGTTAAGAAATTCACAGAAGCGTTACCCTTGTTTATAATCTTAGAGTTGAGACTACTTTTACAATACACAAAAAAAAGTTAACTTTTAACTTTTATTTTAAAAGTAAAAGTCTTTTGAAGACTTTTATTTTTAAAAGTTTTTGAAAAAACTCTTTTGAAGACTTTTATTTTTTAAAAGCCTTTGAAAAAAGTTATTTTGAAGACTTTGTCCTTTGTAACTTTTTTGAAATAAAAGTCTTTTTTAAAAGTCTTTTGAAGAAGAAATGCGTTGTGGCGAACGGTGGAGGAACATGAATGAATACACATATCGCTATAAATGCCTCAAGCTGATTTCTTTAGGTTGTGAAAAAGTAAAGAAGTAAAATTTATATAGTTTAATATAATTTTGCATTATACATAATTTGGTGGTACGTAATTTTTATTCTGCGCCTCAGCTGCAAATTTTTTCAAATTAAAGAAGTAAATCAAAAGTTCCCGCAAATGATGCTTATTCGGCACAAAACTTGACATTGTTGCAGGAAAAAAATTACGTGATGCTGATACGGTACTGATCACTAGCACTGAGTACACTAGTGTTGCCGGATGACGAAACTTGGGATATTACGTTTTACATCTGACAATTTCTCCATAACCTTCTGGTGGGGCAAACCGCGGAAACTTATTTGTACACCCAATACTTTCCATTGATTCCTCTAAAATATCTTTTTGATATAGACTTTGTGATGATGTCGACGGTGACTGTGTTTTTATTTCCAATGCCTTTTGCCAATATTTATTCATTATTGACTGAATTTCTAATACGGCACGGGGCTGATCCTCTGGCATAATATTCTCCATTTGGTCAGCAACTTGCTTCCCCAACCAGTCAAAACTATTCTTTTTGGAAGTTTTTTTAAGTAGTAAATTTCTCACTTCGCTGAAGCATATTTTAAAGTCGGCACTGGTCATCGTAGGTTTTTTCATGCAATTTTCTTTTTTAGCCGAACAATCTGTTTCATCAGACGTCCTGTAATCTGCATCCTGTAACAATAAAATATCGACGAAACACATAGCAAGTTATGGTGAAACTGTAGTAGAAATACTTACAGCATTTGTTCTACTACATCTTCTTTGAACGTGCTGTTGCAAAAAACCCAAATGCTCAAAACACCATAACTTCGGTATATATAAATCCTCCGTTCCTTCTTTTCGAATTTTCAAGAAATTTACGCTCCCTCAAATATTGCGTTCGTAGAGCCTTCCATTTTTTTTTAATGCGTCCATAGTAATACTTTCATCATTCTTCTTCAATTTTTCCAGTATAAAATTAAGTGCCGCTGCCTTTTTTGCCTATTTATATAGTCAGTAGAGGCTACATTGTACAGACATTCTTGTTCCTGGTATAAAAAAATAAACTGCTCTATGAGCTCCCGTGTCCATTTAAACGCCATTTGTACTAAATTTGAGTAGATGACATACAATTGACGCGCGAATGAGAAAAATAATGTGAAGCAACATGTCAAAATAGCGAAAAGCACAAAAGGATAGCAAAAAAGTTGGCGGTACAGAGGTGTCTGTACTCGTCCGCTTTCGTCTTCAGCCTCTCACC
Source organism: Myopa tessellatipennis (assembly GCA_943737955.2). Taxonomy (NCBI): domain Eukaryota; kingdom Metazoa; phylum Arthropoda; class Insecta; order Diptera; family Conopidae; genus Myopa; species Myopa tessellatipennis. Next base: position 23,216,252 of record OX031315.1, read on the forward strand.
CACGAACTCGAACTTCGAATTCGAAGTTGAAAGGAAAAGTTGCCTAATCTAAAAGGGGACTTAAGAGTTAACTAACTCTAAAGTGACATGCGACTAACTAGATTTTTATACCAATAACAATTTTTCGATAAAAATTTATTGCATTATTAGTTCTGCTTTAAATCCTTTATAACCCTATAACGTAAACAATCAACAATAACAACACAGTCATTCACACATAAGCTGAGAAATGAGTTGTTGTTTTAAAGCATTGTCGCCGCTGTACCTGCTGCCGATAAGGGCTTCGGTCGAGTTATACACACACGCAGCGTGCGCTGAGTGACGATTCAAGCAAATATTCTTTACTTCGCACCAAATCTGCGCACGCAGAATAAAAATTACGTACCACCAAATTATGTATAATGCAAAATTATATTAAACTATATAAATTTTACTTCTTTACTTTTTCACAACCTAAAGAAATCAGCTTGAGGCATTTATAGCGATATGTGTATTCATTCATGTTCCTCCACCGTTCGCCACAACGCATTTCTTCTTCAAAAGACTTTTAAAAAAGACTTTTATTTCAAAAAAGTTACAAAGGACAAAGTCTTCAAAATAACTTTTTTCAAAGGCTTTTAAAAAATAAAAGTCTTTGAAAAAACTCTTTTGAAGACTTTTATTTTTTAAAAGCCTTTGAAAAAAGTTATTAGGATTATTTTCTGGCTAAACCTAACCGTTAAAATTGAAAAATTAAAGTTTTTTATTCGTTAGTTTTAAATAGTAAATTAAATTTAATTTTTCTCGTGTTTTTTATGTTCTAAACTCTACAAATGTTGATTGGGGTAACTCCTAGGTGAAGAACCAAGCAACCATTGGTTCCTAACCCTGGTTTATTTCATCCACAGTCATCACTTTTTGCCCTACGTAAAAGCTACATACTCTAGAAAACTATACTAAGATGGCTGTTTCGTACGTCATTTGTCTCGGTTCGAAAAAGAAAAAGGAAAAAATGTCTTCTTGAATAGCCTGCCTATCCTGCCTAATCACATATTATTATAAAGATAAATAATAATAAAATAGACATATAAACACTAAGAAAACCACAAAATTGAAAAATCAAAAAAACAAAACAAAAATGAAAAACATTGTCACAAAAAACACAAAAACAAACAAAAACCGAAAAGCAAGCAAAAAATTGTTATAGAGATGTCAATACACTCCCATAACAATTATAAGTAGGCCTTTTTGCCTAAAACTACTTTACAGGCAACGCCCATAAACGTTTTTCGTCCCTCGCCTGAAGGGGACTCATCAGTGGGCTTATTTTATATATATAAGTGCCTACACACACAACTAGTATGTGTGCAATCACCCATATACATATCTACAAAATTGGCCAAGAATGGCTAAAAGAGGAGAATTGATTATTTAAATTGCCTCAAGAGGCGACAAACATTAATAAATAATATATTAAATAACAACTATTAATTAACAACAACTATTATTTAAATAATTTAATTGACAATTGTTAGATAATAATACTATAATATAATATATAGTAATATAATATATAATATAATATATGGGAAAAATCAAAAAGCACTTACCATTCCTCAGGAAGACAGCGACCACACGCGACGAGAGTTGAACACATACTAATTGATGTGTTCACCTCACTTGCATACTCCAATATGAAGACACCAAAAATTGGGTAGATTTGTGGATAGCGTCAAAAGATGAAGAGTTTTTTCGACGGGGTATCCGAATGTTGCCAGAAAGATGGGGAAAAGTAGTGGCAAATGATGGAAAATACTTTGAATAAAACGTAATGTACTGTTCCTTCACAACAAATTCCTAACTTTTTATAAAAAATCGAGGAAACTTATTTGTACACCTAATATCTTCGATGATAGTGATTTCGAATAATACTATATGTTAAATATGTTTCATTAAAAGTTGTCTTAATTCTGTGATTTAAACAAATATTTTTAGTTTTATAAAAATGTGAATTTTAATTTTTTATGTTAGTGATATTTTCATTGAATACTGAAGTTTATGAATCCATTCTCACAATAAATATTTCATTATGTTTTATAATTCTGGCAGTCAAGTTTTCCTTCTTCGTTAAAATACTTTGTGAATTGCTGCCTGATATTCTCGGCTTCTTCTTTTCGCGGGTTATACGGGCTTTCGTTGCTACCGTTTTTGTCCTGTAGCGGAACACTTGGACAGCTAAAGATATAGGTATTATCCGTATCCATTAAATAATTATGTAGTGTAACGCAGGCTAAAACAATTTTTTCAACCGTCTCTATTTTCACGTTTAGAGATGAAAGGAAAACCCGGAATCTATTAGAGAGTATCCCGAAGGCATGCTCCACAACATGCCTTGCTCGCGAGAGACGGATATTAAATATTTGCTTCTCATGGTTGGTTTATTTCTTCTTCATGACATGTTTTAGGAGAGGAAAAGCATCATCAGCTACGATGACATAGGGTAAATTATTCCGTCTCCCGACTGTCGCATTTTGTGGTATATTTCTTTCTTCAACCAAAACTTTTTTTAAAGGAGTTTCTAAAAATACGCCAGCGTCGTTCGCACGCCCATTACATCCAACATCGACGTATATGAACCTACAATCAGCATCAACTAAAGCCATTAAAATTATGCTGTTAGTGCCTTTGTAGTTGTGGTAAAAAGCACCACTTTTACGAGGTGGTCTAAAATTTATATGCTTGCCATCTAGCGCGCCTAAGCAATTGGGGAACTGCCACTTTAACGCAAATTGTTTTGCAACAACCTCCCACTCCATAGCGTTGCTTGGCATCTTTTCATGTAAAATTGAATTCATAATTAATAAAATAAATTAATAAATAAGCAATTAACAAATTTTTTCACACCTTTAAAAATGAATGCCTTAATTTATTATAAATTGCTTCGCACACTAGTGGTACTGTTTGGCTGATGAATGAAGTCGATAATTTGGTTTGGTAGTTCAGGCTGACGTAGGATTCTCCTGTTGCAAGAAATCTTAAAGTCATTGCAAGTTTTTCGGAAGGAGGAACCGCATCTCTCATTTGTGTATTGGAACATTTGATATCATCTCTGATGAGATCTAATATAAACCTGAACTGACTGTCGTCCATTCTTACATAATTGTAGAAGGAAAGGGTGTCTGAAGGTAGCAGCTCCTTGGTTAAAAACTGAAATGAACTCTGTGCTGACCGATTTTTCCTCCATGGTTTAATCCGCGCTCTCTTCGTTTTTATTTTTCCACTTGCATTTGTTTTCTCTAATAAATCCAGTAATCCTGTTTTATTTTATTAAAATATCTGGACCACTTCAAATATCAAAATACACTTTCTCACCTAAAATAATTTCGTCGTCACTCTCATCTGAATAAATATCAGCTGCTGTCTGCATACACTCCAGCATCATTTTCTGTAAATTATATTTTTCCATACTTCCTAAACGCTTTACTTCCTGCTACACCCAAACGCTTTAAGGCAATAAAACATAACAAAATAATACAACAACCAAAAAAGTTGAAAGCAAAAATTGCCTAATCTAAAAGCAAACGGCAACTACAAAGAAGAACGTCAAAAAAGTTGCCTAATCTAAAAGGGGACTAAACGGCTGCACCGATTTCGATGCGGTTTTCACCATTGTATTGCAAATTTTTAATTCAATCGTATTTATAGATGAGATTTTTTTTGTCACTATAATTTTATTCCTAAAAAATATCTATGATTTTAAATACTTTTGTGGCGCTGATTTGGAGCAAAGGCAAATTTTGTAACGAAAACAGAAGGTACAGTACGCTGTGGATGTGTTGGCGTACCGTACGATTTGTTGGTGACAGGTACTGCAAACAGATATCGCATTTCAGCACACAAAACTTCCCGGATATGTTTTGTGTGCTGGTAGTTGTTGTTGGTCTTTTTCATTTTCACAATTTTCGTTGAAACAAATGCAATTAATGATGAGAATTTCCATGCCTGTTTTGCTTTAACCGTTTCGTGTGATATATGTACATATTTCTCCTTAAAACATGGTAGAATGCAAAATTGATCAGAGCAATAAAAAAACAAAAGGACAGAACAGAACTTTTCTTAGAAATTGTGAAAAATTACGCTGGCACTTTACGTACCATATTTTTCGACTTTATGGAGTTCAATAATTGGTGCCTGTCAGCACCAATTTAATTGGTGACTGTCAGCATTTAATGTTTCAAAACTTATTTTTCATTTTGCAAAATGCACAGCTATAGAAAAAACAGAGGAAAGATAACAAATTGTTTTGTTATTATGAATTCAGTTTTATTAATATTAAATCTTTTAAATGCGCTTCGGTTAAAGCAGTTCGTCTATTATTTAAAATAATTTTCAGAGCAGAAAACGCTCTTTCCACAGACACTTGGGTCGCCGGAACTCCATGGACTATTTCTCCTATTTCGCCAAGATATGTATATATCAGACTATCTTTCCAATACTTCAGAATATTTATGTCCATTTTTGATTTCTTTTTATTAAAATTTTTAGCTTTATCGCAACAGCGGTAAATGTACTCCTCCCCTTCCTCACTTTCCCCTGAAGAACGTTCAGTAAACTTCTCCAGGTATTGCTCAAGCTTTGTTTTGTTTGTCGATTGATTTGTTTGTGTTAATGTGTTGGTGTTTTCTTTATCGCTGCTGGATTGCGTTGCAGATATGTCGACGCTACCTCTTTTTAACTGATGAAAAATAGAGATGAAAAACCAAGAAATGTGATTACATGTTACTATGCTTACCTCATGCAGCTTTACTATTAGTGATTTAATATGCCGAAATAGCTATACGATCTTGCCAGTCAGGTTGCGAGTTCAAATCCCATTGCAAGTGAAAAACGCTGAAGCCGGAAAAATATGGGTGGTGTATGTATTTACATCACGCATATAATGTAATAAATATATTCACATTTTCACAGCGTTTGGAAACGTGCAAATTAATTCATTGATTTGCAACGAATTCAATACAATAACAATTCACAAAAAGAGCGTGGCGCGCTCATACACAAAAAATGCTCCTATCTCATACTTGATTCCGAAACCGGCCTGCATAGAGAGAGCATGTAAAACACAAAATGCAATGGATTTGACAAAAACAACTTGTGGTGTGTACAATTATTTGCTTCTGTCTCTTCTAGTTTGTAATTCGTATTAAGTTATTAATTGCAAAACAACGAAGCTTATATAGCGAATGTTGTACAAAAATAAACACCGACAAAAGGATCGCTGATGAGGAACGTTGGCATGTTCCGAAATAGCTATACGATCTTGGCAGTCAGGTTGCGAGTTCAAATCCCATTGCACGTGAAAAATGCTGAAGCCGGAAAAATTTGGGTGGTGTATGTATTTACATCACGCATATAATGTAATAAATATATTCTGATTTAATATGCTTCAGAGCAGCTATTATCGCTTCACCCGACAGAATCTTGTTAAACCTTGGGTCTAGGTATATTCCCGCAATAATCACGTCCTTATCAAACAAGGCCTTCTCCCTTTTTTCTAATAGCGCTTTTGTTTTCGCAGCAATATCGCCTTCCAACTTCTATTTCAGTTTCAAGCCATATCTGAAAAAATCAAATAATTTTGCATTTTCAGTCACACATCAAAATGAGGGATTGATAACTTGTGTTGAATTACTATTATACAATTATTACTTTTTATTTTATTACTAATTATTACTTTTGAAAAAGTCCCCAAAGGCCATTTGTTATCCTTGAAATCGTAATGTGGCATCATTTAATAATTTCAAGGATCCTTGGAGTTCATTTAATGCTCTCCAGTCATGATCAGATATTTCCAATCTTTGAGTATCAGGGATTTCGCTAACATAAGGCCTCAAATCGGTGATTCTTTTCAACATAAGGTATGTTGAATTCCACCTTGTAGGCATATCGAATTTCGGAGCAAGGTTGCTGTATGTCTTTAAAAGCTGCCTGTTACTTGGTGTTCGTAGTGTTTTTGATAAGTGGCGGATCTAAGAAAAACGAAATATTTGTACAAATTACTTAAAGTTTGAATCATGGATAAACAGTATTCTTGCGTATGCACTATATATGAGCAGTACCTTTTCAATAACAGTTCTTATTGGAGCAATCTTTAGTAGATCCCACACAGCTAGTTGCCTCGTATGAGCCGTACAGCACATAGAGTGCACACCGTCCAATGTGGAAGGAAGTTTCTTTATTGGCTTCTTCATTTTCGCTGCAATTCTCTATTTGTGATCGAAGAAAATCGACGGCCTTTACCATATTGCGGCCATTATCTGTTGTAACTAGAAATTATGTAAGGTATAAATTTATTCACAATCGTTTTCTTAAAAGTGCAAGTTCTTAAAACTTTGAAAACTATAAGGCGTGATTGAATCACGCGCTATATGTATTGCAATATATTACCTGTGTATATTTGAGAAGTTCTTATCTCATATTCAGCAAGTTCTTAAAAGTGCAAGTTCTTAAAACTTTGAAAACTATAAGGCGTGATTAAATCACACGCTGTATGTATTGCAATATATTACCTGTGTATATTTGAGAAGTTCTTATCTCATATTCAGCCAGTACATTTTTAATGGTTTCAGCTAAATAGTCTGCTGTATGTAACCTCTTCAACTCCACCATATCCAAAGTTTTAATTTTAATTTTTGCGTTTTTTACAAATTGTACATTAATTCCTAAAATGCCTCTACCTTCACAGCTCACCGTGCCAATTTTTAAACACAATAAACAGGTAATTCCAGGTATCGCGAACAATGTTCGAAAGGGGTAAAAAAAATTCCGCCGAAAATCTACCTATCGTGAATAATTTTATTACGGAAATTTTTTATCGAATTTCTCCATATTTTTCCGTCGTTATTATTATGCGGAATTTTGAAGTGAAAACATGTAAGTGTAAAAATTGTTCGTTGAAAAAAGCAGAGGCAGAAATTTTATAACATTTTTTGAATTTTTTTAAAGGACAAATCGAAGTCATTTGTGCAAATTAGTTAATTTAATGGAAGAGTATTCAGATATTGGCTCTGGATACACCAAACGCACCAAGGTGGAGGTTGGAAAGTTTTGGACGACCGTAGAAAAAGAACTAAATGTTACTGGACCACGTGTAAAATCTAAGGTTGAGTGGAAAAAGGTATATCTTTATTATAAATATAGGTATAATGTATATCTATAATTTTTTTCCTTCTATTCTGTCTTGAAGCGACAAATAAAAATATATCCGAAAAAAATGTCCGAGAATATAAAACATAGAAATGGTACTGGAGGTGGTGTGTTCAAAGAACATAGCTTCACGAACATCGAAGATGCTAGAATTCGACTTAGCGGCATGAGTAAGTCCGTAGAAGGAAAAATTAGTGCCAAACAATACGGTCCACCTGTCAGTAAACGCGTTCCTGATGCTTCTGATGTTGCCGATGCATTTGGTATTCCTGATGCTGAGCATGAAGATTTTATTGAGTCAGTTTTGCCGCAAGTGGAAGATACAAATACAAATACAAATCCTCCTTATTTTCAACCACCTCCTTGGAACCATAATAATTCTTATGGTGAAAGAAATAATCATGTTAATTACCCTGTGGAACCCATGCAAGTTGACTCTTTACAACTTCAAAATTTTCATTCGCGAGCGCAGGAATACGATTACCCATAGTAACCCTAACCATTAATAATGTAAAAGTTAAATGCTTAATTGACAGCGTAGCCGCAACTACACTAGGTGATTATAGAGTATTCCGACATTTAGAATCAATAAAAGCATTAGATACACCTATTCAGTTAAGAACTTTGACAGGTATAACATATATTCACTTCGAAGCAAAGGTATTTACTCCTTTAGAATTTCAAACAAACGGAAAAACTATGTGTATAAAGATTACCGACTTTGGGAATAAACCATTTCATTGTATTATCGGTAATAATTTACTACAACCTTTAGGAGCCGTAATAGATTTCTCAAAAAACTTATTAATTATAAATAATAATAAAATAGAATTTAACCATGAAAAAAATATATGTGAATATCAAGCGAATAATATGAATCCTCTTAAAGGACAAGAATTGAACATTGAAAATCATATTAAACATAGAATTATTACGTCAAACAACCAACCAATTTATTCGCGAATTTACAGGTATCCGCAAATTCACGAAAAAGAAATTGAACATCAGTTGTGGATTCACCGTTGTGGATTGTACCGAAAAAGACTGATAACCCTCAAATTAAGAAGTGGCGTTTAGTCATCGATTACAGGAAATTAAACGCTATCAACAAGTTGACGACAAGTTCCCATTTCCTTATATAGACTCATTAATCGATAAATTGGGGCGTTCTCAATATTTTTCCACTTTAGATTTAACTAATGGTTTTCACCAAATCTTAATGGATGAAAGCGATATCGAAAATACTGCATTCTCTACTCCAATGGGTCATTTCAAATTTGTCAGAATGCCATTTGGTCTAAAAAATGCACCCTCTACTTTCCAACGTATGATGAATCAAATTCTGAGTGAATATATAAACAAAGTATGTGTTATTTATATGGACAACATTTTGTTGTTCTCAACGTCTCTCAAAGAGCACTTTGAAAGCCTTAATAAAATAGTCACAACATTAAAAAACAATTCAGTTAGACAAATGTAAATTCCTTTGCAAACAAACAGAATTTTTTGGTTACGTGATCACCAAAGACGGTTTGAAACCAAACCCTAATAAAATTGAAGCAATAAATAAAGACCAACTCCCAAAAACCATAAAAGAAATAAAATCTTTTCTTGGATTAACCGGATATTATCGTAAATTTATAAAAAATTATTCTATGATTGCTAGTCCCATAATTAAATTAAAACGACTATTAAGTTTTTAAAAAACAAGTAGGAATTTGGGAAATTACTACGAAAAACGAATGCTTGCCTCAGGGCACTGTTGGGGTTTCCAGTGTTCCTCTTCTATATTATATATTATTCTATATTTCTATATATTATCATATAGAAATGGCATATAGAGAACAGAAATACATAAAACTATCCACTTTGAGCGATGAGCAGGTGCTGGAACTGATGAACTCCATTGAAAGTGATGAGGAAGCTGATTTCAGTGGTAGTGATGATGATCCTAGCTACGTACCCGATGAAATTAGCTCAGGAGTTGAAAATTGTATTTCGGAGTGCTTGAAAAATATCGAGGATAGTGATTTGTTTATTGGCGGGACAGCTAACATGTCTCTAAATATAAGCTCAGCATCGCTTGACATACCGATATTGAGTCCAATGACTCCAAAAACATCGGCTAAGAAACCAGTAAAAAGACCTCGCTCTCCATTACCAACAATAGGTAAGGCAAGAGCAATAAATGAGCCTTCTGCTGGTGGTTTCAATGGTTCAAGAAAGCGATATAGTTATTATATTCGGGATATGTATACACATCAATAGTTTTATTACAGATCTAGAGTCAATAAGAAAGGATGGAAGAGAGTTTTCCAAAATCTAATGGCGGCTACGATCTATGCAGTTGCATGTGAATGACATAGCGTTCCGAGGAGATTCTTCCCAGCCACTCGAATTCAAAGAACTAATGACGCCAAAAGAAATTTTCCGCTATTTCTTCAGATATGAAATCATGGAAATGATTGTTATAGAAACCAATCGAGCAGCACACATTGAAAACATCAACACTCAAATGTTGACGTTGATGAACTATATCATTACATCGAAATTCTTATATATATGTCCTTATATCGTTATCCAAATTTAAATATTTACTGGGGTAGAAATGCATTTGTGCCGATTCAGAAAACGATGAGTCGCAAACGATTTGAGGCAATAAAAAATATATTTCGTTCCGCGATGAAAAGGAACGAATCAAGAAAGGACAACCCGGTTACGATGCATTGTTTCGAATTCGAACTTTGGTAAACGAACTCAACAAACAGTTTGACTCCTTACCAAAGCATGATCGACTATGTATTGATGAGCAAATGTGCAGCACCAAAATTCGACACCATCTTCGACAGTACATGCCAAACAAGCCGCACAAATGGGGAATCAAACTATTTGTTTTGTGCGATTCTTTCGGTTATGCCTACAGATTTGAAATATATAACGGCGCGGGCGATAACATAATTTTACCAAATACACCCGACCTTGGTGCAACTTCAAATGTTGTAGTACGATTGACGCAAACAGTAAACAACTTTAAGCATCATATTATATATTTCGACAATTTTTACACATCGCTGCCATTATTAGTTTATTTGCGAGGAAGAGGTATTCATAGCTTAGGCACGGTGCGCGTCAACCGAATTCAGAATTGCAAATTACCTACGGATAATTTCATCAAAAATGAACCACGAGGTTACTGTACGGAATATATGGCTTCTATTTTCGGCATTGACATCACCACTGTTTTGTGGAAAGATAATAAGAGTGTACGCTTAGCTTCCACTTATGTTGGTTCTAAGCCATTTGCAAGAGAAAATCCTAACATTCAATTAGCAAAAGCAACACGGTATGATCGTAAGGAAAAAAAGTATATTGAAATCGATTGCCCACAAATAATACGTGAGTACAACAACCATATGGGTGGTGTAGATTTGATGGATGGGCTAATGGGGCGTTACCACATTAAAGCAAAAACGACCGACGCTATTACTCGACTATTTTACCATATGATTGACATGGCTACTACAAATTGCCTACATTTTGTATCGACGCATACAGGTTGAAAGATGTAACGATTCCAGCAATGTTTCTGATGAACAGTTTTACCAATTACCACAATTTCGCGAAGAAATTGCTGCAGGACTTGTCGCATATAGTAAAAAGCGTACTGGTGGTCGTCCAAGCGTACAGAAAACGACTGCGCGGCTCCATCCACAAGGAGAATGCTCTACAATTGGTATTAAAGCGAAACACCCAGTTGATTATGTTCGCTATGAAGAAGTCGGTCATTTTCCAATCTGGCTAGAAAAAGAAGGTGGAAAACGGTGGTGAAAATTATGCAAAAAATCTCAAACACAATGTGTTTGCTCCAATTGCAATATTCATTTGTGCTGTTCTAATGCAAAAAATTGTTTTCATGATTATCACCACAAGAAATGACATTAATAAAATTAAATTTATGGCAATGATGGCAACTGAACGTATTTTTTTAGCTAAACCACCAACAGTGCCCTGAGGCACTCTTACCTTTTTTTTACCTGGCCGGTTACCGAATGACTAGTGAATGTATTTTTTTTTTAATTAATGGGGAATAAGTAAGCAAAAAAAAATTATTCCGCTATTCTTCTTTCGTTATTAAAGATTTCCCTTTAAGAGGGTTAATAGTTGCAGTATTTGCTCACAAAGCAAGTATGATAGGAAACCTTTCAAGAAATATTTTAATTACACAGCAACCCCAACGAGACCTAATATGGTGGTTCATGCGGACATTTTTCAAGCTCATAAGACAAATTTTTGAACCACAATTGATAAATTTTCCAAACTCGGAAGTGTGCACAAAATTTCAGATAAAAACATGCGTACAATAAAGGTAAAACTCACAGAACGAATAACACTTTTGGGCAAACCAGAACTACTTGTAATGGACAATGAATTTAACAACGCCTTAGTTCAAATGTTTTGCCAGGAAAATAAAATTAGAACTCATTTTACAACTCCAAACTCCCATACTGGAAACGCCGACATCGAAAGGTTACATCTGTCCATATTAGAACATATCAGAGTCCTTAAGACCCGAAATGATACCCAAACCGATGACATAGAGGAGCTTGTAATTCGTGCTATTGGTTTTTATAATAATACCATTCACTGACATGACAAAAATAAATAGATTTCATTAACAAAAACGATATTAATTTTAAGAAACTTGCAACGCAGATGCAAGAAAAGAATAAAGATACTTTAGGAAAATCTTGAGTTTTTGAGTTTGGAATTTTTGGGCTTCCTGCTTGTCTCGTTTCACCTTTTCTGAACAATATAAAATACTGACTAATTTTGATGATGTTATCTTTCATGTTACTGTTTGAAAGTCCAAATTGTTAAGCCATGAGAAAAAAAATTATTTATAATTATATAAGCTGAATAAAAATGGAAAAAAAATATGAAAATATATGTACATTTGTACATACATATGTCGGAGTGGAATGCTCTGTATCTTTGCTGATGTAACGATGCTTACCTCTGTATTCTAAAAAATCAAATCGAATTAAAATGAAATTTAAACAATGTGAAAGCGATGAATTTAAACCTATATGGAATTATATAATTGTTTAACTCAAATAAATTTATACAATGAACTACTGTAATAAATATATTATCAACTCAGATACGTATAAGCATATTGCTAAATACAGTTAGGATTAAGAATATAATACGTGTTAATGTAAACTTGGAACTCAACAATATTAGTATTTATCTACAATAATTGTAATTCCAGTCATATCAAGATTCGAAGAGACTCGAATTATTTTTAAAGAGGGGCGAGTTATATAATGTCAAAACCAATTGAACATACTTTTATCGCCATCTAGAAGTGGTGACAAAGCAGAAGACAACTTTTGCAATAAAACTAATAACTCAGATTATTGTTGTTCAGTTGGCTGCTTTGATTTTCTCGTCCTCTTTCGCTTTTGGTTGCACGTGTCTCAAGAAGTTCTAATTTTACTTTGTGCCTTAAGATATAGTAAAATAAAGTACATATTTAGAGTGAAACTCGCTGTTGTTTTCTTATTTTATATAGTATAGATAAAACTATACTCGAGAAAATAAAACTTGTAACCGATTCGATCACAACTAAGATTAAATTAAAGAAGAAGGATGCACGCATATTTTTGCTAACATTACTTTGAAATCCGAAAAATACTTTAAAACCTTTTGCTAAAATCGTAACTTCAAAAGAGGAATTTTTTAAGAAAAAAGACAAAAAACTGCTATATATCTGTATGTAAAAATATGTTCCCGAAACTTTTTTACCCTTTTTATATCGATAGGTTGGACATTTGCGCGAATTTTAAGTTATATATGGTTTCTTGGTGCGCGTTAAAGTGAATTTAGTGCTTTTCACAAATATCTTGGCAATTGATCGTTATTCACGAAACAGTTATTAGTTCAGAACAGGTACTTCCACTTTACGTTTTTTGACTTTTTCGCAGTATTTTCTTTTTTGCATCAGCCGAAGTTTTATTACTTAAATTGCGCTTAAAATTCGCGCATCCAACCTATTGATATTAAAAATAAAAAGGGTAAAAAGGTTTCGGGAACATATTTTTACGTACAGATATATAGCAGTTTTTTGTCTTTTTTCTTAAAAAATTCCTCTTTTGAAGTTACGATTTCAGCAAAAGGTTTTAAAGTATTTTTCGGATTTCAAAGTAATGTCAGCAAAAATATGCGTGCATCCTTCCTCTTTAATTTAATCTTAGTTGTGATCGAATCGGTTACATATGTCAGCTGTGGTAGCTCTTCAAGTGGATGGACCTTAACGTAAAGTCGCCAAAAATTTCAATAACGATTATCTCGAAAACGGCTCGTTTCATTTTTTTTATTTTATCATTTTTGGAATCAGCGGACCAAAATTCTTTAGAATATGTTGTCAAACAGCCCGTTACACAAGAAAAATGTTAATTTGTAGGCTAGTGTAATTGATGCACTGTCAGCATTTCATTTTTCAATGATGTTTAAATCCTCAATACGTGTTCATTATTCAAACGCGATGGGTCGAAAGTCTAAAGATTTTATTCGAGAGTTATTTGTGCAAAAAGGCGATAAAAATATTTGCAAAAAGCGCTCAAACGTGATAAATGGAAATTATATTACAAATTTACAAAGACACCTTAAATCAAAACACGAGCAGTTGTTTAATAAAATGTTGGAAAACAATAACGAAAATTGTACACAGTGTGAAAAAAAAGTGAAGATAAGTGTTGAATTTTCTGAGAAAGAGGTTTTGCCAAACATTGTGGACTTGGTTGCAAGAGAAAACATACCATTTGCCACATTAGATTCCCAATCATTTCGGTTCTTTGTGCAACCAATATTAAATGGTTTGGGTATGGACGTTGTCAACACACATAATCAGGGCAATCGGGAATTCCGGCGGAATTTTTATTCCATCGGAAATTCCGTTCCGCACGAAAAAATTCCTTCTATCGTAAATTTCCATCGGAACAGTTATCCGACGGAATCATTATTACCAACAGTATATAGGCGAAATATTGATTCGAACATTGTAACGAGGTTTTCCCTCTCCCTAGCCTGGATATGCCCGCGGATGTCCAGGAGTTCTCCGTAAATAATAACTCAGTGTTGTTTTTTTTTTGTTTATTTGTTTATGCTTCTTTATTTCTTTTTTTCCTTCACTAGGACTATTACACCGAATATCTCTTATGTATTTATTTTAAATCTAAGAATCTACTGTAGGAAAAGGTTATAGGTATGTTGGTAGTGTATGTTTTATATTATACGCATAAATCATTATCTTTATTTGTATATTTTGCGTATATTTGTACAAATATTTGCGTATATTTGTGTTAAATAAGTAACAATGAAAGTTAACTGAAATTAAATGAAATTAAGTGTATGGTATATTTTATTATGTACGGTAGTGTATGCGGGTGTGTGTGTGTGATACTGTCGCCCGCGTGCTAGCCTGACGACAAACCGCCGATCAAGCGTACCAGGATCGTGACGTTCGCGTGGTAGCGTATCGTCAGGATAAAGGATTTTACGTTTGACGCAGACGTTCACGTGGAAGTTCAACGTCTGGATCAAGGATACTAAGGATTCTACGTTTGAGGCAGATGTTCACGTGGCAGTTTAACGTCTGGATCAAGGATACTAAGGATTCTACGTTTGAGGCAGACGTTCACGTGGCAGTTTAACGTCTGGATCAAGGATACTAAGGATTCTACGTTTGAGGCAGACGTTCACGTGGAAGTTTAACGTCTGGATCAAGGATACTAAGGATTCGGGGTTCAAATACGTAAAAAGTTCACTTACCGCTTCGGTCGAGGGCTTCCAAAAAAGTGCCTTTGCTCTGGTCGGTGGCTCCTTTTATATGCCAAGGATAGCGGTACTTGGCTACCTTTTTGTTGTTCTGAGGTCAGTGCTCTTTTGACCTTGGCCTTGCGTGGCCTTGACTTACTCTGCTTGTCTGTTTCTTTGTTGTAGTCTGCCGTTTTTTTTTTTAAGTGTACGTTGTTGTTTGGTTTGCCAAACTTATGTTTGTTGTTGTTTGGCGAACATTTTGCTCGCTGATCACCTTTTGGTTCCCGGCTCGCAGAATTCGTCGCTGCACTTTTACATATGTATAGTTGTCGTTGCTGCATTTCTATGTGCTTTGAAGGTTGTTCCACTAATCCCCTTTGTGTGTTTGTTGTAAGTTTCTCTCTGCTGTGTTGTTGTTTGTCTTAATGCAATATTCTTTTACTCCTTTGTATATTTGTTGTAAACCCCTTCTCTGCTGTGATATTGTTGTTGTTGGTATTTTTGTTTATTGCAAAAAATATTCTGCTAATCCCCTTAGTGTATTTGTTGTCGGGTTCTTTGCACTTGTTGGTTTTTTTCTAAAGGAGTTTATTATTATGTGTTTGTTCAATGTAACTTACTTGTGGTAGTAGGTGTAATTTTCTATTTTGATGTTTGTCGTTTTCTGTCTTCCCGCTTTCGTGCGTGTTTTTGTTGTTAGAACAGTGGCTATGTACTTAGTTTGTGGGTTTATTTGTTTGGAATTCCGGTTTTCATTCGGCTATTTTTGTTGTTGTTGATCTTGTAGCTATGTATTTTATTTTTGTTATTTATTTTGCTTCACTCCCAGCTATGATGTTCGATGTTCGATGCGGGGTGTTCGAAGTTGCTTCGTTTGTTTTACGGTTTGACGTCGTTTTGGTTACTTGAGGCTCGACGTCGTTTCGTTTGTTTTATGGTTTGATGTTTGGCCGTGTTTGTAAATGTTTGCCGTGTTTGCGAATGTTTTGCCGTGTTTGCAAATGTTTTGCCGAGTTTGCAAATGTTTTGCAGAATTTATTCCACCTCAAGTTGGGACCGCGCAACTCGAGGTTACTGCATCCCTTGAAAGCGGTTTTCATGGGAGCAGCTCAGGTGGGGTGTAGGCCTGGTTCTACACCCGTTGTAAGGAAAATTGTATTTTCCTTACACTCCCCCCTTTCTTTCGGGAGCAGTAATGATGGTTATCAGGGTTCTGGTGAGCGTTATGCGATGGTTCCTGTATCGGAACTGTGTCCGCTTTCTGCGGAAGTCCGGGTTTTCGAAACGTGAGACTCGCTGTCGTATTTCGTCGATGAGTCCTTGACTCATGAGGGTCCCGGTCCGCACATCGATTTCCTCCATGTTCTTGAACTTCAATACTTGTAGAATGGCGTCTTCCTCGACCGCCACAGTTGGCGGGACGATGTTTTCTGGTTCAAGTATTGCCTCCGGTATTCCGTGCCTGTGTACGTCTTCGCAGAGGTCGTCGTAATAGCTCGCTGTGATGTGGTCGAAATACATGGGTTGCTGAGGACTGGTGACGGTCTCTGTCGACTCTGGCTCCGGGGTTTTTGCACGCTTGTTCGGTATTAGTTCCTCGTCGAACGTTAGTGTGGGAAACTTGCGCTTCCCGCCTCCCTGAGTTGCTGTGAGTCTCCGTATGGCCCTCGCCATCTCCTTCCTCTTTCCTCCCGCCTCTATTTGGGAGAACCAGTCTGGACGGTGTAGTTGCCCGCTTCGGAAGTCTAGGAAGGGCTCGGCCAGCAACTTTTCGGCATACTTAAGGAGGAATATGCCGCAGTCTGCTCCATTCTGCTGTTGCGGGACGTTCAGTACTCGCAGCGGTAGCTCCACTTCATCGAACGTTCGGGGCCTGTCATTTGGCTTACGCACTCGGTATTCCTCCTGCAGGTACTCGCGCAGAACTTGGGCGATCGCTGTCCGTGGTCCGGGGTTAATGGAGTCCAGATGGAGGATGCAGGCTATCTTCGCGCCCCATGTACCGTCTTCCTTGGGCGCTCCATCATCTTGGGCCCATTGATGCTTGGGAAGCAGATGACGACGAGGAACCAGTGCTGGTTCTCGTTAATGGGCACTATGAGGTAGTCCTTCTCAAATAGGTCCACCGCTTTGGTCCAACGCCTGACCCTATCGTGTCGCTCTCGTGGAGTCCCAGGCTGTCTGACTCGGTCGTAGAAATGGGTACTGAAGAGGTGGATCCGTGGCTTCATGCGCTCAGCTGCCATTTCCTCCTTTATTACATGGAGGTAAAACTCCACCAATGCGTCGTTTAGGAACTGCCCGGTTTCCAAGCGCCTATAGTCTTCCGCGCGGATCGGTATTCCGCCACGCCCTGGTGGGTAGGTGAGCAAAGCCTCGTTGTTGTCGATGTCGTCTTCTGTCTCGTCCTTCGGGGGTGCATCCTGGTCTTTGGGTTTGTGGTCGGCGTCTACCTCCAGCACTTCGCTCGCACGTCGGAGGGGATCAAAGACGGCCACCCTTGTCTCTGCTGCTCCGTCTATCATCAGCAGGTCGTCTAGCTGCTCGAACCATGGTTTGGTGTCAGTGTTCGCTGCCATTTTTCCGTTTGTTGGTTTTGTTGTTGTTGAGTTTGGTCGTTGTTTGATTGTGGGCTTGCTTGTTGTTCGTCGTACGTTGCTTTCTATGGTTAGGGAAGAGAAAATTCATTATGTCCGGAAGTTTAACCTTTCCTTGGACAGCACGACCTAAAACAACACGTGACATATAACAGTTAACTACTTTTGATTTGGTTCGTCGGTCGTTGTCGTGTTTGGTTGGTCGTTCCCGTGATGGTATTCCTTTAAGTCCCGGATGTGGGCCGTGCGGCTTTTTGTATTTTCTGGGGTACTCAGCTCGACGATGACTGGTGAGGTGTATCCAGTAATTCGGTATGGTCCTTCGTATTTCGGTGCTAACTTCGCCGTGAATTTATCTATTGCTTTTGACAAGTGGTGAGTCTTGGCCAGAACCAGTGTTCCAACTTGAGGATTCCAGCTTCTCCGCCGCAGATTATAATGTCTGGCTTGGTCCTTCGATGCTCTTTCTAGATTCCTTCTCACGATTTTGAAGATCTCTTGTAGTCGGTTCCCCTTGTACTCCGGGCTCTGTGGCGGTGATCCTGTTCCTATGGTGACCTCGTCGAAGACGGTCCTGGGAAGCCGGGGTTCCCGACCCTGGGTGAGGAAAGCTGGGCTGAACCCTGTTGTTTCCGATGTCATGGAGTTGATTGCTAACGATATTTCTGGAATGACCTCGTCCCACTGTGTTTGTTTGTTGTCTATTACCTGCGCTAGTATTCTCTTCACGTTCCGGTTTGCTCTTTCCGTTGGGTTCTCCTGGGGAGTATATGGCGCGGTGAACTGCTGTCGGATTCCTAAGTCATGAAGAAATCGTTGGAATTGTCTGCTATTGAACTGGACGCCGTTGTCCGTGATGAGAACCTTGGGAACTCCGTATCTCGCTAGGATTCTCTCTCGGAACGCTTTCTTGAGGCTATCCGTCGTGGCTTGTCGTAATGGTACTATCTCCGTCCATTTCGAGAACTTATCGAAGAATACCAGGATCATCGTGTTTCCGTGTTTCGATCGTGGCAGCGGTCCAATGAAGTCCGCGCAGACCATAGACCAGGGCTCGTCGGGCAACTGCGTAAGCATCTTTCCTGCGACCTTGTCTTGCACTGGCTTATACTTTTGACACGATTCACAACAGCGCACGTGTTTCCTGATGTCCCGAAACATGCCGGGCCAGTAGTATTTGTTGCCTACTCTGGCTACCGTTTTCCTGATCCCTGGATGACCGGCGGTCGGCTCGTCGTGATTCTCCTTGAGTACCCGAGTTCGCAGGTATTTTGGTACGCAGAGTTTCCATGCGGCACAATCCTCGTCGTTTGATTGCCCTGGAATATGTCGGTACAACTGTCCATTCTCGATGGTGTAGTCTGCGAATTTCTCCGGGTTTTGCCTGATCTCCTCTATCTTAGTTTCGGTCCAGTTGCATTTTTCCTCGTTTGTCGCCACCTTGTTAAGTTTCTCTACCGGTTGCCTCGAGAGTGTATCTGCGACCACGTTCCACTTACCTTTCCGGTACTTCACGTCGAAAGTGTATTGTTGTAATTCAAGCGCCCATCTTGCTATTCGGCCTGAAGGATTTTCCAAAGAATTTAACCACTTCAGCGAGAGATGATCGGTAATGACGCAGAATCTGTAGCCCTCCAGGTACGGTCGCATTTTTCTGATACCCCAGACGATGGCAAGACACTCTTTCTCGGTTGCCGAGTAATTTTGCTCGGCCTTGTTCAGGTGTCGGCTTGCGTAGGCAATGACTCTCTCTCCGCTGTCACCTTCTTGCGTGAGTACTGCACCCAGTCCATAGTTGCTTGCGTCCGTTTGTAGTGTGAAGCTTCTGGAAAAGTCGGGGCACGCCAGTACTGGTGCCTCGGTAAGTTTCTGCTTCATTACCTCGAACGCTCGTTGTTGCTCGTCGGTCCAATTCCAGCGTTTACCCTTTTTCAGGAGGCTGGTGAGTGGGTCTACCAAATCGGCGAAGTCCGGTACGAACCGTCGGTACCACGATGCAACTCCAAGAAATCGGCGAATTCCTTTTACGTTGGTGGGTGGTGACAACTCCTTAATGGCCGCCACTTTATCGGGGTCGGTGTGGATCCCTTGGCAACTGACCACGTGTCCTAGATACTTCAGATCCTCTTTGAAATACTCGCATTTTTCCTTGTTGATCCTCAAGTTTGCCGCCCGTAGGCGCCGAAATACCTCCCGCAGATTTTCCATGTGTTCTTCCAGCGTTTTTCCGATCACGATTATATCGTCCAGATATGCGAACGCGTGTGGTTCCATCTCTGGCCCGATGACTTGGTCGAGTGCCCTTTGGAACGTTGCTGGTGCTGAATGTAACCCAAACGGCATGACCTTCCACTGGAAAAGTCCCTTTCCCGGGACTGTGAAGGCCGTGTATTGTTTGCTTTCTGGGCTCATAGGAATCTGCCAGTATCCATTCTTCAAATCCAGACTGCTAATGTACTGCGCGTCACGTAGTCGATCTAAAATGTGCTGTATTCTCGGGAGTGGGTAAGCATCCGGAATTGATCGTGCGTTGAGCTGCCGATAGTCGATACATAGCCGCCATTTACCATTCTTCTTCCTGACCAGGACGATTGGGGCGCTGTAGGGACTATGTGAGGGTTCTATGCAATCCTTTTCCAATAGTTCGTTTACTTCAGCGTTAATTACCGCTTGCATTGCTGGATTTTTAGGGTAATACCTCTGTTTTATTGGTCGGTCGTCCTTCATCACGATTTTGTGTGTTGCGATTCTTGAGGGTCCTTCCAATAACTCGAATTTTCCCAGTTCTTCTTGTAAGAACTTTTCTATGTCCTGTTTAGGGTTTTGCTCGGCAGTTTTTCTTTCCAGGGTGCTGTCTGCTGTTTCTTTGCCCGTCTCTATGGTCGTTTCCTCCGTTGCCAGCTCCGGGGTAGTTGTGATGGTTGTTCGGAGGGTGGCACATGTTGCTTGCTCTCTTTTTGGTGGCTCCTCCCTACCGAGCGTTATTGTTTCGCCTCCACAGCTCATCGAGGCTCCAATGCCTGTCAGGAAGTCCAATCCCAGAATCACATGGTCGGTGACATCTCGGAGAATCAGGAGTGGTATCCTGCATTCCGCTGTTCCTAGCCGGATGCTCACTTCAACGGCTTCCTTGATTGCGCGTATGGTGCCATCCGCCATTTTGACGCTGACATCAACTTCCACCCTTTTGCTCTCTGTCGTAATTTCCCTAGCGACCAGCTCACTGACAAAACTTCTGGAGGCTCCTGTGTCCAGGGTAGCTGTGACGGGCTCTCTACCCAGCACTACCTTGGCGGAGATCCTTTCTTTGTTGGACTCTAGGCATTTTGTGGGGTACGAGGAGCATTTGGGTTCTCCGGTGCCAGCGGTCCTCGTCTCTGCAGGACACCCTGTGCGTTTCCCGGTGATTTCTTGCAGCATTCGATGGTTCGGGCACCTTCTTTGCCACATTCCCAACAGAACAGCTTCCTTGGTTTGCGGCAATCTCGTTGGAAATGGCCGTTTTCGCCACATCTCCTGCAAGCCGTTCGTGGGTCCCTTGGTACTCCGGGTTGTACAGTCGACATCATTCTTTGTGGTTCTGGCTTCTGCCTCCATGGTTCTCGGGGTGTCCGTGCGGGTTCGTGTTCTTGGCGAATACCCTCGAAGTCTTCTGCCATCGACACTAGGTCTTCCAACGTCGAAAAGTCTGTCCTTTTTATGTAGAGTAGGTACTCCCGTTGGCAATTCCTATAGATCCTTTGCAGCCTCTGTTCCTCTGTGTAGTTCGCGTGTCGCATCAACGTCTGCATTGCCAGCACGTAGTCCTTGAATTTCTCTCGTGAACCTTGAATCCGCTTTCTAATATTGTCTTCAAGTTCTTCAAAGTACCTCGTTGGCAGAAAGACCTTTGTTGTTGTTCCTAAACCAACACAGAGCCTTTTCTTTTAGTAGCTCCGGCATAGTTCGTGGCAACAAATCCTTCGGGAGCTCGTATGCCTCGGTGAGCTCTTCTACCCTTTCGATGAAGTTAATGGGGTCCTTGCCTCCATCGTATCTACACGACCACTTTCGTACGGCGTCCATTACATCGGGATACCTCATCGTACTGCGGCTACTGTGGTCCTGTACCCGTGTCGTTACTCGACTACCACTCGCGCCCGCGTAATCGCGCGCGAGTCTTACGTTTGCGTTTTTCCCGTCGCGAGTTTCTGTCTCACTTTCTTTGTTTGATTTTGGCACCGCTCCTTGCAACCCGGTTGGAGGCGGCCTTAATCCAGGTGACACACTCCGGCTCCACTTCTCCTCTAACTCGTCTAACCGCTCTATCATTTCGTCCGTTGATTCTAACGACGTGGTTAACCCGCCGAGTAGCTTGCGAAGCTCATCCACCGTACCGTTAGGTTCGATTCCGAACTCCCGCAAAATTTCCTGTAGGCTTTCTTTCGGCACATTATAGATCCAACTTTTACCCATTTTCACTTAGTGTTCTTTTCCTGTTTTTCTACTTTTTTTTTTTTTTTTTTTTTTTTTTTTTTTTTTTTTTTTTGGGTACACTGGATTTATTTTGTTTTCACTGTTTCGATTCTTTTTTTTTTTCTTCGCCGTTTCTCTAACTTTATATTCGCGGTTTCGATGGGTATATTCGATTTTTTTTTTCTCCGATGTTACTTCGTAATGTCCAGTTCACCGTTGGATCTTTTTTTTTCCGCACCGTTTCGTTATAAATTTTTCTCCGTCTTCACTTTTCCGCTGTTCGTTTCACTCACGTTTTTTTTTTTTTTTTGTTACTATGTTACGTTCGAAATTTCGGATATTTATTATCGAATGTCCCTGTATATTCTCACTTTTCTTCACGCACTTTTTTATTATTTTTTTCTTTGTAATTTGTTACGCTCGAAATTTCAATCGCTGTTATCGAATGCCCCTGTATATTGGCTTTTTTTTCGCGCGCTTTTTTTTTGTTTTGTACTTGGTTACATTCGAAATTTCAATCGTGGGTATCGAATGTCCCTGTATATTTTCTATTTTTCTTCGCTCTGGTTTTCACTGTTTGTTTGGTCCAAGTTCACTGTTCGTTGTTATTCATCGCTTATTCGCTTTTCTTTGAAGTCTTTTTTTTTTTTTGTTGCATGTACCTGTAAAGTTACGAGTTGTTTTTTTTTCTACTATCGTTTTCTAGGGTCCCTGTTCGGGCGCCACTTTGTAACGAGGTTTTCCCTCTCCCTAGACTGGATATGCCCGCGGATGTCCAGGGGTTCTCCGTAAATAATAACTCAGTGTTGTTTTTTTTTGTTAATTTGTTTATTCTTCTTTATTTCTTTTTTTCCTTCACTAGGACTATTACACCGAATATCTCTTATGTATTTATTTTAAATCTAAGAATCTACTGTAGGAAAAGGTTATAGGTATGTTGGTAGTGTATGTTTTATATTATACGCATAAATCATTATCTTTATTTGTATATTTTGCGTATATTTGTACAAATATTTGCGTATATTTGTGTTAAATAAGTAACAATGAAAGTTAACTGAAATTAAATGAAATTAAGTGTATGGTATATTTTATTATGTACGGTAGTGTATGCGGGTGTGTGTGTGTGATACTGTCGCCCGCGTGCTAGCCTGACGACAAACCGCCGATCAAGCGTACCAGGATCGTGACGTTCGCGTGGTAGCGTATCGTCAGGATAAAGGATTTTACGTTTGACGCAGACGTTCACGTGGAAGTTCAACGTCTGGATCAAGGATACTAAGGATTCTACGTTTGAGGCAGACGTTCACGTGGCAGTTTAACGTCTGGATCAAGGATACTAAGGATTCTACGTTTGAGGCAGACGTTCACGTGGCAGTTTAACGTCTGGATCAAGGATACTAAGGATTCTACGTTTGAGGCAGACGTTCACGTGGAAGTTTAACGTCTGGATCAAGGATACTAAGGATTCGGGGTTCAAATACGTAAAAAGTTCACTTACCGCTTCGGTCGAGGGCTTCCAAAAAAGTGCCTTTGCTCTGGTCGGTGGCTCCTTTTATATGCTAAGGATAGCGGTACTTGGCTACCTTTTTGTTGTTCTGGGGTCAGTGCTCTTTTGACCTTGGCCTTGCGTGGCCTTGACTTACTCTGCTTGTCTGTTTCTTTGTTGTAGTCTGCCGTTTTTTTTTTGAAGTGTACGTTGTTGTTTGGTTTGCCAAACTTATGTTTGTTGTTGTTTGGCGAACATTTTGCTCGCTGATCACCTTTTGGTTCCCGGCTCGCAGAATTCGTCGCTGCACTTTTACATATGTATAGTTGTCGTTGCTGCATTTCTATGTGCTTTGAAGGTTGTTCCACTAATCCCCTTTGTGTGTTTGTTGTAAGTTTCTCTCTGCTGTGTTGTTGTTTGTCTTAATGCAATATTCTTTTACTCCTTTGTATATTTGTTGTAAACCCCTTCTCTGCTGTGATATTGTTGTTGTTGGTATTTTTGTTTATTGCAAAAAATATTCTGCTAATCCCCTTAGCGTATTTGTTGTCGGGTTCTTTGCACTTGTTGGTTTTTTTCTAAAGGAGTTTATTATTATGTGTTTGTTCAATGTAACTTACTTGTGGTAGTTGGTGTAATTTTCTATTTTGATGTTTGTCGTTTTCTGTCTTCCCGCTTTCGTGCGTGTTTTTGTTGTTAGAACAGTGGCTATGTACTTAGTTTGTGGGTGTTTTTTGTTTGGAATTCCGGTTTTCATTCAGCTATTTTTGTTGTTGTTGTTGATCTTGTAGCTATGTATTTTATTTTTGTTATTTATTTTGCTTCACTCCCAGCTATGATGTTCGATGTTCGATGCGGGGTGTTCGAAGTTGCTTCGTTTGTTTTACGGTTTGACGTCGTTTTGGTTGCTTGAGGCTCGACGTCGTTTCGTTTGTTTTATGGTTTGATGTTTTGCCGTGTTTGTAAATGTTTGCCGTGTTTGCGAATGTTTTGCCGTGTTTGCAAATGTTTTGCCGAGTTTGCAAATGTTTTGCAGAATTTATTCCACCTCAAGTTTGGACCGCGCAACTCGAGGTTACTGCATCCCTTGAAAGCGGTTTTCATGGGAGCAGCTCAGGTGGGGTGTAGGCCTGGTTCTACACCCGTTGTAAGGAAAATTGTATTTTCCTTACAACATAACTTCGAAATGTCAAAATTATCAAATGTCACTGCAAAGTTTTAGATTGCGTTATTAGTTTGGAATAATTTTAAAAGAAAAATAGAACAATGTTTAGAAGTGCAGCACTATTTTTTTTAATTCAAGAAGAAGATGAAGAAGAAAGTCAAATGGCACGAAATCTTAGAAGAAATTTGCGGGGAAAAAATATAAATAAAAAAACTATGAAAACTATAAGTAAGAAAAATTTATTTATTAAACTGACTATTTTAGTTTCTTCATATATTTCTATCATATTCAAAGTTTCTTATCTTTATTCATTAAACTGACTTCATATAAGTTTATTTTCTGTTTTTGAAGTTCTAACTTGTCCAGTTTCACCTGCAGCTCTCGCTTCCTGATCTTTTCTATCTCCAAGTTGTGACGCGTTGTTTCTTCCAGGATTGATTTCTTTATGCTGTTACTGCTCTCTAAAGCTCTATATATTTTCTTAATGTTACTCTGTAGGTCCGTATTATTTTCCTTCATTAAGTCAACTGCATTTGCGACTTTAACAACTAGTTCTTTATTTAGTTGTAATTCTTCTTTAAGAATTTCAGTAGAATGTCTTTTAAGCTTTTCTGAATGATGCTCCTGCAATTTTTCTCTACGTAGCTGTTGCTCGCTCTATGTTCAATTCGGCACGATTGCCGCAACTATCTTCCACTTGCGGCAAAACTGACTCAATAAAATCTTCATGGTCAGTATCAGGAATACCAAATGCATCGGCAACATCAGAAGCATCAGGAACGCGTTTACTGACAGGTGGACCGTATCGTTTGGCACTAATTTTTCCTTCTACGGACTCACTCATGCCGCTAAGTGGAATTCTAGCATCTTCGATGTTCGTGAAGCTATGTTCTTTGAACACACCACCTCCAGTACCATTTCTATGTTTTATTGTCTCGGACATTTTTTTCGGATATATTTTTTTTTTGTCGCTCCAAACCTAGAAGGAAACAAATTATAGATATACATTATACCTATATTTATCATAAAGATATACCTTTTTCCACTCAAACTTAGATTTTACAGGTGGTTCAGTAACATTTAGTTCTTTTTCTACGTTCTTCCAAAACTTTCCAACCTCCACCTTGGTGCGTTTGGTGTATCCAGAGGCAATATCTGGATCCTCTTCCATTAAATTAACTAATTTGCACAGTTGATTTCGATTTGTCATTTAAAAAAATGCAAATAATGTTTTAAAACTTCTGCCTCTGCTTTTTTCAACGAACAATTTTTACACTTACATGTTTTCACTTCAAAATTCCGCATAAATTCCGAAAAATATGGAGAAATTCGATAAAAAATTTCCGTAATAAAATTATTCACGATAGGTAGATTTTCGGCGGAATTTTTTTTACCCCTTTCGAACATTGTTTGCGATACCTGGAATTACCTGTTTATTGTGTTTAAAAATTGGCACGGTGAGCTGTGAAGGTAGAGGCATTTTAGGAATTAATGTACAATTTGTAAAAAACGCAAAAATTACAATTAAGAATTTGGATATGGTGGAGTTGAAGAGGTTACATACAGCAGACTATTTAGCTGAAACCATTAAAAATGCACTTGCTGAATATGAGATAAGAACTTCTCAAATATACACAGGTAATATATTACAATACATACAGCGTGTGATTCAATCACGCCTTATAGTTTTCAAAGTTTTAAGAACTTGCACTTTTAAGAACTTGCTGAATATGAGATAAGAACTTCTCAAATATACACAGGTAATATATTGCAATACATATAGCATGTGATTCAATCACGCCTTATAGTTTTCAAAGTTTTAAGAACTTGCACTTTTAAGAAAACGATTGTGAATAAATTTATACCTTACATAAATTCTAGTTACAACAGATAATGGCCGCAATATGGTAAAGGCCGTCGATTTTCTTCGATCACAAATAGAGAATTGCAGCGAAAATGAAGAAGCCAATAAAGAAACTTCCTTCCACATTGGACGGTGTGCACTCTATGTGCTGTGCGGCTCATACGATGCAACTAGCTGTGTGGGATCTACTAAAGATTGCTCCAATAAGAACTGTTATTGAAAAGGTACTGCTAATATATAGTGCATACGCAGGAATACTGTTTATCCATGATTCAAACTTTAAGTAATTTGTACAAATATTTCGTTTTTCTTAGATCCGCCACTTATCGAAAACACTACGAACACCAAGTAACGGGCAGCTTTTAAAGACATACAGCAACCTTGCTCCGAAATTGGATATGCCTACAAGGTGGAATTCAACATACCCTATGTTGAAAAGAATCACCGATTTGAGGCCTTATGTTAGCGAAATTCCTGATACTGAAAGATTGGCAATATCTGATCATGACTGGAGAGCATTAAATGAACTCCAAGCAACCTTGAAATTATTAAATGATGCCACATTACGATTTCAAGGATAACAAATGGCCTTTGGGGACTTTTTTAAAGTAATGATATTGTATAATAGTAATTCAACCCAAGTTATCAATCCCTCATTTTGATGTGTGACTGACAATGCAAAATTATTTGATTTTTTCAGATATGGCTTGAAACTAAAATAGAAATTGGAAGGCGACATTGCTGCGAAAACAAAAGCGCTATTACAAAAAAGGGAGAAGGCCTTGTTTGATAACGACGTGATTAATGCGGCAATATACCTATATCCAAGTTTTAACAAGATTCTGTCGGGTGAAGAGAAAATAGCTGCTCTGAAGCATATTAAATCACTAATAGTAAAGCTGCATGAGGTAAGCATAGTAACATGTAATCACATTTCTTGGTTTTTCATCTCTATTTTTCATCAGTTAAAAAAGGTAGCGTCGACATATCTGCAACGCAATCCAGCAGCGATAAAGAAAACACCAACACATTAACACAAACAAATCAATCGACAAACAAAACAAAGCTTGAGCAATACCTGGAGAAGTTTACTGAACGTTCTTCATGGGAAAGTGAGGAAGGGGAGTACATTCACCGCCGTTTCGATGAAGCTAAAAATTTTAATAAAAACAAATCAAAAATGGACATAAATATTCTGAAGTATTGGAAAGATAGTCTGATATATACATATCTTGGCTAAATAGGAGAAATAGTCCATGGAGTTCCGGCGACCCAAGTGTCTGTGGAAAGAGCGTTTTCTGCTCTGAAAATTATTTTAAATAATAGACGAACTGCTTTAACCGAAGCGCATTGAAAAGATTTAATATTAATAAAGCTGAATTCATAATAACAAAACAATTTGTTATCTTTCCTCTGTTTTTTCTATAGCTGTGCATTTTGCAAAATGAAAAATAAGATTTGAAACATTAAATGCTGACAGTCACCAATTAAATTGGTGCTGACAGGCACCAATTATTGAACTCCATAAAGTCGAAAAATATGGTACGTAAAGTGCCAGCGTAATTTTTCACAATTTCTAAGAAAAGTTCTGTTCTGTCCTTTTGTTTTTTTATTGCTCTGATCAATTTTGCATTCTACCATTTTTTTAAGGAGAAATATGTACATATCACACGAAAGGGTTACAGCAAAACAAGCATGGAAATGCCCATCATTAATTGCATTTGTTTGAACGAAAATTGTGAAAATGAAAAACAACAACAACTACCAGCACACAAAACATATCCGGCAAGTTTTGTGTGCTGAAATGCGATATCTGTTTGCAGTACCTGTCACCAACAAATCGTACGGTACGCCAACACATCCACAGCGTACTGTACCTTCTGTTTTCGTTACAAAATTTGCCTTTGCTCCAAATCAGCGCCACAAAAGTATTTAAAATCACAGATATTTTTTAGGAATAAAATTAGTGACAAAAAAAATCTCATCTATAAATACGATTGAAAAAATTTCCAATACAATGGTGAAAACCGCATCGAAATCGGTGCAGCCGTTTGAGAGTTAACTAACTCTAAAGTGACATGCGACTAACTAGATTTTGATACTGTTTACGCCAAACACTCATTCTGACCCGACCGCATACCCCAGCGCGGCTCTTTCGACCTCCCAGAGAGAGCAGCGCCATCTACTCCCCTGTAGATGTACATGCACTGCACGTCGGTCAGTGCAGCCAACCTCCCCGGCTGCGACCTGTCAACTCTTGACAGGTCAATGGTGTGTTTTTCGACTTCCGCCCCCAACTCCAAACTCACTCTTATCTTTGGCGGTTACGTGTGTAAACATCGACGAGTACCACGCGACGAGTTTTCTAGTTTTTTCGAGTGCGCAACCCCCACGCGAGTGTTTTGAACATCACCACGATCACAATCGTCACCATCTCCACCACCATCATCACGATCACAACCATCACCATTTTCACCATCATCCCCACGATCATCATCTCCACGATCACCACCTACACCAACACCAACCTCATCTCCACCATCAGCGACGACTTCACCGTCACCCTCATCCATCAAATCGGTAAGTCTTTCCATTCCCCTTCACTTAACATTATATTATTATTATATTATATATCGGTGTGTTGCGCTTATCTGTGCACACATCCCCCAAACAAACAGATACCAATAACAATTTTTCGATAAAAATTTATTGCATTATTAGTTCTGCTTTAAATGCTTTATAACCCTATAACGTAAACAACCAACAATAACAACACAGTCATTCACACATAAGCTGAGCAATGAGTTGTTGTTTTAAAGCATTGTCGCCGCTGTACCTGCTGCCGATAAGGGCTTCGGTCGAGTTATAGACACACGCAGCGTGCGCTGAGTGACCATTCAAGCAAATATTCTTCACTTCGCACCAAATCTGAGCACGCAGAATAAAAATTACGTACCACCAAATTATGTATTATGCAAAATTATATTAAACTATATAAATTTTACTTCTTTACTTTTTCACAACATAAAGAAATCAGCTTCAGGCATTTATAGAGATATGTGTATTCATTCATGTTCCTCGAAACCATTCGTCACAGCGCATTTCTTCTTCAAAAGACTTTTAAAAAAGACTTTTATTTCAAAAAAGTTACAGATAAAAGTCTTCAAAAAACTTTTTCCAATGACTTTTAAATATAAAAGTCACAAAATAACTTTTATGAAAGACTTTTAAAAATAAAAGTCTGTGATAACAGTTATTCAAAAGACTTTTTTGATAAAAGTTATAAAAGTTTCAACCTCTGATTACGATTAAATTACAATAAAAACAATAAATATTAAGATACGGCAACGTTCTCTTTGTGAACGACTAAGTTAGCCTCTCCACCAGCTGTTGCTTTAACGTAGACTCTACCATGCAGCGAAAGCACGGTGTGCAGCAACTTCTCTTCCCATTGGCATAATGCGGCCACTCACGATTTGCCTTAGTAAGACCTTCATGCACAAAAATATCTTGCTCACCGTCAAAGCCACCATTACTGAGCTGCAGCCGAAGATTATTCGCTCTGCGAAAAGCAGCAACAGCTTTACACAAATTGTTGCGCTCATTCGCCGCTAAATTATCTTTAGCAATAATCGCAGAGTTTTTATTTACCGTTGTAGGTCTCACACGAAATATATTTTGAATACAAGGAATACAAATATATTATGAATACAACTTTAACGAAGAGCAAATATTACCAAAAATATCAGCGAGATTCGCTCACGGTGAAAACGGAATACCGTTTATCACAACATCGGATGAAACAGAATTACTCTCAAAACTCTCAATTCTTGTTTTTAACTCCGTGAGCTCAAAATTCAGCTGCATAGCAAGAGAGCTTCCACCAGCGCTGTCAGGCACGACCAATCTTTTGACCTCTTTGAACTGCTCTTCCTAAACATCAAATTCAGCACAGGCAGCTTCAACAATAGTAACTCTCTCGATTATCTTTTTAATGGAAGATTTGATGTTCGACACCTCAGCTGATACCTCACTGAATCTCTGCAGTACTCGCCCCTCAAATACCGTTAGCGCAGCCATCAACTTCTCAACAATTGTCTCCTCAAGACTATTCAGCTTAGTATATAAGTTAGATGCTGAGAGCAAAGCAGTTGGAGCATGGGATCCCATCGGAGCGCAGCAATTGGGCGCCAAAAATAGTTGACGCAGAATTTCCTCGAGAGGCCGAAACATTTCTTGTGTTTTTGGCTGGACAAGACATTTCAAATACAGTGACGATTTACAAAACAATGCAAAAAACAATATCACTTAAAACGACAAAATCAACCGAAGGAATGAATCAGCGTCAGGAACAAGCCTCTAAATTTTAGAGGCTACGAGTAATAAAAAAGGCCACACCTCGAGAGGGCACACTGCTCAAGAATGATAGAATAATAGAAATTACGCTTTCTGCAGTTTTCTTTAAGTTGCATACACATCGTTGTTATATATTACTTTGACAGGAAATGTTAGTGATAGAAGATCAATCATAAGGAGGCAGTGAATTGCGTATACTTTTATAAAAATTCACATTGAACAAAGCCAAACATGTTCAATGTACCAAAAATTAAAAAATACTTGGACAACTTTACCGTTGTGGAATTGCTCCATCTTTCTTTCATCTATGAGACTTTCAATTTTCAACGGGCCATAACTTGTGAAATATACGAGAACAAAAAAATAATGGTGTTGTTTTAGTGTTTTATGTTGATTACAACAACAACTTTTTTGTTCTCGTATACTTTACGAGTTATGCCCTGTCGAAAATTGAAAGTCTCATAGACGAAAGAAAGATGGGGCGATTACACAACGGTAAAGTTGTTAAATTTTTTTTAATTTTTGCTACATTAAACATGTTTGGCTTCATTCAATTTGAATTTTTATAAAATTATACGCAATTATACGTACCTTATAATTGATATTCTATCATTAACATTATTTTCTAACTATTCACTATATCTCCTAAACTATTGAATATATACGGATATGGATATTTCTACCGTTACAAAATAATTTGACTGCGATTTTTTATAATATTAGTACTTTCGTTTCCATGTCAAGCGGATATTTGGCTTTGAAAATCAGCAAACAAAAGTTATGTAGATCTAACCAATTTTTTTTCTGATGTTAAGTCGAATTTTATAAAATGGCCCCTCCCGTCTAAACGGGGGAAAATTGACCCTTCTCCCCATACGATTTTTTTCTTGCCTCGATCCAACCTACACGGCCTAGTCTTTTGTCCCCTCTTATGCGTATAATAAACATCTTGTATAATATAAACAATTTTAAGAAAGTAGGTACCATTTGTTTTTTGCGCGTATTTTTTTCATCAGGATCGGTGCATCTCTTTAAGAGAAAACGCTCTTTGAATTGAATGAATTGGCGTATTTTTCATAAATTTTCCTAAAACTGAAAAATTTTGTAAGGACCAAATTTATTTCCATATCTACATACATATATTACTAAATTTGACCAACACAAGTATATATTCTTATTTTTTATACTGTATTATATCGAATTGAATTTATCTTTTGTTTAACATATTATTAAGTATTCACATTATATTATTATATTGAACTGAATTATGTATATAAATTTAATTTCGTTACTTTTAAAAATTAAAATTTATTTCATCCGTTACAACCGGTCTGGAATTATTTTGTATGTACCTATATTTAAGTGAAATTCAAGTGTAAGGGACACACTGGTGTATCCACTCACACACGGCATGCCTAAAGGGAAAGACAGAGACAGCAAAGAAAAACGAGAAGACGCGAACAAAGTAGAATATTCCAGAAGACGACAAGGCGAGAGAATTGAAGCATATAAAAGTAGCCTTCGAGTGTTAACGGAGAGTCAGTAGAGATCCAACGTTCAACGCGTGCGGACGCATAGCAGGTATAGTTAGTGGTTGTTAGAGTCTCGTTGTTTAGAAAACCTTTCCTAGTATACATATTGCTAATGGTAAGTTGCTTCCGAGGCAATATCTAGTTTTCCGCTCCTAGCGTCGTGATCAAATATTGGTGGTCAAGTGATGCTTCCCCGATATTTCGATCAGTTAGTTTCTCTGTCGTAAGGAAAGATTAGAACAGTCGTCGTCAAAGTAGAACACCGTCCTTGTATACATATTGCTAATGGTAAGTTGCTTCCGAGGCAATATCTAGTTTTCCGCTCCTAGGATCGCGATCAAATATTGGTGGTCAATGTTGCTTCCCCAATATTTCGATCAATTAGTTTCTCTGTCGTAAGGAAGGATTAGTACAGTCGTCGTCAAAGTAGAACACCGTCCTTGTATACATATTGCTAATGGTAAGTTGCTTCCGAGGCAATATCTAGTTTTCCGATCCTAGGATCGCGATCAAATATTGGTGGTCAATGTTGCTTCCCCAATATTTCGATCAATTAGTTTCTCTGTCGTAAGGAAGGATTAGTACAGTCGTCGTCAAAGTAGAACACCGTCCTTGTATACATATTGCTAATGGTAAGTTGCTTCCGAGGCAATATCTAGTTTTCCGCTCCTAGGATCGCGATCTAATATTGGTGGTCAAGTGCTGCTTCCCCGGTATTTCGATCAAGTAGTTCTTCTGTCGTGACACTTGGACAAGCACAGGTAGAATAGAGTACGTACAAACTGACTCGCACACTGAACATTCCCCGCACGCCACACCAAACGCGAATGTGTGAGTGGATCTAGTGTTCCCCAACCTACTGTTGTTAGTTTAAGTGAATACCCAACGTTTAAACTTTAATAAAATAGTTGATTCAAACAAGAACTAGAGGGTTTTAATTTAAAATATTCTGCAACGAACCCTGGATTGACTGAGAGTATCCCAGCCTGTTAGAGAACGAGAGAAAGTTCGTTACAATTTTTTCAAACGTTCAAAAATTATTAACTGGGAAAAATTATAATATACATGTTACAAATTATATACACATACATATATACTATATAAATTATATGTACCAAAATTATAAAATTTGAGCCTACGAACGGCAACCTGAAGTAATTTTCCACCTCAAGTAATGGTATGTGCAGCAGTGACCGCCGATGGACGCTGTCCAATCGTTTTCATTGAGCCGGGTGTCAAAGTCAATGCGACTTATGTAACCACGTTTCTTATGTCGGGATATAATTCAGCGAGTCCAGGATTTCGTTAAAGGAAAGATTTGTATTTTGGGTACTTTTCAGTATAAATTTAACTTTATTGAACTAATCTTCAAGGTTGGTTACATATGTATATGGCGTGTACAAACGGCGACTTCGAACGAACGCTGAAGCAGGTAAGCCGTGTCGTGGAATCAGGCTTCGTAGCGTAGGGTATGCGTATGTTGATTGTGTTCTCTGAGAGTATACGTGGGCGCTGACTGTACTATCAGAGAGTATGCGTGGGTATTGGCTAAGCTCCGAGAGAGTACGCGTAGCCGTTGATCGTGCTCTGAGAGAGTATGTGTAGCTGTCATGCTCTGAGAGAATATGCGTAGCCGTCGTTCGTGCTCTGAGAGAGTATGCATATATGCTGACTGTCCCTTGACGTTGTGCTCGATGACTGTGCCGATTGCGATTGCTGAGCGCTCACCCGGGAAGTACGTACAAAGAATGGGTTGTACATAAGAGACCAGGAAGATTTATCAAATCCGTGCACTTGATCGGAGAGCAAGGAGAGTAGGTGGGAAGTCTTCTCTCATTTATGAAGATTTATCAATTTAAGTGGCAGTTTAATAAGAGAAGGAGGAGGATTGGCTGTATATTTTACTTCTCTTATTTTTGGAGACTTAGCAAGTCTGGCAGTTTAATAAGTGAAGGAGGAGGATTGGCTGTGTATTTTACTTCTCTTATTTCTGGAGACTTATCAAGTCTGGCAGTTTAATACGAGAAGGAGGAGGATTGGCAACTTAACTTTTTATTAAAGTAGATTTATTATATATAGGTAGTATAAATAGAAGAATATAGGTTTAGTATTGAAAATTCAAAATAGTTAGAAATTGTAAAATGATTTTGCGTCATCACACTTATTATCAGTGAGGACTAAAAACTATGCCCTAAACTATGCGCTAAAGAAAGCCATTGTACGGGAATGGGCCAAAATACCGCAAGACTATATTTGTCTATCATGCAACTAATTTTTTCACCGTTTGAAGGCCATAGTCAAGGCAAAAGGTCGATCGATCTAAAGTGAATGGATTCTAAAATTTTTATTATTTACACAGATTTTTGTAATTTGAATGAAAAAAAAATTATTATTTCACCAAAAAAATATATTCCTTTGAATAGGTAACAGTTCAATCGCCGACCCTGTATATACAAAAGTGCTCCAATTAGATTTCTGTTTTTACAACAAATAAGGAGATCAGCTACGAACAGTATCAAGTAAATTGTATCTACCCTATCACTTATGGAATACAGGCAATAATCGTTTCATTCCACATTCTGGGAAATCGGGAGATTAGGGAAGTTGGTGCCAATTTGCTTGACTCTACTTTCCCCCTTTCTACTTTCCCACCTAGAACATCTAGTTACAGATAGAAGTCACCCTTCTATATGGGCTGTTGGCAGTTCAAAACCGTCCAAGACCGCGGAACCGGACGGCATTGTAGCCATATACAAAAGCCTTCTACGCTAGAGTACATTTCGTGAAGATGGACAAGTAGCAGATTGGTGTTTATATCAGAGGCGGGTAAACACTAACTAGATACTGCCACGGATCAACGACCCATCACTCTATCATCATTTCCACTGAAGATCTTGGAAAGATTTGAATTGCATATGAGGAAAATACCACGTGAAGATCTATTAGGAGTAGGAATTAATAATGTGGATTTTTTGGCTTGAAAATGGCATTTATTTGAATAACAAAATGAATGAGGACATTAAGCAATATATTGCCTATCGTTGGCTATGACTTTCTCCCATCTTCTGGGAAGTTTATTGATTCCTCATTTGAAGAAGTCCCCATCTTTCGAGGCAATCCATTCATCGACCCATTTTCGCACTTCTTCAGCATTTCGAAAGCGTACATCTGCCAGGCTGATCTGCATTGATCGGAACAAATGGTAATCAGAAGGAGCAAGGTCTGGAGAGTACGGGGGGTGATCAAGATGATCCCAACCGAGCCTCTTTATTTTTTCTTTAACGATGTTTGCTCGATGTGGTTTGGCATTGTCATCGTGGAACAAAACTTTGTGGTGTTTTCGAGCTATCAATGGTCGTTTTTCGTTCAGTTTTTTTGCCAGTTTGTTCAATTGGCGTCTGTAGCGATCAACTGTAACCGTTTCATTTGGTTTTAACATCTTGTAATACACCACACCCTTCTGATCCCACCAAATACACAGCATAAGCTTATTGCAATACTTATTGCATAACTTTTGTTTAGTTGTAAGACGGCAGTTGCAGGTTTCTCCGTAAATTTATTGTAATGTTTGTGCGTGTTTTTACAAAGTTTGCGATTTGAAATGTTAAATGTGATTTTATGATTGTAAGCAAGTAGATGTGAATTTAATGTTAGAATTCGCTTCGTTTGCTGTGTCGCGGTTCACTGATGGCAGCCAAGTGAAGACGAACATATCCTATCGCCAAAGCTGTAGCCAAGGAGCTCGCAGTCAAGCTTTTAGCTTGCCTCTCCTGAGTGGCCGAAGTCTGGCCGTGAGAGAGCACGGCTTCGGCAGATCAGGAGAGGCAGCCTGACGAGCGGTGTGTTTGGCGTAAACATCCCGCCCGCATTGCAGGACTGCAAAGCTACCTGACCCTCAGCCTGGGGTGGATCAGGCGACTAGCCGTGAAGCGTCGAGTGGTGGGCGTCGTTACAGGTGCAGCTACGTGTGCTGGTGCAGCGTTGGGTGGTGTGGGAGCACGCCAGGCAGTTTATGCGGCGTCCTGCCACGATTCGGGGAAGGCTCGCCGTTCGTGCCTTCAAATGCCCTGCAGGTCGCGGTTGTGGACTCCGAACTGGGCTGGCGATCGCCGGTGGAGACGATCGTCCAGGAGCCTCCTCTGGACGAGGCTCTGGTGAGCTCGGTTGAGCAGCGCCGTCTTCTTCTGCCGTGTAAGAGACACTCAGATGGAGCACGTCGTCCTCGTGCGGCTGCTGCTCGTAATGCGGCATCTCGGTGGCGGGATGCGGATTTGGGGGCGCCGATGAACGGCGGCTGGCGGAGCCAGCATGCGATAACGGGCGCCTTGGCGGCGGGTGCGTTTCATCTCAGATCTGTGGAGAAAAAAGACATTAATAACCACTCGAGCCATGCACGATAAGGATACTGATTTGGAAATTGAACGCGTGAGTTGGCCGTCAGCCGTTCGGACATCGGCCACGCGGACTCGTGCGTCGTGATCCTTATACACCTTGATGATGCGGCCCAGCCGCCAGGACGTGGAAGGAAGGTTGTCTTCACGGACGACGACCAGGTCGTTGGGCTGTAGATTGAGTTGCGGAGTCTTCCACTTGGTGCGACGCGCAAGCTCGTGCAAATATTCCGTTTTCCACCGATGACAGAAATGTTGGGCAAGGGCCTGGACACGTCTCCATCGGTTAAGAATGGAGAGCGGATTGTCGAGGGTTTCAGGCTCGGCCGGAGCGAGCAGAGGGCCGCCTACTAGGAAGTGGCCAGGAGTTATTGCCTCCATTATGTTGGGATCCTCAGATTGAGGATGAAGCGGGCGAGAATTGAGGCATGCTTCAATTTTGCTCAAGAGAGTTGAGAACTCTTCGAATGTAAACTTGGACGTTGGGGCGACTTTGCGCAGGTGCGTTTTCAGGCTTTTAACACCGGCCTCCAAGAGTCCTCCCCTATGAGGAGCACCGGGGGGATGAAGTGCCATTCAACATTCTGGTGCGAATGATGGGTCTCGATGAGATCGCGGGTTCGAACAAGGAATTGCTTAAATTATTGTTTGAGCTCTTTTGATGCGCCGACGAAGTTTGTGCCGTTATCGGAATATACCTTTGCGGGGCAGCTTCGGCGCGCTGCAAAACGTGAGAAGGCCGCAAGGAAAGCGGCCGTGGTCAGATCACTGACTGCCTCTAAAGGAATTGCTTTGGTCGCAAAACAGACAAAGATACACGTGTAGCCTTTCGTTATTAAGCACGCCCGGCCGGTGTAATTCTTTATGTCGAAAGGGCCCGCAAAGTCGACACCGGTGGCAATGCCGCCATAAGCTGCGTTCTTTGCTGCTTCCGATGCAAGATGCACGGCTTACAGTGGTGGATCGTCGTCTTGATGAGATTTTTTACCCCGGAATCCAGTGTTGGGTCCTGAGCAATCGGAGCATCAGCTGGTTACCACCGTGAAGCGAGATCTGATGGATAAAAAGAACCAGTAACCGAGACAACAGACAATCGTACGGCAAAATGATTGGGTGGCGTTCATCGAATGCCAAATTCGGGCATGAAGACAGCCGCCCGCCAAGGCGCATCGTTTTGTCTTCATGGATGAAGGGATTAAGTGCGAGTAAACGACTTTTCGAGCTCACTGGTTGCTTGTTTTCGAGCGCATAATATTCGTCGGGAAAATGTGTCTTTTGACAGATGATTGTGAGACGGCGTTTGGTGTCTCGAATCTCTGTCGCTGAGAGTCGCAAAGTGGCATCTAGAGGGTTGCGTTTACGTCGCGCGTTATCTAGGAACCGCTGTACATATGAGTAGGGCTCTCGGGAGAGAGGAAAACCTGTCCAGTGGGTCTTCGTCTGGTCGGAAGTAAATATGAAGAGCCTTTACTGGCTTTTCTTCCAGTGCGGTAGCAAACTCCGAAGCTGTTCGGAGCTCGGGCCAACGATTCTTGTCGCGGATGAGCCAAGGTGGGCCATTCCACCAAAGGGTGTTCTCAGCTAATTCTTGGGGCGTGGCACCGCGGCTAGCTAAGTCCGCTGGATTGTCGTGCGAATCCACGTGAAACCATTGAGTGTGTGGTGCTCTTTCAATGATTTTGGCCACGCGGTTCGCCACGAAGGTAGCCCAGACGCAAGGAGGCTTCTTGAGCCACGCAAGTACAATCGTGGAGTCTGTCCAACAGAAGACGTTCTCGGGACGATAGTGCAGATTGGGTCGACATGCAGACAAGTCGTCCAAAATGTGTTTGTCGTTGGCTGTCGATTTCCGGAGAGAGAAGCCTGCCGTATTCAACGCCTCTGACAGTTCATCGCGCATTTGAGTGGCCATGGCAAGGTTGTGAGATCCAGCCAAGACGTCATCAACGTACATCGAATGTCGCAGGATGTGGGCCGCAAGCGGAAACTGTTGTTGTGTATCGTTTGCTAGCTGAAGAAGCGTACGGATCGCTAAGAAGGGGGCGCAATTCACGCCAAATATGTTACCGTTTGTAACTCATAGTCCCTAACTTGGGAGCTATTCGAATCTCGGAATAGAATTCGTTGGTAGGGGGTATGTTTCGGGTCGACGAGGTCGGCGGTACATTTTCTGTATGTCACCGCTAAAAACATACCGATAAAAGCGCCATCTTAACATTAGGAATGTTAAGTCTGCTTGTAGAACAGGGCCTGCGTGTAACACATCGTTCAAACTGAGCCCACTTGTGGTGGGGCAGGATGCGTTGAACACGACTCTGACCTTGGTGGACGTGCTGTCCGGTTTTATAACCGCATGATGTGGCAAATAGTAGTGCTCAGCATCGGGTTGTGGGGGCGCTACGGCCGTCATATGACCTAAATCAAGATATTCTTGAACTACATCGTCATATTGCCTTTTGAGGTCATGATTCTTGACTAACCTTTCCTCTGAGCGAAGGTATTGTTGGTGCGCGATGTGCCGTGAATACCCTAGCGAGTGTTGGTTTCCGTCTTCGCTTTTGAATGGCAACGTAACGATGTAGCGGCCGTCAGGGCTCCTACGAGTTGTTTTTACGAAATTCTCTTCGCAAAACTTTTCGGAGGGGGATAAGTGACGAGTTTTGGGAAGTTCCTCCACCACCCAAAAACGTTCGAACTGTTGTTCGATGGTGACTTCATTGAAGAAGGCCACCCTTATGTTGGGGCTACCAGATTGTAGCAGGGGGACTGGTCCGGTGATTATCCAGCCGAATACAGTCTGTTGTGCTAGAAGTGAACCTAACACATTGCGGCGAATACCGTCAAGTATTCTTCGCCGGGAAGAGATCGGCTCCAATGAGAACGTCAACTTGCTGACTTTTGACAAAGTTGACGTCTGCGAGCTCGATGTTACTGGGAGCAGCTCACTATCGAACGAGTGGGCGGGCAGTCTGCCCGTGATTTGCGACAGCACTAGCGCTGGCATGGATTTGAAACGAGGGGTCGCGTGGCGACTTGAGCATAAACTCACAAGATTTCGAAACCTTTGCGGAAATAGTTTCGTTGAGGCCAGAAACCGTTGCTTTCACTGGCCGCATGGGGATTTTGAGCATCTTCTGAACGTGGTCAGAGATGAAGGATACTTCGGATCCTGGATCGATGAGGGCACGCGCGGCATAGCAAGTACCGGCGTGGAATATGGTGACCGTAGCGGTTCCTAACAGAACTGGCTTCGGTGCGGCAGCGAAACAAACTTGATGGTTATCGGGCTGATTTCGATCAGTGGACTGTATTTGTTGTAGACTGATTTGGGCGGCGTTAGCCGACGTGGAGGGCCCAGTAAAGGGGGGTGCTCGCGCGTTAAGTGGGTTGATACGGGGCTGAGTGGTTTGCAATGCAGCGTTGCCACTGGGCGAACACTTTGGATATTTAGTGGACGGACGCGACGCTGAGTTAGCGAAGGGTCGGTTCTGCGCTTGCTCGCGATGCAGCAACGTGTGGTGTCGCGCCTGACATGTCGCGCAGTTGTATTTACTGGGGCATCGTTGTATCTGATGCGCTTGTGCGAGACAATTCAGACAAAGGCGCAGCTTTTTCGCTACCTCTAAGCGTTTACCGGAATTCATTTCCAAAAACTGCGGACACTCTCGAATTGTGTGGTGCTCTGAGCACAG
Source organism: Myopa tessellatipennis (assembly GCA_943737955.2). NCBI lineage: Eukaryota > Metazoa > Arthropoda > Insecta > Diptera > Conopidae > Myopa > Myopa tessellatipennis. The sequence continues at coordinate 23,256,793 of OX031315.1, forward strand.
GTGACATACGGTCGATGCCACCTTCAGTTGGAATGTGTTAACGCGTTTTGTCGAAGGGACCACTTGTGGAGCAGGTGACGCGCGATTCTTGCCTGCGGGTGTGCCTTTGAGATCGTGCACCGATTCCAGCGTTTCAAACTGCTGGGTCAAGAACGCGTCGAGATCGGACCACTTTGGAATTTCACGTTTATTCGGTATTGATTGTTCCCAAAGCGCCAGGGTGGCTTCCGGAAGCCGACTAGAGCACAGAAAAACTATCATAGCGTCCCAGTGTGACGTGTCGACGCCTTGGAGCGCCAAAGCGGCGAGAATATTATTGATTTCCCGCTGTAGATTTTTAATTTCGTAACCGGTTTCCCTCGTAATCATCGCGAGACCAAAGAGATTTTTAAGGAGCGTGTTAACGAGGACGCGTTTATTTTCGTATCGATCCGATAGATTTTGCCACGCTTGCTCGAATCCTTCATTTGTCAAAGGAGATTTTTGTATGATTTCCTTGGCTTCTCCTTTGGTTTTTTGGTTCAAGTGGAAAAGTTTTTCCACTGGGGCAATACGCGTATTCTCAATATACAGGGCGGTGAACATGTCGCGAAAGGAGGGCCATGACAAATAGTCGCCTTTGAAAACGTCGGTATCGCATGGCGGCAAGCTGATGTTGAACCGAGTGGGCGGCAGCTCTGTCGTATCCGTAGAGCGCCGCGGCGCGGTGGTCTTCATCATCGAGTTGACTTGAATTTTGATCAGTCCAACGCATCGCTTTTAGTTGTCGTACGCTTTGAAATATTTTTCCTTAACGCTTTTGACATGTGGTGCCATCGTCACATCCTTCAACATTTGTTCGAGAAGGCCGCTATACGTGGACTTGATTAGGGACCACTGCGAGTTGAGCTCCGTAATGTCCAACTCCAGGGTATCCAACGTTTGCGAATCCGTTGAACTGCTCAGAATGTGCATGCCGAATTCCACTAAATCGTCCGCAAGACGTAGAAAAGAGTCAACACTCTCCATTGTATGTGCGTTAAGGTTAGTAGTAATTTAGCAATGGAATCCGCGGTATGGAATCGATTTTTGTCGGTGCAAAAGAATACAGGGGCTAAAGTAGCTTCGCTAGATGGGCTAATACAGAAATAAAACACCAAAATATTTTTATTCCTAACAAAAATTTTAATATGGTTTTATATTTTTCGCCCACGGTGCAAGAATTGTTGACTCTCTGTTGGCACGAAAAAAAACCACGGCGCTATATCGATGGGAGCGCTGAACAGTGTTTTTGCAGCGTGAGTAGTTGTGTAACTCTGCGTTGACGAGCGCGCTTATCGAACACCGACAAATTTGCGTATACTTCTTTAAACTCAAACTGGTTTAGAGCGCACGATTGACGACTTTTTGCGATGAGTAGGTGAGCAAGTATGTCGCCGGTTCTGATGCCAGCACGGTGTGCGCTTCTTGAAAAAATGAACGTTGACGTCGATGGTACAAGTACGATTTTATGCGAAAAAACGCGCCGCTTGTAGCGTATCACGCGGAGAGAGCGATCAATATTAGAACAAGTGTTGCTTGCTTGGCTGCAAGCGGAGAGCGTGACTATGTGAGCGCACGTACCAAACCAACACGCAAAAGGTGGTGGTTTTTTGGTTTTTAAGTGAACCGCGCAGAAGAGCGTAAGCTGGGAGCGTGTCTGTGGAGAGCACGAAAACCAAACCAGCCAGCAAAAGGTGGTGGTTTTTTGGTTTTTAAGTGAAGAGCGCAAACCTAAGCGAGAGCGAGCTGCAATTATGTATTCGTCGAAGAATAAATAATTGCAACACGTGCCGGTCAATTTAAGTATATAACCGGGTTCAAGGGCACTTATCCTATATGTAAGTGAACAAATTCTAACTGGTGGCGCACCGTTACACCGAAGTTAATTCTCCCGTTAACTTCGCGTGTACACGGGGGTATATATGTAGGTATATACTTGCTTAATATCAATATTTAATCAAATATACTTAAAACTTGAACTTTGTTAAATTAAACGAAAGTAAGCAACTTACCTTTTTTCTCTCAAAAAGGGGCGACGATGTCGTGGAGTTGACGCTGGAGCTCGATCCGGCTCGTACTGGACCAAATGTTTAGTTGTAAGACGGCAGTTGCAAGTTTCTCTGTAAATTTATTGTAATGTTTGTGCGTGTTTTTACAAAGTTTGCGATTTGAAATGTTAAATGTGATTTTGTGATTGTATGCAAGTAGATGTGAATTTAATGTTAGAATTCGCTTCGTTTGCTGTGTCGCGGTTCACTGATGGCAGCCAAGTGAAGAAGAACATATCCGATCGCCAAGGCTGGAGCCAAGGAGCTCGCAGTCAAGCTTTTAGCTTGCCTCTCCTGAGTGGCCGAAGTCTGGCCGTGAGAGAGCACTGCTTCGGCAGATCAGGAGAGGCAGCCTGACGAGAGGTGTGTTTGGCGTAAACAACTTTGTTGTGTACACTTCAACGAAATGACACATACTGAAATTTTTAGCTTAATGACAGACAAAAACAAAGAAAATGGCCGCGATGTGCTCTGATGCACATAACGCTAGTTACGCCATCTGTTATCTAAATCCGCATTATTAATTCCTACTCCCAATATACAACTTTAAGATCTACATATATATAAAATAAGATCTATATATCTATATATAAGATCTATACAACTAGAATAGTATATGGTGGACTTCATTGATCAAATGCTAAAGGTAGGACCATTGGGGAAATTATCGAATGTGTCATCCCTGGCACTTTTTCTATTGTTGAAGGTGGTACGCGTGAGCTGCACACCAGCGAGTATATCGTTTTCTGCACGACACGTGTATCAGTCTGTCACTTGTTTTTAATACATTGTCAAAGCAAGGTTGCTTGCTGCAATCAAATTAGAAATTTGTAAAAGTTTTAATAAAAGTTTAAATTTAGAAACCTTTTGGCATCCCTTGCGAAGATATTCTCCGACATACTTTCGTGCGAACCTTGTTGTCGCAGATTGAACCTTGCTGTTGCATATTGCGGAAATTCTCCGACATAATTCCGTGCGAACTTTGCTGTCGCAAATTACTCGCAGACTACTCCAGCATAACTTTCGAGCGAATCGCGGATCTACTCCAAAAAATCTATCTACACTCTGCACTCTAGCCGACGTTACCGCGACTGAAAATTCTGCAGTTCGATGGCTCTTTTTTAAACTAGTACTCTTTTAAGGACCTGTTCAGTTCCGTCGTCATCAACAATATGTCGATTTCGAATACTGAACGTTTTCAATATTCGAAAGACAGTCTCATTATAGGGCAGTGCAAAAACGGCATTGGATAACATCACAACAACCGATGCCAATTTTTGTGTTGCATGGGAACTGTTAGAGAGCAAATATAATAATAAGCCCATAATTATCAATGCACATTTATCAGAAATTATTAAATTGCCTCTAAAGCGAAAGGAATCGGCTGATGATTTGCGAACGCTGGTGGACAGTGTTACGTCGTCACTACGAGGATTAGATCATCTTAATCGTCCAGTAGATCATTGGGATGCTTGGCTGGTATACACCGTTGTACACAAACTCGATACCGCCACCATAAGAGCTTGGGAACTTTCCATATCGGGTAGCACGACACTTCCCACTTTTGAGAACCTTCGCCAAGGAAACTACATTAAATCTCTTGAAATCGTACATGACTTCGGCGACACGAAAAGTGGAGACAACAAAGGAGACATCCCACATGACACCTCGAAAGCAAGGGATAAAAGGGAATCATACCACCATCGATTCGTGCCCTTGCTGTTCTAACAACCAACAACTTGCTGTTCTAACAACCAACCATCATGCAAAGCACCGTTTTACTCATACTACTACATACTCATCATACGGTTTTACATGAGATACTGCAACCCACAGCAGTACCACTTCGGTGAATCCAGCAGGGAACAACCACGACTTTGCGACTAACTTTGCAGTAGTACACAAGACAACTATCACGTGAAGCCGTCTCGCTACTACAACGTCAATGGTCCTTGGCACCGCGATAGTTGAGGTACATTCCAGCACTGGTCATTCCCCAAAACTGCGTGCGTTACTAGACAGTGGATCCGAAGCTACTTTCATCAGCGATTTCTCTGTTGCTCAGCTAAAGCTGCCTACAATCTCAGTCAACATTCCATTGAGTGGTGCTGATGGAAAGCGACTAACCATCGCTACTGGAGCGGTAGGATTTACTTTACAGTCTCTCCATTCACAGTTCCACATGCATTGCACCACTTTGGTATTGCCTCGTGTGGAAAGTCCCAGTCCAGCGATAAATTCTCCAGTAGAAGACTTCAAACAATTTCAACATCTTCCCCTAGCCGATCCTAATTTCAACACTTCTCGAAATGTTGACATCATTCTCAGCGCAGCTGACTATGCAGCAATTTTATTCACTGGAGTCCATCGGCATCCAACAAGCAACATTATTGCACAAAACACCCTTTTGGGTTGGGTAATTTTTGTTGGTCGGCTCACGCGCGATCATTTTCAAGGTAAAGACCTAATCAACTGCTTCCACGTCCAGGTCGAGCTGGATCAGCAATGTAGACGGCATCACGCTACTGCTCCCTATTGCGTTTGGGCAGAAAGGTATGCTGCTTTACAATCGTGGACGAAACGAGTGCAACAGATAGGAATTCAAACAACTCAAGGTCCAGCAACCCATTTTCAGAAGAAGTAAACTAGTCAGTAGAAGTAAACTATGTAGTCATCCATTGTGTCCTATGATCGATGCTGAGGGTATAATGCGTGTTGGTGGCCGGCTCAAACACTCAACGTTATCAGTGAATGTCCGGAATCCTATGATATTTCCTAAGAACAATTATTTTACTTTTCTTGTTATTAAACAGGCACACGAACAACTACTTCATGCTGGTACGCAAGCAACGCTTTACCACGTTCGCCAGCGATTCTGAGTAATCGACGGTCGCACAGTCGTCAAGCGAATCATACGGAAGTGTATGAAGTGTTTTCGCCAAACATGTCAACCGCATATACAACTTATGGGTCAATTGCCGAGTCAACGATGCAACGTCTTGCTGCCTTTCACACACACTGGAGTGGATTATGCGGGCCCATTTTACGTACGCACAACGAAAGGCAGAGGTCATTGAGCTTATAAGGGCTACGTCGCAATCTTCGTTTGCTTTGCCACGAAGGCACACTCAGAGAAAAACGTCCCATAAACTCGTTAATAGTACACCTATTAATTTTATAGTACAAGAATTAATAGGTTTCTCCTATTCAAATAAAGCTGCTATTAAATTCAATAGTTTTTGAAAATTTAAATATTATTATTCTAATAAGACGCGTATTGTTATTTATTTAATTACACGAAGATTTATTTTTATCAGAAATACTATAAACTTCAAAGTATTTTATCTGTTGTTTTTATAGTATGGCAATATAATTTTAATACTTCGATCTCATTGCGATTTGTATATTCTATTTCTATATTATTGTACGTCATGCATACTATTACGCCATTTATTAAGTATGGCACTATTAAATTAATGTGTTTAATATAATATTAATGCGTTATATATTTATATTATCGACTTTATGGTTAATTTTATAGTGCTATCATATGGGTTTGTGTAGGAACCGCGGTGCATTCATTCATTCACACACAAGAATGATAGAAAATAAGATTGCTCCTTTCGGTTTCTTATGTCAAAAGACGGTATTCATTTGTCAGCGGTTTTCGAGGTTCTTGCACACCGCTTGTAGCTATAATTTTTGATGAAAATGTTTGTGAGTGAAGATCAGTAATGAACTCCGAAAACATAGGATACCGACCAGAACTGTTGTTTCTGGCGAGACTACTGTATAAAACTACAACAACAACAAACTCGGAGCATTTGGTAACATTAAACATTTTCGAACTTTCCTTAATTTGTATCGTGTGTTGTCACCCTAGTGCTTTTTTAAAAACCTGACGCACATGCGCAGAACGCAATTTTTTGATTTACACGAATGCTAACATAACTATTGAAATCATATTGCCACCTTAACTAACTACGATGCTTGTAAACAAGCCTTTCCAATATGAGAATTTCGGAGAATTCCTAATGAGATGCTATAAGAAATATTAGTTGCAATTGATTTGTAACAATACTACGAAAATATTACAGTACTAAAAATTATTCGTAAGCACAAAATAATAATTTAAACAATAAAGAATAATTTTTTAAATCTACTAATAAATAAATTGCTTAAAAAAATAGTTGCTTAACAAATTAAAACAATCCCCAAAGAAATTTTAAAATATCCAAATCAAAAAAGTTTTTAGGTAATGGCATCACTTAGTATACATGCATAGAACGGAGCAACAGGCACGAAGTTCGTTCGTTTCCATTATCAGGCCTGAAGTTTTACGCATTTATTTTTGAGGTAGTTATGTAATTAATAGTTTTAAAAGATCAAATAATGGATAAGACTGATGGTTCAAGTGAAAATAGTTACCCAGCATTTGAAAATATAATTTTCGAAAGGTTCTTAGATGACATTTGTGTGCAATCAGATGAAACCAAAAAACTGATTTGCAATACATTTGGATTCAAGGAAGACATATATAAGCGTGTAGTTGGTAAGTATTAACAGGGCAATTCTCGTTGTCAACTTTTTGTTGACAGTGCAGATTTTTAGCAAATTGTCAATATTCGTATTCTGGCTGTCACCTAAAAGCTCTTTTCTTTACAATTTTGTCACGAGCTAAATAGGTGTTGACAGCCACATTTTCAGAACAAAACAGCAAATGAACAGAAGAGGAACAGCAAATTTATTTGTTATTTTTACTTTATTTATTGTTATTTAAATTATTATTTAATTTATATATTATTTGTTTAAAACCAGATCTTGAAACACTTTCCATGAAAATATTTTATAATATAATATAAATATATAATATAAATATATTATTACATATTCTTTGGTGCTACTTACATTGAAAGATATTTCAGGATCTGGTTTTAAACAAATAATATATAATTTAAATAACAATTTAAATAAATAAATAAACAATTTAATTAATAAAATTTAAATAAATAATAATATATATTGTACATTCTTTGATACTCAGCACATTCCACACATGGTGGACATGAACTGGACATAGTGCGCCAGCTGCTCTGCCGTAGTCCGTTCGTATTTTCTTTTGACACTTCATGTTCTATTTGTCAAAAATTACATTTTGGTTTCTGTAACACTAAGCTTTTCAGCGTGTTACTCCATTAAAGCTTTCACTGTGTCAATTGACAGCCAGAATACCAATTTGAAAAGCATTGACAAGCACTGTGACAACTCGTCTTGACAATTTCATGTCAAGCTGATAACGAGAATTACCCTGCAAGACTAATGCTATGTTTACACCGACCCCAATTGCGCATTTGTAATCACTCATTTGAAAAGTGTTTACACCGCCTTGTTTGCATTTCGTTTGACATTGATCAGACCAAATTTATGTTTTTTGTTTGCTTTATTTTTTTTACAATTGTTTTTTGACAGCTAATTGACATTATTTCCCTTCCTTGTTTTGTTTTGGGATTTTATTTTTCCCTACGACAGGCTGATTCGAAATATTATTTTACAACTCGTTTGGATCTCATTTCGCCAAAATGCGATGATTTCGCAACGGAATCTGAAATAAATGACCTATTTCCTGTGCCACTTTTGGGGACCAGATCAAAATTCAAATTTCAATTAAATGTTTGGAGAAAAAGTTTGGTACAGCTTTAAATAAGATGTTTTTAAAAGTATGTATGTCGACTAATTTATTCATATATAGGATAAAATGGATTCTCATAGTAGCTGTTGTTTGGAATGGATTGGGGAAAAAACTTTAAATTTATCATCTGACCCCAGTTCTTCAATCCCAAACCTTTCACAAGAAGAAAGTTCTTCCATAAAATTTAATTTTAAATTGTCTGACATATAAGGCCCATATTACATTGCAAACAGTTGTTCGATCAAACAGTCCAAAGAAATGAACTATTTTACTCTCCCGTCAAATCTGTTTGCTTACTATATTACATTGCAAACACAAACAGTCAAACACTTTCCGTAGTACATATACATAATTAGAGTTGCTTTGTGCAATTATTTTCACGCAGTCCTCCATTTTCCGGTATAGGTGCAGCTTTTTCACTCCAAAACATGCATACTTTTTTATTACACCACACAACAACTCTGTTCTGTTTGTAGTTTGAACGCATCGCCCGCAAACAGAGTATTTGCTGTGCCAACAGTTCATCCGTTTTCATTCTCTCACGGATGAACTGAAAGTTGACAGCTTTATACAGAAAACAAAAACAATGTGACTGTTTGATCGAACAATTGTTTGCAATGTAATATATTTGTATTTGTATTTGTATTTATTTAGTCTTCGAAACATATTATTACATATATTACTTACAGACTAGAAATAGAAAGTTTAATTAGATTTAAACTAGTATTAGAAAATAAATGTCTAGGCATATAAAAATCAATGGTTTCATTTTTGTAAATATTGTTAAGAGTTATTAAAGTTCTATTAATAGGCTCATTTCTACTATAGTTAGAATTTGACTGACTTACATAGAAATATTCAAAAGATCTTAGACGTCTAATCGGAATATTGAAAGTAATTAAATTAAGCAAAAAAGGGCAATTTAAATTTCCATTAATTAAATCATACACAAACATGACCGCATGATGATCTCTTCGGAGTTCGAGCGGGCAAATATTTAACAGAAGACAACGAGTACTGTAAGGAGGACATGGATTTGAGAACTGTCGGCGTAAGACAAATTTCAAAAATCTCCGCTGAATTGATTCAATACGTTTTATATGCGTGGTGTAATAAGGACTCCAAACAAAGGAGACATATTCGAGATGAGTTCTGACAATGGATGAGTATAAATTCTTGAAGGTATAAGGATCAGAAAAATTAACGGAATTTCGTTTTATGAAAGCTAATAATGAATAAGATTTAATAACAATCTTATTGATGTGCTCATTAAACGTCAACTTAGAATTGAATAGAATTCCTACGTCACGTATTTGGACTACAGATTTAATATGAATATTATTGAATGTATAAACTGTTAATATTGGAGATCTAATTTTATGAAATGTGAGATGATTACACTTATTAAGGTTAAGAACAAAATTATTAATTTTGAACCAATTATATAGTACGTTTAATTCATTTTGCATTAAAATACTATCAGAAAAAATCAGAGTTGATTTTAAAAAATACTTTAAGGTCATCCGCGAACAGCAGAAATTTCACAGAGTGGAAACATGAGGAAATATCGTTTATAAAAAGTAAGAAAAGCAGAGGCCCCAATATACTACCTTGAGGTACTCCAGATGTGGCAATGTATGAAAAGGATTTGTAATTTTCAATAATTACGTACGATGATCTATTGGTTAAGTAAGATGTAACCCAATTTAAGAAAGTAGAATTTAATCCCATTCTATCTAACTTAAGTAGCAAGATTTTATGGGAAATTCTATCAAAGGCTTTCGAAATATCGGAATAAACTACATCAACTTGGCAATGTTCCTCGAAGGCTTTGATACAATAGTTGTTAAAAACAGTAAGATTAGTAGTAGTCGACCGACCAGGTACAAAACCATGTTGGCACTCGCAAAGAAGAGATTTAACAGAAAAATATAGTTTTTGTTTAATGATTTTTTCAAAAATTTTAGATATATTTGATAATTTAGATATAGGTCTATAATTCTCAATCAAGTGTCTGTTACCAGACATATAAATAGGTAAAATGTGTGAAATTTTCCATCTGTCAATAAAATGTCCAGATGTAAGAGATAAATTAAAGATTATACAAAGTGGATGTGAAATAGAAGTAACACATTCTTTCAAAATACGAGAGCTCAGGCCATCAATATCAGGTCGATGAGAAGACTTCAGTGAGGAAATGCCCCTTGTAATATCATCTGTACCTAATAAAAATTTACCGAAATCTACAGATGGTTCAATATGGTCCAACAAATTTGGATCAATGTTACAATTTTCTGGATCAAAATTTGAACGGAAATATTCGGCGAATAAATTGACAGAGTCTCGAAGGCTAAAAGAATCTCTGCCACCAAACGACAATAAAGTCGGAATGTCAGTAGAGGCTCTTTTAATTTTTATATAATACCAAAACGATTTGGAATTAAATTTGATATTACTCTCAATGTTCAAGATATATTGTTTATATAGGAATTTATTTAAAAAATTGAATTCCCGAGAATAAAACATAGACTTTTCTTTAAATTCCAAATTATTAGTAATTTTAAATTTATTTAGGAATTTATTGTGGAGATTTTTAATTTTTTTTAAACCCTTAGTATACCATGGCAGTTTGTGTATTACTTTGGTTAATCGAAAATACCCAGAGAGAATATTACTTAACAAGTTTAGAAAAATTTCATAGCAAGCAGAAACATCTTTGTGGTCAAATAAAACTTTCCAATCAACTTCCTCAATGAGACTATTAATAGATTGAAAATCACATTTTTTATAACAAAAAACTCTTTCATTTAGATGATCCAATGGATGGAAAATATAAAATGATAAATCGAATAATATTGCAGAGTGATGAATATTTGTAGGAGAAATCGGTGTAAGACATTCACAGAGATTGAATTTAAGTGATTTAGTAACAAATATTAAATCTAACATTTTATTAAGTCTATTATAAATGAAATTTATCTGGACCAAATCAATGTTGTAAATAATATCCACCAAGTTCATCTCATAGAGCCGATTAACATTATTAGGTAATAAACTAAGACCATCTGGAGCAGGGTTCCACATAATTGAACTCAAATTGAAATCTCCAGCAACACAGAGAGAGTCATTCGGACTCATGTTTGAAGACAGCGAATTTAAAATATCCATATGTGCATCATAAACTAATGATGAACTGTTTGGCGGTATATAAAGCGCACAAATATACAAATTGCCACGTGATGTATAAATAAAAGTGGATAGGTGATCCAGTAGACCATCTAAATCATTAATGATGCATAGCGAAGAGCACAAGGTCTTCCTTACAGCAATAAGTACACCACCACCTCTTGTATGGCCCGTTAACGCAACATTTCTGTCTTTACGATAGTTGGGGAAAACAGTTGAGTCCATAATTTCGCCGTCGTAGAAGTCGGCATTAAGCCAAGTTTCAACTAAAAATTATTACATCCAGATCAATATTTGTACAGTAAGAATTTACATCCTGTATCTTCGTACGCATCCCAGATATATTTTGATAATAAAATTTTATGCATGATGCATCCGATACGTTAGCAGTATTTTGTGTAGACTTCGATTTTAATTCAGATTTACTGCATCTGACTTCCCCATAAATCGAAAAGGACGAACTTTAATGTTTACTTGCTACAAAGACGGATCATTGACCACAGTATAAAAGGCCTCATCAACTCCGAGTTTGAAGCTGATTTTAGTTAATTCAGCTGAGTCGACATCCTTCTTCACTAACTTAAAGCAAGCAAGATACTTCAAATCTATCTTACAACTTTCCGAAACATATGAAAGAATATTTTCAGCTGTGACAGTTGGTTTCAAATAACCAATATGGAGCCATTTCTTCTTCGGAATAACATCGAGAACAGCGGACTGATTTGTGCCAACAATAGTTTTCCGTTTATGAATAGAAGTTTCCAATGGAGCATTCTTTTTTACATTCTTATTACGAATTGTTACCCATTCATAATTTGGTGCAGCACCCTGTACACCACATTCAATGGAAGGATTAACTTTTATAACACTTGCATAAGAAGAGGAAGCAGGAACATCATCAGCAACTTGCAAAGCAGAGTTATTATCACCAGCAATAGCAGCAACAACACCAGAAGAAGACGAAACCTGTTTCCCAGTATGCTTCACTTGTATATTTATGCGAGAAGCAGAATTCGAAGTTAACGGCACTTTGTTTGTAGTAGCACTTAATTTAGTCTCTATATTTGTAATTTTTTTATTAATTGAGTCTAATTTCATTTGCAAATTAATATGATTATTGAAGATTTGCCCTGCAATAATTTTACAGCCCGGGCAAAGATAAACCAAACTATGGCAATTGATTAAAATTTTAACTGATTCTTCATCAATATTAACACAGTTATTGTGAAATTTACATCTGCAGAAACTACAGTTAACTTCACTCTCAGTTAAAATTTGTTTTTCACAAAAAGCGCAGGCACCAGATGACATTATAACGTCTATTGTTCGCGAGAGCAAAATGATGACTAAGATGACTAAGGCCTAACCGAAGATATTCAAAGACTTTTTCCTTCAGAGAATAAAGTGTGTATTTTTTTTATATTTTGAAAACTATATATAAACTTAATAAAAGGACAATCAAGTAGTTCGGTTAAACGGTAATAGCCTTCTAAAAAAACATCTATTCGTTCCCAACCCCTAGGATATTAGGGTATATAAACTTCGTTCTTTCATTTGTAACACCGTTGTAAACGCTTGATTCCCTTCGTTTATTGATTCAAAATTACATACTGAGTCAATAATATATTCAGAATTACTATTTCTTAAAGAGAGGACACGGGTTTACCCAGTTGGTAAACTTCACGACAGAGCTGTTAATTGTCGTACGAAACTTAGAAAATTAAAAAAACGGCTAAGGTTACCATTTAAATAAATAAATAAACAATTTAAATAATAAAATTTAAATACATGTTGAAGGTTTGCATGAAGGTTCATATGTATATTAAATTTTTTTAAATTAAACTTGTTTCTTTAATTTTCAGATACTCGTAAGTTAAGTGAGACGTCAACGTTAACATTTGTTGCCACTGCGACAGATTCCGAAATAATGTTATGGCTAGCCCACAATAATGAACCGTGGGCAGAGGTCGAACTAAATTGGAGTAAAGTTGTGCATATAAGGCAAAATGATATTAAACATAATGGACAAAGTGTATTGACCAAGTGGCCGCTTTTTAAACATAGTCTAGGACATACTCTAGTAAATATAATATAAAATTTAAGAAAAAGTCCTTTATACATAAGTCTATTTTTCAGATTGATATCGATTATAAATTAATCCGTGTTCATAATCATTCAAAAATATATGAACTTTGGCCCACATTTACCAATAAAATTTTGTCCTATTTGAAGGGCACATCAAAGATAAAAGATCTTCAGATCTTCTTAAAAATTAGAAGGCCAAATAAATCAAAGTAAGAAGATTTATTTTTTTAATATAAACTAGGATATACAAATTTCAATTTTTGTATAAGCATTAAAATATACAATATATGTATTATATGTGTATGTATATTATTCTGTTTTAATTTCTAGATTCACGCGAATGCTTAATTTTCTTGCTGCTACATGCAAATTTCACACCATGCATACTTTCTGTAGGGCAGAAAGGGGGAAAAAAATTGAAGTGGAAACCAACAATTATTGATTCCCAAGAATCATGTTTACTACACTGTATTTCCACAAATCAGTATATTACCAAAATTGATGACCTACTCAGCAAGTACTATGAAAAGGGTCTACCACTTCAGCCTATAATAATTGTAATTGGGGAGGTAATATCATCTTTGCAAACGTTTTACACTTACTGTATGATAGTATTTTTTACAAATTTAGGCCTAAATACCTTTCTAGGATTTTCTAATAGCTTTAATTCTAATTCTTATTGTAGAACTTGCAAGCGTAGTAAGAGTGAAATGCAATCGGACGTGGTAGAATACAAAAATTTGTTACAAAAAGTAGAAAATTATGAAAGAGACATCGCCCTCAATAATGAGAAGCTTACATGTATTAAAAAAATGCGTTTTTAATGAAATTGATTCTTTTCATGTAACTCAAAATTTTTATAATACTTTGACATAATGCATGATATTTTTGATGGTGTTTGCAAGTACGACATTACAAGAGTACTATTACACTCCACTAAAAAGTGCAATTATTTTACACTCGATATTCTAAATTTTCGAAAACAAATGTTTAGCTATGGTGAAACCGAAATCGGTTATATTTCACCTCCGCTAACACTATCATCACTAAAACAAGGTAATTTGAAAATGACTGCTAGTGAAACTATGACTTTTATTCATTTTCTGTCTTTAATGATAGGTGATTTCATACCTCAGGGTGATAAGATATGGAGGCTCGTCATTATTTTTATTAAAATAATTGATTTAGGGCCTTATTCCAAGAGTCACGGTCGTCTCTAAATCTAAATCGTAAATCGGAACACTGTATATGAAATTGATGATTTTTATAATGATTCTAGAAAAGGAAACAAAATTCACGAAATTTCCACATCTAAAAATTAATCGACAGAGTCCATATTTTAGCACACAATTCAACGCATAAAAAAACATGCGGTGTGTTGTTTTATGTTTTATGTAAGTGTTTGTTTAAAAACACTTATAAAAGCATTTTAAGGTTGCTCAATTCTCCGCGTGGAATTGAAACTGCCTTTGTTTACCATTTGCTTCATTGTTACAAACTACCAAAAAGAGAAAAACAATTTTTTGCTACAATTTAAACGAAATAATATAGAATAGCACATATATCAATCTACATATAATTTGCTAAGTTTATTCTATATTTTGGCAACGTTTGTTGCCAAAAAAAACAAATTTATAAGGTTTTCATTAATGGAAATTAACTACAATTATAATATTTTCGTCTACCATCACTAAAATTTGTATCCTGTGCGCAAACCTTTTTGGCAAATAACAATGGCTGTAAAATAAACTTATAGTCCGCGATAAACTTACCCATCATCGATTCGAATGTGTGGACCTTTAAAGCATTTATGGTGCATGCGATTTGAATCATTACATAAACAAGCTTGCGGTTAAAGCTCAAGAATAAGGCTGCTCGCACACTGGATGCGTTTTTCGTTCGCACGAATTCTGACGATAACATGCGAACGATCCTATTGCATGTTATTGATTGTAAATGACTGGTGTCACATTGGACATCTTGAGGCCGCCTCAGAAAAAGCTGTTTACGTTGCATCCTGTCACACTACAAAAAATTGTACTCGGCCTCAAACTCGTGTACGTGCAAGCGGTTGAGATGTGTTTGTAAGCGCTTTCATTTCAACGAAAGCACGGTACGGAATGATTGATTTGACGTGTCAGTAGCAGCAGCAGCGTTGTCGTTTCGGGGAATTCTGCATTAGTACAAATGCAAAAAAGTTGGCAGTACTTTTTGCATATAGTAGTACGCAAAGAATATGAAATAAATATCTAATATTCCTTTGTAAAAAACCCTTTATTCATTTGTACCACGTTAATTAAAGATAGCAAAGTTTTAGACGATGAGATACGTACGGTTAAAGAACTAAATAAAGTCAATATACAATAATAGTACTGCCTTTAAGAAAGCAATATATGCTCTCTAATAATATTAAAATACAACTATCGTAGTAGAAACGACAACGCTGAGTAGCATTTGTCAACCAGTTTTTTTGCAGAGCGGATTATTTTTACGATAGTTTTATATTAATTTAATCAAATAATAATTATAATAATAATTAGAAGTTTGAAGTGAGTTTCTTTCAAATATTATGATCACCTTAAAAAAAGGAAATTAAATTTTTACTGTCTCAGGCACAAAATGCAACAATACAGCGAAAAAAACCTTCAGCTTGCGCTAGTTGTAGCGTCAGCTGCAACATGTCTTCTTTTAGAAGAAGGAGACGATTATGGAAACCGTCGTTCGGTTTGGATTCAGGAGTGGCGGAAAAACCTAAAACCATTGGGAGAAACGCTAAGTTTGGCAAAGGAGCTAGGAGTAGGAACATTTTTTTATAAAAATTTTCTGCGAATGGATGAGAACTTGTTTAAAACAATTCTCGAGTACATACGAGGCGACATCGAAAAGAAAAATACAAGGTTGAGAAATGCCATAACCGCAGAGGAAAGGCTTGCTGTCACCATGCGATACTTGGCCACTGGCGAATATTTCACAACATTGCAGTACGATACCAGGCTGTCAAGGCAAATTATATCGGCCATTGTAATCGATGTATGCTCCGCAATATACAGAAATATGAAAGCCAAGTACCTAAAGGTAAACACTTTTCAATTTAAGAAAGATAAATTTCCAGATACCCTTAACTAATGCGTTTGTTTTCCTTGCATGTACATATATATTTCTAAAACAAAATTTTGGGAAGCAAAAAGTTTAACTTTATTGACTTCTGATCACAGCATTTTATCATTTATATGTGTTGTACTAACTTAAATCGTATACATATTTTCGTTAAACGAATTATCAGTAACTAAACAAATTAAATTAGTTGTAGACTAACTGAAGTCAATTCCCTCCATTGCCAGATCGATTATGTTTCGCGTCCTTTTGCGGAATGGTTTTCGGAAGCCGAGCTGCAGCTGGAGTTTTCCATTTTCAAAGTTGCTGTTAATGATTGATCTGTTTGTAAGAAGTTAGTTTCATCAATCTGTGCTTTGTGAAGCAGAACTAACATATCCCATTTCAACTTTTCAAATGTTGAATCAAGTTTTAGACGCTTAAACTCGGCCCGGAGATAGTTGGCAAAATCGTCTTCCTTTGTGTTTTCCTCTTTCTTTTCCATGTATTCCATGGCTTTGTGTAGAGCATTTAACGCTTCATTGTGTAGCCTTTCAGATCGTAATTTTTTCTTCCCCTGGAAAAGAAAAATTAAAAAACTTAAAATCAACTAATTTGATAATTGCATTTATTTTAATTTTAGTTTCCGACGAAAAAGGAAGGTTGGGTGGAAATTGCTGAAGGATATAAGCATCGGTGGCAGTTTCCACTCTGTATGGGATCGCTGGACGGAAAACACATAGCTTTCAAACCTAACCGAAAAGACGCCAATTTGTATTACAACTACAAGGGCTTCCACAGTATCGTTTTGCTTGCACTTGCAGATGCCCATGCAAGATTCATTTTCATTGATGTTGGCTGCAATGGAAGAATTAGCGATGGCGGAGTTCTCCAGCGATCGGATTTGATGAAAATTCTTCAGAACTCGACAAAGTATTTTCCGCCGAAAAAAGTTATTGGTAATGAAAGATTGCTGACGTATACTTTCGTCGCCGACAACGCTTTCCCATTGATGGAAAGCATGATGACGCCATATCCCTTTACGTCGAATGAACAATGGAAACAAGTGTATAACCGGAGGCTTAGTAGAGCACGGCAGAATATTGAAAGAGCGTTTGGAATAATTAGCGGCAAATTTCAAGTGCTGCAGAAAGGAATTAATGTTAATCAGGACAAAGCGAGAACGATTGTCCAATGCTGTTGCGTGTTACATAATTTTCTAATAACTCATAGTGATTCCTACTCGGACCAATACGATGCAGCTGCCATTCAAGAAAATGAAACCAATAACGACATCACACAAATTATCGGCGAAAGTGGACGTGCCTTCGAAGGCATTCGGCATGAATGGGCCGAATATTTTAATATCGAGGGACGACGAATATAAAGAATAAAAATTGGAAATGTTTGAAACTTACATTTTTCTTTGTTGTTTCATTTATGGTATTTTCCATAGGTTCTTTAGCTTGCATAGTTCCTTCATCCTGTGCAGGGACATTCTCTTGATTAGGGTTTTCATCATCAACCTATAAAAATATAAAATTTCAAGTCAGTAATCGGTAAAATTATTTAAATAATAATTAATTTAAAGAACAGTAAGAATACTGAGGAGAAATTTGACCACGGTAAAACTTTTAGAGGAAATAAAAGATCATGCTTACCCATTCTATATTAGATACACTTGGCACTGTATCATTACAATGATGCAAAAACTGCAAGTCTTCGTAGCACCATAGTGTGGGTTGGTATATATCATCCGTAGCAGCACCACTTCTTTTGGAATCAAAAACTTTTTTTCGTTCTCTGAGTAACTGATTTTGTAGGGTTTTTATTTTTACTTTAATGCATTTTAAGTCCACGTTTGGCTTAATGCTTTTAATTTCATTTAAAATTGAATTCAATGCGGCACTTCTTTTTATTTTGTTTGTAAAACTTTTGTCTTTTGGGTTATACAAACACTCAAAATTTTTATATAATGCTATAAAAACTTTTGTTTGGTCTTTTGTCCAAGAATCCATATCGACGTCACAGTTTGAAAAGTTAAAGAACAGTGATGAATAGATATATCAAAACATATTTCTATACCTATCGTATATTGGAATCTACCTGCACTTATGGGTTCGCATTATTCGAAATTTGTCGATTCCGTTATTTTTTGTAATGACCTTCGCCTGTTTTTTACCTTTTCGCCAGCCTCTTTTTTTACAGGAATTTGCATGTTATAAAACTGTACATGTTGAAAGGGTTCGCAGAAAGAGAGCGAGAGGAATTGCAACCTTTACCTGCATCTTGTTTTTTATTTGTAATTCTAAGAAATGTATCCTTTCTTTCCAAAATATTCTTTTGGATATTGATAAATATTTTGAGTAATTTTTTTAAAATAAGAATGGGTAATATTTTCAGATTTAAGAAAAAAGTTGCTAGAGCTAATAGTAATAATAAAAATTACATAATACAATAAAATTCTAAAAAAAAACAGTACAGTAAGAAAAAACACACAATCATCCGGTTTTTCCATTACATACATTATTTATTTCTACCGGCATGCATGTTTTCTTAAGCGAAGCCCTTGCTGTGGCCGCTACGCATAACAAAACAGAAATGAGAAGGCAACAGATAAGAAAAATTTTCTGACCGTGCTTCGAGTTGGTATACATGTGTTAGTGTTTGATGCTCGTGAGACAGCCAAAATTTTAGCGCTAACATTGAGGCGAACGTGGATCGAAAGCTGTTCCACTTTTTGCTATCAACCAATCAGAGCGTGTGAGTCTGGCGCATAGATGCCCAGTCTGACACCCACCAATGCGCACATTGAAGCACTGTTCCGTCGTCAGAATTGTTGCGAAAAGTTGCGAATTGCGAACGAACCATTTGAATGGGATCGTTCGCACGAATTCTGACGAAGTGTTTTTCTTTTTTGTTCAATTAGTTATGCAGGTGATGAAATTCACCAAATTGACTTCTTTTCGCGAAAACCTCACGAACCCAAATCTTCCTTTTGAAAAATTTTCCTTTTAGATAAGAATTTTCTAATAAAAAAAAGTCATCAATCGTGTCCATTGTGTTATGGACACATATGGAGCATATGTTGTTTTTGCTTTACTCATAATTTTACGCACCAGTTCTGATAGAGTGTGCGGACTCTAAATAACACTTCGGACGAATCGTTTTCGTCAGAATTCGCACGAACGAAAAACGCATGCAGTGTGCGAGCAGCCTTAATATTGCATTTACTCTTGCCATGAAGGCTAGTCTAAAATTTTCATATCTACTTAGGAATTTTTTGAAAATGAAATAATTTTTGAAAATAAAGATTTATATGTTTTTAACCTAAACTCATTTTATAACCAAATAAATTTTTATATGATAAATATTGACTCATTGAACGCTCGCTGTTTAAAACAAATTCAATTTAGAGGAAAAATTTATAAAAAACAATTTTGTTTAACCATATCTTCAATGGAGTCAATTTTACTTTTTGAAATTGAACAAGTTGCATGAATCAAATATTTACTTATTATGCAATGAGTGGTGTATTGATTACTTTAGTGTTCATTACCAGGCCTATATTGTAGACAGAATTATGAATTGTTTTTCTTTGCACAACATTAATGAATTTCATGGTCCTCCAATACCATTACATTTATTAAACAATAAAAAAGCGTTTAGAGTTAAGAAATATTAATTTATGTTATATATAAGAAACGTAATATTATACATATATATTAATATTAAAAATATGTACATATACCTTGATTTAATAAATGAAATACTATTGATTTAATATTATATCATACTTTTGTTTTAAAATTCACTACTATTGATGTAATGGTACGTCATATCAAAATATTATGTGACTTACTCTTGCTTCAAAATTCAATACTATTGATTTAATGGTACGTCATATTAAAATATTATGTGGCGTACTTTTGCTTTGAAGTGAAATAGTATTGATTTAATGGTACGAAGCCCGAATTAATGTAATAGTTTGAAAACTATAATTGTAATGCCGCTAAGCACATTGACGAATAGTAAAAACTATTCAAATCCTATTGATATAATGGGATTATTTTTCTGAGTGCATGTCATCTAGGGCTGGTGAGTGATATGACCATCAACGCATTCCTCGCCGCATTAAAGCGATTCATCGCTACCAGGGGCCTCTGCACGGACCTCTGTAGTGATTGCGGTACAACTTTCATAGGTGCCGATGCGTTGTTACAGGAGGAACACCAAGCCTAACGGCTCAACTCCATAACGCAGCCGTGTACTCTTCGCAGCGAGGAATCAGCTGGCATTTCATACCACCAGCTGCACCTAATTTCGGTGGGCTGTGGGAAGCTAGGGTGAAAAGCATGAAAGTCCATCTTAAAAGGGTTGTTTGGGCGACAACATTAACGTTTGAGGAGTTCTACAGAGTTCTGAAGCAGAATGAAGCCTGTCTAAGTGCGAGACCGCTGACAGCTCTTACCGATGACACTGACGATGTCTCGGCCTTAACTCCAGGTTATTTTTTGGTCAGCCAAACTCTCACTTCGGTGCGGATACTCAGCCAATCGACAGCAAGGTGACACCGCGCAACAGGTGGAAGCTGCTCTCGCAGATGTATCATGATTTTTGGTTCAGGTGGTCACACGAATACTTACAAGGGCTTGTTGCCAGACCCAAATAGCGGCAATAAACCCCTCGCCCGAAAAGACCAGAGCGAAGCCAAAGTCAAGGGTTGGGAGAAGGAGCTACAGAAACTGCAGCATCTTCGTCAAGAGGGCCCAACAGGCCAAGTCCTAGTGCCGGAGAAGGCTCCCGAAGGGTGGAACCTGACGATACCGAGACGGTATCGGAGGGGGAAATCATAAAGAGCCAATCGACAGCAAGGTGACACCGCGCAACAGGTGGAAGCTGCTCTCGCAGATGTATCATGATTTTTGGTTCAGGTGGTCACACGAATACTTACAAGGGCTTGTTGCCAGACCCAAATAGCGGCAATAAACCCCTCGCCCGAAAAGACCAGAGCGAAGCCAAAGTCAAGGGTTGGGAGAAGGAGCTACAGAAACTGCAGCATCTTCGTCAAGAGGGCCCAACAGTCCAAGTCCTAGTGCCGGAGAGGGCTCCCGAAGGGTGGAACCTGACGATACCGAGACGGTATCGGAGGGGGAAATCATAAAGAGGCGGCATCTTTAGACGAGGAGGACCGCCTGCTCTCTTCCGGTTCTGAACTGGACGACACTGTGGTGGAGGTAATCGAGAATTATCCTGAAACTCCGGATAATACAGATTAACCTCCACCACTGTAAAGCAGCTTCAGCTGCTCTCGTTATTCATCTCCTTAGAGATGAAGAAGATACTGCCTTAATCCAAGAACCTTGGGTCGTTGACGGCCAGGTACGCGGAATTAGGGCTCCTGGATATACTCTATGCCACAGGAGGGGTGAAGGTAGGCCCAGATCCTGTATTCTGTTGAAGAATAAACATAATGGTTTTCTTCTCAATAATTTTAGTGAAGATGACATCACTACCGTAGCGCTGGAGACTGAAGAGTGCGTTTACTGGCTAACCTCCATCTATATGGCATCCGAGGAACCGGACCCGCCATCAGCCACTACTAGATATCTGGTGATGGCGACACAACGCTGCAGGGCGGCACTAGTGATCGCATGTGATGCAAATGCGCACCATACTATCTGGGGAAGCTCAGACACTAATGTAAGAGGTGAGTCGCTTTTTGATTTCATACTTGGCAAGAATCTATATATATGTAATAGGGGTAGGGAACCAACCTTTATCACTAGCAATAGGGAGGAATCCATCCAGTTAGGAACATTAGGAAAACTATCAGGACTACATGCAGGACCGAGGCAAAAGCCTTACTGCTCAACACTCCGGAGGTCATTACAAGCAGGATAGAACTCGACAGCAAAGTTGATCGCTTCTCGAATGCTGTAAACAGAGCATTGGGAGTAGCATGCCCCCTAGGAAAGGAAAAAGGAAGCCACCCTGGTGGAACCCTAGCCTAATGGAGACCATGAAGAGATGTAGGCGTCTGTTTAACAAGGCCAAGGCCAAAAAAGAAACTCATCTCTGGTATGAGTATAAGGCCGCATTAAGCGGCTATAAGAAGGAACTACGTATGGCAAAGAGAAACTCATGGAAAACCTTTTGTGAAAGCGTTATGAGTACCTCGGAAGCCTGTCGACTGAGAAGGATTTTATCCTCCAGCCCAGTGTGCATCTGCTCATTAAGGAAGGAAGATGGCTCCTGGACTATGTCAAGAATCGAATCTCTGGAGGTTCTGGTTGACACACACTTTCCGGGAAATAGTCATACCAGTGGTTTTGACTGCGACATTCCCTGCTCTTCTTTACGGGATCTGGAATATCTAATAACAGATAGCGCAGTAGCCTGGGCTATAAGCAGCTTCAAACCTTTCAAATCCCCCCGGCCAGATGGGATATCCCCGGCTGAGCTGCAGAATGCCCAAGGCATTCTGCACCCTGGTTGGTAATCATCTATAAGGGATGCCTACGAACTGGCTACATTCCTCTAAGATGGAGAAGTAGTGCGGTGGTGTTTATACCGAAGGCGGGCAAACGCTCGCATGAGTTTGCCAAGGACGTTCGACCCATCACACTATCATCATTCCTGCTGCAGGTTTTGGAAAGGATTCTCGAACTACACATAAGAGGAAAATACCTGGTAAGCATATCCTCTGCTCAACATGCGTATCTTAAAGGGAGATCTGTAGACACTGCTCTACACTCCCTGGTGGGCGCTATTGAAAAATCTCTAGCCTGAAGGGAATTCTCCCTAGTGGCTTTTGTGGACATTGTGTGCCTTCAACATCGTGGAGGCAAATGCAATTTTAGATGCCCTGAGAATCCTAAAAGTAGAAGAACGCCTGATATCCTTCATTAGTCAGTTGCTAAAAGGAAGGATCATTGAGGCTAGACTTGGGGACTCACGGGTTAAAAGAATGGTATGGAGGGGGACTCCACAAGGTGGGGTCCTGTCTCCCATACTGTGGAACATAGTGGTCGATGGGCTGCTAAAGATACTAGAAAGAGAAGGCCTAAAGATCATTGCTTATGCAGATGATCTTGCTAGAGTGGTAAACACCCATATGTCATCAGGGATCTAGTGCAAAACGCTGTGAACATTGTAGCAAGATGGGCAGCTCCGAGGGGCTTAGGGGTCAACCCCCAGAAAGCGGAGCTTGTCTTCTTTACACTCAAGCACAGGATTCCTCAAATCGAGCCTCCCAGGATGGGCGGAGTGAGGCTCAACTTTAAAGAAAATGCAAAATTCCTCGGTCTGATCCTGGACAGAAAACTTAGCTGGAAAATAAACATCACTGAGAGGGTGAACAAAGCCATGGCTCTTTACACTTGCAGGAAGGCCATTGGAAACAGATGGGGCCTAAATCCAACAATAACCCATTGGTTATATGTGGCCGTAGTCAGGCCTATACTGCTGTATGGGGTGGCCAGCCCTCGAAAAGGCAACAAATTGCAAGCTGCTGAACAAAGTACAAAGGTCAGCATGCTTGTGTATCGGAGGAGCATCTTTACTGCAACTTCCCCCAATAGACATCATGGGAAGGCAATTGGCTAGGTGTACGCCCGCAAGGCTGAATGCCGTAACGAAATGGACCAACAGAAATGTTGGACCAACAGAAATGTTGGACATCAGAAAATCATGGAAGGTTTACCATCCTCTTTCGAAAACCTTGACTATACCATACCAACCATTCTTCCATCGAAAAAATTCGGGTCGGAAATACCAGCTGAAGAAGAGTGGGAGAATGGGACACTGCCAGGCAACGAAGGTATACACTGGTATACTGCCGGATCGAAAATGCTTGGCAGGGTTGGTGGGGGGATATTCTGTGAACGTCTTGGGATCGAAGAAAAGTTTCTATTATCGGACTACTGCAGTGTCTTCCAAGCGGAAGTGCTGGCAATCCGAAAGGTACTGTCCTGGCTGAGGGACAATCAGACATACAACAGAGATATCTGTATTTGTACGGACAGCCAGGCAGCCATAAAAGCCCTGGATGCAACCTTCACCACCTCTATGGTGGTAAAAAGCTGCCACCAATCTCTAAATGAGATGGCAGAGAAGTTCTCCATAAAACTGTGCTGGGTTCCAGGACACAGTAACATTCCAGGGAACTGTAGAGCGGACGAATTAGCCCGCGGGGGGACTGAGCTAGTTACCAATCTAGATAACTCACGTATAGGTATGCCATTGGCTACCTGTAAGTAAACCATGAAGTCATACGCCCTAAAAGAAGCTAGCAAGAGGTGGGAGGAGCTGGCAGCATGCGTGACTGCAAGGCAGCTTTGGCCCACTTACCATCAAAAAAATTCATCTGACCTCCTTTCACTGAGCAGGGAGAACATTCGGCGGGTGATAGAGGACATAACAGGTCACTGCCTCTTTGGGGCTCACGCGAAGCGATCGGGCCTTTTCGCAAATGACTTTCGCAGGAGCTGCAGGGATGAGGAGGAGGAAGAGACAGTAACGCATCTCTTGTGATGCTGTCAGGCTCACGCTCAGAGAAGGCAAACCCACACTGGAGCCTTTTTCTATAATAACCTCAGCGAACTGATACCCCTCAAAATAGGAGGTCTGAGTATATATATCGAGGTATATATCTGAGTACATATAAACGTTTTAAGTAAAAACATAGACATATTTAAATAAACATATTTCGTCCATCATTAAATAGCAGTATAATCGTATGTGCCGGGCCCTAGAGTTCTTAACAACTCTTGAGAGTTTCCACGAACACTGCGATTCTTCCTCCACTTCTTTACGCAACACGAAATTCCTTTGGGAATTTTCATCCGCTACAACATAGCATGCAGCAGCTGTAGCCATCGCCCCAACACAAGCCATTTGTGATTCCTCCATTATTAATATTTTTAAATAAATTAACTCTTTTAAGAAACTTTCACAACACAACTGTTCAACGATTTTCACTAAACAAGAAAACCAAAGTGAATTATTTTATCGATTTCTATATCAGGTGTTTCTTCAATATCAAGTGAAATCGAGTGAAAATCTACGAGTAAAAATATATCTTGATCAACAATGCAATTTGAATTTGTGTTGAATTGTAGTAATTTCAGCGACAATAATTTTGTTATAATGCTATTGAAATTATACTATACTGAAGGATTTTTGCAATGGCCACCTTTAGCACATACGAAAGTATGCACTTTTTGTACATACGAAAATGTATTTTTTAATGGGTCCTGATTGAACCGATTTGTTAAAATAAAAAAATTATCTTTTTATTTTGAGTTCTCCTCAAAAATCTCTGAAGATAATAGAATCGCATTTGTTGATTGAATTAAACCATCGATGCAATAAATTTTATGGCCGTTATATTTTATTTCATTCAAATATCTCAATAGTTCCCGCAGTTTTTTGTTAACGACATTATTACTTTGTAGACCACTTCTAAAACCATTTCGGTCATACACGTTTTTGCTGTTAAGGCAATAAAAAAAGGCATAATTTTTTTTTATAAAATTTGCTGTCGACCTGGCTATTTCTGTACTATTTCTTTTAATTTGTTTGTCAACATTTGCAGATTCTATAGCAGCAGCAACAGAATGGTTAAAAGTTTGAACTGCTAAGTTAACGCGCATTTTTTCTCAAAGTTGTTGGCTGAATATAAGATTGAATTTAACTTTGTCATTTTGGTAGCATTTCCCGACTCTAATTCAAAAATCTCCCTTATGACGTCGAACTGGCATCGGCCATCAGGAGTTTCAAAACAAGCCTTAAGAAAGGCATTTCTAATTGGTTTAAATAAATGGGGTGGATCAAATAAAAGATATATCTTTAAACCTTCATTTAAAATCGATGGCTGATCTTTGGATGCGCCTAGCAGTTTATAGCATTTACGATTGTTTGGACCTTGATCACACGTAATGGCGCGTACTCTTAGTAGCATTTCGTTCGCAATCTTTATGTTTTGCAATATAAACTTTTTCAAAGTACATATTACTTTTAATAGAGGTCTCCGTTACATAATAGTTGAAAACAAATTTCCAATTAGAAAATAATCCCCTTATCATAAAAACACAGATTTGACCTCCTACATTATTTGTTCGCTTAAATCCTAAATTTTCTAGTCCATCTACAACATCTGCAGATATATTCAAATATTTTGGAATTGCAATTTCGTCGAACATTAAAATACACTCCCTCTCACTAGGACTCATTTTATTTACTGCATTTTTAAGGGCTTCATATATGCATACATTATTTCCGGGTTGTAATTTTTTAATTTTGTTCCATCTATGCAAAGAGGATATACTTGATAGATTTAAATTTAAAATATCGCGCAAAAACAAATAAATTGAAGTCGACCTGTAGTATATGGTCTGCGCAAATGATCTTTCCCGGGCATTCCAGGATGCATTCGTTTTCCGATTAGGTTTTAAGAGCATTCTGGTGAACATCTTTTCATTTTGTGTTATATCCATATTTTCTAGGCTATCAATAATGGTTTTTTTAGAAGACTCTTCCTGTGATTTCTTACTTCGTGCTGCAATATTTCTAAGTTTTAATTTTTCTCTCTTCAATGAAGTGATTTTTTCCTTGATTCTTTCAGTTTTTGTTTTCAAATCAGAGTTATGACGTTGATAATATTTAATGTTTTCTAAATATTTTTTACAACGAATGCAAGGTGATTCAGGTGACAATGATCTTTTCCGTTTTCGAGAAGGTAACTTTAGCTCTGTTAGATCAATATCATTATTACCTAGTGCATCATTATCAGGAAGTGCATACTCTTTCTCAGAATAAAATTGGGGGATCGATCCAGCTTTTAAATATCTTTTCCCAATTAAATTTGCAGAAAAATGTCTTTCGTATAAATATGACGTAGAAGAATTACTAACAAACTCTTCAAATAGTTTACTTTTATGCACCCATTGCTCAAATAAAGGCGAATTATAGTCAGGAAATTTGAATAATCGCGTGTCAAGAAACTGTCGTTTTGATCTACTGCAATGCAATAAGCAGCATTTGGAGCCGAATTTGCGAACTATTTTTCCAGTCATTTTTAAACGGAGAGAAATATGAACAAAAATGTTCAGAAGTTAGAATCAAATTAACTATTATAATATAAATAATTAAATAATACATAAATTGCCAAATTATCCAAATAAAAAACCAAAATCGTTATCAAAAATAGTAGCTAAAGTCAAAATCAATCAAGTCACAAAACGCGAAATAAAAATATGAATAATCACAAGGAAAACGCACTGATCTCATCAACAGCTAAAACATCAGTAAAAATAAAAACACAAAAAAATCTGTTTCTGGTTCGGTAAAGAACGCTGTTGTCGTCATTCATATACTTGTTGTTGTCGGGCGAGCGGTATCCTTGCACATTCGTAAAAACTCTAAAAATTTATTTTACAAAAACAAACATTCGCTTCTCTCTCGCACCGCTTGTGTTCACTGTGTTTTGAGCGCGAATTATATATTAATGTACCCATACAAAAGGCGAGAGAGAATGTGCGTCGCATCTCAACAAAATTGAAAGCTCTTTCTCGAAAGCACAAAAGCTATCAGATCAGAACATAATTTTTTTGATATTTTTCAACGTACCGAGTGGGACATCTTTGTATTATATTGTCTTTGGTTAAATATCGATATCTACACTTCAACGACAATTCTCAACTCGATACTAACAATAGAGCATTTAAAGTTTAGCCAATTCTTGATCGCATGAAGCCAAATTTAAGGAATTGGGAAAACCGTTTGAAACTCTTTTTTTTTTGATGAATTGTTGATGTTCCTTCAAACAGTTTATACGTGGCAAACCTAACCGATATGGTTATAACTTTGGATTGCATCCATACAGTTGCTCTTATAAATATCACACTAAAAATAAAGTAAATATATTAAAGGTGTGAGGTTAGCCTGTTGGTTCACCCTGTGGAAGTTCAATTTCGGCCGTTTCGCCTTGCCGCATTGCAGATGTCGATGTCTTGCTCTCCCCACCTTGTGTCGGAGAGAGCGGGTCCCGTACCATGGCGTGATCTTAAATACCGAAAGGATTTTTCTTCTGTATGAACTTCGCATCACACCATGCTACGGCACTTGCTCAGAGTGCAGACCATGGTGGGAGAGAGCGAGATGGCGGGATCTGCAGTGCGGTCGGTGGATATGGCAAACGGAACAGAAAGGACAATGGTTGATTAGAGTTGGTGTGGATAAGTTGGCCGTGTTGAATTTATCATGAGTATTTTTTTTTATAAGAAGCAGGAACACTTGACTAATCGGTTGCGCGAAAACCTCGGGAGTTAATGGATTTTTCGGTTTGAAAGTTTGTTTGACACTAAGAAAACAAAAATAAATTGGATGTATGCGACCCTTATATAGGTAGGGTATGCATTACACCTATGTATCGTGGTAAATATATATATGATGAGGAAAAGAAACTAACAATAGAATTCACCGAGTGCACCATTGTTAAACTAAAATAAACTGAAATTAATAGTACAAACTTAATTTAAAACAATTATAAAAGACACTGGAAAGAAAACAATCAAATGGAGCCAACCACCAACCATTCCATCCCCTACTTTGCCATCAAATTGTCGTCAGGAAAATAGACACACCGTCAACAACAACAAGATCACCAACGTCAACGAACAACCACAAATCAAATCTACAGCCTTCATCATTTAATATACACCAAGTATATTTCTAGACAAAGCATGGAAATATAAAAGAAGTGAGAAAAAAAAACTAAAACGTAATCTAACAGACGTGAAATCAAAAAGAATAAACAAAGGAACTAATTAAGAAATAGAAAAGTAAAGATAAAATGAGAAAAGAAAGAAGTGGTATAGATAACAAAACATAATAAAACAAGCCTATAACTCACCAACTAAAATCTAAACTAAACAAATTAGAAAGGAAATAAGTGTTAATGCTAACTAAATAAACAGAACAACGCCCTTTAAACACAGTATAGACAAATATAATATAAATAATATACAATAAGCCAAACATAATAAAACAAGCTTATAACTCACCAACTAAAATCTAAACTAAATAAACTAGAAAGGAAATAAGTGGTAATGCTAACTAAATAAACACAAAAACGCCAATTAAACACAGTATAGACAAATATAATATAAATAATATACATAAGACAAAACATAATAAAACAAGTCTATAACTCACCAACTAAAATCTAGAAGATATCCATATTATGATGCGGATATACTCAGAAATAAAAATAAGCCGATAACTCACCAACTAACTCTAGAAGATATTAATATTATGATGTGGAAATACTGGGAAATAAAGACAAGCCGATAACTCATCAACTAAATCCAAAAAATCTCTACAAATGGAAATAATAGGAACTAAACCAAGCACATATCTCTTCAAACTATAACTAGAAAATATATGATATGCCTGTTAATTGGATATAAGCCTGTATGATTATACACCATTTGTAACCCATGTAAAGTTACGTTACGTAAACTAAAATTAAAACTTATCTCGAATGAATTTCTATTATTGTTATTATAATTAATGGCAGTACAAATAGTATGATGACACTAAGAGCCTTATCATGTATTTTTAAAGGCAAACGAAAACTCAAACGCGACTCAAACGCAATGCGTTTCAAATGGTATGATCAAAGACAATATAATACAAAGATGTCTCACTCCATACAAAAGAACCGAGCAGCTAAAATTCAATTGGGATTTTCGGAAAATCCCATCTGAAGCTTTGGGAGAGTAAAATGAACATATTGTGAGAGCGAGAGATCAAGTTGTGAGAGTAATAGATCAAGTTGTGAGAGTAAGAGCTGCAACTTGCAAGAAAGTGAGCACAAAAGAGAGCGCGTTTGCTACAAATGAGTGTAAAGAATCAAAGCAGTTGCCATCAGAATGTAGAACATCTTATTTTAATTATAACAACAAAGGGTGGTGGCATAACAAACTTTTAGAGGCCCTATATCAGTAGAAACAACAATAAAAAATGAAATCTTCAAATATTAAATGACATTTATTTATGATTCAGTATTTGAAGATTTGATTTTTTTTTGATTGTTTGTTTTTAAAATATGACCAAGAACGATGCTTACGGCGTATTATGGTTATCAAACGATCTAAAACACTAAACCTGTGAGAATAACATTTATTATTTTCCTCAAACCGATGCGCATTTGGACTTTGTTTTGTACAATGTATACATTGTTGTATAATATATTATTAATTAATTATTATTAATTACAAATTACCGATTATAATATAAATAATAAATAAATTGCCAAATTATCCAAATAAAAAACCAAAATCACTATTAAAATAGTAGCCAAAGTAAAAATCAATCAAGTCACAAAAATGAGCTAAAACATCAGTAAAAATAAAAACACAAAAAATCTCGTTTCTGGTTCGGTAAAGAACGCTGTTGTCGTCATTCATATACTTGTTGTTGTCGAGCGAGCGGTATTCTTGCACATTCGTACAAACTCTAAAAATTTATTTTACAAAAACAAACATTCGCTTCTCTCTCGTTTGTGTACACTGTGTTTTGAGCGCGAATTATATTTTTATGTACCCATGCAAAAGGCGAGAGAGAATGTGCGTCGCATCTCAACAAAATTGAAAGCTCTTTCTCAAAAGCACAAAAGCTATCAGATCAGCACAAAATTTTTTTGAAATTTTTCAACGTACTGAGTGAGACATCTTTGTATTATATTGTCTTTGGTATGATGGAACTTTTTCGAGTAGACTGCGTATGAGTTTTGAGGAGAACACAAACTTTACGTAGCCTTGCAGACTTCCCCTGTTTGCAGAGCACAAACAGTTACCATGTATAAAGCATTTTTAGCATTTGTACAAGTATTTTTTAGGAATCCCAATGAATTAGTGCTATAACTGCTGTATGGCAACAATTTGTACAACAAAAGCAAATCTGATAACGCGCACACAATGTTTACATACTGATATTGTCTTTATTATCGTTTGCTCTTTATGCGAGAGCGAATATAGCAGCAATATTCCATTCGGCGACTACTAGAGCAGCGTCATAGCGAGGAAAAAAAATACGGGGATCTCAGAAGAGGGACAATTCGGATCTTTTACTTATCTTTTGAGAAGGTGGCGCCGTGAATAAAAAAAATTGTATGAGCTACTGTTCAGAATCACACCAAACGCGAGCATTTTGCAGTCATCTGGTTTGAGACTTTTTCCACGAAATAGCTCATCCATCATGCCAGAAAAACGTAGTGAAGTCTGCAAAGCATGTAAATTACAAACAAAACTGCGTTTGCGTTTGGTTTTGCCTTTCGATTGCGTTTGAGAGGTTTACAGGTTTTCCTATCGCAATTCTTCCAAAAATACGAAAAGCACAAAACAAAACGCGAAATAAACGCAACGCGAAAAGATACATGATAAGGCTGTTAGTTTAATTACAATTTGTAATTATTAATGTGCTAACTATAAAAATCATTTATAAGATGATCGATTGGTATCGATTAAATGGCATCGATTAAATGTTATCGATTAAACAATTAATAGTTTCTTCATGTGCTAACGATAAAAATCATTTACATGTAACTGTGGTACCTAAATAAGTGCGTCGTGCGTTGCTTTTCTGTCAAAATGAAATTGGAACACGTAGTCTTTTGGAAGTGGCTAAAATAAGAAACGTACTGACCGCGGAGACCACTTCGAATTTCCAATTTTGGCATGCGTTTCGAAGTGAAGTTGGAGGCAGATGTCAAAAAAATGTTCATGTGCGTGTGAATGTGTAAAAACTTTGTGTTAGAACATATGTTGACGCAACGCTGTTATTTCGGTATAGCGCTCGATAGCGGTATACTACTGCGAAATAAGTTTAAGAATCAGGTGCACAAAGTGCTGAATGAAATAACACTCTGTATTCAGAGATGAACGAATTTAATAGACAAATATTAGCTAGACGAAAGATGACAGATACTTAATGATAACAACTACATATATAAGAAACTTAAATTAATTATATTAATTCTTTACAAATATTGTAATGCTAAAAATTTTTGTAAACCAAACCAACAGGTATCTCATAATCATATTATATGTATCTATATCACATACATGGTGTGTCCGCATATTTCGATATATGGGGTTTGTAACTCCTGTACAATTATTTGCCGTAAGTCTTAGCTCCCTTCTTCCGTTTCGTTTGTAACAAGGGTTTCCTTCCGCTATTGGGGTTCAAGAACCCCCCCACTTTCCCTGAGCATGGCCGGAACAGCTGAACCACCCTTAGCATCGGAGCTTTCGAAATTTATTTTTGTGTAAATACCCTGTTCGTTACAAAGGTTATTATTAATACCTTTATAATGATAAAAATATTAATATATTTTATTAAAGTTAATAAAAATTTTATTAAACTAGTGATACAAATTAGAATGCATATTAATTTCAAAACTTTTCTTCCTATACTAACAATTCTCCTTATGCGTTTACGTATGATATATCATACGTTTCACCACGCCCACATCGCATAAGATATTGTTTTGAAGCTTTGAAATTTTTCTTTCTAGACTACTATTAGCTTGTGGTGAAAAATTCAACACTTGCGCTCCATTGGATCCGTGTGTGGTCATGAATGGGTTAAGAGCGACAAATCTAAAGAAGAGAAACGAAATTTTTGCAGCCTTTACCCGACGTGGGCGAGTTTTTGTGAAATTGACTGAGAATGGAAATAGCTTACCGATTAAAACTACTCAGATGCTAAATACTGTGTTATTGGAGAACTCAGTAGTGATTGAAGAAAATAAAGAGAACACAACTATCAACATCAGCATTTAAACTTTTCATGACTTTTATCAGTTTTAAATTTTCTAAATTTTATTTACTTTTAGTAACTATTTTAGTAGTTTTTACTTTAGTAACTAGTCTTTCTTAAATAGTTTAATGGACTTAGTTTCCATAATTTTTGTCTCTAATCTTAATTTTTCTCTTCGCTTAACTCTCCTCTTCTGTATCACAGTAAATTTGTTATTTATTTTTTCTGCTCTTATACTTTTCAGTGCTTTATGTTGAAACGATGCAATTTTCTTTAGTCGTTTTAATGACCTATATCACGATTTCAATATTAGGTTTTTTCAAACCATATCTATAGCCGGGGTGGCTCAGGGCTGTCCAGGTTCGTTTCAAGACATTTTTAGTAATAAGGGCCACTGTTGAGTTTATTATCAGTTTATTGTTGAACTCTACGATGCGAGTATAATGGTGCATTAACAATATTCCGTATAATATATTATAAATAAAAAAAACTGACGTAATAATCTAAACACCCAACTAAAATAGATTTCATACCTATAAATAAAAAAACTTAGGCGTGTTACAGCGAGGAGAGTTACCGTTGCTTTGTTGTCTTTGTCCTGGTACCTTTAGTGTCGGCCGCGATTAGTTTAATCACTGGAATTAATACTCTGAAGTTCTAACAACGCATAGGGGCAGGGCGCAGGGGTATCGCAGCCAGGCGTGTGGTGGTCGACTTGGCCTCGCACGAATCCCGGCCGCAACCGCTATCCTCAGCCAGATCATGTGGTGGTCGACTTGGCCTGCCACATGAATTCGACCGCGGACGCGTAGGGGCAAGGGTGGATATTTGGCGGAGGCTAACGAGTTAGGAGAGGCTCGATATTGGAGAGAGGCTAACCAGTTAGGAGAGGCTTGATATTGAAGAGAGGCTAACGAGTTAGTAGAGGCTCGATATTAGTGAGAGGCTACAAGTTGAGGATAGACTAGTAAGTTGGAAGAGGCTACAAGTTGAGGAGAGACTAATAAGTTGGGAGAGAGAGAGGCTACAAGTTGGAGGCAGAGATAATGAGATGGGAAACTCTATTGCCGCCAAAAAATGTGTCAAAATATAACGAAAATTTATTACACGTATACTGTACGTGTTATTCACCATACGACGTCATGGTTTAATGAGATTGAAATGACGTTTCGTTTATTTACAGAAAGGTTTTGGAGGAATCGGGCAATAATTTTTGTTTATTGAATTAAATTCAATTAATAAACGCATTAAAGTAATAGATATTAAAATAAATCGTATATAAAAATGTGTGCCTGGTATAGGAACAGTTTTAAGGCAGCACATCGACTTCGCTATTGAATTTCAACTGGCTACCGACGTCGCTATTGCAAAGTCGAAAATATTGGAGGAGAATCCTCGATTGTGTCCGGTTCTGTGTACCATACTATTGACCAAGGTGATATTCGTGTGAAGACCAATTATCGGCGAAAGCAGGCCAATGCAAGCAATTCATTGATCCGTTTATAGTTGCTGGAACTTTTGGTAGGCGAAATATCAACAGTGCCAAAAAAGAAATAACTAAAACCACAATGACAAGGGGAAGTAAATTAAATGTAATGGTTGCATTTGTAAGGGAGTTTAATTAATTGCATAATAAAATCAACAGATAAGATAAACAATCCCTGCATGCTTTAAGTGTTATTAATTTGTTATGAAGATCGGCGAGTGGCAAAAGTTTAATTCATTGTATACTAAAGTCAACAAATCAGTGTAAACAATCACTGCAAGTGTGAAGTTTTATTTTCCGTAAAACTCAGTAAATTGAAATTCTTTGTTTATAATAGCTAATTGTAATAGAAACGTGAACCAAATTCGATAGTATTAAAATATTTTGTTTCTTATCCACTTAGCAATGATTTGAAATTTTTGTGGCATCCTGTCGCAGGCATATATTCTTTCGCAGCATTTCAATGATGAATTCTTGAAAAATATGAGAAAAAAAATCAGAATTAGTAAATTTAAGCAAATTGTATAGTTTGTCTGTTCGCTTGAATTAGAAAATTCAAGTGAGGTGAACCAAAAGAAATTATAAATGTACGAAATTGTGTAAAAGTGTAAGTTGGAAAAAGTGTACTTAAACAAAATGAAAAATATGTTGATAACATGAAAAGGAAAGCTTAATTACAATAATGTTTAATAAATTAGGCATATTTAAGTGTACTTGTGTATTTTTCAACCAAAAAAAACATATTTTCAGTTAGATCGTAGAGCACTGGTAGCACTACTTAAGTACTAAAATGAACATAAAAGTTCGAGGTTTGCAAACCGGAAAATCGAATGTAATAATGAGGTGAATCAAATATGTAGATATGCCAACACCACATTTCATTTGTTTATATATTTATATAAATTTAATAACCTATTTGCTTTTAATACATATTGTGTATGTTAGATAATACTTCTTTAAAAGGTTTTTTTTTTCATCCATTTTTGGTAACTATTGAGATTGAAAGTGCGAAATAAAGTAAAACGAATGCTCGAATAGGATTTGTTTTGTTAATGTGTGTTCCTAATAACTATACATATGTAAAAAACTATTTAAAAACGAATATATCAAATATGTGAGAGAATTATTTTATATTTGCGATGCAATTCTTTGTTATATGATATTAAGGAAAAAAATCCTAAAAATAAAATATTTTTTAATACATCTTAAATAATCGCCATCTTTAAATCTTTGGTCAATAAGTTAGGATTGGTCAATATAAAAAATTAGCTATAGCCTTAAAATTTAAAACAAACTGGAATGTTAATAGCAATTCTGAAATTCTTTGTGCATGCAAAATTTAAATGTATTGATATATTTCAAAGAACCAACAATAAGTGCATACATACTTCAGTTTTCTAACTTTCCAGTACTTAAGAACTTAAAAAGTAATTCGTTGTATTTGAGAGTTAAATAATAAAAGGCACGTTTTAAATTTCGATTAAATACAAAGTATATTAAAACGTGTCTTTGAAAGTTTGAAAAAAATATTTTGCTTCACGCATTCATAGCCGGCCAAAACAGAAGTTAAATTGTCCAGAGTTACTATAAAGAGTCATTATAAAGCAAAATTTCATAGCAAGCTGTGGTGGTGTGTCATTCTTCTGTAAAAATTAAGCAAATTTTGTACAAAAAATACTTGTTGGGCATTATGGAAGAATTTTTGTTATTACTTTTAAGAGAAGAAAATGAAAATAAAGAAAAACATGAAAGACGAAGATATTTTTAGGATTATTTTCCGGCTAAACCTAACCGTTAAAATTGAAAAATTAAAGTTTTTTATTCATTAGTTTTGAATAATTAATTAAATTTAATTTTACTCGCGTTTTTTATGTTCTAAACCCTACACGTGTTGATTGGGGTAACTCCTAGGTGAAGAACCAAGCAACCATTGGTTCCTAACCCTGGTTTATTTCATCCACAGTCATCACTTTTTGCCCTACTTTTTGACCTCCTCCTAACTTAATCTGGATTTACTTAAGATCCATCCCATCACCCCTAAGGCATTAGAAAAGATATATATGTACAAAAAAGTACATAAACATAAGATAGGCTAAAAAGTTAATTTGGAATTTTTTTAAACGTAATTAACGCTAGGTCTGGTCATTGGATTAGTTTAGAGGGAGCGGGTGTCGGTCCCAGGATTCCATCTAACATACTTCTCATTATTCGATGAATATGAGTAGCATCTAGAGGAGTTTTAGACCATTCGCCAATTCCACTTCTGAGCCTATCTAAGACGCCCCGTCCCCTAGTTAGGTTATTGCAAAAGTATAAAAAACTAATTAACCTATATAATATACTAAAATTATTTGTATTTCATTAAAAATAATAAATCAGAAGAATTAACCGCAACCACAGGGTTAGAGTGTAGATGGCTCTTGGATACTACTCGAACATAGTCACGAAAAAGGGGATTGCCGGGTAGGTCCATAGAGCCCCTCTAAGGTTTATTACGTTGTTTAAAATTAAAAAATTTACAATTTAATTCATTATTTTTATAATTATTATCTTTAATTTTAAAAAAACTTTTTCCTTTCCCTTCTCCCTTAATCCCCCACCTTCCCCCTTCCCTATTCCATTAATTTTTCATACCCCTTCCCCACTGACTTGCCGTTGTTCCGGTTGACATCGACCATCACAAAATTCTAAAATTCAAAATTGCATCACCCATGGTATTGGAGTATGCAATTGAGGTGAACACATCAGCTAGTATGTGTGCAACTCTCGTCGCGTGTGGTCGCTGTCATCCTGAGGAATGGTAAGTGCTTTCGATTTTTTCCCATATATTATTATGTATTATATTATTATGTATTATATTATTATATATTATATTATTATATATTATATTATTATTTATTTATTTATTTAGTTATTTATTTATTAACTTCGAAACTAAACATTAACAAAATGTTTTGTAGTATACGTAAAGAGATATAGTAATTATGAATGATTGTTACTTAGAAAATTTAAGATTTTTTGCTTTGTTAAATAAATTGAATCTGCCAAATTAATAACAGAATATACTGAGTTGAAATCTGCGGAAGCCTTGCGAAGTGGCTCATGTTGAGCAAACGATGACCTGCAGAAGGATAAATGAAGCAATTCATATCTTCTGGATGTACGGCGAGGAACGTTTAGTATAACATTACTGAGTAAGTATTCATTAACAGTAGTCCCGTACAGCAGATTCAAGATAAAGATGGCATTCGTTGTTATCCTCCGGTGAGATAAAGATGGTAAATTTATCAGTTTTAGTCTGTCTTCATAGGGAGGTAGTCTTACAGATGGATCCCAACGTAAATTCCTAAGGCAAAAAAGTAGAAACAGCTTCTGC
Source organism: Myopa tessellatipennis (assembly GCA_943737955.2). Lineage (NCBI taxonomy): Eukaryota > Metazoa > Arthropoda > Insecta > Diptera > Conopidae > Myopa > Myopa tessellatipennis. Next base: position 23,294,604 of record OX031315.1, read on the forward strand.
ACAGATTCAACTTCGGAAATATAGCAAGCGTAGTTTGGGCTCCAAACTGGTGAGGCATACTCCAGAATCGGACGAACTAGTGTGGTATATAAAAGCTTTGTAATATAAGGCTCCTTGAATTCTTTTGCCCATCTTTTAACAAAACCTAGCATACTATTACCTCTGCTGGAAATGTGGTTTATATGCATATGGAAGCGGAGCTTGCGGTCCAATAGAACTCCAAGATCATTGACCAATTCCAGTTTATCCAATGAATAATTATTAATAGTATAGTCCAAATTCGCCGAACGTGAACGAGAGAATGTCATTTGCTTACATTTATTTAAATTCAAAGTCATGCAATTTGTGCTACACCATCGAGTCATGTTGATCAGGTCAGACTGTAATAGCATTGACTCTGATTCTTCCTTAAACGGTAGGAACAATTTGACGTCGTCAGCAAACATTAACACATTAGCATTTTCTATTACGGTTGGAAGATCATTTATAAAAATTAGAAAAAGCAATGGCCCCAAATGACTTCCTTGTGGGACACCAGATGTAACAACAAATTGCGTTGATGGTACCTTTCTAAACAATACTAATTGTGTGCGATATTGAAGGTAAGAAGATATCCATTTGTTAAGAATTTCAGGAAAACCAAACCGGTGCAGCTTGAGCAGAAGTAACTTATGATTGACTACATCAAAGGCTTTACTAAAATCGGTATAAATAACATCTGTTTGTTTGCCAAATTTAAATTCATTAATAGTTCTGGAGACGAATTCGAGTAAATTAGTAGTTGTCGACCTTCCTGCGCAGAAGCCATGTTGAGCCGGAGAAATATGGGCATAAACGCTTCGCGAAATCTGATATGTAATTATTTTCTCTAGCAATTTTGGCAACGCGCTGAGTTTCGCAATACCGCGATAATTCGTGATTAAACTTCTGTTGCCTGATTTATGCAAGGGCACAATAAAAGAGGATTTCCACGCAGCAGGAAAATATCCCGAACGTATGGAATAGTCAAAAAGTTTTGTAATGGGCATTGATAATTCATCGGCACAATATTTTAATATGCACGCTGGAATCTTATCGGGACCAGGTTTATACGAGCATTTTATATTCGTTAAGGCATTTCGAACAATTTTTTCATCTATAATAGGCTCAGTAATAGATGCCGCAGCAACAGAGTACGGGTAGTTGTCTGAATCATATGTGGCTATCGAGTAGGTTGATTTAAAAAATTTAGCGAACAAATTAGAAATCGTAGAGATATTTTCTGATAAAAGATGATACCAAGCTGCCGGGCTTTACATTGAACTTTTTTATTAGTATACTGGAGTCGAGTAAGCCAAGTTGAGAATTGATGTGTGTCCGCACGTCATCCACAGTAGTATTAATGTGGAACCGTGAGGTGAAAATCGCCTTTAAAGCCGGAATGACCACTAACCCAGAAGTCGAGGCCGTGTTAATACCCGACGCTGGGTGTGAATTCGAAGAATTTTGTATGGCATCAGTAGTCGTGTAAGCAGAGTTAGCAACTAAATGAGAATTCTTTGGTATGGCCCCAGTACGAATCCCATTGTTGGCAACAGTTCGTGAGCCTTCCGCTATAGCTGCAGTAACGGAGGTAACATCATACGTAGTAGATGCAGCATTATGTGATGATGTTTGAGCCAAATCAACCTTATTCGTGAGATCTATCTCATTGCTTTGATTGGCTTGACGAACCAATTCTAAAGTATTACCAGTGACGTGATTATATATTATATTATTATATATTATATATATTACTATATATTATATTATATTATTATTATCTAACAATTGTCAATTAAATTATTAATTGATAGTTGTTATTTAATATATTATTTATTAATATTCGTCGCCTCTTGAGGCAATTTAAATAATCAATTCTCCTTTTTTAGCCATTCTTGGCCAATTTTGTAGATATGTATATGGGTGATTGCACACATACTAAATGTGTGTGTAGGCACTTATATATATAAAATAAGCCCACTGATGAGTCCCCTTCAGGCGAGGGACGAAAAACGTTTATGGGCGTTGCCTGTAAAGTAGTTTTAGGCAAAAAGGCCTACTTATAATTGTTATGGGAGTGTATTGACATCTCTATAACAATTTTTTGCTTGCTTTTCGGTTTTTGTTTGTTTTTGTATTTTTTGTGACAATGTTTTTTCATTTTTGTTTTGTTTTTTGATTTTTCATTTTTGTGGTTTTCTTAGTGTTTATATGTCTATTTTATTATTATTTATCTTTATAATAATATGTGATTAGGCAGGATAGGCAGGCTATTCAAGAAGACATTTTTCTTTTTCGAACCGAGACAAATGACGTACGAAACAGCCATCTTAGTATAGTTTTCTAGTGTATGTAGCTTTTACGTAGGGCAAAAAGTGATGACTGTGGATGAAATAAACCAGGGTTAGGAACCAATGGTTGCTTGGTTCTTCACCTAGGAGTTACCCCAATCAACACGTGTAGGGTTTAGAACATAAAAAACGCGAGTAAAATTAAATTTAATTTATTATTTAACTAATGAATAAAAAACTTTAATTTTTCAATTTTAACGGTTAGGTTTAGCCAGAAAAAAAATCCTAAATCTACATTGAAGATAATTTGACCGTTTGTCTTCATGAAATAACAAAATATATAAATGAAACTAAACCAGTAAGAAAGCTATATTCGGCTTGGCCGAATCTTAGATACCCTACACCTAAAAGTTTGAAAAAAGTGGAGAAGCTAGGGTGTGGTGGGGTAGCGGGGGTGGCGGTCCACTCTGGGCGGCACAATGTCGGGGGCGGCAGTTGTGGAAATCAAGTAGTAATTTATTGAGTTCTAGGAATTTGTGGGGCTGCAAGTTGATTAACCGTCCCGGGTTCCATGAGTCCTAGCTACGCCTCTGTATAAATAGTAGGCGTGGTCATTACCTTTTTCAAAACAGTTTGTTTTAATTGTGTTCATTTAAACTTTATTTCCGTGGTAATAAACTTTTTTTCATACTGCTATACTGTATATGTAGTGTAAAAGTGGGCGGACCGCACCCAGTTTTGATGTAATAATGTTTTTTCGGAAAACAAATTGTTATCTAAAGTTTTGTTCAAGAAGTTTATATATTTAACAATATAACCCTCTTTGGCCTGTGTAACCTAAAAGTGGGCGGATCACGCCCATATTTGGAATATTAACGGATAATGCTATATGCTCTATACTCAGGAAAGAATTTTTTTTATCATAACTTAAAAACGAACGCTGATATCACATTTCTAATAAAAAAATAGGAGTGGTCGTGGACCGATTTTGCCCATTTTCAATACCAACATGCACACCACAAGAAACAATATATCTGCAAAGTTTCATCAAGATATCTTCATATGTTCTCCTGTGATCGTGATTTCAACAGACAGACAGACAGACGGACGGACATGGCTAAATCGACTCAGGAGGTCACGCTGATCAAGAATATATATACTTTTCTATACTTATCGTCTCTATTTCTATGCGTTACACATATCGTGACAAAGTGAATATACCCTTACCTTAAGGTGTAGGGTATAAAAATATAGTGTAAATTGAAATTGCAGTTACTAAGTTCGAGTGGTTGTTGAACAGCGTATTTGTAAATAATTGGCATCCATTCATTCATTCATTGCACCAAGTTGGTATCTCAAAACAAAGGGTTCTACTAAGGTGTATACAATAAAATTCATACATATTCCGGGGTGCGAGTCTGGGAAGTTTCTCAAAAAATTCCGAGAATGGGGCGCGAGTCTGATGAGTTTCTGCACTTAAACGTCATCAATTGTCGAGTTTTCACAAACACTACCATACAAAAACACAACCAGCAACATACGATTTGACAACCAGAGTTGAATTTTTAGAAGTTTCCTATCTCATTATCTCTGTTGGAGGTATTATGCGTTGCTGGAACTTACCGAGATGTTTCTGCTTCCGTGTCTGATAACCAAGTGACCGAACTTCACTGTCGTTCCGCTTTTATATCCGTTGCAACAAGAAGTCCTTGGACTTCTTGACCGCCGCAATCGCAGGCCTGGGTGAAATCTGGCCAAAAGCACGACTGGAGACCCTGCCATGCTTGGCCCTACCACTGCGACCAGTGGTGGTCGTGTGGATCCCTCCTCCAGTTCCGGAATCGGGGGCGGCCATGCTAGTCCTTATTAGTAGGCAGAACCGTTCACTAGGGGCACAGGACTGGAAGATCCTTTCGTCCAACGTCCCGAAGAACGGTGGTAGGCACTTCTGGCTGGCCGTCGGCCGACATTCCTTAGAGACGTTGAGGAAGCAAGGAGGCTCCATCAGATTCGGCTTTGGACCACTAAGGGTCCGGGAGGTAGACCAAAGCCAAATGAAGGTGGTGCAAATTAATTTGCATCACTGCAAGGCGGCATCGGCCGACCTCCTCCTAGTCATGGAGAAGAAGGGTATCGACTTGGCCCTAGTACAAGAACCCTGGGTGAGGGCGGACAGGGTTGTAGGACTAGTATCACGCCGATACCAAGTATTTGCAACGGACACCACAATGAAGGTAAAAACATTAAGGTAACAGTAAGAACACGATAATACGAAGAACAAGAGCCCCCATCGCATCAAGTCCGGGAACTGACAAACCTTGCCAACAAGAGCAAGTTGAGGTTGGTTATGGGATGCGATGCGATGCGAACGGTCATCATACTCAGTGGGGAAGTCAGGTTATTAGTCAGACATTAACAAAAGGGGTGAGTCAATCTTTGAGTTTATATTAAACTATGACCTTGTTATATGTAATAGGGGGACCACACCCACATTTCACAACAAGGACGGGTCAGAGGTGTTAGACATAACCCTGAAGAACGATAGCGACACTACCATGGAAGGTTGGAGAGTATCCACTGAATTCTCATTCTCTGATTATTACAGGATACTCTTCAACATTAAGACTACGAAACCAATAAAAGAACCACCATTTCGAAACCCCAAGAAGACTGACTGGGAAAAGTTCGCAGGTCTAATCCCTGGGACACTGTCTAAGGTCAACCCGGTCGATGGAAACATCGATTCCTTAGTCAGACTCCTGTCGGAAGGTCTCCGTAGCGCCTTTAATGCCTCGCGTCCTATCAGCCGACCACGTAAAAAAGCCAAACCGGCATGGTGGACCTCAGAGGTATTGGTGCTGCGGAAAATAGCGAGATCGCTCTTCAACAGAGCAACCAACAACGGTACAGACACAGACTGGGCTTTTTACAAAGCCGGACTCAGAGCCTACAAAAGCACAACCAGAGCGATCAAGCCGAACTCCTGGAGGACATACTGCGAGTCAATATGCGCAGTCAACGAGGCCGTAAGACTACGCAAAGTGCTAGCTCGAGAAAGGGCAGTACCGAGCAGCATCCAGCGTTTGAACCGCTCGTGGACTCAATCCAGCCTCGAAACTCTGGAACTCTTGTGCAACACACACTTCCCAGATTGTACCGACAGAGCTACAGATTAGCAATCCTGAAGGCGGTCGACAACGACACTGATAATGGGTCACACAGAGCTGTGAGCGAAGTCCGCTAAGGACTTCAGACCCATCTCCCTCTCATCATTCTTGCCAAAGACTTTGGAGGGGCTGGTGGACCTGTTCATAAGGAACAAGATCACACACCGGCTGTGTCAGTCTGAACACGCATATTTAAAGGGCAAGTCAGTTGAGAGCGCACTGCATTGTGTGGTAGGGGTATTCCTTGACATAGAGGGGGCATTCAACAATGTCAACCCGAAAACGATTAAGAGTACAGTTTTTCATTTACATGAGTACATACATGTACGATTAAGAGTAAGTACATGCCCCGCATCATTAGTGACTGGATTGGTAACATGCTGGAAAGCAGAATTATCAATGCAGCCATGGGTGTAAGGCAAGGTAAGCAACTGCCGCAAAAACATTACACGCGGGACACCTTAGGGGGGAGTACTCTCCCCTCTTTTATGGCTCATAGTGGTAGACGAATTGCTAAAAATTTCAAGGTACAGGGGCCAGGGCAACAGCATATGCCGACGATTTGGCCATACTAATACCGGGGAAATTCCTCGGCACCATTAACGAACTAATGTCGCATTCACTTGGAAAAACTTCAAAGTGGGCAGACAAGAACGGCCTCAGCATCAATGCCTCAAAGACCGAACTTGTCCTTTTCACCAGGAAGTATAAAATACCAGACTTCAGAAGACTAAGCCTGAACGGCCATATTCTTCCCCTGTCTGGCGACGTGAAATACCTAGGCATAGTTCTGGACAGTAAACTCTCCTGGAACAAGAACATAGTCGAAAGAAAGGAAAAAAGTTTGAATGCCCTATACACGTGCAAGAAGCCATCGGAAAGGGCTGGGGCCTGCCACTGTACATTGCCCATTGGCTGTACATGGCGCTGGTCCACCCAATCCTAACCTACGGATGCCTGGTGTGGTGGACGGCAATCCAACGTAAAAGCAACCTCGAACCTCTGTACATAGTGCAAAGATGCTGCCCTTGGACCTCTTCATTATGAGCTCAGCAGGGAAAAGCTTCTTCAGACTACGAGGCCTCAATCTCTGCAAGGAAACTCATTTTGGACACGCCAATGTACTACTTGCGCTACAACAACGAAACACAATTACTCGGACGAAGCTGAGCATGGAAACGGACTATATTCTTCTGAGGACTGACTTTGAGGGAATACTCAGGATCCTTCCCAGCAAAAAGGAGTGGTCCTCTGCTGAGCAAATACAACTCAAAGGTATTACAATTTACACGGACGGCTCAAAGACCTGCAAAGGGACAGGAGCCGGATTCTACCCCGACACGCGGCAAGCACAGCGATCATACAGATTGCCAGATGAGTGCAGCGTGTTCCAGGCAGAGATTTTTGCGATCGAGCGGGCAGCAAACTAAGTCCTAGAATAAAGGGTATCTGGAACAGATATAAATTTCTTCGTAGACAGTCAAGCTGACATAAAAGCATTAGACTCGACGCAAGTTAAGTCAGAGATTGTCCGGAAATAACCGTCCTGAACGGGTTCCTCACTGGGGGCCGAGGAAGCGGACTCCTCTGTCAAGACACCTATCTCTAACGAGATGAATTGAATTGATACCCTAGTGACAAACATAACCAACCACAACTGGAAGACCAGGTTAGACTGCGTTATCACTCGTTCACTATGGCCAGAGCTTAACCGAAGGAACTCTAAGACCATACTCTCAATGCCCAGAGACCAACTTAGAGTAATAGTAGGAGTGATCAAAGGGCATTGCCCCACCTGGCTATGGTGACCAGGTGGAAGCCAGGCACCAGAGTGTATCACTGCAGATGTTGTGACGACGTGGACGAGGAGGAGACTATTCACCACCTGCTCTGCCAATGCCCAGCCCTCGCATACCGCCGCCTCTGTAGTGTGGGGGCGGAGTACCTCGAGATGCTGACAGAGTTGGCAGTGTCCGGTGACTAGTCTCATAAAGCTAATCAAGAGCACCAGATCGGCTTACGCTCGACCATTACCCCACCCACTGGAGGGGCCTCGGTGGTCCACACGCCCTTCCAACCTAACCTAGCTTAGCTCGAATATATGTTCCTTGAAATACTACAAGTAAATCGGAAAGTTATGCTATGTTAATTATGGTATGCTAATTTTTAGCTCCTATTATTGGCCTGATGATGGCCTAATATTATTGATGAGCAATCAAATCAATTTTCCCTATCTTATGTTAATGACAGTGATGTCTTAAATGCTTTTCTGTGCATTAAGTCGAATGCTGTTGGTCTTGACGGTATCTGCCCAAATTCATTTAGCTAACATTACCTTTTACTATAAAATATTTTAAGTATATTTTCAATTCCATTTTAACGACTTCGGATTATCCTATGACGTGGAAATATTCGAAAGTTATTCCTATTCTGAAAGGTAATAACACCCGTGATCTTCGCCCTATTTCAATATAAACTTATCTATCTAAAGTTTTCGAAAGGTTAGTCAGTAAGCAGATTCTCGAGTACACATCTAGCAATGTTAGTTAACTGTCAGTTTGTTAGTTAACTGTCCATCTGGTTTCAGATCAAAAGAAGTTGTTTTACAGACTGGACAGCAGTTATAGAAAAATTACGTAAAGCTATGGACAAATCATATATATGTTTTTGACGTTGTTAGATTTTTCGAAGGCCTTTAACTTAATTCGATCTTACATATTTATCGGACAGGCAGCAAAGTGTTGTTGCTAATGGTAATATGCCCTCCTTTCTGCTAGTTCTTTCAGGCGCTCCCCAAGGTTCGATTATGGGCCCACTTCTATTTTTGCTATATGTGAATGACCTTGTGCAAGTGGTTAAGAGTAGTTCTCTACATTTGTATGCTAATGATGCTCAGCTCATCTTTAGTTGCCCTATTAATGAAATTGTAAGCTCAATTCATCTACTCAATTGTGACCTTATTTCTGTAGGTGCGTAAGCATATTGTAATGGTTTAACCCTAAACTCTTCTAAATCGAAGGTATTAGCAGAGGTATTACCAATATACAAAAAGAGCCTAGCGTTGCATACTCTGCCTAAAGTATGTATTTGGATCGAAGAAATTAAATTTGTAATGTCAGCAAAGAACCTAGGGGTGGTTTTCAATGGCCCGCTTTCATGGTCCTGTCATGTCAATACTATCGTAGGTAAAGTTTATGGTGGGTTACGGCTTTTAATAAGGATGCAGCACTATCTACCAACACCAATGAAGCTTTTGCTATTTAAAGCTCTGCCTTTTCCTATTTTAATGTATGGATGTGAAATTATTCATGATCTTGACTCTGCCACCTTAAACAAATTCAAAGTAGTCTTCAATAATATTGCACGATTTGTTTGGATATCAAACTAGGTGAACCTATTTCTAGGTTATCCTTTTCTATGTTTAATTGCACGCCTGCTAATTTGTTAAAGCTAAGGGCGATGATATTTCTTCGCACGATAATTCATTCAAAGCGGCCGGAATACTTGTGACCTCTCAGAGGTCACTAATCTTTATAATGCCAAGGTCAAAGACTACAAGACTGAAAACTCCTTTTATTTCGTGAGAGAGCTCAAAAAAATGTCCGTCCGCGTGTTCACATACAGTGTATGTGAATTTCATGGTGAAATTGTCGACTTGTTACAAGGTAATACCGGCTATCACAAAGCATGAGATCCGAAAAGGTAAACTGTTTTGCTTTGTTACCACACCGCCACAAACTGATGGGGTGAGTTACTAGCAGGGATATCAACGTCACAACATTAGTATTAGTAGATTTCTTAGCGGTTTGGAAATATGTATTAAAAAGTAATGTAATCTATTTTATGTAATTTTTTGTTTTTCTTTTATTTAAATTAAAATGGTTTAATTTAAATTAAATTTTATTTAAAATAAAGGTAAATATAAATAAATTCAAAATTTATTAATTTAAATTAAAATTCGTTTAAATTAAAGATGAAAAGAAATAATATCACAATTCATTCATTTAAAATGAGATCAAAATAAAAAAATCACAGTTCATTACCTTAAATTAAAATAAGATCAAAAGAAATAAAATCACAATTAAGTTCAAATTAAAACTAAATCACAGATTAAACAAAACGTAATATAAGGTACTATGTACATAATATAAAAAATTAAATAGAAGTGGTATAAAAATTATACAAAAGTTTAAAAAGCAGCAAACCCAGATTCAAATTGCCTTACATTATATTTCAAAGATTATAAGTGGGAAACGCAAAGAATTTTATTTGAACAATTGGGTGTTGAAACGTCTCTATTGAAAAACTTTAGTATGAAATATATTCGAACCCTTATAAATAAAGCTAAGAAAATTTCACTCTTGCAATTACTACAACAAAGGAAAGGCTCGAAGGAACTTTTAATTTCTTCAAATAAATATTTTCCTAGTCCAACTTTGTGACAAGCTCTGTCAAATAATTCTAAAAATTTTTCATCTAACCTAGAAACTGCTAAAATAAAACGCTGTGGAGGCTTGACAAGATTGATTTTTTCAAACTGTTTTTGTACAGTAAATAAACACTCCTCAGTAATGGGTTCATCACCGAAATATGGGAGAGGGTTAAGGCAAGTGTGCAATTTATGTAACTTTAAATAAAGCCATCCGCATACGTAGCTAAATGCATTTTTTTGCAAGAAGTTCAACTCCTCCGATGAAAAATCTACCTGAATATTTGAAATTAAAGAGTTTTCTGGTCTTGGTTGGCTCTGAAATTCCTCCCAAAAAGGGTCCTGCGGGCTATTATATTTGCTGACATTTAAGAAATCTAGCCTAGGAGGTTCGTTGTTTTCAAAATTGCGCAAGGATTCGCAATTCCCTCTGACTACAACGTCAAGATAATTAAAACCCCAATGTTTTTGAAATAATCGACAGAACATGTCGGAAGTTATTCTACAAGAGTTTCCTCCTCCTTTCCTGATTTTTCCAAAAAAATGTTCTAAGCTATCTTGACACAGTTTTCTAGTTTTAATATAACTGAATCCCTTGCTCGAAAGATTATCCCACAAACGTAGCAATGCATTTATATTAGCTAGCCAGCCCCTAATAAAACAAAATTTTGCCCTAATGTCTACTCCTGCGATGTTTTCTACCTTCATTCTGCGTAAAAGTTCTTTAGCTTTACTTAAGAAGGCCCTCTGTTCCGATGAACCGCAAAAGGCTTTTTTGGAAGGACAAACAACTTCAGTTGTGTAACTGTTAAAGTAATTGAATAATTCGTCGAAAAAAATTATAAACTGAACTGTATTTGGTGTTGTAGGAGCTTTTGAAACATCCAGAGCTCCAGAACTGTATAAACTATTCATACCTGATGCAACTGTATTACTTAAAATTTGGGCAGCTAATGGAACAGACATTTTTTGAAAATGTGATGGTTTTATATGAGCGGCGGTTAATTTTGGAGCACATCTTATTGGGAGTTGTGAGTCAATATTATAGAAATGAACTACATCATTCCAGCTAACCCGACCATTATTAAATGTTATAATATTTTTTGAATTCTCAATACAGTTGCGACTACTTTTCAACAGGTGAGGTGGATCGTGAAAAAATACAATTTCTTCACCATTCACTTCGAAGTATGGATGGTGTTCTGAAACTCCAACTAAACTAGCAAATTTTACAAAATTAGATCCCTGGTCGCAAACAAAATGACATGGATGTAAATTAATTTGTTGGAGCTGTGAAATTGCTTCCAAAACATATTTCTTAACTATATCTCCCTTACAGGAATTATGCAGCAGAAAATAAGCAAAAGGTTGCTGCCACCGATCCCCTCCAATGCCCTTCACCAATAAAACCATAACAGAGTTTGCGACATTTGAAGTACGATTTTCGTCTCCGAAATCTTCTAATCCTATTATTTTATCCTGATTCTTATCATACTTTAAATGAACTTTAAGGGACATTTCGTCGCATGAAATTGAAACACATTTTTGTTCGGAAGTAAAACTGCGACTACGGAATTCGAGAGCTCTAATATTGCAAAGTGACAATCCAGGAGATTTTGGCCAGTCACTTACCATTTCACTAAGTGTTTGCTCATCTGGCCAATTATAAATGGGTTTGAGGTAGCGGTAAGCTAAGGGGGACAGAAAATTAATACTTAATGCAATTATTTTTAATTGGTCCTCATATCGACGACCTTTAGGGTGACGGTAAGAATTTGCTGAGCTATTTTTTAAACACATTGCTACATTTGATGGTAATCCCTGAATGGAACTATCTAGTAAAGCCTGCTAATTTTTACTGCTACTAATTTTTTTTACTGCTAATTTTTACTGCTACTAATCTGTAAATTTAATTTTCTATTTTCTAACCTAAGAGCCTCATTTTCTAATCTGATTTTTTTTATTTCTACCTCCTGCTCTGATATTAAACCCCTTAATTCAATGTTACGTTCTACTAACTTTTTTTTCCTAGGAGTGTTTTCAGTCAAAGTTATACAAGTTTGGACTTGCCTATCAGAGAAAACGGATAAAACTGAACTACCTGAAGGGATGTGGGAACTACTAGGCAATAAGGTTTTACGAACCTCTAAATTTTTTGTTAATTTTAAATCTGGGAGAGCATCGCTTTTTAAAAGATTGCCTAAATACATATGATAAGAAAAGTGTTGGCTGCATGCATGTAAGTGCTTAGTAGTTGGCCCTATTACTCCAAGTCTGCGGAGCCATTCCTTTCTCCTATAAAAAATTTACGTTTATTGAAAATGTGTCCGATTTTGTTGTTGCTTTTGGCAAAAAAACTGGAACATCATATGTACAATGTATAATTAACCTACATAATTACAACATTAATAAAAAAGTAGACACCTTTATCTTTCAAAGTATATTTTTTCATCACGATCGGTGCAAGATTTTAGAAACAGCATTTTACAACTTAAACTAACGTAAATGCAAAATGATAAGCGCCAAAAACAACAACAAAATTGGACACAGTTCGCAACGGCAAATCTTTTCCGCGAATTCATATCAACACATTAATAACAAATATTAACACTACGTATAAAAAAGGAAATGCATTCTTCCCCACAGCAGTTCGTAATTTTCTAATGGTAAATGCAAAATTTTACATAACCGACAATGTTATTATCCGTTATATTCGTTACAAAGCTATTGATTATAACGACTTACCGTCCAGACTCCTTGACCTCGTCGGGAAACTTGTGGCTCTTAATACCGGGAATATTGCATTTCAGCACACACTTGGCTATTGGAGTCATGCTAAAAAAATTTAATTTGTATTAATAATTTATATTTTTTTAAGCACAATTATCCTCAGAAATACTTATCTCTAAACAACTGATTGGAATTGTCTGTGTTGAATTTTTCTTCTATGTTAGAGATCTCAGTTCATCTTGTTTTATTCTTAAATGTATATATTAATGCTCAGGAAATTCTGATTATAACTATCATAAAAACCTACATATTGGCATAATTAGCATTTATTAAATACAAAAACTATGTCTTCTATATATTACGTAAGAAAATTGTCTGTTTACGGAATAAAATAACTATAAATAAACATTTTGCTAACATGAAATTTCATCTTAGTTCGACAACTGGCATCCTAATAATTACCATCAAACGTAAAATGTTGGAATCTCTTTCGGCTAAAAATACGTGTGGTAGGTTAAAAACAGCTGACTAAATTTGTGAAATGAGCAATTTTTCTGAATTTTAACTTCGTTTTACTTGATAAATATACAATATTGTGCAACTTTATGACTTAAGAAAGGTTACATGTACATTTCTAGAAGCGTGCGTTGCTTTTCAAACTGGCTCCTTAGTCTTTTTTACGTATTTGAAAAATCATATTTCTGGCTTATTGCTGTGAAGAAGAACAAGAGTGGCATTCCTCTCTCAAAATATTTTGTAAACAAATTCCCGGACTGTCAAAATTTGTTCCCGAACTGTCAAAATTACATGCGTTCTGTTTTTGTAATCTACGACACCCAAGCCTGATTTCACCAACAAATTCAAAGCGAAAAAAGAGTTTCCAGTCTTGTAGTCTTTGGCCAAGGTTTACTAACCTTGCGTCTGGAAGGCAGTTCTTTGTGGCCGCAGTCAGGCTATAGAACTCATTCCCCGCAAATATTACGGGTACAACAAGGAAAAATTTAAGTTGAAGCTTTCCACTTTTCTTCACCAAATCTAATTATCTTCTATTTTCTACTTTTACCTCATCGCTGTCTATCTATTCTCGCTGTCTCTTTCTCTATTTTCTTTTGCCCTGCAACTCCTTCTCATTCTCCTTCATTAATTTGTGGCCATTTTAAGGCTGCATTTAATTTATTAGATTCCATGCAATAAAAAAATGAAAAAAATTATCGTCTTGGCTGCGCGATACTTATTCATATATTCATTCCTGTCACTGATTTATTCGTGCCGTGGAATATAAGGGAAAAAAAAAGAATCAAAAACAAAATTTTGTTACTGAGATTTATCGTGTACATACGAAGACGATCTAGTTAATTGAATGTGAAGAAGGGGTGTTGCTATTCATAGACGAGCATTAAAAAATTTTACAATATAAAAGAATTATTTAAAAATGGTAACAAAATTATTATTGGAACAAATGCAGATCAGCTGCCAAGCTCAGATTTTTTATACCCTACACCTTAAGGTAAGGGTATATTCACTTTGTAACGAAATGTGTAACGCATAGAAATAGAGACGATAGGTATAGAAAAGTATATATATTCTTGATCAGCGTGACCTCCTGAGTCGATTTAGCCATGTCCGTCCGTCTGTCTGTCTGTCTGTCTGTTGAAATCACGATCACAGGAGAACCGGTGAAGATATCGTGATGAAATTTTACATAAACATTGTTCCTTGTAGTGGGCAGGTTGGTATTGAAAATGGGTAAAATCGGTCCACGACCACGCCTATTTTTTATTAAAAATGTGATATCAGCGTTCGTTTTTGAACTATTACAACAAAATTTTATTCCTGAGTATAGAGTAGCATTATCCGTTAATATGCCAAATATGGGCGTGATCCGCCCACTTTTAGGTCACATAGGCAAAATATGGTTATATTGTTAAATATATAAACTTCCTGAATAAAACTTTAGATAACATCTTGTTTTACAAAAACACATTATTACATCAAAACTGGGTGCGGTCCGCCCACTTTTACACTATTTATACGGTATAGCAGTATGAAAACAAATTTATTACCACGTAAATAAAGTTTAAATTTGAACACAATAATAAAAAAACTAAGATGGTTATTTTGTTTTGAAAAAGGTAATGACCACGCCTTTATACAGAGGCTTAGCTAGGTCTCATGGAGCTCGGGACGGTTAATCAACTGTAGCCCTAGAAATGCCTAGAATTCAATAAGTCCCTACTTGATTTCCACAACTGCCGCCCCCGACATTGTCCCGCCCAGAGTGGACCGCCACTTCCGCCCCACCCTAGCTTCGGCACTTTTTTCAAAACTTTTTGGTGTAGGGTATCTAAGATTCGGCTAGGCCGAATATAGCTTTCTTACTGGTTTTTCTTTTTTTTTACCGTTATTTGGGACCGTTATAACCGGAAGTGGCCATATTTTTTCGGGGGCTGGTCAGCCATCTTGGATTTATGACCGTGTGAAGGTCAAATAAATGGTACTAATAAAAGGCACTTATTTTATAAACTAAGGAAGCTAACGGAACAAACGAAGTACTGTTGGAAAGGTATTTTTAATACCTTTCATTTATGTTATACGCATTTTTATCCATAACATGGCTGTGAAGGAGTTATATTGATTTTTAGAAAAATGTGACAAGTTGACCTTGAAAAAACAATTTTTTTCTTCCAAACGGACACATTAAGGCATAAAATAAATTACAGTTATGGAAAGCTTGTTCTTCTACCTTTACAATGGTATATAATATGTTATACTTACTATTGTATTACATTACTTTAGCTTTACCTTTCAAAATTTCAATCACAATTCTGCCTGCGCCGCTCTAATGAAAAGCATTTGAAATTAAAAAATTTTGATGAAAAATCGGGTGAAATTTTTTTGTTAAGTTAGAGCGCCGCAGGCAAATTTCAAATGTTTTTTCTGTGTTTACACTTGTTTGTTTAGAGTAAAGCTAACGTAATGTAATACAATAGTAAGTATAACATATTATATACCATTTTAAAAGTAAAAGAACAAGCTTTTCAGAACTGTAATTTGTTTTATACCTTAATGTGTCCGTTTGGAAGAAATAAATTGTTGTTTCAAGGTTAACTTGTCACATTTTTCTAAAAATCAATATAATTCCTTCACAGCCATGTTATGGACAAAAGTGTGTATTACATAAATGAAACGCATTAAAAATACCTTTCCAACAGTACATCGCTAGTTTCGCTAGCTCTCTTAGTTTATGAGATAAATGACTTTCATTAAACCATTAATTTGTCCTTCAAACGGTCATAAATCCAAGATGGCTGACCAGCCCCCGATACAAACCAGACACTTTCGTTCCTGATGGCCCTATCTAACGGTAAAAAAAAGATGAACAAAATCTGAGCTTGGCAGCTATTCTGCATTTATGCCTTATTATTTTGTGTTAGCTAAACTTATTATTATTGTATATATTTATTACATTAAAAAAATTATTTCATAGTAATTGGTTCGTTATTTAAACGCATTAAAACTTCTCAGTTGTCAAACAAATGAAAAATGACGAAAAGCACAACACAAAACTCATGAAAAACATATGTTTCGTTTTCGTTTACGTCTTGAAACTATTTACATTATAGGCTGTTAAAGTCACTGGTAAAAATCACGGTAACAGAAATGTAGCAGTCACTGCTGTCACCGTTATTAAGAAAACCCTGGAACGCTCATCTCTATGGTCCATGCAATCAATGCCAGCTTTTTTTGCATTATAAAAATAAAATGCTTATTGTTTTATTGCCGCGCCTTCACAACGAGTTGAATAGTGTCCGGTGGAAAGTAAATTCACAGCTCTTCACAGGAGTGCTCTTTTTCGGCATGTAGATGCAAATCGAAACCTGTTTTTCGTGAAATCCTAAAAGAGAAGAAAACACAGGACGAGAAGTCTTCACTTCTACAGGTAGAAATGCTGTATTTGACTGAACGATTCCAACGAATTCGAGACCAATATTATTTGGTCTCGGCATTTGACAAGCCGCTTAGCACCCTTCAATGTTGTGAAGAAATTGTCAGCCATATGCATTTGGCTAGTGTTGTCATATCAGTTTGCAAATTGTAGCAACACATTTTCGCCTTGATTAACGCGCTGCTCCTTCATCTCTGCCCGTGTAGTTTTCACTTGCATTGGATATTTCGTCTTCGAATCGCATGCCTCCCAAACTTTAATTCCATATTTACCTGGTTTCAATGGTATAATTTTGTTTTACTGCGATATAGAAACAATTGCTCGTCAACAGTTATACTTTCATGGCGCTCGTAGTTTTTAGCGAGGTTTTCATTAAAAAAGTTCCATATATCGTGAATGGCTGCAGCTTTATCTGTTCTTAGACGAAAAGAATGCAAGGAATTGTCTATAGGAAATTGTAGCTCGATAAATGGTCAGAGCATTTGACTGGCACAAGGAATCTGATTTTTGTGTATTATTGTGGCTAAAACTTGCAGCCACAACCGACCCCCCTTCATAATAAAGACTCAATTCAACATTTCATATACACATATGATCTTATTAAAAAAAAAACATTCGGTTTAAATTTTTAATATAACACTAAACATAACATTAAACGTTTTTAATATAACACTTGTTAAGTTCGACAACTTAATTATTCTTTCCTGCGATGCGCTGCATATTTGAGGCTCATGTTTCAAATTTTTATATTTTTATAAATTCACACAATTGCTTCGTGGCTCATATTGCTCGCAAGCAAGTCAACGGGAATGTGCATTCTTGCTAGTTCTCGCGACTGTTTCGCGGCTCATATTGCTCGTGAACAGTTCAGCAAATATTTTAGAATCTTCATTCTACTATTCATTGCAGCACTATGCAATTCTGTATATATGTAATTTATTCGTAGTATTAGTATTGTAAGTCTGTATAATGTATTAAAATCTTATAAAAACGAAGTTCCATTCTAAAATAAAATTAATAATCATACATCATTCAAGGTGTTCAGAACTTATTTCAGTAGTTCTGGTTAAAGAGCCAGAATTATACCAACATAAACTTATTGCAGTAGTTCTGGTTAAAGTGTCAGAATTACATCAACACAACCCTTCGCAGTAGTTCTGGTTGAAGTGCCAGGATTACACCAAAGGAGAACATATTTATCCTTTTGCTCAAAGTGGGTAAACGCACCCATTAACATTGGCGACCGTGACAGGACACGAACCTGCAATCTTCGGATTCGAAGTCCGAATCAAAGGCATGAGTAGCATCGAGGATTCAGCAGACATCGTCGGCAGCATCAATAGCAGCGACAATTGTCAGCAGGTCATCACGACGAAATCACGACGAAATCTTACAATTGCCTGATGTAGACAAGGAACATGAGTATTTCCAGAAAACGTACTTCCAGGCAGTAGAATACAATACTTGCAATACTCTTGCCTTGCAATACTCGTCACAACACTCAACACCATACAAGAAGGTGCTACATGGGCAGCGAAATCAAATGAATTATCCATCTTGGACAATCAAAGGTCTCTGATAAAGGCTTTAACTCGCATGATAAACGACATAGAAGCTGATGCGGCTGTTTCTCATTCAGCCACATACTATGATCTGAAGGCGCAAGTATTAGAAAGGTATCAACAGCAGTTAATTGACAACAATTGTGTCTTGATGGCATCCAAGTCAATGATAGAAAACAAAGATTATTCAGCTGAGACGTTTTACGAGATGGATTTCTGGATCCAAAATACAATCATTTCGTTAAGACAACACTGCGTCCAGCCTCGTCTAGAAAACCATGCTGAAGAACCACAACAATTTTCACCAGTCCAGTTACCAAAAATTGTTCTTCCAATTTTTAATGGGAACTATTTAAAATGGGTTCAGTTCCGTGATATGTACGTCCAATTGATTCATCCGCAGCCAATTAGTAACATACAAAAAATGTTCTACTTAACAACAAACCTGACTGGTGAACCAAAGGGTCTGATTAAACATTTATCAGCATCTGGAGCAAACTATGACATCGCCTGGAATATTCTGATAGATCGATACAACAACAAAAAGGTGCTAGTAACATCATTACTTAACAAATTACTTGCTCAACAAAATATTACAACTGAATCTGCAGCTGCATTAAAGTCACTTCACGATACGACAAAGGAATGTATCCTTGGATTGAAAGCTCAAGGTTTGCCTACAGATGCTTGGGATGCTCTCATAGTCCATCTTATAATCAAAAAGTTAGATCGATCAACACATACTGCTTTGGAGCAATCACAGCACTTCTAATCTCAAGAGCTACATACTCTAAAATCAGTTCTGGATTTTCTGGAGAGCAGATTCCGGTCACTTGAAGCATTGAGCAAACCAACATCAAGGAATGAAGCATCGAATCATCGACGCAACGTATTGACATTGACCACTCCAAGGAGTACAAATCAGTGCATTGCCTGCAAGCTTACCCATCCTTTATTCGCATGTTCAGCATTTAAAGATAAATCGGTAAGCCAAAAATACGACTTACTCAAACAACGTAAGGTATGTACTAACTGCTTAAAGAATGGACACGCTGCAGCCAAATGCTCCAGCAGAGGCTGTACTAAGTGTCAACGAAAACACAACACGCTATTGCATCGAGACAATTTGAATCAAATTGAGTCAGCTCAGATTTCATCACCAGGAATCACGAAAGAGTCATCTTCCAACATGCCGATCCAGAATGAAAAACCAGCTTTGCCAATTGCATTGCCAGCATCAACTAAATCACAAAGAAAGGGTTATATCCTACTCGGCACAGCTGTTATCCAGATCATCGCATCAAATGGACACACAATTAAATGCAGGGCACTGTTGGACTCAGGCTCACAAATTAACGTCGTAACCAACGAATTAGCCTCCATATTAGGCCTTTCAACAAAGTCGACGTGCTTAGCAATATCTGGCATTGGTGGTCAGCGGCAAAACGCACAACATCGTGTTCATATGACGTTCCAATCACTAGTAAGCGGCTTCAAAACATCCATGGAGGCGTACGTCTTACCGAAAATCATCTCTATGCAGTCTTCACAGTCTTTGGACATCTCAAAATGGCCTATACCGGGAAACATTAAATTAGTTGATCCTGATTTTCATCGTCAAACTCCAATTGATGTGTTACTGGGAGCTGAATTCTATCATCAATTAATGTCAGTCGGACAAATAAAATTGTCTGACGAGCTCCCTACGCTTCAAAATAAAGTGCTGGGATGGATTATATCGGGAAAGGTCGAGAACATGGTTCAAAGTGATATAACTTGTGGTATATTTAGTCCAGAAGACGATTTAATGAACGAAACCGTACTGAAATTTTGGGAACTAGAAGATGTTAACGAAACAATTCAGCATCAAACTGAAGCAGAGAAATTGTGTGAGGCTCACTTTCATCATCACACAAACCGCAGCAACGATGGACGCTTCGTGGTGAAGTTGCCATTTACTGAAGATCCCATTGCTCTTGGAGAATCAAAGGAAATCGCTTGTAATAGATTTTTTGCTGTTGAGAGACGACTGTCCAAGGATCAAAATTTAAAAAATCAATACGTGCAATTCATGCAAGAGTATAAAGCACTTGAGCACATGAAAGAGATCAGTGAAGAAGACATATTAGCTCCACAGTACTTCATCCCACATCATGCAGGCATGAAACCTGACAGCACTACTACCAAGTTAAGAGTAGTATTCTTCCTGTAAGACATCCACAGGACTGTCGCTGAATGACTTGATCCATAATGG
Source organism: Myopa tessellatipennis (assembly GCA_943737955.2). Taxonomy (NCBI): domain Eukaryota; kingdom Metazoa; phylum Arthropoda; class Insecta; order Diptera; family Conopidae; genus Myopa; species Myopa tessellatipennis. The sequence goes on from OX031315.1 coordinate 23,315,004, forward strand.
CCCTACTGTGCAGAGTGACTTGTTTTCCATTCTTCTTCGTTTTCGACTACATAGATATGTCTTCACAACAGATATAGAGAAGATGTACAGGCAAATATTAATGCATCCTGATGACCAGCGACTTCAGCTCATCTTTTGGAGAAACAGTCCAGACGAATTGTTACGGTTATATCAGTTGTGCACAGTAACGTACGGAACAAGATCGGCTCCCTACCTTGCAACAAAATGTCTAGTTGTCTTGGCTGACAAAAATGAAACAGCCTACCCATTAGGAGCAAGAGCATTACACAGAGATTTCTATGTCGACGATGGAGTATCTGGAGCTGACAGCTTTGTAGAAGCAATTATAATTCAAGAAGAATTAACAAAAATATTGCATCAAGCCGGATTCAAGCTACGGAAATGGTGCTCCAACTCCTCAAGGCTCTTGAAAGATATTGCAGTTGAAGATCAGGAAGTTAATATGGATCTTGGCAGTGACATTAATGAATCTACAAAAACATTAGGTTTAATATGGTTGCCAAAATCGGATGTATTTCATATAAAAACAAATGTGAATATGACGTCACGAGTAACTAAGCGAACGATAACATCAGACACAGCACGCATTTTTGATCCGTTGGGCATAATGGCACCAGTCGTAGTGACAGCAAAGATATTCGTTCAGCGACTTTGGCAATCGAAACTTGACTGGGATGAAGCTGTTCCTCTCGAGATACACACGCGATGGATCACATTCCGTAATAGTCTTCATGAGCTCAAAAACGCAAATATTCCAAGACATATTTACAATCATCAGCAACCCAAGGATATTGAACTCCACGCCTTTGCTGATGCATCCGAGAAGGCATACGGTGCTGTAATATACATTAGAGCATTGTTAAAGAACGGAGTCACCATAGCAAGGTTACTATGTGCAAAATCTCGCGTGGCTCCACTAAAATTCCAGACAATTCCCCGTTTAGAATTGTGTGCTGCACTTTTAGCTACACAATTAATGGCAAGAGTTAAGCAAGACTTAAATTACCAAGATCATAAAACGTTCTACTGGACCGACTCGCAAATCGTTCTGTCATGGATAAACACTTGCTCATCATCTTTTCAAACATTCGTTGCGCATAGAATCGCAAAAATCCAGAGATTGTCCTTAGCCGAACAGTGGAGGCATGTTAGCACAAAACACAATCCTGCTGACGTATTATCTCGCGGATTGCTACCATCAGACATCATGTCCTGCAACTTATGGTTCTACGGTCCAATTTTTCTGCATCAAAGGGATTCAACTTGGTCACAGCCGATTCAAAAGGAATTACTCGCAAATGATATCAGTGAGTACAAAAGGAGTTTAGAGAACAATGTAAAGGCAATTTGCGAAGATAAAGTTGCTTTGGCAGTAAACACAAAAGACAAATCAGTCGTCTACACAATTAAGTTCACAAATTCTTTTCGTAGTATACAACGAGTAGTTGGCTATGTGCTGAGGTTTATTAGCCGAATAAGGAGAAATTCTGCGGACTACAAAACAACACAGCTATCACCATCAGAGCTTGAAGATGCTCTACGAATTATCGTCAACGAAATTCAAGCAGCAGATTTTCCGGAAGCATTAAAGTATTTACAGAACCACAATGAGATCCCTAAATCAAACAATTTAAGCTGCCTGTCCCCATTTCTAGACAGACAAGGAATTATTCGAGTAGGGGGCAGATTAGAAGCTTCTTCTCTACCATATGACTCAAAGCATCCGATGTTATTGCCATACAACGATTCATTGACGAAAATGCTCATCGAAGCCATACACATCGAAAACCTTCACTGTGGGTCTCAGGCTTTATTGGCAAAAACAAGACAACGATTCTGGCCAATAAAAGGCAAACGAATGGCTAGATCTGTAGTTAAACGTTGTGTAAGATGCACCAAGGCAAAACCTGTCTTATACAACCAAATCATGGGTCCACTGCCAAGTACTCGGATAGAACCAGCCAGACCGTTCATAAATTCAGGTGTTGACTACTGTGGACCACTATGGATTCATTTTAAAACTAGAGGAAAAAAACCTCAAAAGGCATACAATGCAGTCTTCTGTTGCTTCACCACAAAAGCAGTACACCTCGAGATCGTCAGCGAATTAACAACAGATGCTTTCATTGGAGCTTTGAAGCGTTTCATAGGCAGAAGAGGTCACTGTAAAAACTTATACTGCGACAACGCTACCAACTTTGTTGGTGCAAAAAATAAACTGGAAGACTTGGAGGTGTTGCAAGTCGCGATCGCAATTTCCGTTTCCGTTTGACAAGAACTTTCAAGGCCAGTATTATTGTTTTTATAATACTACTCCGCGAGTGAGTCAAGGCCAAGTTCACATTAAAGCAACCACAGCACTTTGCTTGGCAAGCCCGAAGCTTTAGTTTAATTTGTTTTAGTCAAGCTTTGGTTTAATGAACTTCGAAAGCTAAGGTAGGAACCCGAATACTTCGCATGGCATGGATTGTGGAAGCTGGCATTTAGTAGCGAGCTTCCAAACCCTAGAATCCATAGCGCGTGGCGATTGTAGTGGATTGTGGAAGCTAGCTTTCATTAGCAAGCTTCTAAACCATTAAATCGTTTTGTTTGAAATAACCAACGATCAGAATCCACACGCGGAAGAATTAAATTGAGAACGGTTTTCTTCCGCGTATTGATTCTGCGAATATTACAATTTTAATATTGCGAAATAATGGAAATTGCGAAACACGGCATACTGACCCACTTCAGTTCGGTCGACGTCTGTGTCGACCAAGCTAACGTGGAATCTAGAAAAGATTCCAACGGCAGTCTTAAAATATTATCAGAACGACGCGGTCGTCTATTTTTAAATCGCGTATAAAGTCGCGAGTTAGTTTTAATAAATAATAATAAGTGTTAATTAATAATAATAAGTGTTAAGATTAAATAATAATAATAAGTATCAGTGTAGATACCAAAATTAGTGTTTAGTGTCAATAAAAATCAATAACTTAACCAGGGCGTTTTATTCGTTGCACAAAGGACAACGAAAAGGAAGAAGACCAAGACCACATTCGAAAGTTAGATACAACAAATTGGCGCAGCCGGATTTTCGAGCCGAGGATCGCTCGATTGAGTAAAAAGTGAGTAAGAATAAAATACGAAAATTATTATAAAGATTAGTAGTTTAGAAAAAGCTAAAAGCAAGTAACAAGTTTTTACAAGAAAAAGGAAAACTAGCAAAGAAGTGAAAAATAAAATTAACCTAAAATAATAAAAAAGAAGTGAAATAACGTAGAATAGTACCTTAGGAAATATTTAAAGGTGAAATAGTAAAAGTGAACAAAGAAATGAAAAATAAGAATTAAATAATAGGAGATACAAATGAAAAGGAGTCTATTAATAGAATTAGAATAATTTAACTAAACAAAACAAATTAAATTTCTTTTCTCATCAAGAAAAAAAAAAGAATAAATTGAAAAGAGAAAGAATAAGTTAGCTAAGAATTTGACAGCAAATTTTTTTAAAAAAAGCAGTCAAATAAAAATTTTGTAGCAGTAATGGAAATGCAACAGTTAGCAAGATATAAGTAAAATCAAGTTTTAAAAGAAATTTTAAAAAGCAAAACTGGTAAAAACTGAAACGATAATTTCGATTATAAATAATACGCAAAAGTGAAAAATAATTTGGTGGTGATTTTGGCATGAAGTTATAAAACAAAAGAAAAAGTGAAATAAGAAAAATTAGTAGCTTAGTAAAAAAAGCAAAAGTTGAAAAGGAAAAAGTGGAAAGGATAGTAATACTACTAAAATATTATTATAGTATTATATAGTAATATTATTATATCAAATATATTATTTTACATATATTATGTACAACATAAAATAACTTTCAGGTCCCAAAATCATCGGTTACATCAAAAGGATGCCAGCTTAATTGCACGGCAAACTTATCTGTCCAATAGCATTAGCTGGACAAAATCTTTGCTGAGGTCGACCCTTTTCACTCGGGAAGCCATTCTATAGGTTTAATAGTCATTTAGTAGATATGAGGACTAATTGGTTGAATACAAGAATTAGTCAAGTCAAAAATTAAAACTCACCTTAAATCAAATATAGTGGAATAAAGCAAGAAAAAATTTAAGGAAATCAAAGTGCGACCTAGATCTAATAAGCTAACAAGTTTTAATTTAATTTTAAAACAAACAAATTTAAATTTAAGCAAATAAGGAATTTGTAATTTGCTAGGTTTTAAAACGAAATACAATTCAAATTAAATCAAAAAATTGAAAGAAAATATAACCAAAAAAAAAAAAAAAAAAAAAATCTTATAAATCGGAATTCAACCTTTAATCAAATTAAGGACGAATTTTGTTTTTTGTTAATTTAAGTTATTGGTTACTGTGAGTAACAAATTGGCAGAGATCAAGAGTACTTTATTAACTTAAATAAGTTATATTTAACGTAGTAAAGTTCGGATGATTAAGGCAAATTGTTAATAACAGCAATACAATAGAGACAAAAACAAAACGCGTAGAGTGTAAGTTTTCGTTGTATCGTTTTCGAGTGTGTCTTAGGCGTTTGAGTTCAAATTAAACACGTTAAACAAATTTTAACGATTAACTTGTTTTTAGAGCCGCACATTTTTCGGGTGTGTCTTAGACTTTTGTCCTCAAATTTGTATTTGATTTCAAAGTCGCACAGTTTAATTTGCTTAATCGATAATTAATTTCCTCAGTTCGTCGGAAATTTTCGAAATTTTGAAAATATTTTTTTTTGGTGATTTTAAAAACCCATTATTAGAAGTTAAATGTTTAAAGTAATACGCTTAGAGACTTCATATTGGTTGGAGAATCAAAGCAAAATTAGATTGGTTGTTTAAATGACAAGCAATTACAATTGCTTGCTGATAAAAACAATCAAAGGTAGCAAGAAATTAACGAATAAATAACTCAAACGAGTTCACTAGGTTAATCGTCCGAATCCGAGATTGCAAACGTTGCAGTTTTGTTGGCCGCGAAGAAATAGAGGCAGAGCGTTCGTTCCTTTCTGTGATGTCTTAAATTACCTCAGCGAAGTCACAAAAATTTTGACGCTTCGTCTCTGCTTGAAACAAAGCAGAACAGCGCGGTCACGAAAATTTTGACGCTTCATCTCTGCTTGAAACAAAGCAGCAGCGAGTTTCAGCGTACAAACTAATGAACAGATGTACAGCGAATGTTTACTGCTCGCTCGGTAAACGAAACGAGCAAGAAAGCTAAGCCGGTTAAGGAAGTTGAAACTTCACAATAAAAATTTTAATTGTTTCTCAGTCTAAAGTACTATGAGTAGTATAAAGAATTAAACGTTTTAAGGAACGATTAAGGATAATCGATGTCGCTAAGTAGGCGCTTGAATAAAGTTTTAAGTACGAGAATTGGGAAAAATACCCATAACTGAAATATTAATAGAATAAAAAACAACTAAATTATATGTCGTTCGTTTAATTCATGGCCTAGTCATTACAGGAGCAAGCTTACTTAGAATTAGATAGAGCCCATAAATAACTGAAACGCCAGTTAGGGGAATTTATATCCAGGATTTGGGCAACTTTGAAAGACACACTAGGCAACAAAGAAAACGTAGAATTGATAAAGTCTAGAGTAGGGGACCTAAAAGACCATACAAGTGTAGAAAAAGCAGACGCAATAGTAGAGGAATTACTTAAATTCCTAAACCACATAATAGAGAATACGACAGAAGATTCAAAAACATGGGAATTAGAGTTTAACGCGTTAAGAAATAGATACGACAATTATTTAGTAAATAAAGAGTTTCAGGAAGACTTACTAGTGAACTTAGAAAGCGAGAACGTAAAACTAAGGGAATTATTAGAGAAGAAAGGATTAACCGAAGAAACATTAAATAAAACGTTAGAACAGGAATCGGCACAAAAATCAAGAGAAGACTGTGCATCCTTAGAGAAGGCGAATTCAAGAATACAAGAATTGAAAGAGGAAAACAGACGTCTAAAACAGGAGATAGCGCTAGTGAACGACCAAACACTATACCATAAGGAAGCTATCCCAGCCATAGTCAATCCAGAGGAGTATAACTCAATTTCATTTCCTGCATTCAGACCAGCAGGAACACATCAAAGCAAAATGGGTATCGCAGAAATAGCAAAAATAACAAGCAGTATTGTCCCACTGTTTTCAGGGACACAGTCACCAGATTTGAGAGGTGAGGTATATAAGTTCATACAGGCGTGCGAGTTAGCTACACATGAAGCAACTGAAGCAAACAAACCAATTTACATAGAATGCGTCAAACAAAGATTATATGGAGACGGTTATGATCTTGTAGGCACACAACAAGTCAACACTCTAGAGGAATTATACCTAGCGATACGAAGAGTCTACCTACCAACAGCTTCATTAGACGTAACGTTGTCAGAACTCCAGAATTGCAGCCAATTGCACAATGAGGACATCCGGCAGTTCGCAAGACGCCTCAACATGAAAAAAACACAGGCATTACAAATAGTAAAAGACACATATGAGGGAGTAGGTGACAGCGCACTTGTATCCATGGTAACGACATCGGCAAATAAGGCGTTTAGAACAGGGTTAACAGATGCAACGTTACGAACGCACATGTTAAATGTGAAAGGGAAAAGTATTGAGGAAATGACTGAAATAGCAGTAAACACGCTGGTGGAAATACAAAGAAGTAACTCCATTCATCAACCCAATATCACACCAATATTCAATGTGAATTCGATTGAATCATATATAACACCTCCTGTAAATAATCGCGTGGGTTACCAGAGACTAGAAGACAGGCTTAACGTTTCGAGAGCACCACAAGAGAAAATAATTTGTTCATTCTGCAATAAACGTGGGCATACGCGAGAAAAGTGTTTAACTAGGGAAAACACACCGTACTGCCAAAAGTGTTTAAAATATGTACACGAGACGAACTGGAGGTGCAACAACAGGAGCGGTCAGAGCAACATAAATCAAGGGCCGAATAACCGGAACCAAAGTCAAGGAAGTCACCAATGGAACCGACCTCATCTAAATTGGCAACCAAATCAAATACAGCAAACCTGGAACCCAAATCAAGTACAGCCAACCTGGCAACCAAACCAACCCCAGCAAAATTGGCAACAACAGGCACAAAAGAATTGGAATCAAAAGCAAAAGAACCCCGGGAACTCAAAACCGAATCCATTTAAGGGAGTTCAAGGGAATCAGAATACTGTGAATACGCCGAAGGGCACGAATCAAACAATATGTCATTGGTGTAACAGACCAGGACATATAGTAGCGAACTGTACAGCAAAAAAAAGTTGGGACACTCTGCAGAATAATCAGCAGGGAAACCGGCAAGGGCCCAGACAAGGCCAATAATCTGGGATCCCAACCATAATAGAAATTTAAGGCCAAAGGAAGTAGTAACCGTACGTCCAACATCGGAAGAGATCGTGGATACGTTACAGACTTCAGATATATTAGGAGCTAATAAAGCTAAAAATATGGGGTACAATTTTAATAATAAAATAAAAATTATCAAACAGAATGATAAAGTAAATGCTTTAAATGAAGCAGTCAGTAAAATAACAAATAAAGCAAAGAAAATAATAGAAATGGGAGCAGGATTTTTAATAATCATCTTGCTAATTATACAATTAGCATGTACATCGATTGTAAAAACTATGTTTCTCAATTTTCACCAATACAAAGCAAGGAGCACTAGTCTTAATATAGTAGAATATATTACAGATATAAAAGCACTTGCAAATAAAATAAATTTAAAAGTACTAGAAAAATTTAAAATTTTTATGTCACAATTACAGGACAAGAAAGCAATACGTTCGTGGTTAACGAATAATTTTAATAATAACTATAAAAATACTATAAAGGAAGTATTCAATTGGGATTCAACCACGTTAAGTGATGTGTTCATTGAACTGCCTTGTGTAGAGGCGAGAAATGGAAAACTCATTTTACTGGTGGATACAGGAGCGGATACAAGCCTAGTAAAAGAATGTGCATTAAAGGAAGACGCCATTATAAATAGAAAGGTTAAAAGGGAATTAAGTGGAGCATTTGGAGGCTGTATAACCACAATAGGGTCCACCAGCATATGCCATGATGAGGTACAGCCCTTACGTTTAACGCTACACGTTGTGTCACTTAAACAAGGGGTACCGGCGGACGGCATACTGGGTAAAGACAACATGTGGAACAGATCCATTATAAACACGCTCAGTAAAAACTTAACCTTATTTAATAACAATAAAGAATTTGTAATTAAATTGCCACTACTAGGCATCAAAAATACAGAAGATCAAAGTATCAAAAATAGTATAACCATTGAAGCAAGAACGGTTAGAATAACGCGGTTAAGAATTAAAACTAAAGTTATGACTGTGGTAGTTCATAAACAAGAGATTGCACCAGGAGTGTACCTGGGAGAAACACTAGCAAATGTGGAAAATAAAAAGGTCAAAGTACCAATCCTAAATTCAACGGTAAAAGATTTCATTCTTAGTGGCAACTTTGTACCGAGATTTAGTGATTTCCACAAATATAAGCTAAGTGAGGTTTCCGACAATCAATGGACTACCATCAATAGTATAAGTAATGCAGACATGGCGCAACGGATGAATGTTTTAATGAACGATTTAGAATTGGATCCTTCCTTAAACCAAGAGGAAAGAGAATCCATAACAAAATTATGTGCGAAATATAATGATATTTTTCTTTTAGAGGGTGACAAATTGACATACACCCCAGTACTAGCACATAAAATTCCTATAAAGGGTAGCAGCCACCAATTAACCAAAAACAGTACCGAATTCCTCACCGAACACATAGGGAAGAAATGAATAAACAAATTCATAAATTACTAGAAGAGGATTTAATATCCCCAAGCGTATCTCCATGGAACTCACCACTACTTCTAGTTCCAAAGAAGAATGGAAAAGATGGAGAAAAGAAATGGCGCTTAGTTATAGATTATAGGAAGGTAAATGAGGCCACAATTAAACAAGTTTTTCCACTGCCTAGAATAGATGAGATATTGGATCAGTTAGGCAGTAGTAGATATTTTTCGACGTTAGACTTGGCAAGTGGGTACCACCAAGTCCTAATGGACAATGCAGACAAAGAAAAGACCGCATTTAGTTCAGCGTTAGGACATTTTGAGTTCAACCGAATGCCTTTCGGGTTAACCGGCGCCCCAGCGACGTTTCAACGACTTATGAATCATATTCTGACAGGATTTCAGGGTATGGATTGTTTTGTTTATTTAGACGACATAGTCGTATATGCAACAAACCTGGGTCAGCATGAAGAAAGGTTAACTAAGGTTTTCGAAGTCATTAGGGAAAACAACTTAAAATTAAACATTAGCAAATGCCAATTTCTACGACGAGAAGTCGTATATTTAGGGCACAAGTGTTCAGAACATGGAGCACTTCCAGACCCTAGCAAGGTGGAGTGCGTTAAAAACATTCCGCCTCATAAAAATAAAAAGGAAGTACAAGCCTTCCTAGGCCTTGTTAATTATTATAGGAAATTTATACCGGGAACCGCAAAAATAGCACTTCCCATTAACAAATTGTTGAGAAAAGACGCGAAGTTCGTCTGGACAGAAGGCTGTCAGAAAGCGTTTGAACAATTAAAAGAATTAGTTATGTCACCACCAGTGTTAGCATATCCAGATTTTTCAAAGGAATTTCTTTTAACTACCGACGCAAGTAATGAAGCGTTAGGCGCGGTCCTTTCTCAAGGGAACGTAGGCGAGGATAGGCCAATAGCTTTCGCTAGCCGAGCGCTAAGCGACACAGAACAAAGATATTCCACGATAGAAAAGGAATTTTTAGCAATAGTCTGGGCGACAAAAAATTTCAGAGCATATCTCTTAGGCAGACCTTTTAAAATATTTACTGATCACCAACCGTTAAAGGGAATAGCGAATTTAAAGGATCAAACTTCTAGACTGGCAAGATTCAGACACAAGTTGTCAGAGTATGATTTCGAAATCATATATAAGCCAGGCAAGAAAAATTTGAACGCAGACGCGTTGAGTAGAATTCCACAAAATCGTAATGTAGTAACAGCAGTCCAGACACGCTCTATGACAAAAGAAATAGAAATAAAAAACCAAGGAGGTAGTGATGAAACGAGTACAAGTCCGACGCCTGTAGAACCAGACACTTCAGGCATACCTCAAAACGAAAACACCATTTTATTAGAAAATCCAAGACAAATATAGACGGTCATCAAAGATTTTCATAATACACCATTAGGGGGTCACCAGGGAGCAGTGAAAACTTACCTGCGAATCAGGCAGCAATATAGGTGGCCAGGGATGCAAAGACAAATCAAAGATTAGTCAAAAACTGTCCAAAGTGCCAAGCGAACAAAAGTTCGAAGTTAACAAAAATGCCCATGGTGTTAACGGATACACCAATGCGGCCGTTTGATAAAGTTTATATGGACATAGTAGGTATTCTACCAGAAACTGTGTCTGGAAATAAGTACATCTTAACGTTTCAAGATGACTTTTCAAAATGTATGGCATGTACAGCTATCCCAGACGCGGAAGCAAGTACTGTCGCCAGAGCCTTCTATGACGAAGTAATCACGCGTTACGGAATTCTGAGAATTCTAATTACCGATAACGGAACTAATTTCATTTCGAAATTGTTCTCGGACACATGCAAATTGTTAGGCATTAAAAAGTTGCATATAACGCCATACCATCCACAAGCTAATGGTTCCCTAGAGAGAAGCCACAGACCTTTAGCGGAATATTTAAGGAGTTTTGCTAAAGAAGACGGGTCGAATTGGGATCAATGGTTAACTGCAGCGATGCATGTTCATAACCACACACCCCACATTACGACTAAGTAAACACCTTTCCGCACTTTATTCGGATTCGATACGGAGATGCCGACTAACTTAAAAAGGAAGTGTAGTCCTGTATATAATGCCGAAGACCCGAATAAAGTTTTGAAATTCCAAGTTCAAAGAGCTCACGAAATCGTGAGAAAGAATCAGGATTTAGCAAAAGAGATAGCTAAAAGACAGTACGATAGCAAACTAAATTTAGTAGAATTTAAAGTAGGAGATAATGTATTAATTAAGAATCAAACTAGGAAAAATAAGTTTTCTCCCATATGGATAGGGCCATATAAAGTAGTAAATATTAAAAGTCCAATTACTACAGTTTTAAATATTAAGGGAAGGGAAAAATCCTTCCACAATAACTTACTTAAAGTATATAATAGCAACTAAATAGGAAAATAGGACTAACTAGATAAATACATAAGAACCCATCAGAATAACTTCAAATACTAAAATAGAGTTAGGAGAACATTAAGTTAATCAGAATAGTCACCTTATTAGGAGTAGGATACAAAAAATTAGTGTAGAATAGGATTGATGGCATATATTATAGGATAGTATGAAATTAACATTTTTAAGTTTATTACTAATAATTTTAACAATCATCAAATTTCATAATGAAAAATGCAACAAAGAAATAAAAAAGAAAGCAGAACAGCGTTTCAATAAGCAACAACTTGTTTATTTAAGCGTGAAAATATAAGAAAAGGAAAACTCATAAGAAAATTTGAGTAATTTATTTTAATTTTGGGTTGAACTTTCTAGTTTGTATTCATTTTAATTGATAATATACGGTACATGTAAACTAGCTGTTCCGTTAAATAGACAGCCACATCTATTGCATTTGCAATTATTTTAGAAATAAATGCACATGAAATCTATGCATAAAGATGTTGTTTATGCATAACAGAAATTTAAACACCATACCTGCACCTCGATGCAGACATAGAAGGAAAAGTTTTATAAAACTAAGGCCGAAAAAAAAAAAAAAATTATTGCCTTAATTTTTATAAAATATTCTTATAAAATATTAAATAAATATAATTAATTATTACCTTATCTAATTATACAAAATAAAATTTAAAAAAAAAAAAAAAAATATAAAATGTACATATACGGTCGTAGAAAATGTAGTTAATTAAGATTTCATGTAATTGAGCGATTAACGCAAGCACTGCATCAAAGCAGGTGCAAAAGTAGAGCAACTGAACACGAGCAGAACGCAGTGTCAGTTAAAAACATTTAATGGAAAAAAAAAACAACAAGCACAGTAAATGAAGAATTTTAACACAAGCCAAATGAAGAAAACAAAAACACCAAAGGTGAACAACTTCATAATAGGCGGAAAATTAAGAAACTAATAATAAAAATAATAGTAAAACAAAGACATAATGTAACCGTTGTTATACACATAAATATATAGACAATAGTTAAAGTACATTTACAAATGTACACATATACAATTATAAAATAATTTAAAACTTAACTTACTTGTAATTCGAAATAAAATACGCACATACAATAAGAAATTAAGAAAATTAGGAAAGAATATATAGTTATTAAGGAAAAGGAAAAAGAATTGCACTTAACTTTTACAAAATAACATAATTAGGTATTGATTAAAAAGAAGAATAAAATCGTACATTAAAATAAGAAAGAAATTACATAAATATTGTAGTGGCGTGAAAAATAACGTTATTAAAATAAATTACTTAAATGTTAATTGAAATTCAATTTATTTCAAATTTGTAATAAACAAATTATATTCAACCAAAAATACATATATCTATGGTAAAAATAGAAATAAAGAATTGAAATATGTTAAAGTTGAAGGAATATGCAATAGAATAAAATGTAAAAATATAAGAAGAAGACAGCATGCAGAGAGAAGCCGATGTACATCCAATAGAGCAGCAGAAGGCGCAAACAACACACGACTACAAGGCGACAAATACCGCCCAGCCAACTCGAAGGGGGAAGGGTAGCTGGATCAGCGTAGCGACCACAACCAAAGATGGAATTGTTGCGACAAACAAGCAATTCAATACAGCAATGCAGCAGCATTCGACCACAAAACACGAAAAGACTTTCAAATAGGTCTAAAAGCAGCAATTTGAACCTGAAAATTACCGAATGATAAGGGTGACGGATACACAGTACCTTGAGATCGAGTGGAGACCAAAACCACCGCAATGAGACTCGCAACAAAATAGAGACGTAAACCATCTGCAGCAGCTACTTACAACATAGTGGCTGCTCAACAGCGAGATCATCATGAATCATGATGGCAGCCTGACAACCTAACAGATCAACCTCAAGCGAAACTTACGTTAAGCGTAGCGTCGCGGCAATGAAGCAGCTAGTCGACAACTACTAATACGGCCAGTCACAGGCTCGCCAGTTAAATTTACGGCGATGCATTCTCCCGTGGCACAAGTCACACTCTACAACATTACCTCAAGCGACAGCGATTTAAAAAACGCATCACCTCTATCGACAAGAAAAATGTTGAAGATGTTTAGCAAGATGTTACAAATGATGATCTTGGTAACATCTCAACCATCAACTACCGTGAAGCGAAAACCAATTGATCCCAATTGCGGGACAACGATACTACCGGCAACGAACATCTGCATCTGATCATCAAGCCTAGCACCTACCACGTCAGCTACCCCGCAGCAACATTCCCACAACACATCGAGAAGAAGACATCGAGACAACGGGGTGTACATTAACAGCCAAACCATCATCAATAACAACAAGAACATCAATATCCACACCAAATCATCATCCACCTACACACAGATGACACCGAAGAAAGGCAGCTACCGGTCATATTATTGTATTATTATTGTAATCAGTTTTTATTACAATTTTGGTTAATAATTAAGTGTATTGAAGTTGTTGTAATTATTACTAATAACTAATGAATATTGACGTAGCACATAAGATCTTCATGAAATGAAATACACTAACATACATAAGTAGACAATAAGCAAAATCAACCTAAACACACGACCACCCCCAATTCAACAAACAATAGATGTACAAGAAAAATTTAATATCGTTTTGCACGATAGTAAATTTTTCTTCCCCCAGGGTGGATGTATGTCGCGATCGCAATTTCCGTTTCCGTTTGACAAGAACTTTCAAGGCCAGTATTATTGTTTTTATAATACTACTCCGCGAGTGAGTCAAGGCCAAGTTCACATTAAAGCAACCACAGCACTTTGCTTGGCAAGCCCGAAGCTTTAGTTTAATTTGTTTTAGTCAAGCTTTGGTTTAATGAACTTCGTCGACCAAGCTAACGTGGAATCTAGAAAAGATTCCAACGGCAGTCTTAAAATATTAGCTGCGTTCCTTTTACTTCGGATTAGACCAGTTTCCATACAAATTTTCTAATCGTACTCTCGACTAGGATTAGAAATTCTAATCGGACTGGGCTTTTCGTTATTTGATACGTAGATGTCGCTGATGTAAAAAACTTTACTTCCCTATGGAACTATAGATGGCGCTGATGACATTTTTTCTTTTTAATTGATGGTGTGCGTTACCCAGTTTATCTTATTTGACTAATAAAGAAGATTCTGACAAACCTGTGAATGATTGCATCGCTGTGATTACCATTTTGAATTCAAAGATTTTATTTACTCGAGCAAAAATAGTACTTAATTCTTAACAGTCAAATAGTTGATATTTCATTACACAACCTTTTTTCTGTGTGATTTTGTGGGGACATCTGCATGTAAATTTCCTTGCCGTTCCATTTTAAATCAGGATTAGATTAGGAAAAAGGAACGCAGCTATTATCAGAACGACGCGGTCGTCTATTTTTAAATCGCGTATAAAGTCGCGAGTTAGTTTTAATAAATAATAATAAGTGTTAAGATTAAATAATAATAATAAGTATCAGTGTAGATACCAAAATTAGTGTTTAGTGTCAATAAAAATCAATAACTTAACCAGGGCGTTTTATTCGTTGCACAAAGGACAATGAAAAGCAAGAAGACCAAGACCACATTCGAAAGTTAGATACAACAGAGGCCATCTACGCAAATAGCTCTCAGGATTCAATAAGACGTGCTTGCAGCTTGAAAGGAATTTCTTTCCATTTCATTCCACCGAGGGCTCCACATTTTGGAGGATTGTGGGAAGCTGCGGTCAAGTCAGCCAAACAGTTGCTTCTACGCAATACTTCGACAGCCTCTTTAACATACGAGGAGCTGGAAACAATAGTCGTAGAAATCGAGGCGATTCTGAATTCTCGTCCAATAACACCAATGTCCGCCGACCCAAATGACTTGAGCGCTTTAACACCAGGTCATTTCTTAATTGGAGAACCACTAACATCGACGGTATATGCCAATACAGAATCTACCAATCGAGGTCTGATTACACGCTGGGAACTGGTTTCCAAAATCAAACATGACTTCTGGAAACGATGGTCAAGTGAGTATTTGAATGAGCTTCAGTTCAAATACAAATGGAAGGGTCCGATAACAAAAATTAAGTCTGACACATTGGTTATACTAAAGGACGACAGCTTGCCAGTGCAACAATGGCCTTTGGGCAGAATTGTAAAGACCTAAGAAGGAAAAGATGGTGTCATTCGCGTAGTAGATGTAAAGACAAAGATGGGGGTTAAGAAACGACCAATACATAGATTGGCTCCTCTGTTTTCTGAAGAAATGAAAGAAGAAGCTGTCGTCGATAGTTTACCAAATTCGACCAATGGAGAAATTCCTAGGAAACTACGCAAAATAAGCACTGGTCTAAGCATGATAAGCATATTAGCATTGACACTTTTATTGCCGCTGGTTTTAAGCAATCCAATAAAAACTACATCTCTTGACTCAAACGTCGGGTTGTACTTTGAAAATATCGGGGCAACCAGATTAGTGCCATCGTTTTGGAACATTGTTGTATTCTACAATATGACCGCCTTTCATTCGCAAGTCTCATCAATAGTCGACGGTACAGGGCGGCTTCAAGAGTTGTGCACCAGAATGCAACATAGTCACAGCTGCCAGCTTATCATTGATCAGTTCGAAGAATTCACTAAAGAAGTTAAGATGGAAGACATGTTTACCATGAAAGGAAGATCCAAAAGAGGGGCAATTGATATCGTTGGAAATATTGCGAATTCATTATTTGGAGTGCTTGATTCAAAGTATGCTGACACCATGTCCAAAACCATCACTGAAATTTATCAAAATGAAAACATTCTGTTTGTTTGGGGGATGTGTGCACAGATAAGCGCAACACACCGATATATAATATAAGAATAATATAATGTTAAGTGAAGGGGAATGGAAAGACTTACCGATTTGATGGATGAGGGTGACGGTGAAGTCGTCGCTGATGGTGGAGATGAGGTTGGTGTTGGTGTAGGTGGTGATCGTGGAGATGATGATCGTGGGGATGATGGTGAAAATGGTGATGGTTGTGATCGTGATGATGGTGGTGGAGATGGTGACGATTGTGATCGTGGTGATGTTCAAAACACTCGCGTGGGGGTTGCGCACTCGAAAATACTAGAAAACTCGTCGCATGGTACTCGTCGATGTTTACACACGTAACCGCAAAAAGATAAGAGTGCCGGATGTTGGGGGCGGAAGTCGAAAAAACACACCATTGACCTGTCAAGAGTTGACAGGTCGCAGCCGGGGAGGTTGGCTGCTCTGACCGACGTGCAGTGCATGTACATCTACAGGGGAGTAGATGGCGCTGCTCTCTCTGGGAGGTCGAAAGAGCAGCGCTGGGGTATGCGGTCGAGTCAGAATGAGTGTTTGGCGTAAACATACCGCCCGCCTTGCAGTACTGCAACTGTGCTCAGGTTAGAGACACACGAAAAAAGGGGGGTGTCGCCTTAGTCACGAATACGCGATGATGTGGGGTTCAAATCATCGGGTTGGTCAAGGACTCCACGGGGGGGAGTGACCAGCAGATTGGGCTGCATTCGGGAAACTAAGGAGCGCTGCTCAGGGACGGCAGCGCCTATGTCTCCACCTTACGTGCAGACAGTTCCTGACAACACCCATCCGAACACCGAATTCTGCGCGAACAGGTGTCCGTAAACGGAGGGCAGTGATCCGGGTTGATACAGTCGCGTGATTACATCACATCCGAGCCGCAGCCGGACGTTGTGGGTCGTGAAGAAGTCCGGATCCGCGAGGTGGATGTTAGGGTGAAGTTGGCGAAGTCGGGCGTCTAAACATTGCTTTGGGGCGACGGTCTGCCAGTCGGAGACGACGGCGTGAAATTCGACCGACTCAGCGTCGGTACCGCGCGGTCTGAGGGTCAGTAGCACCACCGTGTCAAGTCCCAGCTGGAGCGGCTTGAGACCCAGTGGTTTGACTAACTCCCGGGAAATTTCCGAAGTATCACATCCTGAGTCCAGCAGCGCACGCTCGTACACGAACCCATCACGGCCAGCGCTGTCGGACGGACCACAACGGACCGTTGCAGGAAGGGCGCCAGTGACGTGGGGATCGTGGACAAGGCCAACGGGGTAGCAGGAGGTGCAGGGGACAACACCAACAACCGCCGGCGGTGCGGTTGTGGGGGTCCTTCGAGATGAGGACGACCGGGGGGTGCTAGTAGCAGGGGACGGATGAAGAAGCGTATGATGGGATTTATTGCATCGGCGGCATTTCATCGTGCTTGGACATTGCGTCTCGCGATGTGAGTACGCCAAGCAGTTGGAGCAAAACTCCAGTTGGCGAACACTTTCGAGGCGCTCTTCGAGGGGCTGATGCAGGAACTGTCCGCACTGTCGCAGGGAGTGGCGACCAGAGCAAAGCCGGCAGGCGACGGTCTCGCGCCTGACGGGGTTGAGGGTGAGACGGCCGCCAGCACGTAGCCGCCGCGAGGCGAGAGCCTGTTCCTTACCCGAGTTAGTCGTGGTGGTCTGGAATCCGGTCACGCACTCCTCCGGTGGGAATGATTCCCACGCTGGCGGTACGCGTCCCGGAGAGACGGGTAGTCGCCAAGGGGAGACAGCTTGAGGTGGATTGTGGCTGGTGAAAGGGATGTCGTCCACGCCATGAGCAGACCAGCCGGCCTCGCTGACGCACATTTGGAGGGAATCCTGGGATTCCTCTCGCCAGGCCAATATGGAGCCGGGTTCGGAATGGCCAGCGGCACTGGCACTCATCGGTCCCGAGAGATCGGCGATGGCACACGGGGTATCGTCTGGCGCGGCGGCTCCATCGTCGGGACCAGCGTTATCGTGGGCGGGCGGTTCCTCCTTGCTAGGTGCCACGGGGATAGAGACGTCGTAGTCGACGTCGTCGAACTCCCAGTCGTTTCGGCGTTCCGGATCTGATAGAGGAAAAACGTCCGGTAGTTGGGGGTTGTTTCCTGAGGATTCATGGCTAGAATGGAAATAACGGGGCGACATTAACGGGGAAAGTGCGCTGGGGTGCGAGGAAATCCTTAAATACGAGATTCGAAGGGGAGTACAGTTATTTTACTGAGGGGACGTGTGATGGCCCCTTTCTCGGTTCGGAGGGTGACGACGCATGTTCTGTGGTCGTCACCGGGATACAGGTGGGTCACGCGACCGAGTCTCCATTGCGTTGGAGGGAGGTTGTCATCGCGTAACACCACAAGATCTGCAAATTTAAGGTCTGGTTGGGGTACCTTCCATTTGTTGCGTTTGTGAAGTTCGGTGAGGTACTCATGTTTCCATCGAGTACAGAATTGTTGATAGATGGCCTTTACCTTGAGCCATCTATTAACAATCTTAAGGGGGGAGTTTAGTAACGCCGGTTCAGCGGGGGCCAGAAGAGGGCCACCGATGAGGAAATGGCCGGGCGTTAGAGGCTGTAGATCCGATGGATCGTCGGACATGCTACTAAGCGGTCTCGAGTTGAGACAGGCTTCGATCCGGGAGAGTATGGTAGCAAACTCTTCAAAGGTGAAGCGCATATTGCCGACAAACTTTCGGAAATGGAGTTTGAAGCTTTTAACGCCAGCTTCCCAGAGACCGCCCATATGAGGCGCGGCAGCGGGTATAAAATGCCATTTGAGCTGATGATAGGCACACTATGAGGTGACCGCTTCGTGTGATTGTTCAAGGAAGAGCTTCCAATCGTTCCGGAGTGTTTTAGAGGCTCCCACGAAGTTCTTTCCATTGTCCGAGTAAACATCCTTGGGGCATCCGCGACGGGCGCTGAAACGGTTGAAGGCGGCGAGAAATGTCGGAGTCGACAGATCACTGACCGCTTCAAGATGTATAGCCTTCGTTGCGAAACAGACGAAGACACAGACATAGCCTTTGGTGATGAGGCAGGCCCTCCCAGTGTAGTTTTTGATATCAAACGGTCCAGCGAAATCTAAACCGGTGGCAGCAAAAGGGCGAGAGATGGTTGTCCGCTCAGGGGGTAGAGCGGCCATGATTTGGGTGCGCACTTGTTTCCTCTGAAGGACACAAGGTTTGCAGGTGTGAATCGTGGCCTTGATGAGGTTCTTGGCCTTGGGTATCCAATGTTGCGTACGTAGCAAGCGCAACATCAGTTGGTTCCCTCCATGCAGACTGATGTCATGGATGAAGCGAACCAATAATCGGGTGAACTTGCAGCTGTAAGGAAGAAGAATGGGATGGCGTTCGTCATAGGAGAGTGACGGACACGCGGATAGACGGCCACCTACGCGCACCAATCCATCTTGGGATAAGAATGGATTGAGCGATAGAATGGGGCTCTTGGGTGGTAGAGTTTGTTTCATATCGAGAGAACGATATTCATTAGCAAAATGTACCTTTTGTGCGAGAATAACCAGTCTCGTTTTGACGTGCTGGATCTCATCGGAGTCAATAGCAGTATCGTGTCGCCGAGAGGACAAACGATACGTTGGGTGGCTATGATGTAGAAACCTAAACACGTACGATAACACGCGAAGAGCTCGTGGTAAAGAAGAGAATCTTTCCAACAAGTCTTCAAAGTGGGGGAAGTACGCGAAATTAGCTTTGACTGGTTTTGCTTCCAGTCCGGTTTCCAGAGTATCGAGGGGGGTAGAGTGTGGCCAGTGTTTCTTTTCTTGCCGCAACCAGTCAGGTCCGAACCACCATAAGGAAGAGTTGAGCAATTCTGACGGGTACATACCGCGACTGGCTAAATCCGCTGGGTTGTGTTGTGATTCAACATGAGACCAGTGAGTGGCGTCGGCGATCTCCACGATCTTGGCTATGCGGTTAGCGACGAACGTGGTCCATGTGCATGTTGGTCGTTTCAACCACGCGAGCACAATGGTGGAGTCAGTCCAACAGTACAGGTCGTACTGTGGGAAGCCGAGCTGGGGTAGAACCGCGTTCAGCATGTCGGATAGAAGGGCCGCGCCGCACAGTTCAAGCCGAGGAATGGAGATCGTTTTGATTGGGGCTACTTTCGTTTTGGCATAAAGTAGCGAAACAGACACTTCGTGTGCGTTACGGACACGCGCGTACACGGCGCCCGCATACGCTTTCTCGGAAGCATCGCAGAATGCGTGGATCTCGACCACACTCTTTGGCGTGAATTGAATCCAGCGGGAGATTCGGATGAGTTTGATTTCGGGGTAGCACTGGCCGAATTTTTGCCAAAGCTGTGAAGTTTGGGGGGTCAAGGGGTCGTCCCACCCAATGCCATCAAGCCACACTTGTTGCATGAGCATTTTGGCAGTTATAACGACTGGGGCCAGCCAACCTGCCGGATCAAATAACTTGGCTATGAGCGATAACATTTCTCGTTTGGTGCACGAGGGGGAAATATCGCACGTCTTTGACGGGTTATTGAAATTATCGCTTTTCGCGTTCCATCGGATGCCGAGAGTCTAAGAGAGTTTAAGAGTTTTGCATGGTTAGCTGTCCATTTTCTCAGCGTGAAGCCGGCGGAGCGAAGCGCGAGTGTCAGCTCAGATCGAGTTCGAAGTGCGGTGTCAATGTCGTGAGCACCGCACAACGCATCGTCTACATACATGTCGTGTTTGAGAACACGGGCGGCGAGTGGAAATTGTGGGTTAACATCCTTAGCCAGTTGATGGAGTGTGCGTATGGCGAGATAGGGAGATAATTCACACCAAACGTCACCGTTTGGAGCTCAAAGTCTTGGACTTCATCGTCCGAGGAGGTCCGGAAGAGCAGTCGCTGATAGCGCGAGTGCTTGCGGTCGACCAAAATTTGGCGATACATCTTCTCAATGTCTCCGTTAAAGACATATTTGAAGAGACGCCATTTTAGAAGTAGGTTTGTTAAATCCGACTGCAGGGCAGGGCCGGGGTGGAGAACGTCGTTAAGGCTGAGGCCATTGGAGGTCGGACAGGACGCGTTGAAAACCACACGCACTTTGGTGGAGCTGCTTTCGGGTTTGAGAACAGCGTGATGTGGTAGATAATACGAGGCTGAGTCGGACTGGAGTTCAGATGCGTGAAGTAACCTCATGTGATTGAGGTGTGAGTATTCACTTATCACTGAGTCGTAGGTGACCTTGAACGTGGGGGTTTTCAGAAGTTTGGCTTCGTTTCGGAGAAATTGCTTACGAGCTATTTCACGCGAGTGACCGAGCCTCAACGGCGATGGGAACCCCTCCTTGAAGGGTAACGAAACGATGTAACGTCCATCTTCTCGTCTTTGGGTGGTGTTCGCGTAAAGATTCTCGCAGAATGTCTCGGCCGGAGTGCAAAGACGTTGCTTGGGAACTTCTTCCAGCTCCCAGAAACGTGTGAGCTGACGGTCAAGAGAGACCTCATTGAAGAATGAAACTCGGGTAGTAGTGGTGGGAGCTGGGGGTGCTTGAGAAAGTGGACCGGTGAGGATCCACCCGAAAACGGTCTCCTGGGCAACGAGAGAGCCCAAAATATTCCGTTGCATTCCGTCAAGCAAGATAAGGGGGTAGATGTCCGCTCCAATCAAGACATCTATCTGATCGCTTTGGTAAAAGCGATCATCAGCTAGTGGTAGGTTCGGAAGAGAATCGAACAGGGTCCGGTCAAGGGAGCATACCGGTAGATTGCCGGTTAGTTTTTGAAGCACGAGAGCCGTGGCTTCAATGCACAGTCCGGCGGATCGGGGGGAACCGATACTAAATTTACAAAGTTTGTTCACCACGGCTGTAACGGTTTCATTAACGCTGGCGACTTGCGCTTGGACCGTAGTCCTCGGAAGTCGCAAGCGTTTCTGTACGCGCTCTGACACAAAAGTGGCTTCGAGCCAGGGTCGATGAGAGCACGAGCGAGGTAGGACTCGTTACGATGACAGATGTGAACCATCGCGGTAGCGAGTAGCACTTGCTTGCTTCGGGAGGTGAAGCAAGTAAGCACATTTGAAGTTGAGGGGGCTTCAGTGGACTGTATAGTAGGGGTAGAGGGATTCGCGCGATGTTGCGGAGGGGTGTTTGACGGCAAGCTTTGCTGAGCAGCACTTGTACCGCGATGAGATGGGGTTTTAGGGCGCGGAGAGTTCGATTGGGGGGCCGAAGCCGACTCGCGATGTAATAGTGTATGATGTCGCTGGTTGCACGACATGCATGTTTGGAAATGTGAAGTTAGGAACGCGTCCATCTCACACCATTTTGGAATTTGGCGTTTATGGGTGAGGGATTGTTCCCATAGAGAGAGGGTTTCCCTTAATCGTTTCGGGGAGGCGAGTAGAACAGAGATGGACAACAATTGCGTCCCAGCTGCCCACGTCGACATCGTACAACGTGAAAGCCGAGAGGCAGTTGTTAATCTCTCGTTGGAGGCGTTTGATCGCAACTCCAGACTCCTTGTGGATTGGGGTAAGGGAGAATAACGTTCGGAGTTGAACGTTAACGAGAATACTTTTATTCTCGAACAGATCGGTAAGATTCCTCCATGCCTGCTCGAATCCGCTATCTATGAGGGGGGACTTCTGGACTATCTCCTTTGCTTCACCTCGGGTCTTTTGGTTGAGGTGAAATAGCTTTTCGACAGGAGACAGTCGATTGTTCCGGATATAGAGCGCGGAAAAATGTCGCGAAATATTGGCCATGATTCGTAGTCACCCTTGAAGACATCAGTGTCACACGGTGGCAAGCTAATGTTGTGACCCGAGAGATTCGTCTAAATCATGGGAGATGAAGCCGACATCAACAGCGGAGAGGAACTGGGGGCAACGAGATGCTGCTGTTCACTCACTTTCGCGGAGACACGCACGTAGACCTGATAACACCGCCGGTATTTGGTCTTAACCACGGTGATATCGGCGCTTCGCGCATCTGGGTCCCCATCGGCCGTGCCGTTGAGGTATTCCAAGCATGAGGTATATGCTAACTTCAGGTCAGACCAGACGGCTTTGAATTCGTCCTGGTGGATGGCCAGCGAGAAACCCGAGTGTTCGCGTTCCGGAATGTTGTTATATTCGCTTTCAAATTCTTCCAAAGCATCGGAAGCATTTATGAATTTAGTTAGGGGGTCCATGGTAGTAGTTTACCGAAACGAGAAAGCGAGAATTTGGATATATGGAGTTAAACTCACGAAGTGGGGTTGAACGAGTTTAACTAGGGGTGAATTATACGAGGGGTTTACGAGGGGTTGAAACTTTAATTCGAGTCGAACGAACGAGGCACAAATACTTCAACTTGCGGTCAGAAGTATGACAAGAAAATTAGTTCAATTCGAATTCAATTAAAGTTTGGAAAGGCACTTTAAATTGCGGTTGGAAATAACGAGAAACTAATAATTTAATTCGTGTTGAATTAAACTTGGAGAAAAGGAACACTTTACTCGCGAGAAAATATTAATTTAATTTGAGTTAATTAAACGTTGGAAGAAATCACTTTAATCGCGAGAAAATCTTAATTTAATTTGAGTTAATTAAACGTTGGAAGAAATCACTTTAATCGCGAGAAAATCTTAATTTAATTTGGGTTAATTAAACTTTGGAAAAAATCACTTTGATCGCGAGAAAATATTAATTTAATTTGGGTTAATTAAACTTTGGAATAAATCACGTTAATCGCGATTAAAATAAATCGGGAAAATATTTTAATTTAATTCGCGTGAATTAACTTGAAAAAAAACACTTTAAAACGCGATTAAAATAAATCGGGAAAATATTTATTTTAATTCGCGTGAACTAAACTTGGAAAAAAACTTGAAATAAAATTCAAACAATTGTGAAAATATGAATTGATATTTTATTTTGGTCACACAGTGTAAATTACCATGTGTATTTACAATGCAAGAGAAGTTGCTTGATGAGTTGCAATCGCTAGTTGCCAACTCTATTGCGGTGAGAGGGGAAGCTTCACTTGCGCTGAGAGAACGACTTATCGTGTGTAGTCGTGACGTCACGGAACGTGTTTTGTACTTCGAGTACAGAAAACACCTGACGTCACTGAACGTGTTTCTGCTTGGTGTACAGAAACACACGACGTGAGGAGATGGGGGAAATATTCACGGTGTGTAATATTTAACACGCACGATGTCGAACCGATCGACAATTCTTGACCAATATTACGCGGAATGTAATATTTGGCGTTTGAACCAGGCGGGGGAGGCACTTCACTTTTAATATAATTTATTATATATAATATGTATGGGATCGAGTGGTCGGAAAAGAATCCTGCTCGATTGGACCAAATGTTTGTTTGGGGGATGTGTGCACAGATAAGCGCAACACACCGATATATAATATAATAATAATATAATGTTAAGTGAAGGGGAATGGAAAGACTTACCGATTTGATGGATGAGGATGACGGTGAAGTCGTCGCTGATGGTGGAGATGAGGTTGGTGTTGGTGTAGGTGGTGATCGTGGGGATGATGGTGAAAATGGTGATGGTTGTGATCGTGATGATGGTGGTGGAGATGGTGACGATTGTGATCGTGGTGATGTTCAAAACACTCGCGTGGGGGTTGCGCACTCGAAAAAACTAGAAAACTCGTCGCGTGGTACTCGTCGATGTTTACACACGTAACCGCAAAAAGATAAGAGTGCCGGATGTTGGGGGCGGAAGTCGAAAAAACACACCATTGACCTGTCAAGAGTTGACAGGTCGCAGCCGGGGAGGTTGGCTGCTCTGACCGACGTGCATTGCATGTACATCTACAGGGGAGTAGATGGCGCTGCTCTCTCTGGGAGGTCGAAAGAGCAGCGCTGGGGTATGCGGTCGAGTCAGAATTAGTGTTTGGCGTAAACACATTCTTCTTGCTCTCTTAAAAAATCAAACATCGGTAGTCGACTCAACAATAAACATTTTAAAGAGGGATGAAATAGCCATCAAAGGAAAATTTGACGAGTTGGATCAACGAATTATTCCTATCTTGGATAAAATAAGTATTCAAAATACGGAATTGCAGCAGATAGAAATGTTTCAACTGTTTACTTCATTGAGCTTCCAGATAATACTATGTATATCCAATCTCCAAAACATGAAGGAAACTTTACTTGACGTCATTACCGACACACATCATGGTAAAATTAATCCCCTCTTATTAACACCGAGTCAGTTAAAACAAGAACTGTCAACTATCAGAAATCACTTGCCTCCATCAATGCAAGTGCCAATCCAACCTGAAGAGTTTTTGATGCTGTATAAACTGATAACCGTAACCGGAACACTCACCACCGATCACATAGTATTCAATCTAAAGGTGCCATTGGTCGACCAACAATACTTTGACTTGTTCAGGGTAAATCCGGTGCCAAGGATTGTCAACAACTCCATAATGACCATAGAAATCAACACCCCAATCTTAGCTCTGAGTCCACATCGCGACAGATACTTTCCAATAACACCACAGCAACTAAGCTCATGTATGACGCTGCAAACTGGCACTACCTTATGCTAAAATACTCAAGTAATTTACAGTAGCGGTTCAGGCGTTTGCGATTGTGAGATTAACTCATTCAACAATGAATCAGCGCCTAACTGCAAATGGACGACGGTCAAAGGAAACGTGTCATTTATTCCAACGCACTATAAGAATCAATGGACGTATGCCACGACACAACCAATCCGCATGAGCGTAGAGTGTGGAACAAAGGGTTTTGTGACCACTATAGCAGGATCAGGGTTACTTCAGATGCAACCAACGTGCTCCATGAAAAACAACGTTATCAGTATCCAGGGTCACGAGGAGATAAACTCCGCACCAATACACTACACTCAAGATTTTCATATAGCAGTAAATGATGGCATCATAAACGACAAGGGCAACGCATATAATGCCAGCCATTTTATCACCAATGTTGCTGAGCTTACGGCGTGACATCAAGCGATAGCTTCACAAACCAACCAGACGCTGAGTTTCAACATGGCTCATCACTACGCAGTTTCATACACATCTTTATCCCTATGTATTATAATAATTTTGTTGTATGCTTTATTTAAATATTTTAAATGTAAAGAAACAGAAAGACCACGTGTCCATCAACCATTATCACAGCATTCGCAAAGTCAGCCAAACTTTTCTGTCGTTTTCGATGAGACCAATTAGGTTAGTTGACCTTCGCTCAACGCGGGGGAGAATGTTAAGTTCGACAACTTAATTATTCTTTCCTGCGATACGCTGCATATTTGAGCCTCATGTTTCAAATTTTTATATTTTTATAAATTCACACGATTGCTTCGTAGCTCATATTGCTCGCAAGCAAGTCAACGGGAATGTGCATTCCTGCTAGTTCTCGCGACTGTTTCGCGGCTCATATTGCTCGTGAACAGTTCAGGAAATATTTTAGCATCTTCATTCTACTATTCATTGCAGCACTATGCAATTCTGTATATATGTAATTTATTCGTAGTATTAGTATTGTAAGTCTGTATAATGTATTAAAATCTTATAAAAACAAAGTTCCATTCTAAAATAAAATTAATAATCATTCATCATTCAAGGTGTTCAGAACTTATTTCAATAGTTCTGGTTAAAGAGCCAGAATTATACCAACATAAACTTATTGCAGTAGTTCTGGTTAAAGTGTCAGAATTACATCAACACAACCCTTCGCAGTAGTTCTGGTTGAAGTGCCAGGATTACACCAAAGGAGAACATATTTCTCCTTTGGCTCAAAGTGGGTAAACGCACCCATTAACAACACTATTAAACAGTAATATTTTTCCTTTTGCTTAGTGCGATTTTGTTCTCTATTCTTTTCCTTACCAGAAAATCTGACACCTCCAAAATAGAAACTTTAACCTCAATGCTACCCAACCCTTTTCTGCGTAGGAAAGCTCCCGACGTGGCCTGGTACCCTATCGTCGCAAAAACAAAATCTTGACGCCGAATACTTTATTTCGTTACTAAATGGATACGCGTGCATAAAAAAAACCTGGTTTGGAGTACATTTTAATCGCAAGTTACACTTATTAACATGAAAGAAAGGATTTGATTCAACTTAACATAACATAATTATAAGACTCATCCTAGACGAGACGATAAGTAAGCATGCAGTATACATGATGATTATAATCATAACATGTATATAAAGTAAATAATAAGTGTTTTAACACAAGTTTTATTAACTTAAATTTGTTTGAATTTCTTGGCCGCGAACCGGGTCCGGGTCCAACAGTTTCGGGGGCAGCAGTTTTAGAAATCAAGTATTGACTTATTGAACTCTAGGAATTTTTTGGACTTCAAATAGATTAACCGTCCCGGGCTCCATGAGTTCTAGCTACGCCTCTGTATATATAGTAGGCGTGGTGGTCATTACCTTTTTTAAAACAAAATAACTAGCTTAATTGTTTTATTATTGTGTTTAATTATAAACTTTATTTGCGTGGTAATAAACTTGTTTTCATGAGCTATACTGTATAAGTAGTAGAGCTGAGCGATATTTCACGACCTGTGATTTTGTCACAGGTCCACAAAATCACGAGTCACAGTTGCGATTCAAAACGCTCCGAACCTGTGACTCGCTGTCACAGGTACAGCGGAACGATATTTAACGAACTGTGATTTCATTGAAATGCAACCACGAGTCACAGTTGGTATTGAAACGCTCCGAACCTGTGACGGCCTGTCACAGGTTCGGAGCGTATTTTACAGCCTGCGAATTCGTTGAAATGAAATCACGAGTCACAGTTTGCTGGTTATTTGCCGTTTCGTTATTGTTACAACGAGTTATTATTCCAACTAGAAGCAGTGATGCCCTTTTTTGTGCAATTTGTCGAAATCAGGGATTTCCTGTCTGGATTTTGTGGGATTACCTGTTTTACTAGATATTTTGCGATATTTGTACGATATTTTGGATACTACTGTGACGGCCTGTCACAGGTTCGGAGCGTATTTTACAGCCTGCGAATTCGTTGAAATGAAATCACGAGTCACAGTTTGCTGGTTATTTGCCGTTTCGTTATTGTTACAACGAGTTATTATTCCAACTAGAAGCAGTGATGCCCTTTTTTGTGCAATTTGTCGAAATCAGGGATTTCCTGTCTGGATTTTGTGGGATTACCTGTTTTACTAGATATTTTGCGATATTTGTACGATGTTTTGGATACTACTGAAGACATTCAGGAAAGTTTCTATGTGTAAATATCTATGTAGCCGTTGTTTTTTCATCCTTAGACTATGATCATGCAGATCAAATACAAATTTTAAAAATGCGTATTGTAAAATACGGAATGAACTTAATAACATGTTACACTTTCAATACGATTTTGCCTTCATTATTTTGAAGAAATACAAATATGAATTTGGTAATAAAATATTAATACAAGAATGCTTTTTATACATATAAAACATGTATATATCAGTAGTTTTAACTACTTAAAATTGGTTTTTGTATTCATGAAGTATGACTTCAGTAAAATATGAATGCTTTTAAAATTAACGAATGTTCATAGCTTCACTTCGTTCCTATAGCAAAAGCTATAGCTATATTCTATATTCTCCAGAGCTGGGCAAATACTGACAGATCGTCGAAGCAGTCCGAGCGACAACAAATTGCATATGTTAGTATTTTTAAATACTATTTATAAATACATTTATTAATGTTAATTCATGTTATTAATTAATGTTATTAATATTAAATAATTATTAAATTAATGTTTCATTATAAATGAAAAAAATATTTTTTTTATTTATGATTTTTTGCGCACTCATTTTATAGCGAATGCCTTGTCACGAGTCACGGGTTTTTGTACCTGTGACAGTACTGTCACAGTCACAAGTCGGAGCTGCTCCGGAAAAATCACGGAATCGCTCACCTCTAATAAGTAGTATAAAAGTGCCCGGACCGCGCCCATATTTGGCATATTAACGGATAATGCTACTCTGTACCCTGGAATGTTTTTGAATTTTCTTATCATAACTCAAAAACGGACGCTGATATTTGTAATATAAAATAGGCGTGGTCGTTGATCGATTTTGTCCACTTTCAGTACCAATCTGCACACCATCAGAAACAATATTTCAAAATTTCATTATAATATCTTACCTTGTTCTCCTGTGATCGTGATTTCAACAGACAGGCGGACATGTATGGCTAAATCGACTCAGGAGGTGACGCTGATCAAGACTATATATACTTTTCTATATCTATCTTCTCTATTTCTTAGCATTATGTATAAAACACAACGCAGCTTCAGCTTTTTCGACGGCTTTTTTGAAGTCGGAACAAAATGAAAAGCTTCAGCTTCAGGCATCAGCAGCTGTTATTACTTATTTACGTTTACAAAAATCAAATTAAATTAGAAATTTTATGCACAGAAAAATAAAAATATCTAAAAATGATTGACATACTACTTATAATTAGAGCCCCATAACATATTATGGGGCTTGTTTTAATTGAAAATGGACATGGGTCCACGAATTTTTTATTAATTTTTTTTCAAGTTCATTATTTTGTCTGCTGAAATATAATAAAAATGTTTGAAGTAAAAAAATTTCTATTGCTGTCAAAATCATATGAACACAAATCGTGGCAGCCGAAACCGGAGTAAAATTGAGAACAGTATGGTTGGTCCTGTGTGTAGAATATCGTTGAGCGCGATCCCAGTCGATGTTTTCGATGAGGCGTCAAACACCACTCTCAGTTTAGTAGTGGTACTTTCGGGCTTCTGGATACAATGATGAGGAATGAAATAGCATGGAGAGGGTTTCTCGCTAGCTGAGACCTTGGTCATGTGCCCCAATGCCTCACACTCGGTCATGAAGTCCACATAGCCTTGTTTTAATTTGCTATCTCTTTCCAGTCACCTTTCTGTTGCGTAGAACCGGTGTGTGGCTATCCGTTCGGATTCTCCAAGGTGGGACGTATCTTCCTTGAATGGAAGGCACGATGAAACGACCATCAACGCTACGCTTTATATTGGTGGTGTAGTATGTCTCACAGCACGTTCAATTGGAGTAAATGGACGCTCCGCTATTGGTGGTTCTTCAATTTCCCAGAATCGCTCCAGAATTGTGTTGAGCTCATCTTCGCTACAAATACCACAGGTGACTGAGGTCTGGAGGTTGCCTTCAATCTTGCCAGTGCACGTCCATCCAAATACTCTGTTTTGAAGGAATGGACGGTCCGAGAAATTTTATGTTTCCCGGATAGCATTAGCGCATGGTATAGTTCTGCTCCTAGTAGCAGATCGATATTACTCGGCTTGTAGAATTCTGGGTCTGCCAACTGGCACGTTAGTAACTTCCAGTCGATAACTTGTAAGCATTTCGTTGGTTGCGGTGACACGATTTTTGGTATGACAAATGCCGTAATGTCAGTTGAAAATCCGCCAATACAGGATCCTATGCGAGTGCTGATGTGGCTGCTGGAGCATCCCTTGGCCCTTCCGATACCCTCAATGGTGAGAGTAGACGGTTCTGGATGCAGCTGTAATCTTTGTACTAATCGTTGTGTGATTAGATTTTTTTGGGAGCCTGAGTATAATATCGCCTTGCAGGTGATATATTGACCATCTCAAGCTAATATGATTAGCTTGACGGTGCCGAGTACGAAGTATTCGTCCTGCAGACCTCGAGCAGGTTGCGATGTAGTAGATACTAAAGATGTACTAGATGATTCGACACCCTTTACCGGTAAGTTCTGAGTTGCTGCTGAAGACCTCCCAGAGGATGATGTGCTGTGCCCGTTGACCTTGTTTGATGTTGCAATGTCCCTTGCTTCGTCAAGATGCAATAATGTATTGTGCTTTTTATTGCACTTAAGGCAGGACCGGGACATGCAATTATTGAATTTATGACCACCTTTCAGACAATTGATGCATAAGTTATGTTTTTTAACTAACTGCAATCGTTGTCTTGCGGCCATTTGAAGAAAGTGTTTGCATCCGAAGAGAAGATGACCTTCGCCATTGCATGCCCTGCATTTTGTAGTGTGAGTTGGTGTAATTGTGGCTGGCAGACTCGTGAATGTTTTGGAACGCTGCTTGTTTCCCTGGCTGGCAGCAGCTTCAAAATATTGGAACCGTGACTCCAGGAAGTCGAGAAATGCCTTGATAGTTGGAATACCAAATGGCTCTAGTTGTCTAACTTCTTGAGCAATGAGTGCAGAAGTATGGGTCCCCAGGACGATGTCTCGATGCCTAAATTGTTGAGTGCATTTAGGCATTCTGTCGTCGTATGGTGTAAATGTTTTATAGATGCGGTGATCGTCTCGCTGTTACGGCTGGGGGGTTGCTCTAACAATTTCTGCAGCAGCACTGATGTTAGAATTCTCTTGTTATTATGGCGATCTTGAAGCATCTGCCACGCTGTGTCATAATTGCTCTCGGTCATGGGCAAGTGCGTGATTAATCGTTCCGCCTCTCCAGTCACATGAGTCTTCAAATAGTCTTCATGAGGTTTCTCGTGAATCAATTCTTGAAACATTTCGAAGAACTGTCGCCATTTTAAATAATTGCCATCAAATGGCTGAAGAGTAATTCGTGGCTGGACGTCATTGTTGAAATGGTGCAGAGGTACTGGGTTTACTGTACTCGGCAATTCTTTGGCATTCCTGGTCACCTCCATTATCTGCTGTTTGAGCGCCTTCTCAAGATGCATGTATCCTTGAGAATCGTATCCGTCTGTTGCGGGATCAATGCTGCACTCATAAATGACGAAATGCAATTCCTCGGTCTGCCGCCAGAGCTGCCGAATACTATCTAATTTTTCTTCGTAGTGGTTCACTTGGTGGTTCTTCAGTATTTTCGTCGTACATCACTCGCTTTAGTGACGTCATTATTGCCTGTTGGCGACGAATCAACATTCCGATTTGTAAGTCAGCTACACTACTCTCTGCTGCTTGGTGCTGGTTTGATCAGTACCTATAGTGCGTGACGGTGGGACAGGAGTTATGACTGTTGATAGTCGTTGAATCGGCGATGTCGTTGGGGCTTCCATACTGGCCCAATACTCGGCTTCCTGCGTAAAATGCGTTATGTATGCTTTGGCTGGTGCCTCACAGATGGTCCTGAGAGTTGAATCTTGCTTCTCGAATGCGTCATAAAGTGTTTCTAGCGTCGTGAGCCTCTCCTGGAAGTATTCGTACGACGTCTTCCGTGATGATGAATCTTTCTTGAAGTTGGAGATCAAGCGCTGAATGTTTTCGCCACATTCTGCCTGGATCCTTAATAGCTCCTCCAGGTTTGCCATGGTAGAACGTGTCAATTGAGCTGAATGAATCACGTGCCTTTCGAAGGATCACGTCGGGGTCACCAAATTTATGTAGAGTTCCCAATTAAATTAGTTGCCACGGCACATGAACCAGTGACAACTGTAAGGAAAATGATGGATTGCCTCGGCACTTAAACCGTAGACAATTGCTGTTGAAACTTATGGGGTCATTCTGTATCTTTCAACGGAAACGTCAGTGAACGTTCCCAAACGAACGCCGTGTTCTTAAATTTCTATTCACTAGCTTTTCCAATGGATTTCGTTGAGCGAACTCGATTTCGTTCAACTTTCCAGGCAACTTCAACCACCAAACGCATACATGTTCTACACTTGTTTATGTTATACAGACAGTTTGCTCTTTTCGTCTTATAAGTAATTGTATGCGTTCAATAATGTTGCTTTGTGATCTCTTTTTCTCGCGTCATTATACAAGTGAATGTTATAAATTATATTGTTCTTAAATATTTATAAATAGTGATCTAGTGAAAATAAAAATTGATAAAAATTGCATAATGAACTTTGAACAATTTTCGTCATCGAGTAGCACGGAAGAGGAGGATGCAAATCCGAACACTTTGTGCCGAGTTCGGAACAGGGAAATTAGGAGCAATGTATACAATGTACAAGCAATGTGTACTGGATATGCCGAATCAAGAGTGAGTGTTTAATAAATTATGTGAATAAAAGGTTATTGGTTTGATATTCACATTGTTATTATACTAGATTTCGCAGAAATTTTCGGATGGATAAGGAATGCTTTTTACAAATTTTAAATGAGGTTTCACCTAAATATTCTCCAACATCAAGAAGCACAGCTATTCCGCCAATTATAAAACTCGCTACATTTCTGCGCTTCGCGGCAACCGGAAATTACCAAACAGGTGTTGGGAATGAAAATGCTTCGTCGATGTCCCAAGCAAGTGTTTCCCGTCTTATTTGGGAGCATTTAAATATTTTTGAAGAGGATTTGGCGACAAAATGGATTAGGCTGGAGATGACTGCGGAGGAAGAACTCCAGATAAAACAGACATATGTTGAGAGATTTGGAATACCTGGCGTTATAGGATGTGTGGATGGCACACACATTAAAATAATGTCGCCTGCTCATGATCAAAAGCATTTGTACTATAATCGGAAGGGCTACTATAGCATAAATGCGCTCATGGTAAGATAATACATGAATGCATTATGTATATTTTTACTGGTTTGCTATTTGCAAATTTGCGACTGTGATCTAGTTGTGCGATTCGTCGATGCAAGGCATCCGGGTGCAAATCACGACGCATTTGTTTGGCGAGTTAGTGCTGCTGAAGGGCACTTGTCTTCCTTGTATGAGGCTGGCAAACGGAATATGTGGCTCTTAGGTGCGATCATTAGAATTTATATTTCTGATAAAAAATAATAATCAGCTAAACGTCCTTATTACAGGAGATTCTGGCTACCGCTTGTTGCCTTACTTAATGACTCCATATAGGAATCCAACGGAGAGCCACGCGCTCCAATATAACATAAAATTGTGTAGTGCTCGAAACACAATTGAACGCTGTTTCGGAGTTATAAAGAGCCGATTTCGATGTGTGCATCAAGAAAGAGAACTCCACTATTCCCCGCAGATGGCAACCAAAATTATAAATGCTTGCTGCATTTTGCACAACATTTGCATTTATCATAAGAACCACTGGGAGCCGGATGAAAATTTGACCAGCAATTCCGTACACAGCCCCGACGGTGAGGGAGCTGAAAATCCGACAAGAGCGGGCAACGCAACCCGTGATCGGTTAGCGAGAGAAATAGCGCTCATTTCCCGATGAAATTTTGATAATTATTGAAATAATTCCGACTTCAAAATATTAAAATAATTTTAACTTAAACATATTTTCAAAACATCAACTGTACAATAAAGAAAAACATTTGGTAGTTCAATTCTTCTATTTTCATATTATAGTGATATCTTCTAAACTATGAGGAACATATGTTGGTCGTCCATTCTCTCGCATTTCTTTCAGCAAATGCATAAATTGCTCGGAGCTTGTTAATCTGCAAGATAAACATAATCACACACAATTTATAAGAAAAATAAATTCCACTTACCTTTTTTTCATAGGTTCCACAATAATTAAACAAAAAACAAATGTAACAAAAAACACACACCTTATGCTCAGATCGTAGGCAAACGTTTGCTTTTTTCTGTACGTTTGATTTGACAAAGAAACACGGGTGCGTTTCCATTCTTAAAAAGTACTGAATTCCGTTTTCCAGGGCAAACACACAAACAGCGTGGAAAGTATTGTTGTAAATTGGAAGGAACGGCGATTGCCGCTTCAAAATAAATAAGAACCGTCGGCGTACGTTGAGCAGCATTTCGATCAGCTGTTTTACGAAAAACACAAAGCAAAACGAGTGTAAACGTTTCCGTTGAAAGATACAGAATCACCCCATTAAAGTGGCTGTTCAGGCACTTTAACCATGAACAGTTGCTGGAGAATAGAATGAATGAAACACTTGGTTGTTTGCGTCAAAACTTATTCTGAATTTATTAACTAAAATGTATTGTTTATATATACAATTTAATGCTTACGATACAATTTGATTTTGCAGTCGCAGTTGGCTTCGTTCTCTGCTTAGCGCCAAATATTGCTGCGTCAACTGGAGGGCATTGCACCGGGTCGTTGAACTTAACGCCGACTGCAATTAACGTGCGATATATCGGGTGACAAGATCAGCGACCGCAATATGCAGAATGTCTGCACAGCATATTTCGACATTGTCGTATGCTTGGGCTGGTTCATTGGTCGCTGATTTGTTGACGAATTGAACAGTAGCCATTCGGCTACTCAATTTTTTACTCGCATAATATGTATGTATATATCAAAGACTACAAGACTGGAAACTCCTCTTATTTCGTGAGAGAGCTCAAAAAAATGTCCGTCCGCGTGTTCACATACAGTGTATGTGAATTTTATGGTGAAATTGCCGACTTGTTACAAGCTAAAACAGGCTATCACAAAGCATGATATCTGAAAAGGCAAACCGTTTTGCTTTGTTACCACACCACCACAAAATGATGGGGTGAGTTAGTGGCAGGGATACCAATGACACAGCTTTATTACTAATTATTTTTTTGGTTTTTAAGTAAACATTAATAGAAAAACTACTTTCCATTTATAAGTTCTAGAGGTTTTGACGATTTCTAAGCTGTTTGGAAATATTAAAAAGTAATGTAAACTTATTTATTTTTGTAATTTTTCATTTCTCTTTTATTTAAATTAAAATGTGTTAACACAAATAAATTTACAATTCATTTATTTAAATTAAAATTAATTAAACATAAACACATTCTCAATTCATGCATTTAAAATTAAATTCGTTTAAATTAAAGACCAAAAGAACTAAAGTCACAATTCAGTAAATATTAAACTAAATCAAAGATCAATATTCAACAAAACATGTTGAATACGTTGGCATCTCTTTCGGCTAAAAATACGCGTGGTAGGTTAAAAACAGCTGACTAAATTTGTGAAATGAGTAAATTTTATGAATTTTAACTTCGTTTTACTTGCAAAATATCCAATATTGTGCAACTATAAGACTTAGAAAGGTTTCATGTACATTTCTAGAAGCGTGCGTTGCTTTTCAAACTGGCTCCTTGGTCTTTTTTACGTATTTGAAAAATCATATTTCTGGCTTATTGCTGTGAAGAAGAACAAGAGTGGCATTCCTCTCTCAAAATATTTTGTAAACAAATTCCCGGACTGTCAAAATTTGTTCCCGAACTGTCAAAATTACATGCGTTTTGTTTTTGTAATCTACGACACCCAAGCCTGATTTCACCAACACATTCAAAGCGAAAAAAGAGTTTCCAGTCTTGTAGTCTTTGGTATATATTGAAAGCGTTTGACGAAATCTCGTCAGTAGCTGTCAAGCCATTGACAATATAAGATTGTATGCTACGCTTCTTTGATTTTGCTACTATGCTACTTTGCTATTTGCTTTATGACATCGAGTTTATGTGAATTTTCCCTTTATATTATAAAATATTATTGCATTATCTAATTTATTAATTTTAATTAATAAAATTTACTAATTTAATTAATAATTGAATTACATAATAAAAAGTTTTTTTTAAAAACTGTACTAAACAAGAACTCCTGAAACTACGAAGCGAAATCGATTTATTCATAAAAATAGGCAGTAACTTTTGGAACGAGCTTAATGAAATGCTATATCCTAATATGAAGGAGTGTATTTACCGGCTCTATTCATTGTTTGGTACTACATATTTGTGCGGAAAAACTCTCGGATCTCAAATTAATTCAAACGAAAATACAGAACAAAATTGTCTAATTCGCACTTTTAGGATTTATTGCAAATAACGCAAATATAGACATACTTAATCGAACTAGCGCCAGCGGGTCATGATTAGTAAAACAAGAATAATAACAGAACTC
The DNA here is from genome assembly GCA_943737955.2 of Myopa tessellatipennis. NCBI lineage: Eukaryota > Metazoa > Arthropoda > Insecta > Diptera > Conopidae > Myopa > Myopa tessellatipennis. The sequence goes on from OX031315.1 coordinate 23,351,887, forward strand.
TTAAAAGTTAACTTAACTCATTTAAAGTTAATTTCCGATCTTATGCTTTAGTCACAATGTGCTGGAATAATCCAAATGTGCAAACAAACAAAAAACCAAAAAAATTCATGTTTTGTGTTTCAGCTCATATATTTTTCTGTGCTGAGTTAAAAAATTTCCAATACACACTTAAAATGTGAGTGTGCGTTTGGACATTACTGCCAGAGATAATGAGATAGGACACTTCGAATTCGCTGTTTCAACACACATGCATTTTGCTGAAATTTCACTAAACCTATGATAAAAAAACGTGTGCGCTGTCCTCTCATGTGTACTTCGCCACACAAAATCGTGTGCTTTGTCCTCTCATGTGTACTTCGCCGCACGAAGTGTACTTCGCCGCAGTATCGCATGCACGCATGTAATATTGATTTTAATGGGTGTTTTTTCGAAACGTCAAAAATATATTTAAGAAATTAAACTTTTGTTTATGCTCACATTATATACATGATATATCTACCAGTTCCTTATAATTATAATAAATCTATACTTTCAGATTTTACATAGTATTTGTTGATTTATTTCACATATTTAATTGGTATAACGTAGGCGTTGTGCTAATTTTTGGCTGTCAATGCATAGTTGTTCGAATTTTCACAAAAAAAATTAAGATTAATAACTCCAGAATGGTCACATTTATATTTTTTCATTTGTTTTCTAATATTTGTGCAAATTAAGTATTGTTATACATCGTTAGATGCACTTGGGGGGTCAAACATCCGTTGGCACCTACCATTTTAGGTTTGGGAAACTTCACCACCTTTGTTTATATATGGTGAAATTTATATTTTAAAAACCAATGGCCTTGTCTATACGCAGTATCTTTTGAAACGGTTTCACTCAATTCGTGTGAGAGAGATGAGGAAGAAAGAGAAAAGTCTACACTCTGGTATCGAGTGTAAAGAATTTTTGAAACGAAAATAGACCCTGGTTCTCAGTTTCTTTGCACGCACAGCAGTTGTCAAACGAAAGAAGAGCAACGTAGTTTGCCGAAAGCGTGTTCATATTTTCTCTCACTCTGGCCAACATTTGGATATTCAGTAAATTTCACAAACACTTTGGCATCACATATTTACGACTTTTGAAACTAAATGAGAAACCAGTGTGTGTAGCCACCAATGGTATCGATATACCAGTAGTGAAACCGTTTCAAAAGATACTGCGTCTAGCCAAGCTGATTTCATAACTAAATGAGTCCGTGGTGAAACATGAAACAGCTGATTTTTTCAACATACTGAAAGACAGAAAACAAGAACAACAACATGGTAGCGCTCACGTATAGTGTACATGAATTCAACAGCTCATAAAAAATAGACGTCAAACCGATTTTTTAAGCGGCGAATTCGAAGTGTCCTATCTAATTATCTCTGATTACTGCTCTACACATAGTAATGGGACGATGGTGGCTATAACAGCAAAAATAAAAACGTAAATGACAGGTTTAATAAGTCAAATAAGCAAGTTTTTGTGTGCACTGAGCTGATTTTTTAAGAAGGCGGCCAAAAATAATTTTTTCCATTATCACCGATTTTAAGATTGATTATTTCTTATGAAAGTAGATACCTGAGAACCTAGTGGGACAAAAAATTATGTGTCTATTTTAATGTTTTCACTAAAAAGAGAGTAGTGTAAAAATCACTTTTCCGTCGTTTGTTAAAATTTGCTGATTTCATTGCACATTTTCAAACTTTAGGTATACATATCTCGATAATTTTTAATGATATTATGTTCTGGTTTTTTTTACATAAAACCTTGCTATATTAGTATTTGAAGGCAGTCTGGATAATGCTCCTATATGCAAGACCAAAATATAAGAAAATCTTAGAGTTTTTAGAGTATAACTTCTAAACATGCACGCAACGTCAGAACGAAATTTAGATTTTCAGATAGAGGGAACTTTCCTATAAAAACCATACTAAACTTGGCTGCGGCGAGTTGCAACTGCGGGAGACAGGCCATTTTATACGAGGCAAAGTCGGCAAATTTGTGAGAACAACGGATAATTGTTCGTTATCTTTTTGTGTTAAAAGTATTTCTTAAGGGCGAAAAGTGCACAACAGTTATAGTTTAAGAGGCACTTTTAAACGTCACAATTGCTATTTAATTAAAATTGAATTCTGGAAGAGTATTTAAATGGGTTAAATAGGTTCATTCTACATTACTCTTGAATCAATGGCCAAGTTCACGTACAAAGATCTTGTTGACATTTATTTTGTTCGGAAGGAGGACGAAGATGTCGTATGTCATATAACGAAGGATCTATATTTTCTTCAAAGTAATGACGAAGAGTATAGTGAACATAAGAGAAAAATAAAAGGTTTCCTAGATAACATAAAAAAGCAGTACAAGGATGTTTGCCGAAACAAAGAGAGAATGTTTCAACCTTTCCACACTTGATTTGAAAATGAACTTGTGTTTGAAGAAGAAAATTTGATTGAAAACACCACCAGCCAAAAGGGACGCCCTGCTAAGGAATGCTCTGAACGATTCCGAAGGCGCAATCTTGGGATTATCAATGAAACGATTTCTCAACTCAAACCGTAAAGGACTCATTTTTTCATCAACTACATCCCAAACCTGTTGTAGGTCAGAATCATTGCTTTGGTAATAACAACGCTTAACGCTGTTATCACCACATACCTTTCGGCCCAGTAGTTAACACTACTGAACGTGTGGTAACACATACTTCTAGGCTGCACTTTAATCATGAAGCTCGAAAGTACAAGTGAATCACACACCACTGTGGCCCAGATAAAAGCCGAACTTGATCGCATTCCGATAAGTGGAACAGCGCGCGAACTTGATCGCATTCCAAAATATGCAATGAGTGTCAAAAATAATTCTTGAGATAATTGCATAAACGATGCGGAAATGATTCTGGCCAACAACGAATCTCAGAAGAGATATAAACCCAGCTTTCGGATTGAAAGAGGGCAGTAGTTAATAACTCACAGATTAAGTCGCTAATAACTTACGCATCAAGTGGAGTACGGTAGACATAAGAAGCGAAAAGAAAAGAAGGACTGGAATAATAAACGTAAGCAAAAATTAACCCAGGACCTTTTTATTTCAGCACCTGTCGAAAGACGGCAGTATTGCCCGACAGGTTAAAGGACCACAAAGGCGGCACCTTGGTGCCCGTGGTATCTAGGCGAAGGGATCCACTACGGCAGGTTGCCGGATCCCAATGGTAAGACCACAAGGTCGGCAGATCCTTGCCCGTGGCACAAACGTCCGTGGTCCTTCACGTCGAAGGATCAACGACACAAACCCCCCCCCATTATTAGAAGCACCGTCAGTGATCCTTTTAAGGAAGGATTTACGACACTCAAGTTTGTTCTGGTATCCTACTGGAGGAACCAGATACAACATTTTGGCGCAGCCGGTTTTACGATCCAAGGATCGCTTTTTCTTTTATTTTGTAGTGAAGTATGAAATAAATTAAAAATAAATAAAAATGTTTTTTTTAAAACATAAACGAATAGAAAATCAATATCGATGTCATCAGAACGTGTATTATCCCTCGAAGAAGCTCTTAAGGACAAACAAGCGGGGCCGAGACCAATAACTCTAGAAGAGTACTGGAAGAAGCAGAAGTCAACACCTAAGGAGCCAAAACAAGAAACAACGTGGGAAGAACAACAACAAACACTAAATAGAATTGTTGGAAAAATAATATAAATTAAAATTTAATACATATAAAATTATACGGATAAAATTAAAGGTATTACTTGAAATATTGGAACGTGTATAAATAGAAAATTTTTGGTTAATTTATAAAGAATTAGAACTTAAATTGAAAAATTTTTGAGACAACTCATGTCTAAATAATAGTTTTGGTTAAGTAAAAACTTTAATAAACTTGTTGGGCAAGTCAAGAATAAATTTGAGATAGTTAGACACAACCACAGTTACGAGGCAAATTTAAAATTATGTTTATACATAAGGATTGTAAAAGAACAAATAAATGAATACAACACACAAATCCCTTAGTAATTTTTAATAACACAGTAATTAATATCAACCAGGCTAACAGCGATAGCTGCAAGCCAATAAATAAAATAGATTCTGCATAATTGCAAGAAATTTATTGCAGCAAGAAGTAGGTCACGAACTTGAGCTTGAACTTCAAGCAAGGCCAGAAGCGACAGAATTACTAGCGAGCGGCAGCTGGTAGCAAAAACGCTAACAGAGCAGAAACGCAAATACAAGCAATAAAAACAAAAAGTACGTCAGGCACCAGGCGAGCACAATTGAGCCACAAGCTCGAATTACAAAAAAAAAAAAATATATATACATATATAATAATAATATATGTATATATGTACGAGTATAAGCGCATGAATGTACAAATGTTTACAACGTGTTCAGACAAAAGGGTGTCAATAAATTGTATTAAAGCTGAATAAGCAAAAGTTAATTGCTTGAAGAAAAGCAATTAAGATTTTAATTGATATGCAAAATAATTAAAATAATAGAACGATGAGTATAAGATAATTAATGGCCGAATCGCTGCAGGAACAAGCACATTTAGCCTTAGAAAAGGACCATAGGGATTTGAAGAGACAGGTGGGGGAACTAGTGACAAAAGTTTGGATCATTTTAAAGAATACCGTTTCCAATAAAGAATATTTAGAGTTGATAAAAACTAAAATTGACGCACTCGGAGAAATATCAACTGTAGAAAAAGCAGACGCATTAGTAGAAGAATTGCTAGTGTTTTTAAAAAATATAATAGAAAATAAAGATAAAAGTTTAAGGGACTGTGCATCAGAAGTCAACGCATTAAAAACCAAGTACGACACGTATTTAAAAGAGAAACATTTTCAAGAACAGATACTAAAGACTTTAGAAGACGAGAACGAACATCTAAGGAAATTACTGAATGACAAGGGACTAACCGAAGAAACATTGAACAGAACATTAGAAAAGGGATTGGCACAGAAATCAAGGGAAGACTGTAGTTCTTTAGAAGAGGCAAATAGACGAATACAAGAGCTAAAAGAGCAGAATAGGCTTCTAAGTCAAGAAATGTCACTAGATCACAATCAATCACTTTTCCATAAGGAACCAGCTCAGTCCGCAGTTAGTCCGAGGGACGGCAACGCAAGGTCACTACAACAAATTAAAACAACAAAAGAACAAACCAAAATGGGGATAGGAGAGATAGCAAAAATTACAAATAGGCTAGTACCTCTATTTTCTGGAACACATTCGCCAGACTTACGTGGCGAAGTGTATAAATTCATACACGGGTGCGAATTAGCTGCAAGAGATGTGTGTACAGACAACCTTCAGGACTACATAGACTGCATTAAGCAGAGATTACATGGGGATGCCTATGATTTAGTGAGGTCACAACGCTTCAATAGCCTCGAGGAATTCTACCTCACAATAAAAAGGGCATATTTACCAACGGTATCCTTAGACTCAGTGATAATAGGTATCCAAAGTTGTAGCCAGCTACTTAACGAGGATATACGACAGTTTGCAAGACGCCTAACCACTCTACGAACACAGGCACAAGAGATAGTTCGAACGAAATATAATGGAAACGGAGATATGGCACTTTTGAGTATGGTAGAAGGAGCCGTAGAGAAATCCTTTAAAACAGGGTTAAAGAACGCAGCATTGAGAATTTATATGCTCAATGTTACGAAGAAAAGCATAGAACAAATGGTAGAACTAGCAATCGATGCACTCGAAAGCATACAAAACAGTAGCGTCCTCCACTCAGACCCCTTAAACATTAACATGAATTCACCACGCCTCGCCACCATGCAGTATAGCCAACAAGAACAAATTCAACATGAAAGTCAGGGTAGAGCTTCAGGAGGAAAAATTGCCAGGCAACCAACTTACATACAGAAAACTACACAAGGAGCGGCGAATAGAATAATTTGCTCATTTTGTAACAAGCGAGGTCATACCAGAGACGATTGTTTGACTCGCAAGAACACACCATATTGTCAGAAGTGTTCAAAATATGGACACGAGACCAACTGGAGGTGTGATAACAAGGACAACAACAGAGGTGTGTCGAGTAACAAAAATCAAAGCCCTACCAACCAAAGACTAGGAAATCAGCAATGGAACCGACCCCAACAAAGTTGGCAATCTAATCAAGTCCAGCAGAATTGGTCTCAAAACCAATTCCAGCAGAACGGGAACCAAAAACGGGCGATAAACCCTAACCCAACTACAATTAACGGATTGCAGAGGAATCAGCCTAACAGAGGAAACCAAACGATATGTCATTGGTGTAATAGACCAGGACATATGATAAAAAACTGCGAGGCAAAAAGGAATTGGGAATCGTTGCAAAGTAATAGTCCGGGAAACTGTCAAGGGCCCAGAATAGGCCAATAATCTGGGAACCCGAAAATATTAGTAACTTAAGGCCAAATGAAGAAGTAACAGTAATTCATACATCCGAGCCGATTGTGGATAAGTTACCAGCTTTAACAAACAAAGTGGTAACCATAAGTCCGACAACGGAAGCGATTGTTGACACGTTACCAACTTCAAGAGACTTAAAAATTAATATCAAGTTAAAAGGGACTGCTAATAATAAGAAACAGAACGTAACAGAGAGAAATCATACGTTTGGAGAAACGGTTGATTTAGAGATGCCAATTAAATTGAACGAGGAAAAACTGAATTTAAACCAAAACGTAACTTGCTCAATGAAGGAGTTAAAAAATATTAGAAGTATGGTAACAGGAGTATCTAACTGCAATCAAACCCAGCTACATGACGTGTTCATCGAATTACCTTGCGCAGAGGCGATAAATGGAAAACTCATTTTACTGGTAGACACAGGAGCAGATACAAGCCTGATAAAGAAATGTGCAATAAAAGATAGCACAATAATAGACAAGTCGAATAGGAAAGACTTGAGCGGAGCATTTGGAGGTTGTGTGACAACAGAAGGATCAACTACTATATGTCATAATGAGGTACAGTCCTTACGTTTAACGCTACACGTTGTGTCACTTAAACAAGGAGTACCAGCAGACGGCATACTAGGAAGAGATAATTTGTGGAACAACTCCATTATAAATACAATAGAAAAGATTTTAACACTCTTCAATGAAAGAAAAGAGGTTATTTTGGAATTACCGATAAAAACTATCGAGCAGATAGTAGAGGAAAGCAAGCAACATTACATACCAGTTAATGCAAGAACAATTACGATAGTGCCATTGAAACTTCGTACAGAATTTAGGAATGTTGTAATACAGAAAGAAGAAATAGATCCAGGGATCTATATAGCGGACACACTAGTAAAGGTGAAAGATAACACAGTTTATGCTCCAATATTAAATACGACGGAATATGATTACGAGATAAATAGCGAATTTAAACCAAAATTCACAAATCTAGACGAGTACACAATACAAAGTACTAAGTCAATTAATAGTATAGGCAGAATAGATGCCAAAACGAGAATAAATGAATTGCTCAATGAAATTGAGTTAGATAAAAATTTAAATATAGAAGAAAAGAATTCAATAGAAGAAATAGTAAAATCTTTTCATGACGTCTTCCTGTTAGAAGGAGACGAACTTTCGTTTACAAGCGTATTAAAACACGAAATTCCAACAGGCGCAGATCAGCCGCCAATAAATAGAAAACAGTATAGGTTACCACAGATACATAGGGAAGAAATAAACAAACAAATAAACAAACTTTTAGATAATGGCATAATCGAACATAGCACTTCACCATGGAACTCACCGTTACTTTTAGTGCCCAAGAAAAGTGGCAAGGACGGGGAGAAAAAATGGAGACTAGTGATAGATTACAGAAAACTGAATGAAGCCACGATTAAACAAGTTTTTCCCATTCCGCGTATTGACGAAATTTTAGAGCAATTAGGCCATAGCAGATATTTTACAACGCTAGATTTGGCAAGTGGATATCATCAAGTTTTAGTCGATGACAGGGACAAGGAAAAAACAGCATTTAGTACTGGACTAGGGCATTTCGAGTTCAATCGAATGCCATTTGGGCTAACAGGTGCCCCAGCAACATTCCAAAGGATAATGAATCATATCCTAACAGGTCTACAAGGGATAGACTGTTTTGTTTATTTAGATGACATAGTTATATATGGTAGAAATCTAAAACAACACGAGCAAAGGTTATGTTCAGTATTACAGAAATTGCGCGAACATAATTTAAAACTGAATACAGAGAAATGCAAATTTCTGAGAAAGGAAATAGTTTATTTAGGGCACAAATGCTCGGAAAACGGTGCTTTACCAGACCCCTACAAGGTAGAATGTGTAAAGAACATAGGAATACCGAGAAACAGAAAAGAGGTACAAGCCTTTCTTGGACTAATAAATTACTACAGAAAATTTATTGAAAACACAGCTAAGATAGCGCTACCAATTAACAAATTACTACGGAAGGACGCAAAATTTATCTGGACAGAAGGCTGTCAGCGAGCATTCGAGCAGCTAAAAGAAGCAGTCATGTCACCACCAGTTTTGGCATATCCAGATTTCACACAAGAATTTATTTTAACTACGGACGCAAGTAATGAAGCGTTAGGCGCGGTTCTTTCTCAAGGAGAAGTAGGCGAAGATAGACCAATAGCGTTTGCTAGCCGAGCGCTGAGCGACACAGAAAAGAGATATTCAACAATAGAGAAGGAATTCTTAGCGATAGTTTGGGCAACGAAGAATTTTAGGGCATATCTCCTAGGCAGACATTTCAGAATCTTTACTGACCACCAGCCACTAAAGGGAATAGCCAATTTAAAGGACCAGACTTCAAGACTGGCAAGGTTCAGGCATAAATTATCAGAATACGACTTCGAAATTCTATATAAGCCAGGAAAGAAGAACTTAAACGCAGACGCGTTGAGCAGAATTCCTCAAAATCGGAATGTAGTAACAGCAGTCCAAACCCGATCTGGAACGAAAGAAATGGGAATAAAGAACAAAGAAAGTAGTAATAAAACAGGCACAAGTCAGACGCCTGTAGAACCTGACACTACTGGCATAACGCAACATGAAAACACAACTTCATTAGAAGACCCAACTCAAATAGAGACAGTTATAAAGGATTTTCACAACACACCATTAGGAGGACACCAGGGTGCAGTGAAAACATATTTAAGAATTAGGCAGCAATATAGATGGCAAGGAATGCAAAAACAAATCAAGGATTATGTAAAAAACTGTCCTAAGTGCCAAGCTAACAAAAGCTCAAAATTGACAAAAATGCCCATGGTGCTGACAGATACACCAATGAGGCCATTTGACAAAGTTTACATGGACATAGTAGGTATTCTACCTGAAACTGTGTCGGGTAACAAATATATTTTAACGTTTCAAGATGACTTCTCGAAATTTATGGCATGTACAGCTATCCCAGACGCGGAAGCAAGTACTGTTGCCAGAGCGTTTTATGACGAAGTAATTACGCGTTACGGAATTCCTAGAATTCTAATTACAGACAACGGAACTAATTTCATTTCGAAATTGTTCTCAGATACATGCAAATTATTAGGCATAAAAAAATTACACATAACACCATACCATCCGCAAGCTAATGGCTCATTAGAGAGAAGCCACAGACCATTAGCGGAATATTTACGTAGTTTTGCTAAAGAAGACGGGTCGAATTGGGATCAGTGGTTAACTGCAGCTATGCATGTTCATAACCACACACCCCACATTACGACGAAGCAAACGCCATTCCGTACTTTATTTGGATTCGATACAGAAATGCCGACTAACTTAAAACGAAAGTGTAGTCCGGTATATAATGCCGAAGATCCAAATAAAGTATTGAAATTTCAAATACAAAGAGCTCACGAAATCGTGAGAAAGAATCAGGATTTAGCAAAAGCGATAGCGAAAAGGCAATACGATAATAAATTAAATTTAGTAGAATTTAAGGTAGGAGATAATGTATTAATTAAGAATCAAACTAGGAAAAATAAGTTTTCTCCCATATGGATAGGGCCATATAAAGTAGTAGGAATTAAAAGTCCAATTACTACAGTTTTAAATATTAAGGGAAGGGAAAAACCTTTTCACAATAACTTACTTAAGTTATATAATAGCAATTAAGCATGAAATAGGATTAACTAGACAATTAGGTAGGAATACATTAGAATCACTTAAAATAAGGAAATAGATTTAGGAGAAAATTAAGTTAACCATAATAGGCACTTTATTAGGAGTAGAATAAAATCACAAGTATTAGCGAAATTTAAAATTTTTATTTAGGACAGGAAATTAAGAAAAAATCAACAAGAAAATAAAAAGAAAATTAGAATAGCGTTTAAATAAGCAACAACTTGTTTATTTAAGCGTAAAAATATAAGAAGAGAAAACTCATGATAAAGTAAACTCGTTAATATTTGAATAATTTTTTTTAATTGAACTTTTTAGTTTGTATTAATTTTGATTAATAGTAAACGGTTTATGAAGAGTAGCTGTTCCGTTTTAAATACACGGCCAATTTGCATTTGCAATTATTATATTAATAAATGCACATGTAAAAATATGCCTGAAGAGTTGGTTCAAGCATATAACATACACACACACTATAAATATGTATATATGCGCAGCAAACGATATACATATCATAAGACAAGAATTAGAAAATGATAACAATACAAACAGTAGTATTAATAAAAATACTGTTTCTTTTTCATAATAATAAGGTATAGTACTAATATGTAGTACATGAATATGCAATGCGAAATATTGTTAATAACGAGCGAATAAGGTTAATAACGAGCGCAACAAAACAAAAACTAAAAGGTTAGCGATTAACGCAAGCACTGCAACAAAACAGGTGTAAATGTAGAACAACTGAACGCGAGCACAATGCAGCGTCAGATAAAACAACAAAAACTATAATGAATAACAACAAAAATAGTCAGAACAATAAGCAAAAGAAGTATGAGAAAAAGAATTGTATTGTAAATATATACATAAATACGTGCATATATGAGAATAGAAAGAAACTACTAAAGTACACATAATAATTTTAAAAGTTAATCTAATTGTAATTTAGAAACAAAATATGTTAAACAGGAAATATGTTGAAAAATATGTTAGAAGTTAATTTAATTGTAAGTTTGGAATAAAATATGTACAGTTAAAACCGAAGTAATGATAATAAAAATGGATAAAGAAATAGAAATAAAATCGTACATATTAAAGTAAAAGGATTAATATCTAAATACTTGTACGAACTTTTTAAATACTTTCAAAGTTAACATTTATAATGAATAACCTTTCGAATTATAGTCAACTACCATAAAGTCAATATTTATTGTAAGAAGTAAAACTTGTACTGAACTAAAGAAAATATTAGAAATAGAATGTTATCAAGATAAAATATAGCTAATTAATTAATATTTCTAAATTAAAATTATATACGAATAGGATTTCAATTTTTCTTAAGTGGAAACAAATAATAAATAGAATTAAAACATATTGTAAGAGAAAACAAAATAGATAAAATTGATAATAACTTAATTGAGATAACAAATAAGACAGCACTTAGAGAAGCTGACCTGAGTGCCGACACCCATCACGACAGCAAAAGTGCAACAACAGAGCACTTGACATCAGAGGGACGAATAGCACGCAACCAACTCGAAGGGGGAAGGGTAGCTGGAACAGCTGATCAGCGTAGCGACACCAACCATCACAAATCAGGATAAAATTGTTGCAACAACCAAACAGATCAATGCAGCAGAAGTAGAAAGCAAGACACAAAGTTACCTTCAAAGACATCTAAAAACAGCAACAATCAGAAACTGACGAGATGACTTATAGTCAGCAGCCTTGAAACCGTTATGACGCCATAGTATGGCAACATATTCAGTTACAGCAGCTTTGCGGTAATGCCCAGGAGTGACCTGCTTGCCTTTGTCACTATCTACGTTTAAGCGGAAGTTACGTCACGCGTGTACGACACCAAAATCACGACGTAAAAGCAGCAAGTAGACGAACCACTAATACGGTCACAGGTTCGACAGTTAGATTTACGGCGACATTTAGAACTTACGGGGTAGGCACGCTATACAGCATTACCTCAAGCGGCAGCGAATTCAAAACGCACCACCACAATAAACGATGTTGAAGATTGATGATGTTTCTTTTAAAACGATGATTCCGGTGAAATCTCAACCATCCGCTACAGTGCGAGCGAACTACAATTGATCCCAATTGTGTGACAACCGCCACTATAACCAACAAACAGCCGAAGAGTATCAGCAGAACAACGGGAACTAAGGTCGAAAGTTAACAACGGCCGTTCCGAGTATAGTCCTTACAACACGGCAACAACCACGTCAGCTACCCAGCAGCAGCATTCCCACAACAAATCGAGAAGAAGACATATTGACACTTACAAGTACATCAGCAGTAACATCAACAGTACATCAGCAGTAACATCAACAGTACATCAGCAGCAACATCAACAGTACATCAACAGTAACATCAACAGTACATCAACAGTCACATCAACAATAACATCAGCAGTAACATTAACAGTAATATCGACGTCAAGATCATCGTCAATAGCAGCAGCACAGCAAGAAGCGCAGCTACCGCAGTCATTATATTTGTCTTATAATCACTATTGTATTATTATTATTGATTATTGTTACAATGGCTATTATCACTAAAATTATAATTACAAAATACATATGATATGAGTAGGTAGAGTAAGCAAATCCATAGTACACATAAGCCATCCTCAATTCAAGAAAAACATAAATGTACAAGAAAAATTTAATATCGTTTTACGATAGGAAATTTTTCTTCCCCCCGAGGGTGGAGGGATGTTGTAGGTCAGAATCATTGCTTTGGTAATAACAACGCTTAACGCTGTTATCACCACATACCTTTCGGCCCAGTAGTTAACACTACTGAACGTGTGGTAACACATACTTCTAGGCTGCACTTTAATCATGAAGCTCGAAAGTACAAGTGAATCACACACCACTGTGGCCCAGATAAAAGCCGAACTTGATCGCATTCCGATAAGTGGAACAGCGCGCGAACTTGATCGCATTCCAAAATATGCAATGAGTGTCAAAAATAATTCTTGAGATAATTGCATAAACGATGCGGAAATGATTCTGGCCAACAACGAATCTCAGAAGAGATATAAACCCAGCTTTCGGATTGAAAGAGGGCAGTAGTTAATAACTCACAGATTAAGTCGCTAATAACTTACGCATCAAGTGGAGTACGGTAGACATAAGAAGCGAAAAGAAAAGAAGGACTGGAATAATAAACGTAAGCAAAAATTAACCCAGGACCTTTTTATTTCAGCACCTGTCGAAAGACGGCAGTATTGCCCGACAGGTTAAAGGACCACAAAGGCGGCACCTTGGTGCCCGTGGTATCTAGGCGAAGGGATCCACTACGGCAGGTTGCCGGATCCCAATGGTAAGACCACAAGGTCGGCAGATCCTTGCCCGTGGCACAAACGTCCGTGGTCCTTCACGTCGAAGGATCAACGACACAAACCCCCCCCCATTATTAGAAGCACCGTCAGTGATCCTTTTAAGGAAGGATTTACGACACTCAAGTTTGTTCTGGTATCCTACTGGAGGAACCAGATACAACAAACCAAATAAGAGGAATAAAGTTGAATTAATTGAAAAAATTTGAACAGCGAGCCCCAAACGCACAAAAAGGGTTTTGAAAAGTTTCCCGACACCAACAGAAGAAAAATTTACACCGGAGGAAGCATTAGCGCTATTTATGGATTTGAAGCTCACAAAAAATCAATATATACAACTACGCAAGCGCACTAATGAGAAAAAGTGTAACGTTTTTCGAAAATATGATGAGATAGTTTCCATTAAAAACGAAACGAGTAATGCAATACAACAGTATGTATAATATATTATATACCATTTTAAAAGTAAAAGAACAATCTTTCCATAACTGTAATTTGTTTTATACCTTAATGTGTCCGTTTGGAAGAAATAAATTGTTGTTTCAAGGTCAACTTGTCACATTTTTCTAAAAATCAATATAACTCACTCACAGCCATGTTATGGATATAAAAGTGTATTACATAAATGAAAGGTATTAAAAATACCTTTCCAACAGTACTTCGTTCGTTCCGTTAGCTTACTTAGTTTATGAAATCAGTGCCTTTTATTAGTACCATTTATTTGACTTTCAAACGGTCATAAATCCAAGATGGCTGACCAGCCCCCGATAAAAACCAGCCACTTCCGTTCCTGATGGCCCTATCTAACGGTAAAAAAAAGATGAACAAAATCTGAGCTTGGCAGCTATTCTGCATTTATGCCAAAAATTATCATGAATCCTTTTTTTACGGCTCTGTTAACTATTTCTAGGAGTTTTTTGAAATTTTAAGATTGGGTCCGGAACATTTGGCCGGTACTGTAGCTCTTGGTTTGAATAAATGGGAGTTTGGATATCAGAATGGACCATAGGGTATTATAATGATAGTTGAAATGAATAAGGAAAGTTGTCTATGTGACTCATTCGGAAGAGCCAAACATAGTCCACACTAGGACTGACGATCCCGAATTAAAAAATAACTTTGTTGTTGTTTTTTAAAATAAATACAATATGATTTGTTGTAAAATTATGATATAATTGTAGTAAAAAATGTAGAAAACGAAATAACGTTCTCAATTGACCTAGAGCCCAAATAATATGAATTTTATAATAGGGATATCGTATAAAAACCGTGTAATTGGTGTAATGTATACAATTTTATACACATATAAAAGAACTGTTAAAATTTATATTGAAGAATTTTTACACGACCCTAATAATCCTCGGCGACTTAGATGAATAGTTCCACCTAACAATTTTATACTAATGATAATGCAAGACTGCCCAATTTTTTACCAATTTTGGCGTTTTTAAATGGCTTAGGTAAGAAACAAAGTTATTGATATAGTAAAAAAATAAATTTAAATTTAATGTATTTCAATTTAACAGTATTCGGGTAACAATTGTTTGCTCCAATAATTTAGTAAATTTTCTTTTTTCGCTGACTTTCGGCATCTTTGCTACACACAACGAAATCAAATCAAATCAAATTTAACAGCTTTCTGAGAAAGGTGCTATTAAAAGGTGTGTTCACGATACAAAGCAAATAAAAATATACGTTTATACAAAGAGTAGATTTATGCCATTTTATGAATACCCTTAATACACAAAAATAATAGAATAGAAGATTACGCCGAACAGCGTTCAAAACTGTTTTCTTCTGCGCACCTACGTCACAATAGACAACCAATATAGCTGAACTGTCAAATTTGTATACATTTTGTATACAAAATTGTAAACATTGCCGTAAAATTTTGTTTTACATTAATTTCTCGGTTTTAGAAATAATAACGATATACTATAGAAATATACGAAGCAATTAGTGCATAATTCATCAATAATTGAAAAATAATAGCATAGTCATTTGGTTTCGAATACTGTTGTCCAGAGCGTGCATTAAAATCTGCCAGCGCAGTCCAGTTACAAAACTTTTTCCTATCATTCTTGGATGGCGATGGTGGTGGCTTATACTTATTAACATTCTTTTTTTATTTTGCAATTAATAAATAAATACATATTTTGTAAATGTTTTCATAAAAGTACATTTTATTTATATTATTAAATAAAACTTAGAATTTACATTTTTGTTATTTGACCTTTTGTAAATATCGTCAGCAGTTTATCCTCTACGTTCTTCACTTCATACTCGGCTTGGAAAAGTCGCTTTTCGATTGTTTTCAAGGAAAATTCATGCTTCCTGCCTACTTCAATTGCACTTTGTTTCAGTGCCGCAATTTCACTTATGCACTTTTTGTTTGAGTTTAGGAGACAAGAGTTCTCTTTCCGTAATGTTTTTCTATTAAAAGAAATACATAATTGTTCGTTGTTATTATGTCAAATTTTAGCTAGTTGAACTTACATCTCCTTTCGCAAACTCTCAATTTCCTCAACAAAGTGTCGAGTTAGAACATTTGTTTCTTCTTCTACTTCTTCCATCTCGACATTCTTCTCTGGGGGTGATTCCACTGATGGTACATTAACCATCGATGAATCGTTTTCAATATTCTCTGCAAAGTATATAAATGTTTTGCACATAGTGTTTGTCTTTTTAACATTTTTTTATACCTTCGTGTAATGATATGTTCCTAGCTGTTACATTATGTTCCTGGAGTAGCAAGTTTACAATTTTCTTGTTCTCCCGTTTCTGTATCCTTTTTTCGCGTTCTGCAGCCAACACTGGATTCCCAGCAAGTGGATCATATATGGACGGAACGGCACCACGCTTCAGAATCCTCTGCTTGGCAAGTCCTAATAATTTAAAGCTTTTTAATACTGAATAATAGTAGAAAAACTCCTTTTCTTACCCATTTCAAACTGCATATTATTTTCAATATCGTCAGCTGTGAAATGCTTCATGCAAATACATGAAGTCTTGGTATTAAAACTTTTTTCCTGTCTGCAAAAACTAATCCAAATGCGCAATGTTTTAGTGTCGGATGGAAACGGAAAAAAACTGCACACACTAGCTGCATTCTGATTCCAATTTCCACAGTTTTTCACTTTGCACCTCATTATTTTTTAACAAATTATATCTTTAAATCACGAAATCAATGGCTTTGTCTATAGCTCTCACAAAAATTGTGTCTTTTGTGACGTCACACACGGTTGTAAGCCGGTTGTCAAATTTTTCGACATCGAATAACGGACCTGCGCAATGCGTAATCTTCTATTCTATTATTTTTGCTTAATACACATATTTAATATTATATTTGTGTAATAGAATACATATGTACATACATATATTAAGAAGTTTGTTTGTTAATTTCCAGTAATCTGATTTCATGAATAAGCACAAATCCTACAAATATGATGAAAACTAAAGTTTTCATTTTATTTTATTTTATTTTAAAAAATTATTAATTCAATAACTTGTGTCAATGTACTTCAAATGAATCTAATTTTGTACATATATGAGATCTGCGGTTTAAAGTATATGCTGTATAACAGGAACAGTTTGATTCCAAAAAGAAAAAATTAAATAAAGTTGAGACGACATCTATCATTTCGTATCGAAGACTAGATCGCATTTATTACAAATGTAACAAGTAGATGAAAAATAAAGCTCGAATTCAACACTCGAGGAAAAATTCGATAAATAATCATATACCATCTGAAGATAACGTCCAAGAACAAATCAATTTCTTCTAAAATAAGGTCTGACATGTAATTTTAAGCAATTGCAAACTTTTAAACATGTAGTTTTTTAGTAGTATCTTCTCGGAAAAAATTAATCCCGATAATCCCGGGACTGATGAGCTAACCCGGATATTTTTGGGACTGAAAACTTGCCGGGATCCCGGTATCGTCAACGCACATACACTCGTACAAATACATTTTAAAATTTCGTTCTAGAAAAATCTAAATATTATACAAGTTCGATGTTTTTTTGCGTAGACCTTACTTCAGCGAATCTTACCAGCGAGCGGATTCCAATCTATATTTATGTCTAAACTACGAAAATAAAGACGTTGTTAGCAGTTCTCGGTGACGCGGAAGGCAACGTGCTTGCTTTGCAGTTTTGAGGACGGTGGTTCGAATTCTTTAGAGCATGGATGAACTTGAACTTCTAATTGTAATCTTTCTCTCTCTACCTATCCTTATCAGCCGATAGCGTTAGTTGCTAATACTGTCTGAATTGTGTAGTAATTTATTACTGTATAAATTTCTAAATAAATAAATAAAGACGTTATTGTAATAAATATGAATTGTCTACAATTCATAACAAACCGTGGCTCGTTTGTGTACCTCTTCTCGATAGCTTATGTAAGAATTCGAGCGATTGATGAGTTACAATTGAGTTGCGATTGATGAGTTACAAGAACTAGCCACAGGAATAGTTACATTGAGAAAATTCGTCCAGACTTAGTTACTTATCGAGCATTTCGCTTATATAAATACCCCTACTTTTTTAAGTGCGTGAAGTTAAATTGGCGTTTTTGATAGTTAAATTCGTAAATAGCGAAGACACAAACCACAAACACGAATTTCAAATTCGTGTTTTTCACAAATGCGTTGATCACATCAGAGCAAATATTGAATGGAAATTTCGATCAATCCAAAATATAACTTCGATATATGCTATACATCGTTGAAATGAGGACGCCGAGAGCTTTCCAACGATATCGGTTTGATGCGTGCACTCGTAGAAATCTGGCGTCAGAGGTCACCTAAACATAGTCTATGCGCGATGCATATCGGAGCAAACTTTGAATGCAAATTTCGATCAATCCGAAATATAACATCGATATATGGTATACATCGTTGAAAAGAGGACGCCGGGAGCTTTCCAACGATATCGGTTTCATGCGTGGACTCGTAGAAATCTGGCGTCAGAGGTCACCTAAACATAGTCTATGCGCGATGCATATCAGAGCAAACTTTGAATGAAAATTTCGATCAATCCGAAATATAACTTCGGTATATGCTATACATCGTTAAAAAGAGGACGCCGAGAGCTTTCCAACGATATCGGTTTGATGCGTGCACTCGTAGAAATCTGGCGTCAGAGGTCACCTAAACATAGTCTATGCGCGATGCATATCAGAGCAAACATTGAATGCAAATTTCGATCAATCCGAAATATAACTTCGATATATGCTATAAATCGTTGAAAAGAGGACGCCGATAGCTTTCCAACGATATCGGTTTGATGCGTGCACTCGTAAAAATCTGGCGTCAGAGGTCACCTAAACATAGTCTATGCGCGATGCATATCAGAGCAAACTTTGAATGCAAATTTCGATCAATCTGAAATATAACTTCGATATATACTATACATCGTTGAAAAGAGGACGCCGAGAGCTTTCCAACGATATCGGTTTGATGCGTGCACTCGTAGAAATCTGGCGTCAGAGGTCACCTAAACATAGTCTATGCGCGATGCATATCAGAGCAAACTTTGAATCCAATTTTCGATCAATCCGAAATATAACTTCGGTATAGGTCACCTAAACATAGTCTATGCCCGATGCATATCAGAGCAAACTTTGAATGCAAATTTCGATCAATCCGAAATATAACTTCGGTATATGCTATACATCGTTGAAAAGAGGACGCCGAGAGCTTTCCAACGATATCGGTTTGATGCGTGCACTCGTAGAAATCTGGCGTCAGAGGTCACCTAAACATAGTCTATGCGCGATGCATATCAGAGCAAACATTGAATGCAAATTTCGATCAATCCGAAATATAACTTCGATATATGCTATAAATCGTTGAAAAGAGGACGCCGATAGCTTTCCAACGATATCGGTTTGATGCGTGCACTCGTAAAAATCTGGCGTCAGAGGTCACCTAAACATAGTCTATGCGCGATGCATATCAGAGCAAACTTTGAATGCAAATTTCGATCAATCTGAAATATAACTTCGATATATACTATACATCGTTGAAAAGAGGACGCCGAGAGCTTTCCAACGATATCGGTTTGATGCGTGCACTCGTAGAAATCTGGCGTCAGAGGTCACCTAAACATAGTCTATGCGCGATGCATATCAGAGCAAACTTTGAATCCAATTTTCGATCAATCCGAAATATAACTTCGGTATAGGTCACCTAAACATAGTCTATGCCCGATGCATATCAGAGCAAACTTTGAATGCAAATTTCGATCAATCCGAAATATAACTTCGGTATATGCTATACATCGTTGAAAAGAGGACGCCGAGAGCTTTCCAACGATATCGGTTTGATGCGTGCACTCGTAGAAATCTGGCGTCAGAGGTCACCTAAACATAGTCTATGCGCGATGCATATCAGAGCAAACTTTGAATCCAATTTTCGATCAATCCGAAATATAACTTCGGTATAGGTCACCTAAACATAGTCTATGCCCGATGCATATCAGAGCAAACTTTGAATGCAAATTTCGATCAATCCGAAATATAACTTCGGTATATGCTATACATCGTTGAAAAGAGGACGCCGAGAGCTTTCCAACGATATCGGTTTGATGCGTGCACTCGTAGAAATCTGGCGTCAGAGGTCACCTAAACATAGTCTATGCGCGATGCATATCAGAGCAAACTTTGAATCCAATTTTCGATCAATCCGAAATATAACTTCGGTATAGGTCACCTAAACATAGTCTATGCCCGATGCATATCAGAGCAAACTTTGAATGCAAATTTCGATCAATCCGAAATATAACTTCGGTATATGCTATACATCGTTGAAAAGAGGACGCCGAGAGCTTTCCAACGATATCGGTTTGATGCGTGCACTCGTAGAAATCTGGCGTCAGAGGTCACCTAAACATAGTCTATGCGCGATGCATATCAGAGCAAACTTTGAATGCAAATTTCGATCAATCCAAAATATAACTTCGATATATGCTATACATTGTTGAAAAGAGGACGCCGAGAGCTTTCCAACGATATCAGTTTGATGCGTGCACTCCTAGAAATCTGGCGTCAGAGGTCACCTAAACTTAGCCTACACGCGATGCATATCAGAGCAAACTTTGAATGAAAATTTCGATCAATCCGAAATATAACTTCGGTATATGCTATACATCGTTAAAAAGAGGACGCCGAGAGCTTTCCAACGATATCGGTTTGATGCGTGCACTCGTAGAAATCTGGCGTCAGAGGTCACCTAAACTTAGGCTAGACGCGATGCATATCAGAGCAAACTTTGAATGAAAATTTCGATCAATCCGAAATATAACTTCGGTATATGCTATACATCGTTAAAAAGAGGACGCCGAGAGCTTTCCAACAATATCGGTTTGATGCGTGCACTCGTAGAAATCTGGCGTCAGAGGTCACCTAAACATAGTCTATGCGCGATGCATATCAGAGCAAACTTTGAATGAAAATTTCGATCAATCCGAAATATAACTTCGATATATGCTATACATCGTTGAAAAGAGGACGCCGAGAGCTTTCCAACAATATCGGTTTGATGCGTGCACTCGTAGAAATCTGGCGTCAGAGGTCACCTAAACTTAGGCTAGACGCGATGCATATCAGAGCAAACTTTGAATGCAAATTTCGATCAATCCGAAATATAACTTCGATATATGCTATACATCGTTGAAAAGAGGACGCCGAGAGCTTTCCAACAATATCGGTTTGATGCGTGCACTCGTAGAAATCTGGCGTCAGAGGTCACCTAAACATAGTCTATGCGCGATGCATATCAGAGCAAACTTTGAATGAAAATTTCGATCAATCCGAAATATAACTTCGGTATATGCTATACATCGTTAAAAAGAGGACGCCGAGAGCTTTCCAACAATATCGGTTTGATGCGTGCACTCGTAGAAATCTGGCGTCAGAGGTCACCTAAACTTAGGCTAAACGCGATGCATATCAGAGCAAACTTTGAATGCAAATTTCGATCAATCCGAAATATAACTTCGATATATGCTATACATCGTTGAAAAGAGGACGCCGAGAGCTTTCCAACAATATCGGTTTGATGCGTGCACTCGTAGAAATCTGGCGTCAGAGGTCACCTAAACATAGTCTATGCGCGATGCATATCAGAGCAAACTTTGAATGAAAATTTCGATCAATCCGAAATATAACTTCGGTATATGCTATACATCGTTAAAAAGAGGACGCCGAGATCTTTCCAACAATATCGGTTTGATGCGTGCACTCGTAGAAATCTGGCGTCAGAGGTCACCTAAACTTAGGCTAAACGCGATGCATATCAGAGCAAACTTTGAATTCAAATTTCGATCAATCCGAAATATAACTTCGATATATGCTATACATCGTTGAAAAGAGGACGCCGAGAGCTTTCCAACAATATCGGTTTGAAGCGTGCACTCGTAGAAATCTGGCGTCAGAGGTCACCTAAACTTAGGCTAGACGCGATGCATATCAGAGCAAACTTTGAATGCAAATTTCGATCAATCCGATATATAACTTCGATATATGCTATACATCGTTGAAAAGAGGAGGCCGAGAGCTTTCCAACAATATCGGTTTGATGCGTGCACTCATAGAACTTTGGCGTCAGAGGTCACCTAAACTTAGCCTAGACGCGATGCATATCAAAGCAAACTTTGAATGCAAATTTCGATCAATCCAAAATATAACTCCGGTATATGCTATACATCGTTGAAAAGAGGACGCCGAGAGCTTTCCAACAATATCGGTTTGATGCGTGCACTCGTAGAACTTTGGCGTCAGAGGTCACCTAAACTTAGCCTAGACGCGATGCATATCAAAGCGATATCGTTGGAAAGCTCTCGGCGTCCTCTTTTCAACGATGTATAGCATATATCGAAGTTATATTTTGGATTGATCAAAATTTGCATTCAAAGTTTGCTTTGAAGTGAACAACGCATTTGTGAAAAACACGAATTTGAAATTCGTAAAAAACTGCTCGTGTGAGTAAAACAACTGCAACAATGCCGGTCGTATCAAAATAAATCGTAAATAAAGCTGGAATCTCATCTATCGTCATCGGAAACGTTCAAATGAAAGACATCTCTTTACCGAAAGAGATTTCTACCAATGATGATGAATAATAAATAACTTACACATCTTAGTTCAACTATGACATAAAATTATTTATAGTTTCTTAAAAAAAGAGTTAATGTAACTCAATGAATATCTATTTGAGGATATATTTGCTTTATTAATTTAAAATTAAAAAAATATATTTTAATTAAAGTAAAAATATGTTTATTGGCAAAAGTCTATTTCACCCTTTATCACTAGTTGCTTCAAAATTCTGTTGATATCATGTCAATATGAAAGGAATAGTAAAGTGTATATTAATAGTAATGCACAGGATAACAAAGTGATATCGGCGCGAACATGGGTGTTTATGTAACAGTAATTCTTAGCAACGGGACTGGTTAGTTATATAAACTATTTTATTTGTCAAGAGCAGTGTTAGTTTTTATTGCGATGACACATTCTTCGCCACATGATTTTAACACAGTGCACTATAAAAAAAATTATGTCAATATATTAAAAATGTTGAGTCTATATAATTCTTACAAGCAAGTCTTTGCCATTATCAAAATCAGCACGTAAAGCATTTCCTAAATCCCCTTCTGGTACTTTAAGATCTTCACGAATTTCACCATTGTCAGACATTAGAGTTAAAAAACCATCATCGCTAATATCCGTTAACTGGTAATCTTCCCTTTTTACATGTGGAACATCCATGTTATGAGTAGATGGACATATATCTTCGTACCTATAAAAGTAGTAATGAAATAAGAAGTGAGTTTATTGCCTTAGAATAAAAAATTATAAATTCGAACTTCTTCTATAATTATATCCTACACTGGAAGTTATATAGGCCTAGAGTCATCTCATCGCTCTTAGCGCAATTGCAACAATAATCAAGAGCATAACAAATTGGATCAACCTACTCCGTTCTGCAAAAAATGTGGTGAAATTCACAAATACCTTTGTCCAGCTTTAAGAGTAACTAGCAACTACTCGAGTCACTCAGTCCATCATGATCCGCAGCAAAAATATCAGCGTCAACTTTGTAATAGGAAATAACTATTTTTGTCTACATAAAACTCATCGTACGTATGTCAATTGGATACTGGAGCTCAAGGCAACGTAATATGCTACTCAGAATTCAATCAGCTTAGGATACTGGATGAAATCACTTCACTAACGTCAAGTTGTTTCTTCGTGTCCAACAAACAAAAGTTCGCCGTTATTGGCAAAACTATATTAAATTGCACTTGTAATAATAAGGAATGGAAATTAGAATTTTTTTGTTGCTGATCTGCACAACAATTTTAGGCTTACCAGCTGTACTGAATTGAATTTAATCAAATGAATGAATAAGATATCTTTAAACAATAACCCCCTTATTCAGAGAGTCACTTTTAGCTGTCGTCTTCGTCTAAAACAGCTGTTTGTCGTCCTTTTCTATTCACAGAGACGACGAGGTGTCTTAGCTAAGCATAGTGTCGTGTGTTACGTAGTTTGGAGGTAAGCAAAAACCTATAAATATTCCTCTCATAAACTCCTCAGATTATTCTTTATTTTTACTACATTTATAAATCTAATTTCGCGAAAAAAATCTAATTTTTAAGAATTTTATTATTTCAACATAAACACCATAGTAAAATTTTTGTATTGTAACACTAAAAATGCTAGCTAGTGCACAAGCAACTCTCATATATGAGCGCAACGTACATTGAGGTGAGCTCAACGTAAGAGCTAGTCACCTTTCAAAAAGTGACTCTGTGAATACGACGTCTTCCACTCAGGTGACTTTTTACGACGACGTCCGACTTACTTCAAGTGACTCTCTGAATAAGGGGGTAAATACGATAATTCTCACATACATGGAGAAAAAAGTTATTCATCAAATTCAATCCCCAAAAACTTAAACTTCATTAATGATTTTCAGGAGTTATTCATTGGTCTCTAGGTTGATTAAAAAACCTCATTGAACTAAAAACAAGATTTGACGTTCACAACCTGTGATCGATTGTCCATGTCGCATACCTATTAGTTTAAGAACTCTGCTTGTTCTGATTGAAAATGAATTAAACTGAATGGAATAGTTGGGGGTTATTGCTAAAATTGAAGAACCAACGGAATGGGTGAGTTCAGTTGTTTTCAGGGTTCGGAATATATCCCTCAAACGAACAACTTTTTTTATATCCCTCACAAAAAAACGATCTCAAAAGATGAAAATCTGTTTTGACACATGAGCGATTTTTATTTTTTTATCTTAGTTCAAAAAAATACATATCGCTCACGTTCAAAATAATTTCGATCTTCCAACAAAACTATCACTTGGGATGAAAAAAATTATGAAATTATTTGAATTATGAAATTAACTATCTTCAAATATTTCGATCCCTCAAGTTGAAAACATTTCGTTTGTGGACAAATAGCGATCACAGAAGATGAGAAAACTTCGGCTTTCGTGCCATAACGATCTTCGGTGATGAAAAAAAGGCTGCGCAGGCGAAGAATCGATCTTTGAAGATGAAAATAATTTCGACGCAGGATCGAAAAAAGCAGCGGAACAGAGTTGAACAGCATGGGTTTTGTTGGTGTTTAGATGGTTCGCTTCGCGGCAGAGACAATTGCTTGAAAATGAAGTGTTGTTTGTGTTTCGTATGAATATGTTTTTGTTGGATTTGGTATACCATGAATTAAAATGAAGCACTTAGGGCACTACCTGTGATGCTAACTAAGAAATAGACTGTCATGAAAATTTACAAAATATTTTATTACTTAGGCTTAATAAAGACGTATTCGAACAAATAAACTTGAATTAAACGAATAAAATTTTGTCATAATTTCTCCAATGGTTAAAAAATCATTTTATCACTAAGTACTGGTAAATATTCAAGCTGACGCTAGCAGACTCTGAATTCTCAGAAAGAAGCAAAGAAGATGTTCTGCTTCTTCTGCCATCAGTTAATACTTCCTGGAAAAGAAGATAAGGCTAGATAAACATTTACTCATACTACAAAACAGTGTTATTGGGTAGTTAGTATGAGGAAAGGTTAATAGTCATGCCGGAACCTCGTTTACGTCCGCTGGTTACCATTTTCTGACAATCTTTCATGTTTGAAAGGCTCAAAATTGCGATTAGTAGCTTTCTAGCAGAAGAAAAGCGTTTGAGAAAAGACCAAGCACCAAGAGCGGGTTACTCCAGGTTCATCTGTGACTCATATTCACTCAAACAAAGTCATACCTGAGGGGCTCTAACACATTGGCAGCAGCAAGTGATTCGCAGAGTAGCTCATATCCTTGTTAAAGAGTGCCAGTTTTATATCTCACAAATTATGCGCGATCAACTCAAGCTCAGGTATTCCTCGAGAGGAGTAAGAAGTACAATTAGATTTTGACAACGAAAACAATTCAGCAATAAAAACTCTGGGATTAACTTGGATACTAAAGGCGGATGCAATCAGCAATCGCGTAATGTTGGCACCGGTAGTAGTTTTAGCCTATTCCTTCAACAGTTTTGAAAAATGAAGCTGTCCTGGGATAAAGAAATGCCTACTTAACACCTACATATACACCTCGTTGGATCGGACCATATGAAGTGAGAAAGATCAAATCACCAGTAACGGCGGTAATTGTTATAAAGGGGAAGGAAAAACCCATCCACAATAACTTACTTAAGTTATATAATAAGGGGATAATAGGATTAGTTAAACAATTAGGTTACTAATCATTGAAATCATTGAAGACACAATAGTAGCAATAGAATAGAGTAAATGGGTTAGCATAGAATACATACAATGGGTAGATAAGATAACAAACTTCAGTAATCACACAACAAATAAGTCGTGTTTGAATTATTTTTCTCGAACTACCTTATCTATAGGTTAGGTAGTCGGTATAATAAGCATAAATATCAATAAGATCTCGGGGGCTATTACCAAAAAATAAATACAAGCATTTAAGTAAACTCATCTATTCAACAGGACAAAATAAAAGCAACCATAGTGTTATTGTTCGTGAGCTGTGTCACAGCGAAACCATTAGTAATAGAGGAAATACCTCCAACACCAATATACTTCGAGAAGATAGGGAAAGCAATCTTCTACGAAAACGAATGGACCGTTCTGACCAAATTTCATCCATTTCACTATGTAACACTAGTAATTAGAGGTGAGCGATTCCGTGATTTTCCCGGAGCAGCTCCGACCTGTGACTGTGACAGTACTGTCACAGGTATAAAAACCCGTGACTCGTGACAAGGCATTCGCTATAAAACGAGTACGCAAAAACGTGCTGCATCTATTCAAAATAACGGCATTATTTCAGACCTGCTTTGGTTTCGTTTGCTTTTGCTATAGGTGCTTTGCTAAGTGAAGCTATGAACATTCGTTAACTTTAAAACCATTCATATTTTACTGAAGTATGAACTAATACAGATACCAATTTTAAGTAATTAAAACTACTGATATATACATACATATTTTATATGCAAAGCACATTCTTGTATTAATATTTTATTATCAAAATCTTATTTTTTCAAAATAATGAAGGCAAAACGGTATTGAAAGTGTAACATGTTATTAAGTTCATTCGGTATTTTACAACACGCGTTTGTAAAATTTGTATTTGAGCTGCATGATCATAGTCTAAGGTTGAAAAAACAACTGCTACCTAGATATTTACACATAGCAACTTTCGTTAATGTCTTCAGTAGTATCCAAAATATCGTACAAATATCGAGTAAAACAGTTAATCCCATAAAATCCAGACAGGAAATCCCTGACTGCGACAAATTGCACAAAAAAGGACATCACTGCTTTTAGTTGGGACAATAACTCGTTATAACAAACACGAAACGGCAAATAACCAGCACACTGTGACTCGTAATTTCATTTCAACGAATTCGCAGGCCGTGAAAGACCTGTGACGGCCTGTCACAGGTTCGGAGCGTTTCAATACCAACTGTGACTCGTGGTTGCATTTCAATGAAATCACAGTTCGTTAAATATCGTTCCGCTGTACCTGTGACAGCGAGTCACAGGTTCGGATCGTTTTCAATCGCAACTGTGACTCGTGATTTTGTGTATCTGTGACAAAATCACAGGTCGTGAAATATCGCTCAGCTCTACTAGTAATACACCTAGAAGAACAAACAGCCGCGATTAAAGCAACATATAATATTGAACAATGAAAAATCATAAAGTGTTAACTTTGGCCTGGCCGAAGTTAATATACCCTACACACTTCTAATTAGAAAATAGGCGTGGCAATGGTCTAAGTTTTCCCTTTTCAATGTCAAATAGCCTGTGATGAAAGGCAATATTCATGTCAAATTTGATTAAGAAAATTCTATTCGTGCTTTTGTAATCGGGTTTTATTTAATTAGTGGGCGGACCACGCCCATTTGTGGTAGTCTGTTCAATACCGATGAGTTTCTAATGATAGACTATCTTCGTGCCAAGTTTGATGAAGACATCTCTATTCGTTCTCTTGTAATCGTGATTTCCATAGACAGATGAACGGACATGGCTAAATCGACTCAGGAGGTCACGCTGAACAAGAATATATATACTTTTCTATACCTGTCACGCCTCCTTTAATGCGTTACAAACGGAAGCTGTAAGTGAATATACCCTCATCACTTCGTGTGTAGGGTATAGCATTTAACTTGGCATTTGGGACCATGGACCAAAAGGATGCCAACAAAATCTATCAACATCTACAAGAACTAGATGTCAGTCAACACTCTTATTACAAGGTGATTGGAAAACCAGATCACCGTAATGGAGTCAAACTACAAGGAATCAGCGAAACCCATAACTGAGGCTGTAAAAAGGATCGATACAATACTTAGAGAACTGAAGGAAACAATCGACCAACAGAACCAGATAAAAGACATAGAGAGAAAGGAACTAAGCAACATCGACTCAGCACTACGAATGGTTTAAGTACAGTCAGCTGTAGAAGTTATTCTCTTCGAAATACAGGGTCAACAACGAATATAAATGATCGTAATCGACGATTTACATAAGGGTAAACTTCACCTAACCATCTTGAGTGAGCAGGAAATAAGGAAGCAGCAAAAGGGTTACACATAAAAGTTAAAGCATTCTGGGTCCTGAAGAGTTTTAATGTTCACAACAACGAACTAACAATAGCTATCAGGATTCCTTTACCAGAGGAGGAAATATTCACAATACTCAAGCCATACGTCATTCCGATATTCCTGGATGGGAAATGGGATGTCAATACACAGATCACTTACAATTACCTGGCGGAATCCACTTCACGGTGGAGATTTATAACAAAACGACCGAAGAATGGGAAAAATCCTTACAGGAAATATGAAATCACCCTGTTATATCATAACGACCTCGATGGAGAAACCTGCAAACAAGTAGCCATACCAACTAGCACGGGAATAGTGTCGAAGTTGACTACACCCAATTCCTGGTCATATTGTACAAGGTAAGGAAAGCCATTCACTTCAAACTCCATTGCGCAGACACCAGTACTCCCTTAATTTTATCTGGTTTCGGTGAAATGAAAATGGAAAGAAAATACGAAATCTATGATATGGATATCATCCTCCATTACGAACACAATGCCAAAACATCAATAGGTCAAACTAAAAAAAACGAACCACACGTTTTATTATAATAAAATTGCTACGGGAAACCTGGACAACAGCACTAACCGTGAACACATCAGACCTACGACCAAATAGTACCGGTAATATTGACGGATGGGATAAATATAAAGGACACATTAATAGCATGGTGAAATGAATAGAGGACTTGAGAAAGGGGATTGACCAGAAAAAATCCTGATCAAGGTGACAAAGAGGCAAGGGGTCGTAGAAACCTCACGGGTGCTTGGAATAGGGACAATAATAGTTTTAACAAAAATAGCAACAGTGATTAAAATCTTGCCGAAGAAGAGCAAAAAGATATCAGCAGAACATTTCAGACTTCAAACCACATCAGCATCAATAGTAACGACACTCGTACGCTTAGCAACCAGAGAACCAACACAGCCAATACCGCCGTCAAACGACGAGAGAGAAAAAGAAAACGTAAAGGGACGCCACCCTAGAGGGAAAAAGTTAACAGGTCTTCGAATCCCCGATACAGTTAGTGAAACAAAGAGCCCACGTCTAATCCGACGTAGAACAACAACAATAGGGGTATTCATGATATCGCATAAAAACCGTGTAATTGGTGTAATGTGTATAGTTTTATACACGTATTAAAGAACTGTCAAAATTTATATTGAAGAATTTTGACACGACCCTAATAATATTCCGCGGCGACCTAGTTCAATAGTTCCACCTCATAATTTTATACTAATGATAATGCAACACTGCTTGTCAAATTTTCTTAACATTTGTAATTGCTGCTAAAATATTTTACCTAATTTTGTCGTTTTGAAATTGGCGAGGTAAGAAACAAAGTTATGGATTTATTTAAATTTGTATTGAAGAATTTTGACACGACCCTAATAATATTCCGCGGCGACTTAGTTCAATAGTTCCACCTCATAATTTTATACTAATGATAATGCAACACTGCTTGTCAAATTTTCTTAACATTTGTAATTGCTGCTAAAATATTTTACCCAATTTTGTCGTTTTGAAATGGGAGGAGTTAAGAAACAAAGTTATGGATTTATAAAAAATTAACTTTAACTAAGTAAAACCTTCTTTTTTCGCTGACTTTCGGCATCTTTGCTACACACAGCGAAACAGCTGATCAAATTAAATAACTTTCTGAGAAACTATTAAAAGGTGCGTTCACGATTTAAAGCATTTAAAAATACGCGTTTATACAAAGAGTAAATTTATGCCATTTTATGAATACCCTTAATAACATTTAACAAACAATATAAACACACAAAGTTTAATATTCAATGTTACATAGCTTTAATTATTAAAAACTAGGGTCGGTCGTGGTCAAAATTTCGCCAAATGTTATATTGAACAACAACAGATCCGCATATTCATACGCACCACCAGGACAGCAGCACTTAAGTCGTTAGCAGAGATAATGAGATAGGACACTTCGAATTCGCTGTTTCAACACACATGCATTTTGCTGAAATTTCACTAAACCTATGATAAAAAAACGTGTGCGCTGTCCTCTCATGTGTACTTCGCCACACAAAATCGTGTGCTTTATCCTCTCATGTGTACTTCGCCGCAGTATCGCATGCACGCATGCAATATTGATTTTAATGGGTGTCTTTTCGAAACGTCAAAAATATTTTTAAGAAATTAAAATTCTGTTTATGCTCACATTATATACATGATATATCTACCAGTTCCTTATAATTATAATAAATCTATACTTTCAGATTTTACATAGTATTTGTTGATTTATTTCACATATTTAATTGGTATAAAGTAGACGTTGTGCTAATTTTTGGCTGTCAATGCATAGTTGTTCGAATTTTCATAAAAAAAATTAAGATTAATAACTCCAGAATGGTCACATTTATATTTTTTCATTTGTTTTCTAATATTTGTGCAAATTAAGTATTGTTATACATCGTTAGATGCACTTGGGGGGTCAAACATCCGTTGGCACCTACCATTTTAGGTTTGGGAAACTTCACCACCTTTGTTTATATATGGTGAAATTTATATTTTAAAAGCCAATGGCCTTGTCTATACGCAGTATCTTTTGAAACGGTTTCACTCAGTTCGTGTGAGAGAGATGAGGAAGAAAGAGAAAAGTCTACACTCTGGTATCGAGTGTAAAGAATTTTTGAAACGAAAATAGGCCCTGGTTCTCAGTTTCTTTGCACGCACAGCAGTTGTCAAACGAAAGAAGAGCAACGTAGTTTGCCGAAAGCGTGTTCATATTTTCTCTCAATTTGGCCAACATTTGGATATTCAGTAAATTTCACAAACACTTTGGCATCACATATTTACGACTTTTGAAATCAATTGAGAAACCAGTGTGTGTAGTCACCGATGGTATCGACATACCAGTAGTGAAACCGTTTCAAAAGATACTGCGTCTAGCCAAGCTGATTTCATACCTAAATGAGTCCGTGGTGAAACATGAAACAGCTGATTTTTTCAACATACTGAAAGACAGAAAACAAGAACAACAACATGGTAGCGCTCACGTATAGTGTACATGAATTCAACAGCTCATAAAAAATAGACGTCAAACCGATTTTTTAAGCGGCGAATTCGAAGTGTCCTATCTCATTATCTCTGGTCGTTAGTGCACAATAATACAAAGTCGATCTTCCGATCCCTTCATCTTAATAAGAATTCAATTGCTTTTTTTCTTAGACTTTCCGAACCCTTCACTCATTAATAGGTCAATAAAGCTTTCTCAATTTTGCTTTGTGGAGAATATGAAAGCAAGTAACAAGTGAGTAACTTTTCGAGCAGTGAAGCTGGTTGCACTTATTTTGCTTACACCCGCTATCTGCGACCGACCGCCCGATTTTAAATATTGTGTCTATGTAATTGTATATTCTTTGATGCATATTCCCAACAATGCGTTCAGTAAACACCTCCTGCTCTCACTCAATCAACAACTTCGTCTCGTCAGCACACCATCAGTAAGAGCAACAAAATTTTGCGTTTAGATTCTTTTTTGTGCGTAGCATCAATGTTGATAAGCAATGTTTATGAACTGGGACGAAATACCTGATATCTTTTAATGCAGATCATTTCGTCTCCATTCTTTTTTTGTGCAGTAGGAAATAAAAATACCTACAAATCGGTATATCGTTCATTGAAATTGAATAAACTGTACAGACGCTAGAGGGATGGGATCGTTTTCGTGAGGCCATTTATATATAAATTCCACAATTATAAAAAAAAGAAACTTTTCACATCCGTTCCGCCACAATACCCAGATGTAATAATATATCCTTAATAATGGCCACGATGAACAGAGGGCGATGGACCAATCCCGCTAGGCTATGAGTTGCTTGCGCATGGAAGCAGTGAAGGCTTCCATCTCCCAGTAATGCTCATCGAACTCGGGAAGCTCCTCAATTAAGGCAAGCAGAGGCAAATTAGCCAATGTCGGCGGTTGAGTAGTCATGATAAGTCGACTGAAATAAATAAAAGGAACTAAGGCAAAATGGGAGTCTCAGAGGTATATACAGGGTGTTTCGCATAAGGGTGTTCAAAAGACTAGGGCATGTAGGATGGGTCGAGACAAGAAAAAAATCGTATGGGAGGGGGGTCAATTTCCCCCCGTTTAGGCGGGAGGGGACATTTTATAAAAATCCGACTTAACACCGAAAAAAATAATATTTAAAATAATGGTTAGACCTAGATAACTTTTGCTTGCTTCCTTTCAAATACCAATTTTTGGCTACTTGTGTTTTATTACGTAATTTTCAATTTTCTCAAAAACTACAAGTCATAAATCCCTTCCGGTTTGAAGCATTCTCTCTAGAATTGATTGGAGAATTTTATGGTCGGAAAAATTTTTATACTTAATACCGTAATTTTTAAAAAAAATGGCAACCAAAAATTTTTTTCGGAATTTTTTTTTTCAAATTTTAACTTTGACACTTATTTTCTCAGAAACTGACATAGGAACCTAATTTAAAAAGAATATGAAGAAGCGGATATTTCGAAATCAGCAAGCAAAAGTTATCTAGGTCTAACCAAAATTATTTTTTAATATTATTTTTTTCGGTGTTAAGTCGGATTTTTATAAAATGTCCCCTCCTGCCTAAACGGGGGGAAATTGACCCCCCCTCCCATCCGATTTTTTTCTTGTCTCGACCCATCCTACACGCCCTAGTCTTTTGAACACCCTTATGCGAAACACCCTGTATAACAATAAAGATGGCCAGATGGGAAAATAAGGTGGGAAAACGCGGAAGTTCCAAAAAAGTTTGCATTTATTAAAACAAAAAAAATAGTCCAGAATAATAAATGCAAAGATAAGATTTGTTTGAAAATGTGAAGAACCGAGACAGAATAACAGGATGCAACTTGACTCTCGACCAAAGAAACAGAACACAGAAAGAACACCTTCAACAAGCGAGCGAAAGAGATGGAGTAGCATGTGCGTTTTTGTAGGTTTTATTTGGCAAGAGCAAATCAGTTTATTTGTGCGTATGCATTGACAGCTTGCATTGAAAATTTGCATAATGTTTGCTTTGCTTTTAATTTTGTTGTGATATAGTAGAGTATCATGACCAACGCCCCTCCTAAGTCTATTTAGCGATGTCTGTGTGTGTGTGTGTTTAAATCACGATAACAGGATTGCTGAACCGGCGAAGTTACCGTAATTAAATTTTGCAGAAAAATCCAAAATAACAAAAAATTGTAATCCAAATAAATTAATAAAGTAATCCAAAAAAATTAATAAAGAACAAAACTACATATTGTAACATTTATGATATAATAAAATATCGTTGCAAAAGTGGACTGTAGTCCACTTAGTCAACTTATGCAGTATTAACAAAGTATAGGTGTAGAGGGTATTTCGGCTATGGCCAGGTCGTGATAACAATCTAATTTTGATTTTGAAAATCACATATCGTCCCTTTTAAAACAAAATGCAATATTTAATTTTTCCTTCTAATAATTTTTTATTAGCACGCTACAATTAATCAGTAAATCTTGCTGATGCTGCGCATATTTATCCAATATAAAATACCAAACACAACTTTCAAGGGAAGAAAACCAAAATACAGAAACCTAAAACTTGCCACAAAATTTTGTCAACACCAGCACCTAATCTGAAATACCATCTCAGGCCGAGATGCGTCTTCTGTATACATATTTTTTTTTCTATGGCATGGCAAATATTCAAAGACTCGAATAGCACGGAACCAATCAACCATGCTATTCGAAGATCGCCCGTATAAAATTTTTCTTAATGACCTTTTACACTATCTGATAAGTCATAAGATTTTCCTTACGCTTTTTTAAGAACTGTCAAAAAACTTGGTAATTTAATAAAGCTTTATTATTTGTCTTACGAAAATATTTCGCGTACGAGAACTCTGATAGATATTAATATGTTTGCACTATCATAGCTGTGAATTTAGAAAAATCAGTGTAAAGGGGGCTTTTAAATCACTAAGGCTGAAAACACACCGGTCAAATTTCCCGTTTAGGCAGGATGACCATTTAACCCCACTTAAAATCAGATGAAAAAAATATTAAACCAGTAAGAGTGCTATATTCGACCTGGGTGCACAATTTCGGCGGCGGCAGTTCTGGAAATCAAGTATTAACTTATTGAATTCTAGGAACTTTTGGGGCTGCAAGTTTATTTTTAATTAATTTACCGTCCCTGGATCCATGACTCCTAGCTACGCCACTGTATAAATAGTAGGCGTGGTCGTTACCTGTTTTCAAAACAAAATAACTTGCTTAGTAGTTTTATTATTGTGTTCAAATTTAAATTTGTTGTGTTTACTACTTTCCGTGGTAATAAATTTGTTTTTATGAGCTATTCTGTATAAGTAGTGTAAAAGTGGGCGGACCGCGCCCAGTTTTGCTGTTAAATTGTTGTATTGAAAATAAGTTGATATGTACAGTTTTATTAAGGAAGTTTATATATTTAACAATATAACCCTTTAAGACCCTCTTTTGTCTGTGTAACCTAAAAGTGGGATCACGCCCATATTTGGCATATTAAAGGATGCTACTCTGTACCCAGGAATGAAATTTTGTTGTCATAACTCAACAACGAACGCTAATATCACATTTCTAATAAAAAATAGGAGTGGTCGTTGGCCGATTTCGCCCATTTTCAATACCAACCTGCACACCATAACAAAGAATATTATAATATCTTCACCGGTTCTCCTGTGATCGTGATTTCAACAGAGACAGACAGACGGACGGACATGGCTAAATCGACTCAGGTGACGCTGACAAGAATATGTATACTTTTCTATACCTATCGTCTCTATTTCTATGCGTTACACATTTCGTAACAAAGTGAATATACCCTTAACCTTAAGGTGTAGGGTATTAAAATAAAAACCTATATCATTTCTAAATACTTGTATTTACAGCCAAATATTGTATCCTTAACCTACTTTTCGAATTAGGTTGTTGTCAAACAGTTTTAATTCCAAACTCGAAATTTCGAAAGTTGTTTGACCGCATTTATTTAAAAAATTACGGTAATAAGTATAAATTGTTTTCACCATAACAAAATTTTGCAATCAATTTTAGAGAAAATCCTTCAAACAGGGAGGACCTAAATTCTGTATTTTCCAAGAAAAGTGAAAATGACAAAGCAAACTTTCCTTTGAAACAACAATTTTTTGGTTAATTGTGCCTTGCTAGTGGTGCAAAAATATCCAAGTGTTCTGATAAAGAAGTTTAGTGAACACATCGGGAGCCGCAGGGGAGCTCCAACCTTGTTTTTGTTGTTGTTTTTGGCGATGGTTACAACAACAACAACAACTCTTGCTTACTTCCGGTTCCGGTGTTATAGCCGTTTGAAAATCGAAATTTAACCGCTTGTATCTTCTGAACTATAGCAAATATCCTGTTAGAATAGGTACCGTTACAAAGGCAAATTGAATATCTTACATTTATGTAATGTAACTTTTTATCGAAAACGTTACAGTTTACGAGAGAAACGTAACATTAGATTTTCAGTACTTTTTTTTTCAATTCAATAATTTTTTTCTATTTAAAATGATAAATAAATACAGATGATTTTGTGGAAAATAAGAAACTAGAGATTCTTATCTTTCTACGTATATTTTTTTCATTATTATAGGTGTAGGAGTGCAGGAGAAAACGCTTTTTCTAACATAAGTACTCAATCCTTTTTTTAGAATTCTACTACTACAATTTGTATGAGTTGTTTTGCCTTACTAGTTTTGCAGCTATGTTAGCGGTGTGCACATGAAAAATGATTACGAAAAAAATTTTAAAACAAAAAAATTAAAAAAAGGTTTCGTACAATTTTTTTCGTAAACATTTTTCATTTGCTTACAGCCGCAGTATACATTCAAAGTTTGGTTAACTAGCACTGATGTAATATAATGTACCATGGTTGCTATTTTGGAAAACAATTTAATTGTCCATTTCCAATAAAAGGTTCGTTGTAACTTTAAAATCCTGTTTTTTTCTAAAATTCCTAACCGATCCTGACGGACAAAAAATTCAAAAAAGGTAAAAATACATAGTTTTTTAGTATTGAGATAAATATATGGGTTAATTATACATTTTGCTTAGAAAATTAGACATGAATTGAAAAAAAGAGTGTTAAATTCGGCCTGGCCGAAATTCATATACCCTACACACGTGAGTATCCTTTTCAATCTCAAATAGCTTGTGATGACAGAGAATATTCGAGCCAAATTTGATGAAAATATCTCTATTCGTTCTCCTGTAATCGATTTTTATTTAATTAGTGGGCGGACTACGCCCATTTTTGGTAGTCTGTTTTGGTCAGAGACAGTGGACTTCTGGACAAAATTTCAACCCCAAATACGTTCTACAAGCTGAGAAATTGAGCTATAAGCACGTAAAAGCTATAGGCGTGGTAATGGTCCGATTTTGCCCATTTTCAATACCGATGAGTTTCTAATGATAGACAATATTCGTGCCAAGTTTGATGAAGATATCTTTATTCGTTCTCTTGTAATCGTGATTTCCACAGACAGACAGACAGACAGACAAACAGACAGACAGACGGACGGACATGGCTAAATCGACTCAGGAGGTCACGCTGATCAAGAATATATACTTTTCTATACCTGTCACGCCTCCTTTAATGCGTTACAAACGGAAGCAGGAAGTGAATATACCCTCATCACTTCGTGTGTAGGGTATAAACAAGTAGTGAAAAATCTTAAATTCGTTTTTCTCGAGCACTATAAGATTTTCGGTGAAATATAATATAATATAAATGGAAGATATTTTTAATACCTTTATAACGGTACTTACACTAATCGGATATATCTTACTGTTTAGGAGATATGGGCTGAAAAATTTCAAACGGATATAACACCGGAACCGGAAGTGAGCAAGATTTGTTGTTGTTGTTGTTTTAACCACCGCCAAAAACAAGAACACCAACAACAACAGGATTGGAGCTCCCCTGCCGATCTCGATTTATGCCACATCTTTTTTATTACTATCACTAAAAAGGCAGGAAAACGGAACAAAACATTGTAATATGCTGTTAAATCTTTTTGTTTTAAATTATTTACGATTCCAAACTGTTTACACGAAAGTTTAACTTTCGTCTATACTATATACAAAGACGTAAAATTTAAAATTGAGTTAGACCTGAAAATACGAATAGAATCTTCAAGTCGTCATGAATATTAAATGCTTCAATACATACTTTTTATTTGAGAATATATCAATGCCAACCATATGAACCTTAGCGTGACCGTGCTTTCCAGTTTTCGATGTAGACATTTCCACGATTTTACACGGTCGACCTTTCAACATCACAAATCCATTCTTACGTAAAGCAGAGCACTGCATTGGATACGTTTGAGACGCTCCAGAGTCGCCTGTCTCAAAATGATGATCATCCATTTCTGCCATGTTATGATAGATTTCTAATATCCAATGTTCTGAAAATTAGCTAAAGACGAGTAATTCAAATTTTTGTCAAAGTATTTCTACATATACATATGTATACGTCTACATATCTATTCAAAGTTTAAAAAATCAGGCTTTCCAGCTATCAATTATTAATTTAACATT
Source organism: Myopa tessellatipennis (assembly GCA_943737955.2). NCBI lineage: Eukaryota > Metazoa > Arthropoda > Insecta > Diptera > Conopidae > Myopa > Myopa tessellatipennis. The sequence goes on from OX031315.1 coordinate 23,390,115, forward strand.
AATTTCACTTAATGAGTTACATATATAAATTGCACAAAGCTTAGAATATTTAAGTATTGATAATTTCAAATATTTAATGCCGTTTCTTATAGTAGTACGAAAATCACAAGATACCATCTAAACTACAGAAGCTACTCACATGTGTTTTAAATCGATGTCGCGATAAAAGAGATAAAACAATAAAACCAATGAAAGTTTGTAAAAATACACGTGTTTACATTTATACCTATTTCCGGAATAGCATTCATTACGTTCATACTTGACGCTACTTGTTAAGTTTTTGTAAACAAGCTAATGTTTGATTCAGACTGAAAAGTTTACTCCATTCAGAAGATATTGCCTTAAACACAATCAAAGACGCAAGACGCAAGATTCATTTTTAACTGTCAAAATTAAACGGGCTCTTATGGAGATCGAGAAAAAAGTTTGCTTTCCATTTTGCTTCCCTACTTAGCTGCGAAATTACGCATCTCGCATTCGATCTAATTCTAATTTTGACGGATGCAAAAGCGTTCTTGTTCTTCTTATTTGTTTGTGTTTGTTTACATTTCATTCTTGTTTCTATTTAAGTTGCTGTAAAATTATGTGAGTATTTTTATGTTGCTTTTCTTTATTATTATTATTGTTTATTTATTATTATATATTATTTAAATGTATTATTAATATGTTATAATATCGATTGGAAGAATGGACTTCGAGGAAAAATTAATCGAAGCAGTCAGGAGCCACAGCTGCCTATTCGACCTGGCGTCGCCACTATATAAGAATGTTGGCAAAAAAGACGCAGTGTGGGTGGAAATTGCCAAGAACCTGAACTCTAATGGTAAGTTATCAGCATATAAATGTGTTGCATTTTAAAATTTTTAATTCCATTTCAGGGGACACTTGCCGCAAGAAGTGGAAGGTGCTTCGTGGCACATATCGGCGTGTCCAGCAGGCAGATTTGTTGGACTCGGGCAGCGCTGCGCCGCCAGGTCGAAGAAGGAAGTGGCGGCATTTATCGGCCATGAGCTTCCTGAGTGGAACGCAGACAAGCAGGCGGTAAGTGGATTAATCTTATTAATCTGATTTAAGAAAATAGTAAATGTTTTGGTTAATTTGTTTGCAGTACCATAGGAAACCTGGAAGAGCAGCACGGCGACTGCGCTTTGCCGTGCGAGGTCCCTCAGGTCAGCGATCGGCCTTCAACAACGCCTTCAACAACGCCGACACCGAGCACGACATCTCTGCCACGATATGTATGTATAGTATATTTAAAAATGCATATTCATACACACACATTTCTCCACAATTTAGCGCCAAATACAGAATGATTTTGGGGCTACCATGGCGCAGATTTCTACTTCTGCGATCCAAATTGCGCAGAGTTTCGGGCAGGTCAACGAGTCGCGGGTCGATATTGCGTTCGCCGGGATGGCGAAATATATTAGTGCTGCGAATATGTCGGAGAGTTGGGAGCGGCGCGTGATCTATGAGACCCAAACGGTAGTTTTCCGTTTGGTTCAAGAATGGAATGAGCGCAATATTACAGGCAATTAAAAAAAATTGCAACATTTTTAAATTATTTTCTTTCAATAGAATTATTATTATTTATTTAATTATTCCTTTATTTATGTGTTTGAATTTTTTTTTGTTTTATGATTTTGTGATTTATGTGAATTATGATTTAAATGATAATTAATGATAATTAATGAATATAATTAATAATAATAATAATATAATTAATGAATTGATAATTAATAAAAACAATTGAAAATAATTATTATTTGTTGTTTATTATGTTATGTAATGTACGGTGACGTGAAATATTAACAGAATACATATATAAGAATTTAAAGCAGTTGAATGAAATGTATAAGGAGTTAAATGTCTCTGTTTTCATATAAATAATTTTTGAGCGTGTCTCGCATATGGAAAGCATTCGATGTTGACCGGTTTGACGTTGCCAAACGAACTGGACGCAGACGATATTCGTCCACAAACCATTCTGGATCCTCGACATTAAAATAATTCGTGTCTTTTTTCAGCATCAGAAAATTATGCAGTACTATTGTGGCTAAAACAATTTTGTCGACACTGGCCGGGTTGGCATGTATGGGTGACCGAAGAACTAGCCAACGGCTTGAAAGAATGCCGAACGTATTTTCTATACGAACACGCGCACGGGATAAAATTTTGTTAAAATGTTGTTTGTCCGCCGACAAACGAATTCCAGGATATGGCCGCATTATGTTTTCTTTTAAAGGAAATGCGCTGTCCGCGACAAAGAAAAACGGAAATGGTTCCGAGGTGCCTGGCAGCGTACGATTCGGTGGAACTGGTAGCGTGGCATTTAAAATTCTTTTCCCAAATGCACTGCGCAGGAAAACGCCTCCATCGCTCTGGCTTCCCAAAGACCCAACGTCAACAAATGTAAAGCAGTAATTGGCATCACAGGCTGCCATTAAAACTATGCTGTAGAACCGCTTATAGTTATAATAGAGCGAGCTGCTTCTTCTGGGACATCTAATGCTGATGTGCTTTCCATCGATCGCTCCTAGGCAGTTGGGCAATCCAGTGCTTATGTAAAACACTTCTGCATTTTTCGCCCAATCACTCAAATTTGGAGGCGCTACATAAACTCCGTGCAACTCAGTCCATAGTGCATCACACGTTTCGTAGATGATTCTACGGACCGTTGGAATGCCCAGTTTATGAGTCCAGGCAAGGACTTGAACATTGCACCCTTGCGCCAGGTATCCGAAAATTTAAAACTCATTTAAAATTTACTTAATCGTTGTTGATTGTGACGGCATACAGCAGAGTTATGGACAGCCTGATTTCGGGTGAAATTGCTTTGCGTTGCGAGTTCCGAACGAGGTTCTCTTTGAGAAGCACTAGCAAGCATTCGAAATTGGAACGATCCAGCCTTGTTGCCTTGAAGAAATGTTCTTCGTCGCTTAGCATAAGCGGTTTCGTACCAACTTCGTAAAAGCCAGCGACATCTCTCGATAGGTTAAGTGGGCGAACCCACCACCTCCGACGCATTTTTTCCATGGCATGCAAATATGCTCTGCAAGCCATGGAACACAATTCGCTTAAATGCAAAAATGCTTGGATCGCCTTCATTGCCCTCGTGCGCTCCGTTTTTTTAAATTAAATTGAAATAATTACTGTAAACAGCTAAACTAATAGAATTTGAAGACAGAAAAACTTTGAGAATTTGGTATTGTATTGAATTGTATTTATTATTAATAATAAAAATGTAATGTATTGTATAGAATTGTATTTATTAAATCTCTACTGTCAAATTTTTGACATTTCATACTTCTGCTTCCCGCAAATGATTTGGTTTAAATCCGAGCCATTTCTGCTTCGCTGCCTTGAATCTTGCGTCTTGCGTCTTTGATTGTGTTTAAGGCATATCTTTCCAATTTTGACGCTGACCACAACGACACTAAGAGTTATTCCTAGAACTAATTAGGGCCGTAATTATAGCTCTTTGAAATTATAGCTCTTTGAAGTCAAATCATCGGCATCTCTGAAACAGATATCCAGATGGTGTGAACCATTGTAAAGCTATTATTATTAAATATCTTTCATTTATGTTAAATAATACTTTGTCGAAAACCTTTCGTGGAGGTTCAACATTCAAAACATTCAAAAATTGTTAGTATAGTTCTGTTAGTTGTTATATTTCCATTTAATAATTAAAATATATAATTAACCCAGTTAATTATCACAGGACTAAGAGTGTAGAGTCTTTTAGCTTTCTAAGTTAAGGAGAAAAGCATTTTAAAACTTAAAATATCGTAAGTTCAAAACGTGAATAATGCAGTGCAGATGTTCCTGGGCATCTAATGTTGATGAGAAAAATTGCAAATTCCAAAATCTAAACGTCTTCGCCATTCTTTTGCAATAAATCCGATTGGGAGGAAATTTATATTTTTTTTCCTAGATTGAGTTGATTACCTTGTCAGATTTTAATATGAAGAATTTAAAAATTTTAAAAATTAATAAGTTTTCGTAATAGTGTAATTTCTCAATAGTAAGGTGAGAAAGTCCAAAAGGCTTCGCAATTTTTTTTACGAAATAAATAAAAAATAATAACTTCCTGGGGAAGAAAGGCTTATATACTAGTTTTATATATTGACATATATAATTCTATATATGTATATATATTCTACAATATATATACATAAATCTCGTGAACCGTTTCTTGAAGTGAACCCTTTTGGATAAAATTTCGTTTTAAATAAATCCAAGAGACTCTTAATACCTTTCCAACGGTGCCGATATTATAACGTTATCATCTATAGCTTAGGTGACCAGCTGAAATTTCAAATTGCAAAAGTTTCCCTTCCCAATTAACTCAAGCCCGTCTTGTCCGGGATCAAGACTGCAAGGCAAGTACATACATTAACTTCTGTGCCATCGCGGACGTCTTCGACTGTCAAAATCTTATATTATGAATGAAGATTTGCGAAATACAGATATATTTGAATAAAAATATGCGAAAGATTCAAAAGTAATGGCTTTTCGATATAGGTTTATTGACATAAATAAAAGGTATTTCATATTCTTATCTTTTAGAAGAGGATATCTTTAATATTTTAGAAGATATGGCGTTAAGAATTTCACTTATTGAATTTCACTTATATAACTCGATAACTATACGAGAGTAAAATAAGTTGTTGTACTCAGCATTTTTTTGTTAGATGTAAACAGTGTAGTTATGGATACAACTTTACATCATGTTGCTCTCTTTTCGAGCGGAGTTATTCACAATACACTCCAGAAAAACGAAGAGAGTGGAAGTGCCAGAACTGTAGGCAGAGATCAAAATCGGCTTCGGCAGTTGGAGTATCGCCGGGAGAAACAGCAGGGCAGAACCTGACCTTAACGTCGTCCAGGCTGACGTATCCGAACTAAAATCTGATGCAAAGGAGATTAAAAACATAGTTGAGCAGTTGAGTAAGCGGATCTCTATCACCTATGATGACATAAAGAGTCAGCTGGCTAGTGAATTCAATAAATTAAGATACCATGGTGAATTTGACCCAGCAGGTTGAGGAACTCACTGCTAAAAATGCAGAAAAGGTGAAGCGCATTCTCTCTTTAGAGCAGAAGAACAATGCCTTGGAACAGTAATCTCCTGCAAATAATTTGGAGATTCGTAACGTCCCCACGATGGAGAACGAAAATATAAGGAATGTTGTGGTCGATATGACTAAGGCTTTGGACATAGAAATTAGTGAGAGCGACATTATTGATGCATACAGAACAAAGCAGAGAGGAAAAAGCATCATAGTCAAACTGGGTTGCCTAAAAAAGAAGAAAGAGATTCAGCAAAGAACGCGGGGAAAAGTTAATTCAGAGGTTATAAACAAGCTACATTTTCAAAGAGAAGGTATGAAGAGCATGAGCAATAACAAAAGTACATCGAGTTATATTTATATTGGGGACCAACTTACACCCGCGAATCGTCAACTACTGTGGCTTGCAAAAAATAAAGCGAAACTCAACAACTGGAAATTCGTATGGGTTCGGGAAGCCAAGATTCTTGCAAAAAAGAGCGAAACAACAAAAGTGTTAAGCATTAGAACTGAAGAAGACATGGGCTAAATAGAGTAAATTTTTGTACAAAAACTAGAATTAAAAAAACTAATAACTTAATAACCACGAATATACTAATAACCTAATACCCTACATTTCAAACCATTAAACAAAATTAACTCAAAAAACCCCTACTTGTATTTACTTAAATATACGCTCCTTACGGAAGCATTTCTTAACTTTTTTAACACAGAACCATAGTTTCATCGATGCCATTGATGTAATAGTTCTTGTCGAAACAAATATAACCAGCAATGAAAACGGTATGTATTATGCTGAAGGTATGTATTTAATGCAGAATTTGTAAACAGAGAGCACAGTAGAGGAGGAGGAATGGCTAATGCTTAAAATGGTTTGAAAACTATCTAAGCCAGAGAAGTTATAGAGTAACCAGAAAGAGTTTTAACTTCGGCCTGGCCGAAGTTCATATACCCTACACACGTTTACTTAAAAATTAGGCGTGGCAATGGTATAATTTTTTCCTTTTCAATCTCAAATATCCTGTGATGACAGAGAATATTCGTGTCAAATTTGATGAAAATATCTCTATTCGTTCTCCTGTAATCGAGATTTATTTAATTAGTGGGTGGACCACGCCCATTTCTGGTAGTCTGTTTTGGTCAAAGACAGTTGATTTGTGAATAAAATTTCAACCGCGAATTCGAAACTTGAGCTATAAGCATGGATGAATTTATATTCACTATAAAAAGTAGGCGTGGTGGTCCGATTGCCCATTTTCAATACCGATGAGTTTCTATTGATAGACAATATTCGTGCCAGGTTTGAAGAAGATATCTCTATTCGTTCTGTTATAATCGTGATTTCCACAGACGGACAGACAAACAGATGGACGGACATGGCTAAATCGACTCAAGAGGTCACGCTGATCAAGAATATATATACTTTTCTATACCTGTCACGCCTCCTATAATACGTTACAAACGGAAGCAGTAAGTGAATATACCCTCTCACTGCAGGGTATAAAAATTGGCACAGAAGTCAGCAGTGAGGTAGGCTTTTGTTATGGCGTTCCCCAAGGGTCAAAGTTAGGTCCGCTGCTCTACATAATCTATGCAAACGACATGTTGAAAACGGTGAAGTATAGCTCTTTTTTTGCTTATGCAGATGACTCGGCGATAGTGGTATCTAATCGTGAGCTAACTGTAGCAATAGAAAGGATGCAACGAGATTTCAGCGCAATCATATGATAGGCCCATGACAACGGATTGACTCTTAATGCGGCGAAATCAAAGATAATGCACATAAAATCACGGCATTACTTATACATTGAAGTTCGGATTAAATATCACAATAGCGCATGCTTCTACGCAAACTCAGGTAACGACGAGCTTGAAGTAGATGATAACTGCGAAACATATATTGAATTGGTCGACAAGTACAAATATCTAGGTATAGTTGTTGACCAAACCCTAAATTGGAGAGTGCACATAGAGGCACTGCAAAGTAGGCTTCGGAAGGCGTCTTTTTTTATGTATCACCTAATCAATTTCTGTAACTAGGCTGTACATAAGCAAGCATATTTAGCGCTATGTGAATCTCGTCTTCGCCATGTCATAACGGCGTGGGGATCATCGGTGCACTTCAGAGAACTCCAAAATAGCCAAAACCGCATTTTGAAAATACTGGCGAAACGCGCAAACCGAAATAGTCAACAGTATCCGACTAGCTTACTTTTAAATGACACAGCACTGCTAAATATTAATTCAATTTATAAGCAAAGTCTTCTAGTAGAATTTTACAATGACAACTGTTTCAGAAGAAATTTGGATCATCCTTATGAGACTCGACGGAAAGCCGCAGGGAGATATAAGGCGCAACAATTCTACATCAATTACGGGAGGAATACACTTAACGTAAGAGTACCAGCTCTCCTGAATCAACTACCGATAGAACTTACCAATTTAAATAATGTATGGAAGAGAAAGCGTCTTATAAAAGAGTTTTTGTTGCAAAAGCAACGCACACAAGTGACACCAGCGATAATGGCAAACCAGCGATAGCAGTGCGCCTAGTCAATGCGGTAACACGACAACAAAACAGTAGCTGCAAAGCAGCGACAGCAACACTATAGTAGCAGTGGCAGCAACAGCACAGCAATAGCTAAATTGCGAGAGTAGTGTGCCAACAGCAGAACAGCAAGTAGTGGACAGAAAAAACCAAGCATCACCCGAAGCAGAATGCAAATCGTCATGGATGGATATCTAAGAACCTTCTGTTTCCTTAAATTCATATTTGTAGATAACATGTTTTTGCTCGCAGTAAAATAATAATATCATCTGTATGTATTTAAGTTGAATCATATAAGTATATTGCATAAAAGTTACATTTCCGGCATATAATTAATTAAGAATCTGTATATAATCACTATAATCTGTATATTACACAACCGAATAAGTTGAATAATTTGTAATGTCTATATTCCTGCAGAAAAGCTCACTGAGCTTCGCGGAATTCGAATATGTATCATAATTTTTAACTTGTACATTTGGAATGAACTAATAATAAATTAAATTGAATTGAATTGAAAAATTAAAAACTACACAAACAAGAAAATTTGATGGATTAACCAACGGTTAAATTTAGCTGAAATCATTTCTGTTTTTATAAAGTTACTGCATTTGTTTAAATTTTTGAATTGGTTTTCTGGAATTTTCAGTAAAATACGACTACAAAAGGTTTCTAATGTATTTTTAGGAAAATTTAAGGTAAACATTTAAGTTTTTATGCTTTAATATTCTGTTAAGTAGAATATTAAACTAGAAAGAGTGTTGACTTCGGCCTGGCCGAAGTTCATTTACTCTGCACACTTGTACTTAGAAATTAGGCGTGGCAATGTTTTAATCGAATTTGTTTAATTAGTGGGTGGACCACGCCCATTTTTGGTAGTCTATTTTGGACAGAGACAGTTGATTTGTGAATATACTTTCAATTTCAAATTAGAAGCTGAGCAATTGAACTGTAAGCATGGATTAATTTATATTTACTATAAAAAGTCCGATTTTGGTCCATTTTCAATAACAATGAGTTTCTGATGATAGAGAATATTCGTGGCAAGTTTGATGAAGATATTTTTATTCGTTCTCTTTTAATCGTGATTTCCACAGACAGACAGACGAACGGACATGGCTAAATCGACCCAGGAGGTCACGCTGATCAAGAATATATATACTTTTCTATACCTGTCACGCCTCCTTTAATGCGTTACAAACGGAAGCAGTAAGTGAATATACCCTATTCACTTCGTGGGTAAGGTATAAAAATTGGTTTAGTGTTAATACAGTTTCTTATACATATGTATCTTATATAGGTTAAGTCAGCGACTTTTTGAAATTGCCGCTCTGTACCTTTGAACCAGCGGCAGAGATTAAGAGATGGGCATTCTCAAATTCTGTGTACAACACTAATCATTTTTGCTTGAATTTCACTAACACTTGAAAGAAAAGTTCCATTCGCTGCAAAACACTTGTGGCCTCGCCGTAAAAAATTTGATTCGATGCAAAAAAATAATTAAAAATATTACGTTTTTTATATGTGTAAAATATATATATTGTAAAACATAACTACCAGTTCCATATAACGATAATAAATACTTCCACATTTCACACAGTATTTGTTGTTTATTTCTCATATTTATTTAGGTATAAAGTAGTCGCTGTGCTAATTTTTTGTTGCAAATTCATAGTTGTTCGCCTATTGACAAAAGAAATTACTATTAAGAATTAATAACAGAATGGTCGCATTTATAGTTTTTCATTTGTTCTCTAATATTTCTGCAGATTAAGTATTTTTATACATCATTGATGCACTTGGAACGTCAAACTTCTTCGTGGCACTATCATTTTACCTTCAGTGAATTCACCGTGAAAGTTTGTTTAATAGTGAAAATATCAAACAAATAAGAAATTGAACCCTTTGGGCGCCAGAGTATAATACGAAAGATCTGCTTATACTTGTAAAGAAATCCGATAAGATAAGTTATTTATTGATGTTTTTGATTAATAATAATCCAAGTTCTTTTAAAGTACCTGAAGCCTGCTGAACCGCTTTCGAGTTGCAGTGAAAATGAGTGATTTAATGCATGAATTACGTTTGAAAACTTAAAATAGTCTCGAATAATCCAAACTCAAGCTAATTTTTACTCCTACTTTATATATCTTCAGGTCTTCATCATTCCACTATAGAATATTTTTTTATTATATTTTTTAAAATAGAATATTTGCTTCAAACTTCGACCGAAAGTAACAGAATCCAAAATTAAAATACTTTATTCCTAATCGAACTTGAGGATTAGGAATAGTCCTGGAGGACTAAATTTAAATGGAATTGCAACCAACTCTTTGCATTCGAAACTAATCTGCAGGTTTGTGAGTGTCTGAAGATTCAGGTTGTCAAAGCTGCATTTACTGCTTATCGTATAAGATGCGGAATTAATATCACTATAAATAAATAATTTATTTCCAAGTGAGGCGCATTTAGTAATAAACTTATTCTAGGAGAAAGGGAAATCTGAAAGAGAGATGGATATATTGACTCATTTATAAAATGCTAAATTAAATACATTGGATAAAATACCTCTCTGTACATGTATTTGTGCGTGGATCATAGCATTAACTGGTAATATTTTTGTAAGGAAAGATTTTTCTGTTAACACGTCTACCTGCGCCGTTCCATCCACCGAATGCAAACAAGTAACCTTTGTGAGCTGCGAGCTGTACGGAAAAATTAATTTAAATAAATTGCTGATTTTTATATAAAAATGTAAGTTATTTACACGATGTGAATGGCGTTTCTCTTTCATGAGTGCCGTGGTTCTCCAAGTATTCTCAATCGGATTATAGCATTCCAGCGCTGTTAAAACATTTATGCCGCACACTCCTCCAGATACATACAAGCGATCATTAATAATAACCACAGCTGGGTCCTGGCGATCATTGTTCATTACAAAAATAAAATCCCAAGAGCGATTCACGGGGTCCCATTTGAAATTTGGTCTCCTTACATTTTTCTGTTAACCACATAATTGTATTTAATATCTTTACCTTTGTACTGAATTCAAAATATGAGGTCCATATAGCCTCCGATAGCGTAAATTACGCTGTTCAGTGCTGCTAGAGCGTGATTTGTTCGACTCGTTTTCAATGGAGCCAATTCACTGGAAACCATTGCATGTACATTTAATTTCGTGACTGTATCACCACGATCAGGTCTTCACCCATCAGAACAACAGCAAACCCAGAACGGATTTCTTCTTGTTCTGTTGAGTCGTCTTCTGTACGAAAATGAAAAAGAATATTTCGTAAGATTGTACTCGTAAGTTTGAATCAGTATTTGAAGAGGGAAATTATTACTTGTGCAGAAATGGCCCACAATTGATTTGCAACACTATTTGATGAAGAGCTCCTGGGCTGAGTGAAATTACTTGTAAGCAGTAGAAGAGATTTTGGCGTCTTCAGGAAAAATTTTAGGTTTTCCATTGTATTACAGAGTGTCTCCACTTTCTCCATCAGAAAAGCAGTTGACAACAGAGGCAATCGCACTTGAGCCAGAAGCTCTGTAAAGTGCTTCCTGCGTTTCTCTGGTTCGTATTTGATCCACTTTATTTGAACCTGAAACACAACGTCTTCAGATAGTACATTGAGGCCGTCACTAGATAAGCTATGAATTTAGTCAGCTGTTTAGCATTAAATAAAAGAAACTCGGGATGCTAATCACTTTACTTATTTTGTAAACAATTGGAAACAATAATTTCAATAATAAAAGAAACCGTGGTGAAACAGATGATTTTGTCAACATACTGTATGACAGAAAACGAGAGCAACAATACGGTTGCTCTCACGTATAGTGTACATGAATTCACCAGTTCATAAAAAATAGGCGTCAAACCGATTTTTGAAGCGGCAAATTCGAGAGTTCCCTATCTCTTAATCTGTGCTTTAAACATAACACTGTTCTAGTCAACTACCATTTATTAATAGATTGCTGTAAAATGCAGAGCAAGCTGCGCTATTTAGTTTGTGTTTGACAACCATTGAAACAACCTTTGAATTTTAACGAAAATGGAAAAAATTGAATTTCGTGTGCTGATTAAAGGCCCAACCATGCAATGCATATGCATGTTAAGTTTTGAGAGAGAACTGAACGAAAAGCAAGCTATTCATTCCATGCATCAGTAAAACGTCCAAGCATTGCATGAAATCGAAAACAATTAAAACAGCTGTTTTAATGTGACGTGCAATTTTTGTTGAAGTAAACTGAATGCGAATCAAAAGTTAACATTATATTGGCAGTACACAAAATCGACTACCAAAAAATTGTTCATCTTTTTAAATGAAGAAGAATGTGTAGAAAATTATATACAAATTTTATTTGTGAATCAATAAACTCATAAAGTTTTTCCCCCACGGATCACAGATGTTTTGTTCTTCTTGAGAGGGTTGCCAAGCCTCACAAGAAAATTTGAGAATCGCTGAATACGCGTCCTCGAATTCAAAGAAATTATTTAATATTGCATAAAATTGATTAACAAATTTAAAGGGGGCTCAAGTAGTATTATTTTTATAACTTTTAGTAGTTTTTTGGGACCTTTCAATAGAATACACTAAATAAAAGTACAGTACAACCTCGCTTATCGCTGTTTCGTTTAGCGCTGTTTAGAACTGACTGCCTTAGAATTTTATTTGTATTTATAAGTATATTCGTTTTTATTTTTGTAAGAAATAAATGTTTGGTTTTATTTTTATTAAAATAACATAATTATTAAATTTAATACATAACCAAATTTCTATCCATCTCCCCTAACCCCATTATGTATTTACATATTAAGATAGCCTCGTCAAAGAGTATTAATAGATGAAGAGATTTCACGAGACGAATGATGCTATCAACAATTAGTTTGAATGAGTCGAGTTAAGCTTAGATCGAAAAAAACGGTCGATATCGCGGTCGACCACTTTGGCTGCGAACTGAAGCCTCCTGTGCTCGGAGCAAAGCAAAATTGAATGATCTAGTGAGGAGTGAGTGGTTCAGAAGATCTTTTTTTATGAGTATGAAAGGATCGGAAGATCGACTTTGTTTCTGTTATTTTGCACTAACAATGCAACAATGCAAGCGAAAGCATAAATGCAAGAAGAACGGTGCGATTCGTATGCTTTTGCTTCTCTTACCATAAACCATGTGTTCTTGGTAGAGGAGCAGAGGCTTGGCCTGTCTGGTGTATATAATTAAATTAGTTTCATGGAACTGAGATTTCTTCGAGTTGCTGCACTTTTAAGTGGTTTACAGGAAATCGAAAGTGTCGAATGCGATGTATTTCTAAATAATAGTTTGCTGGTATTTATAGTGCTTCATCATTATAACAAAACTTAAATGATAAGTTTTCAGTCCGTCCGTCTGGATTTGCTTTAAATTTTGCATTTTATGGTTCTTGAAAGAAATTTTGCTTTTCATAACTTGGTTCTGTTTCTTGTTCAATGCCCAATCTTTGTAAAGTGCTGGCGAGAATAGCGTGCTATTGAAGAATTTGTATATGCAGAAAATCTAGTTTACAGGAAAACACATCAACACAGATCTCTGATGAGAAACTTTGGCTAGTTTCGAAATAGCTTTCCGATCTGCCAGTTTGAGTCAAATAAATTTGTTGTTTTTTTTTTAAAAAAAAATTAAATACAACAAGATTTGTTGTTTTATTACTACAATTATGATATAATTATGATATAATTGTAGTATAAAGTGTAGAAAACGAATTAACGTTTTAAAATTACCACGAGCCTAAACAATACTAATTCTTATAATACAATCAAACGTCAAAAAAATAATAAGTAGAATTATTATTAAAAATCCACAATGAAATTAAGACTTTTACAGCTGAACCGCTGCACCGATTTTGACGAAATTTTATATTGAGATACTTTAAGCCCCGCGGATGGACATTGGCTAACTATTTTATAAAAAGTCGACCTATAAATGATTGAAATGGGCGTGGCAATGATTTCAGTCGCCGTAATGTGGAAACTTTCACAGCTGAACCGCTGCACCGATTTTGACGAAATGAAGACACCTTGAGCCATGGGGATGGACAGAGACTATTTTATAAAATGTCGACCTCTAAATGATTGAAATGAGCGTGGCAATGATTTTATAAAAAAACTTCACACAAAACCAACAATTTTAATCTCAGTAGTACCTGCATTTGAAGTTTTTGATAAAAATTTATTCAATCTAGGGATATTGGAAATCATCGAGGATTTATGTGTATATTCTTTTACAAAAAAGAGTAAAAAACCTTTAGCGAAAATTGCAAATGATCGGTGATAAAATCTGAGAATAGTATGTTTCATACATACATTGAAAAATTAAATACACATATTCACACTATACCATCGCCCACTACTCTACCACGCGCACGAAGTCGCGGGTAACCAGCTAGTTTAATTTATAATTTCATTTGACACTCATTTCGTTGAACACTGATAATAATATGGAAAATTGACATAACAACAAATAAAATTGACAATCAAAGTTTTCATATTGATATACATATGTATGTATCTTAATTTTCATATTGAATACAAAAAATTAACAATTATATAACAATTAATTAACAAAAAATAACATGACAATTTGATTGTTAAACAGCTGTACAATTGGATGAACATTGTTGTCATATTAACAATTTTTTCTGTTAATATGAAGATTTAGCCTTAAAAAACACCAATTGTCAATATGATAACCAATATTTTTTTGAGTGTTGAAATATAGCAGACTCAAAGTTCCTCCCTTGATCTGAATGCAACTCAATTGGCATTCCAAACCGTGTAACAAATTCTGCAGAAAAGCTTCGGCCACAGTTTTAGCCTCCTGATTTGGTATAGAGTATACATCTGGCCATTTACTGAAATAGTCCATAGTCGCCAACACATATTTCTTCCCAGAGTAACGAGTAGGAAATGGACCAGCTACATCCATTGCAACGCGTTCAGAAGATGCTCCCGCGTTGTGCTGCTGCAATCTTCCTCTGCTTCTAACTTTCGGGCCCTTAGCTGCTATGCATCGCGCACAGTTTTTAATCCATTCAGCGACCGATTCTCGACAATTCACCCAGTAAAACCGCTGTTCTATCTTTTCCAGAGTTTTCGTAACGCCTAGATGCCCTCCATTTGGTCCATTATGCAACTCTTCTAATACGGCTACTATTTTAGACTTTGGTAGGACAATCAAATCGGAACTGTGTTTACCATCTTCACTCTCCCATAAACGGTGCAATACTCCGTTTATCAGTTTCAAGCTATTCCATTCCGTCCAATATACCTTGACCAATGGTCTTTCTGATGACTTTTCTTCCTTGGGCGGGTGTTTATTGTTTCTTTCGCTTTCATGAGCTTAACCAAGTCTGTGTCATTTAGTTGACTTTCCTTACTGCGTTGGATTCCCATTCATCATCAGGTTGCAGATTTGTTAACCGAATGTTCATTATACCTTAGCATCTTTCAGCCTAGGAGCAATGCTTACACTCCGTCGGGATAGTGCATCGCCGTTTCCATGCTGTTCACCTGTCCGATGTAGTATTTCACAGTCATAATCAGCTGTGAAATAGTTCATTTCAGTTCATTTCCGATTCTTATATCGATCGGACGCTCTCTGTATAAATATTATATTTTCGTTTTTAATTAAATTTCTATACAATAGTTTGCTTCTTTCTTGCAAAATGCTTTGCTCGAAATGTGTATCGCTTTTGAATCGTGATTCGGATATTTTGTCTGCAGTTAATGATTTGAAAGGTGAAATAATAAAATTAGAAAAACTTTTTCTAAATCATGTAAAAGGTGAAGTTAACCGTTCACCAGCAGAAAACGAAGACTCGAACATTGTGCAACCTGTTACTTCGCGTCTTCGCCCCCGAAAGCAGAAAAATGTAATAAATCAAGCTGATGTGAATCGCTCAGAACAGGTTTCTAAACGTGCTGTTGTCAACTCTGTTTTGCATGAACAAAGTGAAGTAAACTCTCTCTCTCCCGTTTTTGAAGAGAAGGAGTCTACCTCTTCTATTAGTTCTGTTTGTGAGAATGCTTCCTCATCTTCAATTAACAATAATGAGTGTTTACAGACAGTGAAACACAATAATGGACTGAATAAAAACAAGCGCTCCAACACTCGCAAAGTATTTGGTTCTGACACTGAAACTGAATTTAATGTTTTACCCAGAAAATTTAAATCTGATACTACTCCGGAGAATATCGTCGATCACTTATCAAAAAAATTGGGAGTGCAGACCTCGATTTTAAAATGCTATAGGCTCGTAAAAAAGGACACTCGTTTGGTCAATCTGAGTCATGTCAAGTTAAATTAGGATTTCCAGAACAATTGTTAAATAAAGTTATGGATGCTTCATTATGGCCTTTGGGAACTCAGGTTAAGCATTTTTCTTCATTATCTTAAGTACGCTCTGATCCAAAAAGCTCAATAAATCCAATCTGATTCCGTTATTTCTATACTTTATCAAAATGTTCGTGGTCTTAACTCAAAACTTAAAGAGCTTTATCTGAAATCATTCAATATTAACTATGATGTTATTACATTGACTGAAGCATGGCTTACGGAAAGTGTCTTCACTTTAGAAATTTTGTCACCGCTGTTTACGATTTATCGAACAGACAGAAACCATGCTCAGACCGGATTAAAAACAGGTGGCGCTGTCCTCATTGCAGTTAAATCCTCTTATTATTCAAGAAAGCTAAATGTAAATGATAATCTGAATGAAAATCTTGATATTAATTTATGCTGCATTTTTGTAAAGGCGAACTGCCTATCATTTTATATCACTTGTTCATATAAGTTAGCTGAATTGTTACTTCAGTTAAAAAAAAACAAAGTTTTTGGTTTTCACTTCCTACTGCAAGTGTTTCACATGCGAGCGCAAGTGTTATTTATTTCAACATCAAATTAAGACCAATATCGATAATAACCATAACGATAAGACCAATATATCGATATTTGACCAATTTTATTTCTTCAGTATTGGTTACGTGTAAATCCTTTAACATTTCCAGCGACAATGCTTCTTCGAAGGTATTACTGGTGTTATGCGACTGGGCTATAGCTGGCAATGCAATGGTCTTGCAAATGACATCGTTTTACTTTGGAATGTACTTGTATATTGATGTTGGCATGATGGATTAAAAAGGTTCCTTTCAACGGGATTAATTTATTGTCCACCGTGATATTTTCGTTATAGTTGTTGAGGAAGAGTATGTTGGGGTTTATTTCTTCTATTGTTGGAAAATGTTGATTGTTGGTGGTAGTGCATGATGATGGTAAGCTTTGTATTAAGTTAGGAATACAATTAGTCATAGTAATATTGATAAGACTTTTAATTTTACAAAATGATAATTCATTAAAAGTATTACAGTTTTCCTTAATTCCTAATATTTCGTCATTACAAATAATGATGGTTTCAAATGATATCATAACACTAACATTTATTCTTTTTACTGGTTTTATAACAATTTTTCTACAATTATTTTTTTCGGTAATCGGTAGTGACACAATGTAAAGTAAGATTGTTTGATTGGAAGCGATTTTTACCTCACCGAACTCCAAGGACTCTATGATATTAATGAATGGTATATTTTGTTCTTCGAAAATTTTATTTATTACATTAATCTCAAAACTTGATAGTATGAATGAATTTACTACGCCTGTCTGTCTTGGCTCACTGTATAGAGTAGTCAATTTGTGTCAATTCGTCCTTTACAATTCTCAGCTTCCTTTCTGTATTTCTGATGATTTCTCTCTTTAGCATATCGGTCGACTGAATTGTGTTGAGTAGTGTATTTGTTATTTTTGTTAGTTTGTTTAGTCTCTGTAAGGATGCTCTGTTTATAACTAATTGCCTATTATTGTTTTCGATTTATTTATTCGTCCGGTCCTGTATTATTTGGAGATCGTCGTGGTCTGGCGATCCCGCTAGCCATTTCCAGGCTGTTCCAAGGAAATTTAATGATCTTTTGTTCTGTCTTGGTTTTAGTCCTTTTATTATAGCATGGTCTACGTCATGGGTTAGGAATAAATAGCTGCTGTCCTTTGGTGGAATGTATTTTCTTATTGTGTCCTCTATGTCAGTGATAGCGTGCTTATATTGGTCAAGATCTATTTCGTTTAGTTCCGGAAAGAACTAAATTCGAATTAGTTTAAAAGTTCCGGTTTGAATCTTTACTGTTCCCATGTCTATTGCTACTATTTCAGAGTTGGTATAGTCCAGAATTTGTATGTCGGAAAGGCATGCAATTGGCAATAATAGTAAAGATAATATAAGTCTTATGTCCTTAATGTTATTCATGTTTGTCTGAGAGAGAAAAAAGAGAGAAAAAAAATTTTTTAAATGTTTCAATAATTAGCTATTAGCTAGCTTCTTATTAATCCTTTGTGCACTATTCTGCCTGAGTTAGTTTTTATTGTACTGTTCATATTTTCAGCTACGATTTCTTCCTTATACCTAGGTGATGGCTTATTACCTACTCTTTTATTTGTTTTCACATAAATTATATCTCCAATATTATATTCTTGAAATATTTTCCTATTCTTATTATGGAATTTTAAATCCTTTTCTTGTTTGTCCTTAATTCTTTTAATGTTTTCGTTTCTATCATTATCTTATTCTAAGGGATTTGTTCTTACTCTTCTTCCTATGAAAAGTTCTACTGTTTTTGCTTCGTAGTTGAATGTACGGAGTAGTTATATTTATGAACGGATTTCTCCAATAAATCTTGGAATGAACTGTGAATTCTTTCTGCTTTAACGCATCGCATAATTTCGCTTAGCGTTGAATGAAACCGTTCTATTTGGCCATTTACTGAACTGGGGCATGGGGGTGCTTTAAAAATTTATATGTTAAATTGATCCTGAATTAGATGGGTAACTGTATTTGATCCTAAGGACTTTTCGTTGTCTATATATGCCAAAGTTTATAAGTATTTCTCTTAATGGCTGTATTATATCTTGCGTGGCTCGTGAATTAATTATTTTAGCTTGTACGAATTTAGAGTATTTGTCTATAGCGGTTAATATTACGTGCTTGTGTGGATGAAAGATGTCTAAATGAACTATTTGTCCTGAATATTGAGGAATAGGAGTTGGTTGCAATAGAGGTTTTGCCGGTTTCTTTCGGTTTCGGTTTCTGTTTGCCGTTTTCTGTTCTTTGCAGATTTTGCATTGTTTGGTAATTCTGTCAATTTTAGCCTGCATTTTGGGGAAATAGAAATGTTTTAAAAGTTGTGCCTTATTTTCGCGGCTATTACGATGAGCACGCTTGTGTTCATTTAGTATTTCGTTATCCTGGTCGGTTTCATTTGTCAGGTCAGTCACCATTATGCGAGTAAATCTTATTCTGTAATTTCTAAAGTTATGTGGATAAATGTCTTGAATTTTTCCAAAAGTGTCTTCGTCAGTATTGTGTTTAAGAAGGATTTTCAATTTATCCTGAGTAAACTCTGTCTCTGTGATAATGTGTTTATGGTAGGTCGGGAATATTATTTGAAATTGGTAGGAAGGTGTTTCGTCTAATTTGAGTGAGATTTGATTCTTGAAGACGTTTATTGGTTCGTCTGCGATGGGTATTAAATGATGTGTGGAACTGTCGCTACTATGAATAGTACCATTTGTTGAGCTATTGTCGTTATCAGAATTTGCCAAGAGATTAATTTCTGGTGGTCTAGATAGAGCATCTGCGACAACTTTGACTTCCCTGGTTTATACTGAAGGTCATAGTTGTACTCTTATAAGATGGACTTCCACCTTTTCATTTTGTTATTATTATTTTTGTTACTCAAGGCATATGTTAGAGGTTGGTGATCTGTATAGATATGGACTTTCTGTGATGCGTAGAGATAATTACGTAAGTTATTCAAAGCCCAAATTATCGCCAGCATCTCTTTCTCATTTGTGGCGTAATTTTCTGCGGTTCTACTTAGTGTTCGGGATATGAATGATATCGGTCTAGTGTTCTGTGCAAGAGCTGCGCTTATAGCGTGATTTGCAGCGTCAGTTGTGAGTTCGAAGGGTTTGGAAAAGTCTGAGTTATTTAGGATCACCACTTCTGTATTCAAAGAGAGTTTAAGTTTATGAAAAGAGTCAAGTGCTTCTCTATTTAATGTAATTGGGATTTTTTTTTGACATGTTTTTGGACACACGTCCTTCCTCCCCTCTTAAAAGGACTGTAAGGAGTTTCGCTAATTTAGCGTAATCTCTTACGAAGCGACGGTACTACCCTGAAAGTCCTAAAAAGGATCTGAGGTCTTTTAAAGTTTTGGGTGTTGGGAAATTTACTATTGCCTCTATTTTTTTTGGATTTGTTTTCAGACCATTTCTTGATACAATAAATCCAAGAAATTCTACATCTGAGCGGTTTGAGGTATATTTCTTTGCATTGGTTGTGGCCAATGTATTAAATTTGGGTAAAATGCTTGGTTAAAATTCTTTCGTTGTGGTATTGGTGGTTCATGATGAGTTGTTTTCCTTGCAACATTTGTTCTAAATGCCTGGTTTTCTAATTTTAGACATAACTGAAATGCTTCTGGGAGATCTGTAGGTTCTCGTATTCCTAATAGCCTAGGGAGATCCCCATTTAAACCTCTTACGAAAGTGTCAAGCGCTTTGTTCCTATATGTGGAGATTAGCAAATTTTTTGCTTCTATCCCCGCGTCGAAACAAGTAATCTTGTTTAGTATCAATGAAAGATTGGTGTAGACATGTTTGTAAAATTCCTGTATCGAAAGGTTTCCTTGTATCAAGGACGTCATCTGATATTCAAGTGTACCTAAATCGCGTTTGTCGCCATAGTGTGTTGTGAGGCAACGTGAGATTGCAGACCAGTTTAATGGTGTATTATTCGATTCTAGTACGATATCTGCTTGTCCCGTGATTTTGTTTCTAATCACACTCAGGATACCATAATATTTGTGCGAACCTCGAATAGGTTCGTACATTTGTAGTATCCTGTCTATGCTTTTTCTCCAGGATCCAAACTCTTTCGGATCTCCTGAGAAGTCACCCAGACAGCGTACTACGTCTGGTATTTTGTTTAGTTCTCCTATATTGGTAGCTGTTCCTGCATTTATCGTCGTTTGGTCTACCTCAACTCTGTTTCTTATCGTTGTACGTTCGTCTAATAGTCTGTTGACTATTTCTATAATGTCCTGATTTCTATTTGCCTGAATCGGAGGTGAGCCTTAAGTTGACCAAGTTTAGGGGGGGGCGTCCTAATTAGGTTATTTGGATTGGCCATTTTTTAACTTGCTTGGAATTCGGAATGGCGAACAAAAATTTCGAATATTGTAATATGTGTATAATGTAAGTCTTAAAATTTAATTTTGGTTATATTTTCCTTTAAAATCTATAATATTATTTCTTATCATTCGAAAACAAAATTTTTTATTAATTTTAATATTACAATATTAATATTAATTTTATATTAATTCTTTTCACAATTTCTTAATTTTACACTTAATTTTTCACTTAAGATACCTTAATTTATACGCTCCTGGAGGGCTTTCCTTTTTGCAATTTTCCTTACAGCTACTACGGGCCTCGGTCGGATGCGGTATTCAGTGTGTTTACACTTTTCGTTGGTGTTTTTCTACACGAACTTGTTATTATAATTTGTATTGGTGTTTTTCTACACGAACTTTTTATTATAATTTATGTTGGTGTTTTTCTACACGAACTTTATTATTTTATGTTGGTGTTGTGTTACCTTACGGGTGCTCTTGAGATATCTCTGTTGTTCTTTGGACAGCAAGTAAAACTCCTGGTCTTTGGTTTACTATTTTTTGATTTATATTTATTATTATTTTTCACAGTATTTCACTACCGTTATAACTACACTCGTTGTTATTTACACTTATGATTAGTTACACTATTAATTAAATTAACAAGACTCTTTTTAGTACTACTATCTTAAAAGCTAAATCGCGACTTGATGCGCGATTCTGAAGAACGACTTCTTCGGTTGAATTTTACTGCAAGACTCTGTTCGAATCTTTTTCTGGTTTCCACTCTGGCTTGATCGACGCACCCGTCGACCGAACCAAAGTGGGTCGGTGTTGGCGTGTGTCGCAATTTCCATTATTTCGCAATATTGCAATTGTCAAATTCGCAGAATCAATACGCGGAAGAATATCGTTCTCAATTTAATTCTTCCGCGTGTGGATTCTGATCGTTGGTTATTTTAAACCAAGCGTTTTAATGGTTTGGAAGCTTGCTATTGAAAGCTAGCTTCCACAATCCATTCCAATTGCCAAGCTCCGGTTGCTGACTTGGCTTTAGCAGTTAATAAAACCAAAGCTTTACTAAACCAAAGTAAAGTAAAGCTTCGGGCTTACCAAGCAAAGTGCTGTGGTTGCATTAATAACGTGAACTTGGCCTTGACTCACTCGCGGAGTAGTATTATAAAACGATAATACTGGCCTTGAAAGTTCTTATCTCCCGGAACTGGAAATTGCGATCGCGACATACAACATCCCTCCACCTCGGGGGAAGAAAAATTTAGTATCGTACGAAACGATATTAAATTTTTCTTGTACATTTATTGATCGACGCACCCGTCGACCGAACCAAAGTGGGTCGGTGTTGGCGTGTGTCGCAATTTCCATTATTTCGCAATATTGCAATTGTCAAATTCGCAGAATCAATACGCGGAAGAATATCGTTCTCAATTTAATTCTTTTGCGTGTGGATTCTGATCGTTGGTTATTTTAAACCAAGCGTTTTAATGGTTTGGAAGCTTGCTATTGAAAGCTAGCTTCCACAATCCATTCCAATTGCCAAGCTCCGGTTGCTGACTTGGCTTTAGCAGTTAATAAAACCAAAGCTTTACTAAACCAAAGTAAAGTAAAGCTTCGGGCTTACCAAGCAAAGTGCTGTGGTTGCATTAATAACGTGAACTTGGCCTTGACTCACTCGCGGAGTAGTATTATAAAACGATAATACTGGCCTTGAAAGTTCTTATCTCCCGGAACTGGAAATTGCGATCGCGACATACAACATCCCTCCACCTCGGGGGAAGAAAAATTTAGTATCGTACGAAACGATATTAAATTTTTCTTGTACATTTATTGTTTGTTAAATTGTGGGTGGTCTTATGTTTATGTTGATTGTACTTATCGTCTACTTACGTATGTTAGCGTATTTCATTTTCTGAATATGATGTCAATATTAATTAGTTATTAATAATAATTACAACAACTAAATTACAATTAATTATTAATAAAAATTGCAATAAAACTGATTACGATAATAATACAATAATATGACCGGTGACCTTCTTCGGTGTTATTCTTCGTGTAGGTTTAGGATGGTTTTGCTGTTGATGTTCTTGTTGTTGTTGATGGTGGGTTTGATATAGATGTTGATGTACACCCCGTTGTTTCGATGTCTTCTTCTCGATGTATTGTGGGAATGTTGCTGCTGGGTAGCTGACGCGTTGTGTGTTATACTTGATGATCACATGTAGTTGTTTGGTGTCGGTAGAATCGTTGTCTCGCAATTGGGACCAATTGTCTTTCGCTTCACGGTAGTTGATGGTTGAGATGTTCCCAAGATCATTAATTGTAACATTTTGCTAAACATCTTCAACATTTTCTTGTCGACAGTGGTGATGCGTTTTAAATCGTTCTCTTGAGGTAATGTTGTAAAGTGTGATTTGTGCCACGGAGTAGTGTACCATAACTTTAACTGGTGAACTGTGAATGACTGGCGTAACTTTAACTGTGACTGCATTAGGAGTTGTGTACTAGCTGCTTCATCGTCACGACGTTGTGATGCTATCCCTTTACGCTTAACGTAACTTTTGCTTGAAGTTAAAGAAGAAGCTGCCATCATGATGATTTCGCTTTTGCGCAGACACTGGAAATTAGCTGCTTCAGATGGGTTAAGCCCCTAGTTTGTTGCGTGTTTCATTGCGGTGGCTTTGGTCTCCGTGTGACCTCAAGGTACTGTGTATTTGTCACCACTATCACTCGATAATCTTGTTGCTCAACTGTTGCTGCTGTCGAATCTCGTTGAAGGTAGTTTCGTATTTTTGTCGAACGTTGTTGCATTGATGCGATTGATTGTTGCAACAATTCCATCTTTGGTTGCTATGGTTGTTGTCGCTGCGCTGATCAGCTGTTCCAGCTACCCTTCCCCCTTCGAGTTGGTTGGGTGCTAATTGTCGCCCTGTTGTCAAAGTGCTGCTGTGTGTTGTTGCACTTTTGCTGTTGTGATGGGTGTACATCGGCACTTAGGTCAGCTTCTCGGCATGCTGTCTTCTTTGTCATCACACTTAATTTAACTTATTATCAATTTTATATATTTCAGTTTTCTCTTACAATACTTTATTTTATTTTTTTTTTAAAAGAATTGAAATTTTATTCGTATGTAACTTTAAGTTTAATTTAATTAATCAGTTAATTTTAAATTAAGTTTAATCAATTAACAATATTTTATTTAATTCAAAACAAGTATTAATCCTTTCAATAAATATCTATTTTATTCTATTTGGATACAATTCGTTAGGTTATTAATTATAAATGTTAACTTCGAAAGTGTTTAAAAATTCCTACAATTATTTAGATATATTTCCTTTTACTTTAATATGTACGATTTTATATCTATTTTTCTTTCTACCGTTATTATAATTGTATTCTTTCTATTTCATTTTACTGTAAGATTTTCTTTTTCCTTTTTAATCAATTTAAGTAAATTTCTTTCTTTTCTTTTCTTATTCCCCTTTTCATTCGTTTTACCATTAGTTTCTATTAATGGTTCCTTAGTTCTATATATAAAAATTAAATATAGTGTATATGTAACATACGTTTAAAAAAAAATTAGTCTTCCTTTTATTATATTATTTTTTTTTCTTTTTTTTTTTCTTTGTTTCGCCCGTTTTAGTTTAGTTGTTTTGAATTTGTTCACCTTTGGTGTTTTTATTTTTGTTTTCCTCATTTGGCTTGTGTAAAAGTTTTGATTTATTGTTTTTTTTTTTTTCCATTAATTGTTTAACTGACACTGCATTCCGCTTGTGTTCAGTTGTTCTTTTTTTTTTTCTTTTTGCCTCTGCTTTGTTGCAGTGCTTGCGTTAAACGCTTAATTCTTGCTTATGTTTTGTTTGTTGTTAGCGCAAATTCATTAATATTTTACCTGGAACATTAATGAACTACATTTTATAGGACCGTACATTATATTACCTATTTTGTAATAAGTTTGTTTTATATGTTTAAGAAGATTTTATTTATTTATTATTATAATTATAATTATTCATTATTAATATGTGGTATTAGAAGAATAATTCGCAAGATTTGAGGCGATTATTTTCTGTCTCATATTTATTTATCTTTTATTTCTATGTCCGCATTTAGGTGCAGATATAATTTAAAATTGTGGTTATGCATAAACTACGTCTTTATGCATAGATTTCATGTGCATTTATTTCTAAAATAATTGCAAATGCAATAGATATGGCTGTGTATTTAACGGAACAGCTACTTTTAATATACCGTATATTATCTATTAAATATGAATACCAAGGGTTCTATTTCAAAATTTTACAAAAAAAATGACTTCGATATTAATTACGAATTTATTTTACTATATTTTTATTTCTTTTATTATAAGTTTTCTTTTTCTTATATTTTACGCTTAAATAAGCAAGTTGTTGCTTACTGAACCGCTATTCTGATCTTCTATTTACTTTCTTGTTGAATTTTTCAATATTTCATTCGTTATTCAGCCTTAAGACTGAAGTTAAATTAAAATTATTAGTAGTAAAATTAAAAATGTTAGTTTCCTACTATCCCATACTAAATTCTATCAATCCTATTTTATATATATTTATTCTATCCTAATCCTAAGCGTATTGTGATTACTTTAATTTTACTTTATTCTATGACTACTTAATTTAATTTCCCCCTAAACCTATTTTCTTATTTTAAGTGATTCTATTCTATTTCCCTCTTAATTGCTATTATATAACTTGAGTAAGTTATTGTGGAAAGGTTTTTCCCTTCCCTTAATATTTAAAACTGTAGTAATCTGACTTTTGATCCCTACTACCTTATATGGTCCTACCCATATTGGCGAAAATTTATTTTTCCTAGTCTGATTCTTAATTAATACCTTATCTCCTACTTTAAATTCTACTAAATTTAACTTATTATCATAATGATTTTTGGCTACCCTTTTAGCCATTTCCTGATTTTTCCTCACTATTTCGTGAGCTCTTTGAACTTGGAATTTCAAAACTTTATTCGGATCTTCGGCATTATACACCGGACTACACTTCCTTTTTAAGTTAGTCGGCATCTCCGTATCGAATCCGAATAAAGTGCGGAAAGGTGTTTGCTTAGTCGTAATGTGGGGTGTGTGGTTATGAACATGCATCGCTGCAGTTAACCATTGATCCCAATTCGACCCGTCTTCTTTAGCAAAACTCCTTAAATATTCCGCTAAAGGTCTGTGGCTTCTTTCTAGTGAGCCATTAGCTTGTGGATGATATGGCGTTATATGCAATTTTTTAATGCCTAACAATTTGCATGTATCCGAGAACAATTTTGAAATGAAATTTGTTCCGTTATCTGTAATTAAAATTCGCGGAATCCCGTAACGCGTAATTACTTCGTCATAAAAAGCTCTGGCGACAGTACTTGCTTCCGCATCCGGGATAGCTGTACATGCCATAAATTTCGAAAAGTCATCTTGAAACGTTAAGATGTACTTATTGCCAGACACAGTTTCTGGTAGAATACCAACTATGTCCATGTAGACTTTATCAAATGGCCTCATTGGTGTATCTGTCAGCACCATGGGCATTTTTGTTAATTTCGAACTTTTGTTCGCTTGACATTTAGGACAGTTTTTTACATAATCTTTTATTTGTCTTTGCATCCCTGCCCACCTATATTGTTGTCTGATTCGCAGGTAAGTTTTCACTGCTCCCTGGTGACCTCCTAATGGGGTATTATGGAAATCTTTTATAACTGTTTCTATTTGTTTCGGGATTTCTAATAAAGCTGTGGTTTCGTTTTGTGTTATGCCCGGAGTGTCAGGTTCTACAGGCGTCGAACTTGTTTTTGTTTTATCAATATTTCCTTGGTTCTTCATTTCCATTTCTTTGGTTCTAGAGCGGGTCTGGACTGCTGTTACTACATTGCGATTTTGTGGAATTCTACTCAACGCGTCTGCGTTCAAATTTTTCTTGCCTGGCTTATATATGATTTCGAAATCATACTCTGACAACTTGTGTCTGAATCTTGCCAGTCTAGAAGTTTGATCCTTTAAATTGGCTATTCCCTTTAATGGCTGGTGATCAGTAAAAATTTTAAAAGGTCTGCCTAAGAGATATGCTCTGAAATTTTTTGTCGCCCAGACTATTGCTAAAAATTCCTTTTCTATTGTGGAATACCTTTGTTCTGTGTCGCTTAGCGCTCGGCTAGCGAAAGCTATTGGTCTATCCTCGCCTACGTTACCTTGAGAAAGGACCGCGCCTAACGCTTCATTACTTGCGTCGGTAGTTAAAAGAAATTCCTTTGAAAAATCTGGATATGCCAAAACTGGTGGTGACATGACTGCTTCTTTTAGCTTTTCGAATGCTTGCTGGCAGTTTTCTGTCCAGATAAATCTTGCGTCCTTACGTAATAATTTGTTAATTGGTAGTGCTATTTTTGCGGTTTCCGGTATAAATTTTCTGTAATAATTAACAAGGCCTAGGAAGGCTTGTACTTCCTTTCTATTTTTAGGAGGCGGAATGTTCTTAACGCACTCCACCTTGCTAGGGTCTGGAAGTGCTCCATGTTCTGAACACTTGTGCCCTAAATATACGACTTCTCGTCGTAGAAATTGGCATTTGCTAATGTTTAACTTTAAGTTATTTTCCCTAATGACCTCAAAAACTTTAGTTAACCTTTCCTCATGCTGTCCCAGGTTTGTTGCATATACAACTATGTCGTCTAAGTACACAAAACAATCCATACCCTGAAGTCCTGTCAGAATATGATTCATAAGACGTTGAAACGTCGCTGGGGCGCCGGTTAACCCGAAAGGCATTCGGTTGAACTCGAAATGTCCTAAAGCTGAACTAAATGCGGTCTTTTCCTTATCCGCTTTGTCCATTAGGACTTGGTGGTACCCACTTGCCAAGTCTAACGTCGAAAAATATCTACTACTGCCTAATTGATCCAATATCTCATCTATTCTAGGCAGTGGAAAAACTTGTTTAATTGTCGCTTCGTTTACTTTTCTGTAATCTATTACTAAGCGCCATTTCTTTTCTCCATCTTTTCCACTCTTCTTTGGAACTAGAAGTAGTGGTGAGTTCCAGGGAGAGACACTTGGGGATATTAAATCCTCTTCTAGTAATTTATGAATTTGTTTATTCATTTCTTCCCTATGTGTTTGAGGAATTCGGTACTGTTTTTGGTTAATTGGTGGCTGATCCACCTTTATTGGAATTTTATGCGTTAGTATCGGGGTGTACGTCAATGGGTCACCCTCTAAAAGAAAAATATCATGGTATTTCGCACATAGTTTCGTTATGGATTCTTTTTCCTCTCTGTTTAAGGAAGGATCCAAATCTAAATCTTTCATTAAACTATTAATGCGTTGCGCTATGTCTGCATTATTTATACTGTTGATGGTAGTCCATTGATTGCCCGAAACATCACTTAGCTTGTATTTGTGGAAATCGCTAAATTTCGGTACAAAGTTGTCACTAAGAATGAAATCTTTTGCCGTTGAATTTAGGATTGGTACCTTGACCTCTTTGTTTTCCACATTTGCTAGTGTTTCTCCCAGGTACACTCCTGGTGCAATCTCTTGTTTATGAACTACCACAGTCATAACTTTCGTTTTAATTTTTAACGGCGTTATTCTAACCGTTCTTGCTGCAATTGTTATGTTATTTTGGTTTCTTTGTTCTTTTATATTTTGGATGCCTTTCAGTGGCAATTTAACTATAAATTCTTTATTTTCATTAAATAGGGTTAACTTTTTATTGAGCGCGTTTATAATGGATCTGTTCCACATGTTGTCTCTACCCAGTATGCCGTCCGCCGGTACCCCTTGTTTAAGTGACACTACGTGTAGCGTTAAACGTAAGGGCTGTACCTCATCATGGCATATGCTGGTGGACTCTATCGTGGTTATACAGCCTCCAAATGCTCCACTTAATTCCCTTTTAACCTTTTTATTTATAATGGCATTTTCTTTTAATGCGCATTCCTTTACTAGGCTTGTATCTGCTCCTGTATCCACCAGTAAAATGAGTTTTCCATTTCTCGCCTCTACACAAGGCAGTTCAATGAACACATCACTTAACGTGGCTGATTCCCAGTTAGATACTTCCTTTATAGTGTTTTTATAGTTATTATTAAAATTATTCGTTAACCACGAACGTATTGCTTTCTTGTCCTGTAATTGTGACATAAAAATTTTAAATTTTGCTAATACTTTTAGTTTTATTTTATTTGCAAGTGTCTTTATATCTGTAATATATTCTGATATATTAAGACTATCGCCCCTTGCTTTATAACGTTGAAAATTGAGACACATTGTTTTTACAATCGAGGTACATGCTAACTGTATAATTAGCAAGGTGATTATTAAAAATCCTGCTCCCATTTCTATTATTTTCTTTGCTTTATTTGTTATTTTACTGACTGCTTCATTTAAAGCATTTACTTTATCATTCTGTTTGATAATTTTTATTTTATTATTAAAATTGTACCCCATATTTTTGGCTTTATTAGCTCCTAATATATCTGAAGTCTGTAACGTATCCACGATCTCTTCCGATGTTGGACTTACTATTACTACTTCATTTGGCCTTAAATTTCTATTTTTGTTGGGTTCCCAGATTACTGGCCTTGTCTGGGCCCTTGCCGGTTTCCCTGCTGATTATTCTGAAGAGTTTCCCAACTTCTTTTAGCTGTACAATTTGCTTTTATGTGTCCTGGTCTGTTACACCAATTACATATTGTTTGATTCTTGCCGTTCGGCGTGTTTATAGTGCTCTGGTTTCCTTGAACCCCCTTAAACGGATTCGGTTTTGGATTTCCGGGGTTCTTTTGCATTTGATTCCAATTCTTTTGTGCCTGTTTTTGTTGCCAATTTTGCTGGTGTTGATTAGGTTGCAAGGTTTGCTGTACTTGATTTGGGTTCCATGTTTGCTGGCCTTGGTTCGATTGCCAATTTTGATGAGGTCGATTCCATTGTTGGTTTCCTCGACTTTGGTTGGTCGGCCTCTGATTCTTGTTGTTCGCTCCACTGCTGTTGTAGTCATTGGTATTACACCTCCAGTTTGTCTCGTGACCATATGTTAGACATTTTTGGCAATACGGTGTGTTTTCCCTAGTTAAACATTTTTCTCTCGTATGCCCGCGTTTATTACAAAATGAGCAAATTATTTTCTCCTGTGGTGCTCTCGAGACGTTCCGCCTTTCTTCTGGTCTTGGGTAATCCACGCTATAATTTACAGAAGGTCTTATATAAGGTTCAACCGTATTCATATTAATTATTGGTGTAATTGTTGGTTGATGAATGGAATTGCTTTTTTGTATTTCCACGAGCGTGTTCACTGCTATCTCCACCATTTCCTCTAAACTTTTCCCTGTAATACTTAGCATGTGAATTCGTAAGGTTGCATCTGTTAACCCTGTTCTAAACGCCTTATTTGCCGACGTCGTTACCATGGATATAAGTGCACTGTCACCTTCTCCCCTGTATGTATCCTTTATCACTTGTAGTACTTGTGCCTTTTTCGTGTTGAGTCGTCTTGCAAATTGTCGAATGTCCTCATTGTACAGCTGGCTACAATTTTGAAGTTCTGCTAACGTGACGTCTAATGAAACGGTTGGTAAGTATGCCCTTCGTATCACCAGGTATAATTCTTCCGGATTGTTGAACCGTTTTGAGCCTACTAGGTCGTAAGCGTCTCCGTAGAGTCTTTGTTTTATACATTCTATGTATATTGATTTGTTAGCTGTAGTTGCTTCACTTGTTGCTAACTCACACGTCTGTATAAACTTATACACTTCACCTCTCAAATCTGGTGATTGCGTACCTGAAAACAGTGGAACGATACTGCTTACTATCTTGGCTATTTCTGATATACCCATCCTGGTTTGATCTATTGTTGCCGTATTTTGTTGGAGAGAGTTTGAGTTGCCGTCCATCGGACTACCTTCCGCTTGAGCTGGTCCCTTATGGAAGAGTGACTGGTTGAGATCTAGCGACATTTCCTGTCTTAGAAGTCTATTCTGCTCTTTTAACTCTTGTATACGTCTATTTGCTTCCTCTAAAGAGCTACAGTCTTCTCTTGATTTCTGTGTAAATCCCTGGTCTAAGGTTCTATTCAACGTTTCCTCGGTTATCCCTTTTTTCTTCAACAATTTCCTCAGCTGTTCGTTCTCACACTCTAGTTTCTTGAGTATATCTTCCTGAAACACTTTATCAACTAAATAACTATCGTACCTATTCCTCAGTGCATTAAATTCTGATTCCCATGTCTTGGAATCTTCTGTCTTATTCTGTATTATCTGGTTTAGGAATGTAAGCAATTCCTCTACTACTGCGTCTGCTCTTTCTACACTTGTAAGGTCTCCTAGCTCCCCTACTCTAGACTTTATCAACTCTAAGTTCTCTTTGTTGCCTACAGTCCCTTTTAAAATTGCCCAATATTTAGATATAAACTCCCCCAACTGGCGTTTCAGTTCTTTATGAGTCCTATCTAATTCTAAGTAAGCTTGCTCCTGTAATGACTCGGCCATTAATTAAACGAACGACATATAGTTTACTGAGGTTTTATTTTTCCCAATGTTTACAATTTACCTATGTAAGAGTATACATAAATTTTTCCTAATGATATAAATTTAAATTTATTTTAAACTGTGTGGTGAAAAATGTTGTAAAACGATTACTTAGCGCCGCTACTTAACGTTCCATCGTTTTATTACACGTTTAATTTGTATACAAGTCGTAGTACTTTTAAATGTGAGACAATTAAAATTTTCATATGAAGATTTAATTTCTTTAAACGGCTTAGCTTTCCTGCTCGCTTCGTTTATCGAGCGTGCAGTAAACATTCGCTGTACATCTGTTTATTAGTCTGTACGCTGACGTCCGCTGCTGATTTGTTTCAAGCAGAGCCAAAGCGTCAAAATTTTCGTGACTGCGCTATCCTACTTTCTTTCAAGCAGAGACGAAGCGTCAAAATTTTCGTTGTTGAGGTAATTCAAGACCTCACAAGGAAGGAATCAACGACCTGCCTCTATTTTTAAGCGGTAAGCAAAACTGCAACGTTTGCAATCTCGTATTCGGACGATTAACCTAGTGAGCTCGTTCGAGTTATTTTTTGTTAATTGCTTGCTATCCTTATTTGTTTTCATCAGCAAGCAATTATAATTGCTTGTTATTTGAAACAACGAATCTAACTTTGCTTTGATTCTCCAACCAATATGAAGTCTCTAAGCGGCATACTTTAAACGTTTAACTTCTAATAATAGTTTTTTTTAAAATAACCCAAAAAAAAAATTCAAACTTTCAAAAATTTCCGATGAACTGATGAAATTAATTACCGATTAAACAAATTAAACTGTGCGACTTTGAAATCAAATACAAATTTGAGGACAAAAGTCTAAGACACACCCGCAAAATGTGCGGCTTCGAAATCAAGTTAACCGTTAAAACTTTGTTTAACGTGTGTAATTTGAACTCAAACGCCTAAGACACACTCGAAAACGATACAACGAAAACATACACTCTACGTGTTTTGTTTTTGTATTGAATTGGATTTTTTTTAACAATTCGCGTTTATCATTTGAATTTTACCACGTTAAATAAATCCTTAAATTTATTTAAGTTAGTAAAACTAATCTGATTTTCGCCAATTTGCTACTCACAGTAACCAATATCGTAAAATTTTAAAAAAAATCGTAAAAATTCGTCATTAGGTAATGTTGGCGACGTTATGTCGTTGCTGTTGATTACTGGCATTAACGAAAGATAACTAGCACATGAACCAGTACCTTTCACCAGGATGTATGCTGATTTGTTGGCATTCGGAACTTGAACCGACTGCCAACGCTGAAAATTAATGCAAATGTTGTTAAATAAATTAACAACTTAATTAGTTTTATTTTTGTTGGTTTATAAAATCTTTGGCTTGGCCGGCAAAGTATGCCATCGGCTTCAGCTAAGACTTTTATTTGTTTGAGTTTTGACGCCGGCAGATTATTGCCAGTGGCTTTAGAACAATTAGAAAATTTATTATAGTATATATAAAATTTTATTGAATATATTTTTAACATAATATAATTTAGATTATTCTAATCCTTTAATTAATTAATTTTGTCTTTTCCACATTTATTTGTCCTACTTTTTAATTTTAGTTTTATTTGGTCATTTCAATAATTTCACTTTTCACTTTAAATTTTTGTTTTATCTGTGTTTCAATTTTTTAGTTTAAATTGAATTTCGTTCTGTTCAATACTCAGCCATATTCAAGTTAGTTTAAAGTTGAATTTTAATTTAATTGGTCACTCCCATATTTTCGATTTCAAATTATTCCTAACATTATTATTTCACTTTTTGAAATTTCCTTGTAACTTTATTTCTAAATTATTGTTTCACTTCCTTACGAATTTTCCTTTTTCTTTTTAAAAATTTTTTTTTTTTTTTTTTTTTGCTCTTAATTTTAACTTTAATTAACTTTTAATTTATAACTTTCCTTTTCACTTCCTGCTTTTTTCCTAAGCTACTAATCTTTGTTATATCACTTAATTTTTAATTAATATTTAACTCTTATTTTTAATTTTCGTATTTCATTGTTACTTACTTTTTCCTTTATTCGAGCGATCCTCGGCTCGAAAAATCCGGCTGCGCCAATTTGTTGTGTTACCTTACGGGTGCTCTTGAGATATCTCTGTTGTCCTTTGGACAGCAAGTAAAACTCCTGGTCGTTGGTTTACTATTTTTTGATTTATATTTATTATTATTTTTCACAGTATTTCACTACTGTTATAACTACACTCGTTGTTATTTACACTTATGATTAGTTACACTATTAATTAAATTAACAAGACTCTTTTTAGTACTACTATCTTAAAAGCTAAATCGCGACTTGATGCGCGATTCTGAAGAACGACTTCTTCGGTTGAATTTTACTGCAAGACTCTGTTCGAATCTTTTTCTGGTTTCCACTCTGGCTTGATCGACGCACCCGTCGACCGAACCAAAGTGGGTCGGTGTTGGCGTGTGTCGCAATTTCCATTATTTCGCAATATTGAAATTGTCAAATTCGCAGAATCAATACGCGGAAGAATATCGTTCTCAATTTAATTCTTCCGCGTGTGGATTCTGATCGTTGGTTATTTTAAACCAAGCGTTTTAATGGTTTGGAAGCTTGCTATTGAAAGCTAGCTTCCACAATCCATTCCAATTGCCAAGCTCCGGTTGCTGACTTGGTTTTAGCAGTTAATAAAACCAAAGCTTTACTAAACCAAAGTAAAGTAAAGCTTCGGGCTTACCAAGCAAAGTGCTGTGGTTGCATTAATAACGTGAACTTGGCCTTGACTCACTCGCGGAGTAGTATTATAAAACGATAATACTGGCCTTGAAAGTTCTTATCTCCCGGAACTGGAAATTGCGATCGCGACATACAACATTGGTGTTTTTTCTACACGAACTTTTCATTATAATTTATGTTGGTGTTTTTCTACACGAACTTTTCATTATAATTTATGTTGGTGTTTTTCTACACGAACTTTTTACGTTGGGCGCCAGTTAACTGAATTGTTACTTCAGTTAAAAAAAAAAACAAAGTTTTTGGTTTTCACTTGCTAATGCAAGTGTTTCACTTGCGAGCGCAAGTGTTATTTATTTCAACATCAAATTAAGACTAACTTAAAACCAGTAAGAAAGCTATATTCGGCCTGGCCGATACCCTACACCTAAAAGTTTTAAAAAAAGTGCCGAAGCTAGGATGGGGCGTGGCTGGCGGTCCACTCTGGGCGGCACAATGTCGGGGGCGCAGGTGTGGAAATCAAGTATTGACTTATTGCATTCTAGGCATTTTTGGGGCTACAAGTTGATTAACCGACCCGGGGTCCATGAGACCTAGCTACGCCTCTGTATAAATAGTAGGCGTGGTCATTACCTTTTTCAAAACAGTTTGTTATAATTGTGTTCA
Organism: Myopa tessellatipennis; assembly: GCA_943737955.2. NCBI lineage: Eukaryota > Metazoa > Arthropoda > Insecta > Diptera > Conopidae > Myopa > Myopa tessellatipennis. The sequence continues at coordinate 23,424,940 of OX031315.1, forward strand.
TTTAAACTTTATTTCCGTGGTAATAAACTTTTTTTCATACTGCTATACTGTATATGTAGTGTAAAAGTGGGCGGACCGCACCCAGTTTTGATGTAATAATGTTTTTTTGTAAAACAAGTTGTTATCTAAAGTTTTATTCAGGAAGTTTATATATTTAACAATATAACCCTCTTTTGCCTGTGTAACCTAAAAGTGGGCGAATCACGCCCATATTTGGCACATTCTCGGATAATGCTACTTTATACCCAGGAATGAATATATGTATATACTGTATATGTAGTGTAAAAGTGGGCGGACCGCACCCAGTTTTGATGTAATAATGTTTTTTTGTAAAACAAGTTGTTATCTAAAGTTTTATTCAGGAAGTTTATATATTTAACAATATAACCCTCTTTTGCCTGTGTAACCTAAAAGTGGGCGAATCACGCCCATATTTGGCACATTCTCGGATAATGCTACTTTATACCCAGGAATGAAATTTTGTTGTAATAGCTCAAAAACGAACGCTGATATCACATTTTTAATAAAAAATAGGCGTGGCCGTGGACCGATTTTGCCCATTTTCAATACCAACCTGCCCACCACATAAAACAATATATCTGCAAAGTTTCATCACGATATCTTCATTGGTTCTCCTGTGATCGTGATTTCAACAGACAGACAGACAGACAGACAGACAGACAGACGGACGGACATGGCTAAATCGACTCAGGAGGTCACGCTGATCAAGAATATATATACTTTTCTATACCTATTGTCTCTAGTTCTATGCGTTACACATTTCGTTACAAAGTGAATATACCCTTACCTTAAGGTGTAGGGTATAATAATTATAATTTCCTACAGGTAACTTAATAAATGCTTATCTTAGCAGTTCTGCTGAGAACTGCTGCTGCGTTGCATTCCCACAGGAAATGCATTCTTGGTGTTGATTTTAGGCATAGCGTCAGCATTTAATTGTAGCACGTGTAGTGTTCGTTTTCATTGTTTGCGTCGTTAACTTATATTCCCCCCCATCTCTAGGTTGGAAATATACCAGAAGCATTATGATTGCATATGCAAATTAAGTAATAATCTGTTATATACAGAGCGCCTAGTTGTGCTAGGTGACTTCAACTTGCCTCATGTTTCTTGGAGAATTGACCCTGATGATTCTCAAGTTCTGTTACCATCATATGATACCTCTAACTGTAAATTTTTGGATGATTTGATGTCTTGTGAAATTTTCCAAGTTAATTACATCAAAAATCAAAATAATCGTTTACTTGAGCTATAGCTCAACACTATAGTGTTTACTGATGACAAAGATGGCATTAATATTTCCCGTACTGATGCTCTTGTATGTCCGGAGGATAAACATCATCCAACATTATTACTGCAGTTGGCAGGCCGATCTAAACAGCGACATACCAGGAAAGTTTGCCATCAAAAGGAATTCAACTTCAGGAAAACAAACTATGATATCCTGAAAAGTCAAATCTGCAATATTGACTGGGATCTGATTTCAGGCTTAAAAGATTCTTCATCACCCTCTAATATCGACGCCGCTGTGGCAGCATTTTATCTAGTTTTGGGTGAGTGCATTAAATCTGCAGTGCCGTTACGTAGCACAAGCATTTGTTATGGACCAATTTGGTTTACGAATGAAGTTCGTGTACTGCGCAATGTTAAAACCAAGTTTTACAAAAGCTTCATCAAACATGGGTCAATTGATTGTTATATAAAATATATTGGTGCGAGAAATAGCTACCGCCGAAGTCTTCAATTCTCATATAATATCTATATTTCACGAGGCAAGGCTAACCTGAAGGCCGATCCAAAGTCCTTTTGGACCTTTGTCAATACTAAACGTAAATGTAGCATGATTCCACCTACAATGTATTTGGATTACGAAGAATCTAATGATATTCAGCGCACATGCAAACTGTTTGCAAAATTTTTCAAATCAACGTATCGTGATGTACGACATGACATAACAAATTATCCGTATTCGGTAACAAATTGTCCTAATAGGCAATCTATTACCATTGACCAGAATATTGTTCTGAAGGAACTGATGGGTCTAAAATTAAATTACAATCCAGAGCCAGACAATATTCCAGCTTTTATCATGCGATATTGTGCTAAAGAATTAGCGTACCCAGTAACGTTGATTTTTGATTACTTACTACACTCTGGCTACTTTCCAGCAGTATGGAAAGCCTCTTATGTCATTCCTATACACAAAACTGGAAATAGATCAAACATTTCTAATTATCGTGCTATTGCGAAGCTAAGTACTCTACCTAAACTTTTTGAAAAAATTATCATATCTCAGATTTCCCGCGATGTTTATTCATCCATCTCGGAGATTCAGCATGGATTCCGCCCTGGGAAATCTACTACAACTAATCTTCTGGAAGTCGTTTCTATGACAATAAATGGCTTTAAATGCGGTATGCAAATAGATGTCATTTATACGGATTTCACCAAAGCTTTTGATGTTGTTAATCACAACATTCTAATTATGAAATTGGAACTATTTGGATTTCCAGTGAGCTTATTATACCCTACACCTTAAGGTAAGGGTATATTCACTTTGTAACGAAATGTGTAACGCATAGAACTAGAGACGATAGGTATAGAAAAGTATATATATTCTTGATCAGCGTGACCTCCTGAGTCGATTTAGCCATGTCCGTGCGTCTGTCTGTCTGTCTGTCTGTCTGTCTGTCTGTTGAAGTCACGATCACAGGAGAACCAATGAAGATATCGTGATGAAACTTTGCAGATATATTGTTTTATGTGGTGGGCAGGTTGGTATTGAAAATGGGCAAAATCGGTCCACGGCCACGCTATTTTTTATTAAAAATGTGATATCAGCGTTCGTTTTTGAGCTATTACAACAAAATATCATTCCTGGGTATAAAGTAGCATTATCCGAGAATGTGCCAAATATGGGCGTGATTCGCCCACTTTTAGGTTACACAGGCAAAAGAGGGTTATATTGTTAAATATATAAACTTCCTGAATAAAACTTTAGATAACAACTTGTTTTACAAAAAAACATTATTACATCAAAACTGGGTGCGGTCCGCCCACTTTTACACTACATATACAGTATAGCAGTATGAAAAAAAGTTTATTACCACGGAAATAAAGTTTAAATGAACACAATTATAACAAACTGTTTTGAAAAAGGTAATGACCACGCCTACTATTTATACAGAGGCGTAGCTAGGTCTCATGGACCCCGGGTCGGTTAATCAACTTGTAGCCCCAAAAATGCCTAGAATTCTATAAGTCAATACTTGATTTCCACACCTGCCGCCCCCGACATTGTGCCGCCCAGAGTGGACCGCCACCCTCGCCCCATCCTAGCTTCGGCACTTTTTTTAAAACTTTTAGGTGTAGGGTATCTAAGATTCGGCCAGGCCGGATATAGCTTTCTTACTGGTTAAACTGGATTCAATCGTATCTCACTGAGCATACGCAATCTGTTTTACTGCAAAAGATGAAATCTGATTAATCAACCGTAATCCAGCGGAAGCAATTCGACGGCAGACTTCTGCTAAATTTTTGAGGTGGTCATCAAATTCTGGCCCATGACAATAATGTCATCATCACCAAGCAGGTTTTGCAGTGAAGCCCTTTTAATACGTGTTCCATTAAACGCTCAAAAGTCGCTGGAACATTGCATAATCCAAATGGCATCACAGAGAATTGCCACATCCCATTCCCGAAGCTAAAAGCAGTGTTCTCGCGATCGGATTTCTCGACCAGCACTTTCCAATAACCACTTTTCAAATCCAGCGTTGAAAACCATTTTGCTCCAGCTAATGTGTCCAAGTTGTGGTATATACGTGGCAGTGGGTATCTGTCCTTTTTAGTGAGATCGTTCAGCTTTCGATAGTCAACGCAAAATCGGGTGCTTCCATCTTTCTTTTTAACTAGCACGATCGGTGAACTCCATGGGCTTGTTGATGGTTCAATAACTTCTTCTTTCTGCTTTCGTCTACTGTCTATCCCGCCGCTTCTCGTTTTGACAGCGGCACTCTGCGTGGAGTCTGCCGATTCGGTCGCGCATTGCCAATATCTATCCGATGTTGCACGATGGCAGTTCTTCCATATTTATTGCCATGGTTGGCAAATACAGAGCTAAAATCTCTGTAACCATTTTGCTTTTACTCTTTTTCGGCCCACTTACCTCATTCAACCAGTCACCCATGATGATACATATTAGTTTCCGTGCATTGTTTAAGGATCTCATTTTCATATTTCTGGGGAGGATCGTCACAATTTACTACAGCTTCCAGAGGTTGGCCTACTATCGCTCCTTTATCAAAGGTCGATATTGGAATCTGCTTATTCTCCCCCGTTGGTCCCACCAATATATTCGCAGTCCTGTCTGATGCCTCAACTACCTGTTGGTAGTTGGAGCTTGTCTGCTCCACAGTCTCCCTTCACACATGCCCACAAAACTTCGGACTTTGGTGGAATCTGCTGACGGTGACTTACATTCCTGATCTGAGGTTTTTCATACACAGTGCTTAGGGGTATCTCGATGTTCTGGTATGTCAGCGTTCTTTCCTTCTGATTTAAAGTAAGACCTTGTGATAGCATAAAATCCACACCGATTATTACCTCATTCATTATTCCAGCCAGTCCAGGGAGGTATGCATCACTTCTAGCGTTCCAATCTCAACCTTACACACCAATTTCCCGAAAATCTCGGCTTCCTCCCCTGTAGCTGTTCGTAATTTGCCACCAATTAACGGCTCAATATTATCACCTGCTAGGTCTGATCGAACGATGAATGTGTTGTGTCCGTGTCCAGGGATAAGACCAGCGATCGTTCACTTATAGCCCCTGTTATGGTTAAATTTTTGTTTTTGCGATGCATTTGTGAAACGATGCAGTGGGGCAATCAATTGCTAGAAGCAGCTCACGCTGTTTGCATAGAAGGTTTGCTGTCTCCTGTGTCAAAGCAAATGAAACCGTCTCGGCAAACGTCTTCTTTGGCATGGAATAACCTGCGCGTTTGGTATCCGCATCTCGTATTCCATTCATTAACGCCTGAATTTTAAGTAATTCAATTACTTCCGCTGATGCATTTTCGTTGGCTAAATGCGCGAGCCGCTCTATCTCCGTTGCATCCGTTGGAACATTCCTGTAACGGCTCGTTAGCTTTTTGGTAACGATTCATTAGCTCCATCTGGAACATTTGCTTTCTATGGTCGTTACCATATCGCTGTTCAATTGCTGCCATTAACGAGTCATAAATACCACTATCAATTTCGGGAACGGTTTGCAAAACTTCAGCGGCAGGGCCTTTCAGTGATACCACCAAAGTTGCACTTTGTCTGTCGTAGTCCAGTGATTGGTTTGTGCTGTGGTCTCGAACTGTTTAAAGATTTTAAAAGGTACGGTACCATCAAACTTTGGCGCTTTCAATTTCGTTGCGCTAACGGCTTTAACTGGTCTCAGTTGACCAGTGTATCTCTCGCGTACGACCATCCAATCGCAATATTTTTGCTTCTAGTCTGTGTAGTTGATCCCCCACTTTATCCTGCCTTGCTTGCAGTTCGGCAGAACATCACCTCGATGCGCGATAGTAAAGTGTTTTGTGCCAGCTGCTCACGCTGCTGCTGAATGCGTGAGGATAGTTGATCCTGCAGTAGTGAAGTGTTTTGTGCCAGCTGCTGCTCCATGCGTGAGGACTGCTGCGCCATTGCTGCCAGAAGAACATTCATGTCGAATACTGGAGCTGGCTGTGACTCTACCAACTGCTCCTCGGTAAAATTTATTCCTCGATTTTTATTATTTTCTATTGAAACGACCTTTTCTGCCTCGGACTTCTAAAGGCGGTTTCTTTATGAGGTCCGTGGACCTTGTCTATAGCCAGGGAAGGCTTACGGCTGTCCGGGGTCGAATATTCAAGAAATTTATTTAATAGACGGGACCTGTGTTTGTTGTTGTTTAACACCTTTATTTACTAAATCCAATTCTTATGCTCTACTTAGATCTAGGGCTAACAAGTGTCCGTAAGTGTACCAAGAAAACTTGGGTGTACAAAATAACTGGCGTTGTTGTGGCGATGACAACGGAGGTGTAAAAAGACGACAATCGCAGGACTGTGCTTGTACTCTTCAATTCGTCAGCGCTAACGATCGTGTATTGTGCTTGGTATGTCTAACACGTTCGTGTTTACTATTCGGTTTCCAGCGAAACTTGAACCAATTGTATTTGTCCTTTTCTCGTTCCAGGTTTTATCCGGGTCACTGCCAACGAATGACTGATGACTAGTGTGTTGTATCGTTCTTTTATGCCTGCTGAAGCTTCTGTCGTTTCGGGCGTTCGCGTGTTTTGGTCACCACAACGCACCTAGCTCCGTCTTCCTCTAACTCATCGGCTCTTATACTTAATCCTATACTTACACAAATCTGGCCGTCCAATAACCCTACACCTTAAGGGTGTATATACATAAGTATATTCACTTTGTAACGAAATGTGTAACGCATAGAAATAGAGACCATAGGTATAGAAAAGTATATATATTCTTAATCAGCGTGACCTCCTGAGTCGATTTAGCCATGTCCGTCCGTCTGTCTGTGTGTCTGTTGAAATCACAGGAGAACCGATGAAGATATCGTGATAAAACTTTGCAGATCTATTTTTTCTTGTGGTGTGCAGGTTGGTATTGAAAATGGGCAAAATTCGGTCCACGATCACGCCTATTTTTTATTAAAAATGTGATATCAGCGTTCGTTTTTGAGCTATTATAACAAAATTTCATTCCTGGGTATACAGTAGCATTATCCGTTAATATGGGCGTGATCCGCCCACTTTTAGGTTACATAGGCAAAAGAGGGTTATATATATTGATAAATATATAATCTTCCTGAATAAAACTTTATATAACAACTTGTTTTCCAAAAAAACATTATTACATCAAAACTGGGTGCGGTCCGCCCACTTTTACACTACATATACAGTATAGCAGTATGAAAACAAGTTTATTACCACGGAAATAAAGTTTAGAAGAGCACAATTATAAAACAACTAAGCTAGTTACTTTGTTTTGAAAAAGGTAATGACCACGCCTACTATTTATACAGAGGCGTGGTCTCATGGAGCCCGGAACGGTTAATCAACTTGTAGCCCCAAAAATGCCTAGAACTCAATAAGTCAATACTTGATTTCCACAACTGCACCCGAACATTGTGCCGCCCAGAGTGGACCGCCACCCCCGCCCCACCCTAGCTACGCCACTTTTTTCAAAACTTTTAGGTGTAGGTATTTAAGATTCGGCCAGGTCGAATATAGCTTTCTTACTGGTGTATAAGTGTACACATTTTGCCTTATTTCTTTTTCTCTTACTCCTACAGCCACCACCACTTAAATGAATACGCTATGTATAGTTGGATAATATATGTAGGTTATTTCAATTGAAGTAAATATTTGTCCCTTTTTACATTTGAGACAAAAAATCAAAATATAACAAAATGCAGTGTAATTCATTTTAATACTGAATTTATAACAATGTGAGCGCATTTGTCTCGAAAATGCGTCCTATACTTGACTGTCTATACTTGACTGTCACTATACTTGACTGTCTTTGCTCACTAGACGTAATTTGTATTTTGGAATATTGATTCGAATATTACTTAAAAGATGCGCACTATCCGTAGTACCATAAAGTAGATTCAGGATAAACGAGACGTTAAGCATTATCCTTCGATGAATCAATGATGACAAGTTTATCAACTTAAGTCGGGACTCGTAAGATGGCAAGTTTAACGAGGAATCCCAATTCCAATCCCAATTATATAGGTTCAATTTACATTTTATATAAATAAAAAATATTTTGAATATCTCGTATAGTTACAGACCTAAATGAAATTAAAATTTTGAACAACAACTACAGCAAGAACAACAACAAAACTGAACGAACCTCAATTTAAGACAAAATCTATAAATAGATGGAATGTGTCTATATTGTGTGAACTCCAAGGCTTACTTAAAACTTTTGAATCAACCAACGAAAATTTCCCCGTTAGAATATTATTTTTGACAGTAGTTGTGATATATTTATATCTCAAATAGATAAAATATATACAGAAGTGTGATAAAATCTTCTCATACTATCACAAAATCGTATTGTATTCCATTAACTTTATACTTTATTACTTTTCCATATAACGAAATATTTAAAAAATGTAATATTGCTTCGGTAGAAACCATTAACTTGATAGGAAAATTCTTTCCTAATAAATCTTTTTTAGAATAAATAAGCTTTATAGAAACAAATTGAATAAAATGTATAATATATGTATAAATTATTTCGTATACTCGTACATAATTTGATAAAATCGAAATAGTTTTTTACTTTAAAACCAGAATTATTATTTTATTCTTCAAGTACAGGTATTAATTATTTCTAGGAGGTTACCCTTGTCACTTTCGTTTACAATGCAAATAGAGTAAATTTCTGGGCCAGATTACAAAAAATTGTAGGAACCGATTTGGACCAACTTTGTTCCAGTAGTTTGCAATGATCCATAGAACAACAAAAACTAGGAGGCATCACGCATTATTTGTATTTGGATTTTTTATTGTCACTTTTGTCAATTGTTAAAATCTGTACGATAGGAAAGGTTTTTTAAAATTTGTTGCAAGAGTTTCCAGAATAAACTTAGATGTATAGAACAAACTTAGTGTCGTAGATCCTTCCTCGAGAAGGATCACTGACAATGCTTCTAGACAATGGGGTGGTTCGTCGTTGATCTTTCGACGTGAAGGACCACGGACGACTGTGCCACGGGCAAGGATCTGCCGACTTTGTGGACTTACTGTTGGGATCCGGCAAGGGTGCCGTAATTAGATCCCCTGGACGATGGTACCACGGGCATGGATGTGCCGCCTGTGTGGTCCTTTAACCTGTCGGGCAGTGATGCCGACTTTCGACAGGTGCTAAAATAAAAGGCTAATTGGTTAAGTTTCTTACGTTTATTTCCAATGATTCTTCTCCGGACTTCTTGGTACTTCTACAATGATTTTTCCCTCGTACTGACAGCGTTCACGCTTAATATGTAACTTCAACTCCGTAATTTCAACTACTGCCTTCTTTCAATACGAAAGATGGGTTTATATCTCATTTGAGATTCGTTGTTGGCCAGAATCATTTCCGCATCGATTTTTCAATTATCTCAAGAATTATTTTTAGCAATAATTCTTGACAGTAATGTGCGAATTTTGCTCTTCTGATTTGAGCGCGATGTTCTACTTATTCTCGCGCTGTTCCACTTATTGGAATGCGATCAAGTTCGTTGTACTTTGTACTTTGTACTTTGTACTTTGTACTTTGTAAGTTGTACTTTCGAGCTTTACAATTAAAGTGCAGCCTAAAAGTATGTGTTACCACACGTTAAGCATTGTTAACTACTGGGCCGAAAGGTATGTGGTGATAACAACGTTAAGCGTTGTTATTACCAGAGCAATAATTCTGACCTACAACAGATGTCATTACGCTTTCTAGTGCTATCCTCCTTCTTTAGCTATTTTGTGAGACGTGTATTGATTATAAGTTCCAATTTATAATGATTTATTAAAATTTTAGGTTACAACTGAATGGAAATAGTCTCGGTAATGCATGAGTCATTTGTTTTGAATTTTTTTATTCAAAGTACGTATTTTTAAATGTTCTTACGTACGTATCCTTAAATATTTTTGAAACAGCAGAAAAAGTTGAGAGCAGAAAACAACTCCACGTTATTAAATAATATATTGGGTTTTATTTAAAATTATTAGAATCTATTTGAAATAAACACATGTTTTATTTAAAAAATTGTTATATTTTTGAAAAAAATCTTGTCTTCAAAATAAAGAGAAAATATAAAAGGTACATCTGTGTTTGTAATTATAATTATTGAGTTGTACAATTGGATAAAAGTGTTCAACTAATTTTGTTAACTATAAGCGCCATCTGTTAACAGATATCTATATTTCTGTAAAATTTTTGTTAGGTCACTGTTAAACGGAATTTTCTGTTGAATTTCCCTGTTAAATGTCCGTTGTTAACATATAAGCCGCTGTTATTAACATAACTCTGTTAAGTTTGTAAACAAACCAATTTGCCTTCTGCTAATTTCACACCAGTTCATCCCACATGCTCTAAATTGGCTTCCGTAGTTTTATATAAAACTCCAAACTTGAAAAGTTGCTTGAACAATTTTAACATATTTTCAAAAAAAACATATATTTTACGTTTTCTTCTTCATATAAATTATAAAATTTCGTTCGCGCTGTTGGTTTCCCTGAAGTATTTAAAAACAAAAAAATCCTCCTGTTTTACTGTTTTTAGGTTTTAATTACAATAGTTTATTCTTTCAGATAAGTCCCCGGTCTCTGGTATAAACACCAGTATATATGTATGTATATATGTATACATACATATGTGAACTTAACCCAAGTTCTAAAAATAGGAACTCACCTTTAGCAACTGTATATTTAAAAATACTAAAAATCTAGCCGTATACATACATATATAGTCATTGTGTTAAATTTATACTTTGCTCACAAAAAATTGTACACAAAACGAACAGTATGTTGTAGTTAGAATAAAATAAACATTTCGCTTTCGTTACATACATATAAATAAGAATAAATAAAATATAAATTAAATCAATTTATATAAATAAATGTACATTTATACAATATAGAAAGTAAAAAGCTGTGCAGAAATTATGTCAAGATGGAACGGTTATTTAAACTATGTTGATAATAGTATTAAACTAAAACGCTAAATAATAATATTTCAACATTTATCTTTAATATTGCCCACTGTACACGTTCCACTCTGAGAATCAGTATTATTTAAATAGCTTTTATGAAGAGATGCATTACAATTTATATTATACCATATAATTGCCTTGCTTAATTTGTTCACGGCATTTGTATATTTTAACACTTGAGGAAAAATGAAGTTATATATTACTCTAAAGAATTTGTGTTGCTGCCTAATATTTGTAGGTATGTAAATGCTTTAACTAATAAATCAATGTGTTCTTCTTAACAATGTGTTAATATCATATCCCTTCAACATATTTAAAAATCAGACTCTATCAAAAATGTGACGTTAAAAATTAGGTACTAGTTAACTAAAAAACGTTTAAATTTTTGTTGAAACTGAAATTCGTCGTATATTAATATGTATTCTAGGTATATCATAGAAGGACAATCCAGAAGGCTAAGGTTGACTATATTAACTCTATGAACTAGAAACTGCAAAATTTATTTTATAGTCTGGAGAAGCCAAAAACGGATAAAAGAGAAAAAAAATTATTATTGAAATAAATATTGGCTTTTCCTCGATGGGATATGTATTGCGTTTCTAACTCAGGTGTTTCGCTGCTATTTATAAGTGTTAAGTAAGAACTTTGTCAGGTTGGTTTGTAACGAACAGGTGCCGGGATATAGTCCACCGGTGATCGTGATACTACTTAGGATGTCCGGCTGTGCTCAGGGAAAGGGGAGGGGTTCGTAACCCCAGACAGTATCGGTTAGTCTAGTTATCTAGTTACAACAAAATATTTACTTACCAGGGAATACCGAGTCTTATAATTAAGAACACAAAAAAAAAACAACAGGAACCTAGTGAAGAACGTCCCACCGCTACGCGGCCCACCAAACGCAGATTAGTTGGTGCTTTCCTTCCCCATCTTCACCCACCTAGCCCTGCTGACGTCATTGAGACATTCACACGCCAGCCCACACTAGTAACCACAATCCGCCCTCCGGATCGAAACCGCTCACTCCCCTTTTATGTCTTACATTTTTCGGCTACACATTATAAGTTGCAGATGAGTACAAAGTTAAATATAATATCAATATGTAGTCAAATTAAACTTATTTTATTAGTTCAAGAAATAATAAAAAAAAAAATACAAATAATTCAATTAAAGTGTCCATTAAACCATACAATAAATCACGTGATTACTCAATTATATCTTAGTATTATAAACAAGTTAAACATTTATACATCAAAATTATTTACCGTGAATCATCAGTCATAAATATATAATCAGGAACGGGTTCGATTGTATTACATATCAAATTCATTGAACCTACGTACTCGACTATACGATACTATTAGATCCAGTATTTCATCAATTAATACATTAAAATTTAAATTTAGTAAATATTTCAATCAACCATAATGTCTATCATTTGAGTCTCTTATCATGCCATTATCGGGTTATATCTTTTGCTTCAAACATACAATGTAAATTGCTTACCAAGAAATTATCAGTTTTACCGCCGGATCCCCGTGAGTGCCATCAGGGAGCTCCTTGGCCTAAAACGGAAGCTTCAAAATGGAAGCTTCAAAAAAAGCAATAATGAAAATGTGAATAATAGTAATAAAAAAAACCTCAAAATTTCTTAATGTATTTTTCTTTTTCGTTTGCCATTTCATTAAAAATGTACATCATCATTAACCTCATTATCACTAAAGAAATTTGATTAGCAAACATCATATTATAAATCACCATACTTTGCAAAAAAACTTCATTCAAAATATTTTATCCATTATTTAGTTAAAACGAGAAATAGAAAACAAAAGGTATTAGGATATGATAAACTTTCCATTTATCAGAAGAAATGGATGTACAAACCTCTGTGTTTGACGGTATTTAACTTAGTGTATAAAAATACCCTGTATTCCAATGAAATAAAATGTTGTCGGATTTGTTTTCCTGAAGTTGATTCTTTTAATTCCCTGGAATTTTCCTACCAAGATTGGTAGGGGTATAGTGCTGGTGTTGTTGTGATATCTGTTGTTTTCGCCGTTCGTGTTGCTGCTGTTTCTATAGTTGTTATGTCTTTATTGCTTTTCCTAAATATCCACTCCAATCTCCGGTTTCTCATTTAGGTTGAAAGTACTATTGTTTAAAATATTATAAAACTAATTCCTTTGATTTGTCTTTTGTGATATTCGTGCTACACAGTGTACGTGTGGTCTATTTATTTGTTTATTAAACACAGAATTAAACAAACGACCATTTTCACTGTACGCAATTCAGCACTTTGGATTCTTTTGCTAGTTTTAAATTTTTTTCTTGATTAAGCTTGTATGCTTCGTTGCAACAAGAGAAATTATCCCAATTGCATTAGAAGCAGTGCTGATGATAGAATGGTTCTTTCTTTAATGGCGACTCTATAACGTTCAAAAATGATGACTGATTTTATTTTTTTTTATGTAATATCTTTTCAAACACACAAAATTTCAGTCTGACGTCCTCAAGGCCTTTTTACTCGCTGCCTTTTTCTCTATCTCCCACCCGGAGTGGACCAGATCCAAGCGTTACCGATTGGTTAACCTACCGCCGTCCCGCTCAAATCCATAACGAACGTCCAACAAAAGAAACTCCGCAATGTGGCACGATGTAGCTAAAAAAGATTTCGGAAGTATGCACAGATATATAAATGAAATACTGCGAAAATTTACTATCAATCAATGCACAAAGAGTTAATTTGGCATTTAATTCCAAGAATTATTAGCTTCGGATCACCAAATTTGTTAATAGTTGTCACAATTCATAAATATTTGTATCAACAAATGATATTGCTTTTTTCAAAAAAGTATTTAAATTGCGGTCTTAAAAGTAAATTAAATCCAGGACTCCAATAAAATTTAAATGTGAACTCAGTTGGTGGCAATACGATTGTTACGATGTTCGACCAGAGACGTTTTATGAGCTCTACTACAGCCGAGTTTTATTTAGATATGTTGATCAGCTGGAGACTTTGCGCGCTGTTCCATCTATTAAATCCAATGCCGTTAGCCCTGATAATATTCCACCGACAATATTTCATATTTCTTTGAAAATTATCCTAGCGTATCTTCCATGCCTGATTTCGTATGGATTTTCCAGTCTCTGGAAGAACTCGATCGTTTTGCATGTACCCAAAGAGCGCTACTAGCTCACCTTAGACTTTCGTCCGAATCGCTTAGTTTTAACTTTCTCTACAAAGTCTTTGAAAAACTGCTGCTTTAGTAGATTACTAAATTCTTTCATTCAAACAAAGTCCAAACTCAATGTTCAAACAAGCTGGAGTTCCTAAGGAATCTCTATTAAGACCTCTACTTTTCTGTCGACATTTTTTTACGATTTACATATTTCCTCTATGTAGATAAAGTCCAGGTTTACTTTACCTCGAAACTGAATGAATTAACGCAGAGACCAACTTGTTAAACGAAGACCTGAAATGCATTGTGGAAGGGCATTGCTTTAAATCTCAAGAAATGCCAGGGCAAAATTTCGCGCAAGCTGTCCACTAAAAAGGATTTGAAAATCCGCCTTCTTCAAGCCGCTTTCTAAAAATTTTGTACGAAAGTATTGGCGGCATTGCATACGCTGCACTTGGGTTCATTATTTTGCTTCGTGACTACTGCTGATACTGTTTTTGTAGCAAAAGGTCTTTCCTTCCTTCCAACGGCTTCTAATGATTGAAAACGATGCTGTAAGAAGGAATTTAGTCCTGACTATCCTTGTAGGATGTGTGTACTTCGATCTAGTCGTTTTATTAGCAAGAAAATTATTAGTGGATCCCAATTTGCGATGTCAACACTTAAATTCTTTATTGCTAGTAGGCACTCCAATGTAAGTCGTGGAAGGCTTTGATGTATGCTGATGGTACATCTTTCAAGTTTGCTGGCTTAATAATTTCTGCAATAAATTTGAAGGCAGAACTCCATTGTTGTTTTAACGATTCTGCAGCCAGTTACTGTCGTGTAATTTTCTTCAGTCAAGGGTAAATGCCGGATGCATTGAATGCTCGGCTTGATATATTTGCACGTTTGGAAGTGGTTGATCATAGATTATTTTGGAAATCAGATCATAATACTGCCTCCCTTAATTTGAATGTCTTGCGATACCATCTAGTAGTCCGAGAGAATCTTTTTCGTCTGTTGTTGGGTTTTGGTTTATGGCTTGCTTGCGGTAGTGTGTTGCTAGCAAAGACTACAAGACTGGAAACTCTTTTTTCGCTTTGAATGTGTTGGTGAAATCAGGCTTGGGTTTGTAGATTACAAAAACAAAACGCATGTAATTTTGACAACTCGGGAATTTGTTTACAAAATTCAGAAGTATACTTTGAGAGAGGAATGCAACTCTTGTTCTTCTTCATAGAAATAAGCCAGAAATATGATTAATTAAATACGTAAAAAAGACCAAGGTGCCAGTTTTAAAAAGCAACGCATGCTTCTAGAAATGTACATGAAACCTTTTTTTAGGTCACATAGTTGCACAATATTGAATATTTTGCAAAATTGCTAAAAGTATAATAAAATGAAGTTAAAATTCATAAAAATTGCTCAATTCAATAATTTAGTCAGCTCTTTTTAACCTACCACGCGTATTTTTAGCCGAAAGAGATGCCAACGTATTCAACATGTTTTGTTGAATATAAATGTGTGATTTAGTTTAATATTTAGTTAAATGTGATTTTAGTTCTATTGGTCTTGAATTTAATTGAATTTAATTTTAAATGCATAAATTGAGAATTTGTTTATGTTTATCCAGGGTATGTAAACGCACACTCACGTGCGCACGTCAATATGGACACGTGCGCTGGAAAATATTTTTAGCGAACGCGCACACGGTCGTGTTCGTCGACCACGTGCGCTCGTGAGTTTGCGCTTAGATACCCTGTGTTTATCTAATTTTAATTTAAATAAATGAATTGTAAATTCGTTTGTGTTAACAAATTTTAATTTAAATAAAAGGGAAATGAAAAATTACAAAAACAATAAGTATACATTACTTTTAGGGCCAGTTTTTCAGTGCTCGTTTAATCGCCGTTTACAGAGATTTGGGTTTTACAGTGCGAGTTTAACTTATCTATGTTAAACGTATCTTATCTATATTTCATAGCGAATTTATCTAAATGCAACGAGTATTTAGCGTATACTCGTTACTATAAGTTGCTGTTTCAACCTATTTTGGCAGCACCTGTCAATATTTTCATTTTTAGAAAGGGAACAGCTGTTTTGGTGCAAATAAACAAAATTATTAGTATAGTTTTGAACAAAGGTAAATGTCTGTACTCGAAAAAACAGCTGTTTCTTTATTTATTAAAAAAATAAATTAACCGGAGTTTAACTGGAGTTTAACTCACCAATATTGGCCGGTTAAACGCCATTTAAACGAGCACTGAAAAACACAATGTGTCGTTTAAACGCAGTTTGAAACCGAGCACTGAAAAACTGGCCCTATATATATTTCCAAACAGCTTAGAAATCGTCAAAGCCCCGAGAACTCATAAATGCAAAGTAGTTTTTCTAGTAATGTTTACTTAAAAACCAAGAAAATAGTTAGTAATAAAGTTGTGTCATTGATATCCCCAACTAACTCACCCCATAATTTTGTGGCGGTGTGGTAACAAAGCAAAACGGTTTACCTTTTCAGATATCATGCTTTGTGATAGCCTGTTTTAGCTTGTGACAAATCGACAATTTCACTATAAAATTTACATGCACTTTATGTGAACACGCGGACGGACATATTTTTGGGCTCTCTCAAGAAATAAGAAAAGTTTCCAGTCTTGTATTCTTTGGTTGCTAGTATCATTACTTCGACATAATAATCCTGAGCAAAGTAGTCATGTATGACTGGCACTTCTGATAGAGCTTATATACATACATATGTGCGATTTTGAAAGTATTTGGGATACTGCTTCCTCTTACCAGGGTCCTTTTGTAAAATCTGATAATGGTGGATATTACTACTTTTGTGATCTTCTAAGTCTTTGGTAATTCCTCAAAGGTCTTCATCTTGATAACCGTTAAGGATCATGTCGGGGTCATTGTTAAAGATAGGCTCTTGTTAGTTCGTGAATTTATTCTATAAATAAATTCATCCACGTTCATGGGGTCACTATTACCTAAAATTTTAACTCTCCAGCAGGCGATAAGAGTAGAAACTTTATCGGTACCACCACCACGAGCAACACCAGGACGGGTGTGATCTTGACTGTATCTTTCAATCCTACGTGGCGTTCCCATTACAGTAATTACCTTTCGAGGCAAGCGAAAGGCATTGCGGCATTCATCCATAAGTGTAGCGGAGAGCTCCGTATTGCGTTCATAGATTGCGCAATCATTTGACGCACATCGATCTCTGAAGTGACAGAAGAATTGGAGAATCCACTATATAGGGGTTTATTGGAGGGTTGACCCTTGTGAAGGACATTCTGTCTGTGGCCTGGATATGCTGGTAAAGGGAGTGGTGCGTTAGGTGCTCGAAGTATCATTCGACATCCACCGGGCGCATTGTCGAGTCCTTGAGTGTATTGATGCGGAGTTCGAACAGTACCCTGAAGATCAGGGTGGTTTCTAGTCCACTGACGAGTTTTCGGACGGGCTCCACCTTGTGCCGGTTGAGCAACCTCCGCAGCAGAAGACGAGCAACGCAAAGGCGTACACACCTCAAGGCATATGGGACAAGTTGAGTTGGTACATAAACTTTTCAGAAGACTGGGACGGTGAAAACTATGTAATAAACTTCCCGAGTTTTCAAGATTCTCCTTACATATAACGCAAGGAAGATCTTTTCCGGTGTCTCGAATCCTCGCGTCCGTGTTACTAGGACTATGGGTAACTGCCATTACGTCACAATATTAAAAAAATATAAAAGTTTCCTGTAGGATGGTGATAAAAACAACCCAGCGTGTTAACGCAACTGAAAACAAGGTAATACGCAAAAGTTACCTTAAGGCACACGTGCTGTAAAAGGGATTATTTGAATCTTGATTTAAAAAAATAACTATTCACTAAAAAAAACTAATTTAGGTGAAGGCTAGTAACGCGATAAGTCGTTGCTGAAAGGCAAAAAGTCAGTATTATAAAAAAGCATGTAAGAAATATCATAAGACTAATAAATCCGGAGGTAAATATTATATTACCTAACCTAAGTTGCTTCTGCTAGAGTACAAAAATTTTAAAAACCGTAAACGGCCAAGAAAACAAGAAAAAAAAGATTATCGGATTGAAAAATAACGGTGCTATTCCAGTAATAAAAGAGAGGTGATAAAAGAACCCACCGAAAGAAATCAAATCGATCTCTTTGGATTTAGTCGCTCAGTGCAGGAGGCTGTCTGCATATGATACTAAGTGAACACTTAAAAATAAAAATCACAATCGGTTTTAGTTGAGGACGGTTCGTTTAAGCCTACTCGGGTGCAGGAAAAAAGAAAAAGAATTAAATAATTATGTGTTTACCGGCAAATCTATCCAAATGAGGTATAAGGCAACAAACCTAAGGGTTGATAATTTATAACAAAAAAAATCACAAGAGAAAAAGAAAAAAAAACTTTTAATTGAGCTGTTATTTTTGAAAGTGGAATAAGTCCATTTCTTTAAAAAAATGAGTTAAGGGTAATTTTAGTAAGATATAGACACATTCTATCCATATTTATAATCATATATTCAATTGATTATTTTTGAATGTGGTACAAGTCCATTCGGAGATAAAAATATCATTTATTTATTAGATAATTTTAATTATTATTACATCATAACAAAATTAAAAAGTGTTAAAAAAATCATTCAAATTGATTAGCTTTTGACAATATTTTTAAATTTATTCAAATGAAAACCCTTAAATATTCTAATACATGAAAAAATGCACTTATTCCACTTTCAAATATAACAACACAAATCTTATCGCAAAAAAGTTATTTTTGAAAGTGGTATAAGTCCATTTGGAGCTTAAAAAATCCCCTATTTTTTGAAATATTTTCAATAATTATTATTTCATAATAAAATTTAATAGGTGTGTAGTGTTAAAAACATCACTCGGATTGATTAACGGTTGCCAATATTTTTAAATTGATTCAAACGCAAACCTTTAAATATCTCGATACATGAAAAAATGGACTTATTCCACTTTCAAAAATAACAGCTCAATTATTCTTAACTAAACGATGTGTGAACAACATTACAAAAAAAAAATTAAAAAAAAAAAAGGGGAACCTTCCTAGAAAACTGTTTAACTGTTTGAAAACTTTTTAATTAATACAAACAGCGAATCACCGTAGGTTTTTTTGCTTAAAATATAGAGTTTAATGTACTATATTTAGAAAATCTTGCCACTGTAACAAAACTTAAACTGAAACCAGTAAGAAAGCTATATTCGGCCTGGCCGAATCTTAGATACCCTACACCTAAAAGTTTTAAAAAAAGTGCCGAAGCTAGGATGGGGCGGGGGTGGCGGTCCACTCTGGTCGGCACAATGTCGGGGGCGGCAGTTGTGGAAATCAAGTATTGACTTATTGCATTCTAGGCATTTTTGGGGCTACAAGTTGATTAACCGTCCCGGGGTCCATGAGACCTAGCTACGCCTCTGTATAAATAGTAGGCGTGGTCATTACCTTTTTCAAAACAAAATAACTAGCTTAGTTGTTTTATAATTATAAAAAGTAATAAACTTTTTTTCATACTGCTATACTGTATATGTAGTGTAAAAGTGGGCGGACCGCACCCAGTTTTGATGTAATAATGTTTTTTTGTAAAACAAGTTGTTATCTAAAGTTTTATTCAGGAAGTTTATATATTTAACAATATAACCCTCTTTTGCCTGTGTAACCTAAAAGTGGGCGGATCACGCCCATATTTGGCACATTCACGGATAATGCGGAACTCTATACCCAGGAATGAAATTTTCTTGTAATAGCTCAAAA
This sequence comes from Myopa tessellatipennis, assembly GCA_943737955.2. Lineage (NCBI taxonomy): Eukaryota > Metazoa > Arthropoda > Insecta > Diptera > Conopidae > Myopa > Myopa tessellatipennis. Next base: position 23,444,659 of record OX031315.1, read on the forward strand.
ACGAACGCTGATATCACATTTTTAATAAAAAATAGGCGTGACCGTGGACCGATTTTGCCCATTTTCAATACCAACCTGCCCACCACATAAAACAATATATCTGCAAAGTTTCATCACGATATCTTCATTGGTTCTCCTGTGATCGTGATTTCAACAGACAGACAGACAGACAGACAGACGGACGGACATGGCTAAATCGACTCAGGAGGTCACGCTGATCAAGAATATATATACTTTTCTATACCTATCGTCTCTAGTTCTATGCGTTACACCTTTCGTTACAAAGTGAATATACCCTTACCTTAAGGTGTAGGGTATAAAAAAAAATACGGCTTTATACATATACATATATAGGTCAATATACAGGGTGTTTCGCATATGAGGGGACAGAAGACTAGGACGTGTAGGTTGGGTCGAGACAAGAAAAAAATCTTATGGGAGGGGGGTCAATTTCCCCTCGTTTAGGCGGGAGGGGCCATTTTATAAAAATCCGACTTAACATCGAAAAAAATAATATTAAAAAAAAGTGGTTAAACCTAGTGGTTCAACTTTTGCTTGCTGATTTTCAAAGCCAAATATCCGGTTCTTAATATCCTTTTTAAATGAGGTTCCTATGTCAAACAGTTTTTGAGAAAATTAATGTCAAAGTTAAAATTTGGAAAAAAAATTCCGAAAAAAAATTGTTGGTCGTAATTTTTTTTCAAAATTACGGTATTAACTTGGAAGGGCAATGGATGGAAGGGCAACTAAGTGGACGTATTCATTACTAATTATACAAATGGTTATTAATAACAGGGGCTGCCGTTTCGATCTTCCTGCAGACATGGTTCCAGGTGAAACATTCGGGGGGCGTAGAACTCCAGGACTTCGTCACTAAAAACGAGCAACTTCAATAAAAATTACCAGAAAGACTCACACAATATTCATACAATTCATGTGTAGAACCAATCGATTAGTTGTCAACGGCATACATAATCCGCAGTACGTAAATCTCTAATCGCATAACTAAAAAAGGTGTCCAAAAATAAATTAGGTAGTGTTCAAAGTACCTAACGAGTGGCAAGCGGCTTATTAAAATCCGCAAGACAAAATCTCCAGTCGAGCAAGCAATCGTTATAAAGAAAGAAAAAAAATATCATGAACTTCCGCGGAATAACTAACATGTTAAACAGTCGTCGGAAGCTTTGTAGTCCTGTGGTTCGTACCAGCAAATGTATAGTCACAAATATCCGACAGTGATCATTTTACAAAGAAAAAAAAATTATTACAGACAATTTTAAGTAAAGATCCTAGTACCAGACGAGTTGGAAGCGGCATATGAAAAACCACGAGCAAAATCTCAAGTTGATCAATCAATCAATACATTAGGGTTAAGAAAAAAGCAAAAAAAATGTCATTTACACTACTCAAGCATACTAGAGAAAAGTTCACCAACAGAGAATTTGAGCGCCGGCGCAGGTGCCGGTATCGCGAGATAAATCGTCCACCGGTGATCGGGATACTGCTGAGGATGCTCGGTCCGGGTGTGCTCAGGGAAAGGGGAGGGGTACGTAACCCCAGCCAATATCGGTAACACCTAGTTACAAAAAAATACTTACTTACCAGGGAATACCGAGTCTTATAATTAAGAACACAAAAAAAAACAAAAGGAACCTAGTGAATAACGTCCCTTCGCTACGCGCCCCACCAAACGCAGATTAATTGGTGCTTTCCTTCCCCATCTTCACCCACCCAGCCCTGCTGACGTCATTGAGACATTCACACGCCAGCCCACACTAGTAACCACAATCCGCCCTCCGGATCGAAACCGCTCACTCCCCTTTTATGTCTTACATTTTTCGGCTACACATTATAAGTTGCAGATGAGTACAAAGTTAAATATAATATCAATATGTAGTCAAATTAACCTTATTTTATTAGTTCAAGAAATAATAAAAAAAAAATACAAATAATTCAATTAAACCATACAATAAATCACGTGATTACTCAATTATATCTTAGTATTATAAACAAGTTAAACATTTATACAACAAAATTATTTACCGTGAATAATCACTCATAAATATATAATCAGGAACGGGTTCGATTGTATTATATATTATATCAAATTCATTGCACCTACATACTCGACTATACGATACTATTAGTTCCAGTATTTCATCAATTAATACTTTAAAATTTAAATTTAGTAAATATTTCAATCAACCATAATGTCTATCATTTGAGTCTCTTATCATGCCATTATCGGGTTATATCTTTTGCTTCAAACATACAATGTAAATTGCTTACCTAGAAATTATCAGTTTTACCGCCGGATCCCCGTGAGTGGCGCCATCAGGGACCTCCTTGGCCTAAAAAGGAAGCTTCAAAACGGAAGCTTCAAAAAAAGCAATTATGAAAATGTGAATAATAGTAATAAAAAAAACCTCAAAATTTCTTAATGTATCTTTCTTTTTCGTTTGCCATTTCATTAAAAATTTACATCTCATTAACATCATTATCACTAAAGAAATTTGATTGGCAAACATAAATCACCATACTTTGCAAAAAAACTTCATTCAAAATATTTTATCCATTATTTAGTTAAAACGGGAAATAGAAAACAAAAGGTAGGATATGATAAACTTTCCATTTATCAGAAGAAATGCATGTACAAACCTCTTTGTTTGACGGTATTTAACTTAGTGTATAAAAATACCCTGTATTCCAATGAAATAAAATGTTGTCGGATTTGTTTTCCTGAAGTTGATTCTTTTAATTCCCTGGAATTTTCCTACCAAGATTGGTAGGGGTATAGTGCTGGCAAAGACAATATAATACAAAGATGTCTCACTCCATACAAAACAACCGAGCACCTAAAATTCAATTGGGATTTTCGGAAAATCCCATCTGAAGCTTTGGGAGAGTAAAATGAATATATTGTGAGAGCGAGAGATCAAGTTGTGAGAGTAATAGATCAAGTTGTGAGAGTAATAGATCAAGTTGTGAGAGTAAGAGCTGCAACTTGCAAGAAAGTGAGCACAAAAGAGAGCGCGTTTGCTACAAATGAGTGTAAAGAATCAATGCAGTTGCCATCAGAATGTAGACCATCTTATTTTAATTATAACAACAAAGGGTGGTGGCATAACAAACTTTTATAGGCCCTATATTAGTAGAAACAAACAATAAAAAAATCAAATCTTCATATATTAAATGACATTTATTCATGATTTAGTATTTGAAATTTTGATTGTTTTGATTGTTTGTTTTTAAAATATGACCAAGAACGATGCTTACGGTGTAATATGGTTATCAAACAATCTAAAACACTAAATCTGTGAGAATAACATTCATTATTTTCCTCAAACCGATGTGCATTTGGACTTTGGTTTGTACAATGTATACATTGTTGTATAATATATTATTAATTAATTATTATTAATTACAAATTACCGAAATAAATTGCCAAATTATCCAAATAAAAAACCAAAATCACTATTAAAATAGTAGCGAAGTCAAAATCAATCAAGTCACAAAAAGGAGCTAAAATATCAGTAAAAATAAAAACACAAAAAATCTCGTTTCTGGTTCGGTAAAGAACGCTGTTGTCGTCATTCATATACTTGTTGTTGTCGAGCGAGCGGTATTCTTGCACATTCGTACAAACTCTAAACATTTATTTTACAAAAACAAACATTCGCTTCTCTCTCGCATCGTTTGTGTACACTGTGTTTTGAGCGCGAATTATATTTTTATGTACCCATGCAAAAGGCGAGAGAGAAAGTGCGTCGCATCTCAACAAAATTGAAAGCTCTTTCTCAAAAGCACAAAAGCTATCAGATCAGCACAAAATTTTTTTGAAATTTTTCAACGTACTGAGTGAGACATCTTTGTATTATATTGTCTTGGGTGGTGGTGTTGTTGTGATATCTGTTGTTGCCGCCGTTCGTTTTTATAGTTGTTATGTCTTTATTGCTTTTCCTAAATATCCACTCCAATCTCCGGTTTCTCATTTAGGTTGAAAGTACTATTGTTTAAAATATTATAAAACTAATTCCTTTGATTTGTCTTTTGTGATATTCGTACTACACAGTGTACGTGTGGTCTATTTATTTGTTTATTAAACACAGAATTAAACAAACGACCATTTTCACTGTACGCAATTCAGCACTTTGGATTCTTTTGCTAGTTTTAAATTTTTTTCTTGATTAAGCTTGTACGCTTCGTTGCAACAAGAGAAATTATCCCAATTGCATTAGAAGCAGTGCTGATGATAGAATGGTTCTTTCTTTAATGGCGACTCTATAACGTTCAAAAATTATGACTGATTTTATTTTTTTTATGTAATATCTTTTTAAACACACAAAATTTCAGTCTGACGTCCTCAAGGCGTTTTTACTCACTGCCTTTTTCTCTATCTCCCACCCGGAGTGGACCAGATCCAAGCGTTACCGATTGGTTAACCTACCGCCGTCCCGCTCAAATCCATAACGAACGTCCAACAAAACAAACTCCGCAATGTGGCGCGATTAGCTAAAAAAGATTTCGGAAGTATGCACAGATATATAAATGAAATACTGCGAAAATTTACTATCAATCAATGCACAAAGAGTTAATTTTGCATTTAATGCCAAGAATTATTAGCTTCGGATCACCAAATTTGTTAATAGTTGTCACAATTCATAAATATTTGTATCAACAAATGATATTGCTTTTTTCAAAAAAGTATTTAAATTGCGGTCTTAAAAGTAAATTAAATCCAGGACACCAATAAAATTTAAATGTGAACTCAGTTGGTGGCAATACGATTGTTACGATGTCCGACCAGAGACGTTTTATGAGCTCTACTACAGCCGAGTTTTATTTAGATATGTTGATCAGCTGGACACTTTGCGCGCTGTTCCATCTACTAAAACCAATGCCGTTAGCCCTGATAATATTCCACCGACAATATTTCATATTTCTTTGAAAATGATCCTAGCGTATCTTCCATGCCTGATTTCGTATGGATTTTCCAGTCTCTGGAAGGACTCGATCGTTTTGCATGTACCCAAAGAGCGCTACTAGCTCACCTTAGACTTTCGTCCGAATCGCTTAGTTTTAACTTTCTCTACAAAGTCTCTGAAAAACTGCTGTATATAAAGCGTAGCGTATATAAACCCTACATTATAATTAAAAAAGTGGATTAGGTTTTTAATACTAGCAACCCAAGGTTCAAGTTCTCTCTAGCTCTAGGTTCAAGTGCCTGAGCAATAACTTTACAGAAAACATCATTGTCCTGGTTCAGATACCAAGACAATTCACTCAATTATCCAAGGGTTAAGTGCCTGGATAACAAGAAAAATTTCCTTTGATCGCCACTGGTTTATGTGCCAGTGACCATCGCAAAGTTGGAAATAAACAGCCATAATTACTAATCAACTTAATTAGTAATACCAAAAAAGTATTATATATTACATAAAAGAAAGGGTTGGAGCAGTTTTCCAAATTGCAATGAAAAGATATCACTCTTAAAAAGTTCAAAAAAATCCATTTTTGGAACCCTATAACTCCTGAAGTAAATGTATGTAACCCCAAATTAGGAACGATTCTGCTGAACTATCTGAACATTAGGAGGACTATTGCGCAACGGGCTAGCCTATATACTGCCAAATTAGCGCACACTTCACAGGTTTTTGCGCAGCGGGGTGTCTCTGCTGATGTGTAATTGTAAGAGCGTCCATCATAGCATTTAAAGTTTCAAACTCCAGTAAGAATTCTCTGAAAAGCGCGTTGTCTCACGTAGGCCGAGTGCTAGATCCTTGTAAGTTCATTATGTTTGTATGCCCTAGTGACACCGTACGAATACACCGTATGTGATAATTAACCGGATCACCGCATGACGGTTTCGATTTTGAGGCTCGCCACACGTTATATTAGCTGATCTACTGCAGGCACAATCCAGTAAGGGCTTTTTCACCCACAGTTTCTTTAAGTTGAGCTAACTATTGGTCCTTATCGGTAGATTATAAACCTTAGGATAACTAGGATAAACCAATACTTACGATAAACTTAGGATAAACCAATGAAGCGTCGTTATATTTTCTTAAAACGTACTCTAGTCACTCCTTAGGGGATTATAAGCACAGACCAAAAACATTCGATTTCATACGCTACTTCGTGTAATGCAGTTTCTGCGGATTTACGCTTCCTGCTTAAATGCCTGTATTATGGTGTTTATAATATAGACTACATGTCTATTATAAACACGGCACAATTGGATACAGGCCGTAAAGTAAGAGGCATGCATCAGCTTTAGTATCTCCATGTAATTCCATATCCTTTCTTTACCATGTTATGAGCGATCCTAACACCCGATCATGTGATTCTTTCCTGCATAGTTCCATGTCAAATTCTAATCAGCTTGGAAAACGCTCGTTCATAGTATTCGTATTGAGCCTTCTATGTACATAGGTGAGACTCCGCTATTCCCTGTTACCAAGCTTGATTGTAAATGTGTTCAAACAGTATTGATAGGACTGAAACCAGGATATATGTCGGAATGATAGGTATGAAATTTATTGGTTCACTGTAGAAAAATTTTCCCGTGTTAGGCAGAGTTTATCGATTAATATTAGCCACGGAATAATAATATCTAATACTGACCGCATTTCACTAAAACAAATCCTGTATGATTTTGACATTTTGGTGTAACCACACTGTCTGCATCAAGGTACATTTCTGCCCGCTATTCTTCAGATGTAACCGCCTTGTTATGAGAAAAGTGTCCGTGCAACAAAAATAGAGTTGAATATTTGCAGTTTTTCAGCATAGCTGAGACTCCGCAACATTTATACTATTTCATCTCTGGGCTTTCCTAACTAAACCTGTTAGCTATAACTGTTTAGCTACATATCTTATTAGCATTCTTGTGGATTTGGCCTTATACAGAAGGCTCTTTCCACTTGTACCTTCTCTGACCACATGGCTTATATTAACTACTGGGTCTGTTGGTCAGATATTATCATCAGATATTATCACCATCAATTCATTGAAAGCAATAAAGTAAGTTGAAACGATGCGATTTTGTTTGGTCGTTTTAATGACCTATATCGCGATTTCAATAATAGGTTTTTTCAAACCATATCCATAGCCGGGGAGGCTCAGGGCTGTCCAGGTTCGTCTCAAAAAATTTTTAATAATAAGGGCCACTGTTGAGTTTATTATCAGTTTATTGTTGAACTCTACGATGCGATTACAATGGTGCATTAACAATATTCCGTATAATATTCTATAAATAAAAAAAACTGACTTACAATCTAAACACTTAACTAAAATAAATGTCATACTTATAAATAAAAACTGAGGTGTATTACAGCGAGGAGAGTTACCGTTGCCACATGAATTCGACCGCGGACGCGTAGGGGCAGGGGTGGATATTTGGGAGAGGCTCGATATTGGAGAGGGACTAAGGAGTTAGAAGAGGCTCAATATTGGTGAGAGGCTACAAGTTGAGGAGAGACTAATAAGTTGGGTGAGAGAGAGGCTACAAGTTGGAGGGATTATGCGTTGCTGGAACTTACCGAGATGTTTCTGCTTTCCTGCCTGAAAACCAAGTGACCGAACTTCACTATCGTTCCGCTTTTATATCCCTGGCTTGAAGTTCGTTTCGTCAATTGCCCGACTCGCTGTAACTACGTGTGTTCTAGCCCACACACAATATTATCTCAGTGTAAATGTGTACATGTAGGCGTGAACAACCTGCGCAATTTCTGTATATGTCTCTGTCTCGCTCGGATGTAACGGTTACCAATGTTTCCCTAACAGGGGTGCATTAAAAGTAGCAGTTGTAGTACAATAGTACTTCATCGTAACCTTTCATTAAATAACTCAGGAATTAAGTAAGCGCTTAGTAATTAATATAATTTTATTGAAAAAACTTCTTAACGCATTAAATAAACTTAGTAAATTTCTTTCATTTGAATTCATTAAATAAACATCCTAATTCATTCCAATAAACTTAGTTATAATTTTGCTTTTAATTCATTAGATAACTCAGTGTTTAAGTACAATACTAAACAACTATGTAATTGTGTTTGAGAGCGTGGTTCACAGAACACGCCCTCATAAAGTATAAAGTATCATATTTGAATGTGGACTTAGTGATGTCATTACGGCCTTAGTGATGTAATTTGTTGTTGATTTGAGTAGCCTTAAAAGCCCAATCTCGAGTTTAAAATAATTTCTGGCATTTCCGAAATTATGTATCGATTTACTTTCAAGAGGAATTATATGAAGGCGGTGGCCTGAAAAAGATTGGTTCCATTTTACAAGACTAATATAAAGAACTGTGTTTCCGTACTTTACTACCGCATAATGCAATAACAAATGATATTTAAATAGTTAATTAGCTAGGATTAACATTTAATAGATTGTACATTTAGTATTAGTATTTGCGTGAATATGCACTATAAAATATTTTTTGTAAAAAATTGATAAGGTTATCAAATAAAGATCTGGATCTTTCACCAGACGTCACGATAGTGTACGGTTTTTCAGCTTCAGCCAAGCCGAAGATATCACTCTTTCTATATTGATGTTCAGTGAATACACCGGTTTCAATGTATACGTATGCCTACAATATTTCAAATGTATCTATATTTATGTTTTATGATACAAATATTAGTTGGTGTAATTTTAGAACTAACAATATTAAAATTGATTATTACAATTACAATTGGTATTAGAATGATTAAAATTTTTTATTATTTAATTTGATATTTTTTAACATGTTTTTAACATGACGATATTTTTAATGACAACGATTTCTTTTGTAGGGGTAACTGATTCTAAAATTTTAAACCTTGATGTTCCCTCAGTGATTGTAATTAGAAAAGTGAATATATCTGCAACTATTTTGAAGTGTAACTATGACTGGGATTTTAGAAATTCGTCATTAGTAGTAAAATGGTACAAGGATGATCAGGCAGTATATCAATGGATAAGAGGAAGAAATCCAACAGTATTTGTAAGATGAAATATTATTTATAAGTTATACTCGTATGCAAAATCTAAATTTCAAATTTTTAACTTTATAATTTATTTATCTTTTGTATTAGTCTCGTAACTTTGGCATTTAACTTTTATTTTACTGGTGCTTGTTTTGTTATTATTATTGACTATTTCCACGACTATACCGAGACTAATGGCCTTATAATGTAATTAAATAGTTTGAAAATGAAAATGAAAACGAAAACGAAACAAGCCAAATGCGTATAATAGAAACTCTTCGTTCGTATTGCAGACTTTCGTTGTTTAGCAGACAAAAAATATTTGAAGTATTTTTATAAGTAATTTTTAGAAACGCAAAGATTTCGTGTAGAGCTCAGTGCAAATGCGTGTCGGCAACACATACAAATTCGACAAAGAACTTACAAAAACAAAACAATTTCACACCAGGCGATAGCCTGCTTGCTTTCGCATCGTTTATCAGCTTTTTTCCTGGCAACTGCCGATCCATTATACCACGCGTAGGTGATAATATCTGCAAAGCATGTGAAAAAACCAAAAACAAACGTTTTTTGCATTTTGTGTATTTCACTCGAGTTCTGTTATGCTCCGTTGTCAAACAAACGAAAAATTACGAAAAGCACAAAGCAAAACTCGTGAAAAACGTAAATTTCGTTTTCATTTACGTTTTGAAACTCTTTACACTATAAGGCTCTAATACTTGAGAAGATTTTTGCTGCAGTTATCCCAACCAGAAAGAGTTGGGAGGCCGAGACGGCTCCAAGAGATAAGGTCAATCTCAAGTCAATAACCAAAAGCAGAGGTATACGATATTCTGAAAGCCTACAGGCTAGCCAATAGCGTCAGAAACGGTTGAACTTTTCTTGCATTTAAGAACATTTCTGTGAATACGGAATTCTTGGTCAATACCAAGAGAGATTCTGCCTCGGAGGCGGTGAATTAATGTCTATTTTGTCTTCTATAGGCAACCGGAATATGCTCCCGTAGGGATAGGGAGGCATAAGCCTGTGGGGAAACTGTTAAGTGGGAAAATATTATCTAGGGCCAGATTTCCTTTATTTAACACCCTTAATTAGAGGCTTGATATCCTTTTTCAGTGTATTTCCTTTCGAGACTTCTTAGATTGGTTGACAGGTCTAGTTGATTGGAGTAGACTACTTCCGGTGGTATATTTTTGTGGTACCAAACTTACTACCACTACATATAATAGGTATAGTAAAAATAAATCCATTATTTTTTCAATAGATAGCTTTAGTAATTTATATCTCGCTTGGTATAAGTGCGATCGGGTAACGCTAAATGGCGCTAGGAAGATAAGATTTCGTACTAATAAAACTTCTCAGACAATTTTGTGACTGCTTGACTTAGTTTTGTTTGAGCGCGCGTCAACACCATGCAATGGACACCAGCTAAGAGAAAATACTCCATATTTTACAGTTCTTCTTCGATAAAGGCGAGAGCGCAAGGCAGGCGTCTGAAAATGTGAATAGTGTTCCTAATATTGTAACAGTCAATCCCGCGCAATTTTGGTTTCGTCGATTCCGTTCCGGTAAATTCAATGTCAAAGATGCACCACGCACTCGAAAATGTCGATAAAATCATGGAAATCGCCGAGTTTGACCATCATGTAAGCACGGTTTCGACCGAATTTCTTATGAACCGAATTTCCATCTGCGAATCGCTGCTGTATCGCAACAACATCGACCCATTTCCGAAGCAGATGGCGAGTGGTGATGAAAAGGTGACTTACAATAACGTCAAGTGAAAACGGTCGTGGTCAAATCGCGGTGAACTGGCGCAAACTGTGGCCAAGACTGGATTGACGGCCAGGAAGGCTTTGCTGTGTGTTTGGTGGTATTGACAGGGAGTCATATACTATGAGCTGCTCCCCACGGCCAAACTCTTACCTCGGACCTGTATTGCAGCAATCGCCCAGAAGCGTTCAGGTTTGGCCAATAGGGATTGTGTCCCAACAGGACAACGCCAGGAAAACACATCGATAGCAGATCGCCAGGAGCTATGGGAGCTTGGTTTGGAGGTTCTTATGCATCCACTTTATAGTCTGGACCTGGCACCAAGTGATTACCACCTGTTATTGCCTATGGCGAATGATTTCGCTGGTGAGATCTTCGCCTCAAGGGAGGCAAGTGAACATCGACTGTTCCAGTTTTTTGCCAATAGGGACAATGGTTTTTATGAGAGAGGCATAATGAAATTATCTTGAAAATGGTAACAAGTTATCGATCAAAACGGTGCATATTTAACCTAAATCGGTTCATTATAACTATGATAAATAACTTCAATTTCATGCAAAAATAATGGATTTATTTTTACTACAACTATTATATGTACTTTTTGGCTCAAGGGAAAATGTGGTGCAGAATGAAGTGCGAGTGGGTGCTGCAAAAGTGGGATTGGCAAATGGGAGTAACAAATGGGAGTAACAGTTTTCAGCAAGCCTTCGAAGTGTGATGTCGGAACTACTCTGCGCTAAGTGCTCAAATAATTTGTCTAAGTCTATCGCTGTCTGTTGCAATATATGCAAAAAGTCGTTTCACGCGAATTGTCATGGCATTACTTCAGATGCTTATAATTTGTGCAAGCATTTTAAAAATATAGTATTTAATTGCGACAAGTGTCCCAGTGGGAACTGCTGAATGTATTGATATAATACCTGTTACTGGTTCTCCTGCGGCGTCGGCATCTTCTCATTGTACTGTTGTGGAGATAAGTGATGGAGAAGCTAATTCTGCGGTTCCATTATGCAGTGACTGGATAATAATACGAAAAAAATCTAAAAAATCAGCAAAAAAAGTTGAAAATCATTCGGATTTAGTGGTTGACCAAAATGATACTGTGGACTTGATAGTGGTGGAAAGGAAAAAATGGATACATATTTCCAACTTCAAACCCTCAGTATCAGCTGATGACTTGATCAATTATATTGAGAAGCATGCTTAAATAAACAAAAGTCACATTGCTTGCTTTCAACTTGTGAAGAAGGACGTGAACCCTAATGACCTGAAAAAGGTTGGTTTCAAAGTTGGAGTTACACCATCACTACTTCATCAGCTTTTGGACCCGTCACTTTGGCAAGCTGGAGTGTGATTGAAGCCCTTTCGTTTTTTTCGGAAAGAACTGACCAAGCAGCTCACCACTTAACAGATTAGCCTTGCATTGCGTTTAGTACTTCATCTCAGTCTGCTCGAATTTATTTTCACAACGTGGGTGAGCTTCGCACGAACACCTACCAGTTTTATAATGCATCCTGTTCACATCCTGGCGCTAGTCGAAACATGGTTAACGTCCCACTTTTCATCCGGTGAACTATTTGACTTACATTACGAAGTTTATCGCAAGAATCGTGTATTGAGTCCTAGTGTTTCGAGAGAAGGCGGTCTCTTGTTTGCTGTTTCAGCGGAGTTTGTAAGCAGATATGTACAACTTCCTCGATGTGGCGACTCTATTGAGCAGATTTGCGTGGGCGTATCTCATGGAAATCCTTTACTTAGCAAAAATGAATTAATTATTATTTTAAGTTATATCCCTCCAACTAGTAGCATGGATCTATACAATGACCATATTTTTAATATTGGGTCTATTGTCAGTTCATTGAGTAACTATCAAACGCCTATTTTGCTTGGTGACTTCAATCTTGGCTCCATTAATTGGAATTTCTGTTCGGACGAAAATTCTTTACTGCCTTTCAATGTGAAAAGTTACACTGCATCGGTTTTTTGTGACTCGCTTTACTCGTTGAATTTGTTTCAGATCAATAATGTGATGAATGATATATCCAAAATTTTAGACATAGTTTTCATTCGAAATGACTATAAGTACAAATTATCGAAATGCCATCTGCCACTGGTCAATAATTCTGTTCACCATAAAGCGTTAGTAATTAATTTTGAATTCATCACATTTGCTCATATGCGTTAAGATGAAAATTCTTACGTCTGATGATAATGTTTGATATCACTGTAAAACATGACACATGTCTTAGTGTGCAATAAAAAATTTAATAAATTGAAAATTGAAATATATATTATATGTATATTGAAATGAATGTATTCATTTATATGTGCCGCTTATTGTCAGAAGACGACGCCACAAACATCCTTGGTATAATCGAAGACTTATTAATTTAAGAAACCTGAGGAATAAAGCTCATCTAATGTTTAAGAAAACCAATATGTCTGTTGCCAAGAATAATTTTATTTTGCGTAGGCGAGAATACGAATTTATGTCTAACTTTCTTTATAAGAAATATCTTTGCTATATTGAGAGTAGTATTAAATCCAATAAAGATCTTTCTGGATATTTTTAAATTCTAAAAGAAAATCAGGTGGTTTTCCTAAATCTATGGAAATGTTTGGTAGTTCTGCGGAGAACCCTCAGGATATTTGTAACCTTTTTGCAACCCACTTTGGCTCTGTGTATAATAGGGGAGACAATCTGCGTGAAAATTTCTTGTTCTCACAGTTACCTCAATTTATTGGCATTGGCTCTTTATGCATAACTGACGAGGAAGTGCTACAATCGATGAGGGAGCTCGTCTGTAAGAAAGGTTTTGTTTTTTGTCGGGTGGAAACCCCTCATGGGTTCTGCTGCTAGTGCCTATGAGCAGACAGTTATGTGAGACTCCTACTCACTAAAACCACCTCGATATCTTCAACCACTCTCCCCCGCGGGACTGCCGTTAGGTATTACTTCGCGGGGGCTGGTAAGCAGTTATACTTCCTTCCTTGTGTTTAACTGCTGCTGTTTCCGCTTTTGGCTTGTCTTAGCCGCTCAAGTCTTCGTAACTCTCTCAAGGTATTACTGACCGTTGCTTCAATTATTTCCCACTCTTGTACGGAGTGGAGCATGCGCTCTACCACATTTCTTGGACCGCAAGTGAATAAAGGTCCTGTTGCGAGTCGTGGACACCTGAACTACACGTGTTCTGCATATTCCTCCTCTTCGCACGTTGCGTATAATGGCGAGCTATCGTGCCCAAATTTATGCAGGTATTTTCTAAAACAACCATGTCCGGTCAGGAACTGGGTCAGGAAGTTATTTACTTCACCATGCCGCCTCTGTAGCCAAGACGATAGGCAGGGTATCAACCGGTGCGTCCACCTGCCCTTTGTAGAGGCATCCCATCGGGCCTGCCACGTCGCGATAGATTTCCCTCTTTCCTCTTTAGCTATGACCACCCTTGTTCTGTGTTCGCTTAAGCTCCGGTCATAAATTCGTCTCATTTCGTCGGCCAAGATATCAGGGGGTATGAGGCCCGCTATCACGCAAGCCGCATCCTCCGAGACCGTGCGAAAACCGGTTATTGTTCTCAAGGCACTAAGCCTATGTATCGCCCCCAGCTTTTTCCTCAGGAAGATGACCTGTAGCGCATGAGACCACGCTGGTGAGGCGTATAGCAAAATGAAGTTTACCACAGTGGCCAGTAGTCTGCGTCTGGCCTCGGACCACCGACGTTTGGCAAAATTCGGGATAACGAAATTTGGGTTCTCGCTGCCTTCTCAGCTGCGTAACAGATGTGGTCCTTGAAGCTAAGGCTGTTGTCCAGCATGACTCCTAGGTACTTCACGGAACGTTTAGACTTAATTACCGAGTCTCTAACTCTGACGCTGATAAACTCGATTTTTTTCCGACTGCTAATGAGCACCACCTCAGTCTTTTGTTCTGCCAGCATCAAATGGGCTGAATGTAGCCAAGGCTTCACTTGGGCAATAGCTGAGTTTGCGGTCGCCTCTATATTGCTGATGTGTTTCGCTATCGTCACAATGGCAATGTCGTCAGCAAAACCTATAAACGATGTTCTTACCGGTAGCGGGATTCTCAGGACTTCGTCATACATAATATTCCACAGCAACGGTCCATTTATGGATCCTTGGCCTTCATCACTTTCATAAAGAAGCTTCCTGTTCGAAAAATAGCTCATTATTAGCTCTACAATATATTTCGGAGCTTCCATTTTGACAAGGGCTGTTATAATTCGCTCCCAATCCGCCGAGTTGAAGGCGTTTCTGACGTCGAGAGTAATGACAGCACAGTATTCTTTTTTGCCCCCTTTCCACCGCTTTCCCGCTATTGCGTCCTTGGCCTTGTTCGTTACGGCTATCACCGCGTCGGTCGTGGACCGATACTTCCTGAACCCATATTGGCGATCCGATAAAGCCCCTTTCTCCTCCACTAGTGGCAGTAGACGATAGCTGTAAGAAGTAGACGTAGATGAGTAGCTGTAAGAAAGGTGCGGGCTTCGATCTGCTACCTCCGATTTTTCTGAAAAATTGTGCTTCCCGTTACACTCTGCTTTATGTTCTATATTTAATAAATGCTTTTTTCTGGGTGAGTTTCTCGATGAGTGGAAGTTGGAAGTTGGAAGCCTCTATCTCACCAATATTTAAGTCGGGGCCAAAACATCTAATTACAAATTATAGGCCTATTGTTAAACTTTCGGTTATACCTAAGTTGTTTGACAAAATTGTCAGTAAGCTACTATTTACATTAACGAAAAATGTTATCTTTGATCAACAGCACGGTTTCTTTGCTGGAAGATCTAACTCTATATAGTGGAAGACTATTAAGGCAATCCCGTTAAAGGTGGAAAGTGAACTACAGAAGACATTTTTATTTTTTTTATATTGCATATTATATTACACATATGTATTTGTGTTGTAAATTTTTAAATACTCTAAAAAAATGGAGCCAGCCACTAAATGCAGTTGCCACGCTTATCAAAATATTGTCTATTTTAGCATAAGGATACTCGCTCCTGCGATCGAGACAAGATCCATATGGTTAACCATTTGTGCCTATATATATGGCTAACCTTTTCTGGCTATAAAAATCGGTACAAATTTTTTGCATCCAACTGGACACGAAATTATAAATATGAGAATTAAAGACATTACTTTTATATACTGCATATGTGTATAGTAATTTGTTTTCTATGCATTATAAAAGGAATTAAAAAAAATTGACGGTAATTGTTCTTTAGGACATCTTCTTTACAGCAACCTCACGGAAGTATATCCTTTTCACGAGACATAAGGCTCTTCGAATAGCTAAATCTACATTCGGCTTTGTTTTCGATATTACAGCTGAAATGGAAAAAATTAAAATTGTTATACTTAGTAGTATCGAATAATTCAAAAATTTTGATTTTTAATACAATTGAAAGTTAAAGTAATTCTAAACTAGTTAAACTTATCGATATGTATGTATGTATAATATATACCTTTCAAGATGTCTAAAAAATGCTTGAATGCTTTTAGGCTAACTTTGCCATGAACGCCGTTTATAATTATATCAACGCAAACCTCCCTGGTCAATATACATATATTCAAGGTTTTTATTAATATTATATATAATAGCTGATTATATAACTAGCTGACTCGGCAAAAATTATGCCATATAAATTATTTATAGTGAATATTTTGGTTGTTAAATAAAAAAAATTAAAATTGCAAATATTTTCTCAATTTGTGGTAGTTGCACTTTTCCTGATGAGCAACACATCCCGGCTGACTCATATTGGAATTTGATCGCATGCCAATGGGGACATTCTTTGTTCATAGCACCAATGAGCACTTTTGGATGAGCGAAATATTCAACATCTGGCTCGTACTCGAATGCGAGACAACGGAACGAAACGGAAGTACATATGCTCGATGTATTTGTTGGCGTTGTCGATCATTCGCTCTGCGTGTGTTCACTACGAATCGGCGTGCCTCCGTTCCAATTGTCGTTGGTGATTTCGTTCAGCTCGTGCCTCTTGTGATTGAGATGCACGCTATCGCAACATGCTTTCACGCACATCTTCATTATCTTCATAGATTTGTTCGTCTGTCCTTTCTGCTCTACTTTTTAGCATATTTGTTGCATTATTCGTTCGACGGCACAAATGGGCCCCTTGCGTCTTACTGACATTGTTCACTGTAACACGGACAAATATATATATACAGCTGCTCAGCTGTCAAAAGACGCGTGCGGACGTCTAAAAACCAAAAGACTTTAACTATTGAATTTACTGATTTAAAGTACAAATAAATGATCTAAACGTGTATAAAACTAATAATATGCAGATAAACAATTATGTAAATAAGTAAAATAATGAATGAAAAAGCAAATTAAAACAATTAAGAATAAAGTGAGGTTATAAACGTTTGTGATTTGGCGAAATTATAAAGGAACACGAGTAGAATAAAGTGAGGTTATAAACGTCCGTGTTTTGGTGAAATCACAAAGGAACACGCAATACTCCTACTAAAATTCCTACATTGAGACAGGAGAGAAGTATGACTCTGGACAGCGATACAAAGTTAAAAACGAAAGTGGGAGGTGGCGGTGGAGCAGCCAGCAAGAATTTGGTGATGGATGTCCCGGCAGTGGGGGCGGCAGCGGTCAATGATAATAGTGCTAGAGTAAAGAAAAAAGAAACAACTACGGCCGATAAGAAACAACAGGATCCTAGGTGCTGCAAAAGGGCAAACGGTGAGCATGTACTAAGGTGTGACAGCTGCCTAAAGTGGTTTCACAAACAATGTGCCCAGGTGGATGACAAAACGCTGGAAGTGCTAATCGAACTGGGAAAATCCTCGGCATGGTTCTGTCCAGAATGCACTAAGGATGACCGGGACCCCAAGCTGTCAATGAAACGCCTTGAGGATGCGGTCGCTGCTGTCCCCAACTGAGTTTCAGACATTATAAACAATTCAATGGAGGCGATCGCCATACAATTGAAAGCAGATCTTGGGTCTTGGCTGTCTGGTGAGCTAGAAAAGGCGGTTAAGTTAAATGCTGAGCACTGCCGTAACGTCACGCAACTTAAGAGAGACTTTGGTGATGTCGCTAAGAGGGTAACCAGTCTTGAACAAAATGTAGTCGACTTCGCGAATCTTAGAGGCGAGCTTGACGCAATGAAAACTGCTGATGTCGATGCTCTTAAGAAGCAGGTTGAGGACCTAAGTGCTCAGATGGCCAGTCAAGTAAATGCGACAGTGGCCTGTGATCTACGGCTAAATGGTATACCATACTCTGAAGGTGAAAATCTACGGGGTATCTTATCACATATCTGCGACTTTGTAAACATCAAGCTCCCAAACATTAAAAACATATTCCGCCTCAGCCATAGCAGACCTGAGCTCAATGGTAATAGGGATACTACAATTATCATAAAATTTGAGACACCGTACGACAGAAACTACGTTATCAACGCTATTGCTAATTTTCAAAGGTCAAGTAAAGGCTCTCTAAGTCTGCAACATGTGGGCTTTCAATCAGCCAAACCCATCTACATAAATGAAGGCCTAACCAGAGAGAATGTAGTCATCTTACAGCAGGCGTTGAAACTCAAAAAGCAGCAGATGCTAAATGCAGCATTCACTCGTCGCGGCCTCGTATATGTAAAGTGTAACAGCGGCGATACTGCTGTACATGTCGAGACGCTGCAGAAATTGAATGAAGTTGCTGGACCGCTTACTAGGAGCAAAGTGCAGCATTCTCACTCCGGCAGTAGCAGTGCTCCCTCTTCTCGTACTGGCAATATCATTGGAACCGGTGGAGTTCGATTAAATGATGATCTTCTACTGTGTGATCTTCTACCTTGCTGCAGTTCTCTTCCGCGGAAGGATGGAGTGAATCTTTTGTGTAGCATTTCTTCCCTGGGTGATTCTGTAAGCTGCATTTGTAAGTGTATATCTAAGTGTATTAATGAAGTTACTATTCCTACTTTAAGCAGTACTTTTATATGTTTCCATGGTAATCCCTTGTACGTTATAGAAATTAATAGATTTAACAGTAATACTACGGGCGTGTCAAATAGCTTTGTTCTTGCGGTTTGCAATAGATCATGCCAGAAAATTCTAATTCTATAAATTTCCGTTCCAAAGACTGTAGTTTCAATCTAATTCGGATGCTTGCTAAACAGAGAAGTGGTTTCAGGGTTTGTCATATAAATGCACAAAGTCTTACTAACAAGATTGATGAGCTGAGGTACGTTTTTGAAGGTTCCGGTGTTGACGCCATATGTGTAAGTGAGACATGGTTTAACGCAGATATACCAGATTCTCTGGTCAGTTTGATGGGGTATAAACTATTTCGTGTGGACAGACTGGGGCATGCAGGTGGGGTGGCAATTTATGTTAGAAACTGCCTGGCATGCAAGTCACTGTGTACGTCGTTACCTGACAGTGATAATGAGTATATCACTTTTGGGATGTGTCTATCGCCCTAATCGCACCATCGATTTCACCCCATTTTTAAACGTGCTTGAAACTGTCTCACTACCATACACGGAAGTCATTATAACTGGCGACTTAAATAATAACCTGCTAACAGATAAATTCTTGACGAACAATATGGAAGTTTGTTCCCTGTAAACGCAGCCATCCCGACTCACTTCACAAAAACAAATAATACTTTACTGGACCTTTTTTTCGTAAATTCCAAAGCAAAAGTTCTCTTGTATGACCAACTATCAGTTCCAAACTTTTCCAAGCATGATTTAATCTTTCTAACATATGATTTTCAGTTGGCTGATAAAGCCTGTTGTTACAGATATCGTGACCTTAAAAACATAGACTACTATCGACTCGAAGTAGCCGCGTCAAATGTAAATTGGCCGCAAATTTATAACATGATCTCGGTTGATGAACAAGTTCAATTCCTGCAAAACAACATTAAGATACTATTCGATGAGTTCGTCCCTGTTAAGTGCAAGCAAATAAAGCACAAACAGTGCTTATGGTTTAACAAACATATTGGAAATATTATATGTCAACGTAATAACGCGTATAATAGATGGAAACGTTTTAAGACTCCAGTTTTATACCAGGAATTCAAGAGTCTTCGATCTCTGGTCGTGAAGGTAGTTAGAGCAGCTAAAAGCAAATTTTACAACAGCAAGTTTGAATATGCGGTGGGCAGTAAGCAGAAGTGGCGCATAATACGTAGTATTGGTTTAGGGAAAAAAACGATAGTGGTCATGAGAATGTCGATGTTGAAGACTTAAATAAGAAATTCATTGATATCCCGGTGCCGTCAATAGGCGAAAATGCCTACCGCAGTGTTATTGGACCGGGTGATTCAATACGATACTTCAATTTTGAATGTGTTGACCAAGCTGACGTACTAGAAAGCATCCTGTCGATCAAGTCCAATGCTGCTGGATATGATGGAATTAGTCCTATCTACCTTAAAATCTTGCTCCCCCTTATACTACCGTATCTCACTCACATTTTCAACACGGTGATCACCAAATCTGTATTTCCGTCAAGCTGGAAGAAGGCGAAAATTATACCAGTTCCAAAATCTCATGGTCAGTACCGCCCTATTGCTATTCTATCCTTTCTATCGAAAGCGTTGGAGCGGTTAATGTGCCAGCAAATCAACATTCACCTCCACAAGTATAACCTCGTGGCTGAAAGGCAGTCAGGTTTTAGGACAAATCGTAGCTGTACCACTGCACTTATTGATGTGTGTGAGGAACTGAGGTCAAGTGTAGATGACAATGAGGTTAGCTTCTTGGTTCTGTTGGACCACTCTAAGGCCTTCGACACAGTTGACCATGATATTTTGCTGGCAAAATTAAGCCGTATGTACAAGTTCTCTGTACCTGCTTTTAATCTTGTCCTGTCGTATCTTACAGGTAGGCTGCAAGCCGTCTTCTCCAATAATGTTATGTCAACATTTCTACCCAACACTAAGGGAGTTCCTTAAGGGTCGGTTCTAGGCCCACTTTTCTTCTGCATGTACATAAATGACCTCCCCAGTGTTTTGACTAGTTGTAGAATGCATATGTATGCGGATGACGTTCAAATTCATGCTACATTTCAAAAAGACAGCCTGAGCAGCGGTACGGCTTGCCTTAATGTGATACTTGAAAATGTGAGTAAGTGGGCATCAGAAAACAGATTAAGCCTAAATCCCGATAAAACCAAATGCTTGGTGATTTCTAAAAAAATCATTGATATTTCTACTGTTCCTCAACTGACACTAAATGGATGTGTTATTGAATATGTTGATTCGTCAAGAAACTTGGGAGTAATCTTTAACAGAACGTTGACTTGGCACAATCATATAAGCAGCACGGTCGGGAAGGTGTATGGTATGCTGCGTGCGCTCTGGACAACCCAGTACTTTACGCCGCTAGGAATCCGGCTTCTTCTTGCCAAAACATACCTTATTAACACTGCTGTATGGCTGTGAAATTTGGGCGAACAGTGACTGTTCTGATAAGAATAAATTAAATGTTTTATTTAATAATATCACTAGATACGCCTATGGTTTAAAAAAGGGAGATCATGTCTCTGCATATGTAAAGAAAATCTATAACATGTCCTTTGACAGTTTATTGAGCTATCGCACACTTGTATTGTTGCATAAAATAGTCTACACCCGGGAACCCACTTATCTGTTCACAAAATTAACCTTTTCTCGCTCTAGTCGTACAAACACAATTAATTGCACTCAACACACTTGCATAACATCGGAAAGACAGTTCTATGTCCACGCTATTCGTCTCTGGAACGCGCTTCCCAATAGGTTACGTTCCTGTAGTAATGCTGTTCACTTCAAAAAGCAATTGTCCTTATTTATTTATTTATTTATTTATTTATTTATATATAAAGAGCAGCTAAATCTGTAACATGATTTTATAGCTGATATTAACGAATTAAAACTAAATAAAATGAGAATTGATATAAAACAGTAGCTACTAGTTACAAAATTGTTGCATTGTATAACATGCAAATTTTAACATATTAAGACATATTTTTAAGATGATTTAAGATTTTACATTTTGTCGTGTATATAGAGTCACATAAGTTTATAGCATCATAAACATCATTGTAATCCGAACAGGCTTTCCGAAGGGGTTCGTGTTGCAAATAATTAGTTTTACAAAAGTTCAGGAGAAGGATCATAGTGTCTTCTGAAGAGGCGAGGAATATTAATGTGGATCTTGCTCAATAAGTACGGGCAGTCGATGATACCGTATAAGAGCTTCAAGATAAAAATAGAGTTCAACATTTTCCTCCGATTCTCTAACGAAGGAAGGTCTATCAATTTAAGTCTCGATCTGTAAGATGGCATATTTTGAGGCTCCCAACGGAAACTTCGTAGGCAGAAAAGGAGAAATTGTTTTTGCACTGACTCGATATCAGTGATGTGGCAAGAATAACTAGGGCTCCAGACTTGAGAACCGTATTACAAGATAGGCCGCACTAAGGAGATGAAGAGCAGTTTCGTAATATATGGGTCTTTAAATTCCTTTGACCATCGTTTGATGAAGCCTAAGGTTGAGTATGCTTTTGACCTTATACGGTCCACATGATCAGTAAAGCGTAATCTTCCATCAAGGGTCACGCCCAGGTCATCCACTAGTTTCCCAGTTTCCAGATAATAGGAACCAATGGTATATTTGACATTTATCGGTTTCGAGCGCGAAAAAGTCATTTGCATGCATTTCCGAAGATTAAGATTGATACAATTTACCCCACACCAATGAATTAACATATTTAGATCTTGTTGAAGAAAGAGTGAATCCAGTTCATTCTTAAATGAGAGGAAGAGCTTGACATCGTCTGCATACATAAGTAAATTGCTTCTTTTCATTACTTCCGGAAGATCGTTTATAAAAATTAGGAAGAGAAGAGGTCCTAAATGGCTACCTTGAGGAACTCCAGAAGTCACGACAAGTGGATTTGATACATGGTTCCTAAAAGCAACCATTTGCGTGCGTCGCGTCAAATATGAGCGAATCCATTGAACAAGGATATTAGGAAATCCAAGCATTTCCAACTTCATGATGAGCAGTTTATGATTTACAACGTCAAATGCTTTAGAAAAATCAGTGTATATCACATCTGTTTGTATACCTCTCGAAAAATTATGGATCGTTTCAGTCACAAATTCTAATAAGTTTGTAGTCGCCGATTTCCCAGAGCAGAAACCGTGTTGCGACGGAGATACTAGACTGTAAATACTCCTAGAAATTTGGTTAACAATAATTTTTTCAAAAAGTTTTGGCAGCGCACACAGTTTCGCAATACCGCGGTAATTCGTTATATTGCATCTATTTCCAGACTTGTGCATTGGGATAAGATAAGAAGTTTTCGTGATCGTAGTGAGTAATCAAAAAGAGCTGTAATAGGGGGCGCCAATTCATCTGCACAAAGTTTTAAAATACATGATGGTATATCATCTGGGCCAGGGTTAAAGTTACATTTCATAGACTTTAAGGCTTCTAAAACTGTGTCTATTTATATTGACGGCAACGGAATAGAGCCCGGAGAAATGTGAAATGGATAGTTTAAAGAGTCATAAGTAGCGGAAGAGTATGTTGATTTGTAAAACTCGGCAAACAGATTGCATATATCCGTAGTATCATTCGTTCTATGTTGGTCCAGTTGCATAAAGGTAGGATAAGTAGCGCCCTTTCGCTTAATATTCACGAAGTTCCAGAAGGATTTCGGATCCGAGCGCAACCTGGCTTTGACCTTATTTAAGTAAATATTATACGATTCGTTGCACAACCTTCGATATCGATGGCAGGTCATTTTATAAGCGATGAGGCTGGCCGTCGTATGTAGTTTGCAATACACTTTATATTGTTTCATTTTTAAATTCCTTACTGATCGTAATTCATACGTAAACCAAACTGGGCCAGGTTTTTCAGACCTTGTGATCATCGGCACAGAGGATATGCATGCGTGTAACATGGCTTCGTTAAAGCTATTTAAAGCCGAATCCAAGCCGCTCGTAGAAGGAAAATCATTAAGCGATAGAACAGAAATCCAATCAATTGAGCGAATGGTATTCTTCAACTTGGGATAATTTGTTTTCATGAAGCAAAATTTTCGGATTCGAGGATTATCATTTGGCTCACAAGCACAAATTTCATGTGTCAATTTAATGCCTAACGTTGGATGGTGCATATCTTCAGGAAGAACTAAAGGAGACGATCTAGAAATCTCAAAAATATCATTATCATCAACAAATACAAGATCCAATAAGCGGTTATTCGAGTTAGCAACATAATTCATTTGAGAAAGACCGTTAGATGATATGTTATATAAGAAATTGCGTCCGTTGGAACCAGTTAGTGACGGAAAAAGAATGACGTTTTCAACGATGCAACGCTTACAGTACACATTTGGTAGATTGAAATCACCAAGAACAATCATATGGTCCGTTTGGAGAAGATTGTCGGAGACTCGGCAGATGCAATGTAAATGTTTGTCATAAATTTCGTCAGCAGAGTTCGGGGGAATATAAGAGCAGGTAATGAAGATACGTAGGCCGGCCATCATTACGAAGACGCAGCAAAATTCAATGTCGGCAGCGTCATTTAGTATTTCCTCTTTAGAAAAATATTTGGAGTTTACAGCGATCAATACACCGCCACCTCTGGTCAAGTTTGTGTGAGATCCGCTACGATCTTTCCGATAAACAGAGTATTTACTAGAAAAAAATTCTAAGTTTGATATGTCTGGCTTTAGCCAGGTTTCTGTAAATACAATGACATTAAACTCCAAATCAAAGCTTTGAATTAAAAGATCCCGCATTTTAGTATTAATCCCTCTAACGTTTTGATAAATAATGTCAGGGGAAGAAGTCCTTATTAGTTTTTTGGCACAGCATTCTGTTGTGAAGAAAAGTTAGAACGATTACTATTGGTTTTAGATCTATACACAAATTCGTGTACAATAGCGTGTTCCGGCCAGAAACTTGATTCAATTGTCCGACTCAATAAATGAGCGGGCAAATTTATATTAAATGAAGAGTAAGAGCGTTGAGCTTTAAAGTTATACTTATAGACAGATATACTGGTATCAGTCATTTGCAGTTGAGCAGTAATATGATCCTTGATGTCGTCCGCAGTAGTATCCGGCGCAAAGCGTGAGACAAAAACCGTCTTCCTCGGCTGAACTACCGTCAAGTTCCTTCCTGGTTGAGCCAGGAAGTGGCTATGTGGCACAGTGGCTATGTACTTAAGTTTGTGTTTTTTTTTTGTTGTTGATCTTGCGGCTATGTATTTTTGGTTCTAGTTATTCTTTTTGCTTCACTCCCAGTTATTTAAGGGTGATGTTCGACGTTGCTTCGTTTGCGTGAAGTTCGATGTTGTTTCGTTGTTTGAAATTCGATGTTGTTTCGTTGTTTGAAGTTCGATGTTGTTTCCAGGTTTGATGTTCTGCCATTTGTTTGCGGTTCGACATCGTTTTGTTTGATTGCGGCTCGTCGTCGTTTCGTTTGTTTTGCCGTGTTTGCAAATTGTTTTGCAGAATTAATTCCACCTCAAGTTGGGACCGCGCAACTCGAGGTTACTGCATCCCTTGAAAGCGGTTTTCATGGGAGCAGCTCAGGTGGGGTGTAGGCCAGGTTCTACACCCGTGGTTGTAAGAAAAATTAGATTTTCCTTACACTGCCTCCCTTCTTTCCGGTGGGGGAATGATGGTGATCTTCGTTGCCGTTATCGTGACCCTGTATCCATCGTATCGGAATTGGAGCCGCCTCTTTTTCCTCTCGTGGCCTGGTGTCCCTCGTGCTCGCTGACGTATCGCGTCGATGAGATCTAGACGCATGTTGAGGACCCCGCATTGTGCTTCCAAATCTTCTACGTCGCGGAATTGTACGACCCCATGAGTGGCACAACCCTCGCTCGCATCCGTGGTCTGGGCTCGGTGCTCAAGTTTGGACGGCCTGAGCTCTGTAGTAGCGAGTTCTGGCGGGACTGTCGGTGGTGAATCGAATCCGATGACCTCGGCACAAAGGTCGTCATAGAACGTGCTGGAAATGGGGTCGAAGTAGACCGTTGGGCTGGTCGGGTCCAGGACCTCTGCTGATTCGGGCTTCGTGGTTTTGGCCCGTTTCCTCGGCACCTCTTCGTCGAACCGCAGGGTTGGGAACTTCCGTGTGTTTCCTTGGCTTTCGGCCAACCTTCGGATGATGCAGGCGATTTCCTTCCTCTTTTCTCCTATTTCTCTCTGCGAGAACCATGCCGCTCGATTTAGGTGGTGTCTGCGGAAGTCTGGGTACGGGTTCCCTAGAAATTTTTCGGCGTAGTGAAGGAGGAATACCCCATAGTCGCTCCCGTTCTGTTGTTGGGGCACCTCCGGTACTTCCAACGGTAACTCGGCTTCCGTGAACATCCGGGGTTCGTCGTTGGGTCGACGTGCTGCGTGTTCGTGCGCTAGATAGTCCCGGAGGAATCTCACCGCCTCGATGCGTGGCCCTGGGTTGACGGAGTCCATCTGTAGGATGCACGGCACCTTCGCCCCCCACGTGCCGTCTTCCTTTGGTTGGTCCATCATCTTCGGCCCGTCTGCGCCCACGAAACAGACCAGTAACAGGAACCAGTGCTGGTGTTGGTTTACTGGAACGAGGACATAATCCATCCCGAAGATGTCCACCTTCTTGGTCCAGCGTTTCACCTTCTCGTATCGTTCCAGTGGTGTGCCGGGCCGGCTTATCTGGTCGAAGAAGTGGGTCGGGAAAATGTGCACTTTGGACCTCAGCAGTTCGGCCGTCACTTCGTGGTAGATGACCTTCAAATAAACCTCGATCACCACGTCGTTTTGAAACCGACCACCCTCCAATCGCTGATAGTCCTCGGCTCGGACCGGTATGCCGCCACGACCCACGGGGTAAGTGACGAGTGGCTCATCGTTGTCGAACGCTCCTTGATCGCGTTCTCCGGCTTCTTCTGAGATACGGCGGAGAGGGCCGAAGGTGGGGGCCTGTACCTCTGCTGGTCCTTTCGTCCCTAGTAGCTCGTCGAAGCGGTCGAACCATTGCTTGGTCTTATTGTGGGTGGCCATCGTTTTGTTGTTGTCGTCGTTGTAGTTTACTTTTTGATTGGCGCTTGCTGTACTTGGCTTTCTAGAGTGAAGAAGGTTTGATTAGAGCTAGAAAGAATTGTTATCATTAGTATGGACAGCACGATCTACAACAACACATGACATATAAACTTTGGACTGCTACGTTTCGTTCGGTTCGGTGGTTACTGTTGCGTGTAATTGGTCGTTTACTTGATGACATTCTTTCAGATCCCTTATGTGTGCCGTGCGGTTGTTTGCGTTCTCGGTGTTGCTCAATTCTACGATGACAGGCGATGTGTATCTTGTTATCCTGTAAGATCCCTCATACTTTGGTGCGAGTTTCGCGGTGAATTTGTCGACTGCTTTCGACAGGTGGTGAGTTTTTACCAGGACTAGTGTTCCGACCTTCGGATTCCAGTGCCTCCGTCGCAGGTTGTAGTGTCTGGCTTGGTCCTTTGATGCCCTTTCCAGATTTCTCCTCACGATGTTGAAGACTTCTTGCAGTTGATTTCTTTTATGTGTTGGACTCTGTGGCGCGGTTCCTGTGCCCATGGTGACCTCGTCGAATAGTGTTCTTGGTAGCCGCGGTTTCCGACCCTGGGTGTGGAAAACTGGACTGAATCCCGTTGTTTCTGATGTCATGGTGTTGATTGCCAACGAAATCTCTGGAATGAATTCGTCCCACTGGTTTGGTTGTTGTTGATTGCCTGTGCTAGAATTCTCTTGACGTTTCGATTTGCCCAATCCGTTGGGTTTTCCTGGGGGGTATATAGGGCTGTGAATTGTTGCCGGATTCCTAGCTCCTGAAGAAATCTTTGAAATTGGTTACTGGTGAACTGAACGCTGTTGTCCGTGATGAGAACTTTTGGAACTCCGTATCTTGCGAGGATTCTTTCTCTGAAGGGGTACTATTTCTGTCCATTTCGAGAATTTGTCGAAGAATACCAGGATCATGGTGTTTCCGTGTTTCGATCGTGGCAGCGGTCCAATGAAGTCGGCACAGACCATAGACCAGGGTTCGTCGGGTAACTGCGTAAGCATCTGGTCGGTACAACTGTCCATTCTCGATGACGTAATCCGAAAATTTTCCCGGATTTTGTTTGATTTCCTTTATTTTCGTTTCGATCCACTTGCATTTTTCCTCGTTTATCACCACCTTGCTGAGTTTCGCTACTGGTTATCTTGAGAGTGTATCAGCGACCACATTCCACTTACCTTTCCTGTACTTTACGTCGAACGTGTATTGTTGCAACTCGAGCGCCCATCTTGCTATTCGGCCCGAAGGGTTTTCTAAGGAATTTAACCACTTCAGCGAAAGGTGGTCTGTGATGACGCAGAATCTGTAGCCCTCCAGGTACGGTCGCATTTTCCTGATTCCCCATATGATGGCGAGGCACTCCTTCTCGGTTGCCGAGTAGTTCTGCTCGGCTTTATTCAAGTGTCGACTCGCGTATGCAATGACTCTCTCTGCCTCTTCACCTTCTTGTGTGAGTACTGCACCTAATCCATAGTTGCTGGCGTCCGTTTGTAGTGTGAATTTTCTAGAAAAGTCGGGGCACGCCAGTACTGGTGCCTCCGTAAGCTTCTGCTTCATTACCTCGAACGCTCGCTGTTGCTCCTCGGTCCAGTTCCAGCGTTTACCCTTTTTTAGGAGTTTGGTGAGTGGAACCACCAAGTCGGCGAAGTCCGGCACGAAACGCCGGTACCAAGAGCCTACTCCGAGAAAACGCCGAATTCCTCTTATGTTTGTCGGGGCTGACAGTTCTTTGATAGCGGCGATTTTGTCTGGATCGGTGTGGATTCCTTGGCGGCTCATGACGTGGCCGAGGTATTTCAATTCTTCCTTGAAAAACTCGCACTTTTCTTTATTTATTTTCAGGTTCGCTGCTCGTAGCCGTCGGAATACTTCTCGCAGATTGCCCATATGTTCTTCCAATGTTTTCCCGATCACGATTATGTCGTCGAGATACGCGAACGCGTGTGGTCCCATCTCTGGCCCGATGACTTGGTCCTATGTATGCGGCTATGACTTGCGGCTATGTATTTTTGGTTCTTGTTATTCTTTTTCCTTCACTCCCAGTTATTTAAGCGTGATGTTCGACGTTGCTTCGTTTGCGTGAAGTTCGATGTTGTTTCGTTGTTTGCGGTTCGACGTCGTTTTGTTTGATTGCGGCTCGTCGTCGTTTCGTTTGTTTTGCCGTGTTTGCAAATTGTTTTGCAGAATTAATTCCACCTCAAGTTGGGACCGCGTAACTCGAGGTTACTGCATCCCTTGAAAGCGGTTTTCATGGGAGCAGCTCAGGTGGGGTGTAGGCCAGGTTCTACACCCGTGGTTGTAAGAAAAATTAGATTTTCCTTACATGGTGTTATGGATCCATATTGCCGCAGTTCCTCAGCTATCAGAAAACCAGTTCCCGTGTTCTCTGTTGCGGTACTGTTCACTGTGAGTGCGATGTCCACGTCGAAAGATAGCTGGCTGAGTAGCGCGTCCGCGGTTCTACTTCGGTTTATGTTGCACTGTAGGACTTTCGTCATTGTAACAGCGCTTTAGCCTTCTAGAGCACACTGCGGAACACTGCGCACGCTCCTGACCCGGCTGCGTGGTGTCTGCATTCTTCTGCAACATCGTTCTCGGAGCACAGTATGCATCAGGGGTTCGCTGTACATGTGGCAGCTTTATGACCATCTTGGCATCTGTAGCATGTATGGCTGTGATCAGTGCTCTTGCAGTCTCGCGCTTGATGTGCGTATCCGAGGCATCGGTAGCACCGTGTCATTACCGCTCGCCTGCGTATTGGGCAATTTACCCATCCGATTTTTATTTTGCCAACTTTTAATAGTGTAGAGCCGCTGGCTTCGTCAATGTCGAGGATGACTATCCTTTGGCCCCTGCTGTTCTGTCTGGTGAGAGTCACCTTGAGGTCAGTCTCAGTTCCATGTCTTTGGCGAGTTCGACGAGTACAGACCCCGTCTTAGTCTGTCGTATGGTGCGGACGTCTGCTCCGCGGTCCTCTGGATTGACTTTACTGCGGAGTTCCTTCACAATGTCTGCGAAAAGCTTGCCCAATATCGGCGTGATCATAACCGCGCCTGGTGTGGCTCTGTTCCTTTTCCTACTTGCTTCCCGCGCACTTCGCTCAGTTTTCGCCGCCTTTTTCTTTTTCGTTGGCGCTCGCCGTGTGGCTGAGTTTGCCGCCGAGCTCGCATCTTGTATTTCAGGGCGTGCACTCTTTCCTTGCGGGCGGCCTTTCTTTTTCGCTACCTTTTGCCATTCGCAGCCATCTCCTTCCTCTTTCCTTCTTTTTTCTCCCTCCCCTTCTTTTTCCGGTGGGCTGCTTGCCGCTTAGCGCTGCTAGCAGCTGGAGGGCCAGTCGGTTTTGCTCCGGCGGTGGGCTTGTCCGAATGTTCCAACGTGCCATTCTTCTTCTGAATATCAGTTTCAATGATCATCCAGTTTTGCCTGCAGCTTTATATCACATTGAATAGCTCTTCGACTTCGCTGATTCCGTCCTTTATATCGTTGCTCACATTTTTCTGCCTAGTTGTGGCTCTCTTCATATTTTGCATAATCGCACGGCAGCGGATTATGCCCTCCTCTTCGCTTTTCCTCATCTTGCGGATATATTCCTGCCGAGGAGAGTTTGAGTCTGCTCTAGTCCGATTGGGGCAGCATTTACTCCGTGTTGCGCTATTGGAGTCTCAGGTGGTCTAAGAGGTTCCTCATAGACTTGCTCAGGTGCGGAAGAAATAATAATAATAAATATATTAATAATAGTAATAATAATATAAATAACCCTCGGGGGTCTGCATCCCTAGAGGTCGCGGTTCCCAAGGTAACGGAGGGCAATACTCGGTAGATATACCTGGTAAGTGGGAAATAAAATACCACCCGTAGACCAAACAATCATATCAAAACCCTGCACCCTAACCTACAGCCAAACAGCCTATAGGGGCCACCTGTACTCACGGTGATGAGTGGCCCTACTAAATACGAGAAGGAAAACTACAAACCAACCATGACACAAATTCATTAGAAAGGAAATCAATTCCAAAAATTCGATGATCAATAAACTAGCGGGTCTAGAAACTAACGAATCTAGACGAGATTAGTAGATTAGTGATATACACTATCATTCGTTGTCTGGTTGATGTAGTAGGGCAGTATATGTTCGCTTATATGATATAAAATCATCAGTCACAATTATAAGAATCATGGGAAAGAACACGAAACCACAATTCCTCACAGGACTGAGGTCTCAACGTCCTAGAGCATACAAGTAGCCGCAATGGGAAAAACGTCTTATCCACAGAATTGAAAATCTGGGAAAGATATGGGAAGACTGACAGCTTACAGCAAGGGAAAAAACTCAAGAAGTATCCTTTCTCGTATCTCGGCAGTCATTTATCGAATCCGCATGCACTAACTAACGCAGCAAGAGCTCATTAGTTTAATAAAGAAGCAGGATGGCTTCCTGAAGAGGAGGCTGATACGGCAAACATACAGGCAATGCAACCAGCAATAATCACCGCGGATGAAGTGTGCAGAGCAATTAGCTAAACTATTAATTGTAAGTCTACTGGCCCTACCAAATTGCAAAACATATGGCTAAAATACTCAAAGCAATACATGCTACCTTACCAAAATGCCCCACGGAGATATTGGCTGATCCAAGTAGAACTCCATTGCTTATGTTCGCGGGTAACACTGCTACCAAAAAATTCAAATACGCACGATCCATATTGCTACCGTCCTATAACTTGTCTATACACCATTTACAAGTTATTCACAAAGATATTAACTAATCGGGTTTACGAGCGTTGTGAACAAAATAACATAAAACTTAACAACTGAGCAAAGGGTTGAAAAGGATGTAAGGATCAGCTGTTAATAGGCTCTGTTGTCGTTAGTCAAGCGTCAAAAAGGAGCCGTAATCTCAGCATGTCATACGTGGACTACAAAAAAGCATTTGACTCTTTACCACATGAGTACTTGCTGAGAGCATATACAAGAGCATATGACAAGCGACCCAATATTGGAGCTAAATATTGCTTAAGTTTAAATATGCTCAGCAAACTACTCGTTAAAACAAAACACAAGCTGGGGTATAAAGTTAGGTCAGATAATCACCGGTGTACCCTCAATCACCTTCTGTATATTGATGACTTAAAACTCTATTCAGCTAACAAAGCTAAACTACGCAGAATGCTCCGGATTGTACATGAATTCAGCAAAGATATCTGCATGCAATTCGGCTTAGACAAATGCAAGATTATCCATCTGGTTAAAGGGAAAGTGTCACCTACTGAAGAATGATGCCCACTTGATGAGAATCAGGTAACAAATGATCTGCAGAGCGGCAAAGCCTACAAATATCTAGGTTTCATGCAGCTTAAGGGTTTCTCTACAAAAGCAATAAAAGATATCCTAAACACAGAATTTACAAAACGGGCATTAAGAATCCTGAAGTCTAACTTGAATGTCGGTAACAAATGCAGGGCTATAAATACGTGGGAACATCAGAACACTAATGACGAAGCACTTGGCACACCATCCCATAAGCTCCATAGAACGAGTAATTTTCCCTAGTAATGACGGAGGACGAGGCTTAACTGATGTAATAAGCCTGCACCACACCCAACTCAGCAACCTACAAGCCTACTTCCGAGAACAAACAACGAGAAATATCATTAAAATAATTGTTGCAGCTCCCAAGGGAGACCTGAACTATACTCCCTTGAACCTCTCTAAAAAATCATGTCATCAAATTTTCATTAATCCATATAGCCATATTCAAATTGGTAAACTGTAACCATGTTCAATATCTACTTATAACATTTCCTATATGTCTGACCCCTCAGAATCAAGACAAAAAATAATATCCGATAAAAAATCTGTGCCTTTTTCCGACACACAAATGAACACTCACATGAAATTATTGTCCAAATAGCACCTAGAAGAAGAAAGAAGAATAAGAACAGTATCCTGCTCTAGAACAGCAGATGCTTAAGCAAAGCAATTAACCACTATAATATCACTATTTGAGTATCAGCGGCATGCGTATCTATTGCTAAAAATAACAACAACAACAATAAACCGACTAGACAAGACTAAATCGTCTACAACACAACAACATAAACAAAACACATACAACAATAACACATACATAACAACAATAACAATACAACTAACGCCAGTCTGTCGTTAGAATAGCCTTAAAAATGTTAACAACATCGTCTTAAATTTCTGTTTTCGAGAACTCAGACATCGCTAATAACCTCTCCACCGCATCTTACAGAATTTACTCTTTCTAATGCTACACCTGCTTGGGATTATTTTAGTGTTTGTTAATAATAATAATACGCTACTTTAGCAGTTTGTTTCAAAGTTATATGTAGTTAGATGTCACCAGTTTTCAGTCAGGTATTTAACTATTTCGTTGAGGTCGAATAAATATATTGATATTGGTTTGGATATTTGCCAATACATTGTAGCTATTTTGCTTGATCGGTTACACGCAGAAGAAAAGAATAAGAATAAGAATACATTTACAAATAATACGTTCCTCGACTATGTCTATTTAGTCGTCGTAGATATTTGAATCGATGCTTTTCATTTAGTCTAATACTATAATAGTCATCAAAACATAATCAAAATAAAAGAAATGACATAAATTCAGCAAGGATCATGAACTTTTTGTATGTATGCAAAAGTAAATGGTGATCGATTTTGATGGGGCAGCTTTTACCTCTAGCTTAGACTTTTACTGATATACCAAACAGCCACCATATAAATTAGCTAAGTCGGAAACACACGATCGACGGCCATATCTCTGTATCACAGACACAAGCCTACATGAACATTCCAAAGCACTTATACCCATCTGGTGGACGATAGCTCGGATAAAAACCTATAGGCTAAAAAAAAAACCTTAAAACCATATTTTCAGCAAAGGCACAATTCTATAGGGCTAAAAATGCAATAACCACCCTTAAAACACCCCTAAAACTATACTTTTAGCAAAGATACAACGCAAATTAGTAGTGGTTATATGGCGTTTCAAGAACAAAGGAAAAGTGGGAATAAGTGGGAATAAAATTTAGGAGTGTGTCTTTGCTAAAAATTGGGTTGTGCCTTTGCTATAATTTGCTTTGTGCCCTTGCTGAAAGTATAGTTTTAGGGGTTTTTAAAATCATTATTGCATTTTCAGCCATTTAGGATTGTGTCTTTGCTAAAAATATGGTTTTAGAGTGTTTTCTCGGGTAATTTTTTGTCTTTTAGCCGATAGGTTTGTAACTATGCTATCGTCCACCAGATGGCCATCGTGAATAAGTGCTTTGGAATGTTCATTTAGGCTTGTGTCTGTGATATAGACTTAGGAATGCCGATCGTTTGCTATACCGAAGTAGATGGCGTTAGTGGGGAGTTTTTAGTGTAGCATACTTTTTTAGTCTTTTTTTGTAATTTCTCGGTGTTGGTTATGAAGGTGTGATTTTGTCTTTGGTGTGAATAAATAGGGAAGAGAAAAGCGTAGCATACTTTTTTAGTCTTTTTATGACGTGTGTTTGGTATATCGGTAAAGTGCTATTGTAGAAGTCAGAAGTTTTGCTATGTGGTTGTTGTTGTTGTTATTTATTTTAGGGGATGATTCACTTGCTGTGTGATAGTAGACTTAAAGATCAAGTGTTATGTAAGTATATTATTATAATTTATAACTTATATTTATTTATTTATACATTTATTTATATTTATATATTTATTTATATTTATATATTTATTTATTTATTTATTTATTTATTTATTTATAATTATAATATTTTTTCTTTTTGGATTTTTTAAATTTTGCTATGTGGTTGTTGTTGTTGTTATTTATTTTAGGGGATGATTCACTTCGGCACTTTGATCGCCAGCTGCAACAATCTGGCTCCGAAGTTCTGTGGAATTTCAATTAAATAAAGTCGTAAATTACGGATCGGTTGACATTTTAATGGGATAACCTTTTTTTATCAGCACTTGCACAATGAAGCGTGAGTGTTTGTGTACACAGTAGTAATTTCGGGTCTTTGATCACCTGTTGTGCGATAGTAGGGAAACATGCACGTGTTTGTGGTCGAGCTGTTAAGGGATAATCTGCAGGCGGTCGGATGGAATAGTTTTCCTTGCTGTGTGTGTTGTGGTTGTTAATTCATAGACACGTGACAATTTGGGTACGCCGGCCTCCTGCTGTGTGTGTGTGTGTGTGTGTGTGAAAGTGTTTGATTGTTGTATCGCTTCAACAAAGGTGTACTTATCACACTCTTGAGACCCTTTCCCATTCCGTGGGAAAAAAAATATTCAAAGCGTGCACGTGTTTCTCGTTCACATGGTTGTATATGCATGAAATTTTGAACATGATCGTACATGCATTAATTCTATTCTTCGTAAACTCAATATGGTTTAATTTTCGAGGGAAAGCTGTTAGAAAATACTTTTTATACGCTATAAGAATAAAAATGTTCTATCAATATAGATTGGATTGTTGATGAGTAGACATGGACAAAGTAAATATTTCCATATTTTTGAAGCAAGTTCACGAATTTCTAATCAAACAAAAGGAATCATTGTTGGATGAGCATTATGATGAAATTCTGAAATGCTACGTCAAACTAAGCCGTTGCGAGCATGAAATTATAATACAATCAAATCATGGACATCATTATAAATCTTGTTGTTGGGCTTCAAACGAATGTTTCGATGGACCAGACACTTGTGCATGCTACATGGTGGAACGTGTTATTTTAAGAATAAATAAATTAATGCTATTGTATTATAGATTAAATAAAATCTAAATCAAATATAAAATTTTTTGTCCAAATAAAAACAAATTTATTTAAAATTTATGAACTATTTATTTATTATATATATATATATATTTATTTATACATTTTCTTTTTTTGTTAGATCTTAAAGATACATGTTGGTTTCCGGAAAGTCCACCATCACCTCCAGACGAAAATGATCCTCATTTGTCGTCATCACTTTCGTCAAATAGTAGGATCCGTTAGAAAATTCTCTTATAGTCTCGTCGCTGAGGTTGTTGAATCTTGGCGGCAGAAAAACGATGCTGTCGTCCACTTCCATTAGAATCCGCTCGCCATATTTGGCGATAAATCAGGAGGTTTTGCGAACAGTTTTTATGCCGTAGCTTCTATTCGGCTCCATGTTTTTAATACTCAGCACTGTCTTCAATGTATAGTTCCTCTCGTTGAATTCTTCCAAGGCGGTAAAGGAATATGATAACTTCTGCATTGCTGACATTCTGTTTTGTTTTATCTACAACGACTAAATTGTTAGAGGCAAGGAACGTATTATTTATACATTTTTTAATTTGAGTAGAAAAACAATGGAAACAGAACTGAAATTGGGTGAGAAACAAACAAAACACACCACCAAAATGTTATGTGTATGGAGAAGCGAAATAAACAGTGAAAAAAAAACAACTCATGTGAGATTGAAAGGAGTGAAACAGCCCTTCGTACAGTATTTAGTTCTCCTGAATTCTACCTCAAAATAAATAAAACTCAATTTGATTTTCTGCTCAAATATAATAAAACAATCTTTATTGAGTATTTTTAGTGATATTATATAGGAATTCTAGACATAAATGACCACAATTATATGTATTGTAATTTTGATGTTGAATATAGTTGTAGCGTATGTTCTCTCCCATATACTTTATAATTTCTTGTGGTGGTTGTAAATTTCCGAAGCTATCAAAATATTCCTTAATTTTTTCGTTCTTATAATACGCTACCGAGTGAGTACCTGGACCGCTCGATGAATCCAGATTGATAATTCCACATTCTGTCTGCCGTACACATTTCGGTAGGCTATCTCTCATGAAAACACCTCTAAAATGTGGCAATTGTTTTGCATGCTCCATCAAATCGATGTCTGTGAGCGGTCTTCTGGGTAGCTTTCTTAAAGGTTTTTTGATTGCGGGCTATAATATAAACCTAATCCCTTCTTGTATGGCTTCAGATATAAACCTTTGCCCACAGTTATTTTCTCCGTCACTTTATTATGGCGACTTGCTTCATTCAGTAATTCTCTACCAACTTTTGCAGCATTAATAGCTTTAAAGATCGCAGATCCTCCAGATGCTAAACCTCCAAGAGCTCCAAGTGCAGTCAAGACTGGCACCAGTGGTAGAAACCCTCCTCTTTTCGGTAAGGGTATAATACGAGGTATCTCAATTGATGCTTTCTTTTTTCTGAAGGATTTGTTTACTACTTTTCGTGCAATTTTAATAGCGCTGCGAATATCGTCTGGTTTTTGTTGATTAATAGTCCTCATAGCGTTTTTTATAGCATTAGTGAACAATTTTTTCGTACATTTTCGTTTAATTGTTTTCTTTATTTTCTTAATATTCCTGAGTGTGTTCCCCATACCTAATTTAGTCTTAGCTTTCATAGCACCCGCAACTAACCAGGCGTTTTTTCTCTCTGAAAAACCTTTGTCTTTGGATTTTGCGCTTTTCCAAGCGTTTTCTTCCAATATTTTATCAGCAATGTGTCTTTTATTGAGATCCTTAGTTTGAGAATAAGCAATATCGTGCTCTCTGCACGCAGCATCTAATGAATTAATTCCTTTATCGCCTCTTGCTAAACGTTTTTCTAACTTAGTTCCGGGGCCGCAGAATTGATAACCAGGTAAATGAAGTTCAATTGGTAGTGCATCTATTAAATTATTTATTAAACCTTATCCAACTGCAGATGGCTTTCGACTAAAACTCTTTTTATAACATACAACCATTTTATATCTTTTCAATTAAATAGTTGCGATAGAAATGAATATAAAGGGCTGATGCTTCCGCTTATATATCAATTGCTAAAATGCGTTTCGTTAAACAAGACAAGAATATCATTGTTAAAAATTTAGATTTGTCGACTAATAAATCATCACATGTACGACACAGTTCATTGCTGCCGAATTCCATACGAGGGCTACTTGTTGGTCCCTCAAATTGTGGAAAGACCAACGTCATGTTGAGTCTAATAGAGAGTCCGAATGGATTAAAGTTTGCCAATATATATTTGTATTCAAAGTCATTATATCAACCAAAGTATGAATACTTGAAGAAATTATTAGATCCGATAAAAAACCTAGGCTTCTATACATTTTCCGAAAATGAAGATGTTTTAGAACCAAATGAAGCTAAAAGCAACTCTATTATGATATTCGATGATGTCGCATGTGAAAAACAAAATAATATTCGAGCATACTTTTGTATGGGTCGACATAAAAATATTGATAGTTTTTACTTATGCCAAACATATACACGAATCCCTAAACATCTGATACGTGATAATGCGAATTTAATAATTATGTTCAAACAAGACGAAATGAATATGAAACATATTTACGGTGATCATGTGGGTACAGATATGTCATTTGAGAAGTTTTCAAATATATGCAGAGAATGTTGGAAAGATAAATATGGATTCGTGGTTATAAGTAAAGACGATCCAATTGATGGCGGGCGTTATAGAAAGGGATTTGATAATTATATTCTACTATAAAGTATAACTATAAAGCCACATGCATCCTTCTATTATCTATTAGTACTTTATATGACTTCAACCTCATCATAGATCCGATCAACCTCATCATAGATCTGATCAACCTCATCAAAAGCTGTTCGACCTCATCAAAAGCTGTTCAAAGCTGTTCAAAAGCTGATTAAAAGCTGTTCAAAAGCAGTTCAAAGCTGTTCAAAAGCTGTTCAAAGCTGTTCAAAAGCAGTTCAAAGCTGTTCAAAAGCTGTTCAAAGCTGTTCAAAAGCAGTTCAAAGCTGTTCAAAAGCTGATCAGAAGCAGTTCAAAGCTGTTCAAAAGCAGTTCAAAAGCTGTTCAAAAGCAGTTCGACCTCATCGAAAGCAGTTCAAAAGCTGATCAACCTGATACATTAAGAATCACAGGAGAGCGCAATGGATGAAAAAGTACTTAAGGACATCATAAAGACTAGAAATGTATTAAAGAAAAAATTTAATAGTTTAAAATTAGATGAAGCTGATATGGAGAAAAGATTAGAAGAAACATTTAGCCCCATCACAAAACCTCTAAAAGAAATAGTTAAACAATCTAAATCAAATGATCAAATCAACAAAAAGAATATCTCAATCAATAAGAAAGAACTTTTCCTAAAAACCAGCACACCGTTTAAAGTAAGAAATGAAAATCCATTCAGAGATGAGACTGCAAACACTATTACTGAGAGTAATGATGATGATGATGAAGAAGATCCCTTTTTCTCGCAAATGGATTCAACAGCAGATGCTAGTAAATCGTCTAGTAATATATCACATTTATATGAATTGGAAAAGCAGGATAAGTTTGATACTCTATATGGACCACATAGAGGCTCAGATGGTAAATGGAGAATTGGTAATAAAACTTTTGAAGTAGATGACAACAAAATATCTATTTCTAATCATAATTGGAACTTAACATCAGGTTTGTCTGAACTATTATTCCAAAAGAAACATAAAAATTATGACAATGCAGATCTACAAATGTACAAACAAATTTTAAATACTACAAATGCTCATAAACGCAATTATAGCTCAACTAAGCAAAACATGGGGACTAGAGCATCCAAATACAAAATAATAAAAAAGTTATTCAATGAGAATAAATCTTCAACATCATCACACAAAGGAAGCGGTTTAATGAGTGTTAATAAGCACAAGCCAAATTATATCTATTGGGATGATCCAAATGAGTTGGTAGATAGGCTAAGATTATTAGTATCATCTGAATCTGCTGGTCACAACAATCATAATAATGAAGTAGTCTCAATAATTGAAGAACTTAGGGAAGCAGATATAATCGTATAAATGCTATATACAATAACAGAAAATAATATTCGTAAAATGAGCGTTGACAAGTTCGGTCATTATTCTCAGCAAGGTGAAAATCAATTCAAAATAAAAAGAAATATTCTAAACACTTTAGGCCTTAATGTGGACTATGATAGAAATGTAAACTTCCAGAAAAGGCGCTTAAAAAATGTTGGAGAACCTAAAGAGCAATGTGATGCTGTTACAAAAGCATTTGTGGTTGAAAGTCTAAATCAGATTACCTCGAAAATTCAAGAAGAGAACTCATTAATAAACGAAAATATTTACAAGGAATTCAAACAGATCTACACAATAATTCAAAGCATATACGGATTCTTAGACGTAGAGTTCAAAAGAATTAAATCTATTGATATAGATAATACATCTTTAGTATTACCAACTGATGACTAATATTAGCATATGATGTAATACCTGCAGAAAAAAAAGTTACATTTTATAAAATAGTTTTTAAAATAATAATCTTAAAATGAGCGTTGACAAGTTCGGTCATTATTCTCAGCAAGGTGAAAACCAAATAAAATTAAAAAGAAATATTCTAAACACTTTAGGCCTTAATGTGGACTATGACAGAAATGTAAACTTCCAGAAAAGGCGCTTAAAAAATGTTGGAGAACCTAAAGAGGAATGTGATGCTGTTACAAAAGCATTTGTGGCTGAAAGTCTAAATCAGATTACCTCGAAAATTCAAGATGAGAGCACATTGCTAAAGGAGTCCATCCACAGAAATATTGACCAGAATAATATAAGACTACGAGAGGAAAACGCATTGCTAAAAGACAATATTTATAAAGAAATCACAAGTATACGAGAGGAAAACGCATTGCTAAAAGACAATATCTACAAAGAAATCAATCATATAAGAGAGGAATACACAGTACTAAAGGAAAATATTTTCAAAGACATTAATCATATCTTCACAATAACTCAAAATACACGCAAATACATAGAGGAATTAAAAAAGAAAGCTAAAATTTAGAAGTGGAAAAAAGAAAAAGAAAGACAGCAAATGTCGATGAAGAGAGGTTTAGTGGAAGAGCTTCACAAGCTAGCTCGTAAGAACTTTAAGCGAAGGCGAGTAATAACCAAAGGAATAGATGATCTCTGGCAGGCAGATTTAGTGGAAATGGGTAATTACTCCACATCTAATGATGGATATCGTTTTCTTCTTACCGTAATCGATACATTTTCAAAATTTGCTTGGGCTATAGCGCTAAAAACTAAAAACTCTGCTGATGTTAGTAAAGCTATGGATAAAATATTAAAATTTGGACAAATACCAAAAAATCTACAAACCGATGATGGTAAAGATTTCTTCAACAATCAATTTAAAAATTTGATGACGCGATATCACATCAATCATTACTCATCATATAGCATATTAAAAGCTTCAATCGTTGAACGTTTCAACAGAACCCTTAAAGGTATGATGTGGAAGGAATTCAGCTATCACGGATCATATCGATGGATTGATAATTATAAAAATTTGGTTGATAAATATAATGCTAAAATACATAGAACTATTAGAATGGCTCCTGAGAA
This sequence comes from Myopa tessellatipennis, assembly GCA_943737955.2. NCBI lineage: Eukaryota > Metazoa > Arthropoda > Insecta > Diptera > Conopidae > Myopa > Myopa tessellatipennis. The sequence goes on from OX031315.1 coordinate 23,485,907, forward strand.
TGTTAACGCTTCCAATGAAGCCTCTTTATTAAATACTGCATATAATAACTTGAAAATTTTCAATAAACCGAAATTCCGCAAGGGTGACTTTGTGAGAATCAGCAAATATAAGCACATTTTTGAGAAAGGCTATACGCCGAACTGGACAACAGAAATTTTCAAAATAAAGACTATACAAATCACGAATCCAACAACATATATTTTGGAAGACTATCAAGGCAATTCTGTTAAAGGCGGATTCTATGAAAGTGAACTGCTGAAGACAAGATACCCCAACACATACCTCGTTGAAGAAATTCTCAAAACCAAAGAAAGCAGATGTCTTGTTAAATGGTTAGGATATTCGAATGATCATAACTCTTGGATTAACAACAATGCTATACTATAAAAATTCATTGTTTTTTTTTTATATATATGTATTTTGTATTTTAGAATTAAATAAAAATTTTTTAAATAAAACCATATTCTTCATGTTTTTAATTTCATTTCTTTATTAACATTCGAGATGTCTATAACACTTACTCTGAGCGGTAACGAGTCAGTTCTTACGGCCGATTACTTTCCACCAATAGAATTGGACAGAAACTATGTGTGTGGTCTCGTTGATTTCCACAGCTACAATTCTATACCTAACGTTGATGTCGACAACAATTTGTTTCACATAGGTAATCACATCATTGAAATTCCAGTTGGTTCATATAAGCTTGATGATATTGCTGATTATATTAAAGAGGAATATACTAGATTAGAATCAGCTGAAAGCCTAAAAATATTTGCAAATCGCAATACACTTCAAGCAGTTGTAGAATCCAGCAAAGATATAATTTATTTTAATAAGGGGCGCACAATTGGTTCATTACTGGGCTTCAGTAATATTGAGTTGGAAGCAGGAAAATCACATGCATCAGACCTACCTTTGAACATAACGAATATATCTGCGATACACCTTGAGTGCAACATTGTGGTCGGTTCATATATTAACAACGAACCAGCGCATACAATTCATATGTTTGCAGTGATGGTTAGTTCTGGATATAAAATAGACGAAATTCCGAAAAATGTCATCTATTTACCAGTAAACACCAAACAGATAAGTTCGGTTACAGTTAAGGTTGTCGATCAAAGCGGAAAATTAATTAATTTTTGTGGAGAAACAATAACTCTAAGACTTCATTTAAAACCCATCGACTAATATGATTATTTACAATAAAAACACACTCACCCATGAATCTTCAATCATTCCTACATTGACGGTTGAACAATCAAGATTAAAGGATCCTCAATCAAGAAATAAAGGCAAGACATTAACAACGAACAACAAAAAATTTTTAAAATCGCTGGGACTTGTATTAAAACAGAAATAATGAGTGGTATACTAACTGTTACACAAAAACCGATTTACGATGATAGTATTATTAAAAAAGATTATCACAGCTATTCGCCGTATTTGCAATCATTTAAAAACAACGATGAAATTAGAATTTCAATTCAAAACCAAGATCTCTATGTTTTGCCCAGTGAGAGTTATATTTATATCGAAGGATTTGTCACTTTAGAAAATGGAACACTATCAAAAAATGGTAAACTGAGAAATAATTTCCTTGCATATCTGTTTGATGAGATTCGCTATGAGCTTAATGGTATGGAAATTGATCGCACCCGACATTTGGGTGTAACAACTGCAATGAAGAATTATGTTTCTCTGAACACGAATGAGAGCAACATGTTGAAAAATGCCGGATGGTTTTTTGATGAAGAACTGGAAGTAAAAAGCGGATATTTTAATTTCTGTATGCCGTTAAAAAATCTACTCGGATTTGCTGAAGACTTTAATAAAATTCTGGTAAATTCTAAACATGAGCTAATTTTATCACGCTCCAAGTCAGATGAAAATATAGTATACTCGGTTGTTGCAAATGAAAAATTAAAATTACAACTAACAAACATCACATGGAAAATTCCGCATATAAAATTGGCTGATTATACAAAATTGAAAATTTTCAAAACCATTCAGAGTGCACAACCTTTAACAATATCATTTCGCAGTTGGGATTGTCATTTTAATCCTTCTCTTACTCAAGGAACCAATCATTTGTGGAATGTAAAGCTAGCAGCACAAAATGAGAGACCACGCTTTATTCTGATTGCCTTTAGGAGAGATAACAATTTTAAGCATTGTGATTTAACGGATATAAAAGTACATCTTAACTCGGATACGTATCCCTATGATGATCTTAATCTGAAATTCGACAGTGATCGTTATGCTATCCTATATGATATGTATGCTAAATTTCAACAAAGTTATTTTATGCGTGAACCCCAACCTCTGCTCCTACGTGAACAATTTAAAGATGAAGCTCCGATAATTGTTTTGGATGTAACACATCAGAACGAAGCAATAAAAACTGGACCTATTGATATTAGGATTGAATTCAAAACATTGAAGAACATTCCGGCTGGAACATCTACATACTGTGTGCTCATCCATGATAGAATCTTTGAATATACTCCAGTCACCGGCGAAATTAAGAAAATGATCTAAGTTGTTTCAACCTAACATTATATAAACTTTTCCAACTTCTGTACGATGACATGCATTCTCTGAAAATTGTACCTTAAAATGTATTAGTCCTAAGGAATTGCATCCATTTTGAAATAAAAGAAATAATTTAAAATTTAAATATACATGTGTTTTTTTATTTACAAATTTGTTTTATATACAAATTTTTGTTTGAGTTGATGAGGAATTAAATATGTAGTATATACATATATATTTGTTTTTATTTACAAATTTTAGGAATTAAATATGTATATATATTTGTATTTTATTTATATATTTTTTTTTTAGGAATTAAATAAATACATTTGTGTTTATTTATAAATTTTGTTTTGATTTGATGAAGAAATTTTAAAAATCTAAATCCTCAAAAAATTCCTCATCATTGCTTAAATCTAAGTCATTAATTAAACCTATCTTATAATGGCCCCACGCATAAGTGTGAACACCATCTACCTTAATATAACGCTTATCATCTATTGCACTTAAAGCTATCTTACGTATATGTTGAGTATATATTTCATGGAGCTTAGATCTAAATATATACATGTCTCCATAAATTATACTCTTATTAATTAAACAATGCTTATAGTCACTAAGACTTAACTTATCTAAAACAGTGGCCTTTACACCTTTGGCCTTCTTAATAGGTCTGCAGTCAAAAACATCGATGGAATACATTTTTGAGCGCAGACCTACAAATTCCTTCATAATTTTTCCTTTATTCTCGTCTTTCATCATACCCAGAACCTTGGCATTTTTCTGCGGTATATGGAAAGAATTGTTGGAGGGATATTCGGAAGTATCGAATTTCGAATCGATATCATCCCGAATATCAACATAAAAATCATCGCAACGAATCGAGTAAATAAAGGAGTCTGTGTCCATATAGTTTAGCTTGAGGTTTGTTGCGAATTTAGGCTTCATGTAATCATAGTGGAAATCATACATTTTCCACTTTGACAACTCTAACACAACAAACCCCAAGTAAATTGGTTTATTATAGACTGATCGAGCTCTACTCATTTGAATTGCCACCATATCTTCAGTGAAGTATGATACACTGTGAAAATTGGGCTTAGCAATCAATGCGCGAGCTCCTAAACGTCTTCCTCTACTCTCCCATTCAGTTGCAATTTTTACATCTTTCCTCTTGTCAACATTTTCCATCGTCTTTCCATATACGGCATTATTCAATAATTTGAAGAAATTTTTCTCAAAATTATTCTTAGCCAAGGTTCTATGGTGAGTGTTGAGATCGATATACTGCTTTAACCAACAAGACTGTTTATATTTTAAAACTCTATGAATCTTAGCAAGCTTTAAACCATTCTTAAGACATTGCTGAAGATTCTGATAGTGAATTGTATAAGCAGTCTTGTCGGTTAAATCAGTTATCAGCTTCGCAAATTTACCATTTGGAGATTTTTTATTTTCTGCGCAAAATGGTAAATCATTGTGAGCGTCATGCAACTTAGCTGGATAAATTAAATCCACTTCCAGAATATAGCCGAAAGATGAATTTTCGGGGTTTGATTGTACATCAAATTCTTCAGCATTTTGAATCCACTCAAAACCACCATAAGGAAGATATTGCGACATTGCCCAGCCATATAAGTTATTGGCATCCAAATACATCAAATATTCTGATGGCTTATTGGAGAAGTTTCTTCAAGTCGCTCTAATGAATTTAGGTATTCATATGGGAATACACCTTTTCTTTTTAAAAGACTAAATTCATTATTGCTTGGATACATTTGGTGGATTGTGTGGAAGTCTGACGCTGTTAAATTTGATGCCAGGTCATCCAAACTTGCGGCCATAAACCGGAAGGAATCTAAAAATCTTAGCTCAATTGTCTTTTTCTCGCTAACTCTGATATGCTTTGAAAGAGAGACGTATAACTCCTTGTTCATAGGAATCACATTTATATCCCCATCAATGAAATTTAATTCCTTGATGAACAAATGACAGTCATACCCGGAAAAATTATGAAAGAATATGGGGACAAAACTTGCAATTTGGAATTGTAGGTTACAGCTGTTGTGTGCTGGACCCCTATAGTCGCCAGTAAGGTGACAGTGATCCGCCACTCTGTCTGCACCCAATTCTAAATTGCAAATATGGCAGTTTTTGCATTGACTCTGATGCATTGACTGCTGAGGAGTTAAGGAGGCCATCGGTTTTATAACACTCAAATACTTATAATATACATCTAAAATATCCCTAACTAAAAATTCTACGAATTTTGTGGAAGCATCCTCCCCCGAATAAATTACAAATCTACTTAACCTATTATCGTAACTACAATGAATGTTATAGCTAAAGGCCACTGGTATATGCTTACTAACTAAATTATTACTATTACTACTACTATCTGCACTACTTAAAATACATTCGAAGTCTGCATAGACAACGAATGGGACTAAGAGCTTACGCTCATGGTTCTTAAATGCTATGGTCGCCCTATTCTGCTTGGGCATAACTGTGACGACCTTATTACAGTTATGCCTGCCCATAATGCTGCTATCACTGGAGTACTGCAGGCAGCTGTTGCAGAAATGTGCTGCATGCTGATGGTGCGTCTGTTGGGAGCGTGCCAGTCTATTGACATAATGTAAAATAAAAGAGAAAAAAAGATATGTGTATAAGTATAACGCAATATATTCTTATAAACAAATTTTATTGGAAAAAAGAAAGAAATTTAAAAAGAGAAATATTTATAGGATTTTTTATTCTTAACCTACCTGGAAATATTTTTAATCCACACATAGTGGGATCGGTCCATGTCCTGAATAAGAAGCATGTTGACGTGATATTTTTTTTCTGCGTTGGTGCTATAGTATGGGCCGACTATAGCACTAATATCTTCGTCAAACCCGAAAACATTGACGCTTATATCGGCATTAATCTGTTCGAAGCGTGCAATGTCTTTGAGTGCTAGCGGAAATGCTAAACACCCAAAGTTTACAACCATTCCATTAGATAGACTTATCTCGCTATCTTCAATATTCCGAATGTTGTAATTTTGGGGCCTTCGTGGGTTGTGATGGACGGTAGGGCTCAGCGCTGCAATCACTGCCCATTTAAAACAATAAACATCGTTGTTTTGGATGTTGATACATGCTTCTTATTCAGGACTGCTGGTAGTGGGATATATGAAGAGCCCTTCAATGCCCTATATTGGTTTATGTTCACTTCTAGATGAGATATCCGCGACAGGCTCCAGCCACTGTCTCGCTCTTGAAATTCGCTTATCTTTTTTCCTAAGCTAGCGAACATCTCATCTAGGACTGGCATTATTTGCTCCTCCAGCTGAACTATCGTCATCTTGGTCTGAAATGATTTCAAGTCCACAATCATTTCAGCGTCAGTTGTGATTTTAACACATTCACAAAACATTTCCAAGTTGAACTTATACGACATGTGCTTCTCAAGGCTAATCTGTAGCTCTCGGCACATGTCGTCTTTTCCGTTCTGGAAAAATGTTTCCGGCACAAGGGTACCTTCATCCCTATTTTCATATATGAAAGATTCTATTCTTTCATTGAAGGTACCCTTTAAATGTTTCAAACTGCTGTTTGTGGATACACAGCAGTTTTTCTTGTGCCTGTTTGTCCTGACGTGATAGGACCAATTCTTTGCAGATACATTTTCCTTACATCCTGCGCAGTAGGATGTTGTAGTGCTTTGAATTGTCCTCAGTTCAGCTGAAGTACCAGCTCCCACGTTGCATTGCATTGTCTTTACGCACTTATGTGCTTGCAACATGTAATTGCGTTTAAACTTTCTTTTGCAATCATTGCATTCTAAGAGTTTCTCCTCATGCATGGCCTTAGTGTGCCGAACTAAATTGTATTTTGCTGTGAAGCAAGTGCCGCATATTTTGCATACGAATTGCATTTTTTTAAATATGTGTATATATATATACTCGTGTGTGTGTGTGTGTGTGAATTACAATTCTAAAAATAAACAAAAAAAAAATAAATAAAAAACTAAGTAAATAAAAATATATAAATGAATATAAATATATTATAAACTATAATAATATACATAAACATTATTTGAAAAAAGGAAAAAAAAGAGAAAAATTCAAATAAAATACATAAAAAAAAAAAACATAAAAAAGGAAAAAATAACAACAAAAAAATTCGAATTGAATTCGAAGATATTATAATATTAAAAAATAGAAAAAGAAAAATAAATAAAAACAAACAATTTTTTAAAAATATATAAAAAGGAAAAATAATTAAACAAACAATTTTTTATAAATATTATATATAAAGAGGAAAAATAATTACACAAAAAAATTAAGACAAAACAAATTTACAATATGTATTCGAAAATAAAATATATATTAACTAAGTTTACTATTAAAAATATAAAAAGTAAAATTCTAAAAAAGTAACAAATATAAAAGAAAACATTTAAATAATATACTTCTAAAGATATTAAAACGCAAATTAATTAGAACAAACAATTTTAAAAAAATATATAATAAGGAAAAACAAAAAAAAGGTAGAAAAATAAAACAGAAAAAATTTACAATGTTTATTCGAAAATGAATGGAAACAAATTAAATTAACTATTAAAAATATGATATTTGAACTCCAGAAAAATAAATAAAATGTTAAAAAAGTGAACATCTAAAAAGTAGCAAATATAACAGAAGAAAATTTAAATAATATACTTCTAAAGATATTAAAACGAAAAATAATTAAAACAAATTTTAAAAAATATATGCAAGGTAAAAAATAAAAAACTAGAAAAAATAAAACAGAACAAATTTACAATATATATTTGAAACTAAAATGGAAAAATAACTAAATTAATTAAATATAAATATATAATATATAAAAGTTTAAAAAACCAGGAAAAATGTTAAAAAAATATAAAACGTAAAATTCTAAAAAGTAACAAATATAACCGAAAAAATTTAAATAACATACTTCTAAAGATGTCAAAGCAAAAAATAATTAAATCAAACAATTTTTAAAAATATATAAAAACGAAAAATAATTAAACAAAAATTAAAATTAAACAAAAATTATAAAATAACCAAAAAATTAAATTAACTATATGTAAACAAAAAAATCAAAAAAAAAATATGTATGTGCATATATGAAAAATTATAAGAGAAAAAAAAATTTATTGAATCCTAAACAAAAAAATTTTTCCCTATTAATTGTATCGTACCCTGACAGAATCTGATTTTGTCACGGGCTAGATAACAATACCTTTTTGTTATAGTGGCGGTTAGGTTCCACCAATGAGGATGGCGATCAGATGTCAACCAAAGTGTATGGAACGGGCACCTTTCAGTACCCAGTTCCGCGAGAAAACGTTACTCACCAAGTGAATGTCGGATTCTGACTTGCTCCTGAAATGTAGCATCTATTTATACGAAAAAATCGTTCGCTAGATTCGAAAATGGAAATTATTTGTGAACACCTGCACGTTGAACATTTTTTTCCCACGGAAAGGGAAAGGGTCCCCAGAATGTGATAAGTGCACCTTTGTTGAAATGATACAACAATCACACACTCACACACAGCAGGAGGCCAGCGTACCCAAAACGATCACGCTGCATTGCGCAGCTGGCGATAAAAAAGGTTGATTTGGGTTGCTATGAATTAACAATAAATACCACAAACACACCGCAAGGAAAACTCCTACAACAACAGCTTCGAGTATCCCATCCGCCCGCCTGTAGATTATTCCCCTAAAATGTCAACCGACCCGTAATTTACGACTTTATTTAATTGAAATTCCTCAGAACTTCGGGGCCAGAATGTTGCACCTGGCGATAAAAACCCCGAAAATGATAATGGTGCATTTTCATGCGTGTACAAACACGTGCATGTTTCCCTACTATCGCACAACAGGTGATCAAAGACCCGAAATTACTACTGTGTACACAAACACTCACGCTTCATTGTGCAAGTGCTGATAAAAAAAGGTTATCCCATTAAAATGTCAACCGATCCGTAATTTACGACTTTATTTAATTGAAATTCCACAGAACTTCGGAGCCAGATTGTTGCAGCTGGCGATCAAAGTGCCGAAGTGAATCATCCCCTAAAATAAATAACAACAACAACAACCACATAGCAAAATTTAAAAAATCCAAAAAGAAAAAATATTATAATTATAAATAAATAAATAAATAAATAAATAAATAAATATATAAATATAAATAAATATATAAATATAAATAAATGTATAAATAAATAAATATAAGTTATAAATTATAATAATATACTTACATAACACTTGATCTTTAAGTCTACTATCACACAGCAAGTAAATCATCCCCTAAAATAAATAACAACAACAACCACATAGCAACAACCACATAGCAAAACTTCTGACTTCTACAATAGCACTTTACCGATATACCAAACACACGTCATAAAAAGACTAAAAAAGTATGCTACGCTTTTCTCTTCCCTATTTATTCACACCAAAGACAAAATCACACCTTCATAACCAACACCGAGAAATTACAAAAAAAGACTAAAAAAGTATGCTACACTAAAAACTCCCCACTAACGCCATCTACTTCGGTATAGCAAACGATCGGCATTCCTAAGTCTATATCACAGACACAAGCCTAAATGAACATTCCAAAGCACTTATTCACGATGGCCATCTGGTGGACGATAGCATAGTTACAAACCTATCGGCTAAAAGACAAAAAATTACCCGAGAAAACACTCTAAAACCATATTTTTAGCAAAGACACAATCCTAAATGGCTGAAAATGCAATAATGATTTTAAAAACCCCTAAAACTATACTTTCAGCAAGGGCACAAAGCAAATTATAGCAAAGGCACAACCCAATTTTTAGCAAAGACACACTCCTAAATTTTATTCCCACTTATTCCCACTTTTCCTTTGTTCTTGAAACGCCATATAACCACTACTCAAATTCTAACAAAGACACCTACCTAAAATAGTTTCCGGGAGCCCCTTTGTCTCAGAACCCCTCATTTATACAACTCTCCTATTTTGATGTCCTCTTTATTTGTCGATGTCGTTGTTGACGTAGATGTCGATTTTTCATTTTGATGTTGACGTAGGTTTACACCACGTTTTGCCTCTCGATTTGTAGCTGGGTAGCTGATTGTTTGTAGTTGTTTTGTTTGTATCGGGGCCAAAACGGCCGCTGTTAATTTTCGATTTGAATTCCATTGATGCCCATTATATTGATGATCAGATATGCTTGTTCGTTTACTGGTGTTGTTGTTGCAAGCTGCTCTGTATATCAAATGAATAGTAAGTAGTGCATTTATTAGGAGTTCGTCTAATCGGTGATTCGTCACCGCGACTTGGTTATGCAGTCTCTTCGCTTGAATGTAGATTAGTAACAAAGGCAGCAGGCGATCCACTCGCAGGACTTAATGCATAAATGTCGTAAGTGGATATGACAAATTTATTTGTTTAAGAATAATAAGCTAAGCTTACTGATTTATAGCTTGTGTACATAATTAATTTCATTACATAAAAAAAGTATTCAAGAAACTTGTTCGTTTACTGGTGTTGTTGTTGCAAGCTGCTCTGTATATCAAATGAATAGTAAGTAGTGCATTTATTAGGAGTTCGTCTAATCGGTGATTCGTCACCGCGACTTGGTTATGCAGTCTCTTCGCTTGAATGTAGATTAGTAACAAAGGCAGCAGGCGATCCACTCGCAGGACTTAATGCATAAATGTCGTAAGTGGATATGACAAATTTATTTGTTTAAGAATAATAAGCTAAGCTTACTGATTTATAGCTTGTGTACATAATTAATTTCATTACATAAAAAAAGTATTCAAGAAAGAGATAAAAAACTTTAAACCTTTTGTTTAGTTAAACAAGAGACACGGTGTTGAAGTCAGCGCAAGAATTCCAAAGAGGTTCATGTTGTAGTTATGAAGATCTGGCAATGTTTAAAAAAAGGGGTTCGTATCGTTTCAGTGTACGGCGTGGAACATTTAGATGAATGTTCATTAACAGATATGGACTATCAGTAACACCATAAATTGTATTCAGAATAAAAGCATCGTTTAACATTATTTGAAAATTAACAAGTGATGGTAAATTTATCAGTTATAGTCGGAATTCATAGGGTGGTAAGTTGACGGCATCATCTCAGTGGAGATTGCGTATGGAGAAGAGTAAAAATTATTTTTGAACTGAAGTCTATAACAACTGTATTTTGGGGTCCAGATAGGTGAGACCTTTATTCCAATAAAGGTCTCACAATTGATGTATACATATATTGTAATAACTTGGTGAACATAGGGATCATTAAATTTTTTTTTTTTTTTTTGTAAAGGGGTGGCAAAAAATCAATCAAAAAAGAAATCAATTCGATTTCTGTATGATAGAAATAGTTTTACATCATCAAAAAACATTAGGATCTCCCATCAATTATCGTGTAGTAATTTTCAGTTTCAAGCTTTTGCTGCTTTTGGATCTTTCTAAATTTTTCTGTTGCTCTCGCACCTTGTCGGCAACTCAATTTTCAACTGGTGTGATCAACAAAGATGATCAACTATTTCCACTGGTGTGAAGTTAGCAGCAGAGATAATGAGATAGGACACTTCAAATTCGTCGCAAAACACAATGGCATTTTCACTAACACTACGATAAAAAATTGTGATTTTGTGCAAAAAACTTGTACTTCGCTGTGAAACACTTGTACTTCGCTGCAAAAAATTTGTACTTCGCCGAAAATAAATTGATCCCATGAACGCATGGAAAATCTGTTTTTCGGGGATTCGTTTATGAAACGTCAAAACAAATAAATAAAAATATTATCCTTTTTATATGTGTAAAATATATATAAAACATAACTCCCCGTTCCGTATAATGGTAATTAATATATGCTTCCATATTTTACCAAGTATTGGTTGTTTATTTCTAATTTTTACTTTGGTATAAAGTAGTCGCTGTGCTGATGTTTTGTTGCAAATACGAAGTGGTTCGCCTATTGACAAAAAAAATTACGATTAATAAATCCAGAATGGTCGCATTTATATTTTTTCGTTTCTTCTCTAATATTTTTGCAAATGAAGTATTGTCATACATCTTTGATGCACTTGGGGGGTCAAGCATCCGTTCGCACCTACCATTTTAGGTTTGGGAAACTTCACCACCTTTGTTCATATATGGTGAAATTTATATTTTAAAAGCCAATGGCCTTGGCTATACGCAGTATCTTGTGAAACGGTTTCATTCAGTTCGTTTGAGAGAGAGATGAGGAAGAAAGAGAAAAGTCCATACTCTAGTATCGAGTGTAGAGAATTTTTGAAAATAGACCCTGCTTCTCAGTTTCTTTGCACGCACACAAGAAAGCAGTTGTCAAACGAAAGAAGAACAACATAGTTTGCCGAACGCGTGTTCATATTTTCTCTCACTCTGGCCAACATTTGGATATTCAGTCAATTTTACACAAACTTTGGCATCACGTGTTTACGACTTGTGAAATCAAATGAGAAACCACAGTGTGTAGCCGCCGATGGTATCGACATACCAGTAGTGAAACCGTTTAAATGATACTGCGTCTAGCCAAGCTGATTTCATAACTAAACCAATCCGTGGTGAAACATGAAACAGCTGATTTTTTCAACATACTGAAAGACAGAAAACAAGAACAACAATATGGTAGCTCTCACATATAGTGTACATGAATTCAACAGCTCATAAAAAATAGACGTCAAACCGATTTTTGAAGCAGCGAATTCGAAGTGTCCTATATCATTATCTCTGGTTAGCAGACGGCAAATTGGGTTGTTTACAAATTTTAAAAAAGTTGACAGGAAATTTCGTTTAGCGTATTTTTTTCCTACTTCCTTCCTCCTCATTTAGCGGACACAGCGTCTTAACGAAGTTTTACAGAAATATAGCAATCGATTAACAGATGGCGCTTATAGTTAACATAAGCAAAGATAATAGTACGTGGTATTTAATATTTAATATTTATAATTTTAAATTCATAGTAATATTAATAGATAAAGAGGTTTCACGAGACGATGCTATTAACATTTATTTTGAATGAGTCGAGTTAAGCTCAAGTCGAAAAACTGGTCGATATCGCGGTCGACCACTTTGGCTGCGAACTCAAGACTCCTGCGCTCGTATCAAAGCAAAATTGAATGATCGACTAATGAGTGAGGGGTACGGAAGATCATTTTTAATGAGAATCTATCAATTTGTGGTGGACAGCGGGCGATGAGAAGAATGGTGCGATTCATCTTCTTTTGCTTCTTTTACAATAACAAACCATGTCCAGCCGTCCAGCTATGTTCAGAAATATATAAATTTTTTAATTAAAATATGTATTTATTTAAAATAGATTCTAAACTTTTTAAACCGAAACATGTAGAATATTAAATAAATCCCAATATATTATTTAGTAACAAGAAGTTATTTTATACTCTCACTTCTGCTCTCTATTTCTGCCGTTTCAAAAATGTTTAAACCACGTATAATACTAAAATACACGTAATAAAAACAATTCAAAACCAATGATTATGATGTTGTAATCTATAATTTGAATAAATATATACATATATAATCGTGATAAATGGAAACTTATCCTCAATACACATCTCACAAAAAAAGCAAAAGAAGAAGGATAGCAATAGTGAGCCTAAGGGCATCTAAGTTTATTTTGGAAACTCGTCCAATAAATTTTAAAAAACCTTTGTAAATTTCCTATCGTACAGATTTTGCCATAAACGAAAGTGACATAAAAAATCCAACTACAACTGATGTGTGATGCCACCTAGTTTTTGTTATTTCGTGAACTCTTGCCAACCGCCTGAAATAAATGTTGTCCAAATCGGTTCCTACAATTTTTTGCAATCTGGTCTAGAAATTTACGCTATTTGCACTGTAAACGAAAGGGGAAATGTAATAAAAAATAAAAAAAAAAAAATGTTCTGCCCAATAAAAGGCAGAACATCATTTGCCGGGTTAGCTAGTAATAAATAAAATAAATGATAAATATTATAAGAATTCAAAATTATTAACATTTTTTCAGTTTACAACACGTTCTTGTGTTGTGCTCCCTATAATACCCTTAATCCTTGTTTCGTTTTTCCTGCGCCTCTTCAACAAATCGACAATGGGTAACATAGATGATGATTCTTTATTATTTCTCGCTATGAATTCAAACTTTATGCACTGTTACTGATCTCGCTCTCCATGCATGCAACTTGTTGTATAGATCCGCAGTACTTTTTGCATATTTCGCAAACCTCGAAAGGTTTATTTCCTGTTCACTGCTGATTACTTTAAATAATAATATTATTTTAAATTTAAATATTAATTCAAAGTCTGCTCTATTTCTCTAAATTTTCTAAAGTTTAAGAAACACTTTATTTTTCTTCATTATGAAATATTTACACTAATATTATACCAAAAAACACAAATAATGCAATTTTTCAATAAATTCAGCCAAAGTGAATTTTTGTTCACTTACAAAAGTTTTTTTTTGAAAGTGAAATGTTGTGAAAGTTTTTGTTGCTTTATAGGTTTTGAAGTACTATAAAAACAAATAGCACATTTTTAAAGAAGTTTCATGGTTTTTTGCGAATTTGAGAGGGTCCCAGAGGGGCGCGTTTACATTCTGCATTCGTTTACATCATGCTCTCCATCATCACTCCGCGGCTCTCGCCAAATGGTCGAAGCAAACTCCGCCTCCCTTACGATTTGTTTCTTGTCTTATTTAACCTTTTAGATTTTGTTTCCATCTTATACGGAACCCATGTAAGTTGTGCATTTTTAAATCAATGAAATTTCCGTTATTACTATATTAAAAAAATATACTTATATAAAATATAAATATTACAAATATTGTATCTTATTTTAGCCACTATTTAAGGAAAAAGTAAATTCTACTCATGAGGTATCTTCGGATATTAATCATAAATTTAGTGGTTTGGCTCTGATTAAACCCAGCATTAATGAAACAGGCACATATAAATGTATGGTACAAACATCAAAAGAAATCTCTGCAAAACAACAAAAAATGCAAATTATTGACGTCAGTAATTATAGACTGGAAATTCATAAAAAAAAATTAATCAACGGTTCCTATATCGAATGCGTAATTGATAATGTTTATCCTCAGCCAACTTTAGAACTACGGTATGTACTTCAAATTGCTTTAAATACATACAATGTAGTATCATGTAAGTTTAACCCTGGATAGTCAATTCGACAACATATTATAGCTTTCATTTCCTAACAGTTATTATTATTATTAAAGTCATGGGCACGCAAACATTTCGGTCGTACATAATGGACACTTCAACACGACTCGGCACCGTCGCATAAAGCTCGTGTGAACCAAGAATGGTTAAAAAATCATGCTCCTTAGTTAATTTCGTCCACACAATGGCTTTCGAAATCACCAGATACAAATCCGATGGACTATTCTATCTGGGCCATTTTGGAGAGCAAGATGAGGACTTAAAACTATGCCAGTATGGATGCACTAAAGCCATTGTACGGGAATGGGCCAAAATACCGCAAGATCATATTCGTGCAGCATGCAATTCAATTTTTAAACCTTTTGAAGGCCATTGTAATGGTAAAAGGTGCCCAAAATGAGCTAAAGTGAAGAGAAAGCTAAAGTGAAATTTTTTATTTTTTCCACACATTTTTGTTATTTGAATTAAAACAAATAATTTCACCCAGAAACAATATAGTCGTTCGAATAGAGGTAACAGTTCATTCGCCTATCCCTGTACACGTAATCCCATGAAATTGTTGTTGCCCGTTTGGTGAACCAGTTATAATTGCATTGGACTATTAGCGGGTGAATATACTAACCTTACTAAAAATATTTAATTCAATTTAATTCATAATAAAATGTTGAATAATTATATTTTAAAAATTTAATCGAATTCCAGCAATAACGGCAGGAAACATTTTAAAATAAAGTCAAGTATTATAATTTTTATTATAGATTCTGTTTTATTTCGTATAAATATGGTTGCAAAGCTATAAATTAAGCATAAATAAAACGGATTACCATAAATAAGTTTTAAAAGAGGTTTATTTCATCTTAAAAATATACACAATGTTTAAATACAATGTTTAATATTAAAATATTCACTATGTGCTAATTTTGCGCTGTGAAAATCCCTTCTAAAACTCAAGTTAGAATCATCACAAAATTACCCCATTTGATTTGTGTACTCAAAGACCACGATGTTTGCGTAAAAACAGATTTCTTACCATGTGTTATTGTATTGGACAATGAAGCATAAAGAGGCACTAGAGATTTCAGGTTGGAAAAAGCTTGATGAAAAGCCCCTAACAACGATTTTGCTCTCCGCAAAGCTATCTCAACCAAAACATGAGATACCTAAAATCTTGAGACCCAACATCGCAAGCTTGAAATAAGATGCCAGATTATATCTATCTCTAAGGGATCACTTAGAAAAGTAACTGAAATACCAAGGAGCAATACTCCTGTTGGTTAAGCTCATTGAAGAAAGTGAACGCCAAAATCAACGAGAATTGAGTGTAAATGTAAGTCACTTTTTACTCCAGCAATACAACATCAATACTCCTGTTGGTTAAGTTTATTGGAGAAAGTGAACGCCAAAATCAACGAGAATTGAGTTTAAATGTAAGTCACTTTTGGTCCATTGTGGTACCGTATGGTTTTAATCTTTCACCCCTATTTACTGAAATTACAAAATGCTACTCATATAACGACTAAGCTCCCATACTTTGACGACTACTATTACATGCCGAATATTCCGCCTGCCAAATTATATAAGACTCTTTGTATTTTTGAAGTGGAAAAGGCTCCAGATCTGTCTTGCAATACTACAGGTCGTTCTTTCCTCCCTCTCCTCATTTTTGGCATGCTTAAGAGCATCTTCAATTAGCATGTGCCTACGGTAGCCATTGGCCTAGTCAAAAAAGTTCGCGGAAAAGTTCACTCGCATGGCAGTTCCCTGGAATATCACTATGATCTGGCACCTAGCACACATTTATGCAAAGTGGTTCTGCCATCTCAAGATGCCCTGCTAGTGTGCACGTTGATAGGTTTTGCCAGATAAGGTTGGCTTTGTCCCGAAGGAGATGGTATAGTTCTCCTTTGAGGGTGTTAAATACTTTGGGGATTAAGATTTCGTCATTCAAAGGCAGAGTAGCTCCCTATCTTTCAAGCTCAACCGCCCTTTCATTACTCTGGACGTCTCTGTGCACCGGAACCCAGAGAATACTAACCTTCATAGCGAGGATATTGAACTCCCCTCGGCATTCCTGCAACACTTTCGAGTGGGTTGTGTAGGATAACAAAGAACGGATGGCGGCCAGGCTGTATGCAGCTATATTTATGCTCCTGTCCGATGTCCGTGTCGCCTTTAAACTCCTGTATGCCTTCCTATTGCCTGATAGAATATACTGGCATAACTTGGTATCTCCAGTTGCGAATTCTGCGAGGTGTAAACTCCATCTTCTACACCAACGTCCATCTTATAGCCGTCAGTGTACACTATGATGTCGCTATCCATAGTAAAAAGTACTGCATGTCTTTCCCATAGGAATCTCGATATTGCCTTCGGATCGTCTATTACACTGTCGCAAGGTAGTCTGAGTTACATTTAGCCGGCAAACTTAGAGTAGCATTAATAATTTTTCCGTGCCCATAAGGTCTGGGATTCCAGTGGCCCGATTCCATTAGTCGCATGGCAGAAGTGGGGGATGTGTACCTCAGATCAATTGGAGAGGATGTTCAGAATGGCGTTCAGGGACTCCGTTGGACAAGTCCATAGAGCCCCTACTGCCCCAATGCACGCTGTGCGTTTGAGCCCAGAGGGTGAAGTCTAGCTCCTTTCTTGTAGCTGTCCGCCAGACAAGTGATCTATATGTGAGGATTGGCCTGATGACTTTCTCCAGGTGGCAGGAACATGACCCAGTCTTAGGCTGGATCTGAACAGCCTGACTAGTGTTGGCATTACCAGCAGGATACCGTTCAAGTCTGGTGATTTGAACGGATCGATAGAGTTCACTGCCCACTTTATTTCGTCCCCAGAGACAATCTCATCAATCAAATTGATTTTGTGTGGATGGAACACTATTCAGAACAGCCTGGGAAATGGATTCTAGTGAGTACTTCAAGTGATTTGGATGCAGAATAGCCCTTGGACAATAGCTTGCTGATTCTTGAAGACTCCATAGTACATTCAGTACTACTGCAGTACTTGAGACTTTACCGAGTCGTGAGAATTTCGATACAAGTCATCTTCGAAAGTTGTTAATCGAAATATTTTATGTTTGGCATACCTGATGCCTTGGTAGCAGATCTTGCGGTATTCATCTTGGTAATTAACTGTATCCTCGTTGTGACGCTTACTACCCTCCTCATTCATCGGAGTCTTACCGAGAAATAAGTTGCCTATTTTCTGAGTGGCGCTAGTGCTGGCGGCAGCCACTCGGTAATGTGGGGGGGACACCCCGCCGCTCCGCAAAGGATGTCTGGATGTTGTTAGGTAGGTAGGTAGGTAGGTTGGGCTGTTCCGAGGGACACACTTAGACCGGTTTCGGTCTCTTGTGATACCCTATGGATATCCCTTATATCCTTTATATTAAGGGATGCTATCTCACAGAGATTGTCAAAGAAGTACGATCCCATGTGGGTGTTACGTCTACGAGCCAGCGCAGGACAACTACACATCAAGTGCAGGACGGTCTCCTCCTCCTCCTCCTCATCCCTGCAGCTTCTACAGAAGCCGTTTGAGAATATCCCAAATCACCTTGCATGCGTACCAATAAGGCAGTGTCCGGTAACCACCCCTATCACTCGACGAGCATTTTCCCTGCCTAGTGAGAGGAGAGTCTTCGTGTTCTTCAGGTGAAAGAGAGGCCAAATGTGCCTTGCAATACTGCAGTTCGACCTCCCCTCCCATCTCTTGTTGGCTTGCTTGAGAGCTGTTTCCATGAGCCATCGTTTGCAGGTAGCCATTGGCATGCCCACGCTATCTCTGTCGGGTGTAATGATTAACGTAGTGCCCTGGAGGGCGAGTTCATCCGCATAGCAATTTCCTGGAATATCCCTGTGTCCTGGTACCTAGCACAGGCTTATTGAAAGCTGCTCTGCCATCTCGTTTAGAGATTGGTGGCAACCTTTTACCACCTTGGACGTGGTGTATGCGGATTCCAGGGATTTAATGGCCGCTTGGCTGTCCGTGAAAATACAGATATCGGTTGCCGATATCCTGCTTTCTTTTAGCCACGACAGTGCTTCGCGGATAGCGATTACCTCCGCCTGAAACACGCTGCAGTAGTCCGGAAGACGGAATTTTTCCGCAACCCCGCAACTTTCCGAGAAAACCCCACCTCCCACCCTGCCGTTCAGCTTTGGACCATCGATGTAAAACTGTATAGCCCTTCCGATTGGCTGTGATCCATTCTCCTAATCGCCTCTGCTTGGTACCAGCGTGTTAAATTTGCGAGTTGGGAGTATGAACGGCTTGATGTAGTCTAGGTTTCCAAGAGAGGAGGGCAGGCCCTCTAATATTCTCTGGTGCCCAACGGATCTGTGGGTCCATTTTGATAGGGCGTTCAGCCTTACGGCCAAGGTCTTGGCCAGGAGTCTTCCCATAATATCCAATGGGGGCAGATGTAATATCGTCTCAAGAGCCGCAGTGGGCGTGGACCTGAGAACCCCCGCAATGCAAAGGCAGGCAGACCTTTGAACTTTTTCCAGTAACCTGCAATTTGTTACCTTTTCCAGGGATGGCCACCATATGGCTACCCCGTAGAGCAGTATGAGCCTAACCACTGCTATGTACAGCCAGTGCGTAATCCATGGGGAAAGTCCCCACTTCCTACCGATGGCTTTCCTACAGCAGTAGAGTGCAGGGCTTTCTTTATCCTTTCTAGAATGTTTAGTTTCCAGCTCAGTTTCCTATCTAGGAGCAGACCAAGGAATTTAGCTTTCTCCTGAAAGTTGAGCGTCACTTCCCCCATGCTTGGAGGTTCTATCTGAGGAATTCTATGTTTCCTGGTGAAGAGGACAAGTTCTGTCTTGTTAGGATTAACCCCTAAACCTCTGGGGTTTGCCCATCGTACTGTAGTGTTCAGAGCACTTTGTATCAAGTCTCTGATTGCACCGAGGTATCTTCCTGACGCCATTATGGCGATATCATCTGCATAGGCAACAACTCTCATTCCCCTTCCTTCTAAAGCTTTCAGCAGCCCATCGACCACTGCATTCCATAGAAGGGGGGAGAGGACACCCCCCTAGGGAGCCGGCGGCCAGGCTAGCATCAGCTTCGGCTTTGTACCTAGACCTGTCTACTCTCCTGACGTCCCTAACAGCCTGAATTGTCTCAGCGGGAAACCCTCCAAGATTGAAGACAATATATCGGTGGTCAGAGAAAGAGTGCTCTTCAGAGACCCTCCAATTGCATATGCGTGAACTCAAGTCCTGAGATGCAATTGTAAGGTCGAGAACTTATTTTCCTATTCCTAGTAATAAAGGTTGGACTGCCCCCCGAATTACATATATGCAGGTTCTCACTTAAAATAAAATCAAACAGCAACTCACCTCTTGTATTTGTGTCGGAGCTGCCCCAGATGGTGTGGTGTGCATTTGCATCGCATGCAATGACCAGGCCCGCCTTGCAGCGCTGTGCAGCAGCGACCAGGCTTCTGGTCGTGGGTGCGGGAAAGTTTACCTCTTCGGATGGCATGTAGATGGAGGCCAACCAGTAAAGCCCGTCTCTGGATTCCATCGCCACAACCATGCCATCATTCTCACTAAAAGTATTAAGAAGAAAACCGTTAAACCTATTCTTCAAGATTATACAGGATCTGGGCCTACTGTCACCCCTTCTGTAAAAGAGCGTATATCCTGGAACCCGTAGTCCGCGAACCTGGCCTTCAACGACCCAAGGTTCTTGGATTAGGGCGGCGTCGTCTTCATCCTTGGAGAGACGAAGAGTGAGAGCAGCAGTCGCTGCTTTGCAGTGGTGAAGGTTAATCTGTATCAACCGTAGGGTCACGGCACAGTTTATCAACCTCCACCACGGTTTCGTCCAATTCGGAGCCGGATGTTAGGAGATCCCCCTCATCTAATGAAGCGAGAGAGAATCTCTTCGCGAAATCGCCCTCCAACCCGTTTTCGGAGTCAGAGGGTCCTTCCAAAAGAGATTTTGGATTTGTCCTTCCAGCCGGACTTTCCGAAACAGATGCTGCAGTATCCACTGCAGGCTCTGCCCCGGCATCCTTTTTGGCTTTTTGGCACAGAGGTAAAACCACAGCCCGCCACCCAACCTGCCTTTTCTAGAGGTTCCAGGGACTCTTTGTTCAGCCCGAGCAACGCTGACCGGAAGTCCCCCTTCGGCTCTTCTAGCTTCAGAACTTTCCAGTTCAAGGTAGGCAAGTTTGGGTTGCTGTATTGGAATATTTCCAACACAGTGGCTGGGGCAGATGGCTCTGCCGGAATCCACGCCCTTGCACGAGGGACGGCTGGAAGAGCTGGATGTTGTTAGTTGTACCCATTTTTGTCACACGAATATGTTTGGAAAGCAGTGTACCATCCCGGCAGAACCATCTTACCGGGACTAGGCACTTATTACTACCGACCTTGCTTTGGCAACTGTACGGGCCGTTAGCCGCTGACCCGTTTAACCACCCGTTTAATAATAAATAAATTAAATAAATAAATTTGTTTTCATACTGCTATACTGTATAAATGTAAAAGTGGGCGAACCGTACCCAGTTTTGATGTAAAAATGTTTATTTGGAAAACAAGTTGTCATCTAAAGTTTTATTCAGGAAGATTATATATTTTACAATATAACCCTCTTTTGTCTGTGTAACCTAAAAGTGGGCGGATAACGCCCATATTTGGCATATTAACGGATAATGCTACTCTATACTCAGGAATGAAATTTTGTTGTCATAACTCAAAAATGAACGCTGATATCACATTTTTAATAAAAAGTGAATATACCCTTACCTTAAGGTGTACGGTATTATAATAGAATAGAAGATTACGCATTGCGCATGACTTTCTTTAAAATATTGTAAATATTTTCCAATTATTGTATGTTAATATATGTACATAATTTATTATTATATATTTTTCAGTTTTGAATTTCAATATAAAACGTAAATTTTAAGTTTTATTTAATAATGTCAATAAAATTTACTTTTATGACCACATTTACAAAATATGTACATATTTATTTATTAATTACCATCGCCATTCAAAAATAATAGGAAAAAAGTTTTGTAACTGGAGTAACTGCGCTGGCAGATTTTAATACACGCTCTGTCGTAATCATTTTATTTTGGCCGAACTAATTCATTTTGAGATTGTTGGACATAATATGTTTGGGTCGAGATTTCAGATCGTATATGTCTATATTATATCGTTATTATTTCTAAAACCGAGAAATCAATGTAAAATATAAAAGTTTACGGCAATGCTTACAATTTTGTATGCAAAATGTATACCATTTAACAGTTCAGCTATATTGGTTTGCTATTGTGACGTAGATGCGAAGAAGAAAACATTTTTGAACGCTGTTCTACGTAATCTTATATTCTATTATTTTTGGTTTGAATAAGTAAACATTGATTCTGTGTTGAATACTAAAATTTCCTTATTGAATCGATTTAATTTATAGATTTATAACTTATTTTATTAGATTATTAGATTATATTATTAGAGAATTTTATAGATTTTAATTTATAACACTTAAGCTAAGCATAAATAACAATAAGAAAATAAAATAAGAAATATTGTCTAATTGACAAAGAAATATTGTGAAACAATTTAAATTAAAAAGAAAGCCAAATTATTAAAAACGCTATATTAGTGCGCGCCAGCAAATTCGCAAGGTAGATTAATTGCTTTTGAATTTGGTCATCGACCGCCAGCGTAATATGAGTGCAGTCAACGACACTGGGCCATGCTCGCCGTCGATGACCCAGTTAAAGGTAGAAAAAGTGCTTCCGTTAGCATAGCGAATCCCTACAGTTATGATTACTAAAATATCAACTTGAAATTCGTTGTACAAGCTGAGAAATTGAACTATAGTAATCATGGCTGAATTCATATTCACTATAAAAAGGAATGGTTTGCCACGATTTTGCCCACTTTCAATACCAATGAGTTTCTGATAGAGAATATTCTTGCCAAGTTGGATGAAGATATCTCTATTCGTTTTCCTGTACTCGTGTTTTATTTTACTAGTGCGTGGATGCATATCGCCTAATTTTGGTTCTATGTTTTGGCCCGAGACAGTGGACTCGTGAATAAAATTTGAACTTCAAATTAGCCCTACAAGCTGAAAAATTCAGCCATAACTATGGATGAATTTATATTCATTATAGAAAGTATGTGTGGCAATGGTTTGATTTTGTCCATTTTCAATACCAATGAGTTTCTGACGATAGAGAATTTTCGTGCTAAAAATTATTCGATGAAGACATATCTAGTCTTTCTCCTGTAATCGTGATTTCCACAGACAGACATACAAACAGACGTACAGATTGTTGTAGGTCATAATCATTGCTCTGGTAACAACAACGCTTAACGTTGCTACCTTTCGGCCCAGTAGTTAACAATGCTTAACTTGTGGTAACACATACTTCTAGGCTGCACTTTAATAGTAAAGCTCGAAAGTACAAAGTGAATCACACACCACCGTGGCCTAGATAAAACCGAACGCGACCGCTCTCCAATAAGTGAAACACCGCGCTCAATTCAGAAAAATTTCGCAAATTCTGCAAAATTCGCAATTTATTGTCAAGAATTATTGCTAAAAATAATTCTTGTGATAATTGCAAAATCGATGCGGAAATGATTCTGGCCAACAACGAATCTCAAAAGATATATAAAAGATATAATTCGAAAAAAAGAATAGCCTCAATTGTGAAACCAATCGGTTATAAATTACAATAGTGTAATTTTATAAGTATCAGAGAGTCGGACATTAGTGCGGAGGAATAATTACTGGAAATAAAAGTAAGAACCTTAACAACCCACGTTTTATTTCAGCACCTGGTTAAACGTGGTATTACTGCCGGCCAGGTAGAAGTGCCACACAGTCGGCACCTTGATGACCGTGGCTAACTAGGCGAAAGGGATCCACCTGCGGCATTTTGCCGGATCCCGATAAAAAAGTCAACAAAGGCGGCACTTCCATGCCCGTGGCACCGTCCTCCAGGGGATCCACCTGCGGCACCTTTACCGGATCCCAATAGGAGAAACCACCAAGTCGGCAGATCCTTGCCGTGACTCCAATTGTCCGTGATCCTGCACGTCGAAGGATTAACAACGAAACCCCCCCCTTCCCCCATTGTCTAGAAGCACTGTCAGTGATCCTTCCTGCAGAAGGACAACTACGACATAAAGTAGTTCTGGTATTCTATTGGAGGATACAGGATACAACATTTTGGCGCAGCCGTTTTTTCGATCCAAGGCTTGCACCTTTATGCTGAATCTGAATTACAATCGGAAACATTAATGAAAGTTTTGGCAAATCAAAAATGAATTTGAGTTAGTTAGACACAACCACCTTTAGAGAACACATTTCAAATTAGGTCTATATTTAAGTTTTGCAAAAGAACACATAAAAGAATTCAACAAAGAAATCCGTTAGTATTTTTTAATAACAAACTAATTCATAGCAACCAGGCTAACAGCAATAGCTGCAAGAAATAAACAAAATAGATTCTGCTGAATTGCAAGACATTCATTGCAACAAGAAGTAGGTCATAAACTTGAGCTTGAGCGGCAGCTGGTAGTAAACACACTAACAGAGTAAAAACAAAAACACACAATAAAACAAAAAGTACGTCGGGCACCAGGCGAGCACAATTGAGCCACGAGCTCGGATTACAAAAAAAAAAAAAATTAAATATACATATATATTGTAGATATGTATATAAATATAAGCGTACGAATGTACAGCGAATGTTTACAACGTGTTCAGCCAAAAGGGTGTCAATGAGCCGTATTAAAGCTGAATAAGCAAAAGTTAATTGCTTTGGAGAAGCAATTAATTATAAAAATATCCAAAATAAATACTTAAAACGATGAGTATAAGATAATTAATGCCAGAACCCCTGCAAGAACATGTATATTTAGTGTTAGAAAAGGACCATAAGGATTTGAAGAGACAGATAGGAGAGTTTGCAACAAAAATTTTGAACATTTTAAAAAACACCGTTTCCAATAAAGAAGAGAGTTAATAAAAACTAGAATAGGAGACAGCATAAATATCAAGTCTAAAAAAAACAATCGCATTAGTAGAAGAATTGCTAGTGTTTTTAAAAAATATATTAGAAAATAAAAACAAAAGTTTAAGGGACTGTAAATCAGAATTTAACGCATTAAAAAATAAAAGAAGAAAAGGAAAACATTAAAGAAAAAGGGAATAACCGAGGAAACGTTAAATAAAACATTAGAACAGAGATTTGCACAGAAATCAAGGGAAGATTGTAGTTCTTTAGAAGAGGCAAATAGACGAATACTAGAGTTAAAAGAGCAGAATAGACTTTTATTATTATTTTTATTATTATTATTATTATTATATTATGGTAATTATACAGCAAGACTTAATATATGTCTTATAAATACTATAACATATAACGAAGGTAAAAATATCGCAAGAGGAAAATTGTATAATACTAAAAACATGTGAAAGGAGTGAAAAGGAGATAGAAAAGAAGCGATAGGAGAGAAGGCGAGAGAGAAGTAAGAGAGAAAAAAGAAAAACCAAGAAAGGGCGGTAACTAAGTTCTACATGTTAGGTATCGTAGTAGCTGCTGCCTGAAATGCGATGTACGGGTGATACTTTGTATGTCGACCGGTAGATAGTTCCAGAGCCTTACAGCATATATAAAGAATTGACGCTCTGAGATTAGGAATGTGTGCCTAACGGGTATAATACTATTGGTACGGCTTGAGCGGGTGAAATTTAGTTGGCCATACAAGTACAACGGCTTGTTGTATTCTTTCGGGGTGTCTTCTTCTTTTTGGTTCCGTCGTCCTCTGGACAACGAGTGAAACGCCCTGGTTAAGTTTATTGATTTTTATTTGGAACTTTCCTGTTTTAACACTAGACACTAATTTTAGTATCCACACTGATACTTGTTATTATTAAATAGCTTTAACACTTATTATATTTTTACTAAAACTAAAACTAACTCGCGACTTTATACGCGACGATAAACGACTTCTTCGTTTCGATTTTTACACCAGACTCCCGTTGGAATCTTTTCTAGATTCCACGTTAGCTCGGTCGACACAGACGTCGACCGAACTGAAGTGGGTCGGTATGTCGAGTTTCGCAACCTCCATTATTTCGCAATATTAAAATTGTTAAATTCGCAGAATCAATACGCGGAAGAAAATCGTTCTCAATTTAATTCTTGCGCGTGTGGGTTCTGATCGTTGGTTTTTCAACCCAAGCGATTTTATGGTTTGGAAGCTTGCTACTGAAAGCTAGCTTCCACAATCCATTTTATGCGAAGTGTTCTGGTTGTTACCTTAGCTTTCGAAGTTAATTAAACCGAAGCTTGACTAAACCAAATTAAACTAAAGCTTCGGGCTTACCAAGCAAAGTGCTGTGGTTGCATTAATGCGAACTTGGCCTTGACTCACTCGCGGATTAGTATTATAAAAACAATAATACTGGCCTTGATAGTTCTTGTCAAACGGAAGTGGAAATTGCGATCGCGACATACAACATCCCTCCACCCTGGGGGAAGAAAAATTTAGTATCGTGCAAAACGATATTAAATTTTTCTTGTACATCTATTGTATGTTGAATTGGGGGTGGTCGTGTGTTTTGGTTGATTTTGCTTATTGTCTACTTATGTATGTTAGTGTATTTCATTTCGTGAAGATCTTATGTGCTACGTCAATATTCAATAGTTATTAGTTATAATTACAACAACTTCAATACACTTAATTATTAACAAAATTGTAATGAAAACTGATTACAATAATACTACAATAATATGGCCGGTAGCTGCCTTTCTTCGGTGTCATCTGTGTGTAGGTGGATGATGATTTGGTGTGGATATTGATCTTGAAGTTGATGTACCTGTTGTTGTTGATGATGGGTTTGATGTAGATGTTGCTTTTGATGTTGATGTACACCCTGAAGCTGATGTACGCGTTGCTGATGTTTCCGATGTGGCCGTTGATGTACACACCGCTGTATTAACGTCTTCTTCTGGATTTCTTGTGGGGAATGCTGCTGCTGGGTATTGGTTGCTGTGTTGTAGGGACTATACGTGGAACGGTCGTTGTTAATTTTCGACCTTAATTCCCGTTGTTCTGCTGATAATATTCTGTTGTTCGTTGGTGATAGTTTCGGTTGTCCCACAATTGGGATCAATTGTTGTTTGCTTGAGCTCTAGTGGATGGTGAGATGTTGCCGGAATCATCGTTCTGACGTCTTGCTTCGTCATCTTCAACATCTTCTCTCGTAGATAGTGGTGGTGCGTTTTAAATCGCTGCCGCTTGAGGTAATGTTGTGTAACGTGCTACCCCGTAAGTTCAAAAATGTCACCGTAAATTCAACTGGCGAACCTCTGACTGCATTAGTGGTTCGCTGCTATTTCGTCGTGATTTTGTTGCCGCATACGCGTGACGTAACTTCCGCTTAAGCGTAGATTAGTGGCAAAGGCATTAATGCAAAGCTGATACTGGTGATCGGCTACCTTTCTTCAGAGACTATCTGCGTATTACGTTGTTGGAATGGTTTCAAGGCTGCTGACGGTAATGTGTCATTCAGTTAGCCAGTTCGTTACTGCTATGAGAACTCTTCGAAGGTAACTTCGTGTTTGCTTTCTACTGTTGTTGCATTGTTTTGTTTGATTGTTGCAACTGTCCCATCTTTTCGTTGCGATGTTTGTTGTTGCTGCGCTGATCAGCTGTTCCAGCTACCCTTCCCCCTTCTAGTTGGCTGGGCGCTAAGTTTTCGCCCTGTTGTCAAAGTGCTGCTGTGTGTTGTTGCACTTTTGCTGTTGTGATGGGTGTACATCGGCACTCAGGTAAGCTTCTCTGCATGCTGGATTCTTCTTGTATATTGTACATTACATTAAATTTTTACATATTGTTGATGTTTATTTCTGTTTTTACAATATATTTATTTATATTTCGTTGCATATAACGTGTTTCTTATAAATTTAGAATGTGTTGAATTTTAATTAAAATTTAATTAATGTATGTTAACAACGTTATTTTTCATGCAATTATTATATTTTTGTTCTTACAATATTTTTATGGTATGTATAATTTGGTTTTTGATTAGGAATTGACATTATTATTGTGTAGTTATTCTATACAATTGTAGTTTCCATTGTGTTTATTTGAATTAACTTTTAAAAATTTCATCTCTATCCTAATTCGATATAAAATTTCGTTACATAATTCCTAATATTTACGCAATCAGTTGAATAATTGTAATTCATATAGTATTTCTTTCGAATATTCCAGATGAATATTATTTCTTATGCTATTACATATAAAGTCCAAGACCAAGTTTGACTTCAAAATTCCTACAAGTATATTACAATACTTGTAATGTAATGTTTTATATACATTTCTTATTCTATTTTTATAAAAATTCTATTTTAAAATTTTTTTTTTTTTTCTATTTTAATTTGTTAATGTTGTTTTTTTTTTTTTTTTCCTATTGAAGGTTCATATTTTATTCTAAATTACAATTTAGTTAAGTTTTAAATTATTTCTATATATGCATATGTGTACTTTTGTAAATGTACTTTAATTATTGTATATATGTATGCGTATAACAATGTTTACATTATGTCTTTGTTTTACTATTATTTTTATTATTAGTTTCTTAATTCTTTCGCCTATTTTGAAGTTGTTCACCTTTGGTGTTTTTGTTCTCTTCATTTGGCTTGTGTTAAAATTTTGGTTTACAGTTTTAGTTGTTGGTTTTTTCATTAATTGTTTTTAACTGACACTGCGTTCTGCTCGTGTTCAGTTGCGCTACTTTTGCATCTGCTTTGTTGCAGTGCTTTGGTTAATCGCTCAATTAAGTGGAATCTTAAGTAACTACATTTTGTACGACCGTATATGTACATTTTATATTTTTTAAAAATTTTATTTTGTATAATTAGAAGAATATTTTATAAGAATTAAGGCAATAATATTTTTGGTCTTAGGTTTATATAACTTTTCTTCTATGTCTGCATCGAGGTGCAGATATGGTGTTTAAATTTCTGCTATGCATAAACAACGTCTTTATGCATAGATTTCATGTGCATTTATTTCTAAAATAATTGCAAATGCAATAGTTATGACTGTGTATTCAACGGAACAGCTACTTTTCATATACCGTATATTATCTATGAATTATTTTCTAGCACCATTGCGGGTGTACTTATTCCGTCTAGGGTGTATGTCACGCGTGTGACCTAAATCTTCCTATATTTCATTACGCATGCAATTATTAATATTGTAATTGCAACGTAATATAATTTAATTTTAATTTTAGTGCAAGCTACGCCGATTTTTTTTCTCTTTTTTTTTTTTTTTCATACGAAAGTTCCCTGTTCGTTTTCTGTTGTACTCTCGCTTATAAAAACGCTCGGTACTATCTTACTTGTATTCAGTAAAGTTTTAGTGGTCAAATTAAACTCGTAATTTCCGAAATAACACCATGCCTCGCTATCCGACTCATCAATATCTATTTGTCGTCAACTTGTTCATTGACGACGTTTTGGACACCATCCAGGCCGAAAATTGGGACCTGGAACCCCTGGCTGCCATCCTGGAGGAACTCCGCCGTTTATCGGACTCATCGTTGGAGTGGTTGTACTTCGTTGTCGGCGCCCTGAGGACTCTACACCGTATTTGGCCAGAGCTGCCCCCGCTATATCCTAGCCTACGGGAGCTCCTGGAAACCCAACTTCCGTAAAAATTTTGTATTAATTACCAATATGATGTATTAATTAATTAATGGTATTAATAAAGAAAACAAAAAAAATAAATAAAATACTACAAAAAATGACATACTAAAAATATAATTTTGTCCTTATTTATTGTTGGAGTCCTTCTCTTATAGGTGAATTGAAATAATAAAAAAAAATATGTTGTCGAAATTGTCGAAGTGTGTCAATGGCGCATCGTGCTAATCTGTGCGCTATGCTGCCGGCTCCTCTTTGCGTTCTTGTGTACGTGGGTTCGAATACAGATCCAAAACAAGAACGAAAAATTTTCTGTGGGACAATTTTCTTCTAAACATAATATGTAACTAATTAATAGTTGTTTTAAAAAAAAAAAAAATCATGTCATTTGGAATATATTTTTATTTTTTCATTATTTCTAATATACATAAGTTTGCGCTAGTTTAAGAATAATTTCGCTACAATATTTTTTAATTTAAATTGAGACTGAAAATAATCATTTTCGCTAATACGGGTTTTGCAGGTGTTATTATATCATCACAAGTGTTATTATGTCTGTAATATATCCTACTATATTAAGACCAATGCTTCCTGCTTCGTCTCTAATAACCTTTGCTAATCTTACTGAGATTACGTTGTTTTCCCAATCGATGTACAAGCTAACTTGTAATTAGCAAGATGATTAGTAAACTCCGTTTCCATTTCTGTTCTCATTTTTGATTTATTGGTTAGTTCATTAAATTCTCCCGTGACTTTATGTTGTGGTTTGTCTTACATTATTCTCGTAATCAGTCTTTGTAGTTTTATTAGTCTTGCGCCTTCAGATGTGTGCCTTGAAGGTTTGACCTGCGATCGGTTGCTCGTAAATGCCACACTGTTCGTTGTTCTCCGCTGTCCGCATGGGGGTTGGGGGGTTCGGTGGTTTTGGTGGACTAGGTGGTGGTCTGTCGAGTTGTTGCATTGGCAACGATATTGATGTTATTGGCGTCGCCAATCTTCGATGGGATGTACTGTAGTTGTTCTTCCCGTGGCTCATCCTGCTCCTATACCTCATTAGTACTACTGCTATACCTATTATAGCCAGGAGTGTCCCCGTCCCGATGATACCCGTAGTTTCCATTACTGTCTGCTTGTTACTTAAGTGATTGATATTGGGTTCCTGCGTTATTTCCCTCTTCAACTCTTCCATCATTTTGCCCCCTGCTGATATTACGTCGTTTACCTCTATATTTTCTGTTAATCTTATTGAACGCAGTTTGTATTCCGATAGATCTGATCTAATCGTGTTCGACCAGTTGGCCCGGAGCGCGTTAATCAGTATTGTGTGGTTTTGGGTTTTGTGCACGCTGTCTATC
This sequence comes from Myopa tessellatipennis, assembly GCA_943737955.2. NCBI lineage: Eukaryota > Metazoa > Arthropoda > Insecta > Diptera > Conopidae > Myopa > Myopa tessellatipennis. Next base: position 23,516,748 of record OX031315.1, read on the forward strand.
GTTGACTTGGCATTGTCCTCGTAGTTTAAAATTATATCAATCCCCTGGACTTCACACTTTTCCTTTATCTCGATACGACCGAACCCGGATACCGCGACCGCGGTGGTGCTATTTCTACATTTAATATTGAATGTTTGCTTTCTTCGGAGACTGTACAGCCAAGCGTTTGGGGCGTTTAATTTGGCTATGAATCCTTCGCTTGCTGGTATGGCCAGTTGCTTGCAGACTTCCTTATTCAAGTTGTTATGATGTAGTAACGTTATCTCACATACGTCGCTGTTCCCTGTTAGAGATTTTCCTCGCGTCTTGCATACTCTCACTAGTTCTTGGTCGATTTTCTTCTCCGTGTTCTGTATGGAGTGGCATTCCTTGAGATTACTCTCCGATATTCCAATAAATTTCCACTGTGTTTTTGACTCAGCTAAATAATCGTAGGTCACCTGTGTTGTTATATCCCATTTGTCATCTAGAAAAATAGGAATCGGGTACGCCTTCAGTACGTTGAATCGCTCGTCCTCGGGTAACGGAATTTTTACGGCTACTATGAGGCCTTGTGCGCCCTTAAATGCTCTGACCGTCGCTATTTGGTGGATGTCGAGATTATCCTCCAGTATCCACACCGCTTTGTTCGTCAAGTCCAAGGTCTTTGCTGCCTCTCTCAGTTTCTCGTCGCTTATTACAGCTGGATGCAGCTTCCCGCTGTAGAGATCGTCTATAATTGCCATTTCCATGAGCTGTTGCCCCTGTATCTCAATGAGGCTCGCTTCTACCGCTGTCTGCACTTGCACCATTCTCAGTCCCAACTCAATGTTTCCCAGCTCCTTTCTTGCCATGTCGTTAACCTTGTTTTGTTCCTCCACGGTGGTGTTCAGTTCCCCTCGGAGTGCGTTAATTCTCTCAACTGCCGCTGTTATGGGTTTTGCCAGTGCTTTGTAACTCGCTTCCATCACCGTCACCTGTTTTTCCATTAGATTGTAGTGGGTGTGTTGCGATACGTCTAGCTCGTGCAGTTGTTGATAAACCTGGTTTGCATCTTTTTGGTCCATTACCCCAAACGCCCAGTTTAGTGCTTCCCCTACGAAATTCAGCGCTCGTTTGGTTCTTTTCCTATTAATCGCGGTGTTTATAATTCTCTCGTTTTCTTTTAGTCTTGCCAGCACTATTTTCATCGTACCATCTACGGCTCCGCATATATTTTTGAAGTTGGCAAGCAATAGATCCTTATTTATTTTATTGCATGTTACCTTGAGTTCTGCTGCATGCTCTTCCAACTGGTCCACCAATGACGCGTAGTCAAATGGTTCGAAACGAGTGAATAGTGTCCAGTCGCTGTTATAAAATAGTGCCTCTCCTAGGGATTCGAAGAATATTGGTGTTGGAGGTATATCCTCAAAGACTACCGGTGCTGCAGTGACCCAGTTCACGATTAGCAATATTATGATTCCTTTCATGTTTGTTTGCTCCTTGTGCGAAATTTTCGAGGTATTTATTCTGTTTTGGGGGAAAAATATTCATTAGTTTACGATTCATTGTGTCCTATCCGTCCTATCTTATTCATAGTTTATCCCCATCATATCTATTTAATTGTTTCTATTTAATTGTCTAGTTAATCCTACCTTCCTATTTAATTTTTATTATATAACTTAAGTAAATTATTATGGAAAGGTTTTTCCTTTCCATTTATTCTTAAAACTGTCGTAATTGGAGTTTTAATCTTCGCTACCTCATATGGCCCTATCCATATTGGAGAAAACTTATTTTTTCTAGTTTGATTCTTAATTAATACACTATCTCCTACCTTAAATTCTACTAAATGTAGTTTGTTATCGTACTGCCTCTTAGCTACCTCTTTTGCTAAATCCTGGTTTTTTCTCACGATTTCGTGAGCCCTTTGTATTTGGAATTTTAGAACTTTATTTGAATCTTCGGCATTATATACCGGACTACACTTTCGTTTTAAGTTAGTCGGCATTTCTGTATCGAATCCAAATAAAGTACGGAATGGCGTTTGCTTCGTCGTAATGTGGGGTGTGTGGTTATGAACATGCATAGCTGCAGTTAACCATTGATCCCAATTCGACCCGTCCTCTTTTGCAAAACTACGCAAATATTCTGCTAAAGGTCTGTGGCTTCTCTCTAGTGAGCCATTGGCTTGTGGATGGTATGGCGTTATATGCAATTTTTTAATGCCTAACAATTTGCATGTGTCCGAGAACAATTTCGAAATGAAATTAGTTCCGTTATCGGTAATTAGAATTCTCGGAATTCCGTAACGCGTGATTACTTCATCATAGAAAGCCCTTGCAACAGTACTTGCCTCCGCATCTGGGATGGCTGTACATGCCATAAATTTCGAAAAATCATCTTGAAACGTTAAGATGTACTTATTGCCAGACACAGTTTCTGGTAGAATACCTACTACGTCCATGTAAACTTTGTCGAATGGCCGCATTGGTGTATCTGTTAGAACCATGGGCATTTTTGTCAGTTTCGAACTTTTGTTCACTTGGCACTTTGGACAGTTTCTGATGAAATCTTTTATTTGTTTTTGCATTCCTGGCCATCTGAATTGTTTCCGGATTCTTACATACGTTTTCACCGCACCCTGATGTCCTCCCAGTGGTGAATTGTGAAAATCTTTAACCACTGTTTCTATTTGTTTCGGGTCGGACAGCAATGTTGGTGCGTTATTTGTTCCGTTTCCCGGTTCCTCATCATCCCTGTCGACTTCAACGGATGTTCCTTGTTGTTGGCCTTTGTTTGCTGTTTTTGTTTTCGACCGTGTTTGTACGGCTCCTATTGTTTTTCGATTTTCCTGAGGAATTCTGATCAGTGCGTCTGCATTTAAGTTTTTCTTTCCTGGCTTATATAGAATTTCGAAATCGTATTCTGATAATTTATGCCTAAACCTTGCCAGTCTTGAAGTCTGGTCTTTTATGTTAGCTATTCCTTTTAACGGTTGATGGTCTGTAACTATCTTGAATGGTCTTCCTAACAGATACGCTCTAAAATTTTTTGTTGCCCACACAATGGCTAAGAACTCCTTTTCTATAGTCGAGTAACGCTTTTCTGCGTCATTCAAGGCTCTGCTAGCAAAGGCTATCGGCCTATCTTCGCCTATTTTGCCCTGAGAAAGTACTGCGCCTAACGCTTCGTTACTTGCATCAGTAGTTAATATGAATTCTTTTTCAAAATCCGGATATGCCAAAACCGGTGGTGTAATTATTGCCCTTTTCAGTGATTCAAACGCTTTCTGGCATTCTTGTGTCCAAACGAACTTAGCGTCTTTACGTAGTAGTTTGTTAATAGGCAGTGCTATCTTTGCTGTATCAGGTATGAATTTTCTATAATAATTCACTAGTCCTAAGTATGCCTGCACTTCCTTTTTGTTTTTAGGCGGTGGAATGCTCTTAACGCATTCCACTTTGCTGGGGTCAGGGAGTGCGCCAAGATCTGTACATTTGTGTCCTAAATAAATAATCTCTCTTCTTAGGAATCTGCACTTCCCTGTATTAAGTTTTAAATTATGTTCACGTAATTTCTGTAGTACTGAACATAACCTTTCTTCGTGTTGTTTGAGATTTCTACCGTAGATAACAATGTCATCTAAATAAACAAAACAGTCTAGCCCTTGTAGACCTGTTAGGATATGGTTCATTATCCTTTGGAATGTTGCTGGGGCACCTGTTAGCCCAAATGGCATTCGATTGAATTCGAAATGCCCAAGTCCCGTACTAAATGCTGTTTTTTCCTTATCCCTGTCATCGACTAAAACTTGGTGATATCCACTTGCCAAATCTAGCGTTGTAAAATATCTGCTATGGCCTAATTGCTCTAAAATTTCGTCGATGCGCGGAATTGGAAAAACTTGCTTGATTGTAGCTTCATTTAATTTCCTGTAATCTATTACAAGTCTCCATTTTTTCTCGCCGTCCTTGCCACTTTTCTTGGGCACTAAAAGCAACGGTGAGTTCCACGGTGATGTGCTATGTGTGATTATGCCATCATCTAAAAGTTTGTTCACTTGTTTATTTATTTCCTCCCTGTGTATTTGAGGTAATCTATATTGTTTTCTATTTATTGGCGGTTGATCTGCGCCTGTTGGAATTTCGTGTTTTAATACACTCGTAAACGAAAGTTCGTCTCCTTCTAGTAGGAAGACGTCATGAAATGATTTTACCACTTCTTCTATGGAATGCTTTTCCTCAATATTTAAATTTTTATCTAACTCAATTTCATTGAGCAATTCATTTATTCTTCTTTTGGCATCTATTTTGCCTATGCTATTAATTGACGTAGTCCTTTGTATTGTGTACTCGTCAGAATTTGTGAACTTCGGTTTAAATTCGCTGTTTATCTCGTAATCATACTCTGTTGTATTTAGTATGGGAGCATAAACAGTATTATCTTTCACATTTACTAATGTGTCTGCTATATAGATTCCTGGATCTATTTCTTCTTTATGAATTATAACATTATTAAATTTTGTACGAAGTTTTAATGGTACTATCGTAATTGTTCTTGCATCAACTGGTATGTAATGTTGTCTGCTTTTCTCTTCTATCTGTTCGATAGTTTTTATTGGTAATTCTAAAATAACCTCTTTTCTTTCATTAAAGAGTGTTAAAATCTTTTCTATTGTATTTATATTGGATTTGTTCCACAAATTATCCCTTCCTAATATGCCGTCTGCCGGTACTCCTTGTTTAAGTGACACCACGTGTAGCGTTAAACGTAAGGACTGTACCTCCTTGTGGCATATAGTAGTTGATCCTTCTGTAGTCACACAACCTCCAAATGCTCCGCTTAAGTCTTTCCTATTCGACTTGTCTATTATTGTGCTATCTTTTATCGCACACCTCTTTATCAGGCTTGTATCTGCCCCTGTATCCACCAGTAAAATGAGTTTTCCATTTATAGCCTCCTCGCAAGGTAATTCGATGAACACATCATTTAGCTGGGTTTGAGTGCAGTTAGATACCCCTGTTTCTATATTTTTATTTTTAATTGCTAACTTATTCATTGAGCACGGTATCCGTATATTTAAATTTTGGTTTCTATCTTTCAACTTTATTGGCATCTCTATATCAACTGTTTCTCCAAACGTATGATTTCTCTCTGTTACGTTATTTTTCTTATTATTATCAGTCCCTTTTAACTCGATATTAATTTTAAAGTCTCTTGAAAGTGGTAACGTTTCAACAATCGCTTCCGATGTCGGACTTACGGTTACCTCTTTATTTCTTAAAGTTGGTAACGTATCCACAATCGGTTTGGATGTATGAATTACTGTTACTCCTTCATTTGGCCTTAAGTTCCTAATATTCTTGGGTTCCCAGATTATTGGCCTGTTCTGGGCCCTTGATAGTTTCCCGGACGATTACTTTGTAACGATTCCCAATTCCTTTTTGCATCGCAATTTTTTATCATGTGTCCTGGTCTATTACACCAATGACATAGCGTTTGGTTTGCTCTGTTCGGCTGATTCCTCTGTAACCCGTTAAGTGTCTTTGGGTTAGGGTTTATTGAGGCTTCCTGATTCCCCGTCTGCTGGAATTGGTTCTGAGGCCAATTCTGCTGTGGTCGGTTTGTCTGCCAGTTTTGTTGGACTTGGTTTGACTGACAATTCTGCTGGGGTGAATTCCATTGCTGAACTCCTTGAGTTCGATAATTGGGCCCTTGATATGTGTTTCTTGCCACATTTTTCTGGCCTCCCTTTTGGTCACACCTCCAGTTTGCCTCGTGTCCGTATTTTAAACACTTTTGGCAATACGGCGAGTTCTTGCGAGTTAAACAATCATCCCTGGTATGACCTCGCTTGTTACAAAATGAGCATATTATTCTATCTGCCGCTCCTTGTGGAGTATTTTGTATCCTGTTTGGTTGCCTAACGTTTTTTCCCCCTGAAGCTCTGCCTTGACTTCTATGTTGTATTTGTTCTTGTTGCGTAATCGGCATGGTGGCAAGAAGTGATGAATTCATGTTTACGTTTGAGGGGTCTGCGTGGAAGATGCTACTGCTTTGTATGGTTTCGAGTGCATCTATGGCTAATTCTACCATTTCTTCCATGTTTTTCTCCGTCACATTGAGCATATAAATTCTCAATGCGGCGTTCTTAAGCCCTGATTTAAAGGATTTCTCGACGGACCCTTCCACCATACTCAAAATTGCCATATCTCCTTTTCCGTCGTATTTCGTTCGAATTAACTCTACTGCCTGTGTTCGTAGGGTGTTCAGGCGTCTTGCAAACTGTCTTATATCCTCGTTAAGTAACTGGTTACAGCTTTGGATCGCTGTTAACACTGAGTCTAAGGAGACCGTTGGTAAATATGCCCTTTTTATGGTGAGGTAGAATTCCTCGAGTGTATTGAATCGCTGTGACCTAACTAAATCATATGCATCCCCATGTAGTCTTTGCTTAATGCAGTCTATGTAGTCCTGGATGTTGTCTTTACCCACCTCTCTTGCGGCTAATTCGCACCCGTGTATGAATTTATACACTTCGCCGCGTAAGTCTGGCGAGTGTGTTCCAGAAAAGAGTGGTACCAGCCTATTTGTATTTTTAGCTATCTCTCCAATACCCATTCTGGTTTGATCTTTTGTTGTCTTAATTTGTGCTAGAGACCTTGCGTTGCCGTCCTTCGGACTAACTGCAGGCGGATTTGGTTCCTTATGAAAGAGTGACTGATTGTGATCTAACGACATTTCCTGACTTAGAAGTCTATTCTGCTCCTTTAGTTCTTGTATTCGTCTATTTGCCTCTTCTAAAGAACTACAGTCTTCCCTTGATTTCTGTGCAAATCCCTGTTCTAATGTTCTGTTTAACGTTTCTTCGGTTAGTCCCTTGTTATTCAGTAATTTTCTTAATTTTTCGTTCTCGCGCTCTATGTTGGTAAGTAAATCTTCCTGAAACACTTTATCAACTAAATAATTATCGTACCTATTCTTTAGTGCGTTAAATTCTGATTCCCAAGCTTTTGAATCTTCTGTCTTATTATCTATTATCTGGTTTAGGAATATAAGCAACTCCTCTACTATCGCGTCTGCTCTTTCTACACTTGTAAGGTCTCCTAACTCCCCTACTCTAGACTTTATCAATTCTAAGTTTTCTTTGTTGCCTACCGTCCCTTTTAAAATTGCCCAATATTTACCTATAAACTCCCCCAACTGGCGTTTTAGATCCTTATGGGTTCTCTCTAATTCTATATACGCTTGCTCCTGCAACGACTCGGCCATTAATTAAACGAACGACATATAGTTTAATAGGGTTTTATATGACGTTAAATTTATTTTAAAGTGTTGGGTTAAAAATGTTCTAAAACGACTACTTAGCGATGCTACCTAACGTTTCATCGTTTAATTTTTTATACTAGTCATAGTACTTTCGATTGATAGATAATTAAATTTTATTATGAATATTCAACTTCCTTAACCGGCTTAAAATTCTTGCTCGCTTCGTTTACCGAGCGTGCAGTAAACATTCGCTGTACATCTGTTCATTTGTCTGTACGCTGACGTCCGCTGCTGCTTTGTTTCAAGCAGAAATGAAGCGTCAAAATTTTCGTGACTGCGCTGTTCTGCTTTGTTTCAAGCAGCGCCGAAGCGTCAACATTTTTGTGACTTCGCTGAGGTAATTTAAGACCTCGCAGAAAGGAACGAACGCTCTGCCTCTATTTCTTCGCGGCCAACAAAACTGCAACGTTTGCAATCTCGGATTCGGACGATTAACCTAGTGAACTCGTTTGAGTTATTTATTCGTTAATTGCTTGCTACCTCTGATTTTTTATCAGCACGCACTTGTAATTGCGTGTCATTTAAACAACCAATCTAATTTTGCTTTGATTCTCTTTGGTTAATTTAAATTTAACCAATATGGAGTCTCTAAGCGCATTACTTTAAACGTTTAACTTCCAATAATGGGTTTTTAGAGTCACCCAAAAAATTTGAAATCATATACAAATTTGAGGACAAAAGTCTAAGACACACCCGAAAAATGTGCGGCTCTGAAATCAAGTTAATCGTTAAAATTTGTTTAACGTGTTTAATTTGAACTCAAACGCCTAAGACACACTCGAAATTACACAACTTTACCGTATACTTTACGCGTTTTGTTTAAGTATTGGATTGGGTTCCTGTTTTTTAACAATTTGCGTTTATTACTTGAATTTTGCCACGTTAAATAAATTTTTAAATTTATTTAAGTTAGTAAACTCAATCTGATTTTCGCACAATCTGTTAATTACAGTACCCAATATTGTAAATTTAAAAAAAAACGAAAATTCATTAATCCTTAATGTTGGCAACGTTACGTCCTTGCTTTTTTAGTTGAAATTGACTGTTTGTTTAGCGAGTCACGCTGAATTAGTTTGGCCACCAGGCCTTGCTTTGTTTGACTTTTACGCGAGCCACGCTATGCTTAACAGTTGGCCACAAGGCCGTACTTGCTCCTATAGGAAAAGCACTGTAATTTATATTTACGTTGTGTATTTTAAAAGAACAGCTAGATTTTCGCTTCCCTATTTTTTCCTATAATTTATTAATTCACTTATTTTTAAAATTTCTCCGCCAAATTCATCACTATCTATTGTTTAATTTTCCTATTAGAATAACTTCCCGAGTGAAATGGGTCGACCTCAGCAAAGATTTTGTCCAGCTAATGCTATTGGACAGATAAGTTTGCCGTGCAATTAAGCTGGCATCCTTTTGATGAAATCGATGACTAGGGACCTGAAAGTTATTTTATGTTTTATATAATATCTATAAAATAATATATTTAATATAGTAATACAATTAAATTCTTTTAATTCTACTACTATTCTTTTCCACTTTTTTAATTTTTCATGAAATTTCTATTTCGCCTTTTTACAAATTTCCCTTTTTCCCTTGTTTTTCACATATACTATACCGTGCTCTTAACTTTTAATTTTAACTGACTTTTAACTTATAACTTCCTAACTGCAGTATTTCAATTAACTGCTACAAAGCTGTTATTTCACTTTTTTAAAAATTTTCTGCCAACTTCTTAGCTAACTTATCCTTTCACTTTTCACTTTAATCTTATCCCTAGCTACTAATCTTATTATTAATTTTCGTATTTCATTGTTACTCACTTTTTCCTCAATCGAGCGATCCTCGGCTCGAAAAATCCGGCTGCGCCAATATGTTGTATTCTTTCGGGGTGTCTTCTTCTTTTTGGTTCCGTCGTCCTCTGGACAACGAGTGAAACGCCCTGGTTAAGTTTATTGATTTTTATTTGGAACTTTCCTGTTTTAACACTAGACACTAATTTTAGTATCCACACTGATACTTGTTATTATTAAATAGCTTTAACACTTATTATATTTTTACTAAAACTAAAACTAACTCGCGACTTTATACGCGACGATAAACGACTTCTTCGTTTCGATTTTTACACCAGACTCCCGTTGGAATCTTTTCTAGATTCCACGTTAGCTCGGTCGACACAGACGTCGACCGAACTGAAGTGGGTCGGTATGTCGAGTTTCGCAATCTCCATTATTTCGCAATATTAAAATTGTTAAATTCGCAGAATCAATACGCGGAAGAAAATCGTTCTCAATTTAATTCTTGCGCGTGTGGGTTCTGATCGTTGGTTTTTCAACCCAAGCGATTTTATGGTTTGGAAGCTTGCTACTGAAAGCTAGCTTCCACAATCCATTTTATGCGAAGTGTTCTGGTTGTTACCTTAGCTTTCGAAGTTAATTAAACCGAAGCTTGACTAAACCAAATTAAACTAAAGCTTCGGGCTTACCAAGCAAAGTGCTGTGGTTGCATTAATGCGAACTTGGCCTTGACTCACTCGCGGAGTAGTATTATAAAAACAATAATACTGGCCTTGATAGTTCTTGTCAAACGGAAGTGGAAATTGCGATCGCGACATACAACAGGCTCATGCGAGCAGATAATCTTTAATAGGCAAAGTAACGTCCGAAAAACTAATAGAGAATCGAGTGTCATCCCATAGATGAGTGTACGATATTCAGAAATATGATCGTATCTCTTTAGCCCATATGCGTACCTAACAATAGTATTATATACTCTAATGAGCCTACCTCTGCATACTGAATCACAGTTTGCATATAGCTCACAGCCAAAAAGCAAAGAGGGCATAAGATACGCCTTCACCAATAACAGCCTTATTTTCAGAGGAGTAACGTACTGAGTACACCATAGCGCACGAAGTTTGGCATATGTATTACCAATCACGTGATTCAGATGGTCACTCCAAGACAGAGAACTATTAAATATAATGCCAAAATTTTTTGCTTTGTTAACATACTCGATAACATTGGAGTTCAATTTTAGCTCTGGCAGACTAAATGTACATAGGCCTCTCCTGCAAATAATAAGGCATTTCGACTTTCGCGGGTTAAGACAGAGACCGTTGTTAACGGCCCACAAACTAATTCTGCTTAACTCATCATTTACCATACAGCACGAGGCTGTACCACTGACGTCACAGCTGGTGCATATTTGCACATCATCAGCATACATGTGTATATTACATCGTTTTAGTACCCCAGGTAGATCATTTATGTACATAGAGAACAATAGCGGCCCAAGAATTGAACCTTGAGGTACACCTCAAGTTATGGAAAGAGGTTGAGATTCAGCTCCATTGCAAGAAACGACCTGTGTTCTATTAGACAGATAAGAATTTATCAAGTCACCTGCAGCAGAGGAAAATCCAAACATGCTATGTATAATAATTTTGCAATTAAGGTTTTATGATCGACAGAATCAAACGCCTTAAAGTGATCCAGAAGAAGAAGAAAAGTTATATGTTTTCTTTCTATGTTTTCTTTCTTACGAGCATCCTCAACTACATCAATTAGCGTTGTTGTACAGCTACGCCCCTTCCTAAAACCGGATTGCCTATCCGAAAGTAAACTGTTATCCTCGCAAAAATTCGCAATTTGTTTGAAGGCCAACTTTTCAAACACAGTAGATAAGAATAGAGACGAAAGCCCTTATCAGATTTCGGGACCGGGATAACTCTAGCCTTCTTCCAAGCAGCCGGAAAAACTGAGGTTGTAAATATACTATTCATGATATAACATACATATACGGGAGGTAATAAAACTGAAAGCAACATTTTTAAAATCCTAGGATGTATTCCATCAAGCCCAACTGACTCCGACTTAACTCGAAAGATGCTGTCTAGCACCTCGCTTTGGTCCACACATCGGAAATGGAGGTGAGAATCAGAGATTTGGCAAAGCTGGTCACAAGAATACTGAATGGACGTGAGTACTGGAACATTGATGTTTAAAAATTGTGAGTTTAAAGTATCACAGTCAGCATCCAATCTATTATTACGTAAAGATGCGTGGTTGACCAGACCAGCGTCATGTATAGCGTTCCAAGTATGCTTTGATCCAATAGCCCTCGAGAATTTAATGGTAAAAAAGGAGCGCTTCGTCTTCCTTATGGACTTCACGACCATCCTTCTCCGCATCTTAAACTCTTGGAATTAAGTCTATACCGCTTCCAACGATTAAATGCAATATCGCGTAATACCATCAATTTTTTTATGTAGCTATTAATCTAGGGCTTGTGGGGGTTTCTGTCAGCGCTGCATTTAAGTGGCACAATCCTGGAAAATAATTGGTTAATTTCCCGGTTGAAGAAATTTAGTTGGTCATTTACATCTACCATATTATGTATTGCGGACCAGTTAATCTGAGAGGCCGCAGAGAGTAGTTCCGGGTAGTCAACTCGACCAAAGTCTCGAAAGACAAAAGAGTTGGTTGATTCGCTACAGTGAAAGTCATATGTTAGTAAAAGCATATCATATCTCGAGAACTGCGGGGCTGACAACTGATCATAAAGGATAATTTTATTAACATTGGAAACGAAAATAACATCAATGAGCGTAGCATTGCTACGGGAAAAGTGTTTTGGTAGATTCAAGTTAACTGGATAGAGTGCAACATTCTCCATAAGGTCGACGAGGCTGTTATCAACAATTAGGTTTCCATTGAGGTCCCCAACAATCACCATGTTTGGATAACAAGGTGATAAAAAACCAATTTCGGAAACGAAATCATTCATGCTAACTCGATTATTCGGCCTATAAGCACATCCAAGAAGCAACCTGTCGGCAGACATAGAAAGCTCAACAAAAATATACTCAATACCTGAACCGGGGCAGGACATGAGTTTAACCCAATGTTCAATGTTATTCCTAATAAAGGGTCCGCCACCTAACGTTTTTTTTTCAACTAGTGCTTATTTCGTGAATGGTAACACTTAGCTCATGTCTGATTTGACAGATAATTAGTTTTATCCTTCCGCTGAACGAATATGGTTGTGTATACGCTTGAACAACGCTGGGAAATATTGCGACATTACTTTGAAAATCATGGTAATGTTGCAGAATGTGTGCGAAAATTGCGTACGGATTTTGGAAGAAGAGAAGCACCGTCAGCTCCGTATGTTCGTTATCTTGTGAACAAAGTGAAAGAAACTGGCATCCTCATCGATAAACCAAAGCGTGAAAAGCTAAAAACAGTGCGTACACCCGAGAATATTGCTGCTGCGGCAAAATGTGTGCGTGAAGCGTCATCAACATCAATTCACCGGCGTTCTCAACAATTGAACATTTCGGAGACATCATTGAGACGAATTTTGCATAAAGACCTTGGTATGACGCCATACAAAGTCCAATTGGTTCAGGAGTTGAAGCCAACTGACCATCCAATGCGTTTTCGCTTCGCTAAGTGGGCCTGCGATGCCGATTTTGCCAAAAAAATCATCTTTTCAGATGAAGCTCATTTTGATCTTGGCGGGTATGTAAACTAGCAAAATTGTCGCATTTGCGGCACAGAAAACCCGCACGCATACATTGAAAAGCCAGTGCACCCAAAACAAGTCACGGTTTGGTGTGGATTTTGGTCCAGAGGCATAATTGGGCCATTTTTCTTCGAAAATGAGCAAGGAGTGGCCGTTACAGTCAATGGCGATCGTTATCGGGCCATGTTGAACGAATTTTGAAGAGGAGGATATTGGCAACATTTGGTTTCAACAGGACGGCGCTACGTGCCACACAGCCGAAGCTACACTCGATGTTTTGCGCCCTGTTTTTGAAGATCGCATTATCAGCCGCAGAGCTGATGTCGTTTGGCCACCTCGGAGCTGCGATTTGACACCGTTGGACTATTATTTGTGGGGTGCCGTCAAAGATAAGTGTTACGCCGACAAGTCAGAGACAATTGACGCTTTAAAGGACAATATTCGTGAAGCCATTGGTAAAATACAGCTGCACACAATCGATAATGTGCTTAAAAATTGGACCGATCGTGTAGGCTACTGCATGGCCAGCCGAGGCAGCCATTTGAATGAAATTATTTTCCATTATTAACCGGAAGAAAGAAAGAAATTTGAGAAAATATTCAGTAGTTTTTTTTATAGCATTTTCAAAAAAAAAAAAGTTATTTGGCGGACCCTGTATAAATCGCAACACCACCACCATGCGTAGCCCGATCATTTCGAAAGAGCCGATATCCGTGAACTTGAAACAAACCATCATGGAGTCCATTGCAGAGCCAAGTTTCAGAGATGCACACTGCATCTAGCCCAGATCCCTCAAAAATATATCTAAATTCATCTATCTTCTTGACCAGGCTTTGAGCATTGATGTGACAAATTTTTAATCCATTCTTATAATTCGCTATGAGGCGCACCAGACCATTTACATAGGCTCCCGTACTGCTATAGCTATGACCAGTCGTCATGACAATTTAAATAAGTGTTAGGAAACCCATACATATTGGATATCACCCAGAATACAACACCAACCACTGCGCAATATATTCTCCATCAAGAAAATTAAAATTGTTACTCCAGAGGAAAATAGAAAAAGAAATATTAAGAAACAGGTTATATACAATAGGTAAGAGTTAGCTAGAAATAAAGCATTATTAATAATTTCACAATATAAATACATTTCAGAATTTTACAGCAACTTAAGTCCTGTCAACAATGGCCTGCAAACTCCCGCCATCCTGAATGGTTATCCAACTGTCTTTGTCGTTGAGTTTCACCACTATCAAACCTTTCCGCGTTGCCACAGCATGAATTCGTTTCTGTTGTTTAAAGCGTACGGCATATTGTAAAATTGATCTATTTGTTTCAGTCAGGCACTCGTTGAAAAAAAATATTTTTGTTGGAGTTCATGCCCATGTCCGCAAGGCGAAGTTGACGATGCTGTGACATACCGTGCAATGAACTTATGGTCATTCACCTTGCTCCAGATACCATTCGTCAACACTCTAGACAATAATGCATGCTATGCAATAATTAAGCACAGCCAAATGTTGTTGAACTTGTGCCCCATATAAACAACCGTGTTGAATGTCACAACACAATAACGCTAGCAATGCAGATTGTAATGGCTAAGTGTTATTCACCTTTTGTGCTATATTCATACAATGTTATTATTTTACACTAGAATTAGTAAGCAATCATTTTCACTGTAAAATGCGTTGTAAGCATAATTATAGTTATAAAAAGCCAAAAGTATTATTGAATAAAGTAGTCTTAAAAGTTACACCTAACAGTAATAGTTGTTTGCTTTCTTGACTCTGGTCAATACATCGGCATCCTTGCCTGACCATAGAAACCTTCCATACGTCGGCATCTTTGCCAGGGTTCGAAGTCATAAAGTCCACTAATATCGGCATCCTTGCCAGTGGCCAACACCAAGAGACGTTCAAACGTCACAATGCTCCTGTTTCCAAAAATTAGATAAGGAGCGTAGCATGGCATTTCTTTCAGAAGGTGTGCCAAATTTTATGATTATCGGTGGATCCGTAGTCGGCTTTTTGCGTCAGGAAAAACTTTTAAGTCGGGAAATGTCGCTAGACCACAATCAGGCACTTTATCATAAGAAAGCTACTCTGTCCGCAGTTATTCCGAAAGATTGTAACGCAAGGTCATTCCAACAAATTAAGACGACAAAAGATCAAACCAAAATGGGTATAGGAGAGATAGCTAAGATTACAAATAGGCTGGTACCGCTCTTTTCTGGAACACAGTCACCAGACTTACGAAGCGAAGTGTATAAATTTATACAAGGATGTGAATTAGCCACAAGAGAATGCATTAAGCAGAGATTGCATGGGGATTTAGTGAGATCACAACGCTTCAATAGCCTCAAGGAATTCTACCTCGCAATCAAAAGGGCATATTTACCTGGGGTCTCCTTAGACTGAGTGATAATAGGTATTCAAAGTTGTAGCCAATTACCTAATGAAGATATATGGCAGTTCGCGAGACTCCTAAGCGCCCTACGAACACAGGCAATAGAAATGATTCGAACGCTATATAAAGGAGATGGAGATAGGGCATTGTTGAGTATGGTGGAAGGGGCCGTATAGAAATCATTTAAAACAGGATTGAACAACGCCGCATTGAGAATTTATTAGGCAATTCACAGTTTACCCTCATAAATTATGAGCTACTAAGTTATGACTTTGAACTGTGAACAGTCGCTTTATAAAGTGGTAAAAATTTTCCTAATACATACCTGCGAGTGTTGTAATCGTGCTAACATAGATTTTCGTACAAACCAACAACAAATTTTCTTATGACAGTTATAAATTTTTTAAACTTATGACAATTTATGACTTATGACGACTTATGAGGGTAACTGTGAATTGCCTATATATGCTCAACTTGACGGAAAAAACATCGAACAAATGATAGAATTAGCCATAGATGCACTCGAAACCATACAAAGCAGTGGCCCCCTCCACACAGACCCCTTAAACATTAACATGAATTCACCGTTTCTTGCCACCATGGAAGGGAAGTCAGGGCAGAACTTCGGGAGGAAAGGTTGTAAGGCAACCAACTACGATACAAAATACTCCACAAAGAGCGGCAGAGAGAATAATTTGCTCCTTTTGTAATAAGCGATGGCATACCAGAGATGATTGCTTAACTCGCAAGAACATGCCATATTGCCAAAAGTGTTTAAAATATGGACACGAGGCAAACTGGAGGTGCGACCAAAAGGGAGGCCAGAAAAATGTGACAAAGAACACATATCAAGGGCCTAATTATCGAAGTCAAGGAATTCAGCAATGGAATCCACCCCCGCAAAATTGGCAATCGAATCAAGTTCAACAAAACTGGCAACCAAAACAACTCCAGCAGAATTGGCATCAAAACCAATTCCAACAGAACGGGAATCAAAAAATGTCAATAAACCCTAACCCAAATACACTTTACGGGTTACAGAGGAATCAGACTCCTATGAACCCGCCGAAATGAGCGAACCAAACGCTATGTCATTGGTGTAATAGACCAGGACATATGATAAAAAATTGCGATGCAAAAAGAAATTGGGAACAAATCAACATCACAGAGAGAAATCCTACGCATGGAGAAACAGTGGATTCAGAGATGCCAATAAAAATGAAAAGGGAAAAACAAAACTCAAACCCAAAAATACCTTGCTCAATGAATAAGTTAGCAAATAAAAGAAATACAGAAACAGGAGAATCTAACTGGAATCAAACCCAGCTAAATGACGTGTTTATCGAATTACCTTGGGTAGAGGATATAAATGGAAAACTCATTTTACTAGTAGATACAGGAGCAGATACAAGCCTGATAAAGAAAAGTGCCGTAAAAGATAGCACGATAATAGACATATCGAATAGGAAAAATTTAAGCGAAGCATTTGGAGGTTGTGTGATTACAGAAGGCTCGACTACTATATGCCACAATGAGGTACAGTCCTTACGTTT
Organism: Myopa tessellatipennis; assembly: GCA_943737955.2. NCBI lineage: Eukaryota > Metazoa > Arthropoda > Insecta > Diptera > Conopidae > Myopa > Myopa tessellatipennis. Next base: position 23,533,526 of record OX031315.1, read on the forward strand.
AACGCTACACTTTGTTTCACTTAAACAAGGATACCGGCAGACGGCATATATGGAAGAGATAATTTGTGGAATAAATCCATTATAAATACAATGGAACAGATTTTAACACTCTTCAATGAAAAGAAAGTGGTTATTTTGGAATTACCGATAAAAACTATCTAGCAGATAGAAGAGGAAAGTAAACAAGATTACATACCAGTTGACGCAAGAACAATTACGATAGTACCATTAAAACTTCGTACAAAATTTAAGAATGTTGTAATTCATAAAGAAGAAATAGATCCAGGAATCTATATAGCAGACACATTAGTAAATGTGAAAGATAATACGGTTTATGCTCCGATATTAAATACAACAAGGTATGATTACGAGATAAACAACAAATTTAAACCAAAATTCAGAAATTTCGACGAGTACACAATACAAATTATTAAGTCAAATGGCATAGGAAAAATAGATGCCAAAAGAAGAATAAATGAATTGCTGCATAAAATCGAGTTAGATAAAGATTTAAATATGGAAGAGAAGAAATCAATAGAAGAAATAGTAAAATCTTTTCATGACGTCGGAGACGGAGACTTTTTTCATGAGACGGAGACGAACTTTCATTTACAAGTGTATTAAAACACGAAATTCCAACAGGCGCAGATCAACCAATAAATAGAAAACAGTATAGATTACCCCAAATACATCGTTACTTTTAGTGCCCAAGAAAAGTGATAAAGACGGGGAGAAAATACACTGGTAAGACGTGAGACTGGTAATAGATTACAGAAAACTAAATGAAGCTACGATTAAACAACGATCAAACATTCCCATTCCTCGTATTGACGAAATTGACGCAGTTAGGTCATAGCAGATATTTTATAACCCTAAATTTAGACGACCGGGTTTAATAACCGGTTTAAATAACCGACGACCGGGACAAGACAAAACAGCATTCAGTACAGGACTAGGGCACTTCGAATTCAATCGAATGCCATTGGACGACTGACAGGTGCCCCGGCAACATTCCAAAAAAAAATGAATCATATCCTAACAGGTCTATAAGGCCATGAAACATCACCAACAAAGATTATGTTCAGTATTACAGAAATTACGGAAACACAACTTAAAACTGAATACAGAGAAGTGCAAATTTTTGAGGAAGGAAATTGTTTATTTAGGACACAAAAGCTCGGAAAATGGTGCTTTACTAGACCCCTACAAGGTAGTAGGTGAATGAGTGAAAAACATCAGTACCGAGAAACAGAAAAGAAGTACAAGCATTTCTTAAACTAATAAATTACTACAGGAAATTCATAGAAAACACGGCAAAGATATACCGTGATACTACCAATTAACAAATTATTACGTAAAGACGCTAAATTTATCTGGACAGAAGACAGCAAGCATTTGAACGACTAAAGGAAGCAGACATGTCACCTCCAGTTTTGGCATATCCGGATTTCTCAAAAGAATTTCTTTTAACTACCGAAGCAAGTAATGAAGCGTTAGGCGCGGTTCTTTCTCAAGGTAACGTTGGCGAAGATAGACGTCTTTTCTTTCGCTAGCCGAACGCTGAGCGTCACAGAAAAAAGATATATAACAATAGAAAAGCAATTCTTAGCAGACAAAAAAGTTCAGAGCATATCTCTTAGGCAGACATTTTAAAATTTTTAGCGATCACCAGCCATTAAAGGGAATAGCCAATTTAAAGGACCAGACTTCAAGACTGGCAAGGTTTAGGCATACATTATCAGAATACGACTGCGAAATTCTATATAAGCCAGGAAAGAAAAACTTAAATGCAGACGCGCTAAGTAGAATTCCTTAGAGAAAACACAAAACAATAGAAGCCGTCAAAACACGGTCATAAGCTTAAACAGCTACCCAATATCAACGACAAGGAACAACTGTTGAAATCGATAAAGATGATGAGAAACCGGGAAACGGAACAAATAACACAGCAACATTGCTATCCTACTCCAATGTTGTATCTAACTTTCGAGTGTGGTCTTGGTCTTCTTCCTTTTCGTTGGCCTTTGTGCAACGAATAAAACGCCCTGGTTAAGTTATTGATTTTTATTGACACGAAACACTAATTTTGGTATCTACACTGATACTTATTATTATTAATTAACCTTAACACTTATTATTATTAACACTTATTATTATTTATTAAACTAACTTGCGACTTTATACTCGGCTTAACGACCTCGTCGTTTGGATATATTTTCAAGACTCTAGTTGGAATCTTTTCTACATTCCACGTTAGCTCGGTCGACACAGACGTCGACCGAACTGAAGTGGGTCAGTTTGCCGTGTTTCGCAATTTCCATTATTTCGCAATATTAAAATTGTAATATTCGCAGAATCAATACGCGGAAGAAAATCGTTCTCAATTTAATTCTTCCGCGTGTGGATTCTGATCGTTGATTATTTCAAACCAAGCGATTTAATGGTTTGGAAGCTTGCTAATGGATGCTAGCTTCCACAATCCACTCCAGTCGCCACGCGCTAGGGATTTTAGGGTTTGGAAGCTCGCTACTAAATGCCAGCTTCCACAATCCATTCCATGCGAAGTTTTCTGGTTGCTACCTTAGCTTTGGAAGTTAATTAAACCAAAGCTTGACTAAACCAAATTAAACTAAAGCTTTGTCTGACCAAGCAAAGTGCTGTGGTTGCAAAAATGTGAACTTGGCCTTGACTCACTCGCGGAGTAGTATTATAAAACAATAATACTGGCCTTGAAAGTTCTCGTCAAACGGAAGTGGAAATTGAGATCGCGACATACAACATCCCTCCACCCTGGGGGAAGAAAAATTTAGTATCGTGCAAAACGATATTAAATTTTCCTTGTACATCTATTGTTTGTTGAATTGGGGGTGGTCGTGTGTTTAGGTTGATTTTGCTTATTGTCTACTTATGTATGTTAGTGTATTTCATTTCATGAAGATCTTATGTGCTACGTCAATATTCATTAGTTATTAGTTATAATTACAACAACTTCAATACACTTAATTAGTAACAAAATTGTAATAAAAACTGATTACAATAATAATACAATAATATGACCGGAGCTGCCTTTCTTCGGTGTCATCTGTGTGTAGGTGGATGATGATTTTGATCTTGATCTTGACGTTGATGTTCCTGTTGTTGTTGGTGATGGTTTGGCTGTTAATGTACAACCCGTTGTCTCGATGTCTTCTTCTTGATGTGTTGTGGGAATGTTGCTGCGGGGTAGCTGACGGTGTAGGTGCTAGGCTTGATGATCAGATGCAGATGTTCGTTATCTCTTGAGGTAATGTTGTCGAGTGTGATTTGTGCCACGGAGTAATGTATCATAAATTTAACTGGCGAAATGTGAATGACTGGTGTAAATTTAATTGTGACCGCATTAGTCGTTGTCTACTAGCTGCTTCATCGCCGCGACGTTGTGATGCTATCCCTTACGCTTAACGTAACTTTCGCTTTAAGTTAAGCTGCTAGGTTGCCATCATGATTCATGAGGATTTCGTTTTTCGCAGACACTGGGCTGTAATTAGCTGCTGCAGATGGGTTAGGTCCCTATTTTGTTGCGTGTTTCATTGCGGTGGTTTTGGTCTCCGCGTGACCTCAAGGTACTGTGTATTTGTCACCACTATCACTCGATAATATTGATGTTCAACTGTTGCTGTTGTCGGATCTCTTTGAAGGTAGTTTCGTGCTTTTGTCGAATGTTGTTGCATCGTTGCATTGTTGCGTTTGATTGTTGCAACTATTCCATCTTTGGTTGCGATGGTTGCTGTCGCTACGCTGATCAGCTGTTTCAGCTACCCTTCCCCCTTCGAGTTGGTTGGGTGCTAATCGTCGCCCTGTTGTATATGTTCGTAACTGTTGTGTAGTCTTGTTGCACTTCTGTTGTTGTGATGGGTGTACATCGTGATGGCTGTTGGGTTCTCTGCATGATGGGTTCTTATTATGTATCTTACATTTTGCACTGATGCTTACGCCTCACATTTTACATATTTTAATTCTTTATTTTTATTTTTACCATGTATATTTGTTTTAATATAATTTGTTTTAATATAATTTTAATATAAATTGTTTGTGCAATTTTATTATTATATTTCTTTACTTTTCTTTTCAATCAATATCTAATTATGTTATTTTGTAAAAGTTTGTAAAAAGTGCATTTCTTTTTTTTTTCCTAATAATTATATGTTCATTCGTATTTCCTTTTAATTTTCTTAATTTCGTATTGAATGTCCATATTTTATTCTAAATTACAATTTAATTAATTTTTAAATTATTTTTATATAGTGTACATTATTATTTGTAAATGAAGATTAAATCTTGCATATATGTACGTGTATAACAACGCTTTCATTATTTCTTTGATCGTGTTCAGTTGCTCTGTTTTTGCACCTGCTTTTTTTTTTTTGCAGTGCTGCGTTAATCGCTCAATTTTTAGCTTTTTGTTTTGCTTGTATTTATATTAATACTACTGTTTGTATTTTTATCCTTTTCTAATTCTTGTCTTCTTATGATATAAAGCGTTTGGTGCGAATATATATATATATATATTGTATGTGTATGTTATATGCCTGAACTAACTCTTCAGGCATATTTTTACATGTGCATTTATTAATATAATTGCAAATGCAAAATTATATTGATAATCGAAGTGCATGCTAACTGTGTAATTAGCAAGGTGATTAGTAAAACTCTGTATTTATTCTATTTTTGGAAAAATTATCTTTCAGTTTTATTGCATTCTGTTGTTACTGTCATATTGTATCTCTATCTTGTTTATAGTTTATAATTCCTATCTATTTATCCTATCATATTCTATATTCATTTACTTTTTCCTACTCCTAATCACGTGACTATTGTAAATAACTTAATTTAACGTTTTCCTAAAGATATTTTCTTATTTGCTATTATATACTTTAAGTAAGTTATTGTGGAAGGATTTTTCCCTTCCCTTAATATTTAAAACTGTAGTAATTGGACTTTTAATATTTACTACTCTATATGGCCCTATCCATATGGGAGAAAACTTATTTTTCCTAGTTTGATTCTTAATTAATACACTATCTCCTACTTTAAATCCTATTAAATTTAGCTTGCTATCGTACTGCCTTTTAGATATCTCTTTTGCTAAATCCTGTATCCTAAATCCCTTTGTATTTGGAATTTTAGAACTTTATTTGGATCTTCGGCATTATATACCGGACTACACCTTCTCTTTAAGTTAGTCGGCATCTCTGTATCAAATCCAAATAAGGTGCGGAACGGTGTTTGCTTCGTCGTAATATGGGGTGTGTGGTTATGAACATGCATAGCTGCAGTTAACCACTGATCCCAATTCGACCCGTCTTCTTTAGTAAAACTACGTAAATATTCCGCTAAAGGTCTGTGGCTTCTCTCTAATGAGCCATTGGCCTGCGGATGATATGGTGTTATATGTAATTTCTTAATTCCTAACAATTTACAAGTATCTGAGAACAATTTCGAAATGAAATTAGTTCCGTTATCTGTAATTAAAATCCGCGGAATTCCGTAACGCGTGATTACTTCGTCATAAAAAGCCCTGGCGACAGTACTTGCTTCCGCATCTGGGATCGCTGTACATGCCATAAATTTCGAGAAATCATCCTGAAAAGTCAGAATGTACTTATTTCCGGACACAGTTTCTGGTAGAATACCGACTATGTCCATGTAAACTTTGTCGAAAGGCCGCGTTGGTGTATCTGTTAGCACCATGGGCATTTTTGTTAATTTCGAGCTTTTGTTAGCCTGGCATTTCGGACAGTTTTTTATGAATTCCTTTACTTGCTTTTGCATTCCGGGCCATCTAAATTGTTTCCGTATTCTTAAATATGTTTTCACTGCACCCTGATGTCCTCCCAGTGGTGAATTGTGAAAGTCTTTGATTACTGTTTCTATTTGTTTCGGGTCGGATAGCAATGCTGCTGTGTTATTTGTTCCGTTTCCCGGTTCCTCATCATCTTTATCGATTTCAACGGCTGTTCCTTGATTTTGATCTTGGTTAGCTGTTTTTGCTTTTGACCGTGTTTGTACGGCTGCTATTGTTTTGTGTTTTTCCTGTGGAATTCTGCTTAACGCGTCTGCATTTAAGTTTTTCTTTCCTGGCTTATATAAGATTTCGAAATTGTATTCTGACAACTTGTGTCTAAACCTTGCCAGTCTTGACGTCTGGTCCTTTATGTTTGCTATTCCTTTTAACGGTTGATGGTCTGTCACTATTTTGAATGGTCTTCCTAACAGATACGCTCTAAAATTTTTTGTTGCCCAGACAATGGCTAAGAACTCCTTTTCTATAGTTGAGTAACGCTTTTCTGCGTCATTCAAGGCTCTGCTAGCGAAGGCTATCGGCCTATCTTCGCCTATTTTACCCTGAGAAAGTACTGCGCCTAACGCTTCGTTACTTGCATCAGTAGTTAATATGAATTCTTTTTCAAAATACGGATATGCCAAAACCGGTGGTGACATGACTGCTTCTTTTAGTTGTTCGAATGCTTGCTGGCAGTTTTCTGTCCAGATAAATTTTGCATCCGTACGTAATAATTTGTTAATCGGTAGCGCTATCATAGCTGTGTTTTCAATAAATTTCCTATAATAATTAATTAATTAATACTCTGATGTTCTTTACACATTCTACCTTGTAGGGGTCTGGTAAAGCACCATTTTCCGAGCATTTGTGTCCTAAATAAACTATTTCCTTTCTCAAAAATTTGCATTTCTCTGTATTTAGTTTTAAATTATGTTCACGTAACTTCTGTAGTACTGAGCATAACCTCTCTTCGTGTTGTTTGAGATTTCTACCATAGATAACAATGTCATCTAAATAAACAAAACAGTCTATCCCTTGTAGACCTGTTAGGATATGATTCATTATCCTTTGGAATGTCGCTGGGGCACCTGTCAGCCCAAATGGCATTCGATTGAATTCGAAATGCCCAAGTCCCGTACTAAATGCCGTTTTCTCCTTGTCCCTTTCATCGACTAAAACTTGGTGATATCCACTTGCCAAATCTAGCGTTGTAAAATATCTGCTATGGCCTAATTGCTCTAAAATTTCGTCAATGCGCGGAATCGGAAAAACTTGTTTGATCGTCGCTTCATTTAGTTTTCTGTAATCTATTACGAGTCTCCATTTTTTCTCCCCGTCCTTGCCACTTTTCTTGGGCACTAAAAGTAACGGTGAGTTCCATGGTGAAGTGCTATGTGTAATTATGCCGTCATTTAGGAGTTTATTCACTTGTTTATTTATTTCCTCCCTATGTATTTGAGGTAATCTATATTGTTTTCTATTTATTGGCGGTTGATCTGCGCCTGTTGGAATTTCGTGTTTTAATACGCTTGTAAACGAAAGTTCGTCTCCTTCTAGTAGGAAGACGTCATGAAATGATTTTACCACTTCTTCTATGGAATGCTTTTCCTCTATATTTAAATTTTCATCTAACTCAATTTCATTGAGCAATTCATTTATTCTCCTTTTGGCATCTATTCTGCCTATACTATTAATTGACGTAGTACTTTGTATTGTGTACTCGTCAGAATTTGTGAATTTTGGTTTAAATTCGCTGCTTATCTCGTAATCATACTCTGTTGTATTTAATACCGGATCATAAACCGTATTATTTTTCACATTTACTAATGTGTCTGCTATATAGATTCCTGGGTCTATTTCTTCTTTATGAATGACAACATTATTTAATTTTGTACGTAGTTTCAAGGGTACTATCGTAATTGTTCTTGCATTTACTGGTATGTAATATTGTTTATTTTTCTCTTCTATATGCTCTATCGTTTTTATGGGTAATTCCAAAATAACCTCTTTCCTTTCATTGAAGAGTGTTAAAATCTTCTCCATTGTATTTATATTGGATTTGTTCCACAAATTATCCCTTCCTAGTATGCCGTCTGCCGGTACTCCTTGTTTAAGTGACACAACGTGTAGCGTTAAACGTAAGGACTGTACCTCCTTGTCGCATATAGTAGTCGATTCTTTGTGGTCACACAACCTCCAAATGCTCCGCCTAAGTCTTTCCTATTCGACTTGTCTATTATTGTGCTATCTCTAATCGCACTTTTCTTTATCAGGCTTGCATCTGCCCCTGTATCTACCAGTAAAATGAGTTTTCCATTTATAGCCTCTACGCAAGGTAATTCGATGAACACGTCTTTTAACTGGGTTTGACTGCAGTTGGATACTCCTGTTTCTGTATTTCTATTATTATTTTCTAACTTATTCATTGAGCACGGTATTTTTGGATTTAAATCTTGGGTTTTCTCTCTCAACTTAATTGGTATCTCTAAATCAACGGTTTCTCCAAACGTATGATTTCTCTCCGTTACATTGGTTTTATTATTTTTACCGGCATTCTTCAACTTGCTATTAATTTCTAAGTCTCTTGAAGTTGGTAACGTTTCAACTATCACTTCCGATGTCGGACTTACGGTTACCACTTTATTTTTTAAAGTTGGTAACGTATCCACAACCGGTTCGGATGTATGAATTACTGCTACTCCTTCATTTGGCCTTAAGTTACTAATATTTTTGGGTTCCCAGATTATTGGCCTGTTCTGGGCCCTTGATAGTTTCCCGGACGATTACTTTGCAACGTTTCCCAATTTCTTTTTGCCTCGCAATTTTTTATCATATGACCTGGTCTATTGCACCAATGACATATCGTTTGGCTCTCTCTGTTTGGCGGGTTCATAGGAGTCTGGATCCTTTGCAAACCGTTGCCTGTATTCGGATTAATGTTTATTGCCCTTCTTTGGTTCCCGTTCTGTTGAAATTGGTTTTGATTGACATTTTGTTGGGGTTGATTAGGTTGCCAGTTTGGTTGTGATTGATTCGGAAGCCAATTTTGCTGTGGTGGATTCCATTGCTGGCTTCCTTGAGTTTGATAATTGGGCCCTTGATATGTGTGCCTTGCCACATTCTTCTGGCTTCCTTTTTGGTCGCACCTCCAGTTTGCCTCGTGTCCATATTTTGAACACTTCTGGCAATATGGCGTGTTTTTGCGCGTTAAACAATCCTCTCTGGTATTCCCTCGCTTATTGCAAAATGAGCAGATTATTCTCTCTGTTGCCGAACCATTCTATCTCCTATAGCTCCCTGTTGAATCTGCTCTTGCTGGTTATGCATGGTGGCACGAAACTGCGAATTCATATTAATGTTCAAGGGGTCTGTTTGGAGGGAGCTACTGTGTATGGTGCCGAGTGCCTCTACGGCCAATTCTACCATTTGTTCAATGGTTTTCTTCGTTACATTGAGCATATAAATTCTCAATGCTGCGTCCTTTAACCCTGTTTTAAATGATTATTCTACGACCCCTTCCAGCATACTTAATAGTGCCCTATCTCCATCTCCGATTTAATCCGTTCGAATTATCTCTATAGCCTGTGTTCTTAGCGCGTTTAGGCGTCTTGCAAACTGTCTTATATCTTCATTAAGCAGTTGGCTACAATTTTGGATACTCTGTATGACTGTATCTAAGGTGATTTTAGGTAAATACGCCCTTTTTATTGTGAGGTAGAATTCCTCGAGGCTATTGAAGCGTTCTGACCTCACCAAGTCATAGGCATCCCCATGCAACCTCTGCTTAATGCAATCTATGTAGTCCTGACTATTGTTTGTACCTACTTCCCTTGTGGCTAATTCGCACCCTTGTATAAATTTGTAGACTTCGCCGCGTAAGTCTGGTGACTGTGTGCCCGAAAAGAGCGGTACCAGCCTATTCGTAATCTTGGCTATCTCACCTATACCCATTTTATGTATCCATTTTATGTTATCTGTCGTCTTAATTTGTTTAAATGACCTTCCGTTGTAATCTTCCGCAATAACTGCGGACGGAGTAGCTTCCTTATGATAAAGCGTCTGATCGTTAGCTAATTCTATTTCTTGTTGCAGCCGTCTGTTTTCCTCTTTCAATTCTTGGATTCTTTTGTGCTCTTCTTATAAAGAACTACAGTCTTCTCTAGATTTCTGTGAAAATCCCTGTTCTAGCGTTCTATTCAACGTTTCCTCAGTTATTTCCTTTTTCTCTAATAGTTCCCTTAGTTTTATGTTCTCGCCCTCTACGTTCCTTAGTATATCCTCCTGAAATACTTTATCTACTAAGTAATTATCATACCTATTCTTCAGTGCATTAAATTCTGATTCCCATGTCTTGGAATCTTCTGTCTTATTCTGTATTATCTGGTTTAGGAATGTAAGCAATTCCTCTACTACTGCGTCTGCTCTTTCTACACTTATAAGGTCTCCTAGCTCCCCTACTCTAGACTTTATCAACTCTAAGTTCTCTTTGTTGCCTACAGTCCCTTTTAAAATTGCACAATATTTAGATATAAACTCCCCCAACTGGAGTTTCAGTTCTTTATGAGTCCTATGAGTCTTTATGAGTCCTCTTATGAGTCCTATTCTAAGTAACCTTGCTCCTGTAATGACTCGGCCATTAATTAAACGAACGACATATAGTTTAATGGTTTTTATTTTATTAATATGTACATATGTCTTGTATCTGTAAATTTTTCCCAATTTTCCGTACTTAAATTTTTAGTAAAGCGATTACTTAGCGCCACCAATTATCGTTTAATCGTTTCATTAAACGTTTAATTCTTAATACTACTCGTAGTACTTTGGAACGAGAAACCATTAAAATTCTTAATATGAAGTTTCAACTTCCTTAACCTGCTTAGATTTCATGTTCGCTTCGTTTACCGAGCGTGCTGTAAACATTCGCTGTACATCTGTTCATTAGTCTGTACGCTGACGTCCGCTGATGCTTTGTTTCAAGCAGAGCCAAAGCGTCAAAGTTTTCGTGACTGCGCTATTCTGCTTTGTTTCAAGCAGAGACGAAGCGTCACAATTTTCGTTGTTGAGGTAATTCAAGACCTCACAAGGAAGGAATCAACGACCTGCCCCTATTTTTCAGCGGCCAACAAAACTGCAACGTTTGCAATCTCGTATTCGGACGATTAACCTAGTGAGCTCGCTCGACTTATTTTTTGTTAATTGCTTGCTATCCTTAATTGTTTTCATCAGCAAGCAATTATAATTGCTTGTTATTTGAAACAACAAATCTAACTTTGCTTTGATTCTCCAACCAATATGAAGTCTCTAAGCGCATTACTTTAAATGTTAACTTTTAGCAATGGTTTTTAAAATAACCTCATGCCTCATGTCATGCCCTTACGACCGTGTGACGTATTGTTTAGAAAAAATGTTTTACTTAGAATTCAGACAAACTGATTAATTATCGATTAATCAAATTACAATGTGCGACTTTGAAATCAAATACATTAACTGTTAAAACTTATTTAACCTGTGTAATTTGAAGACAAATGTCTAAGACACACCCGAAACTATACATCGTAACCGTATACTTTACGCGTTTTGTTTTAGTATTGGATTGGTTTCCTGTTTTAACAATTTGGGGAAATTTATCATTTGAACTTTTCCACTTTAAATAGAATCTATTTAAGTTAGCAAAATTATTATGATTTTCGCCAATCTGTCTCACAGTGACCAATATCGTTAAATAAAAAAAAATCGCAAAAATTTGTATTGTTAATGTTGGCGACGTTTAAGTCGTTACTGTTGACTACTGGCATTAACGGAAGATAACTAGCACATAAACCAGTATCTTTCACCAGGATATCTGCTGATTTGTTGGCATTCGGAACTTGACCGACTGCCAACGCTGAAAATTAAAATGCTGTTAAATAAATGTATAATTTTATTATTTTAAATCTGTAGTTATTTTTATTAGCGAACGTACTTTACTCTTCACTACTTCGACAGTTTCTGTACTAACGTTTCCTTGCGTTTTGTTCACCTATTGGTTTTTTCTTCCAATTTTTTTTTTGTTTTAAGGTCGGCAAATTACAAATTCTCTATTTCTTAATTTGCATTTGTTTGTTTTAAAATTAAATTAAAACTTGTTTCCTTATTAAATCTAAAATTTTCTGATTCCGCATTAGATTCCAATTCAATTTGCCTTAGGGATTTTTTTTTTTATATATAGTTCCCTATTTCACAATTTTAAGTTCAGACTAAAACAAAAAACACTATCACTTTTATTTCTTGACAAAAAAAAACTTCCTGTTTTCTCTAATACTTTATCCTATAATTATAAAAATATAAGAATGACTTCCCGAGTGAAATGGGTCGACCTCAGCAAAGATTTTGTCCAGCTAATGCTATTGGACAGATAAGTTTGCCGTGCAATTAAGCTAGCATCCTTTTGATGTAACCGATGAATTTGGGACCTGAAAGTTATTTTATGTTTTATATAATATATATAAAATAATATATTTGATATAATAATAGAATTAAACTCTTTCAATTCTATTACTATCCTTTTCACTTTTCCTTATTATTTGATTCTACTTTTATTTTCCAATTTTTTGCTTTCACTGTTTTAATTTTTCCTGAACTTATTATTTCACTTTTTTGCCAATTTTCATTTTTTTTTTTCTTCTTAAACTTGTTTTTCGCATATACGATCACTTGCTCTTAACTTTTAATTTTAACTAGCTTATAACTTACAACTTTTCCTTTTCACTTCCTGCTTTTTCCTAAGCTACTAATCCTTGTTATATCACTTATCTTTTAACTAATCTAAGCTGCTATTCTTATTTTTAATTTTCGTATTTCACTTATTTATTTTTTCACTTTCGTATTTTCACTTCTCTTTTAAGTAATCTAAGCTGCTATTCTTATTTTTAATTTTCGTATTTTATTGTTACTTACTTTTTCCTTTATTCGAGCGATCCTCGGCTCGAAAATCCGGCTGCGCCAATATGTTGTATCTAACTTTCGAGTGTGGTCTTGGTCTTCTTCCTTTTCGTTGTCCTTTGTGCAATAAAACGCCCTGGTTAAGTTATTGATTTTTATTGACACGAAACACTAATTTTGGTATCTACACTGATACTTATTATTATTAATTAACCTTAACACTTATTATTATTAACACTTATTGTTTAGTTGTAAGACAGCAGTTGCAGGTTTCTCCGTAAATTTATTGTAATGTTTGTGCGTGTTTTTACAAAGTTTGCGATTTGAAATGTTAAATGTGATTTTGTGATTGTATGCAAGTAGATGTGAATTTAATGTTAGAATTCGCTTCGTCGCGGTGTCGCGGTTCACTGATGGCAGCCAAGTGAAAACGAACATATCCGATCGCCAAGGCTGGAGCCAAGGAGCTCGCAGTCAAGCTTTTAGCTTGCCTCTCCTGAGTGGCCGAAGTCTGGCCGTGAGAGAGCACGGCTTCGGCAGATCAGGAGAGGCAGCCTGACGAGCGGTGTGTTTGGCGTAAACACTTATTATTATTTATTAAACTAACTTGCGACTATATACGCGGCTTAACGACCTCGTCGATTGGATATATTTTCAAGACTCTAGTTGAATCTTTTCTAGATTCCACGTTAGCTCGGTCGACACAGACGTCGACCGAACTGAAGCAATTTCCATTATTTCGCAATATTAAAATTGTAATATTCGCAGAATCAATACGCGGAAGAAAATCGTTCTCAATTTAATTCTTCCGCGTGTGGATTCTGATCGTTGGTTATTTCAAACCAAGCGATTTAATGGTTTGGAAGCTTGCTAATGAAAGCTAGCTTCCACAATCCACTCCAGTCGCCACGCGCTAGGGATTTTAGGGTTTGGAAGCTCGCTACTAAATGCCAGCTTCCACAATCCATTCCATGCGAAGTTTTCTGGTTGCTACCTTAGCTTTGGAAGTTAATTAAACCAAAGCTTGACTAAACCAAATTAAACTAAAGCTTTGGCTGACCAAGCAAAGTGCTGTGGTTGCAAAAATGTGAACTTGGCCTTGACTCACTCGCGGAGTAGTATTATAAAACAATAATACTGGCCTTGAAAGTTCTCGTCAAACGGAAGTGGAAATTGCGATCGCGACATACAACACCAAACAAATAGAAACAGTGATTAAAGACTTTCACAATTCGCCACTGAGAGGATATCAGGGTGCAGTGAAAACATATTTAAGAATTCAAAAACAATTTAGTTACGGAATTCTACGAATTCTAATTATTGACAACGGAACTAATTTCGTTTTGAAGTTGTTCTCGGATACATGCACGTTGTTAGAAAACCCAAAACAAAATTTAAAAAATTTAAAATACAGAGAGTTCACGAAATAGTGAGAAAAAATCGGGAAATGGCTATGACAAATTTAGTAGAATTTAAGATAGGAGATAGTGTATTGATTAAGAATCAAACTATGAAAAATAAAAAAAAGGGATTTGAATCAGGATCCGTATAAGGTAGCAAAAATTAAAAGTCCAATTACGACAGTGTTAAATATTAAGGGAAAGGAAAAGCCATTCCACAATAACTTACCTTAATTATATAATAGTAAATAATGAAATAGGTTTAGGAGAAAATTAAAGTAAGTTAATCATAATAGGCACCTTATTAGGAATAGGATAGAATAAATATACATATAATAGGATTGATAGGATTTATTATAGGATAGTATGAGATTAATATTTTTAAGTTTATTACTAAAAATTTACTACTAATAATTTGAAATTGATTTCAGTCTTACGTTTGAATAGCGAATGATATTCAGAAAATTTCATAATGAAAAATACAACAAAGAAATAAAAAGAAAATCAGAGTAACGTTTCAATAACCAACAACTTGTTTATTTAAGCGTAAAAATATAAGAAAAGAAAACTTGTAATAAAATAAATTTGTAGTTAATATTTAAGTCATTCCTTTTGTACATTTTGAATTGAACTTTTTATTTTGTATCCATTTTAATTGATAGTATACGGTATATGAAAAGTACTTGTTTCCGTTTTAAAAAAAGAGCCATTACTATTGCATTTGCATTTATTATAGGAATAAATGCACATGAAATCTATGCATAAAGAATTATGCATATGCATAAAGAATGTATGCATAACCACAATTTAAACATTATATCTACACCTACATAGTTGCAATCGTTGCAATAGAAAATGTAAATAAATCTAAAATAAGAAAGAATTTTTGTGTCTTATAAATAAATTCTTACAAATATATATAATATCTTATAAAATGTAATACATAAATGTAAAATATTAACGAAATCGCGGTAATAACAAACAAAATATAAGCTAAGAATTGAGCGATTAACGCAAGCACTGCAACAAAGCAGGTGTAGAAGTAGAGCAATTGAACACGAGCAGAATGCAGTGTCAGTTTAAGCAATTAGACTTTAAAAGACTAAAGTAAATAACTTTTAACAAAAGCCAAAAGTAAAACACAGAAATAATAAAAATCTTGTTATAGACATATATACAATATTTAAAGTACAACTAATAATAATAATATATGTATGTATATATGTACAATTTGAAATTTAATTAAATTGTAATCCAGAGACAGAATACGTATTGTTGTATATCGCGATCGCAATTTGTAGTTCCGGGTGATATGAACCTTCAAGGCCAGTAATATTATTATTTTCATAATAATACTTGGCCGTGAGTGAGTCAAGGCCAAGTTCATATCACTAATACAACCACAGCACTTTGCGTGGTAAGCGCGAAGCTCCAGTCAAGCTTTCGTTAAAGTAAACTCGAAATCGACGATCAGAATCCAAACGCGGAAGAATTAAAATTGGGAACGATTTTCTTCCGGGTATCGACATTGCTAAGATCACCAATTATAATATTGCGAAATAATGTAAATTGCGAAACACGGCATACTGACCCACTTTGGTTCGGTCGACGGGTGTGTCAACCGAGCTAACGTGGAAACAAGAAAAGATTCCAACGGGAGTCGAGTAAGAATCTTATACCAACGAAGTCGCGTATAAAGTCGCGTTAAAGGTAGTGTTAAGTAAGAAGCAGTGTTAAGAGTAAAATTAGTGTCTATAAAAAAATGAGAAAAAAAATATATTAAATTAGATAGTTAAATGTAATAACGTATACAAAAGAAGAATACATTATGCAGAGAAGCTGACCTGAATGCCGATGTACACCCGTTACAGCAGCACAAACTACGCACTCATACTGCTACCTAAGAGGGTAACAACACACCACAACAAGGCGACGAAATAGCGCCTAGCCAACTCGAAGGGGAAAGGGTAGCTGGAACAGCACATTAGACACATTAGCTGCAACAGCCGATCATCTTAGCGATAGCAACCATTAATTACCAAAAATAGCAACCATCACAAACAAAGATAGCATCAAGTACCGTAAGGATGCAACAGCTATAAAAAATAGAACAAAAAGTGACCTTCAAAGAGGTATAACAACAACCTGAAACTGACGCCTTGAGTCACTCACGGCCAAGTATTATTATGAAAATAATAATATTACTGGCCTTGAAGGTTCACATCACCCGGAACGGAAATTGAGATTGCGACATACAACATCCCGTCAACCTCGGGGAAGAAAAATTTAGTATCGTACAAAACGATATTAAATTTTTCTTGTACATTTATGTTTGGGTTTTCTGGGTGTCTTTTGTTTATTAAGGTTTTGCTTATTGTCTACTTATGTAGGTTTGTGCTTTTTTATGTATTATGTAATGTATAATTTATGAATTATGTATAATTTAGGTGATATTAGCTGATATAATAATACCATTAATTATTAATAATAATTACAATAATAATACAAGAGATTGTAGAACAAGTATCATACAAGCGGTAACTGTACTCCTTCGGTGTCACCTGTGTGTATGTTGATGCTGCCGTATATGTACGGTTTGACCTTGATGTAGATGGTGATCTTGATGTTGATCTTGACGTTGATGTTGATGTACACCCCGTTGTATCGATGTCTTCTTCTCGGTGCGTTGTGGGACTGCTGCTGCTGGGTAGCTGACGTGGTTGTAGCTGTGTTGTAGGTGCTATACTCGGAACGGCCGTTGATAACTTTCGATCTTAATACCCATTGTAATTGTTGTTCGCTTGAACTGTATTTGATGGTTAAGAAGTTGCCGAAATCGTCCTTTGTAACATCTTGCTTCATCATCTTCAACATCTTTGCTTGTAGATAGTGGTGATACGTTTTTAAATCGCTGCCACTTGAGGTAATGCTGTAGAACGTGCTTTGTACCACGGGAAAATATGTCGCCGTAAATTTAACTGGCGAACCTGTGCCTGCATTAGTAGTTTGTCTACCCGCTGCTTCATCGCCGCGACGTGATTCTGCTGTCACATACGCGTGACGGAACTTCCGCTTGAACATAGATTCTTAACCGTGGCAGTATGCAATCCACTTGCAGAACTTAATGTCATGCGAAGTTATGCTGCTAGGCTGCCATCATGATTCACGATGATTTCGCTGTTGAGCGGCAACTGAGTTGTAAATAGCTGCTGCCGATTGGCTAGCTTTCTATCTTATTGAGTGTCTAATTGCGGTGTTTTTGGTCTCAACGTGATCTCAAGGTACTGTGTATTCAAGGTACTGTCACCAACTATCATGTAGTAATTTTTAGGTTCAAGCTAATGCGGCTGTTAGACCTCTTTGAAGGTAACTTCGTGTTTTGTTGTCGAATGCTTTGTTTGCGATGGTTGCTGTCGCTACGCTGATCAGCTGTTCCAGCTACCCTTCCCCCTTCGAATTGGCTGGGCGCTATTCTTCGCCCTGTTGTTAGGATATGAGTGTATCTTCTGCTGCTCTCGTGGGTGTCTATCGGCATTCAGGACAGCTTCTTTTGCAAACGTTATTACATTTAATAATATCTATGTATATTTTTTTTTCGTGTCTTTCTTACAATATATTCTTACGCTATTTATAATTTGTTTGCAACTAAGAATCCACATTATTACTGTGTAATTGTTCTTTGTAGTTGTAATGTGTATTGTATTTATTTTAATTCAATTTTAATCATTTTATCCCTATCCTAATTTAACATAATATTCCTTCGCATGGTTTCTAATGTGTATGTGATCAGTTAAATAATTTTAATTTATACAATTATCGAAGTGAGTATATTTTGTTCCAAAATTCGTATAAGTATTTGCGTGGGTTACTTTTTACTTTTATATGTAAGGTTTTATATATATATTTTGTTTCCTCTCTTTTTATTATATTTATATGGTTTTTCCATTTAATTTTTTTGCCCTTATTTTTATTTCTGTTATTTTCATTAATTTCGTGTTAAATGTACATATTTTGTTTAAAATTACAATTAGATTAACTTTGAAATTACTTCTATATAAGTATGTGTACATTTATTATTTGTAGTTGTACTTTAAATATTGTATTTATGTATGTATATAACAATGTTTTTATTATTTGTGTATTTTATTTTTCCTTTTCTATTGGTTATTTTAAAATTATTCACCTTCGATGTTTTATTTTTCTCTTTTTTTTCTCTCATTAGTTGTTTTAAAACTGACACTGCTTTCTGCTCGTTTTCAGTTGCTCTACTTCTACACCTGCTTTGTTGCAGTGCTTGCGTTAATCGCTCAATTCTTAGGTTATGTTTTGGTTGTTATTACCGCGATTTTGTTAATATTTTACATTGAATATTTATGTACTACATTTTATACGACTATATATTTATATTATATATATTCGCAAGAATTTATTTATAAGAAATAAAAATTCTTTCTTATTTTAGATTTATTTACATTTTCTATTGCAACGATTTCAATTAGGTGTGATGTGTAAATTGTGGTTATGCATAAACTAATTCTACATGCATAGTTTTCATGTTCATTTATTCCTATAATAAATGCAAATGCAATAGTAATGGCTGATTATTTAAAACTGAAACAGCTACTTTTCATATACCGTATATTATCAATTAAAATGAATACAAATTAAAAAGTTCAATTCAAAATTTACAAAAGGAATGACTTAAATATTAACTACGAATTTACTTTATTATGAGTTTTCTTTTCTTATATTTTTACGCTTAAATAAACAAGTTGTTGCTTATTGAAACGCTTTCTGATTATCTTTTTATTTCTTTGTTGAATTTTTCATTATGAAGTTTGATGAATTTCATTCGTTTCATTCGCTACGTGCCACACAAGCAACGAAACCATTGATCTTTTACGGGAAAACTTTGGTGGCCATTTGGCTGATGTTGTTTTTCATTATTAACGGCATACCTTCCTCTTTATTACGAAATAAACACGTGATAATTTATCTCAAAAAATGGCCTTTCTCTTTGAATATCAAAATTACACCTCTTATTGGAAAACCCTATAAGATATAAACCCTTAAGATAGTAAATATCTTAATTTTATTGTTGCCTCTATGAGGCAGCATACTACGTAGAACATGGTGGAATGGGCAGCACATGTGTGTAGTGCATTCCACGTATGTGTTATATATATTGAAATTTCAATGCGTTGTTGCAGCGTGTATCGTTCCATTCTTAGTAATGGCGTAGTTTCTACTTGTCAAATATCAAAAATAACAGCTTCAAAAGTGACAGTTACCGAAAAAGCGGGCTATTACACCTCTTATTGGAGAACTCTATATAATATATGCTATCAATCCTATTTTATATTAATTTATTGTATCCTACTCCTAATAAGGATTAACTTAATTTATTTTCTGCTAAACCTATTTTCTTATTTTTTTTTTTAAGTGCTTTTAATGATTACCTACATAATTGTCTAGGTAATCCTATTTTCCTTTTAATTGCTGTTATACAGGGTGTTTCGCATAAGAGGGGACAGAAGACTAGGGCGTGTAGGTTTGGTCGAGACAAAAACAAATCGTATGGGAGGGGGGTCAATTTTCCCCTTTTGCTTGCTGATTTTCAAAGCCTTTTCTTAAAATTCTTTTTAAATTACGTTCCTACGTCAAACAGTTTTTGATAAAATTAATGTCAAAGTTAAACTTTGGAAAAAAATTTCGAAAAAGAATTTTTGGTCGCCATTGTTTTTAAAAATTACGGTATTAAGTATAAAAATTTTTGTACCATAAAATTCTGTAATCAATTCCAGAGAGAACGCTTCAAACCGGATTTTCACTTTTCTCGGAAACTACAAAACATAGGTCCTTCTGGTTTGAAGCATTCTCTTTAGAATTAATTAGAGAGTTTTATGGTCGGAAAAATGTTTATACTTAATACCGCAATTTAAAAAAAAAATTGCGATCAAGAATTTTTTTTCGCAATTTTTATTCCAAACTTTAACTTTGACATTAATTTTTTCAAAAACTGTTTGACGTAGGAACCTAATTTAAAAAAGAATTTTAAGAAGCAGATATTTGGCTTTGAAATACAGCAAGCAAAAGTTATCTAGGTCAAACCATTATTTTTTAATATTTTTTTTTCGATGTTAAGTCGGGTTTTTAGAAAATGGCACTTCCCGTCTAAACGGGGGGAAATTGAACCCCCCTCCCATACTATTTTCTTCTTGTCTCGACCCAACCTACACGCCCTAGTCTTCTGTCCCCTCTTATGCGAAACACCCTGTTAACTTAAGTAAATTATTGTGGAAAGGTTTTTCCCTTCCCTTAATATTTAAAACTGTAGTAATTGTACTTTTAATCCCTACTACCTTATATGGCCCAACCCATATGGGAGAAAACTTATTTTTCCTAGTTTGATTCTTAATTATTTCAAATAAAAGTACAGCAAGAATTAATTCTTTTATAGTACAAGGCATTAGTAGATGAATACATATATTAACTAAAATTTAATAACAATATAACACCCAATTTCATTGAAATACAATATTAAGTACAAATTAAGGAAAAAAAAAACAATCTTACAAAGATGCTGTAGAATTATTATTATTATATAAAATTATATTATATTAAATTATGCAAAACAAGATAGAAGAATAGAAGATGATAAGGTGGGATATAAGAATATATATAGTAGATAGAAAAATATATATAGTAGAACATAAGAAAGAAGATGAGGATAGAAAATAATAGCAAATTACAAAGAAGAGATGTAATCAAGTATAGCGCACCTAAATTGTGTCCTCCCTGTTGCAGTCTTTATATGATTTGGTAGTGAGTTGTATAATCTAGCTGTGTGGATAAAAAACAATCTAGTCGAAGTTAAAGCGGGGATTGATTAGCACATTACTTCTGCTGGATGTCCCAAACTGCAGTTTGTCAAATAGATATTTCGGACTCGTTTAATTGTGTTCTTTATTTTCTTAATATTCCTGAGAGTGTTCCCCATACCTAATTTAGTCTTAGCTTTCATAGCACTCGCAACTAACCAAGCGTTTTTTCTCTCTGAAAAACCTTTGTTTTTGGATTTTGCGCTTTTCCAAGCGTTTTCTTCCAATATTTTATCTGCAATGTGTCTTTTATTGAGATCCTTAGTTTGAGAATAAGCAATATCGCGCTCTGTGCACGCAGCATCTAATGAATTAATTCCTTTATCGCCTCTTGCTAAACGTTTTTCTAATTTAGTTCCGGGGCCGCAGAATTGATACCCAGTAAATGAAGTTCAATTGGTAGTGCATCTATTAAAGTATTTATTAAACCTTTTCCAACTGCATATGGCTTTCGACTAAAACTATTTTTATAACATACAACCATTTTATATCTTTTCAATTAAACAGTTTCGATAGAAATTAATATAAAGGGCTGCTTCTTCTGGTTATATATCAATAGCTAAAATGGGTTTCGTTAAACAAGACAAGAATATCATTGTTAAAAATTTAGATTTGTCGACTAATAAATCATCACATGTACGACACAGTTCATTGCCGCCGAATTCTATACGAGGGCTATTTATTGGTCCCTCAAATTGTGGAATGACCAATGTCATGTTGAGTTTAATAGAGAGTCTGAATGGACTAAAGTTTGCGAATATATATTTGTATTCAAAGTCATTATATCAACCAAAGTATGAATACTTGAAGAAATTATACTATAAGAACTTATTGAAGAAATGAAGATGTTTTAGAACCAAATGAAGCTAAAAGCAATTCTATTATGATTGAAGAAATTAGACTATAAGAACTTATTGAAGAAATGAAGATATTTTAGAACCAAATGAAGATAAAAGCAATTCTATTATGATATTCGATGATGTCGCATGTGAAAAACAAAATCGACATAAAAATATTAATAGTTTTTACTTATGCCAAACATATACACGAATCCTTAAACATCTGATACGTGATGCGTATTTAATAATTATGTTCAAACAAGACGAAATGAATATGAAACATATTTACGCTGATCATGTGGGTACAGATATGTCATTTGAGAGGTTTTCAAATATATGCAGAGAATGTTGGAAAGATAAATATATATAAACATGTATTGAAGAAAAAATTTAATAGTTTAAAATTGGATGAAGCCGATATGGAGAAAAGATTAGAAAAAACATTACTGAGAGTAATGATGAGGAGAATGATGATGATGATGATCCCTTTTTCTCGGAAATGGATTCAACAGCAGATGCTAGTAAATCGTCTAGTAATATTTATATGAATTGGAAAAGCAGGATAAGTTAGGATAGATAGAAGATAGAGGTTCAGATGGTAAATGGCAAATTGGTAATAAAACATTTGAAGTAGATGATAACAAAATATCTATTTCTAATCATAATTGGAGCTTAACATCAGGATTGTCTGAACTATTATTCCATAAGAAACCTAAAAATTACGACAATGCAGATCTACAAATGTACAAACAAATTTTACATACTACAAATGCTCATAAACGCAATTATACCTGGACTAAGCAAACCATGGGGACTAAAGCATCCAAATACAAAATAATAAAAAAGTTATTCAATGAGAATAAATCTTTATCATCATCACACAAGGGAAGCGATTTAATTAGTGTTAATAAGCACAAGCCATATTATATATATTGGGATGATCCACATGAGTTGATAGATAGGCTAAGATTATTAGTATCATCTGAATCTGCTGGTCATAACAATCATAATAATGAAGTAGTCTCAATAATTGAAGAACTTAGGGAAGCAGATATAATTGTATAAATGCTATATACAATAACAGAAAATAATATTTGTCATTATTCTCGGCAAGGTGAAAACCAAATAAAATTAAAAAGAAATATTCTAAACACTTTAGGCCTTAATGTGGACTATGATAGAAATGTAAACTTCCAGAAAAGGCGCTTAAAAAATGTTGGAGAACCTAAAGAGCAATGTGATGCTGTTACAAAAGCATTTGTCGCTAAAGTCTAAATCAGATTACCTCGAAAATTCAAGACGAGAGCACATTGCTAAAGGAATCCATCCACAGAAATATTGACCAGAATAACATAAGACTACGAGAGGAAAACGCATTGCTAAAAGACAATATTTACAAAGAAATCACTCATATACGAGAGGAAAACGACTTGCTTAAGGAAAGTATTTCCAAAGAAATCAATCATATACGAGAGGAATACACAGTACTAAAGGAAAATATTTTCAAAGACATAAATCATATCTTCGCAATAACTCAAAATACACGCAAATTAAGAGGAATTAAAAATTAAATTAATAAAAAAAAAATAAAATAAAATTAAAAGAGGAATTAAAATTAAAAAGAGGAATTAAAAAGAAAACTAAAATTTAGAAAAGAGAAAAAGAAAAAGAAAACCAACAAATGTCGATGAAGAGAGGTTTAGTGGAAGAGCTCCACAAGCAAGCTCGAAGAATTTTAAGCGAAGGCGAGTAATAACCAAGGGAATAGATGATCTTTGGCAGGCAGATTTAGTGGAAATGGGTAATTATTCCACATCTAATGATGGATATCGTTTTCTTCTTACCGTAATCGATATATTTTAAAAATTTGCTTGGGCTATACCTTTAAAAACTAAAAACTCTGCTGATGTTAGTAAAGCTATGGTTGAAATATTAAAATTTGGACGAATACCCAAACATCTACAAAGTGATGATGGTAAATAGTTCTTCAACAACCAATATCAAAATTTAATGAGGCAATATCACATCAACCATTACTCATCATATAGTATATTAAAAGCATCAATCGTTGAACGTTGCAACAGAACCCTTAAAGGAATGATGTGGAAGGAATTCAATTATCATGGATCATATCGATGGATTGACAATTATAAAAATTTAGTTGATAAATATATTGCGAAAATTCATAGAACTATTAAAATGGCTCCTGAGAATGTCAATGAAACCTAAATACTGCATATAATAACCTGAAAATTTTCAATAAACCGAAATTCCGCAAGGGTGACTTTGTTAGAATCAGTAAATACAAGCACATTTTTGAGAAAGGCTATACACCGAACTGGACAACAGAAAATACATACCTCGTTGAAAAAATTTTCAAAACAAAGGAAGCAGATGTCTTGTTAAATGGTTGGGATTTTCGAATGATCATAACTCTTGGATTAACAATAATGCTATACTCTAAAAATTCAGTTGTATTTTTTATATATGTATTTGTATTTTAGAATTAAATAAATTTTTTTAAATAAAACCACATTATTCAAGTTTTTAATTTCATTTCTTTCTTAACATTCGATATGTCTATAACACTTACTCTGAGCGGGAACGAGTCAATTCTTATAGCCGATTACTTTCCACCAATAAAATTGGGCAGAAACTATGTGTGTGGTCTTGTTGATTTCCACAGCTATAACTCTATACCCAACGTTGATGTCAACAACAATTTGTTTCACATAGGTGCTCACATCATTGAAATTGCAGTTGGCTCATATGAACTCGATGATATTGCTGCTTATATTAAAGAGGAATATATTAGGTTAGAACTAGCTGAAACCCTAAATATATTTACAAATCGCAATACACTTCAAGCAGTTGTAGAATCCAGCGAAGATATCATTTATTTTAATAAGGGGCGCACAATTAGTTCATTACTAGGCTTCAGTAATATTGAGGTGGAAGCAGGAAAATCACATGCATCACTTACTTTTGAACATAACGAATATATCTGCAATACACCTTGAGTGCAACATTGTGGTCGGTTCATATATTAACAACGAACCAGCGCATACAATTCATATGTTTGCAGTGATGGTTAGTTCTGGATATAAAATAGACGAAATTCCGAAAAATGTCATCTATTTACCAATAAACACCAAACAGATAAGTTCGGTTACAGTTAAGGTTGTCGATCAATGCGGAAAATTAATTAATTTTTGTGGAGAAACAATAACTCTAAGACTTCATTTAAAACCTCTCGATTAATATGATTATTTACAATAAAAACACACTCACCCATGAATTTTCAATCATTCCTACATTGTCGGTTGAGCAATCAAGATTAAAAGATCCCCAATCAACAAATAAAGACAGGACATTAAAACGAACAACAAAAAATTTTTAAAATCGCTGGGACTTGTATTAAAACAGAAATAATGAGTGGCATACTAACTATTACACAAAAACCGATTTACGATGATAGTATTATTAAAAGAGATTATCACAGCTATTCGCCGTATTTGCAATCATTTAAAAACAACGATGAGATTAGAATTTCTATTCAAAACCAAGATCTCTATGTTTTGCCCAGTGAGAGTTGTATTTATATCTGTTGTATCTATCTTCGGAGGTGTCTTCTTCTTTTTCGTTGTCCTTTGTGCAACGAATAAAACGCCCTGGTTAAGTTATTGATTTTTATTAACACTAAACACTAATTTTGGTATCTACATTGATACTTATTATTATTATTTAATCTTAACACTTATTATTATTAATTAACACTAACTCGCGACTTTATACGCGATTTTAAGAATAGACGACCTCGTCGTTTGGATATAATTTTCAGACTCTCGTTGGAATCTTTTCTAGATTCCACGTTAGCTCGGTCGACACAGACGTCGACCGAACTGAAGTGGGTCAGCATGCCGTGTTTCGCAATTTCCATTATTTCGCAATATTAAAATTGTAATATTTGCAGAATCAATACGCGGAAGAAAACCGTTCTCAATTTAATTCTTCCGCGTGTGGATTCTGATCGTTGGTTATTTCAAACAAAACGATTTAATGGTTTGGAAGCTTGCTAACGAAAGCTAGCTTCCACAATCCACTACAATCGCCACGCGCTATGGATTCTAGGGTTTGGAAGCTCGCTACTAAATGCCAGCTTCCACAATCCATTCCATGCGAAGTGTTCGGGTTCCTACCTTAGCTTTCGAAGTTCGTTAAACCAAAGCTTGACTAAAACCAATTAAACTAAAGCTTCGGGCTTACCAAGCAAAGTGCTGTGGTTGCATTAATGTGAACTTGGCCTTGACTCACTCGCGGAGTAGTATTATAAAAACAATAATACTGGCCTTGAAAGTTCTTGTTAAACAAAGAGGAAATTGCGATCGCGACATACAACATCCCTCCACCCTCGGGGAAGAAAAATTTAGTATCGTACAAAGTGATATTAAATTTTTCTTGTACAGTTGTTGAATCGTGGGTGGGCTTATGTTTATGTTAATTTTTGTTTGTTTTTTTTTTTGTGTTTGGTAAGATTAGTTAGCGTGATAATACAATTAATTATGAGTAATAATTACAATAATTACAATGCAATTAATTATCAATGATGACAATAAAAATGATGAATTTACAATAATAGTTCAATAATACAATCGATAACTGCATTCTTCGGTGTCATCTGTGTGTAGGTTGAGAATGATTTTGATGTTGATCTTGACGTTGATGTTGTTGTTGATGATGGTTTGGCTGTTAATGTACACCCCGTTGTCTCGATGGCTTCTTCTGGATTTCTTGTGGGGAATGCTGCTGCTGGGTATTGGTTGCTGTGTTGTAGGGACTATACGTGGAACGGTCGTTGTTAATTTTCGACCTTAATTCCCGTTGTTCTGCTGATAATATTCTGTTGTTCGTTGGTGATAGTTTCGGTTGTCCCACAATTGGGATCAATTGTTGTTTGCTTGAGCTGTAGTGGATGGTGAGATGTTGCCGGAATCATCGTTCTGACGCCTTGCTTCGTCATCTTCAACATCTTCTCTCGTAGATAGTGGTGGTGCGTTTTAAATCGCTGCCGCTTGAGGCAATGTTGTGTAACGTGCTACCCCGTAAGTTCAAAAATGTCACCGTAAATTCAACTGGCGAACCTCTGACTGCATTAGTGGTTCGCTGCTATTTCGTCGTGATTTTGTTCCGCATACGCGTGACGTAACTTCCGCTTAAGCGTAGATTAGTGGCAAAGGCATTAATGCAAAGCTGATACTGGTGATCGGCTACCTTTCTTCAGAGACTATCTGCGTATTACGTTGTTGGAATGGTTTCAAGGCTGCTGACGGTAATGTGTCAGTCAGTTAGCCAGTTCGTTACTGCTATGAGAACTCTTCGAAGGTAACTTCGTGTTTGCTTTCTACTGTTGTTGCATTGTTTTGTTTGATTGTTGCAACTGTCCCATTTTTTCGTTGCGATGTTTGTTGTTGCTGCGCTGATCAGCTGTTCCAGCTACCCTTCCCCCTTCTATTTGGCTGGGCGCTAATTGTCGCCCTGTTGTCAAGTGTTGATAGGATATGAGTGTCTTCTGCTGCTCTCGTGGGTGTACATCGGCCTTTAGGTCAGCTTCTCTGCATGCTGTCTTCTTTGTTATCACCCTTAACTTAACTTAGCTTATTATCAATGTTATATATTTCAATATTAAAACTTTATTCGTATATAACTTTAAGTTTTTTTAATTAATTAGTTAATTTTAAATTAAATTTTATCAATTAGAAATATTTTGTTTAATTCAAAACAAGTATTAATCCCTACAATAAATATCGATTCTATTCTAGTTGAATATAATTCGTTAGTTTATTCACTATAAATTTTAACTTCGAATGTATTTAAAAATTTCGTACAAGTATTTAGATATATTTCCTTTTATTTTAACGTGTACGATTTATATCTATTTTTATTTCTAGCGTTATTATAATGATATTCTTTATTTTATTTTAAATTTCCTTATTTCTTTTCATTGTTAGTTTTATTATTAGTTTTTATTAATAGTTTCTTTGTTCTATGTATAAGAAGGATATATAGTGTTGATATAACATGCGTTGTTTAATTTTTTTTTTTTCTTATTTTTATTATTTAATTTTCTTAAATATTTTTTTCTTCTCTTATTTCTTTGATCTATATTTTTTTTTCTCTTTGTTTTGCCTATTTTGAAGTTGTTCACCTTTGGTGTTTTTCTTCTCTTCATTTGGCTTGTTTTAAAAAAAAATTTTTTCATTTACTGTTGTTTTTCATTTTTCATTAAATGTTTTTAACTGACACTGCGTTCTGCTCGTGTTCAGTTGCTCTACTTTTGCATCTGCTTTGTTGCAGTGATTGCGTTAATCGCTCAATTCTTAAATTTTGCTTTATTTGTTATTAACGTGGTGTCATTACTATTTTACATGGAACATTAATGAGCTACATTTTATAGGACCGTACATTACATTACATATTTTGTACTAATTTTATTTCATAGTTTTAAGAAGAATTGATTTATGTATTATGATAATTATAATTATTCAATATTAATATTTAGGATTAGAAGAATACTTCACAAGATTCGAGGCAATTATTTTCTGTCTTATATTTATTTATCTTTTATTCCTATGTCTGCATTTTGGTGCAGATATAATTTTGAAAATGTGTTTATGCATAAACTAAGTCTTTATTCATAGATTTCATGTGCATTTATTTCTAAAATAATTGCAAATGCAACAGATATGGCTGCTACAGCTAATTTTAATATACCGTATATTATCTATTAAAAATGAATACCAAGGGTTCAATTTCAAAATTTTACAAAAAAAATGACTTCGATATTAATTACGAATTTATTTTACTATATTTTTATTTCTTTTACTATAAGTTTTCTTTTTCTTATATTTTACGCTTAAATAAGCAAGTTGTTGCTTACTGAACCGCTATTCTGATCTTCTATTTACTTTCTTGTTGAATTTTTCAATATTTCATACGTTATTCAGCCTTAAGACTGAAGTTAAATTAAAATTATTAGTAGTAAAATTAAAAATGTTAGTTTCCTACTATCCCATACTAAATTCTATCAATCCTATTTTATATATATTTATTCTATCCTAATCCTAAGCGTATTGTGATTACTTTAATTTTACTTTATTCTATGACTACTTAATTTAATTTCCCCCTAAACCTATTTTCTTATTTTAAGTGATTCTATTCTATTTCCCTCTTAATTGCTATTATATAACTTGAGTAAGTTATTGTGGAAAGGTTTTTCCCTTCCCTTAATATTTAAAACTGTAGTAATCTGACTTTTGATCCCTACTACCTTATATGGTCCTACCCATATTGGCGAAAATTTATTTTTCCTAGTCTGATTCTTAATTAATACCTTATCTCCTACTTTAAATTCTACTAAATTTAACTTATTATCATAATGATTTTTGGCTACCCTTTTAGCCATTTCCTGATTTTTCCTCACTATTTCGTGAGCTCTTTGAACTTGGAATTTCAAAACTTTATTCGGATCTTCGGCATTATACACCGGACTACACTTCCTTTTTAAGTTAGTCGGCATCTCCGTATCGAATCCGAATAAAGTGCGGAAAGGTGTTTGCTTAGTCGTAATGTGGGGTGTGTGGTTATGAACATGCATCGCTGCAGTTAACCATTGATCCCAATTCGACCCGTCTTCTTTAGCAAAACTCCTTAAATATTCCGCTAAAGGTCTGTGGCTTCTTTCTAGTGAGCCATTAGCTTGTGGATGATATGGCGTTATATGCAATTTTTTAATGCCTAACAATTTGCATGTATCCGAGAACAATTTTGAAATGAAATTTGTTCCGTTATCTGTAATTAAAATTCGCGGAATCCCGTAACGCGTAATTACTTCGTCGTAGAACGCCCTGGCAACCGTACTTGCTTCCGCGTCTGGGATAGCTGTACATGCCATAAATTTTGAAAAATCATCCTGAAAAGTCAGAATGTACTTATTTCCGGACACAGTTTCTGGTAAAATACCAACTATGTCCATGTAGACTTTATCAAATGGCCTCATTGGTGTATCTGTCAGCACCATGGGCATTTTTGTTAATTTCGAACTTTTGTTCGCTTGACATTTAGGACAATTTTTTACATAATCTTTTATTTGCCTTTGCATCCCTGGCCACCTATATTGTTGCCTGATTCGCAGGTAAGTTTTCACTGCTCCCTGGTGACCTCCTAATGGTGTATTATGAAAATCTTTGATGACGGTCTCTATTTGTCTTGGATTTTCTAATAAAATGGTGTTTTCTTTTTGAGGTATGCCTGAAGTGTCAGGTTCTACAGGCGTCGGACTTGTTCTTGAATTTTCGCTATTTCCTTGGTTCTTCATTTCCATTTCTTTGGTTCTAGAGCGGGTCTGGACTGCTGTTACTACATTGCGGTTTTGAGGAATTCTACTTAACGCGTCTGCGTTCAAATTTTTCTTGCCTGGCTTATATATGATTTCGAAATCATACTCTGACAACTTGTGTCTGAATCTTGCCAGTCTAGAAGTTTGATCCTTCAAATTCGCTATTCCCTTTAACGGTTGGTGGTCAGTAAATATTTTAAAATGTCTGCCTAAGAGATATGCCCTGAAATTTTTTGTCGCCCAGACTATTGCTAAAAATTCCTTTTCTATTGTGAAATACCTTTGTTCTGTGTCGCTTAGCGCTCGGCTAGCGAAAGCTATTGGTCTATCCTCGCCTACGTTACCTTGAGAAAGGACCGCGCCTAACGCTTCATTACTTGCGTCGGTAGTTAAAAGAAATTCCTTTGAAAAATCTGGATATGCCAAAACTGGTGGTGACATGACTGCTTCTTTTAGCTTTTCGAATGCTTGCTGGCAGTTTTCTGTCCAGATAAATCTTGCGTCCTTACGTAATAATTTGTTAATTGGTAGTGCTATTTTTGCGGTTTCCGGTATAAATTTTCTGTAATAATTAACAAGGCCTAGGAAGGCTTGTACTTCCTTTCTATTTTTAGGAGGCGGAATGTTCTTAACGCACTCCACCTTGCTAGGGTCTGGAAGTGCTCCATGTTCTGAACACTTGTGCCCTAAATATACGACTTCTCGTCGTAGAAATTGGCATTTGCTAATGTTTAACTTTAAGTTATTTTCCCTAATGACCTCAAAAACTTTAGTTAACCTTTCCTCATGCTGTCCCAGGTTTGTTGCATATACGACTATGTCGTCTAAGTACACAAAACAATCCATACCCTGAAGTCCTGTCAGAATATGATTCATAAGACGTTGAAACGTCGCTGGGGCGCCGGTTAACCCGAAAGGCATTCGGTTGAACTCGAAATGTCCTAACGCTGAACTAAATGCGGTCTTTTCTTTGTCTGCATTGTCCATTAGGACTTGGTGGTACCCACTTGCCAAGTCTAACGTCGAGAAATATCTACTACTCCCTAACTGGTCCAAAATCTCATCTATCCTGGGAAGTGGAAAGACTTGTTTAATTGTCGCTTCGTTTACTTTTCTGTAATCTATTACTAAGCGCCATTTCTTTTCTCCATCTTTTCCACTCTTCTTTGGAACTAGAAGTAGTGGTGAGTTCCAGGGAGAGACACTTGGGGATATTAAATCCTCTTCTAGTAATTTATGAATTTGTTTATTCATTTCTTCCCTATGTGTTTGAGGAATTCGGTACTGTTTTTGGTTAATTGGTGGCTGATCCACCTTTATTGGAATTTTATGCGTTAGTACTGGGGTGTATGTCAATTTGTCACCTCTAAAAGAAAAATATCATTATACTTCGCACATAGCTTGGTTATGGATTCCTTTTCCTCTTTGTTTAAGGAAGGATCCAATTCTAAATCTTTCATTAAAACATTCATTCGTTGCGCCATGTCCGCATTACTTATACTATTGATGGTAGTCCATTGATTGTCCGAAACCTCACTTAGCTTATATTTGTGGAAATCGCTAAATTTCGGTACAAAGTTGTCACTAAGAATGAAATCTTTTGCCGTTGAATTTAGGATTGGTACCTTGACCTCTTTGTTTTCCACATTTGCTAGTGTTTCTCCCAGGTACACTCCTGGTGCAATCTCTTGTTTATGAACTACCACAGTCATAACTTTAGTTTTAATTTTTAACGGCGTTATTCTAACCGTTCTTGCTTCAATTGTTATGTTATTTTGGTTTCTTTGTTCTTTTATATTTTGGATGCCTTTCAGTGGCAATTTAACAATAAATTCTTTATTTTCATTAAATAGGGTTAACTTTTTATTGAGCGCGTTTATAATGGATCTGTTCCACATGTTGTCTCTACCCAGTCCGCCGGTACCCCTTGTTTAAGTGACACTACGTGTAGCGTTAAACGTAAGGGCTGTACCTCATCATGGCATATGCTGGTGGACCCTATCGTGGTTATACAGCCTCCAAATGCTCCACTTAATTCTTTTTTAACCTTTCTATTTATAATGGCGTCTTCCTTTAACACACATTCTTTTACTAGGCTTGTATCCGCTACTGTATCCACCAGTAAAATGAGTTTTCCATTTCTCGCCTCTACACAAGGCAGTTCAATGAACACATCACTTAACGTGGCTGATTCCCAGTTAGATACTTCCTTTATAGTGTTTTTATAATTATTATTTAAATTATACGTTAACCACGAACATATTGTTTTCATGTCCTGGTTCTGTATATTTGAGCTGAAATGTTTAAATTTCGCTAATACCTCTGATTTCATTTTACTTGCAAGTGCTTTTATATCTGTAATATATTCTGCTATATTAAGACTAATGCTCCTTGCTTTATAATGTTGAAACTTGAGAAACATTGTTTTTACAATCGATGTACATGCTAACTGTATAATTAGCAAGATGATTATTAAAAACTCTGCTCCCATTTCTATTATTTTCTTTGCTTTATTTGTTATGTTACTGACCGGTTCATTTAAAGCATTTACTTTATCATTATTTTTGATAATTTTTATTTTATTAGTCAATTCGTACCCCATATTTTTAGCTTTATTAGCTTCTAATATATTTGAAGTCGGTAACGTATCCACGATCTCTTCTGATGTTGGACTTACCATTACTACTTCATTTGGCCTTAAATTTCTATTTTTGTTGGGTTCCCAGATTACTGGCCTTGTCTGGGCCCTTGCCGGTTTCCCTGCTGATTATTCTGAAGAGTTTCCCAACTTCTTTTAGCTGTACAATTTGCTTTTATGTGTCCTGGTCTGTTACACCAATTACATATTGTTTGATTCTTGCCGTTCGGCGTGTTTATAGTGCTCTGGTTTCCTTGAACCCCCTTAAACGGATTCGGTTTTGGATTTCCGGGGTTCTTTTGCATTTGATTCCAATTCTTTTGTGCCTGTTTTTGTTGCCAATTTTGCTGGGGTTGATTAGGTTGCAAGGTTTGCTGTACTTGATTTGGGTTCCAGGTTTGCTGTATTTGATTTGGTTGCCAATTTTGATGAGGTCGGTTCCATTGGTGACTTCCTTGACTTTCCTTTTTGCTACACCTCCAGTTTGTCTCGTGACCATATGTTAGACATTTTTGGCAATACGGTGTGTTTTCCCTAGTTAAACATTTTTCTCTCGTATGCCCGCGTTTATTACAAAATGAGCAAATTATTTTCTCCTGTGGTGCTCTCGAGATGTTCCGCCTTTCTTCTGGTCTTGGGTAATCCACGCGATAATTTACAGAAGGTCTTATATAAGGTTCAACCGTATTCATATTAATTATTGGTGTAATTGTTGGTTGATGAATGGAATTGCTTTTTTGTATTTCCACGAGCGTGTTCACTGCTATCTCCACCATTTCCTCTAAACTTTTCCCTGTAATACTTAGCATGTGAATTCGTAAGGTTGCATCTGTTAACCCTGTTCAAAACGCCTTATTTGCCGACGTCGTTACCATGGATATAAGTGCACTGTCACCTTCTCCCCTGTATGTATCCTTTATCACTTGTAGTACTTGTGCCTTTTTCGTGTTGAGTCGTCTTGCAAATTGTCGAATGTCCTCATTGTACAGCTGGCTACAATTTTGAAGTTCTGCTAACGTGACGTCTAATGAAACTGTTGGTAAGTATGCCCTTCGTATCACCAGGTATAATTCTTCCGGATTGTTGAACCGTTTTGAGCCTACTAGGTCGTAAGCGTCTCCGTAGAGTCTTTGTTTTATACATTCTATGTATATTGATTTGTTAGCTGTAGTTGCTTCACTTGTTGCTAACTCACACGCCTGTATAAACTTATACACTTCACCTCTCAAATCTGGTGATTGCGTCCCTGAAAACAGTGGAACGATACTGCTTACTATCTTGGCTATTTCTGATATACCCATCCTGGTTTGATCTATTGTTGCCGTATTTTGTTGGAGAGAGTTTGAGTTGCCGTCCATCGGACTACCTTCCGCTTGAGCTGGTCCCTTATGGAAGAGTGACTGATTGAGATCTAGCGACATTTCCTGTCTTAGAAGTCTATTCTGCTCTTTTAACTCTTGTATACGTCTATTTGCTTCCTCTAAAGAGCTACAGTCTTCTCTTGATTTCTGTGTAAATCCCTGGTCTAAGGTTCTATTCAACGTTTCCTCGGTTATCCCCTTTTTCTTCAACAATTTCCTTAGCTGTTCGTTCTCACACTCTAGTTTCTTGAGTATATCTTCCTGAAACACTTTATCAACTAAATAACTATCGTACCTATTCCTCAGTGCATTAAATTCTGATTCCCATGTCTTGGAATCTTCTGTCTTATTCTGTATTATCTGGTTTAGGAATGTAAGCAATTCCTCTACTACTGCGTCTGCTCTTTCTACACTTGTAAGGTCTCCTAGCTCCCCTACTCTAGACTTTATCAACTCTAAGTTCTCTTTGTTGCCTACAGTCCCTTTTAAAATTGCCCAATATTTAGATATAAACTCCCCCAACTGGCGTTTCAGTTCTTTATGAGTCCTATCTAATTCTAAGTAAGCTTGCTCCTGTAATGACTCGGCCATTAATTAAACGAACGACATATATTTTACTGAGGTTTTATTTTTCCCAATGTTTACAATTTACCTATGTAAGAGTATACATAAATTTTTCCTAATGATATAAATTTAAATTTATTTTCAACTGTGTGGTGAAAAATGGTGTAAAACGATTACTTAGCGCCGCTACTTAACGTTCCATCGTTTTATTACACGTTTAATTTGTATACAAGTCGTAGTACTTTTAAATGTAAGACAATTAAAATTTTCATATGAAGATTTAATTTCTTTAAACGGCTTAGCTTTCCTGCTCGCTTCGTTTATCGAGCGTGCAGTAAACATTCGCTGTACATCTGTTTATTAGTCTGTACGCTGACGTCCGCTGCTGATTTGTTTCAAGCAGAGCCAAAACGTCAAAATTTTCGTGACTGCGCTATTCTGCTTTCTTTCAAGCAGAGACGAAGCGTCAAAATTTTCGTTGTTGAGGTAATTCAAGACCTCACAAGGAAGGAATCAACGACCTGCCTCTATTTTTAAGCGGTAAGCAAAACTGCAACGTTTGCAATCTCGTATTCGGACGATTAACCTAGTGAGCTCGTTCGAGTTATTTTTTGTTAATTGCTTGGCATCCTTAATTGTTTTCATCAGCAAGCAATTATAATTGCTTTTTATTTGAAACAACGAATCTAACTTTGCTTTGATTCTCCAACCGATATGAAGTCTCTAACCGCAATATTTTAAATGTTTAACTTTTAATTTTGGTTTTTTAAAATAACCAAAATAAAGCCTCTTTAATGTTTTGATTTATGGTAATTCCGATTATTACCTTTTTTTTAAATTTCATCCATTTGTGAATGTATGACGTATTATTTAAATAAAGAAAAAATTGTGCGACTTGAACTCGAATAAAATGATAAAATGAATTATCAATTAATCAACTTAAAATGTGCGACTTTGAAATCAAATTACATGTTAAACAGTGTAATTTGAAGACAAAGGTCTAAGACACATACCCGAAAATGATTATTATTATTATTATTATATGAAGTCGGGCGAGCTAATACAGCCCTGATACTGCGGCTCATTTGGCCTATTGTATCATCCCTCTGTTGTTAGAGAGATTGTTCCACCCTAGTTTTTCTTATGAATGTCATAAGTTTTGAATGGCTTAGCTTAGCCAGCTCTGAGTGCTCCACTATCTCTTTCCCGAAGACTAACCTTCTAGTACTATGAAAGGCCGGGCACTCAGAGACTAAGTGTAGGGACGACTCAATAGACTCCATGCAGAATCTGCACTGAGTCTCACTCGACAACATCATCTTATTCAGATGGTGTCTCAGGTTGCAGTGTCCCGTGATGAATCCCACCAGGGTCTTTATACACTTCTTGTCCATATTCAAGAGGGATTTAGAGCTTGGTAGGGAGTATTGTGGCAGGAACAGTTTTGTACATCTCTGTCCTATGGTTTGGGCCCAGTAGTTGTTTGCCTCCGCTAGTGCCCATTTTTGCATTGCTTGTTTAAATAGGGATTTGCTTATTCCAAATGACGGCTCTGGTCCAATAAAGGCCTCAGCCGACCCAGACTTGGCCAGTCTGTCAGCCTCTTCATTTCCGTCAAAACCCCTGTGCGCCGGTATCCAATGTAAGGTCACCCGATTCCTCTTAGCTAGTTCGGAAAGGATGGTCACCGTTTCCAGTACCAGCTTTGATGTGATCACATAAGAGTCCAGAGCTTTTAGTGCAGCCTGGCTATCTGTGTAGATTACTATTTTTTTCTTTCGGGTGTGTTTGCGGGTTAAGAGTCGAACACACTCGTTAATGGCCAGGATTTCAGCTTGAAAGACAGACGTTAGCTTGGACAGACTCACCGTGTGGCCCGTCTTACTCGAGGCATCAAAAACACCGGATCCCGTGCCCTCGTCTGTCTTGGAGCCATCTGTGTAGCATGCATAGTCGTACGATGCTACCTGGTGACTATCTGTTTCCCAGGTCGATCTGGCTGGTATTACAGCTTTTACATTTTTCTGGAAGCGATATACTGGTAGAGTTTCATCTAGGGGCATTTCAAACTCTTCAGTCTGCTCCAGAGTTTTGAGGATTGATAAGTGACCTTTGAGGTGCCTTGGCCCAATTAACAATCCATGGTGGTACAGGCGATGCATGCTCAGCTTTGCAGCCATCTGTACGTGTATGTGTAGTGGGACCAGGCCTAGTATGACGTTTAAGCTGGCCGTTGGTGTGGATCGAATGCACCCCGTCATGCAGACGGCTACTAGTCTCTGCACTCTTTCCAACCTTCGTATTGTGGACAGTTCCCTTGTTTTCGTCCACCATACTAATGCCGCATACGTCACCACCGGTCTCACTATCAAGTGGTAAAGCGCTAGAATTGATTTGGGTTTAATCCCCCAATTCATTCCGCATATCCTCCTACAAATCCACAAGGCCTGAGTAGCCTTGTTTATTATGCGATCCATATGTGGGTTCCATGACAGTTTACTGTCAAGGATCACACCCAGGTACTTCGCACTCTTGGAGAAAGATATTGTTTCTCCATATAGATGAGGTTCTTTTAGACCGGCTAACTTCCGTCTATAGGTGAAAGGCACAATAACTGTCTTTTTCGGGTTAACAGAGAGTTGAGCCTTATTACACCATCTCTGTACTTCAATTAGTGCCCTCTGAAGGATCTCCGATACGGTTTCCTCGAACCTCCCTCTGACGATGACTGCTATGTCGTCTGCATATCCAATGGCGTGGATTCCCAACGACTTTAACGTTTTGAGGAGATCATCCACAACCATTGACCATAGGAGGGGGGAGAGCACTCCACCTTGTGGGCAACCCACCGTGGTAGTCGCTGATAGGGTCACATCGTCGATTTCCGACTTTATGATCCTGCCGCGGAGCATGTTTTCTATCCATCTCACCACAGTGGGTGGCACTCTAAAGTTAGAGAGAGCAGTGCCAATTGATTCATAGGTCGTGTTATTGAAGGCTCCTTCTATATCCAGGAAAGCGATTACACAGATTTCCTTGGATGATATTGCTCCTTCAATTTTCGTCACTACTTCATTTAGCGCCGTCTCCGTAGATTTCCCTTTGACATAAGCGTGCTGCTCATTAGATAGGGGCTTGAGTCGTAGTATATCAGTTCTGATAAACTTATCAACTAGTTTCTCTAGTCCTTTTAGAACAAAGGACATTAGGCTTATTGGACGGAAAGATTTCGGGTTGTGCCCGTCATTCCTGCCTGGTTTTGGTAAGTACCTAACTAATACTGTTCTCCAAGCTGATGGGATGTGACCATAAGCGAGACTACAGCTATAGATGTTGTGTAATATTGGTGCCAAAGGTTCGGCTCCATATTGTAGCAGTGCTGGGAAGATGCCATCTTCCCCAGGCGATTTGAACGGCTTGAAGGAAGCGATGGCCCACCTCACTGCATGTCTGCTGCAGATTCGATTCCCTACTCTCCAATCCTCTCTGGATGGTTGAACAACCCGCCCTCCAGGAGAGTGATTGGGCTGTTTCAGAATAACTGAATTCGGAAAATGCGTGCTGAGCAGAGTTTCCAGGCTCTCTCTCTTATCGAGAGTAAAGCCTCCACCATTTCTGGACAGTGTGCCAATCGGGGTGGTTTTATCATTGGCCAGAATCTTTATCAGACGGCATCCCGACTGGACATCTGAAATTTTGTCACAGTACTGTCTGAAAGATTCCTTCTTGGCTTTCCTTATCTCCTTATTGTATTCAGTTAGGGCTGCCGAGTAATTAGGCCAATCGTTGTTTCGTTTGGCTCTATTAAACAGCTTCCTAACTTTCTTTCTTAAGTTTGCTAAATGCCCATTCCACCATGGTGTTTTCCTGTTTGTACTCTTGGTTTTGAGCGGGCAGTTGTCCTCATAGGCCGAAATAATAGAGCGACCAACGAGATTCGTTGCAAGCTCCAATTTGTTTACGGTATCGACTCTAGAGGGTATTATACCGACGACTAGACTACTTAACTGTTCGCTATACGCTTCCCAGTTCGTATTCTTTTTCTGTCGATATGGGGATACTCTTACTACACTGACATGGCTGAGCTCAAACCGAATCTGTCTATGATCAGACATAGACGGCTCGTCTGACACCAGCCAGTTGTGTACTAGATTAGAGTAGGTGTTGGAGGTTAGTGTCAAGTCAAGCACTTCTCTCCTATTTATTGTTATAAAGGTCGGTCTGTTTCCTCTATTACATATACTTAAACTATAAGAGTTAATAAATTCTAGAAGTGACTCACCCCTGTTGTTAACGTCGGTGCTGCCCCAGATAGTGTGGTGGGCGTTGGCATCGCAGCCAAGAACGACTTCCGTCTTGATTTTCTTGCCGTATTCCATCAACCTCACCACTTCGTCAGGGGGGCAATCAGGATTGTCGCCAGCGAAGTACGCTGACGCCACGATCACCTCCCTGGATCCGATCCTCACCTTTGCTGCAGTCAAGTCCATCGTTAGGAATTCTATCAAAGGAAAGAAGTTAATGTTATTGTTAAAAATAATACAGGTTCGCGGTCTGCTAGTTGCCGCATACAAGCACTTACCTGTGGGCAGCGAGAGACCGAGGATTTTCCCCTTCGTGCAGGTCCATGGTTCCTGCACGAGTGCCACGTCCAGCTGGTTGCTGGACATGTTATGTGCCAGGACAGCGGTTGCTGCCTTGGCATGATGGAGGTTGACTTGAACAACCTTCATTGTGGAGGTCTGTTGGTAGCGTGTGGCCCCCCTTTACCACCCCGTCCCCTTCCGCGCTCCGAACGTCTCTGGATTGAGAGATTCAGAGGCAGATCTCGGGTTGGGGGCTTCTTGGGGTCACCAAGTCCACCCTTCCAGGACGGCCTGTGGGACAGTTTGGTCGGTCCCGTTCTGGATGGTGGAACGCCACCCGATCTGAAAGAGGCGGACGTACCTGCCCTTTCATCCATAACTGGTTTCGCCAGATGTGGCCGATTTGCCGCCGTGGGCCCCAAGGAGGGTTGCAAGGAAGGATTGACCTTCTTCGTTTCCCTGCCCTTTTCGGCTCTAGCGGTCCCAAGGGAGGAATTTGAGGAAGGATTATCC
The DNA here is from genome assembly GCA_943737955.2 of Myopa tessellatipennis. NCBI lineage: Eukaryota > Metazoa > Arthropoda > Insecta > Diptera > Conopidae > Myopa > Myopa tessellatipennis. The sequence goes on from OX031315.1 coordinate 23,573,445, forward strand.
TTCCTCATCTCCCCCCTTTTACCGGCTGCAGTTGTCTCCGAGGGTCTCTTTCTAAAGTTGAACGATACCCTCCCCAAATTGAAGTAGGGGAGGCAGTCCAACTCTCGAACGGCCTTAGCTGAGCTCTCATCCATGGAGATGGTGAGAGTCAGGCCGCCCTCGCTTGCTGTCGTGCGGAGGATCTTCCATTCCTTGGTCGGCAGCACCCGATTTTGCGCGTTGAGGATTCGCATGATCTCATCCGCATTGGCTCTCTTACCAGGGAAGTGCGCAGTAGCCACATGTGGTTTTGGGAGATCGTCCCCCTCCATCACACGCAGCTTAGCACCAGCCCATGGCTCAAGAGCCAACGCGGTCCCGACCAGCCACTCCCTAGTGGTCGCGTCAGCGCACCTCACAACCAGCCATCCTGGTTTAAAGGAGCAGCCAAGAAATCTATATTGGGGTCCATCGGCGGGAGCCTTGTGTAGCTCTTCGATGATGGCCTCCTCCACAGATTTCTGCTGCTCGCCAGTAAGATGACTAGTCGGGAAGTCCAGCGGCACGATACCAACCGACAGAGCACCAGCAACCTCTGCATAGGAGGGAACGTTTGGTCGGTTCTTTTTGCTGGGCTCTGCCGGGCTGTCCCCGTCGGAGCGTTTCCTCTTGGAGACCATGGGCTCGACGGTTTCAGTATTTTCGGAAGGTCCTTCTAGGACTTTGCTCAGTGCGTCCTTATATGGCGTACCATCCGCCATAAGAGCACGGAGCTTCTTCCGCTGAGCTGTTCTTAAACGATGTCGCTTAATACTAAGCCTGCCGACATCCAACTCCTTAACGGTTTCATCGTCAGAGGCAATGACGCTTCTGGCGTTGTCGTCCGTTAGGGTGGCATCAGCAGATGTGACAGATGAGTCGTCACTACATAAGTCTGCAGAACGTGTGTACCGTTCTGCAGTTTCAGCCCCCACGGAACGTACTATCCGTTCCGCGGCGGTGAGGTTTTCAGCCAAAGGCTGATTGAAGGGTACAGGTGTACTCTGTTTCCCTTCGCTTGTTAGGTTTTGGTTTGTATTTATTTTTTCCATTTGGTTCCCACGAGTACAGGGGAAAGGAGGTCGATCCACGCAGAGCCCCTGTTGCGTGGACAAGGCTGGTTAAAAGCGGAGGTCGCCAGGTATCCGCAGTCCGCCGTTAACGACTGGGCTATTTAGGGGTCCCCAGCCTGGTCGGTCATCGGCACGGTACGGTTAACACCTTGACCCAACCCCTGGTTGAATTTTAGTTTTCGGTGTCTCACCAGGGAACTATTCGGTCCCGTGGGTCTTTGATCCTACTTAAGCCCTCCCACCACGACAAGGTAAACAACCGAGGGAAGGCCGAAAATGATACAACGAAAACTGTTTTTAACAATTTGCTTTTATCATCCGAACTTTACCACGTTAAATAAAATTTATTTAAGTTAATAAAGTCACTCTGATTTTCGCCAATTTGTTAATCACAGTAACTAATTCTGTAAATTTGTAAGTTTTGAATTTGGATTCCGAACATTCTCCTTGAATTAAATATTATACGTTTCCTGCACATCTGTTTTTCACTTATTGGACTTTTGTTGACTTTCTGACATGCTAAATCACTTGTTGTAATTTCAATTAAATTGTTAGTTCATGTACAACATTGTTATTACATTTATTCGAAATATATATACTATTATATATATACTATATTCGAAATATATTTATAAAAAAAATCCTATTTTCTCTAATACTTTATCCTATAATTATAAAAATATAAGAATGACTTCCCGAGTGAAATGGGTCGACCTCAGCAAAGATTTTGTCCAGCTAATGCTATTGGACAGATAAGTTTGCTGTGCAATTAAGCTAGCATCCTTTTGATGAAAACCGATGATTTTGGGACCTGAAAGTTATTTTATGTTGTATATAATATATTTTAATATATTAAAAGAATTAAATTCTTATCCTTTAACTAGGATTAATTCTATCCTTTCCACTTTTTCTTTTTCAATTTTTCTTTTTACTAAGCTACTTATTTTTTCTTATTTCACTTTTTCTTTTGTTTGGCCACTTCATGCCAAATTCACCAAATTATTTTTCACTTTTTGCGTTTTATTTATTAACGAAATTATCGTTTCACTTTTTATCAGTTTTCATTTCTAAACTTTCTTTTAAAACTTGATTTGCTTTTAACTTTAACTTTAATTAACTTTTAATTTATAACTTTCCTTTTTACCTATAACTTGCTAACTGCTACAATTTGTTATTTTACTGTTTTAATTTATTCCTAAACTTATTATTTCACTTATTTTCAAAATTCCTCCAAATACATTACTAAATTATTGTTTCACTTATTGTTGTTGCAATTGTTGTTGCACTTTAATTAAAAAATTTTTTTTCTAAGCTACTTTCTTATTTTTAATTTTCATATTTTATTTTTACTCACTTTTTACTCAATCGATCGATCCTCGGCTCGAAAATCCGGCTGCGCCAATTTGTTGTGTTACCTTACGGGTGCTCTTGAGATATCTCTGTTGTCCTTTGGACAGCAAGTAAAACTCCTGGTCGTTGGTTTACTATTTTTTGATTTATATTTATTATTATTTTTCACAGTATTTCACTACTGTTATAACTACACTCGTTGTTATTTACACTTATGATTAGTTACACTATTAATTAAATTAACAAGACTCTTTTTAGTACTACTATCTTAAAAGCTAAATCGCGACTTGATGCGCGATTTTAAGAATAGACGACCTCGTCGTTTGGATATAATTTTCAGACTCTCGTTGGAATCTTTTCTAGATTCCACGTTAGCTCGGTCGACACAGACGTCGACCGAACTGAAGTGGGTCAGCATGCCGTGTTTCGCAATTTCCATTATTTCGCAATATTAAAATTGTAATATTTGCAGAATCAATACGCGGAAGAAAACCGTTCTCAATTTAATTCTTCCGCGTGTGGATTCTGATCGTTGGTTATTTCAAACAAAACGATTTAATGGTTTGGAAGCTTGCTAACGAAAGCTAGCTTCCACAATCCACTACAATCGCCACGCGCTATGGATTCTAGGGTTTGGAAGCTCGCTACTAAATGCCAGCTTCCACAATCCATTCCATGCGAAGTGTTCGGGTTCCTACCTTAGCTTTCGAAGTTCGTTAAACCAAAGCTTGACTAAAACCAATTAAACTAAAGCTTCGGGCTTACCAAGCAAAGTGCTGTGGTTGCATTAATGTGAACTTGGCCTTGACTCACTCGCGGAGTAGTATTATAAAAACAATAATACTGGCCTTGAAAGTTCTTGTTAAACAAAGAGGAAATTGCGATCGCGACATACAACATATCGAAGGAGTTGTCACTTTAGAAAATGGAGCACTATCCAAAAATGGTAAATTGAGAAACAAATTCCTTGCATATTTGTTTGATGAGATTCGCTATGAATTTAATGGTATGGAAATTGATCGTACCTGACATTTGGGTGTAACAACTGCAATTAAGATTATGTTTCTCTGAACACGAATGAGAGCAACATGTTGAAAAATGCCGGATGGTTTTTTGATGAAGAACTGGAAGTAAAAAGCGGATATTTTAATTTCTGCATGCCCTTAAAAAATCTACTCGGATTTGCTGAAGACTTTAATAAAATTCTGGTACATTCTAAACATGAGCTAATTTTATCATGTTCCAACTCAGATGAAAATGTTGTATACTCGGTTGTTGCAAATGAAAAATTAAAATTACAACTAACAAACATCACATGGAAAATTCCGCATATAAAATTGGCTGATTAAAGAAAATTGAAAATTTTCTAAACCATTCAGAGTGCACAACCTTTAACAATATCATTTCGCAGTTGGGATTGTCATTTTAATCCTTCTCTTTATCAAGGAACGAATCATTTGTGGAATGTTAAGCTAGCAGCACAAAATGAGAGACCACGCTTTATTCTGATTGCCTTTAGAAAAGATAACAATTTTAAGCATTGTGATTTAACGGATATAAAAGTACATCTTAACTCGGATACGTATCCCTAAGATCTTAATCTGACATTCGACAGTGATCGTTATGCTATCCTATATGATATGTATGCTAAATTCCAAAAAAGTTATTTTATGCGTGAACCACAACCTCTGCTGCTACGTGAGCAATTTAAAGACGAAGCTCCGATAGTAGTTTTGGATGTAACGCATCAGAACGAAGCAATAAAAACTGGACCTATTGATATTAGGATTGAATTCAAAACATTGAAGAACATTCCAGCTGGCACATCTGCATACTGTGTGCTCATCCAAGATAGAATCTTTGAATATACTCCAGTCACCGGTGAAATTAAGAAAATTATCTAAGTTGCTTCAAACTAACAATTAATAAACTTTTCCAACTTCTGTACGATGTCATGCATACACTGAAAATTGTACCTTAAAATGTATTAGTCCTAAGAATTTTGGAAATAAAACAAATATTTTAAAATTTCAATATATGTATGTGTTTTTATTTAATACAGTTCACTAATAAACAATATTCATAAATATATCTTCATATAATGCCCCCACGCATATGTGTTTATGCCATCATTTCTAATAAAACGCTTATCATCTAAAGGACTTAAAGCTTCTTATGAACTAGTTGCGTATAAATTCGGTGGAGCTTAGATCTAAATATAAACATATTTCCATAAATAATTTCCTTATTAAATAGACAGTTTTTATAATCTTTTATACTTAACTTATTTATAACCGTATTTTTAACACCTTTGGCCTTTTTAGTTTCCCCACAACCAATAACATCGATTGAATACATTTTCGAACGCAAACCCACAAATTCTTTCATAATTTTTCTTTTGCTTTCGTCTTTCATCATACCGAGTACTTTACTATTTCTAAGCGGTATATGAAAAGGATTGGTAGACGGATATTCGGATGTATCAAACTTTGAGTCGATATCATCCCGAATATCAGCATAAAAATCTTCACATCGAATGGAATAAATAAAAGATTCAGTGTCCATATAATTTAGCACTGGGTTTGTTGTAAATCTTGGCTTCGTGTACTGATAATGAAAATCATACATTTTCCACCTTGAAAGCTCAAGAACTGCGAAACCTAAATATATGGGCTTATTATAGACAGAGCGAGCTCTACGCAATTGAATCGCCACCATATCTTCTGTGAAATATGAAACGCTATGGAAATTTAGCTTAGCAATTAGTGCTCGTGCTCCTAAACGTCTTCCTTTATTCTCCCATTCGGTTACAATTTTTATGTCTTTCCTTTTGTCTACATTTTCCACGGTGTTTCAATATACCGCATTATTGAGTAATATAAAAAAATTTTTTTCGAAATTATTTTTTGCTAAAGTTCTATAGTGTGTATTCAAATCAATATACTGTTTTAACCAAGAAGACTGCTTGTATTTTAAAATTCGATGTATTTTTCCAAGTTTGAAGCCGTTTTTCAGACATTGTTGTAGGTTTTTGTTGTAGGTATAACATTAATATTACCCTCAATAAGGTTCAGTTCTTTAATGAACAAATGTGCGTCGTAGCCGAAAAAATTATTAAATAAAATGGGTATAAAACTTGCGATTTGAAATTGAAGGTTGCAGCTATTGTGTGCTGGACCCCTATATTGCCCTGTAAGATACTTAAAACATCCTTAACTAAGAGTTCTATAAATTTTATGGGGGCATCCTCCCCAGAATAAATTTCAAATTTATTTAACGTATTATTAAAGCTACACTGAATATAGTAACTAAAAGCTATTGGAATGTGCTTACTAACTAACTTGTTATCCCTAGAATTATCTATATTGTTACTTAGTACACATTCGAAGTCTGCATAGACAACGAATGGCACGTCTAACTTACGCTCATCATTTTTAAAATTAATTACCGCCTTTTCTACTGACGGCATCTCTGCAACAGTCCTCCCGCACACCAGTTTGTGTCGTTGCATTGTACTCTCATTCCTTGAATATTGAAGGCAGAAATTGCAGAAGTATGCTGCATGGGCATTTCTTGATACTTGCGAGCGTATCAGTCTATAGAAGTAATGGAAAAGAGAAAAAGAAAAAAAAATCTTTATAAATATAAATATAGTATAAATAAAAATATAATATATATATATAAATGAAAATAAATATAGTATATAATACAAATTGGAAAATAAATACAGAAGAAAAAAAATTAAATTGAATTGAACTGAAAAATAGTTTTAAATTTATATACCCTACCTTGAAATGGATTTAATCCAAACATAATGAGAGCGGTAAAAGTCCTGGATAAGCAGCATATTTTGCCTATTTATGTATTTGTCTAGCAGCAGGTCTGAATCAAGCAAACATGCGAGAATTTTAGAACACAAACAGGGATCCTGTATTAAGATCAACAATGTCACTATGTCGATTTTGCTCTATAAATCGTTTCATAAGGTTTGCTGACCAAAGGACTCGCGCAGAGCGCAATAAATCTGATAAAGCAGCACCCATTAGGGACTTATGTACCATGCTGAATCTTCACCTAGAAACAACTATTCCCATACAGAGGAAAGACAAGATTCACACAATATATTCCTTCGAAGCCGGCTAAATATGGTATCAAAGTATGGTGGGTCTGTGATTCGAAGCACGGATATCAGTGCAAAGGTATTGTCATCGAAAGCAACGAACATTGTCATCCAAAGTAACGAATCGGAGTTTTCATCACTAGCAAGATGGTAGCGAATTAGGAGATTTTTGCTAGTAACGTAGTGACAGCCAGAGAGAAAAGTCCGATACAAAGGAATAACCATTTATAACCATTTAACCATTTATATCAACCATTTACATATTTATATTAATTAAGGTTAACAGCCATATACATTTAATACATTTGTATTGTGAACATTATTTATTACATTATTGTGAACATAATTTTTATACATTTGTATTGTGAACATTTTGAGTAAATTGAGCATTAAAGTAAATCGAAGTTATTTCCTATTATTTTCTCTCGGTCGCTGGTTTAGAGAACAGGTATTCTGTACACAGGCAAAGAATACCAGCAGCTGAGATCTATTAACTTGGGCTAAAAAGTGCTGCTGGAACTTACTTCGAAGTACAGAGGTAACGGCAGGACGGTCGTAGCCGACAGCTTCTTCACAAGTTTTGACGGCGTGGAAAAAGTGCGGGATTCAGGATTCGCTTATGTCGGATAGACCGAAGGATAAAATTCAAAGGAAAGCCAGATTTTCCTGCAATGCTTGCGGAGATGCTGTTTGCTTATAGCATAGCACTAAGATATTTAAATGTAGTAACTGTTTTAATGACTAATTTCATATATATATATATGACAATATTGATGTAAATAATAAAAAGTAAGAAAATAAAGAAAAAACTTTCACTAACATTCTTAAAATAATCAAAAAATATAAATTATTTAGCTCCTTTCCGGTTATTTTCTTACAAAACATATATAGGTCCAGACCTAGTCCATTGATACAAAGGTTTTGAAACGGTTATGGACAGAAGGGTTAATGGTTTCTGACCAGTTGTCCCGGAGTGCATTCATCAGCATTGTGTGGTTTCGGGTTTTGTGCACACCTTCTAATGTAGATTTGGCGGTTTCTTCGTAATGTAGAATTATGGACTTCACACTTTTCTTAGACTTCAATGCGACCGAAGCCTGATGCCGTGATGGTGATGCTATTCCTACTGTTTACGCCAAATGCTCCCTGTTTGATGCATATGTGCCCCCTAGCGCTACTCTGTCGCCCCCTTTAGATCAGCGTCATCTGCTCCCGAGTAGAATACAGTTGCACCCCTGCAACCACGGTTGCAATCCATATAGCCAACCTCCCTGGCCGCGACCGCTGCTGTCATCCCTGACAGCAGCAACAAACAACTTCACTTCCGTTCTTAACTACGACTGGCGAACAATCAAAGCTCCTGTTTAGCGAAAAATCGACAATCTTTTGTGAAACATCGACGGCCAGATTAACCGAATCCAATCATCATCGATCACGATTCATCGTCAATCATCAGGTCGCCACTACCATCGCCGAAACCAATCATCATTATAACCGACATCCGACGCAAGAACACCGTCGCATCATCGGTAAGTCTTCCAATTCCATTCCTCACTCTAAATCCTCACAGACCATTCCTTGAAATATATATCGGCGTGACACACCCATCACCGTGCGCACGTCCCCCAAACAAACACCTACATTGAAGATCAAAATTTTGCTTTCCGCGGAGACTCTACAACCATACATTTGGAGCGTTTAATTTTTACTATTACTCCTTCACTGGTTGGTATGGGCTTCTTGTTTGCAGATCTCTTCGTCCAAGTTATTGTGATGCAGTAGCGCGATCTCACATATCGCGCTGTTTCCTGTTAAAGACTTTCCCTTTGTTTTGCACACCCTAATTCGTTCTTGGTTAAAATTTTTCTTTTGATGTTCGGAATTGAATGGAATTCGTTGAAATAACCTTGCGACATTCCAATAAATCTCCACTGCAATTTTGATTCTGCCAAGTTAATCAATCATCTTCTTTTATGATGTTAAACGCCTCATTTTCAGGTATCGAAATTCTTATAGCTATAACGTTTTTGCTGGTTCCTTTAGTTTTTCAGCGCTTATCACGGCGGGATGCAACTTTCCGGTATATAGGTCATCTATGATTGCTATCTCTTTAAGTTGTTGTCCCTGTATTTCGATGAGGCTCGTCTCTACCACACCTGCACCATTCCTTTCTATGCTATGTCGTTAATCTTATTTTGTTGTTCCACGGTGCTGTTTAGTTCTCCTTGTAACGATTTAATCCGTTCGACTGCCGCTGTTATTGGTTTAGCTAGTGATTTGTAATTCGCTTCCATTACAGTCACCTGTTTCTCCATTATTGTTGTCTTGAAGTTGTTGATAAATCTGGTTTGTATCCTTTTGGTCCATTACACCAAACGCCCAGTTTAGTGCCTCCCCTACGAAATTGAGTGCCCTTTTGGTTCTCTTCCTTGAAATTGCGGAATTTATAATTCGCTCGTTCTCCTTCAGTCTTGTCAGCACTAATTTAATGGTACAATCTATGGCGCCGCATATGTTTTTGAAATGGGCTAGTAGCAATTCTTTATTTATGTTATTGCATGTCCCCTTGAGCTCTGCTGCATGCGCTTCTAACTTGTCCACCAATGACGCGTAGTCAAATGGTTCGAAACGTTTGAATAGAGTCCAATCGCTATTATGGAATATCGCCTCTCCTAGCTATTCGAAGAATATTGGGGTTAGAGGTATTTTCTTAAACACTACCGGCTGCGATAACCCAGTTCACAAACAGTAATATTAGGTGTCATTTCATTTTCTTCCCGTTCGGTGCGCGAAATTACGATACATTTGTTCCATGGTTTGAAAAGAGATATTAGTTCATGTATACAGGGTGTAACGCATAAGGTACGCCAAAAAGCTAGGACGGGTAGGTTGGGTTGAGACAAGAAAAAAATCGTATGTTGGCAACTACGGCCAACATTTTGATATTCAGTAAATTTCACACATACATTGACATAACATGTTTACGGCTTGTGAAAGTAAATGTGATACCACAGTGTTTAACCATCGCTGGTAGCATCATACCAGTAGTGATAGTATCAAATGATACTGCGTCTAGCCAAGCTGAATTACTACACTATCTCATACCTTAAATTCGACTAAATTAATTTATTGTAATATGGCTATTTGTTTAGCCATTTCTTGATTTTTTCTCACTATTTCATGAGCTCTCTCTATTTGAAATTTCAAAACTTTATTTGTGTCTGCGTCCTTATACACCGGACTGCATTTTCTTTTTAAATTAGTCGGCATTTCTATATCGAATCCGAGTCTGAATAGAGTCTGAAACGGTGTTTGCTTGGTCGTAACACCCTGGGTGTGTGCTTATGAACACGCATCGCTACAGTTAACCATTGATTCCAATTTGACCCATCTTCTTTAGTAAAACTACGCAAATATTCCGCTAAAGGTCTGTGGCTTCTGCCTAATGAACCATTAGCTTGTGGATGGTATGGCGTTATATGCAATTTTTTAATGCCTAGTAATTTGCATGTGTCCGAGAATAATTTCGAAATGAAATTAGTTCCATTATCTATAATTATCGTGTGATACTTGGAGTTCCGTAACGTGTGATTATTTCGTCTTAGAATGGTCTACCAACTGTACTTGCTTTCGCGTCTGAGATAGCTGTACAAGCCACTCACTACACCCTGATGTCCTCTAAGTGACGAATTGTGAAAGTCTTTAATCACTGTTTCTATTTCTTTCGGGTCGGTCAATAAGTATAAAAAGAAAATTTGTTGATCAAGGACATCTGCCCTTCTATGGATATTGGCTCTATATACAGGGTGTAACGCATAAGGCAAGAGCGACTCTCGGCTCAGGCCCGCAAAAATAGTCAGTATCCCCTCTTAGCAAGAGAGTCCGCTTTCTCGTTCTGTTGTGTGCCTATATGCCCTTTGACCCAACAGAGTGTTACCGTGTTGTACTGGGCGCACGCATTGAGCTTCTGGACAGCCTCCAGCACCAGTCTGGAACTAACGTTCGTCCGCGCCATGCTTTTAATCACCGCCTGGTTATCCAGTGCTAGCAGGATTTTGCTATTCCGCACCTGATCGCCAATTAAATGGTGCAGAACATGTATCAGGGCCAGTAGTTCCGCCTGATACACGGACACGTATTTTCCTAAATGGAGCTTACTGCCGAGGTTCAACTCCGAAGAGAAGACCCCATGCACCTGCCTTTCCATCTATCAATGACCCATCCGTGACGATGCTGAGGTCATGCTTGCTGCACTCATCATGCAGTTGGCCGTCTGCGATCAGAGTGTCGTGCCACCTATCGATGGCATGACACCCTGCACATACCATCCATAGGCCTGCAAACATCGCTGACCTTTGCACAGACAATGTAGATAATGCGACCATGTCCCGTCGCTGGTAAACCAGCCCTACCCCAAACAGCGTTCCTATGCATGCGCATTGCCGCCGTCCTCTTAATAAATAAGTCTAACGGTAGCAGCCCGAGTATCGCCTCCAGAGCGAAGTTTGGGGTGGTGCGCATGGCACTATTGATGGCTATGCATGCCACGCGTTGGACCCTGTCCAGTCCGACCTTTATCGTTATCTGGTCTGCTTTATGCCACCAGATAACTGAGCCATGAACCAAACAGGGTCTTACCATAGCAGTGTAGATCCAGGATGCCTCGTTTGGGGATATACCCCATCGAAGGCTACACACTCTTCTGCATTGAAAGAGCACCGCCTGTGCCTTCCTAATCCTCTCCAGCACATGCTTCTTCCAGGTAAGTTTGCTATCTAGGATTACTCCTAGGCACTTAACCTTTCGGGAGGTGTTAATTTCGTATCCAAAAATCCTTAGAGGGATCAATTTCGGAATTTTCCTCTTCCTTGTGAAGAGGATCATAGTAGCATTGATGGTGAGGCCCTGCTTTCTACACCATTCCTCTACTGTGGAGAGCGCTCCATGCATTACGTCCCGCATGGTGTCAATATACATACTTCTCTCTCACCATCACCGCTATGTCATCTGCATATCCAATTGTATGTATGCGCTTTGAGTCCAATCGTTGAAGCAAGGAGTCAACAGTGATGTTCCAATGGAATGGTGATAACACCCCTCCCTGGGGACATCCCCTCGTCGCTATCGCTCTGAGCTTGTGACTCCCACATTGCAGATTTACAGCCCTGTGGCGCAGCATGAATTCAATCCAGTTAGTTACGACCGGGTTGAGCCCACGGGACTGCAGGGCTAATTTCAATCTTCTGCAGGAAAGCACCCTCTATGTCCATGAAAGTGGTCATAGCGATGCCTCCATTATTCAGTTGCTTTTCCGCCACCCCGACCGGGTCGTGGAGGGCGGCCTCCGTAGATCTTCCCGCTCTATATGCGTGCTAAAATCTACTTAGAGGTCGTTCCACAAATACCGTTCCCTCTAGATAGTCCATCACTACCCTCTCCATTGTCTTTAAGACGAAAGAGGTAAGGCAGGCCGGTCTGAAGGATTTGGCCTCCGTGTAGTCCTTTTTTCCTGGTTTTGGTAGGAATACCACTCTTCCCTCCCTCCAAATACCAGGCACATAACCTGTTGCGAGACATGCCATGAATACTCCCCTCAATCGCTCGAGCAGCTGCTCCTGGGCCCACAGGAGCAAAGCAGGGAATATCCCGTCCGGTCCCGGAGTCTTAAATGGGGGGAACGTCATCACACACTTCTTATCTCGTTCCTCGTCACTATCCCTTCCGCCTCGGTCCTCTCCGACCTGTGATACCATCTACGCAAAGATGGCCAGGCCCCAACGTGTACGATGCTTTCAGGAAAGTGCCTGTCTACCAGTGTCTCCAGCAGGACTCCATCTTTGTTAGGGATGAGTCCCATCTTGGACCCTAGATGCTTTGACATCAGCTTCTGTAGTTTACATACATCAGAGATATCACTCGTATTGGTACAGAAGTCCCTCCACGTCTGCCTCTTCTTCTTGCGAAGGGTCTTCTTCAACCGTTTCTTCTTTTCCTTATAATCAGCCCAAGCCACTGTGTCCTTGTGCCTCATGTACCATTTAAGGCCGTTCTCGTTTCCCTCTTCATGGATTCCAGTTCCTCGTTCCACCAGGAAACAGAGTCTTCTTCATCCACCATGGTCCCAGGGCACGCCCTTTCATACGCAGAGATCATGGCAGAGTTTAACCTCTTCACCTCGATCTCTACTTCTGCCGTGTTCCTGGGCATTCTGTTCAACCCAGGCAGAGATCCCTTCAGAACTTCCTGGTACAATTCACCATCCGTGTTCCTTGGGATACTTGTTAACCTGCTTCCTCGCCGCTGTCTCAGTCCGTACGCGACATCGAACCGTATGACCCTATGGTCGGACATGGTTAGCCTGTCCCAGACCCTCCAGAGCGATAGTCTCTCTAACATTCCGAGACTTGCCAGGGTTAGGTCAATAACTTCACTTCTTATTGCGTTTACAAAAGTCGGTTCAGACCCCCTATTTACGATTTCAAGGTTAAATTTACTTACAAATTCGAGAATATTCTCACCTCTGCGATTATCGGCGGAGCTGCCCCACACTGTACTGTGAGCATTAGCATCGCAACCTATAATCACATTCACCCCCCTATCCACACCGTATCTCATCAGCCTTTCCACCTCCAGAGGCGGTGGCGGCTCTGTTGATTCATATGGTAGGTAGGCAGATGCGATCAAAAAGGAACCATTCCCGCTTCCAATCCTCGCGACCGTTAGATCCTGAGAACATAGATGAGTCATGAGTATCGCTTGGACACCCCGTCTCACCAATACACAGGTCCGCTTCCTGCCCTCACCTAGCGGCAAAAAAAGGCTAGTCCCACTACAGGATAGGCCCTTAATACTACCATGGAGTACCCAGGGCTCCTGGGTACACATAGTGAACCATTGTCCGGCGTTGGCAGCCAGAAGGCTCAGCGTGAACAATCAGAACGATGACGTTCGACGTTGGGATTCAAGGTTTAAGAACGCACTAGCCTTAACAAGGGACCTGGTCATGAAGCAGGAGTTCGACTCGTTCGGCCCTGTGCAGTGAACAAGGGACGTGGGGGCGAAAAAGGACCTAATCGTTCTGGTCTGCTGCGACTATTCCACCAAGAAAAAGGACGGTTTTAATGGGTAGTCCGCAAGTGATGGAGTCCCACACTATCGGCGAACCTGGTTCAAGTTAAAAAAAAAAACAACGCATACGGTACGCCAGAAAGCGAGAACGGGTAGTTTGGGTCGAGACAAGAAAAAAATCGTATGGGAGGTAGGGTGCATTTTCCCCCGCTTAGGTGGGAGGGACAATTTTCTAAAAACCCGACTTAACATCGGAAAAAAAATATTAATAAATAACGGTGATATCTGGATCACTTTTGCTTATTGAGTTTGAAAGCCAAATATTGGCCTCTTAACATCCATTCCAAATTAGGTTTCTAGTCAAACAGTTTCTGAGAAAATTAATGCCAAACTTAAAATTTGGAATAAAAATTCCGAAAAATAATTTTTGGTTTTTCTAAACTCCTTCCGCAGAGCAATATTAGCACCAATAGTAAAACATATCCTTCCGGTTTGAAGCGTTATCTCTAGAATTGATTACAGACTTTTATGGTCGCGACCAAAATAACGACCAAAAATTTTTTTTCGGAATTTTTATTCCAAATTTTAAGTTTGGCATTAATTTTCTCAGAAACTGACATAGGAACCTAATTAACAAAGGATATTAAGAAGCGATTTGGCTTTGAAAATTAGCAAGCAAAAGTTATCTAGGTTTAACCATTTTATACCCTACACCTTAAGGTAAGGGTATATTTACTTTGTAACGAAATGTGTAACGCATAAAATAGAGACGATAGGTATAGAAAAGTATATATATTCTTGATCAGCGTGACCTCCTGAATCGATTTAGCCATGTCCGGCCGTCTGTCTGTCTGTCTGTCTGTCTGTTGAAATCACGATCACAGGAGAACCGGTAAAGATATCGTCAAGAAATTTTGCATAAACATTGTTTACTGTGGTGTGCAGGTTGGTATTGAAAATGGGCAAAATCGGTCCACGACCACGCCTATTTTTTATTAAAAATGTGATATCAGCGTTCCTTTTTGAGCTATTACAACAAAATTTCATTCCTGGGTATAGAGTAGCATTATCCGTTAATATGCCAAATATGGACGTGATCCCACTTTAGGTTATACAGGCAAAATAGGGTTATATTGTTAAATATATAAACTTCCTGAATAAAACTTTAGATAACAACTTGTTTTACAAAAAAACATTATTACATCAAAACTGGGTGCGGTCCGCCCACTTTTACACTACATATACAGTATAACAGTATGAAAACAAGTTTATTACTACGGAAATAATGTTTAAATGAACACAATTATAAAACAACTAAGCTAGTTATTTTGTTTTCAAAAAGGTAATGACCACGCCTACTATTTATACAGAGGCGTAGCTAGGTCTCATGGAGCCCGGGACGGTTAATCAACTTGTAGCTCTAAAAATGCCTAGAACTCAATAAGTCCCTACTTGATTTCCAAAACTGCCGCCCCGACATTGTGCCACCCAGAGTGGACCGCCACCCCCGCCCCAGCTTCGGCACTTTTATCAATACTTTTAGGTGTAGGGTATCTAAGATTCGGCCAGGCCGAATATAGCTTTCTTACTGGTTTTTTAATATTATTTTTTTCGATGTTAAGTAGGATTTTTATAAAATGGTCCCTCCCGCCTAAACGGGGGGAAATGGACCCCTCCTCCCATACGATTTTTTTCTTGTCTCGATCCATCCTACACGCCCTAGTCTTTGACCCCTCTTATGCGAAACACCCTGTATATATATTCGTTATGTATGTATATATTGGGTTCGCAAGAAAATAATTTCGGTTTTCACAATGGATAGCGTTATGTTCGTTTTGTTACTCTTCTGTCAATCATATTATTTTTTTCTTTTGGGATTTGACAGCTGACACTTTCTTGTTGCTACTAAATCAAATCCCGCGTATTTTTATTTACAACTGAGTTTACTGGCGACTTGAATATGGAATGCAAAAATTGACATTTTCCAGAGATTTTACTTTTTTATTTTCGCAAAGGCAAGAAAGCGGCTGAGGCTCACAGAGAGATATGTGAAGTTTATGGTATTGATTGCTTAACAGAACGCATATGTCAGAATTGGTTTAAACAATTTCATTCTGGAGATTTTTCAATCAAAGATGACCAACGTTCCGGTCGACCTTCTGATAATGACAAAATAAAAGCCATAATTGAATCGATTCGCCATAAATCGATGCGAGAGATAGTGCAAAAATTTTAAATGTATCGCACATAAGGAGCGGAAACTATTAGAAATAATTGGCCTCGGAAAATAAAAATATCGACACACGATCCCACTTCTACAAAGTCTTTTATTGAAGTGAAAATTTGTTACAAAAATTTTGCCAAAGAATATTTCTTCAAATATAAATTTTTATAACAACATGAAAATGAACAGTATTGAAAATATTAAATTGATTACAATACATTACATTTTCAACACTCCTCCTCAAATTAATATTTTATACAATACATGATTAACATATTAACACAAAATTATATTAAACCCAAAGTCTCTGTAAACTTAGAGTGTTTCGGTTTTGCTAAGTTCTTGGTAAGAATATCAGCTACCATGTCATTTGTACAAACATAATTCAATTCTATATGTCCTTGTTGAAAAATTTCTCGTACGTAGTGATATTTGATATCGATATGTTTACTGCGGGCATGGTATACTGGATTTCGTACAAGATGTTGAGCGCTTAAATTGTCTCCGAAAAGTTTCATAGGCTCTGCAGTGTTGTGAAGATTAATTTCGGAAAGTAATTTTCTTAAATAAATTGCTTCTTTGGAAGCCATAGCGAGAGCCATATATTCAGCCTCCGTGCTGCTCAATGCTACTGTATTTTGTTTCTTCGACTCCCACGATAATGCACTTCCTCCCAAAAAGAATGCGAATCCGGTATAAGATTTTCTGTCAACTACATCTCCTCCCCAGTCAGCATCAGCAAATCCTCTAACAGGTAGTTCAGTCTTGTAATACTGAACTTTTAAGTCTTGCTCAGGTATCTTAAAATATGCTTTGCTGCAGACTCATGCTCGATATGTGGATCCATGTTTCTTTGGGCAAGTTTGCATACGGAATGCAATATATCCGGTCGTATAGAAATCGCCAGATACATTAAGGAACCAATAAGAGGTTGAAAATGCGTTTGATCTACCATTTTGCATTTATCATTCTTGCAATTCATTTGAAAACCAGCGTCAAGTGGAGTTGATACAGTTTTGCAGTTTTCGATATTGTACTCCTTCAAAAGATTTTGAATATATTGTTCTTGACCAATTTTGAATTTTCCTGTCTCTCCTTCTCTTTCTATTTCCATTCCTAGAAAATGTTTTATTTGTCCTTTATCGACCAATTTAAATGCTTTGCTTATTTTAGCTTTTATAGACATAAGTTCCTCTTTATTTGAACTTGCTATAAGGATATCGTCAACATAAATTACTATGATGTTAAACGAGTCCTTTGAGTGCATTGTATAGACACATGGTTCGTTCTTGCATTGCAAAAATCCGATCCGTTTTAAAACTGTGTCTAATTTAATATTCCACTCTCGTCCTGATTGTTTAAGACCATATAGAGATTTCTTAAGTTTTAAAACACCTTGAGAATACGCACTATTAACATAATATTCAGGCTGTTTCATATAAACATCATCGTGTAGTTCTCCATTTAGGTAGGCGGTGGACACATCCACTTGATGGAGATACAATTCGGGTTGAGCGGCTAATGCAATAACCATTCTTATAGTTGCGTATCTTACAACCGGTGAAAATGTTTCTCTGTAATTGATGCCAAACTGCTGGCTACAACCTTTTGCCACCAACCTTGCTTTGTACATTTCTATAACTAAGCTTCCCTCGACCTTGAGCTTGGATTCTGTTATCACCCGCTAAAATTACTACTTCATGACATGTTTCAAATTCCGTAAACAAATTACGGTTGCAGCACATGTGTGACGTTGCACCGCTGTCGATACACCAACTATCCTTGTTAAGACAGTTGCTATCAATTCCATACAGAGTGGAAAAATTTTTTGAAATTGGACTTTGCTGCTTTTTCGGTTCTCTGCAATTCGATGTATAATGACCTTTACATCCGCAATTGTAACACTTACAATTCAGTTTATTGTTCATTCTTTTTCAAGCTGAAAACCCATTTACAGCCGACTACTTTCTTTCCTTTTGGTAAATCAACTAATTCCCACGTGTCGTTATCAATAAGGGCTTCGTATTCCTTTTGCATTGACTCTTCCCATTTTTCTGAATTTGGTCCAGTGATGGCTTTCTTAGCTGTTTGTGGAATTCAATTATTAATTCTTACACTTACAATTCAGTTTATTACTATTATTATTTTTGGGTGGTACTTTATAATTTTTGCGTGACTTAGCTAAAAAAGCTTGCTGATTCTCATTACCACAAAGGTTTTTTACTGGTTCTTTTCTTCTCTCGTATTCCTCTAATACTTTTACCTTGAGTATACTAAATGATGGTAAATTATCTCGAGCTTCGATTGCAACGACGAAGCTTTCATATGCTTTGGGCAAACTTGAGAGTAAAATTATAACCTTCAATTCATCTAATATGACAACACCAATCTCTGCCAATTTTTCTAATATATCGACGAATGTGTTAACATAATGTGGTAAGTTTGAATCATCAGATATATTTAGATTTAAAAGTTGCTTAAAAAGTGTAACTTTTCGCGCAGGTTCACTCGGTTGGTATATTTCAATAAGCTTACCCCACGCTGCACAAGACGTTTTACAGTGTTTTATATAATTTATTTGTGTACGCTTAACAGATAGAATTATTGATGCCAGCGCCTTCTCATCTTTTTTCCGCCAATTTGCTTTCTCGGCTGTCGCAGTGAAGTCTTCCTCAGTCTCTGTGCCGATTACAATTTGCCAAAATTCGGAATGTATTAGGATACTCTTCATCTGAACACACCAGGAATCGTAGTTCTTTTCGTCGAGCTTTTCAATTTGGAACAAAGAACTCATATTGATAACACTTACTTGTATTCTTTATGGTCAAATTTGCTTGAGACTTGTTTGTTGAAAAAAAAAACGATGGATTCAGGCAACGTTGTCTTGTATATCTTGTTTTCGTTGATACTACTCAGGGACTCTCTCGCAACGTAATCACGTATCTTGATCTTGATCTTCGTATGAAGGTGCTGGAGCGCTCTGCTATAATTATTGCAAAAATTCACAGATGGATGAAATCTTGTTCTGATTAGAGCGTTTGATGCTCTGGGCCCTTAACCTATTGGAAATAATTGGCCTCGGAAAATAAAAATATGGACACACGATCCCACTTCTACAAAGTTTTTTATTGAAGTGAAAATTTGTTACAAAAATTTTGACAAAAGAATATTTCTTCAAATATAAATTTTTATAACAACATGAAAATGAACAGTATTGAAAATATTAAATTGATTACAATACATTACATTTTCAACAAAAACCATATAAGATGTCTTGGACTCGTGAAGAAGTTGGATATCTGAGTTCGACATGAATTGAAAGAAATTCATTTAACGCAACGAATCAATGTTTGTGATATGCACTTCAAACGCAATGCGATTGACCCTTTTTTGAACCGGATAATTACTGGTGACGAAAAATGGATCGTCTACAACAACATTGATCGACAATGATCATGGTCCAAGCATGATGAATTACCAGAAGCTGAAGTGCATAAAAAGAAGAATTTGCTGACGAGATCAAAGAAAAATCGAAGAATGAACTGAAGGCCATTCAGAAAAACGAATCTAACCAAAGAAAAATACGTAATGACTTTAAATTCTACACAGGTATGACAGTGCTACCAACTTAAAGAACAAAAATTTGCGACACGCTTTGAACAGACCTCATATGTACATTAGGGTGGACCTTATTTGCTCTTGTGCAAAATTTTTTAAAAATTCATTTGATGCGACCATTGCATTCTGTTCTACTCGGTAAAAAACTAATTCCCTCCAAATTTTAAGTCGATCGGACAAAGGGAAGACGTGTCGCAACGAGTTTGTTTATGCAAAAAATTTTAATTTGCGAAAAATGAAAAAGTACACATTTTTTCAATTCCACTGGTCATTAAACACTATTTTAATGTAATATTCTTATTATATCGAAGCAAAATTTAAATTGTTTAATGAATTTGTTTAAGCAAAATTTTTAATATTTATTTTTTATGATGTATGGGTAAGTAGAAGTCAGTAATTCTTTGTTTATTGGTTTTTGTATTTTGATCTTGTGCGTTGGCGTTTATGGTTCCGTCGTTGTGTTCGCTTCGTTTTTTATAGACCAATTTTAGCGGTTCGAATATTACGTCTGAGATAGTGTATATTGTTCATTTATTATACGCCCGTCAAAAGTTATTTGTTTATATATTTCCATGTTTTCTAGTATGTTCAGTCGTCGTCCTTTATGGTGTACATGTAATAATTTGACTGTCTTTATGTGCTTTGGTGTGCATTTGTTGTCGAACATGTGGTTTGCGAAATTGGATTCCGGTGCCGTGCTCGGTTTTCGCGTTTTCTTATTGTAGTCCCGTATGTGTTCGCGGAATCTTGTTTTTATCTCGCGTCCTGTCTGCCCTATGTAGCTGTATTGGCATGAGCAAGTTATTTTGTACACTCCTTGCTTGTCCAGTGGGTCCTCCTCGTTTGTACTGGTTGGTAGTAATCTTAATAAATCTTAATAAATACGAAAAAACAACAATGAAACAGACAGAACGAAAAAAGACACTGAAGATGGCACAACGCCGAAACCGGTTTGTCTCCAAACCAAATTTGACACGGGATGACGGAAAATCGTTCCAAAATACATCATATACCTACCCGGTCGGAAAACAAAAACAATTTAAACAGACAGTTAAATACTTATAATTAAATATTTTATTTATAGGCCTAATTATAATAAGAGTATAAATAATTTTAAAAATTTTTACTTAATGTTGTTTTATCAATTTTTGGGTATTTTTCCCTATAATCGGTTACAATTTGTAATATGAATTGTTTTTCTTCTTCGTTTTTGCATAACGTTAAATTATAATCTTTCATTAATTTTACTGCTCTTTCTGCAACGTCATTCACCACTAATTTTGTTATAATACCTATCGCTTCGGTATAATTATTATTAGTTTCACATAGTGCTGGATCAACTAAATGAAAATCTGAATTTATATTGAACCGTTTGAAAAACTATTTATTATTTCAAATATTTCGGAATCAAATTATTATATTTGATTCAGACGATACGAAATGTTGTATTTCCAAATTCGCAAGATTTTAAATTTCTATAGTCGTTGTCATGTATCTCTTATAATTATTATTATTGTTTACATTTTGTAGTGCTTACACCATCGATCTTTTTGTTTCTACTGAAACTTTTTTATCAAAAAACGATAGCACCGCATTCTCCAGTGACAAGTACCATAAATGGTTCACAATTTTTTTTAATGCTACATCGTTTATTTCTTCGTAACATTTTTGTAATGAATTATATTTTTGATGAATTCTAGATCTACACTTGGCGCCATAGCAGCCATTGGGGTCGAAATCCACGGCTCAATATAAATGCTTGTAACGAAGTTTCCCCGGTCGTCCGGGTTTATAGCTGGGGTAGCTCGCCAGCTGTCCAAGGTTCGCTTACAGAAAATATTTATTTGTTGGTGTTCTTTTACTTATGCTAATTGCTAACCAGCCGGAGAGGTCCTACGGCGCACGGAATCTGGGGTAACGCAAGGTGGACGTTGGCGTCTCGTGGTTACAGTCCTAGTCTTTGTACAATTCCGTGGCAAGACTGTTTGGAAACACGAAATGCCCGTAAAGCTGTCCGGAGACCCGCAGTGCTGTCACTCAGATGGTAGTTGTCGATTTTGGAGAAAACGATCACGACTGTATGCTTGGCTGACTCGAACAATCGTTTGATTGAGTAGCAAGGCTGTCCGAAGACACGCAATGCTTTCAACCAATCAATTGGTTATCGCGTTTAGTATCAAGTTCCCGAGACCCGGCGTTGGCTCGAGCAATTGTTTGACCGATTAGCAAGGCTGTCCGAAGACTCGTCATGCCAGCAATGCTGTCCGAAGACACGCAATGCTTTCAACCAACCAATTGGCTATCGCGTTAGGATCCAGTTCCCGAGACCCGACGTTGGCTCGAACAATTGAAATTGTTACATGAAATTGATTGGCAAGGCTGTCCGAAGACTCGTAATGCCAGCAAGGCTGTCCGTAGACACGCAAGGCTTTCAACCAATCAATTGGTTATCGCGTTTAAGATCACGTTCCCGAGAACCGGCGTTGACTCGAACAATTGTTTAACTGATTGGCAAGGCTGTCCGGAGACCCGTAATGCCAGCAAGACTGTCCGTAGACCCGAAATGCTCTCAATTAACCAATTGGTTACCGCGTGTATACACTTTCCGTTGTGCAGAAATACACTTTGAAATAAACCTCGCGTTGTAAATGTACCACGAACGAAACTCACTTTGTCCTCTGTTGGTTAATGTCGATTGTCAAAAAATTAACTCTGTCTGTTGTCTTTGCGTTACTTACCCATGCTGCGAATTTCTATGACACGTCCGTTGATCTTGATCGTGCTTCAGCAACTGAACTCATCGCCGTCTGCTGAGTTCAGTCATGACTCTGTTCCATCTCGTTCGTTTGTTCACTCGTGGAGTTTCAATTCCTTGTTGTTTCTGCTTGTTTCTCTCTTTGCTTTTGGTGTTTGTTCGCTCTCGCTTCTGTTGACAGGGTGATTGCTTAGTTCAACTTAAAACTAAATTAAAACTAATCTTAATTACTAATACAATCATATAATTAAATTACACTTCATATGTAACAAAAATTAATATTTCATTGTAAACTTTCAAACTTAAAACTTCCAAACATTTCAACTTAAACAAAAATAGAAAAAGTAACATTTCATTGTAAATAAAAAATATACTAAAAATGAAAGCTGAAATGCCAACATGTGGCGGGCAAAATGGTGGTGTCAATTTTGGTTCGTCACATCTCCCTCCTACTTCGGGGTGGGTTCGAGGTACCATTTTACTCCACCTGTCCTGGAGACGTGGAACCGGTACCACTGTCCATTGATCCGTCTTCTGGTTGAGATCTTCTTCCGTGGCACCCATCTGGCCATGATGTTCTTGGCTTCTTCTTCGCAGCTATTACTTTCTGTACAGGCCTTCTCTGCTGTCGTCTCGACGCTAGCTCCCGGGACACTTACATGGAGGTTCTTTAGGCTGATGTCTCCGAAGTCGATCTCATCTAGCCAGTTGCCGTCTAACGAGAGTACATCGTCGATGCCTTCCTGCGCGATTTCTTCAATAATCGTTTCCAGGTCCAGGAGTCTCATATCGAAGGGGGATTCCAGAGGCGCATTGGTAATGGTCTCGACATCTGGAGCTAACTTGGTGTCACAGCCGCCTGTTCCTTTTCTGTCCGCATCGACGTCTGTAGCCAGGTCGAGCACGTATGGATCTGTAACAGTCGTTGGCGGTGAAGGGCACGTGAGGCGGGCGAGGCCTGATGTCGGAGCCACGTTAACTTCGTACTCTGCCTCTTCTGCGATGGCTCGTGGTACGTCTCGGGGCCAAGTGCCTTTCCTTAAATCCGCATCGGTCCAGACCTCTGGATCCAGGGAGGTATGGGTGATGGTTTTCGTATAGATCGTCTGTGTGTAGCCGTGTCCCTTTAGCTTGTCGGCATAAGTGTCGACCTGGTAGTAGCTACGGCTCGGAACTGGGTTCTCGACTTCGGCCTCAGGTTCGGGCCACTCGTCGTCGTCCGTGTCTCCGGGAATGGATATGACTTCCGGGCTGAGGAATCCAGGCGAATAACGGGCCGTTCCCTGGTCGCTGTCTTCTTCCGGTTCCACAGGTATGTCTTCGGGCGTGGTGGATCGATTGCTAACCTCGATGGCCGGTTCCTCTAGGTCCACCGCCTCCTCCTCCGATATATCGGCTGGTCTCGCCCTCTTGGGTGGGTGTCTGTCCGGGTCCTCATCTTCTTCGGGAGACGGTATCGGTGTTGTATTCTCGGTGGCGTTAGGCAACGTCGTATCCGGATCCTCGGAAATTTGTCACCCGGTCGATCTACCACCTCCTCGTCTCCCTTGCTTAGACGCCGGATCGTTGGTCGGTTGCGTTGTTCCTCGAGCAATTTGCGTTCAAATCTTCGCTTTGTCGCTTCGAACTTCTCTGCATAATCCATGATGCTCACTGATCGAAGGCTCGGACTTGAATGAATGTGCTGTGGCTCTTTGCTTTTATTTTGACTTTGTGAGCTAGGCGTTGTATGGCGTACTACGATGTTATTTCTGCAGCGTTCTGTTTCTACGCTGGTCAGTTCTTCGGAAATGCCATGAGCCGTGTCTGGATCACTTTCTAGGGCGTGGAACTCTTTAATATCGGCCACGTGTGCTGTCCTGGATCGTTTGTCTCCCTGCTTTCGTACCTGCACTATTACAGGGGAAACGAAACTCTCGACCTCGTAGGGCCCGTTGTACCGTGGTGCTAGTTTTGCGGCGAACTTGTCTATGGCTTTGGAGAGTGGATGTTGTTTGAGCATGACCAGTTGACCCACCCGAGGTTTCCATTTCCTCCGACGTAAATTGTAGTGTTTGGCCTGTGTCTGTGCTGCTCGTTGCATGTTGTCTCGTGCTATCTGGAAAGCTTGCCTTAGCCGTGCTGCATGTTCTACGGGAGAAACTTCCGCTCGCCCCGTACCCGGTGTCTCTTGGTCGAAGAGTGCCTTTGGTAGACGTGGCTCTCTTTCTTGGACCAAAAACGCAGGGCTGTAACCTGTAGACTCAGATTTGCTGGTATTGAAGGCCAAAGTGATCTCAGGGAGTAACTCGTCCCATGTCGTTTGCTGGGGCCCAGTGAACTGCGATATCATCACCTTGATCGTGCGGTTGGCGCGCTCTGTTGGGTTCTCCTGCGGGGTGTAGGGTGCTGTATAGCGATGCTCTACGCCGAGTTCGTTTAGGAATTGTTTAAACTTCTTGCTGGTAAATTGGACACCATTATCGGAAATGAAAATCTTCGGTATTCCGAAATGGGCTAGAATTCGTTCACGAAATGATTTAATCAGCTGTTCGGTACTTGCTTTCCTGGAAGGTATAAACTCGACCCATTTTGAGAATTTGTCCGTGAATACCAACAACGTTGTATTCCCGTGTTTTGACCTGGGAAGAGGTCCAACAAAGTCCGCGGTTATGGTAGCCCAAGGCTCCTCTGCGGGGTGTGTCAGGATTTCTCCAGCGGGTTTCTGTTGGCTAACCTTGAATTGTTGGCAACTTACGCACCTTTGCACGTATTGGCTCACTTGACGGAATATACCAGGCCAATAGTACCGCTGGGATATTCGCGCAATTGTTTTCCGTGTACCTAGGTGACCGGCTGTGGGTGCGTCGTGGTTTTCGGCTAGCACCTCGTTACGCAGATGCTCCGGGACGCACAATTTCCATGGTGAAGATGTCTCGTCGTTCCAACCTTCGGGGATGTGTCTGTATAGTTTTTCGTTTTCGATGCAGTAGTCCGGGAAGCTTGCTGGGTTTTCGCTTACCTCTTTCAACTTCCGTGTATACCAGGACGAGCTTATGCCTTCTTCGTTTGTTCGTGCGCATATTGCTTCTACTGGTTGGCGTGATAGGGTATCCGCGACTACGTTATTTTTCCCTCGACGATACTGGACCTCGTAAGTAAACTGCTGCAACTCAAGGGCCCATCGAGCGATTCGGCCGGAGGGACTTTCTATCGAGTTCAGCCATTTCAAGGAAAGATGGTCGGTAACGATGGTGAAGAAGTATCCTTCGATGTATGTTCGCATTTTCCTCACCGCCCATACCACTGCCAAACACTCCTTTTCTGTGGTCGAGTAGTTCTTTTCAGCGCCATTGAGGTGACGGCTAACGTAGGCGATGACTCTTTCTTGGCCATCTATGATTTGGGTCAGAACTGCTCCCAGGCCGTAATCACAAGCGTCGGTTTGGAGGTGAAACTGCTGACTGAAATCAGGACAAGCCAATACTGGGGCTTCCGTGAGTCGTCGCTTCAGGTCTTCGAATGCTTCCTGTTGTTCTCGGTTCCACTTAAAGTGTTTCCCTCTCTTGAGTAGTTGGGTCAGAGGGTGTGTCACTCTGGCAAAATCTGACACAAACCGCCTATACCATGAAGCGACCCCAAGAAATCTCCTCAATTCTCGCACGTTTTGTGGTGGTTGCAGTTCTCGGATTGCTGCTACCTTATCCGGGTCCGGGTGGATGCCTTCTTCGCTGATTTCGTGACCTAGGTATTTAATTTTTCTTTTAAGGAACTCACATTTCTCAGCATTTATGCGAAGATTTGCCTTCTTTAGCCGTGCGAGAACTTCCTTTAAGTTTTCCATGTGAGCTTCGAGCGTGTTCCCTGTGACAACGATGTCATCGAGGTATGCGAATGCCACCGGTTCCATATCTGGGCCTATTACCGTGTCTAAGGCTCGTTGAAAAGTAGCCGGGGCTGAATGAAGACCAAATGGCATTACCTTCCATTGGAATAAGCCACGTCCTGGAACAGTAAAGGCTGTGTACGTCCTGCTGGATTCTTCCATTGGAATCTGCCAGTATCCATTCCGTAGATCTATACTGCTCACATACTTTGCGTCTCTCAGTCGTTCCAATATGTGGTTTATCCTAGGTAGCGGGTATGCATCTGGAACTGAACGCGCGTTGAGTTGCCTGTAGTCGACACACAAGCGCCATTTTCCAGTTTTCTTTTTCACTAATACAATCGGCGCGCTATGTGGACTTCGCGACGGCTCTATACAACCCTTCTGCAGTAAATCATTGATTTCTTCGTCGATAATCTGTTGCATCGCCGGATTCTTCGGGAAGTAACGCTGTTTTATGGGACATTCATCGCGCATGGTTATGCGGTGTGTGGCTATGTCTGTTGGGCCTTTCAGATCCTCGAATCCTTTCAACTCGGTTGACAAGAATGCATCGATACGCTCTTGTTCTGTTAATTCCTTGGTTGTGCGTTTGCAGATTGCGCCTTCTGTTTCGTGGTCGGTTTCTTGAATGTGGATAACCCGATCAGCGCACTTTATCTCGGTACCGATGCGAGCAAAGAAATCGAATCCTAAGATTAGGTCGTCAACTACCTCTGGCATGATCAACAGGGTGAGCTCACAGCTTCTTGTGCCGAAAGATACGCGGGTTCTGAGTGCTTCTCTGATTACTTGCACTTCGCCGTTCGCCATACACATCCGTATTTCAACTTTCTGTATACTGGGTGAGATTCTTAGTTTATGGGCGTAGTAGCTGCTGATGAAGCTCCGTGTTGCACCCGTGTCTAGGGTGGCATCGAGGAGTTCATTTTCTAGGGCAACGGTAGCAACTATCCGTTGGCCCTCCGTACGCAGGTCTTCTAATGGTTTCGAGGGTTTGTCGCCGTCTGTGCATCCCCTCGAACTGGATGCTGGCTCTGCTCGTTTTCCGGCTTTTTCCGACAGCATTCTTTTGTTCTTAGTCCTTTGCGCCCGCAATCCCAACAAAATATCAACGTGTCGTTACGACAGTTCCGAGCGAAATGACCACCTTGCCGCAACGCCGACATGCGGAGCGTGGATCTATGACGTGCTCTTGACTATTATCTACAACTTGTCGGTGACTATCTGTTGGTTTTCGGGAGGGTGGCGGCGGTTGTTTTGGACAGGCATCCAACTGCAAGTTTTCCCAGTCGCCAGCCAAGGTGATCAGCTCTCCTAGTTCCTCGAACTCTCGCCGCTTGACGTAGCGTTGCAGGTCGATATGGCTGTTGCGGTATATCCTCTCAAGCCGTTGGTTTTCGCTCATGTTCGTGTGGCGCATTAGATTTTGCAGTGATACAACGTAATCTTTGAATTTTTCATCTGTTCTTTGTTTCCGCTGACGTACGTCGTCATCCAATCGCTCGAAGAACCGCGCTGGTAAGAAGAATTCTAAGAAGTCTCGTTTGAATGCCTTCCACGAGTTCCACCGTTTGTTATTATTTCGAAACCATTGCAGAGCTCGATGCTGCAGTAGTTCCGGCATAGCCTTTGGTAGTAGATCTGTGCTCACTCCGTGTACTTCGGATAGCTCCTCTGCCCTTTCTACAAATGCTAGTGCATCTTGCACTCCGTCATAGTGTACCATCCATTTCTTTATGCGTTCAAGAATAGCGCAGTAACTTACTGTTGGATTTGCCAACGCGTCGTACATGTGGTTCCATTGTGAAAATGTCTCTGATTGTGGAGCAGTGCGTTGTCGGCACTCTTGATGTTCTTGAGCTGTAGGCTCGCTTTCCACTTGATTCGGGAGGCCTAACATAGGTCGTTGCGCTGGTGGTTCTAGTCTTCCAGGAGTCGTTCCCGTCCTTGGCAAGACGTTCTGCTGGTGTATTTCTTCCAGCTCATTCAGCCGTGCTGTTGCTTCTGCAGATAAGGCCGATTCACTTACAAAGGATGTGAACCGCTTTCGTAGTTCTTCCATAGAACCTCCGGTTTCCAATCCAAATTCTCTTACGTACTCTAGGAGTGCGTCCTTTCGTAGGGTATAATGTTCCAACATAGATGTTCCAAATTCTTCTGTTTGTATATTTAGCAAGGTCCCTGTACGGGCGCCACTGTAACGATGTTTCCCCGGTCGTCCAGGTTTATAGCTGGGGTAGCTCGCCAGCTGTCCAAGGTTCGCTTACAGAAAATATTTATTTGTTGGTTTTAGGGCCTTGTCTTTATTGTGCTACAATGTTGGTGTTCTTTTACTTATGCTAATTGCTAACCAGCCGGAGAGGTCCTACGGTGCACGGAATCTGGGGTAACGCAAGGTGGACGTTGGCGTCTCGTGGTCACAGTCCTAGTCTTTGTACAATTCCGTGGCAAGACTGTTCGGAAACACGAAATGCCCGTAAAGCTGTCCGGAGACCCGCAGTGCTGTCACTCAGATGGTAGTTGTCGATTTTGGAGAAAACATTTCATTAATACGAGTATGTTTCAGAACGTAATCGTCGTGCGTTCCCGGGATGTATAATAATTATTTTTATTAATTTCAGGCCAACTATTTTGAAATTTTTTAAAAAGTTGAATATTCGGGTCTGTTGTTTTCGTCATTTTTAATTCAAAGACCCCACGCAACACAATTTCGTATATGTGATGGCGACAAGGAAAATACAAAAGATCTCTTTCAATTCTTTGTTCTAGCAACACACATGCGCCCTGTAATCGTCCCGTATTTGACGAAGTCGTGTCACAGCATAAAGCTTCTACGTGGCCCATTAAATTCCATTCTTCTAAGGTTGCAAATATCGCCAAGGCCTGATCGCTTCCACTACTGGAAGAAATCGCAGATATCCCCAATAATTTCCGTACACCGTTGCATGAAAATACCACTGGAAGTCGCTCCACAATTTTCTTGTCCAAAGTAGGCATCCCAATATACAATTATCCCCCTGAGATTAATTTCTCCGAACATTTTCTGCAGATGTTTGGCGTGATCTGTAAATTATGGCGAAATCGCCGAAGAGAAGTGCGATTAATAATTAATTCATTTGTATTGCGACCTACGCTCTCTGCTGTTGCCATAATAATACGAACAGCATCGCGAATACCTCGAACTCTCGACGTAAAATGAGGTTTCTTTTACTAAGGGACTAGGAAACAGGTATAAAACTGGAAAAAGAAGGATAGCTCTTTGGAAGGGGTACTGGTTATCATTAAAACATAAAATTTGAGTTGCATCTAAAATTAAAGGGAAATGACTGAAATTTTCAAATTTTAAACCGATTGCGACACCCTTTCCTGTTGTCCAATTGAGTTCTTCTTTTGCAGAACTTATTTTTTTTGGATCTGGAACAGATCTAGAGGGTCGCATAAAAAAAATCAGATGGTCGAAAAATAAGGTCCACCCTATTGTACATACATACATGTCACATCATATCTACACAATTTCATACAAAACCTTTTAAACAACGAACGGCCTGGCCGAATCTTAGATACCCTACACCTAAAAGTATTGATAAAAGTGC
The DNA here is from genome assembly GCA_943737955.2 of Myopa tessellatipennis. Lineage (NCBI taxonomy): Eukaryota > Metazoa > Arthropoda > Insecta > Diptera > Conopidae > Myopa > Myopa tessellatipennis. The sequence continues at coordinate 23,603,132 of OX031315.1, forward strand.
CGAAGCTAGGGTGGGGCGGGGGTGGCGGTCCACTCTGGGCGGCACAATGTCGGAGGCGGCAGTTGTAGAAATCAAGTAGTAACTTATTGAATTCTAGGAATTTTTGGGACTGCAAGTTGATTAACCGTCCCGGGCTCCATGAGACCTAACTACGCCTCTGTATAAATAGTAGGCGTGGTCATTACCTTTTTCAAAACAAAATAACTAGCTTAGTTGTTTTATTATTGTGTTCCGTGGTTTTCATACTCCTATACTGTATATGTAGTGTAAAAGTGGGTGGACCACACCCAGTTTTGATGTAATAATGTTTTTTTGTAAAACAAGTTGTTATCTAAAGTTTTATTCAGGAAGTTTATATATTTAACAATATAACCTCTTTTGCCTGTGTAACCTAAAAGTGGGCGGATCACGCCCATATTTGGCATATTAACGGATAATGCTACTCTATACCCTGGAACGAACGCTGATATCACATTTTTAATAAAAAATAGGCGTGGTCGTGGACCGAGTTTGCCCATTTTCAATACCAACCTGCACACCACAAGAAACAACGTTTATGCAATGTTTATCCTCTGCTCGAGATTTCAACAGACAGACAGACAGACGGACGGACATGGCTAAATCGACTTAGGAGGTCACGCTGATCAAGAATATATATACTTTTCTATACCTATCGTCTCTATTTCTATGCGTTACACATTTCGTTACAAAGGGAATATACCCTTACCTTAAGGTGTAGGGTATAAAAATAAAAAAAATGCGACACAATTCCACAAGAACTTGCAAAGCACGAACTATTTTACACTAGACGATAGCCTCCTTGCTTTCGCGTCGTTTAACAAATTTTTTTCGTGGAAACTGCTTATACATTATTAAAATTTTTTTATCCTTATGAGGCTGTAAATTAGGTACTGATATGGAACATCATCATAACATTATTCACTACCTTTGTTGTAAATTGAGTTAAGTTGTCCTTTAAGATTACCAGATCCATAGAACAATTTTTATTAAATAATTAGTAAATAAATATACTTAATTATAATATTTCAATAGTTTTTATGTGATTTATTTATAATAAAAATAAATTTATAATTTTCATTATATATATTTCAGTAGTAACTTCGGAAGCGTTTTCTCAGTAGTATCTACCAAATCTAAGAAGGAAGAAAATGGATACTTTAGAGCTAACCTAATAGGGTTGTTGAAAAAAGATTTTGAGTACATAAATGATCTTATATGTACCGTATATTTCCCGGAGTTTCCTTTGCATTTGACTACGGCCTTATATTCATCTGCTGCTGATATTCTTTTAATGAAAATTATATATATTATTTTAATACATTTTCTCTAAACAAATAAAACATGTATCCTTAAGGCTAACCAATAATAAAGCTAATATTTGTAACTAACAAAATATAGTATAGAGTAAAATTAATGAATATATTAAAGACTTCTATCTATCTATTTTCTGTATCAACTGCAATCATGGTTTAGACATTGTATATATGTACATATATGTAGCTTGTTATAGCTGCTCCACGGCTATGCTTAAAATTGTAGATGACATTAGAATTAACCTTTATAAATGTTGACGTACCTTTAGGATGCACTATAATCGTAAAGCAGCAAACCGAAACTACAAATGTGACCTCATCCTGTGGTCTAGATAATACCACCAGTGGAGCGTCGTGTTCGCTACGATCGTTTACGGTTATAGTGCAGCCTAAACGTACGTCAGCATTTGCGTTCTGCAGACAACCCCGTGTTACCGTCTTCGAGCTTATTCCCATAACAACGTGAAGCACTGTTATTACCAGAGCAATGATTCTGACCTACAATATCCCTCCATCCATAGGGTATTAAAAAATTCATTTTTTCTTTTTACAATATGTATTATCGATCGGATATTCTACGTTAATATTTTTATTATTTTACAATCTTTTTTCCTTCCTAACTTTGATAACCTTATCCTTTACCCGTATTACTAACCTTTGATAACCTTAAGTAAGTAATACGAATATAATGTATGTACATACATATATTCGTAGAATAGTGGTAGGAAAGATCCGCACTTTATAAGTTGGTGTGATGTCATCTCCAGTAAGCTTGTCCAGCGTTGACTCTGACAATGTACACCCCATTCTGCCGATGTCTTCCTCTAGATTTGTTGCATTAGGTTACACACACATAACCTTGTGGGTATTGGGATGACTGTCAGGTTCTTCTTTTTATATATTTTGTATATTATTCTAATATTTAACTATTCAATTTAAAATATTGTAGTTCCTACAATAGATATATATGTAATAACGTTATTTTACTTGAATAGAATAGTTAGTGAACACGAATGAATGGTACACGTCGAAGATGAGTTAAACACTAACTCCCGTCTCCAGGAGTTCCTTTATTTATATCTTTCTTAGCCTATGTACCGTTTATGTTGGAACCCGAAACCGTGTTTTTATCAGCGATGCGTTTTATCCAAACAGGCAACCAAATTTGTCCCTCAGATAGAACGCATCCTTAATAAACTGTACAAAAAGGATGACTATTCTTATCTATCTTGTAGTAAATTTTCCACAGACTGTTCTTATCTCTGTGGGATTTACTACAGATTTTCAATTCTAATTATCTGCCTTAAGTACAGTTTTTACAAAACTTAACACTCCCCGCGTTGGAATCTGTTTCTTTGTGAATAGATGAGTTGAAAGGTTGATGTGATGAGTGTTGTTAATTGTATATTGTTTATTGTTTTCACTGTTTAAGGTTATTTGTACAATGTATTTTTATTTGATGTGAATGTGAAGTTTGGTGTTCTCTGTGTACGTCTTCCTTGTCTTATGATCGCAGCAAAAGTGACAAGCGAAGGACGTCGCTGCTGAGCGTCGGCCGTTCGTTCGTCCACTCACGACTCCGTGGTGAGAAGCTCGCAGTCGAGCTTTCGGGTCGCCTCTTCTAAGCCGCGACATGTCAGCAGAATGAGAGTCAGCTGACAAGCGCAGTCAGAAGAGGCGACTCGAGGCGAGCGGCGTTTGGCGTAAACATTCCGCCCGCCTTGCAGGACTGCAACACGTCCCCCACGGAGCCCGGAGCCGGAACGAGCGAAGGCGGCACGACGTGTCCGCCGGGTGGCGTCTAGTGACGATGGAGTAGCGTATGGTGAGCCTGTCTACACCATAAACATCGGTGGACGCTGCGGCACCGATCCCTTCGATGTGACTGCGCCAAACAATTACGGCAAACGCGCTGCCGCTCCACGACATCCCGCCGCTCGTCCACGGGCAGTCTGCGGAAGTCCTCGCAGAACCGCAGGGCGTGATGTCCTCGACAACACGGGCAACATGTGGTCCGTACCTCTGCAAAGCTCAGGCCTGGGTCCAGGTGGAGACACCGTGTGTACTCATCACCCAGTCGGCGACTCATGGGTGACGTTCTCTCTCGTCTGGCCGGTCGGATGGCACGCACGTCTCGCCAGCGTGGTGGTGGCGGTGGACGAGGGGCCGCTTCCAAGTCTATGAGCCGGACATCGTAGACTGGCGTGGGAGAGCGCTGTAGGTCGGCGTCGCGGCTCGGTAGCGTCTGTGGAAGCGATAGTTGTTGGGCGGAGGGAACCACCTTTGTAGCCGAATCACGGCTCGGCGACATTGATGGCCGTGGTTGGGGCGGAGCCCTCTTCGGGATCGCGCCGCGGCTTGGATGCGTTGGCGATATTGCTGGTCGTGGAGTCGGGGATACTTCACTGAAGTACCGGAGCAGGGCCGGAAGTTGGTCCTCGTCATCCTCGTCGTCGTCGGAAGATATCGGCGACCCCAGCAATCGTTGAGGTTGTGGCGATTCAGGCCGGTCGAGCGGCTCGCCCGCAGAGTGGTGCACTTCGTTCGTCAGCCAGCGGGCGACGTAAGTCTGCCGAACCTGGTCGAACGTCGGTTCGCGGGGGCTCATCGGACGCGCTGGAGCTAGCGGTACGACTGCCGATTGGGGCACCTCGATCTCTATGCCGCGGACGGCATAGGCCTGCCGCATCTCGTTGAGGATGCGGTCTCGGGGGCTCATAAGGCAAACTGCTTCTCGCGGCTGCTCATCGGTTGGCTTCGAAGTTGTGCGCGAGGAGGCGTCCATCTCTAACCAGTCTTCGTCTGGAGGGTTCTCCAGGATGGCTGGGAGCACGGGATCTTCGTGGCGAGGGGGCGCAGCTGACGGTACGGCGGCTGGGGGCGCCAACATACGGCCAGCCCGGAAGCGGGAGTACTCGCGCCGGATAAGCTTCATTGGCAATCTGTGGAGAGAAGAAACATTAGTAGAAATTCGTCTTAAAGCTGGGAGGGACACTAATTTGGTGATTGGTCGGGTGACCTGACCCTTTTCGGTGCGCACATCGGCCACCCGGACTCTCTGGTCCTTGCCTTGGTAGACCCTGTTGATGCGGCCTAACCGCCAAGCAGTGGAGGGTAGATTTTCATGTCGGATGACTACCAAGTCGTGGATTCGGAGATCGGGTTGAGGAGTTTGCCACTTGGTGCGACGCTGCAGCTCTCGTAGGTACTCAGACTTCCACCGTTGGCAGAGATGTTGCGCTAGGGCTTGAACTCGTCGCCAGCGGTTGAGCACCGAAAGGGGGCTGTCAAGATTCTCCGGTTCAGCTGGGGCAAGAAGAGGGCCACCCACAAGAAAGTGACCTGGAGTTATCGCTTCCATGACGGTGGGATTCTCTGAGAGCGCATGAAGGGGGCGTGAGTTAAGACACGCTTCTACTTTACTGAGAAGAGTCGAGAACTCTTCGAAAGTGAATTTCATAGCTGGAGCCACTTTTCGAAGGTGGGTTTTTAGGCTTTTAACTCCGGCCTCCCAGAGTCCTCCCATGTGAGGAGCTCCAGGAGGGATGAAGTGCCAGGACACATTCTGGTGCGAATATTTGACCTCGATCAAGTCGCGTGTGCGTCGCAGGAATTCTTGGAATTCCTTTTTAAGCTCTTTCGCGGCGCCAACGAAGTTCGTGCCGTTATCCGAGTAGACCTTAGTTGGGCAACCTCGTCGGGCGACGAAGCGGGAAAACGCTGCCAAAAACGCTGCCGTCGAAAGGTCACTGCTTGCCTCGAGATGTATGGCCTTTGTCGCGAAACAAACGAAAACGCAAACATAGCCCTTGGTAATTAAACAGGCGCGGCCAGTGTAATTTTTAATGTCGAAGGGGCCCGCGAAGTCAACACCGGTGTTGGTGAAGGGACGGGAAAACGTGGTACGTTCTTCTGGCAGTGCAGCCATGAGTTGCGTTCTCTGCTTCTTTTGGTGTATGATGCACGGCTTACAACGGTGAATAGTTGTTTTAATAAGATTCTTGACTCGTGGAATCCAGTATTGGGTCCGGATTAACCGGAGCATCAGTTGATGACCACCGTGCAGTGATATCTGATGGATGAAGGGCACTAGTAATCTCGACAGATTACAGTTGTAAGGCAAGAGGATCGGGTGTTGTTCGTCAAATGACAAGTTAGGACACGACGACAACCGCCCGCCAAGACGCAATGTCTTGTCCTCATGGATGAACGGGTTGAGAGAAAGCAGACTACTTTTTGAACTAAATTGTCGTTTGGCTTCAAGTGCGTGGTATTCATCACCAAAATAGGTCTTTTGACAGATAATTGTGAGACGAGTTTTTGTGTCTTGTATCTCTGTCGTTGAGAGGCGTAAAGTGGCATGCAACGAGTCATCACGATAACGAGCGTTATGAATGAAACGATGTACATATGAATACACGCGCAAGGCTCTGTCTAGCGAGGAAAACCTTTCGAGTGGATCTTCGTCACTATTGAGGGAAATATGAAGCGCTTTCACCGGCTTTTCTTCCAGCGCGGTAGCAAACTCGGAGGCAGTTCGCAGTTCGGGCCAACGATCCTTGTCGTGGAGGAGCCATGGCGGACCATTCCACCAAAGGGAGCTCAGAGCTAAGTCTTGTGGAGTTGAACCGCGGCTAGCTAAATCGGCAGGATTGTCTTGCGATTCAACATGAAACCACTGAGTGTGTGGTACTCTCTCAATGATTCTAGACACACGATTTGCCACCAAGGTGGCCCAGACACAAGGAGGCTTTCTAAGCCAAGCGAGCACAATTGTCGAGTCAGTCCAGCAGAAAACGTTGCCTGGTCGTACGTGCATGTGTGGCACTAAGGCGTCCATCATGTCGGCTAGAAGAGTGGCTCCGCAGAGCTCTAAGCGAGGCAGAGATAGCGTTTTGATGGGAGCTACTCTTGTTTTCGCATACAATAGTGAAACATGAACATCCTGCGCTATTTTCACGCGGGCGTAAATAACACCAGCGTATGCCTTCTGAGATGCGTCACAAAAGGCGTGAAAGTCTACCTCGCAGTCCGGGGTGAAACTAATCCACCGCGGTATTCGTATCGCAGCAATATGGTGATAATTATGCAGGAAGTTATGCCATGTCTGCTGTGAGATTGGTGGCAAAGGTTCATCCCACTCAATCTTATCCAACCACACTTGCTGGATGATCATTTTTGCGGCGACGATAATGGGGGCTAGCCAGCCAGCTGGGTCAAACAATTTCGCGATTAGCGACAGTACCTCACGTTTTGTGTAGCTTGACATGATTTCTATCGCTTGTGTCTTGAAGTAAAAGTCGTCGTTTGAGGCGTTCCAACGAATTCCCAGCATCTTCGTGGTACTTCTGTCTTCGAACTTCAAAAATTCCGTGCTGAGTAGATGAGATTCTGGCAAGTCTTGTAGCATGTCGATGTGGTTGGCGCTCCATTTCCGAAGTGAGAAGCCTGCCGTGCGCAAAGCTTCGATTAGTTGGCTCCGCATCTCGTTGGCAGTTGCGAGATCATGAAAGCCTGCTAGTACATCGTCAACGTACATACAATGCCGCAAGATCTGAGCCGCAAGCGGAAATTCGTGTTGTATGTCCTCTGCAAGTTGGAGAAGAGTGCGGATCGCTAAAAATGGAGCGCAGTTGACGCCGAAGGTTACTGTCTGCAACTCGTAGTCCCTAACTTCGAGATTAATTGGATCGCGAAAGAGAATTCTTTGAAAGGGGGTATGTTTTTGGTCGACCAGAATTTGGCGATACATTTTTTGAATGTCGCTACTGAAAACATACCTGCAGAAGCGCCATCTTAACATCAAAAAGGTTAAGTCGGTTTGTAAGACTGGGCCAGCATGCAAGACATCATTCAGACTGAGCCCGCTCGTTGTCGGGCATGATGCGTTGAACACGACTCTTACCTTTGTCGACGTGCTTTCTGGTTTGATGACGGCATGGTGAGGCAAATAGTAGTGATTAGGCTGCTGTTGTATCTGCGGAGGTAAAACGGCGACCATGTGTCCCAGGTCGAGATACTCTGTCACTACCTCATCGTATTGCCGTTTAAAGTCTGGAGTCTTAAGCAGCCTTGCCTCTGATCGCGAATACTGCATGAGTGCCGTTTGTCGAGAGGCACCTAGGCGAAGTCCATTTGGAAAGTCGCTTTTGAACGGCAAAGCGACTATGTAACGGCCGTCATCGTGTCTCCGTGTCGTTTTTACGAAATTTTCTTCGCAAAACTTTTCTGAGGGAGATAGAATTTGAGTTTTGGGAATTTCCTCCACCTCCCAAAAACGTTCGAACTGTTGTTCGATTGTGACTTCATTGAAGAAGGGCACCTTGATGTTCGGGCTATCGGATTGGAGACCGGGAACTGGTCCGGTTATGATCCACCCAAACACCGTTTGTTGGGCTATCAGGGAGCCTAACACGCCACGGCGGATGCCGTCAAGCAATATCGCAGGATAGAGGTCGGCTTTGATTTGGACCCCCCCGTGATTTGGGACAGCACTAAAGCGGTGACGTGGATTTGAAAGAGTGGGTCCTGAGGCGATTTGAGTATGAAATCGCAGGACCTTGAAACTTTTGCCGAAACGGTTTCGTTAAGGCCGGAGACCATTGCGTTTACGGGCTGCATTGGAAGTTTCAACATTTTTTGGATTCGTTCTGATATGAACGATATCTCTGATCCGGGATCGATCAGAGCTCGAGCGATGTAGCAGATGTCATTATGGTATATTGAAACCATTGCAGTCCCTAACAACACCTGTTTTGGTGAGGCTGCGAAGCATACTTGGTGGGAATCCTGTTGAGCTTGAGGACTCCGTTGAGTTTGAGTAGTGGACTGTATGTTCATCGGTTGGTTGTTCTGGGCGGCTTGAGCCGAAGTTGAAGGCCTCGGAGAGGCATCAACTGTTGCGGGTCTCGCTGCGCAGTGTGGTCGATCGACGGTCGCGACGCGATGGGGTTGAGATCGATCGGTTTTGTAGGCGGGCCGGGTAGAACCGTGCGTCGGCTACACGACAGTTGCCATCTGTGCACCAGATCTTTTATCGTGCCTCCGCTCTTGATAGGTTCTTTGAGTCGAACATGGTACAAGGGTCGAGGGGGCTGAAGTTGGTTCACGGTGCAACAGTGTGTGATGCCTTTCGTTACATTTAGCACAATTATAACGACTCGGACAATTTTTCACAGAATGTGAATTGGACAGACAGTTGTTGCACAAGCGGTGTTTCCGGACGACATTCAGCCGTTGGTGAATGTCCAGGCTCAAGAACTGAAAGCACACCCGCACACTGTGTTGGTTGTGACACAAAGGGCAACGGTCTATTGCAACGTTTAGCTGAAATGTATTGACGCGGTTTGCGGCTGGTGCAGGTTGGCTTGCTTGTTTACCTCTCGTGCTGGAAACGCTCTTTATATCCTGCATGGTCTCGAGCGTTTGAAAACGGTGCGTCAAAAAAGCGTCGAAATCAGTCCATAGGGGAATTTCAGTTTTGTCCTGGATGGACTGTTCCCACAGCGCAAGGGTAGCGTCTGGCAAGCGACTGGAGCACAGGAAGACGATTATGGCGTCCCAATTGGAGGTGTCAATTCCTTGAAGCGTTAAGGCTGCGAGAATGTTGTTAACCTCACGCTGCAAGTTTTTTATTTCGCTTCCATTCTCTTTGGTAACCGGTGCGAGACCAAAAAGTTTCTTCAGGTGCGTGTTGACGAGAACGCGTTTATTTTCATACCGATCGGAAAGATTTTTCCAGGCCTGACTGAAACCAGCATTGGTTAACGGAGATTTTTGGACGATCTCTTTGGCTTCACCGGTGGTCTTCTTGTTGAGGTGGAATAGTTTTTCCACCGGCGCTATCCTTGTGTTTTGGATATACAAGGCCGTGAACATGTCACGGAAAGAGGGCCACGAGAGGTAATCGCCGCGAAACACTTCGGTGTCACAGGGGGGCAAGCTAATATTGTAACCTGACGGACTTTCGACGAATGAGGCTTCCGCTGAAGCGGATGGAGTTGCTAGATTCTCTATCATTTCTATGATGGTGTCGGTGCATCGTAGGTAGACGGCGTAACAACGGCGACGCTTCTCCTTCAGGGTTTCTAAAGTGCTTGCCTCCTCGCTCGTTGACTCCATCTTGGACAGGATGTTGTCAAACGTGCATTTGATCAACATCCATTGAGACTTGAGTTCGTCTCTTTGAAGGTCGAGCGTACGAATAGTGTGTTCCCGAGAGGGCGTTGCCTGAAAATCGACTTCGAACTCGACGAGAGCGTCGGCGAGGCGAATAAAGGTGTCGAGGGCAACCATTGTTGAAAAATGTTACTAATGAAACCGGAAAAAGGTTTGCAAAAAAATAAAATCCCGGAGCTAAACCTCTGTTGAAAAATGAGAAAATAAGAACAAACTCTTTAGTGTCTAGTTTATTTTTTATTATTTAGCATGGATTGTAACTAATATTTTTACCAACGAAATTCAGCGGTCGCCCACTGTATACCACGCTATATCGATGCTCGTTGTTGATTACACCAGAGATGATAGAGCGCACAGTCGAGCGTAGAAATTCTCACCAAAATGCAATTACTTCACTGATGAGATTTGCGACCTTGAGTTTCTTATGTATGTCGCACTTTAGACACGCCTTCGAAGAGAGTGCTCACTAGATGAGCGTAAGCCTGATACACCAACGTTCCAAGGATAATTGTATGTAACGTCTCTGCTTTCGTTGGCGAGCACCAACTGACTGTGTTTGTTTTAACAGTGGGGCAAACTACGGCTACACGAGAAGCGTGCGAGAATATGATTTTGTCGCAGAACAAAAAGAAATACACCAAAGATTTGTTGATCAGCAGAGTGTTGCAGATCGTAGGCTTATACTTAGTGCGTTTGTTTAAATGATTTTGAGCACTCAAGCAAGGCCTGGTTCTGTTTCTTCAACGAAAGAGCACGAAAAAAGAAACACGCAAAACCGACGTTTTTTCCAGCCGAGTTTATGCGTGGCTGCGCAAGTGATTGAGCACACAAGCGCAGTTTTTTCTGTCTATCGAAAGAGCGCGAAATCAAAACACAAACCGACGTTTCTGTGCTGAGAGCGTAGCTACGCAAAGGAAATGGAGCACGCAAGCAGAGTTTTTAAATCGTACCGTAGAAAGAGCGCGGCGTCGACAGCGAAGAAAAACACAAACCTACGTTTGTTTGCTTAGAGCGTGGCTGCGCAACGAAGTTGGAGCACGCAAGCAGAGTTTTTATGTCGTACCGTGGAGAGAGCGCGGCGTCGACAGCAACGAAAAATACAAACCTACGTTTGAATATTTTTGGAGAGTGCGGCTACACAAACCGGTTTAGAGCGTACTAATGATTTGTGTATGAGCCACAAATATGGTAATCCACGATGGATTTTCTGCTTCAGGGTACCGTTACACCGAGTTTTCGAAATTCGGGTGTACAGTCCTGCGTATATGTGACGTATATATTATATATACGTATATATATACGGAAAATATTCACTTTTTTATATATTGTATAATGAAATATATTAAAAACCCAAATCAATACCTTTACTTTCTTGATTAGTAGGCTGGAGCGCGATCCGGCTCGCTTAGGACCAATGTTTCTTTGTGAATAGATGAGTTGAAAGGTTGATGTGATGAGTGTTGTTAATTGTATATTGTTTATTGTTTTCACTGTTTAAGGTTATTTGTACAATGTATTTTTATTTGATGTGAATGTGAAGTTTGAAGTTCTCTGTGTACGTCTTCCTTGTCTTATGATCGCAGCAAAAGTGACAAGCGAAGGACGTCGCTGCTGAGCGTCGGCCGTTCGTTCGTCCACTCACGACTCCGTGGTGAGAAGCTCGCAGTCGAGCTTTCGGGTCGCCTCTTCTAAGCCGCGAAATGTCAGCAAAATGAGAGTCAGCTGACAAGCGCAGTCAGAAGAGGCGACTCGAGGCGAGCGGCGTTTGGCGTAAACAGAATCCTTATGGTTCCAATATACTTAAATACAACTGACTAAATTACAACTCTATTAATGTTTAATAACAAAATTAACTCAATACAAACTTAATTAATATTATATTGGAATATAAACTATAAATAATTTTCTCTTTTTTTTATTATGAAGGTCGTTACATATTAACTAAATTTTATTATCAAGTTTTTTAATCCATGAAAACTTCAATAAGTTGCACATATTTATTTATTTTCTTTCTTAATAAATGAGCATTTAAGTCCTTAACATTTAATTTTCAATTTCTTATCTAAATTGACATGTAAATTTACATTAATGAATTTTTAAGTTTAAATAAAATTTAGTTGTTTAATCCTGAGTTATGTAAAGAATAATATAATAATTCCAAAAATAATTTAATGGAAATGTAAAAAAGATATTTAATTTAAATTTTAAAAGAGTTCTTTTATTAAACCAAGGTTAGCGCCCGAATGCAAACCCACCTACAGGAATCATGCCCGCAGTTGTAGCACACAATCTTCTCAAGACGACTAGTATTATGATTCCAGCAGCCACCAGCAGCAGGAGATTCGTGGCGCTCATTCCGTAGTGAATTAAATCATTTGCGTCGATGTCCCAATCCGTGGGAAAGCCTAGAATCATCGGCGGTTTTGGGATGTGCGGTATTTTAAAGGTTTCCAACTCTCCCTGCATCTTAATATGTTTCAGGGTAGGAAGATGATCGGTGATGTTGAGAAATGGAATGGTGAATTCTACCTTAGTAGTGTAGGAGTCTGATGCCCACAGATTTACTTCTGCAGACGTGGCTCTGCAATTTGGCTTCAGTTGCATTACACCTTGATCCCTTAAGATTATTGTAGCACTGCTCTCTCCACAAGTAACATCTATCGGGGTTTCGGCGGATACCGAATAGTTCCAAGAGTTGACTGAATGCAGTTGTGACCAATATTGGTTTTGCCTTGGCATTACATTTATTTCACAGCTATCTGGAAGGATCTGTCTTCTCAAGAAAAGTTTCACTTCGCATTTGGCAGTGTTGATGTTGTAGAGTCGATGACTCTGCGGACACAAAATAAGCTATTCTATCTTCAGACATTGAGATATCTCTCCTTCCGCCAATCCATAGTACATCGATCTTCGCTCGTCCAGTAACAAATATTTGAACTTGGGTCTTATGCTAACAAATAATTCTTCATGAATGGTTGGATAAGGGTAAATTGCGAATGCGTGCAATTTTTCCCTGTATATTAATGGTATTTTAATGTTGAATACCACTGACGTATTCATAGTACGGCCCGTTACGGTAGCTATGCGACCTAGTGCTAAAGGATCTGTATCCGGCAACAGTATGTTGTCTTCTATGTTGATAGCAATGGTTCTAATATGGTCTTGAAATTAGTCAATTGGTAAAAGCCTTTCCAAAAAATTCGACTTTGCATTCCATAGTAGGTTAATCATGTCTCTCTGTAGCGTTTCACAAGAGTCTAGTGCCAAGGCATAAGTATTTGCAGCGTTGAAAAACATGTCTTCGGACAAGTGATGGTTAATTGTCTCGCTTAATTGATACATAGATCCGGATAGCGACTCGAAGTTCTTCCAAATTACCTTGTTCTGTTTTCTCATAAAGCTTTCGGTAATATCCTGGATTGATGACTGATTTTGCAACAGCTTCAATAGATATTCTTCGTTCTTGTGTCCCTGCATAATTTTCTGTTCGAGATTTTTAGCGTGCTCTTCATCCATGAGACCAAACAAAGAATGATAGATTGACCCTACAAACGGCAATATTGATCTTGGAACTCTTTGCTCCTTCTTTTGTTGATTATAGAAAATGATCTGATGGTTCTTTTGTATTTGATCATATCTACTCCTTAGTTGCTCCATTGTGATCGCTGCCAGGCTATTTTCATCTATATTCATATCAACCTTTTTGATGTTAGAAATCCATACCTCTAGTTTGCTTTTATAGGCTAAATAATCCGTCAAATGATAGATTGACCCTACAAACGGCAATATTGATCTTGGAACTCTTTGCTCCTTCTTTTGTTGATTATAGAAAATGATCTGATGGTTCTTTTGTATTTGATCATATCTACTCCTTAGTTGCTCCATTGTGATCGCTGCCAGGCTATTTTCATCTATATTCATGTCAACCTTTTTGATGTTAGAAATCCATACCTCTAGTTTGCTTTTATAGGCTAAATAATCCGTCAAATCTGCGTGCAACATTATATTCCACGATGTTTGAATTAATCCAACGCTACCTTGGTTTTGCCTGCTGTTAAAAAATATGCCTGCTTTATTTTTTAAATAATTTATTTCTACATTTTTCTCAACAGAACATTTGCAATTTATAATTGGAAGTACAAATAAAAGTGTTAAAAGTGTTAACAAATAATGGGCAGATATTGTGGATAGACTTTTTCGTTTCCCCACTACTGGTTTTAATATCCACAATCCTACATTTGCCATCATTCCCTGGAATTGTCCTTACCACCCGCCCCCTTCTCCAATTCATTGGAGAAGTATTGTTGTCCTTAAGAAGAACTAATGTGCCTGGCTTAATGTTCTCCGACGGACGCTTCCATTTATGTCTTTTTTGTAGCTCACACAAATATTCCGAGGACCATAACTTCCAAAACTCTTTTGTATTTGTCTCCTCTGTTTTCCAGTGGTCCCGCAGCCCCTGATAACATTTGTTATCACTGCTATCTGCTATGGTCGATAGTGATTTGCCCACCAGAAAGTGGGCTGGAGTTAATATCAGAAAACTGTTAGGGTCTTCTGTTAAGGGCATGAGTGGCCTTGAATTTAATATGGCTTCAATTTGCGCCATTATTGTACAGACTTCTTCAAAGGTCATAATGCTGTCTGTAACCTTCACCAAATGCTTCTTTACAGATTTCACTGCCGCTTCCCATAATCCCCCTACATGTGGAGATCTAGCGGGTATAAAACCCATTCAATACAATTTTGTGCACAAAATTCCGATAGCGCACTGAAATGAAGTTTCTCATTAAATATGTTATAGATTTCTCTTAGACTGTTTGCGGCGCCCACAAAATTTGTACCGTTATCGGAATAAACTTTTCTGGGACAACTTCGTCTAACTCTTTAATGACCCTATGAAGGTTGCTGAACTCAAATCGGAAACTACTTCTAGGTGTACCGCTTTTGTTGCAAAGCATACGAATACGCAAACATAAGCCTTATAGATCCTTTTCCCCCTAATTTTGTTGTGAATATTCAAGGGCCCCAAGAAATCCACACCTACATTTAGAAATGGTCTGGTACCTACTAATCTGTCTTCGGGAAGATTTGCCATTAATTGATGCAAAGGTCGAGGATTTCCTTTAAAGCACCTGTAACATTTTCCCACAATCTTTTTAACCAGCTGCCTTCCTCGAAGTGGCCAGTATTTTTGTCTTGATAATGCTAGCAAACCTTGTTGGCCTGAATGTGTTTTGTGTGTATGTGTTCAACTAAAAGATGAACCCATCTGTTGTTATATGGAAGCAGAATCGGATGCTTTGCTTGGTATGTTCACCTACTATTTTCAAGCCTTCCTCCGACTCGTATTATGCTTTCATTATCAACAATGGGACACAAAGTTGCTAACTTCGAATTATTTGGGACATTTTGATTTCCTAATAATAATTTTCGTTCTTTCGCAAAAAGTTCGACCTGGATCTCCTTGATTAATAACCGCAAGGCTTCTTGTCTATAGCTTAACGATGATTTAATGGGGTTTTTCAACATTATATCCTTAAATTTAACTATTTGTGCCACAACACCTTGTAAAAATTTGAAATTATTTTTGCGGTTAATAATACTAAAAACCGAAGTATTTGTTATGGCACATGCCAATATTTTGTATTTCTTAACTTCCGGTATGTTTTCTTTTGAAAGCATGCTTACTTTCTTTTTTATTATACATTCGGCAGATTTCAAAATGTCCGGCCCTTCAAACCATAATTTATTATTTATTAGTTCTTGTACTAGAAGACCTCTGGAAATTAAGTCAGCTGGATTTTCTTTTGATCTAATGTGCTTGAAGTTTCTCACATCACAATTTGATTGAATAAAACTAACTCTATTTGATACGAAAATTTGAAGAGTTCCAGGGTCAAGTTTGAGCCAGCTTAAAACAATTTCTGAATCTGAATAAAAATAAATGCTATCAAATGTAGTTTTTAAACATTCTAGAACGTTTTGTGACAATTTTACCAGAAAAACCGCTGCACATAATTCTAATCTTGGAAGAGTTATAACCTTAGTTGGTGCAACTCGAGACTTTGATGATGCAATATTTGTATAAATGTTACCTGAATCATCTATTGATTTAATATAGATAACTGCCCCATATGCTTTCATAGAAGCATCACAAAATCCGTGCATTTCTATAGTTTTTGGGTTATTACAATTAATGCGTCTAGGAACCTTTAATTCATTCAGAATCGGAAATTTTTTTTTAATTTTTATCCAATCCTGCTCAATTATATTTGGCACATTTTTATTTTTTTAATTTTCTATTCCCAGTCTATTTTTAATTTCCAGAGCTCTTGTATCAAAATTTTCGTGGTTATAATTATTGGACTTATTAACCCTAGTGGATCAAATAATTTTGATACGTCTGATAAAATGCTTCTTTTGGTTATTTTATTATTGCAACATATACATTGCATTTTATCAGCAAATCGTCTTGCTCTGGAACCCACACAACACCTAAGGTTCTTATATTGTTAGCCTGATCCATATCATTGTTTAGTTGTATCTCCCTATCATTTTCTGGAATATTTTTTAATAAATTCGAGTCATTAGCACACCATTTTCTTAACGTAAATCCATAATTTTTTAAAATATCAATTATTTGCTTTTGTAATATTTCTACTTCTTCCAAGGATTCCAGTCATCAGATCCTCCATATAAATATCTGATTTAATTATCTCAGCCGTTGCAGGATACCTCGACTATTCTCTATCTGCAGTTTCCTGTAAACATTTAACTTCTAAATAAGGAGCACATGATGTTCCATATGTTACAGTTTTTAATGCATACGTTTTTAGAGGTTCTGCTTCGTTCCAGCGCCAGTAAATTAACTGAAACTTCTGATCTTCTTTTGCTACCCATATTTGCCTATACATCTTCTCAATATCTGCCGAGAATACATATCTGCGCTTTCTGAATCTTAGCAGAATATTGAAATCTTCTTGCAATTTTGGACCAGTATACAATAATTCATTTATAGAATTGTTTTTTGAGGTTTTGCAAACGGCGTCAAAAACCACCCTGAGTTTCGTTGTCGAACTTTCTGGCCGAAGGACACAATGATGTGGATGATAGAATTTTAAATCAAACTTGTTAATATTACTAGCTATTTCCATATGACCTAATTGTAAATATTCCCGCATAAATTTTGTATACTGATTTTTTAACGATTCATCTTTTTTCAGCTTTCGTTCTAAAGAATAGAATCGTCTTAGCGCTTGGAGCGATGAATCACCCATTGTTTCTATTTTACCTTTAAAGGGTAATGATACAATGAATTTGCCGTCTGATCCTCTTTCGATATCCTTATAAAACATACGCTCACAGTCTTTTTCATCGATCGTGTAAAGCTTATCTGTTTTCTGAATTTCTTCTAATTCCCAAAATTTCGATAATTTGTTATTCAGACTCTCGTCACTTTGTGTAACAATTCCGCAGTATAGATTGTGTTTCCACACTAGCTGAACCACAAGCCAGCCACCCAAACACGCTATTTTGAAGGACATATTCCTTATTACTAATATTAATTTGACCATGTTTAATTAAATTATAAAATAATTCTGCATCTAACAAAAGATCGATTTTTCAAGGAATATCAAATTGAGGCAAATTGAGAGAATAGTTGGAACCATCAGTAAATCTATATATGTATTATAATTTGAAGTTTTCGATTTTATATATAAATTCACTCTCTCATTGATATTTGACTTATTCTTTCCTATACCTTCTATAACTGTGTGTTTTGAACGAACTCCCAAATTATTTCTAAAGCTCTTTGCTATAAGGCTAACTTGAGATCCACTTCAGGGCTCTCGCTTCAATAAATTGTCCGTCATCATTTTTAACTTTTATGCACGCCGTTCAAGGTTTATAGAAAGAAGGTTGCGCCACGCGCAGGTCCGTTATGTTTTTTTGTTTGACAGGGACGTCAAATGACGTCAATAAGTATTTGTATTGAAATTTTGTTTCGAGGCGCCTGCACACTGGTTATAGCAATAATTTTTAATGTGAATGTTTGAAGTGAATTATTGTGTGAATTATTATTCCAATAATGAATAATGAAGTGAAGTACCGTATAAGACTACAACAACAAAAAAGTAACACAAAATCGGAGCGTTCGAGTAACATTTAACATGTTCTAACTCTTCTTCATGCCACTTTTCAAGTTTGGCAATTGTACCGTGTGTTGTGACCCTAGTGATTTTAGAAATACTTATTGACGTAGATGCGCAGAACGAGACCACTTTTCTTTGTTTACTGGCGCAACCTTTTATTCTATAAACCTTGCACGCCGTTGATAAAAGAACACACTTGTTATCAGAGTTACTTTTTACCACTGCACTTTTTGCATTGGATTTGTCTTGGTGCAAAAGTAAATGGTGTAAACCATTACAATTTTTGCAATTAAGAGCTGAACACGCTTTACTCGTGTGCCCGCTCTTTAAACATTTAACACAGTATTTATTAGCAATAATTTTATTTCATTTTTCCGACGTCGACAACTGACGGAATCTGGGACACTGATTTGCCATGTGTGCTATATTGCAACCCATAATGCATTTACGAGTAACTTTTTCTGATGACTCACCAAAGGGTTTGTCAAATGTTCTAACGCTGATATTTCCTGGTTTGAATGCTGCTTCTAACGCATAAAACTCGGTATCTAAAAATCTGACTAATGTTTCAACCATTTGAATTTCTCTAGTCTTTTAAGGAATTCTCATATTTTAATCTTAAGTCACTATTTAACTTTCTAACCAATATATAGTTAACAAAAGTCTGTAATAGTTGTTCAGCACTCAGTTTTAAAGTTTTTAGAGCCTGTAAGCTTTCTTGTATAATATCGCAAAATTTCTTTACACTATACCGATTTCCTACAACTTCTGGTGCGTCAATTATTCTTTTAAAATACATATTGGCTAGCAGACGTTTGTTGGTAAATTTGTTGTCTAGAATATCCCACGCAATTCCAAAATTTGTACTAGTGGCCGGCAAATTTGAAATACAACTTGCTGCCGAACCTTTTAATTTGGACTTCAAAATGCACATTTTTTGTACGTTTGGAATGTCTTTAGACCCCATAAGCTGCTCAAATAACTCTTTAAATGTATCCCATTTGGTATAGACCCCATCAAAATATGGAATTTCAATGGATGGCAGGGTAATGAAATGGTAACTCATTTACTGCCTTATTATTACTTTTTCTCTTTTCGATTGGGATTGCATCGCATTCTCCTTTAATGCTATAAAAATTTTCGGTTAAATCATCATCCCTAAAAACATTAATATAATCCATAAATATGCTTTGAGCAATATTTTTGGACTCTTCAACATTTTTAAATATTTCATTCCCCTGATTAAATTGATCCAATTTAAATTGAAATTCACTTAATATATACTGAAACTTTCGTGTTAAGCCAGACTCTACAGTATGTTTTTTTTCTTTGTTTTTTTCTGATTGGCTTGAAACATTAGCCATATTTAAAGATTTTTCCCCGCAGGGCTTCTAATTAGAGTTGGGTAGTTCATGAACGAACTAGTTCAATTGAACTAGTCACTTCTGTGAACTATACGAACTAGTTCACAATTCGTAGTTCTTTTAGTTCACTAGTTCTTTTAGTTCACTCGTCGTTCTTGCATACATTTGTAAAAATACACTTAGTTCATAATTGGAACTTCTAGCCTGGTTCAAATGTGAAACCTGTTTTGTTTATATTGTAAACAATATATCTCTTATCACTGATATGAAGTAACGAACTAAGAGACCGTACTGAACTAAGATACCGAACGAACTACTGAACTAAACGAACGAACTACTGAACTAAACGACCGAACGAACTACTGAACTAAACGAACGAACGAACTACTGAACTAAACGACCGAACGAACTACTGAACTAAACGAGTGAAATACATATTGAACGAGCTAATTGAACTGAAACAATATTAATATTTTTCAAAACAGAAACTTATTTTGATTTTTTAACTTATATACTTTACTTCATAATTTCTTATTTATAAAGATAACATACATATGTACATATACAAGCGATTGAAAATTAAAAAATATTCAACAATATTTATGAAATGTTTTTTATGAATTAATAATATTAATATAAAACATATAACAGTAATATAATAAAAATATTGTTTAAATAAAGTTGGTTGTGTTTTATAAGAAAGCTCGAAAAATGTAAAATTCAAATTTTCTTGAAAGGTATACGGTTTCCGGTAAAATATGATTTAACATTAATGAAAGATACTTTTCGTACCTTTCCAGTTAATACCGAGGATATATCGACCACTTATACAGTTTGGCAGATATAGGCATAAATGTTTAAAATATTTCAGCTTGCTATATATGTATTTCTGCTTTTAATCGTTTGGCACAAGCTGCACTTCGTTTGACCTTTGTTGGTTTAACTATTAACCGTACGCGAATTACTGAACTAAACACGAACTAGTTCACAACGACAAAATTAACTAGATTGATCGCTCACTCAAGTGAACTATAATGCCCAACTCTACTTCTAATTTCGTGATTGCAGTTGAAACTATGGCTTTTATTGTGGCTTCAACATTATCTTTAAAATACTTAGCTTTTTTGAGCGACTGATCCTCACTGAGCACCTTATGGTTCTCCAGAAATTCGTCGTATTTCGACAGCAGATTTTTCCTGGTGATGTCGTGTTCCTCCTCCGTTATGATTGTATCAAAGCCTAACACTCGATGATACAATCGTTGAATTTCTTCGCTTATCGCCTCTTGTGATTTCATATTTCATCAATTTTTAATGACATTTTTATTTATTATTTATTTTATTTATTTATATATATAGTTTTTTTTTACTTTACTTCACTTCACTATTACAACACAATACCAATGTCACTGATTCGTATTTTTTCCGAATACGTTTTATACAGTAGACACAAGGAATTTTTAAACAAATTTAAAATAAAAAATATATATGTCTCTGATTCGTATCCAGGATATATATATGTCTAAGAAATATATATATGTCTCTGATTCGTATCCAGTATACGTTTTATACAGAAGACACAACAAAAGACTTGAATCTGCTTTTAAAATAAATTCTCAAAAATTTATAAATTATACAATTTATATATCTAAACACACAAAAAAAACTTTTATTCAAAAAACGCGTGAACAAAAACTTGGGGTCACCAAAATGAACACGAATGAATGGTACACGTCGAAGATCAGTTAAACACTAACTCCCGTCTCCAGGAGTTCCTTTATTTATATCTTTCTTAACCTATGTAATACATGGTGTGGACGCAGTTCGCACCATGTGTATCCTTATCTATTGATAAGAATTAAGGGATCGGGTCTACAAGAATATAAATCCTCTTACCGCCAATGCGTTTATCACACCATATGACATATACCCGAAACCGTGTTCTTATCAGCGATGGGTTTTATCCAAACAGGCAACCAAATGTGTCCCTCAGATAGAACGCATCCTAAATAAACTGTACAAAAAGGATGACTATTCTTATCTATCTAGTAGTATATTTTCCACAGACTGTTCTTATCTATGTGGGAATTTACTACATATTTTCAATTCTAATAATCTGCCCTTAAGTACAGTTTTTACAAAACTTAACAGTTAGTTTAATAATTGTAAATATTATCCCCAAAAATATTTAAATCGAAATTTTTACAATTATTTTAATGTAATAGTTGATTTTTTATCCTATTTTAATGCAAGATTTCATTTTTCCTTAATTTTTTTTCTTTAACTGAATCAATACATGATTATTTTCGTTTGTAAAAATTAATTACAATACCCCTTTCTTCTTTTTCTTTTACTTATAATTATTAATTTTTGCTATTTTTTTAATTCTTTTTGTTTCCTTATGCCCTTATTCGTATTTATTTTATTTTCATTAATTTCATTTAATTCATTTCATATTAATTTCATTTATTACTTTTTTTTCTCCAAATTTCAATTAATTTAATTTAATTATTTCTTATTCTTTTATTATTTATATACATATTATTATTTATAGGTATACTTTAAATTTTAGTTATGTATGTGAATCTATATGTATACAGTTAGTGTCAAAAGAAAGTATACAGTTGGAAGGAACACGTTGATCATATCTTTGTTCATTGCTCATACGCCAACTCCTGACCTGTGCTTGTCAGCGAACTCTCACCCCGCTGACATGTCTCGGCTGAGGAGAGGAAACCTGAAAGCTCGACCTGCAACGAAATTTAGCGAAGGCCTAAATTGATGACCTAAATTAAGAGCTCGTGAAAGGAGCATAACTTATTGTTTAGTGTGCTATGAACGGACAGCGAGATCACGAAAAAAAACGTACGAATCCTCGATTTCCCTGCTGTTTGAGAGCGCAATTTGTTGTTCAGAATCTGATTTCTTCGAAGAGCGCGACCGCTAGAGCGAAAGAAACACAAAACAAAGAAAAGTTTGCCAGCAAAGGGTGGACAGCCAGTTCGTAGGCTATATGCTTAGTGCGGCTGCTTAAATTATTTGGAGCATACAAGCAAAGCATTTTTTTTGTTCTTCGTTTTTCACTATATTGAAAGAGCGCGAAAAAATACAAAACCGACGTTTATGTGCTGAGAGCGTGGCTGCGAAAGGTAGTTGGAGCAAACAAACAGTGTTTTTTCTATCTATCGAAGGAGCGCGACACAGAGTGAGAGGGAAAACCACAAACCCACGTTTCACAAATAACACGAATCACAAGGTCTAAAGAGCGCGGCACTAAGAGCGAAAAAACACGAAACCAGTAGTATACATGTGTATGTTCTGGGACAACTGAAATTTGGGAGCTATTTGGGAAGTATGCTTTGCGTGTGTTAGAGTGAGATGGCGCTATACGGTTGTGTGGGAGGGAGTGAAAAAGAGATATAAATACGAAGGGACAGACACCGGGACGGGAAGGGGTGGTAAAAGGGCGTATACGTGGGCGTGGCAATGGGCGAAAAGGGCGGGGTATTAAGTAGGCATGTCAAAAGTAGGTGGGAGGAAATGGGCGTGGCAAAGGTGGATGGGAGGAAATGGGTGTGACAAAAGTGGGTGGAAGGAAATGGGCGTGACAAAAGTGGATGGGAGGAAATGTGCGAGTCAAAAGCGGACGTAGGAGTAAGGGGCGTGGCACAACGGACAGACAGACGGACATACATACATATGTACATATAGACCGACAGACAGACATACATAGCTCGGCGTGCTGACTGTTGCGTGTGTGGTGTGCCCCTCTGCCTTGATCTCTGCCCGTCTGTGTATCGTTTTGTGGTACTTGAGATTGTTGTTGTGATTGTTCTGAATATGCGTAGCGTTGTGGTTGGAAAATATTTATTATTGCTTTCATTTAATTGTTTTTCGTCATTTTGCTATGTGGTTGTTGTAGATTTAGTAAATAAGTATTTCAAGTGTTCGATTGCCTCGCGCTGGAGTTTCCCTGCCTCGCGAATTTCGGAATTGGAGTTTACATTTTCGGTACTTTCTATTTACAAATATTTCTCAGAACAAAAAGTCGTAAATTAGAATCATAATGGGAATAAACGGCTGGAGAATATGGGGATACTCAAATGATTTTAATAGGAGTATTTAGTACAGATGGGTGGTGGATGCAAATGCAGATGGCTGGGTAGTAGTTTTGCTATGTCGTTGTTGTTGTTCTTTATCTTTTCTCAACGGACTTTTAGAAATTTTTGTTTTTGTGCAGAATCATAATGTAAACCAATGCTGGCCACGCCATAGGCACGCGTGCTAATTTTTTCTCTCGGCTATTCACATGTACACGACAAAGGCCGTCGGGTTTTCACACCGACATTAGCGATCGTTCGTATCAAGTGAGTCAGTCGACGTGCAGACTAATAAGGAATGGGAGAATCACTATTTTTTCTTTGAAAATTAAATAAATCGGTTTGAAAGTATTATTGATATTGAGGATATTATTGAGAAATAGTAAACTCAATTTCATTGTTAAATCATTTGCATGATTTAAAGTTTAACAATCCCCAAACAACAATCTTCTCAGTGTACCGCGCAGAGAGTATTTTTCCGCAAACCAACCTCTCTCAACGCTCCACATATGCACAAAATATGATTGTATACGTTTTGGCCAGCACTGATGTAAACAAACGCAACTGGTTCACGACTAAAATTAATTCAATCTGTAATAGACTGTTTATTAATAAGGATGGAGAACGTTACTGTGTCGGGATTTTTAAAACGTGTTGACGAGTTTTTAAGAGGCCAAAAATAAATTTTGCTCGATGAGCATTTGGATGAAATGCTGAACTGCTACGCAAAATTAAGCCACTATCAACATCAAGTACTAATTGAATCTGTTCATGGAAATCACTATAAATCTTGCTGTTGGATGCATGTTTGGATGGACCAGGTACGTGTGCGTGCTATATATTGGAGAATAAAATCTCACGAATCAATAAATTAATGCTATTATATACTAAATTGAAAAAATAAAAAAGAATGTATTTTTAATTCATAAATTATATGTTTATTTTATTTATTCATCCAACATTTATAATACATAGTTTTCCACATTTGGTAATACATTGCTTGTGTTAAAGGAAAGTCAACCAGAACCTCCAAGCGAAAGTCGTCGGTATCTTCTTTCATTCTTTTACACAAATAGTAAGCTCCGTTTGAGAATTCTTTTATTGTTTCATCGCTGATGTTGTTAAACTTTTACGGTAGAAAACTGATATTCTCTTCCAACTCCATTAAAACTCGGGCTCCATACTTTGTTTTCGTTTTTAATATTTGTTTGTGTGGGGGATGTGTGCGCAGGTAAGCGCAACACACCGATATATAATATATAAGGTAATATAATAAGAATCGTGACGTTGGACTAGAAAACTTACCGATGGTTCGATGTGGTGTGTGTGGGGTAATGAGGTGATCGTGATCGTGGTGATCGTGATCGTGGTGATGGTGATCGTGGTGATGGTGATCGTGATCGTGGTGATGGTGATCGTGATCGTGGTGATGGAGATCGTGGTGATGTTGGTTGTGATTCACTCGCGTCGAGGTTGCACAGTGGAAAAAAACTCGTCGTCAAAGACACGTCGCGATCGTACTCGTGCGTAAAGTTAAGAGTTAATTTGGGAAAGTCAAGTTCACCCGTCAAGATCACAAAGATAAAGTAAGTTAAGTTGGGGGCTGAAGTCATCAAAAACTCATTGTCCTGTCAAGAGTTGACAGGTCGCATTCCGGGAAGTTGGCTGCGCTGACCGACGTGCAATGCATTTGCATCTACAGGGGAGTAGATGGCGCTGCTTTCTCTGGGAGGGCGAAAGACCAGCGCTGGGGTATGCAGTCGAGTCAGAATGAGTGTTTGGCGTAAACATACCGCCCGCCTTGCAGTACTGCGACTTTGCTCAGGTTAGAGACACACGGAGAAGGGGGTTTCGCCTTAGTCACGGATACGCGATGATTTGGGGTTCAAATCATCGGGTTGGTCTGCGGTCGTCACCGGGATAAAGGTGGGTCACGCGACCGAGTCTCCACTGCGTTGGCGGGAGGTTGTCATCGCGGATGACCACCAGATCTGCTACGTTAAGGTCTGGTTGGGGTACCTTCCGCGTTTGTGGAGTTCGGTGAGGTACTCATGTTTCCATCGAGTACAGAATTGTTGATAGATGGCTTTCACTTTTAGCCATCTATTAACAATCTTGAGGGGGGAATTTACTAACGCCAGTTCAGCGGGGTCAGAAGAGGGCCACCGATGAGGAAATGGCCGGGCGTTAGAGGCTGTAGATCCGATGGATCGTCGGACATGCTGCTAAGCGGTCTCGAGTTGAGGCAGGCTTCGATCCTGGAGAGTATGGTAGCAAACTCTTCAAAGGTGAAGCGCATATTGCCGACAAACTTTCGGAAATGAAGTTTGAAGCTTTTAACGCCAGCTTCCCAGAGACCGCCCATATGAGGCGCGGCATCAGGTATAAAATGCCATTTGAGCTGCTGATAGGCACACTGTGAGGTGACCGCTTCGTGTGATTGTTGAAGGAAGATCTTCCAATCGTTCCGGAGTGTTTTGGAGGCTCCCACGAAGTTCTTTCCATTGTCCGAGTAAACATCCTTGGGGCATCCGCGACGGGCGCTGAAGCGGTTGAAGGCGGCGAGAAATGTCGGAGTCGACAGATCACTGACCGCTTCAAGATGTATGGCCTTCGTTGCGAAACAGACGAAGACACAGACATAGCCTTTGGTGATGAGGCATGCCCTGCCAGTGTAGTTTTTGATATCAAACGGTCCCGCGAAATCTATACCGGTGGCAGCAAAAGGGGGAAAGAGAGTGAGTGGTCCGCTCAGGGGGCAGAGCGGACATAAGTTGGGTGCGCACTTGTTTCCTCTGAAGGACACAAGGTTTGGATGTGTGAATCGTAGCCTTGATGAGGTTCTTGGCCTTGGGTATCCAATGTTGCGTACGAAGCAAGCGCAACATCAGTTGGTTCCCTCCATGCAGACTGAGGTCATGGATGAAGCGAACCAACAATCGGGTGAACTTACAGCTGTAAGGAAGAAGAATGGGATGGCGTTCGTCATGGGAGAGTGACGGACACGCGGATAGACGGCCACCTACGCGCACCAATCCATCTTCGGATACGAATGGATTGAGCGAGAGAATGGGGCTCTTGGGGGGTAGATTGTGTTTCGTATCGAGAGAACGATATTCATTGGCAAAATGTACCTTTTGTGCGAGAGTGGCAAGTCTCGTTTTGACATGCTGGATTTCATCGGAGTCAATAGCGGTATCGTGTCGACGAGAGGACGAGCGATACTTTTGGTGGCTATGATGTAGAAACCTGAACACGTATGACAACACGCGAGAGCTCGTGGTAAAGAAGAGAATCTCTCCAACAAGTCTTCAAAGTGGGGGAAGTAAGCGAAATTGGCTTTGACTGGTTTTGCTTCCAGTTCGGTTTCCAATGAATCGAGGGTAATAGAGTGTGGACAGTGTTCCTTTTCTTGCCGCCTTTTGGTGGTGCTCGCGTAAAGATTTTCGCAGACTGTCTTGGCTGGAGTGCAAATACGTTGCTTGGGAATTTCCACGTCCCAGAGAAGTGCAGGCTCACGGTCGAGGGAGACCTCATTGAAAAACGACAATCGGGTGGTAGTGGTTGAAGTCAGGGCCTGAGAAAGTGGACCGGTGAGGATCCACCCGAACACGGTCTCTTGGGCGATGAGAGAGCCCAAAATATTCCGTCGGATACCGTCCAGCAAGATAAGGGGGTAGATGTCCGCTCCAATCAAGATATCTATTTGATCGCTTTGGTAAAAGCGATCATCAGCTAGTGGTAGGTTCGGAAGAGAATCGAACAGGTTCCGGTCAAGGGAGCAGACCGGTAGGTTGCCAGTTAGTTTTTGAAGCACGAGAGCCGTGGCTTCAATGCACAGTCCGGCCGATCGGGGAGAGCCGATGCTAAACTTGCAACGGTTGTTCACCACGGCTGTAACGGTTTCATTAGCGCTGGCGACTTGAGCTTGAACCGTAGTCGTTGGAAGTCGCAAGCGTTTTCGTACGCGCTCTGACAGAAAGGTGGCTTCCGAGCCAGGGTCGATGAGAGCACGAGCGAGGTAGGATTCGTTACGATGACAGATGTGAACCATTGCGGTACCGAGTAGCACTTGCTTGCTTCGGGAGGTGAAGCAAGTAAGCACATTTGAAATTGAGGGGCTTCAGTGGACTGTATAGTAGGGGTAGAGGGGTTCGCTCGAGAGTGCGAAGGGGGGTTCGACGGCAGACTTTGCTGATCAGCACTTAGACTGCGATGAGATGGGGAGTTGAGGAGCGAGGTTGTATGGGTAGAGTTCGAACAAGAATTCGATTGGGGGCCGAAGCCAACTCGCCATGTAATAGTGTATGATGTCGTTGATTGCACGGCCTGCATGTGAACACACTTTTACAATTTTTCACTTGATCTGAGTGTGCCAAACAGTTCGTACAGAATTGGATCCGTTGAACTGTCGCCCAACGTGTGTCTACATTCATAGCCAGAAAACGTGGGCATTGGCGAAGCGGGTGTTGCCGATCAGTGCATACTTTGCAACTGGTCGGAACCATGGTAGCCTGGAACGTATTCACAGGTTCCGGGGCGGAGGAGAGGCGTGTTTGGGGATTCGACGATTTCTGAGGTGGTTGGACCGACTTTTGAATGTCGTCTACAGTTTCCAACGTTTGGAAATGTGAAGTGAGAAACGCGTCCTTTTCAGACCATTTTGGAATTTCACGTTTATGGGTAAGGGATTGTTCCCATAGAGAGAGGGTAGTTTCGGGGAGGCGAGTAGAGCAGAGATGCACAACAATTGCGTCCCAGCTCCCCACGTCAACGTCGTACAACGTGAGAGCCGAGAGGCAGTTGTTGATCTCTCGTTGGAGGCGTTTGATCGCAGCTCCAGACTCTTTATGGATTGGGGTAAGGGAGAATAACGTTCGGAGTTGAACGTTAACAAGTATACGTTTATTCTCGAACCGATCGGTAAGATTCCTCCATTCCTGATCAAATCCGCTATCTATGAGGGGGGACTTTTGAACTATCTCCTTTGCTTCACCTCGGGTCTTTTGGTTGAGGTGAAACAACATTTCGACCGGAGACAGTCGATTGTTCCGGATGTAGAGCGCGGAGAACATATCACGAAAGGTCGGCCATGACTCGTAGTCACCATTGAATACATCAGTATCACACGGTGGCAAACTGATGTTGTGACCTAGGAAGTTCGTCGGAGTCATGGGAGAAGAAACCGACAACGGCAATGGAGAGGAACTGGGGGCAACGAGATGCTGCTGTTCACTCACTTTCGCGGAGAAACGCACGTACATCTGGTAACACCGCCGGTATTTGGTCTTAACCACGGTTAGATCGGCGCTTCGCGCATCTGTGTCCTCATCCACGTTGGAGGTGAGGTACTCCAGGCATGAGGCATATGCGCCTTTCAGGTCTGCCCAGGCCGCTTTTAGTTCATGGCCCACCCTGGTGGGTGGCCAGTGAGAAATCCGAGTGGTCGCGTTCCGGAATGATGTTATATTCATCCTCGAATTCTTCTAGCGTTTCGGACACGCTTATAAATTTAGTGAGGGGGTCCATTGGAGTACTTTACCGAACCGAGGAATGGAGAATTTGTGGATATTGAGTTAAACTCACGAATAGGGGGTGAAACGAGTTTACGAAGCTGGAATTCGCCGTGGAACGGACAGCGAAGACCTATTAATTAAAGTCAAATCAAACGTAGCACAAATGCTTCATCTTGCGGTCAGAATAATGACGCGAAAGTTAATTTAATTCGAATTTAATTAAATTTGGGAAAAACTCCTTTACATTGAAAACGACGAGCAACTATTTAATTTATTTTGCGTTGAATTAACCTTGGAGAAAAGTAATACTTTCCGTCGCGTTTGAAATAAATCGGAGAAATATTAATTTAATTCGCGTGAATTAAAGTTTGGAAGAAACACCTTAAATCGCGGCTGAAATTAAATCGAAAAAATATTAATTTAATTCGCGCGAGTCAAAGTTTGGAACACTTTAAATCGCGGCTGAATAAATCGAAAAAATATTAATTTAATTCGCGTGAGTCAAAATTTGGAACAAACACCTTAAATCGCGGCTGAAATTAAATCGAAAAAATATTAATTTAATTCGCGCGAGTCAAAGTTTGGAACACTTTAAATCGCGGCTGAATAAATCGAAAAAATATTAACTTAATTCGCGCGAATTAAGGTTTGGAAAAAGCACTTTAAATCACGGCTGAAATAAATCGAAAAAATATTAATTTAATTCGCGCGAGTCAAAGTTTGGAACACTTTAAATCACGGCTGAAATAAATCGGGGAAATAACACTTTAATTCGCGAATGAAAGTATGACGGAAAATTATTAGTTTGATTCGTGTTGAATCAAACTTGGGAAAAAACTTGAAATAAAACTCAAACAATTGTGAAAATTACGTATTGATATTTTATTTGTGTCACACAGTGTAAATTACCATGTGTATTTACAAGACAAAGTAAGTTGCTTGATGAGTTGCAATTGTTACTCATCAAGGGGAAACGCTACTGGTGTGGAGAGGGGAAGCTTCACTTGCGCTGAGAGAGCGACTTATTGTGTGTAGTTGTGACGTCACGGAACGTGTTTTGTACTTCGAGTACAGAAAACACGTGACGTCACTGAACGTGTTTCTGTTTGGTGTACAGAAACACACGAAAGGGAGGACACGGGGGAAATATTCACTATGTTGTGTAATATTTAAAACACGCACTAAGCCGAACCGATCGACAATTTTTTACCAATATTACGTGAACGTAATTTGGTGTTTGAAAAACGAGGGGGGGAGGGGGGGGTATCACTTCACTTCTTATATTATATATTATATTATATACAGGGGATCGAGTGGTCGGAAGGGGATCCGGGTCGATTGGACCAAATGTTTGTGTGGGGGATGTGTGCGCAGGTAAGCGCAACACACCGATATATAATATATAAGGTAATATAATAAGAATCGTGACGTTGGACTAGAAAACTTACCGATGGTTCGATGTGGTGTGTGTGGGGTGATGAGGTGATGGTGATCGTGGTGATGGTGATCGTGGTGATGGTGATCGTGATCGTGGTGATGGTGATCGTGATCGTGGTGATGGAGATCGTGGTGATGTTGGTTGTGATAGGGTGATTGTTCACTCGCGTCGAGGTTGCAGTGAAAAAAACTCGTCGTCAAAGACACGTCGCGATCGTACTCGTACGTAAAGTTAAGAGTTAATTTGGGAAAGTCAAGATCACAAAGATAAAGTAAGTTAAGTTGTGGGCGGAAGTCATCAAAAACTAATTCATCAAGTCATCAAAACCTGTCAAGAGTTGACAGGTCGCAGTCCGGGAGGTTGGCTGCGCTGACCGACGTGCAATGCATTTGCATCTACAGGGGAGTAGATGGCGCTGCTTTCTCTGGGAGGGCGAAAGACCAGCGCTGGGGTATGCAGTCGAGTCAGAATGAGTGTTTGGCGTAAACAATATTTTTAATAGAATATGCATTATTCGGCTCCATATCTTTAACTGGTAATATGGTTTTTTGAACACTGTTGTTCTGATTGAAGTCTTTCATAGCGACAGAAAAATTTGATGATCCTTGACGTTGTTTTGGATCCATTTTCCATTTGTTTTTTTTAAATTTTCTTGGTACGTAGTAAAACTAACTGATGAGCTCTTAACTGCACCGATCGAAAGATGAACTTCAACTGAATATATGCAACCGAAGAAAATATTATTTATGACAAGAAATTAAAATTTTTTAGTTTAGTAAGTACCTAGAACTTAGAGAACACAGAGAGAGAGAGAGAGAAAGAGAGAATTCCAGATAGATATCACAGAAGAAGGATATCACAATGAAAGAATCTTGGACAAAGAAGATGCAGTATGCAGTGGTGAAAAATCCATTTAAATCAGACAAGGAGTGGAATAGCTCTTCATCATCATCATCACCGTCATATTCATCATCGACAATCATCATCAAAATCAAATATACCTTATAATAAATACAAATAAAATTAATAAAAATATGTATTATATACTAAACACATAAATAAAACACAATTTGATTTCATTTTAATGAACTAAACAGTAAACTTTATTCGTTATTTCTCCTAAAAAAATTAAATTTTAAACAAATTTTTGACATATGTAAATGACCGCAGTTAAGTGAATTATGATCTTAATGCTGAGTGTAATTGTAACGTATTCCATCACCCAAGTATTGGATTACTTGATGCGGTGGTTGCAAATTTCCAAAACAATAAAAATATTCCTTTTGATTCTTGTTTTTATAATAACCAGGTCTCTCCGATCTATCAAGATTAACGATCCCACATTCTTGATGATGTGGTTGCCTTGGTAAGGTATCTAACATAAAAATACCTCTAAAGTGTGGTAGATTCGTTGTATATTTCATTAGGTCGATATTTGTGAGGGCTCTGTTGGGTAGCTTCTTCAAAAGTTTTTTGGTTGAGGGCTATAATGTAATCCCAATCCTTTTGTGTAGGGTTTAAGATACAAGCCTTTACCAATAGCAATTGCTTCCATAGTTTGATTATGTCGATTTGCTTCTTTCAATTGTTTTCTTGCAGAGTTGGCTTCATTATTTGCTTTCGCGATTGCGGCACCACCAGATGCTAAACCACCAACAGCTCCAAGAGCAGTTAAAATGGGTACTAGTGGTACAAAACCTCCTACTTTGGGAATAGGTATAACACGTGGTTTTCTGGTTTATCTTCTGGTTTTCGTTGCTTGATAATATTCAATGCATTTTTAACAGTTTTTGTGAAAATTTTCTTTGCACATCTTTTCACCTTTTTCTTTGGTTCTTTAAATCAGATTCTTTAGGTTCTTATTTAGCTTGTTTACCATGCCGAATTTGACTTTAGCTTTCATTGCGTTGGCTACTAACCATGCGTTTATTCGCTCACTATATTTACTATCGTTTGATTTTGCTCTTTGCCACGCCTGTTCAGCTAATATTTTATCTGCTTCGTGACGCTCATCCAAGTTCTTTGTATTACTATAAGCAATGTCGTGCTCTTTACATGCAGCGTCGAGTGGATTGATTTCTTTATCACCTCTTTCTAAGCGTTTTTTTAGTTTAGTTCCTGGATCGGCCACATCACAAAACCTCTAAAAGAAATAGTCAAGCACTCCAATACAAATTATAATAAGGATAAGCATAACATTAAAAACAATAAAGTACCTCTAAAAATAAAAACAAGTACTCCAGCTAAAGCATGAAAAGTCAATTTTTCAAACGAAACTCTTATCAATAGTAATGACTATGAAGACGACGACTTTTTCTCTTAAATAGAAGATGCAGAAGATATAGTTAATAAATCAAGCGAAACGAAATTATTCTCTGAACTTGATACTACAAGCGACGATCCAAAATCTACTGAATCAATTCTCTATTCCGACTTAGAACAACAGAATCAGTTGGATACCACATATGGCCCATACAAGGGATCTGATGGTAAATGGCGAATCGGTAATAGCCCCTTCTCATTACGCGATGATAAAATAATAATATCCTATAATAGTTGGAACTTTACACCTGAATTCCTTCAATTATTATTCAGCAAAGAACCATCAAATTATGACGATAAAGATCTAGAAGCTTACAAATTTTTTATTTTAGTAAATACTAGTGCTCACAAACTTAATTTTAACATCAATGGACGAGCAAAGGGAAGTAGAGCCTTCAAATACACCAACATCATAAAGCCATTATTCAGCGAGATAACTCCATTGACTACCTCACAAAATCAAACTGAGGGAAGCGATTTAATGAGTGTTAACAAGCTAAAGCCAAAGCTATGTATATACATATATTGGGATGATCCAAATGAGTTGGTAGATAGGTTAAGGCTATTAGTATCATCACAATCTGCAGGACATACCAATCACAACAACGAAATAGTTTTAGTACTCGAAGAACTTATGGAAGCTAATATAATTGCATAATTATCATATAAATAACAGCAAATTTCATAAATACATATAACTGTAAAATGAGCATCGACAAGTTCGGTCATTATTCTATAGAAAAGTCATTAAACAATAAATTAAAAAGAAATCTTACAAGAGCCTTGGGATTCAATTTGGATAATGATAAAAACTTGGATCTACATTGGAAACGCTTAAGGAATATTAATGCTCCTGTCGAAGACAATGATGCAGTAACAAAATCATTTGTTGAAGATAGTATGAAAGGGATGAATGTGGAATTTCAAAGAGAAAACAATTTACTAAAGCAAAATATTTACAGAGAAATCAAACAGACTCACATGCAAATTCAAGCAGAGAACTCATTGGTAAAGGTAAAAATATATAAAGACATTGAAAAAGTTAACAAAAATCATCAATTGCTTATTGCAGATAGCATTAAACAGGTAAAGGTTCAGTTTAAAGAAGAAAACGAATACTAAGAAGAATACTAAGGGAAAAAATAGACAACGATATTAAGCAAGTCATACAAAATCTTAAGTCACTTGTTGAAAATAGTACTACTCAGATAAGAGTAGCGAAATTTGAAAAGCGAAATCAATATACTAGGTGAAAGAATACTTAAAGTCGTTAAAATAATATATGTAAAATTCCGAAACAAGAAAAAACACGTTGACAGTAATAACAAGAATTATGCAGATGATATAAGCGAAGGGCTTTAGCGGTTTACAAGTTTCGTCAATGAAGAACTAAATAAAGGAAATTCAATTAGAATGTATTAGAAGATAAAATTTCAGTCTTCATTTAACTCTGATTGTGTCATGTCGAACTTCTTTTGCGCTAAGTGCCTAGTTAGAATCTCTAATGCTCGTGTGGTTCGTTGTAACCTTTACGATAACTTATTTCATCCAAATTGTTGTGACATTAGCAATGACGCTTTTAATCTGTGCTGCGGCTCCCCAACAGTGGATTAGATATTCGCGCTCTTTCCTTTATGTTTCGGACTTGGCTCAGTCTTCGGAGCGGCTCTCTGCCGAACCGGTTTCGTTGTCTTCCAGTGCTGAATCAGTTGTTCGGAATACTCTTTGTTCAGAATGTTAAAATGTAATCGTTGGTGTTGAACGTATTTCTTACTGAGATGTTCTAATATCTTTCTGAACACTCTCATCTGTCAAAATATCAGAAATGTTAGGTTGTCTCTGATGTACTCTAAGATGAAGCTTTCGCAACGTTAAAATATAGAATATACAACTTTTACTTTTGTGAACATAAAACAGCTTTATCTTTATTTTTTTACTCAGGGAAAGTTTGAAGGAAAACTTTTAAGCGGCCCAGGCTATGGGCCCAGGCAGGCTATGGGCCCAGGAAGAGGTAAGATTAGGTTAGGTTAGGTTAGGTTATATTGGCTGTCCCTAAGGATACACTTAGACCGCTAGGGTCCATTGTGATGCCATACAGATATCACCCCCAAGGCTTCATCTCAGCCAACCCGAGCTATTTATATACCGGCTCAGATCCCCTATCTTGAGGGGTATCATTTCGCTGAGGTTATTATAGAAGAAGGCTCCCATGTGGGTTTGTCTTCTCTGGGACAGAGCCGGACAGCCACACAAGAGATGCGTTACCGTCTCTTCCTCCTCCTCATCCCTGCAGCTCCTGCAAAAGTCATTTGCGAAAAGCCCCATGCGCTTTGCATGAGCGCCAAATGGGCAGTGACCTGTTATGACTTCTATCACCCGCCGAATGTTCTCCCTGCCTAGCGAAAGGAGGTCATTTGAGTTCTTTTGGTGGTATATGGGCCATAGATGCCTTGCAGTCTAGCATGTCACCAGCTCCTCCCACCTTTTATTAGCCTCTTTTAGGGCGTGTGATTTCAAGGTTTGCTTACAGGTAGCAAGCGGCATGCCTATACGTGAGTTATCTAGGTTGATAACTAATTCAGTTCCGTTCAGTTCCCTGGAATATTGCTGTGTCCTGGAACCCAGCACAGCTTTATTGAGAACTGCTCTGCCATCTCATTTAGAGATTGGTGACAGCTTTTTACAACCATAGAAGTGGTGAAGGTTGCATCCAGGGCATTTATCGCTGTCTGGCTGTCCGTACAAATACAGATATTCCTCGTGTATATCTGTTTGTCCTTCAGCCAGGACAGTACCTCGCGCATTGCCAGCACTTCCGCTTGGAAGACGCTGCAATAGTCCGGTAGCCGAAAGTTTTCTTCGATATCAAGACGTTCACAGAAAAACCCCCCGCCAAGCATTTTCGATCCGTCGGTATACCAGTGTACACCCTCGCTGCCTGACCAGTGTCCCACTCTCCCACTCCTCTCTGGCCGGTATTTCCGACCTGAATTTTTTTGATGGAAGGGGAGTTGGTATGGTGAGGTCGAGGTTTTCGAAAGAGGAAGGTAAACCTTCCATAATTTTCTGATGTCCAACATTTCTGTTGGTCAATCTCATTACGGTATTCAGCCTTACGGCCGTACACCTAGCCGTTTGCCTTCTCATGATGTCTATTGGGGGAAGATGCAATAATACTTCCAGAGCCGCAGTCGGTGTTGACCTTTGTACTTTATACAGCTGCTTGCGGTTTGTTGCCTTCCTGAGGGCTGGCCACCAAATGGCCACCCCATACAGTAGTATAGGCCTGACTACGGCCACGTATAACCAGTGGGTTATTGCTGAATTTAGGCCCCATCTGGTTCCAATGGGCTTTCTGCAGGTGTAGAGAGCTACCATGGCTTTGTTCACCCTCTCGGTGACGTTCGTTTTCGATCAGACCGAGGAATTTTGCCTCCTCATTAAACTTAAGCCTAACTCCAGCCAACCTTGGAGGCTCGATTTGAGGAATCCTATGCTTCCGTGTAAAGACGACGAGCTCCGCTTTCTGGGGGTTGACCCTAAGCCCCTCGGAGCCGCCCATCT
Source organism: Myopa tessellatipennis (assembly GCA_943737955.2). NCBI lineage: Eukaryota > Metazoa > Arthropoda > Insecta > Diptera > Conopidae > Myopa > Myopa tessellatipennis. The sequence continues at coordinate 23,639,103 of OX031315.1, forward strand.
TGTTACAATGTTCAGAGCGTTCTGAACTAGATCCTTGACGACATGTGGGTGTTTACCCGCCGCTCTACTTCTCCATCTCAGAGGTATGTAGCCGGTTCGTAGGCATCCCTTATAGATGACTACCAGCCAGGTGACAACTATGCCCTGGGCATTTTGCAGCTCAGCCGGGTATATCCCGTCTGATCCCGGGGATTTAAAGGGTTTGAAGCTGCTTATAGCCCAGGCCACTGTGCTATCTGTTATCAGATATTCCAGATCCCTTAAGGAAGAGCAGGGGATGTCAAAACCGCTGGTATGACTATTTCCCGGAAAGTGTGTGTCAACCAGGACCTCGAGGGATTCCATCTTTGACATAGTACAAAACACATAGTACAAGTCTCGTTGAAAAGACGCCTGCATCCCTTCCGTGTCTCTGTTAGGCTAGGGTTCCACCAGGGTGGCACCACCAGGGAAAGGAGTCAGTCAGCCAGTCGCTATTGACCCTCTAAGTGCGCAGTAGCCGAAGATAAGCAGCTCTAGCAATTCCCCTGTGTTTGGTAAGTGACCAACTTATAGCTTCGTTCGCTCCTACAGCATCAGTTCAACACCCACCGATGATAAGGTTTAACTTTCTCAGTGGTGTACGCTTCTCTTAGGTGCCGCTTGTACAACATCAGTTCAACACCCACCGATGATAAGGTTTAACTTTCTCGGTGGTGAACGCTTCTCTTAGGTGCCGCTTGTACAACATCAGTTTAACACCCACCGATGATAAGGTTTTACTTTCTCGGTGGTGAACACTTCTCTTAGGGGTTGCATCGTACATCAGTGTCCAGGTTTCACTTCTCTGCTGCAAGGCAAGTCCGCTTCGCTAAGTTGACAGAGAACACTGACATCACGCCATAACACAGGGAAACTAGCGATATTTTCGGACCGCACTTCGTAACGCGTTGTTGAAATTCAAAGTTTCCAAAACAAGGCAGTTCTAAACGCGACAAAGTGAATCGTGAATTTAATCTCGTCAGCAAGTTTCGCATCTCGTGATCAAAGAATACCCCAGAGATTTACTACATTGCAACTACACATAATAAACGCTGATTCAATAAAGACAAGATCAAAAAACAATATACAAAGGATCCTCAATCAATAAATTTTCTGAACGAACCTTGGAAAACCGACGACCTTTATCCCAGCGATAGATATCAGTTCATTACACTCTTACTTCAAGCCTTCTTTTAGGACTGATAACTTGATTTCCAACATTGAGAAGCATGCCAAAATAAATAAATGCCACTTATACTGCTTTAAGCTAATTAAAAAGGACACGGTTGCTGAAAGTTTAAAGACAACCAGTTTCAAAGTGGGTGTTGCTCCGCATTTTATGATAGTCTACTGGATCCCACTATCTGGCAATCTGGAATCTAGTTGAAGCCGTTTCGTTTTTTTCCAAATCGCAATTTGTTGCATCCAGCTCAATCGCTTCAAATTTATTACCAAAACATGTCCGGAATCAGAACTAAATCCGGTGAGCTACTGGCTGGTGGCTCTCATGCTGATTATGATGTTATTGTTATTATTGAGACCTGGCTCAACCTTGTCCAGCTGCTTCATGTACTCCTTGCATGTCACTTATGCCGATGAGTTGAAGATATTTGTGAAAATTAAAAATGTATGTGATATTTTAAAACTCCAATCTGATCTAAATAGGGTTCAGGTCTGAAGTGCTTTAAATCGTCTGCCTCTTAATATCTCGAAGTGCTTTCATATTACTTACTCTAAATTTTGAATCCTATATTGACTGGCCTTTCCCTAGGTAGCATACCATTAATGAAATTATCTGAAGTCCTTGACCTTGGAGTTTTGTTTGACTGCAAGTTCACATTCATCCAACACCTTACCTATATAATCCCTAAAGCCTACTTGCGTTTATACGTAGGAACAGTTTAGAGTTTCATGATCCAGTAACTTTAAAATCATTATATACTTCCCATGTTAGATCTCTATTTGAATATGCTGCAATAATCTGGAATCCTTATTACGAGCTACATAGTGCTCGCCTTGAAAGAATACAAAAAAAGTTTTCTAAGTTTACTCTCCGACTGATTAAGTTCAGTGAACTTCCTTCTTATAATTCATGATGTTTGCTTCTTGGCCTAAAAACTCTTGTAACTAGAAGGAAATTGCTATCCTTGATGTTTGTTTTCGATATTTCATCCGGTTCTATAGATTGCTCTCATTTGCTAACCATGCTTTTGTTTTTCATTCCACCACGTCAATCACGTGTTAAATATGTATATCTTTTATTCTAAGCACTCACGGACCAATTATGGTCAACATGAGCCCTTAACAAGAGCTGTGTTAGAATTAAGTAAGCTATGTTCTAATAATGTTCTAAATATTGATTTTTCTATATCTAGGAATAACTTCAGAAACATTCTTTGTTTATTGCATAAACCTCTTTTTATTCTCTTAATGTTTTTAGTTTAAGTTTTGCTATTTTATTTTTGGCCTGAAAGGTTTTCGTCATAGGCTTAAGTAATGAATAAATAAATAAAATGCTTTAGGAAATATAAAAATGAATAAAAAGCCCTGATATGTCTATGAAGAGAGGTTTAGTAGAGGAGCTACACAGGCAAGCTCGTAAGAACTTTAAGCGAAGGCGAGTAATAACCAAGGGAATAGATGATTTTTGGAAATGCAGCAGAGCAAGGAAAGCAAGCAGATTTAGTGGAAATGGGTACTTATTCCACATATAATGACGGATACCGCTTTCTTCTAACTGTAATAGATACATTCTTGAAATATGGCTGGATTGCACCAGTAAAATCTAAAAACGCTATGGTAGAACGACGACGGCAAAGAATTCTTCAACGGAAAATTTCAAAATTGAATGAAAAAATATCACATCAACCATTATTCTTCGTACAGTGTTTTGAAGGCGTCAATTGTTGAACGTTTTAATAGAACGTTCAAGCAGATAATGTGGAAGGAATTTAGCTATCAGGGATCATATTGATGGATTGACAATTACAAAAGTTTGATCAACGGTTATAATGACAAAAAGCATCGATCCATTAATATGGCTCCAATTGAAGTGAATCGAGCCAATGAAAGGTTATTATTAAATACTGCCTACAACAACTTGAAAATATTTAGAATGCCAAAGTTTCAGAAAGGAGATTATATGCGTATAAGTAAATATAATTACATTTTTGAGAAAGGCTATACACCGAACAGAAATATTCAAAATTAAAAATATAAGAATTAAAAACCAAACAACGTATATTCTTGAAGACTATCAGGGGAATGCAATTAGGGGAGGATCTAGTAAAAATAACATTTTCTTTAACTTCCGAACTTATCTGTTTAATGAAAAACAGTTTGTTTGTGAAAATTACATTCGGACGAGTTCGGACGTGTTTGATTGCTCGTTCTGTGTTTTTTTTTTTCTTACGCGGTTTTATTTTTTACTTTTTTGGTGTTCTCGCTTACTTAATTTCAGTGTAACTTGGATTTTTATTGTATTGAACTGCATATTGCTGGAATTTTTTGTGATTTGCTTCTGTGCTAAATAAGCAAGCATTATCTTTTTTTTTGTTTTATAAAAACGTGGGAAGTGCGATCAGCTGTTTCGAGCTGTCATTGACAGCTGCATACATTTGGATTTGCATACATTTAGGATCTGTGTTTCATACCTCAAATTCTTCACCATGCCATGTAAACACCAAGGCTGCAAATTAGTCAGCGTTTCAGAAAGGATGCTGTCATGCTTTACTTGTGACGAGGACTATCACGTAAAATGGTCTAACGGGTAGAACCGTCGACAAAATTGGTACGGATGGTGGGTTACGGTGGTCATGTGTGAAATGTCGAGCTCGGGATGTTGACATCATTCAAATTTTGCGGCAAGTGCGTTCAAACTTTCGAGACGTGGAAAAAGATCTGCGTGATATATTACTCAAATTTGAAAAATATGACAGCTTTTTCAATAAATTTAAAATTTTGGATGAATCGTCTTCTAACCAAAAACGATCCAATAGAATCTCTCGCGGGCAAGCCGTTAATCTGTGCCCTACGCAACCATTAAATGATCCGTCCTCGCTCATAGATCTTCTGAGTCCTGCGGGTAGTGAATTTGATGTGCCTACACCATTTCCTGCTTCAACTGATAATTCCATCATGCCAGTGATTCCTTTCCTATCCAACTCATCGTCATCTCTGCAAGATATATACGCGCGTAAGTCCACGTTATCCTCGGATGTTGTGTCGGCTCCGCCAAACAGTGTTTCCTCTCTATTACCTGCGGATACTTTGTCGAGTAGAGGAGTTATTCCGAAGGTCTCCGTTGTACCTCCGCCCATTGCTCGACCAGGAAGGAACCTGATCATATTGCTGCACAACTGCGAATGACCGATACCAGTATATCTGTCTACAAGTACAACTTTAAAGCTCAACGCTCTTACTCTTCATTTAACATAAACTTGCCCGCTCATTTATTGAGTCGGGCAATTGACTCAAGTTGCTGGCCGGAACATGCTATCGTACATGAATTTGTGTATAGACCTAAAAGCAACAGTAATCGTTCTGACTTTTCCTCACAATAGAATACTGCGCCAAAAAACTAATAATGACTTCTTCCATTATTTATCAAAACATTATTTATCAAAACGTTAGAGGGCTTAATACTAAAATGAGGGATCTTTTAAACCGAAGCTTCGATTTGGAATTTAATATTATTGTATTTACAGAAGCCTGGCTAAAGCCAGACATATCAAACTTAGAACTCTTTTCTAGTAAATACTCTGTTTATCGGAAAGATCGTAGCGGATTTCACACAAACTTGACCAGAGGTGCCGGTGTATTGATAGCTGTAAACTCCAAATACTTTTCTAAAGAGAAAATGCTAGATGATGCTGCTGACATCGAGTTTTGCTGCGTTTTCGTACTGATGGCCGGCCTACGTATCTTTATTACCTGCTCTTATATTCCGCCGAACTCTACTGATGATATTTATGATAAACATTTACGGTGCATCTGCCGGGTTTCCGGCAATCTTCTCCTAACGGGCCATATGCTTGTCCTTGGTGATTTCAATTTACCACATGTGCACTAGAAGCGTTGCATTGATGATAATGTCGTTCTTTTACCGTCACTTGCTAGATCCAACGGGTGCAATTTTTTAAATAACATATCATCTAACGGTCTTTCTCAAATTAATTACGTTGCAAACTCAAATAACCGCTTGGATCCGAAATTTTCTGGAACTTCGTGAATATTAAACGAAAGAGCGCTACTTATTCTACCTTTATGCAACTGAACCAACATAGATCGAATGATATTACGTATATATGCAATCTGTTTGCCGAGTTTTTTAAATCAACATACTCTTACGCTACTTATGACTCTTTAAACTGCCCATTTCACATTTCTTTGGGCTCTATTCCGTTACCGTCAATTGATGTGGATACAGTTTTAGTTGCCTTAAATCCTATGTCCCTGGTCCAGATGATATACCGTCATGTATTTTAAAATTTTGTGCGGATGAATTAGCGCCCCCTATAACTATTCTTTTTGATTACTCACTTCGGTCAGGTTTTTTTCCTATGGCGTGGAAAGCCTCTTATCTTATCTCAATGCACAAGTCTGGAAACAGATGCAATATAACGAATTATCACGGTATTGCGAAACTGTGTGCGCTGCCAAAACTTTTTGAAAAAATTATTGTTCACCACATTTCTAGGAGTATTTATAGTCTTGTATCTCTGTTGCAACACGGCTTCTGCTCTGGGAAACCGACGACTACAAACTTATTAGAATTTGTGTCTAAAACGATCCATAATTTTTCAAGGGGTATGCAGACAGATGTGATATACACTGATTTTACTAAAGCATTTGACGTTGTAATTCAATCATAAGTTGTTCATCATGAAGTTGGAGATTCTTGGATTTCCTAACGTCCTTGTTCAATGGATTCGCTCATATCTGACGCGACGCACGCAATCAGTTGCTTTTAGGAACCATGTATCCAAACCACCTAATGTGACTTCTGGTGTTCCTCAAGGTAGCCATCTAGGGGTCTACTGTTCCTGATTTTTATAAACGATCTCCCGGAAGTAGTGAAAAGAAGCAACATAATTATTTATGCAGATGGTGTGAAGCTCTTCCTCTCATTTAAGAATGAATCGGATTCACTTTTTCTTCAACAAGATCTCAATATGTTAAATCATTGGTGTGGTGTAAATTGTATCAAACTCAATCTTCGGAAATGCATGCAAATGATTTTTTATTATTATTCAATTTCAATTTCATTTACTCAATTCAATTCAATTATAAGAGCTGTACAAAAAAGGTCTCGAGACCTTGTGTCAGTACAAGTAACAGTAAAGCAATAGACTAACAAGCATCCGACTGACAATGAAGGTTTAATTCCTTAACATACTTAACTAGACTTAAAAACTATTACTCCATATGCGCCATCAGTACCACGTCGGCAGCTTGCCAACAACACAGGCGACTGGTTTTAAGGTTGGATTAGGATTGTGATTAGGAAGATCAAGGGGAAAGACTGGATCAACATGGGCAATCGAGTTTCTGGTTCGGTTTGGCGGCACGGCAGCTCTTAAACCTGATTTAGGAATTTAGTAACTTCAATTATAAGAGGTGTAGAGGAGATGCACTTTATAGTGTTAGGCAATCCATTCCACAGTTTTATTCCCCTAATTACACTGGATCGTTCCCTTGTTAGCGATCGGTACCTGGGGAGAATGAAGTTCGACGAACGGACTCAGTTACCGCGTGTGAGTTTACTGAAAATGTAATCGGGAACATGACTCTTTATGATCTTGTACAGTAACAGAATAGACGGCATTTAAATAGCGTTTTTAGCTCCATTCCAATTAACGATTTAACTAGATTTGATACACGGTCCCTACCTCGTAACCCAAAGACGAACCTAACCACCGATCTAAAGCAGACACTGAGTTTGCGCCAACAAGACGAGCTGCAACCCCCGTAGACTTCAGAGCCGTATAGGAAGGAAGGCGCTATGAGAACCTTGACAAGGTGCAATTTGGCGGACCGCGGTAGAAAGTGCTTTAACAAATATAGACACCTCACCACCCCATAAACCTTACTGCGTGGCTACATGCTTATCCCATAATAGGTCCTCTGAAATGATAATGCCCAAACTTTTTATCGTGTCAGTGTAGGCGATGGATAATCCATCATGTATTATCTGACTTGGAAGTGTAAGGCTGGACCCCCGAAATGCAACCATGACCTGTGTCTTACTAGGATTCAGAGTAAGTTTATTATGCTCGGGCCATGTGGATATTGCATTTAGGTCCTCGGTGATTAACTCCACGCCCTGTTCAAAACCTCCCTGTCCACACGACAAAATAAGCTGTACATCATCTGCAAAAATATGTACAAGTGAGTGCGGAACCACAGTCGGTAGATCATTGATGTAGAACGTAAAGAGCAACGGGCCTAGAATAGACCCCTGCGGTACTCCATTTCCCACCTCAAGCAACCCGGATAACCGTTCTGAAGCCATAACTAGTTGGAACCTGTCAGATAGGTAGGAAAATACAAGGTTGAAGGCCGCATTTGAAAAGTGGAATTGCTTTTTCAGCTTCAAACACAGTCCACCCGGTTAACCGCTTTACTGAAATCGAAGGCAACTAAAAAGGAAGGTGCACGATTATCTATACTCTAGCTAATTTCGTCGGTGATGTCCAGCAATGCGGTTGTTGTGCTGAAATATTCCCTAAAGCCAGATTGGTTGCGGTAAATGCTGCATCTTGTGTCAGAGGTAATATAATCAAGTATTTGATTCCTCATAGCCGTCTTCCAATCTATTGGAAAACGGGATGTGGTCAGGACCGTATTAATCATGACAAGAAAACTCGTTCCGAAAACGGGGAAGATGAGCTTAACAAATTTCAGGTGGACATTGTCCAGACCCACCGCATTAGACCTCAATGCCACAAGTGCAGAGAATACCTCATCAAGGGTAACAATCCTAAAGGAGAAGGCATTGTCACTTTCAGGCCAGGCAGTGTCCAAACGGGTGCGTGACGCTCCGGAGCTGTGTAAGGAGACAAAGAACCTGTTAATCTCTTCGGGATTGAGAAAAACTGGTGGCGACTTCTTCGGCAGTATGCCAAACCTCCGTGCCCGCTTCCAGAATCCTGTCCCATCACCCACCTCATCAAAACATCTCCTGCCATACTCAAACCTTGCCTTTCTATTGAGGTGGGTAACTCTATTTCTCAACCTACTATAGTACTTCCAATGTGCTGCGGAGGAGCAAAACTTGAAGACTCTAAAAGCCGACTGTCACGCCGTTCCTTTGAATCCCTTATTTGCTCCTTCATCCATGGACATGGCTGACGCCTTCGGGAAAACTTGGAAAGTGGGACAAACGTATTGAACAACTCAGAGATCACCGCGTTCAATTCATGCAATTTGTTATTTACATTTGCTTCAGCAAAAATCGATTCAAGTCGCAGTGCTGACAAGATTGCAGCAGCTCTCTGATGTTGATTCTTCTAAAAACACGGTATTCAAACGTGTTCCGCTTCCGGTTCACCCTACTGCCCATTGAACAGAAAACGAGTGCATGTTTGGATACATTAGGCATCCAGAACTGGTCAAAGGTCGATAAGTTCTCACGGTTACCGACAACAAAGAAGTCGAGTAACGACTGGGAACCTCTCGCAATTTCGAAGTGGGTAGGAAGTTGGGGATTGTACACTGTATCAAGGTGTAACCCATTAAAGAACAGCGTAGTTTCTCTACAAGTTGCAGGATCTAGCATATTAAGGTTAAAATCACCCATGATAATAACATTGCTAAACTCCCCTGAGATGCTTGACAGAACCTCCGTCAAATCGTGCAAATCGCCTCTAGGGCGGTAAACGACCCCCAAGACAGAGACCGAACTCTGATGACTGACCTTGATAAAGAGGTACTCGATAACTGTACCCAGCTGGGAGCTCTCTAGAACGGTCCACTTGAGATTACTAGCAATGTAGAACTCTTGGTGACCATATCATGCCTAACCAAGTTATACCCTTGAATTAAGGCAAGGTCATCTGGCACCTCCGGTTTAAGCCAGGTTTCCGACACCCCCACGACATCTAAAGTGCATCCATCAAGAATGGAAGAAATTTCATCAAATTTATCAGGTCTATTTGGAGTGATGATGCTGTGAGCATTGAAATAACCAATATTCAGGGATCTCAACCCTCACCCTCAAGAACTTCCTTCAGCACCGAACTATCACCAGCAACCCGACCACGTTTACTATCTACCATGTTCAATCCCTGAGACCCAAGACCCGCCGACCACAACCCCTAAGCGATCAAAGAGTGTAAATATACAGAATAGTTGCTGTGCATGCTGGCACAAGCACTTGTAGTACTGAGGCACGTTAGGAGTAAGTTTATAGCTAATAATAATGATGAGATTAATAATAATGAGACTAATACCAAAGATCAAAGATGTCTCACTCCTATACAAAACAACCGAGCAGCTAAAATTCAATTGGGATTTTCGGAAAATCCCATCTGAATCTTTGGGAGAGTACAATTAACATTTTGTGAGAGCGAGAGATCAGGTTGTGAAAGTAAGAGCTGCAACATGCAAGAAAGTGAGCACAAAAGAGAGCGCGTTTCCTACAAATGAGTGTAAAGAATCAATGCAGTTGCCATCAGAATGTAGAACATCTTATTTTAATTATAACAAAGAGTGGTGGCATAACAAACTTTCAGAGGCCCTATATCAGAAACAAACAATAAAAAAATCAAATATTCATATATTAAATGGCATTTATTCATTATTCAGTTTTTGAAGTTTTGATTGTTTGTTTTTCAAATTTGACCAAGAACGATGTTTACGGTATAATATGGTTATCAAATGATTTGAAACATTAAATCTGTGAGAATAACATTCATTATTTTCCTCAAACCAATGCGCATTTGGACTTTGGTTTGTACAATGAATACATTGTTGTATTATATTATATAATATTACTTAATTATTATTAATTACAAATTACCGATTATAATACAAATAATATATAAATTGCCTAACTATCCAAATAAAAAACCAAAACCACTATCAAAAATAGTAGCCAAAGCCAAAATCAAACATGTTCAGTAAAAATAAAAACACAAAAAAATCTGTTTCTGGTTCGGTAAAGAACGCTGTTGTCGTCATTCATATACTTGTTGTCTTTCACATTCGTACAAACTCTAAAAATTTATTTTACAAAAACAAATATTCGCTTCTCTCTCGCTCCGCTTGTGTTCACTGTGTTTTGAGCGCGAATTATATATTTATGTACCCATGCAAAAGGCGAGAGAGAATGTGCATCGCATCTGAACAAAATTGAAAGCTCTTTCTCAAAAGCACAAAAGCTTTCAGATCAAAACAAAATTTTTTTGATATTTTTCAACGTGCCGAGTGAGACATCTTTGTATTATATTGTCTTTGCTAATACTAAACATAATAATAGTAAGGCTAAAAACAGTAGTAATAGTCATGTCTAGTGTCATAGTAACACAAGGAGACCCGCGAGTTACTATGATTATATTCAGACTGACAACCATTAGAGTTTACAAGTTCAATTCATTTGGATTTCATTATAAGTCCGAAATAGACCCAAGATAACGTATTCTACCGGATTCACGGATTAATAAAGCGTATGTTATAACTAATAATATTACGGACAATATGAATAAACTCTGTATGAATAAACTCACCGAACTATCACCAGCAACCCGACCACGTATACTATCTACCATGTTCAATCCCTGAGACCCAAGACCCAAGACCCGCCGACCACAACCCCTAAGCGATCAAAGAGTGTAAATATACAGAATAGTTGCTGTGCATGCTGGCACAAGCACTTGTAGTACTGAGGCACGTTAGGAGTAAGTTTATAGCTAATAATAATGATGAGATTAATAATAATGAGACTAATACCAAAGACCTAAGATCAAAGATGTCTCACTCCTATACAAAACAACCGAGCAGCTAAAATTCAATTGGGATTTTCGGAAAATCCCATCCCATCAGGTTGTGAAAGTAAGAGCTGCAACATGCAAGAAAGTGAGCACAAAAGAGAGCGCGTTTCCTACAAATGAGTGTAAAGAATCAATGCAGTTGCCATCAGAATGTAGAACATCTTATTTTAATTATAACAAAGAGTGGTGGCATAACAAACTTTCAGAGGCCCTATATCAGAAACAAACAATAAAAAAATCAAATCTTCATATATTAAATGGCATTTATTCATTATTCAGTTTTTGAAGTTTTGATTGTTTGTTTTTCAAATTTGACCAAGAACGATGTTTACGGTATAATATGGTTATCAAATGATTTGAAACATTAAATCTGTGAGAATAACATTCATTATTTTCCTCAAACCAATGCGCATTTGGACTTTGGTTTGTACAATGAATACATTGTTGTATTATATTATATAATATTACTTAATTATTATTAATTACAAATTACCGATTATAATATAAATAATATATAAATTGCCTAACTATCCAAATAAAAAACCAAAACCACTATCAAAAATAGTAGCCAAAGCCAAAATCAAACATGTTCAGTAAAAATAAAAACACAAAAAAATCTGTTTCTGGTTCGGTAAAGAACGCTGTTGTCGTCATTCATATACTTGTTGTCTTTCACATTCGTACAAACTCTAAAAATTTATTTTACAAAAACAAATATTCGCTTCTCTCTCGCTCCGCTTGTGTTCACTGTGTTTTGAGCGCGAATTATATATTTATGTACCCATGCAAAAGGCGAGAGAGAATGTGCATCGCATCTGAACAAAATTGAAAGCTCTTTCTCAAAAGCACAAAAGCTTTCAGATCAAAACAAAATTTTTTTGATATTTTTCAACGTGCCGAGTGAGACATCTTTGTATTATATTGTCTTTGCTAATACTAAACATAATAATAGTAAGGCTAAAAACAGTAGTAATAGTCATGTCTAGTGTCATAGTAACACAAGGAGACCCGCGAGTTACTATGATTATATTCAGACTGACAACAATTAGAGTTTACAAGTTCAATTCATTTGGATTTCATTATAAGTCCGAAATAGACCCAAGATAACGTATTCTACCGGATTCACGGATTAATAAAGCGTATGTTATAACTAATAATATTACGGACAATATGAATAAACTCTGTATGAATAAACTCACCGAACTATCACCAGCAACCCGACCACGTATACTATCTACCATGTTCAATCCCTGAGACCCAAGACCCGCCGACCACAACCCCTAAGCGATCAAAGAGTGTAAATATACAGAATAGTTGCTGTGCATGCTGGCACAAGCACTTGTAGTACTGAGTCACGTTAGGAGTAAGTTTATAGCTAATAATAATGATGAGATTAATAATAATGAGACTAATACCAAAGACCTAAGATCAAAGATGTCTCACTCCTATACAAAACAACCGAGCAGCTAAAATTCAATTGGGATTTTCGGAAAATCCCATCTGAATCTTTGGGAGAGTACAATTAACATTTTGTGAGAGCGAGAGATCAGGTTGTGAAAGTAAGAGCTGCAACATGCAAGAAAGTGAGCACAAAAGAGAGCGCGTTTCCTACAAATGAGTGTAAAGAATCAATGCAGTTGCCATCAGAATGTAGAACATCTTATTTTAATTATAACAAAGAGTGGTGGCATAACAAACTTTCAGAGGCCCTATATCAGAAACAAACAATAAAAAAATCAAATATTCATATATTAAATGGCATTTATTCATTATTCAGTTTTTGAAGTTTTGATTGTTTGTTTTTCAAATTTGACCAAGAACGATGTTTACGGTATAATATGGTTATCAAATGATTTGAAACATTAAATCTGTGAGAATAACATTCATTATTTTCCTCAAACCAATGCGCATTTGGACTTTGGTTTGTACAATGAATACATTGTTGTATTATATTATATAGTATTACTTAATTATTATTAATTACAAATTACCGATTATAATATAAATAATATATAAATTGCCTAACTATCCAAATAAAAAACCAAAACCACTATCAAAAATAGTAGCCAAAGCCAAAATCAAACATGTTCAGTAAAAATAAAAACACAAAAAAATCTGTTTCTGGTTCGGTAAAGAACGCTGTTGTCGTCATTCATATACTTGTTGTCTTTCACATTCGTACAAACTCTAAAAATTTATTTTACAAAAACAAATATTCGCTTCTCTCTCGCTCCGCTTGTGTTCACTGTGTTTTGAGCGCGAATTATATATTTATGTACCCATGCAAAAGGCGAGAGAGAATGTGCATCGCATCTGAACAAAATTGAAAGCTCTTTCTCAAAAGCACAAAAGCTTTCAGATCAAAACAAAATTTTTTTGATATTTTTCAACGTGCCGAGTGAGACATCTTTGTATTATATTGTCTTTGCTAATACTAAACATAATAATAGTAAGGCTAAAAACAGTAGTAATAGTCATGTCTAGTGTCATAGTAACACAAGGAGACCCGCGAGTTACTATGATTATATTCAGACTGACAACAATTAGAGTTTACAAGTTCAATTCATTTGGATTTCATTATAAGTCCGAAATAGACCCAAGATAACGTATTCTACCGGATTCACGGATTAATAAAGCGTATGTTATAACTAATAATATTACGGACAATATGAATAAACTCTGTAGTATTAAAGAAATGTAGGCAGTTAAATTCATTCAATGTTTACAAGTTCAATTACTTAAGATATTGTATAAATATACCATGTTTACACCGACGCTAAATGGCTCATTACGACCAAAAGCCAGAAATGAGAAGCCAAATGATCCCATTTCCCATACAAATTGCCAAATCACTCATTATCGAAATCATCTCATTTTGACGAAATGAGATCCAAACGAGTTGTATAATAATATTTCGAATCAGCCTGTCGTAGGGAAAAATAAAATCCCAAAACAAAACAAGGGAAATGGAAGGGAAATAATGTCAATTAGCTGTCAAAAAACAATTGTAAAAAAAATCAAGCAAAAGTAGTGGTTATATGTATGTTCTGGCCCAACGTAGCGACTGCGCTGCGTGTGGTGCGTGTGGTGCGCTATGTATGGTAGCGACTGCGCTGCCGTGTGGTGCTATGGTAGCGACTGCGCTGCCGTGTGGTGCTATGGATATGTGAGAGTGAGCGAGAGGGCGATAGTTTGAAGGAAGGGGAGGGAGGAAGGAAGGTGAGGGAGGGAGGAAGGGGTGGGAGGAAGGGGTGGGAGGGAGGAAGGGGAGGGGAGGTAGGAAGGGGAGGGAGTGGAGGGAGGGTCGGAGGAAGAGGAGGGAGGGAGGAAATGTGGGTGTCAAAACTGACAGACAGATGGTCAGACCGACATATATAGCTCAGCGTGCTGACTGTCGCGATTGTGGTGTGTTCCTCTGCCTTGATCTCTGCCCGCTTGTGTATCGTTTGTGGTACTTAAGTGTCGTTGTTTTTGTTTGCGTTTTGGGGTGTACTCTTTGTTGTTGGAACTTTTATTTCTTTTTAATTGCTCTCATTTAATTGCTATGTGGTTGTTGTTGTTGTTCTTTTTCTTCAGCTGGCGACGTACTTTTAGAAATTTTTGTTTTTTGCACAGATTCATAATGTAAACAAACGCAATTAGTCATTTAGAACATGTACGAATTTGTTTGCATATTGAACTTTGAATGGATGCGAATGACTGGGTAGTAGTTTTGCTATGTGGTTGTTGTTGTTGTTCTTTTTTCTTCATCTCAACGGACCTTTAGAAATTTTTGCACGGAATCATAATGTAAACAATAAGGATGGAGAATGTGACTATGACGAGTTTTTAAGAACCCAAAAAAGAAATTTTGCTTGATGAGCATTTAGATGAAATGCTAAATTAAACCATTATAAACATCAAGATTATTTAGAATCTATTCATGGAAATCAATAGTTGGATAATAAAAATTTTACGATTTTTGTTTTGTCCGCGCTTAATAATTTGCTGATCTAAGCTTTCGTTTTGCCGGATCCCAGTATAAATACGCTCGTCGTTTTCAGAATTTTATTCAGTCAGTCTAAAATTTAAATCGAATAATGTCGAGGTACACAATTGAGAACTATATTTTCCCTGTTGGCATGCTTGTAGACGAAGTGTTGGCCGAGATCCAGGCCAACGCTTGGGATTTGCAGCCACTGGCTCCCATGCTGGTGGAGATGCGTAGGATATTTGACGTCAACCCAAGCTTGGAGTGGCTGAGATTCATCGTTGGAGTATTGAAGACGATCCAACATCTCCGGCCTGGGTTTCCAGCGGTTTACCCATGTCTACAGGAAGTTTTGGAAAATTGGTGTTTTCCATATTATTATATTATATTTAAATTAAATAAATATATTATAACATAATACATAATAAAATAAAATTTTAAAAAAAAAAATTCTGCAGTTCCGACTTTTTTTCTTCATCTCAAGGGACTTTTAGTAAATTGTTTTCTCTTTGAAATTCCACTTTGAATGGATGCTATTATATTCTAAATTGAAAAAATAAAAAAGAAATCTATTTTTTAAATTATAAATTAAGTTTTTATTTTATTTATTCATCCAACATTTTAGAATACAAAGTTTTCACATTTGATAATACATTGCTTGTGTTAAAGGAAAGTCAACCAGAACCTCCAAGCGAAAGTCGTCAGTATCTTCCTTCATTATTTTACACAAATAGTAAGCTCCATTTGAAAATTCTTGTATTGTCTCATCGCTGATGTTGTTAAATCTTTGTGGCAGAAAAATTACATTCTCTTCCAACTCCATCAAAACTCGGGGTCCATACTTAGTTTTCGTTTTCCGGACATTTTTAATTGAATACGATTTGTTTGGCTCCATATCCTTAACTGCTAGTGTGGTTTTTTGCACACTGTTGTTTCGATTGAAATCGTCCATAGCAGCGACGGAAAAAGTTGAGGATCCTTGACGTTGGTTCAGATTCATTTTCAAATTTTTTATTTCGTAATTTCTTGATAGGTAGCACTATAAAACTAATTGAAGAGCTATTAACTGCACCGATCGAAAGATGACCTAAAACTGAATATATGCAATCAAAGAAAATAGTATTTATGACAAGATATTTAAATTTTTAGTTTAGTTTGTAGTTAGAATTTAGAGAGCACAGAGAGAGAGAGAGAGAGAGAGTTTCACAATGAAAGAATCTTGGACAAAGAAGATGCAGAGGTGAAAAATCCATTTAAATCAGACAAGGAGTGGAATAGCTCTTCATAATCAAATATACCTTATAATAAATACAAATGTATTATATACTAAACACATAAATATGTATTATATACTAAACACTAAAATAAAACACAATTGGATTTCATTTTAATAAACTTTATTCGTTATTTCTCCTAAAAAAAGTTGAATTGTAAAGAAATTTTAGACATAAATGACCGCAGTTAAATGAATTATAATCTTGATGTTGAGTGTAGTTGTAACGTATTCCATCACCCAAGTATTGGATTACTTCATACGGTGGTTGCAAGTTTCCAAAACTATCAAAATATTCCTTCTGATTCTTATTTTTATAATATGCTACCCAATGAGTACCAGGTCCCTCCGATCTATCAAGATTAACGATCCCACATTCTTGATGATGTGGATGTCTTGGTAAGGTATCTAACATAAAAATACCTCTAAAGTGTGGTAGATTCGTTGTATATTTCATTAGGTCGATATTTGTGAGGGCTCTGTTGGGTAGCTTCTTCAAAAGTTTTTTGGTTGAGGGCTATAATATAATCCCAATCCTTTTTTGTAGGGTTTAAGATACAAGCCTTTACCAATAGCAATTGCTTCCATAGTTTGATTATGTCGATTTGCTTCTTTCAATTGTTTTCTTGCAGAGTTGGCTTCATTAATTGCTTTCGCGATTGCAGCACCACCAGATGCCAAACCACCAACGGCTCCAAGAGCTGTTAAAATGGGTACTAGTGGTAGAAAACCTCCTACTTTTGGAATAGGTATAACACGTGGAATATCTATCAGGGATTTTTTACGTCCAAAAGACTTTTTGATTACACCTTGTGCCATTTTAATAGCATTGGCGATATCTTCTGGTTTTCGTTGCTTGATAATTTTCAATGCATTTTTAACAGTTTTTGTAAAAATTTTCTTTACACAGCATTTTTTCACCTTTTTCTTTATTTTCTTAAGGTTCTTATTTAGCTTGTTCCCCATACCGAATTTGACTTTAGCTTTCATTGTTTTGGCTACTAACCATGCGTTTATTCGCTCACTATATTTACTATCGTTTGATTTTGCTCTTTGCAACGCCTTTTCTGCTAATATTTTATCGTGCTTCGTGACGCTCATCCAAGTTCTGTGTATTACTATAAGCAATGTCGTGCTCTCTACATGCAGCGTCCAGTGGATTGATTCCTTTATCACCTCTTTCTAAGCGTTTTTTTAGTTTAGTTCCTGGACCACAAAATTGATAGCCCGGTAAATGAAGTTCAACTGGTAGAGAATTTATAGCTTTATTTAAAAGACCTCTTCCAATTACTGGTTGATTAAGACTGAAATTATTTTGGTAAACGTTGGTCATTTATACATCTTTCCAATTGAACTGTTTCGATATAAATGAATATAAAGGTGTGATTATTGCTTATTTATATCATAAGCTAAAATGCGGTTCGTCAAGCAAGGCAAAAATATTACTGTAAAAAATATGGATCTTGTTACTAATAATGCGACGAAACTCAGGCACAGTTCCCTCCTGCCGAATTCAATTAGATGTCTTATTGTGGGACCTTCAAACTGTGGAAAGACGAATGTCATGTTAAGTTTAATAGAAAGTCCAAATGGACTAAAGTTTGCAAACATATATTTGTACTCAAAATCATTATATCAACCTAAATATGAATATCTAAAACGGTTAATAAAACCAATTCAAAATATGGGATTCTTTACGTTTTCCGAGAACGAAGAAGTGCTCAAGCCGAATGAAGCAAAAACCAACTCAATAATGATATTCGATGATGTAGCTTGTGAGAAGCAAAACAACATTCGAGAGTACTTTTGTATGGGCAGACACAAATCTATTGATTGCTTTTACTTATGCCAAACATATACACGAATCCCTAAACATTTGGTGCGCGATAATGCCAACATGATTATTATGTTTAAGCAAGATGAGATGAACATGAAGCACATATACAATGATCATGTCGGAACAGATATGGCTTATAAAAAATTTATTAATATATGCGGAGAATGTTGGAAAGATATTCATATTAGTATGCTACTTAGCTTTCAACTGACAACATTAATATAACTAAACTGTTCAAAAGGTGTTCAGAGCTGTTCAAAAGGTGTTCAGAGCTGTTCAAAAGGTGTTCAAACGCTGTTCAAAAGGTGTTCAGAGCTGTTCAAGAGCTGTTCAAAAGCTTTTCAAGAGCTGTTCAAAAGCTGTTCAAAAGCTGATCTGATATATTGTATGTTGTTGCTAAAATGGATGACAAAATATTAAAAGACTTGATCAAAACTAGACGCATATTAAAACAGAAATTTAAGAATATAAATTTGGGAAAAGCAGATTTAGAGAATGAATTAGAAAAGACATTTAGTCACATCACAAAACCTCTAAAAGAAATAGTCAACCACTCCAATACAAATTATAATAAGGACAAGCATAACATTAAATACAATAAGGTACCGCTAAAAGTAAAAACAAGTACTCCAGCTAAAGCACGAAAAGTCGATTTCTCAAACGAAACTCTTATCAATAGTAATGACGATGAAGACGACGACTTTTTCTCTCAAATAGCAGATGCAGAAGATATAGTGAATAAATCAAGCGAAACAAAATTATTCTCTGAACTCGATACTACAAGCGACGATCCAAAATCTACTGAATCAATTCTCTATTCCGACTTAGAACAACAGAATCAGTTGGATACCACATATGGCCCATACAAGGGATCTGATGGCAAATGGCGAATCGGTAATAGCCCTTTCTCATTACGCGATGATAAAATAATAATATCCGATAATAGTTGGAACTTTACACCTGGATTGCAACAATTATTATTCAACAAAGAACCATCAAATTATGACGATAAAGATCTGCAAGCTTACAAAAGCATTTTACTAAATACTAGTGCACACAAACTTAATTTTAACAGCACTGGACGAGCAAAGGGGAGTAGAGCCTTCAAATACACCGACATCATAAAGCCATTATTCAGTGAGACAACTCCATCGACTACCTCACAAAATCAAACTAAGGGGAGCGGTTTAATGAGTGTTAACAAGCAAAAGTCAAACTATATATATTGGGATGATCCAAATGAGTTGGTAGATAGGTTAAGGCTATTAGTATCATCACAATCTGCAGGACACACCAATCACAACAACGAAATAGTTTCAATACTCGAAGAACTTAGGGAAGCTAATATAATTGTGTAATTATCATATAAATAACCACAATTTCCATAAATACATATAATTGTAAAATGAGCGTCGACAAGTTCGGTCATTATTCCATAGAGAAGTCATTAAACAATAAATTAAAAAGAAATTTTACAAGAGCCTTGGGATTCAATTTGGACAATGATAAAAACTTGGATCTCCATTGGAAACGCTTAAGGAATATTAATGCTCCTGTCGAAGACAATGATGCAGTAACAAAATCATTTGTTGAAGATAGTATAAATCGAATCAAAGTGGAATTTCAAAGAGAAAACAATTTACTAAAGCAAAATATTTACAAAGAAATCAAACAGACTCACATGCAAATTCAAGCAGAGAACTCATTGGTAAAGGAAAAAATAGATAAAGACATTGAAAAAGTTAACAAAAATCATCAATTACTTGTTGCAGATAGTATTAAACAGATAAAGGTTGAATTTAAAGAAGAAAACGATATACTAAGGGAAAAAATACACAACGACATTAAGCAAGTCATACAAAATCTTCGGTCATTTTTTGAAAATAGTACTATTCCGATAAGGGATTATTTTAAAAACGAAATCCATATACTAAGTGATAGAATACTTAGAGTCGTTGAAATAATATATGTAAAACTTCGAAACAAGAACCAACACGTTGACAGTAATAACAAGAATTATGTAGATGATATAAGCGAAGGGCTTGAGCGGTTTACAAGTATCGCAAATGAAGAACTAAATAAAGGAACTTCAATAGCTGAAATAGAAAAGAAAGTTGGCGATTTAATCTTAAATTTAGCAGAAAATGAAGAGAGGTTTAGTAGAGGAGCTACACAGGCAAGCTCGTAAGAACTTTAAGCGAAGGCGAGTAATAACCAAGGGAATAGATGACCTCTGGCAAGCAGATTTAGTGGAAATGGGTAGTTATTCTACATATAATGATGGATACCGCTTTCTTCTAACTGTAATAGACACATTCTCGAAATATGGTTGGATTGTACCCTTAAAATCCAAAAACGCTATTGATGTTACTAAAGCCATGAAATCCATACTCGATTTAAGACGAAAACCAAGCAATTTACAAACCGATGACGGCAAAGAATTCTTCAATGGAAAATTTCAAAATTTAATGAAAGAATATAACATCAACCATTATTCTTCGTACAGTGTTTTGAAGGCGTCAATTGTTGAACGTTTTAATAGAACGTTAAAGCAAATGATGTGGAAGGAATTTAGCTATCATGGATCATATCGATGGATTGACAAGTACAAAAGTTTGATTAACGAATACAATCATAAAAAGCATCGAACCATTAATATGGCTCCATCTGAAGTGAATCGAGCCAATGAAAAGTTATTATTAAATACTGCCTACAACAACTTGAAAATATTTAGAAAGCCAAAGTTTCGGGAAGGAGATTATGTGCGTATAAGTAAATATAAACACATTTTTGAGAAAGGCTATACACCGAACTGGACAACAGAAATATTCAAAATTAAAAATATAAGAATTACAAACCCAACAACGTATATTCTTGAAGACTACCAGGGGAATACAATTAGAGGAGGATTCTACGAAAGTGAACTACTGAAAACAAAGTATCCCAGCATATATCTGGTGGAAAAAGTTCTTAAAACTAAAGGCAGGCAAATTTTTGTCAAGTGGCTAGGATTTAGCAATGATCATAATTCTTGGATCGATAAAAATGAAATTTTATAAAATTGTAATAAATATATTTTTTAAATATGTATATTGTTCATATAGTAATAACATTATTATTATTATTAAAAAAAAAATTATAAATAAAAAAGATTGCATCTGACTTTTCATTTCATTACTCAACCAACTTTCAAGATGTCAATAACTCTTACTTTAAGTGGAAATAAATCCATTTTATCGGCTAATTATTTTCCACCCATAGATTTAGAGGGAAAGTATGTGTGTGGTCTCGTAGACTTTCATACTTATCACACTATACCGAATGTTGATTACGAAAATAATTTATTTCACATTGGCGATAGTAGCATTGAGATTCCTGTCGGTTCATACGAACTTGACGACATTGCTGAATTTATTCAAAATAAATATTTGACTAAAGATCCACATGAGAACCTGGAAATATCCGCCAACCCCAATACACTGCAAGCAGTCGTAGGATCCAGTAAAAATAACATTTTCTTTAATAAGGAACGCACCATTGGTTCACTATTGGGTTTTAGTAAAAAAGTATTGGAAGCAGGAAAACTACATACATCCGACTTACCCGTGTATATAACGAAAATAAACGCAATACACATTGAGTGCGACATAATTAGCGGCGCCTACATTAACAACATACCAGCTCATACAATTCATATGTTTGCATTAAATGTTAGTCCTGGCTATAAAATAGACGAGATCCCTAAAAATGTAATCTATTTGCCAGTAAACACCAGACAGATAAGTTCAATTACTGTGAAAATTGTTGACCAAAACGGTAATCTAATTAATTTTTGTGGAGAAACCATAACACTCAGACTTCACCTAAAACCGCAGGAGCAATGATTGTGTATAATAAAAGCGCATACCCAGGTGCAACTACATTCACTTCTTCTTTACCATTTGAACTGACAAGGTCGTCCAAGTCGCAAACACATCAAAACGCTCTACAACGTAAAAAGCTGTCATTTGAAAATAAAGAGTTTCTAAAATCTTTGGGCTTAAAACTAAAGACAAACTGAAATTAAAATGAGTCAAATACTTGATGTTTTACAAACGCCGCTCTACGATGACAGTATTATTAAAAAGGAATACCATAGCTATTCACCATATTTACAATCATATAACAGCAATGACGAGATACGGATAGCCGTTCAAAATCAAGATCTTTACCTTCTACCCAGTGAGAGTTTAATTTACATTGAAGATACAGTTACTCTAGAAAATGGAAGCGCAACAACCAATGTAAAATTAAAAAACAATTGTGTTGCATTCATGTTTGATGAAATTCGCTATGAAGTTAATGGATTAGAGATCGATCGTACGCGTCTCTTGGGTGTAACTACAACAGTAAAAAATTATGTCTCATTAAATTCGATTCAAAGCAACATGCTCAAAAATGCTGGATGGTTTTCAAAGAATGAACTTGAAATAAAGAACGGATATTTTAATTTCTGTATACCATTGAAAATGCTATTGGGATTTGCTGAAGACTTTAACAAAATTATTTTAAATTCTAAACATGAACTTATACTACTGAGATCGAAATCCGATGAAAATGCTGTTTATTCAACTGTTGCCACCGAAAATATAAAATGAACTATAACTAATATCACATGGAAAATTCCCCATGTACAGTTGGCTGATTTTGCAAAACTACAACTCTTTCAAACGATTCAAAGTGCAAAACCTTTATTAATAGCATTCCGTAGTTGGGATTGTCATTTTAATCCGGTACTCACTCAAGGAAACAATCATCTGTGGAATGTAAAATTATCACCGCAGAATGAAAGACCACGCTTCATACTTATAGCCTTTCGACGAGATCAAAAATTTCAACATTGTCATTTAACCGATGTAAAAGTACACTTAAATTCTGATACATATCCCTATGATGATCTCAATCTGAATATTGACCGTAATCGTTATGCTATGCTTTATGATATGTATTTGAAATTTCAACAAAATTACTTTGCGCGCGATTCCCAACCTCTGTTGCTGCCTGAAGACTTTAAAGATACAGCTCCGATAATAGTGGTGGATGTAACTCATCAAAACGAAGCGATAAAAACTGGACCAATTGATATTCGAATTGAATTTAAAACATCAAAGAATATTCCAGCCAATACATCAGCTTATTGTATACTTATACACGATAAGTTGATTGAATACACTCCAGTGACTGGCGAAATTAAAAAAGTTGTCTAAGTGCAATGGAGCAACAAAAATTTGTAACCTTGGATGTGCAAGGCTTCAAAGGAAATTTTAATGAGTTTATAGTTAAAGAGTTGGCAGTAACCTTCAGCTCTAGTGAATATCAAAACTTTATCATCAAACCACCATTTGAATTTAGAGACTTATCTTTAAAATATAAAAAGCAGGCGAATTGGCTGTATCACAATCACCATGGATTTCGTTGGAACGATGGATCTATCTCTTTTAATAGCGTTGAGAATTTCTTGAAATTAAATATTAAACATAAACTTGTATATGTGAAAGGAGTTGAAAAATCTAAATGGATTGAAGAAATTTTGGGGAAACCTGTATTGAATGTAGAAGAATTTGGCTGCGAGAATCTGGAAACTCTAAGAGATACATACTTACTACAAAGAATATGCCATTCCCATAATGGACACTGCGCGCTAGAAAATGCAATCCTACTCCGAAATTTCATTGATAATAAATAAAAGATTATAATGCAATGCAAAAGATTTAAATGTTAATATATAATTTTATTGATTTAAAATAAATGTTTTTCTTAAATCTATTTACAAATTTTTTCTTATTTATTTTTATAATAGTTATAATTAATATTCTATATATCTATATCCATAAATATATCTTCATCTATATCTAACTCTGATTCTAAATCGATTTTATAATGCCCCCACGCATATGTGTTTATACTATCATTTCTAATAAAACGCTTATCATCTAAAGGGCTTAAAGCTATCTTATGTACTAGTTGTGTATATATTTCATGTATCTTAGATCTAAATATATACATGTCTCCATATATAATTTTCTTATGAACTAAACAATTTTTATAATCACTTAAACTTAAATTACTTACTACTGATTGTTTGACACCTTTTGCTTTCTTAATCTCTACGTTATTTTCTACACTTATTGAATACATTTTTGACCTGAGCCCAATAAACTCTTGCATAATTTCCCCCTTATTTTCATCCTTCATCATGCCAAGGACTTTGGCATTTCTAAGGGGGAAACCATACACATTATCCACGGGATACTCTGATGTATCGAACTTTGAATCGATATCATCTCGAATATCCCTATAGAAATCTTCACACTAAACAGAATATATAAAAGAATCAGTGTCCATATAATTTAATTTGAGATTTGTTGCGAATTTAGGTTTCATGTAACTATAATGGAAGTCATACATTTTCCATTTCGACAATTCCAAAACAACAAATCCCAAATATATGGGTTTATTGTAGACAGAGCGAGCTCTAGACATTTGTATAGCAACCATATCTTCTGTAAACTGTGTACAGCTGTGGAAGTTTGGTTTGGCAATTAGTGCTCGGGCTCCTAACCGCCTTCCCCTACTTTCCCAATCGGTTACTATTTTGACATCTTTACGCTTGTCTACATTTTCCATAGTCTTTCCATACACCGCGTTGTTTAGCAGTTTGAAAAAATTCTTTTCAAAAGTATTCTTTGCTAAACTGCGATGATGGGTATTTAGATTGATATATTCACTTAACCAACAAGACTGCTTAAATTTCAATATTTTATATACTTTCTTCAACAACATACCATTTTCTATACATTGCTGAAGATTTCTATAATGAATAACATAGCGAGTTTTGTTGGTTAAGTCAGTAATCAACTTTTTACACTTTGAATTACCCACAGTTTTATTCTCAGCACAAAATGGTAAATCATTATGCGCATCATGTAAATTCTGTGGGTAATCCAAATCTACTTCAAGTATGTATCCGATGGGAGAATCGAATGGAATTTTAAAAACGTTGAATTGGTCAATATTTTCCATCCATTCGAATCCCCCATAAGGTAAATATTGCGACATTGCCCATCCATACAGATTGTTGGCATCCAAATAAGTTAAATATGTTGATGGTTTACTTTTATCGTACCCCGTCATATACTTATTATTTGCCTTGGAATGCCTTGTACTACATTGAACAATGCCGCCTCGAATACTTTTTTGCACGAAAAGGTGCATGTCAATATCAGTGAAGAGTTCCAGGTTTATCTTTGTTGTTTTCAACATTGCATCCCACGATAAACCTGGAGCTGTGTAATATTGACACGGATCTAGCTCATAGATATTTTTGCAAACCTTTCTAAAGTTTTCAAAAACATCAGCTAAAATCAATACATCAGTCTTCAAATACAGCAGCATGTAATCTTTTAGTGTTTGGCAGTTGAAGACATTCCAAACCTTTAAGGCGTGTTGTTAGTTTTCAACCGAACAATTTTTGTTAGTTAAACAACTAAAAAATTGATCATGGCTGGGAAGACTGGTTTCTCCTAAACGACTAATTGAATTGAGGTATTCATATGGGAATACCCCCTTTCGTCTTAGTAGCTGAAACTCATCATCGTTTGGATACATTTCGCGCACTATTTTGAAATCACTTGATGACAAATTTTGCGCTAATGCATCCAAACTCGATGCCATGAAACGAAAAGAATCCAAGAATCTGATTTCGATTGTTTTCTTTTCGCTTACTTGTATACGTTTAGAAAGGGATACATACAATTCCTTATTTAAGGGGATAACATTAATATCACCCTCAAATAAATTCAATTCTTTAATGAAGAGGTGGCAGTCATAACCAGAAAAATTATGGAAAAATACAGGCACAAACTTTGCAATTTGAAATTTTAAATTGCATTCGTTATGTGCCGGCCCCCTGTACTTTCCAGTTAAATGGCAATGATCTGCCACTCTATCATCCCCCAATTCTTGTTCGCAAATATGACAAGAATTAGAGTCTTTTTGGAGTTTTACCTCTTCATTAGACAAAAAATTTATTGGTTTAATTACACTTAAATAATTATTATAAATATATCTTATATCACTAACTAAATATTCTACAAATTTTTTCGGGGCATCTTCCCCTGAATAAATTTTAAATTTATTTAAGCTACTATTATAATTACAACTAATATAATAACTGAAACCTATAGGTATATGCTTACTTATATTTCTAGTATTATTCGCTAAGTCTAAATCTACGCTACTTAGTACACATTCGAAGTCTGCATAGACAACGAATGGTACGTATAATTTATGATTATAATTTTTAAAACTAATTACCGCCTTCTCCATCGACGGCATCTCTGTCACCGTCCGTCCGCACACCAGTTTATGTTGTTGTAGAGTACTCTCATTGTGAGAGTACTGCAGGCAGCTGTTGCATAAATAAAGTTGTCTGCAATGGCTCGTGCTTTGATGTTTTAGCAATCTGGAAAACAAAAAGAGAACAATAAATTAGCTGGAATATTTATACTTAATATAGTACTTAATATAAGTAAGTTAATATAAAAACAAAAATTTAAATTGTGAAATAATTACCTTGAAATATTTTTAATCCATACATAATGGAACCGCTCTCCTTCCTGCAGCAGCAACAGGTTTATATGCTGAACCTTTTCCTGCTTGGTGCAATGATAAGGTCCCTCGATGTTATTCGAAGCTTCATCAAATCCAAACACGTTGATGCTTATGTTAGGATTCTGCTTCTCAAAATGTTCGATGCTGCTTATGGGGAGGGGGAACGTCAATCCCTTAAAATGCACTTTAGCTCCATTGTGTAGCACAATTTCCTCTGCTTCGATGCTGTTGATCCCATAATTTTGCGGTCTTTGGGAATTGTTCTCGGTGGGGCTTAAAGCTGAGATGATCGCCCATTTGAAGCAGTATGGATCGTCATTTTGTATATTGACGCAGGCATGCTTCTTCTGCAGGGATTCTGGGAGCGGGATGTATGAGGATCCCTTCAACGGTCTATATTTGTTGATGTTCACCTCCAGGTGACATATTCTAAGTAGGGCCCATCCACTGTCCCTTTCCTGGAACTCGCCCATTTTAGAGCTGATCTGTTGGCACATGTCATTGTATATGTCGCTTATCTCTTCATATTTTTGAATTAAGCTCATTTTGGTTTGAAATGATTTTATTTCAACTACCATTTCATCATCATCCAACACTTTGAAATATTCCGCATACAATTCCATGTTGAATTTATATGATGTATGCTTCTCTAGCATTTTCAATAGCTCTTTGGCTACTATATTTTGAGCCTTCTCAAAAAACTTTTCCGGAATGACAAGACCCTCATCCTCATTTTGGAATATCAGGGTTTGAATTCTATTCCGGAAAGATGATGTTATGCATTTGAGAGCACCGTCAATTGTCATCCAACAATTCCTCTTATGCTTCAATGTTTTGATGTGATGGTTCCAGTCTCTTCGAGAAACATCTTCATTGCAATTTGGACAACGAACGTTCTCGTTAGATTTAACTGGTAGCCATTGTACTGCTCTTGATGTTGATGATGATGATGATGATGGCGTTGCTGTTGATGATGATGATGGCGTTGCTGTTGATGATGCTGCTACAGATGTTGATGATGATGATGATTCCGAGTGGATCAATTTTATGTGCCTGCGCATAGCATCCAGTCGTGCAAAATTTTGGCCACAATGTTCGCACTGGTATACCACACTTTCATGCTGTCCTTGCACATGCCTTTTGAGGCTGCGCATTGCAGTGAATTCCTGTTCACAAACATTACACATGAAGCTCTTCATTTTTCTTTTCTTGTAAATATTTCACTTGTTTTTTAAATAGTATATGTAGCTTTTTTTCTTTAGAATTTTCACTTGATTGTGAATAATATTGTACGATTTTTAATTGTTGTTAAATTTGTTTATACTTTATTAACTTTTTAAATAGTATATTTAACTTTTATTTCCCACTTTTACTTCTCCGAACTGTCACTGACTTGTAACTAATATTTTACAGTTTTTAATTGTTGTTAAATTTGTTTATATTTTAGTAATATTTTAAATACTATATTTAACTTTTTTCTTGTTCTTGAATAGTTCACTTGTTTGTCCAGTTTCTTTTAATTGTTGTTAAATTTGTTTATAGAATTTGTTAATATTTGATTAACTTTTTAAATAGTTTAAATTTAACTTTTCACTTTATTTCTCCGAATTGTCACTTAATTGCACAACTTTTTTCGGTGTAGAACGATTTGAGACTTTGGTGTTCTCGACTTTGACGACACATTTACAATTGACCCTTTATTCTCGATGTAGCTAATTATATGCTCATGGATGTTTGTTTACATTATGATTCCGTGCAAAAATTTCTAAAGGTCCGTTGAGATGAAGAAAAAAGAACAACAACAACAACCACATAGCAAAACTACTACCCAGTCATTCGCATCCATTCAAAGTTCAATATGCAAACAAATTCGTACATGTTCTAAATGACTAATTGCGTTTGTTTACATTATGAATCTGTGCAAAAAACAAAAATTTCTAAAAGTACGTCGCCAGCTGAAGAAAAAGAACAACAACAACAACCACATAGCAATTAAATGAGAGCAATTAAAAAGAAATAAAAGTTCCAACAACAAAGAGTACACCCCAAAACGCAAACAAAAACAACGACACTCAAGTACCACAAACGATACACAAGCGGGCAGAGATCAAGGCAGAGGAACACACCACAATCGCGACAGTCAGCACGCTGAGCTATATATGTCGGTCTGACCGTCTGTCTGTCAGTTTTGACACCCACATTTCCTCCCTCCCTCCACTCCCTCCCCTTCCTACCTCCCCTTCCTCCCTCCCCTCCCAACACCATACCTCCCCTACCCGCTGTCGGCGTCGAGTGAACATGCGACCGTCGTGGACGTTCGCCGGAGTCGTGTTCGGTGCTGCTCCCCTTGCTGCCGACGCTGGCAGAAAGCGGAGTAAGTATAAATACGACATCGCGGCCGCGTCGAGGACAAAGTAACGGACAATATGTATCGCTACACAATTGTCGCGTTGATTATCGTAGCCCTCTGCTACGTCGCCGTAAAAGCGTTGCCCAAGTGGCTATGGTGGCATACCCTTTGGGATATGCTGCCATGGCCTTAGAGAAAGAAGTTCTTGATCGCTCAAGACTAACACGTCACGGTCTCTCCCGCGAATCAATCAGTGCAGCTGTAGATTGTATTTAAAATAACTATAAAAAACACTTATAAATAAAGGCTTGCCGAGCAAGCACGAAACCCATAGACCAAGTGTTTTAATTATTAGGGAAAACGACCCCTAAAGTGGTGACCCCGACGGCGCGAACGCCGCAGTGAAAAACAATTTGCAAAGAATTCTAAAGAAAGAGAAACATTAAAAGCTCGCGGTGAGCAATAGCGGATGTGCAAAACGTGTGCGAACATCGTGTTGTGAGCAAGCCTAATACTATTGGCCCTCGCGCTCCGGGCAATCTGAGAATTAGCGCGCCAAGCGTATCGAGACGCAAAGAGTGAAACCGTTCTCAAAAATTAAGTAAAACTAAACTTGCAGAAAATACTTATGATGGAGAGCGATTCTCCTCAAAATCCAAAAGCGCCAGCGATTGAAGACGCCGCGGCAAGGGACGTGAGCCGTGGGGC
The DNA here is from genome assembly GCA_943737955.2 of Myopa tessellatipennis. NCBI lineage: Eukaryota > Metazoa > Arthropoda > Insecta > Diptera > Conopidae > Myopa > Myopa tessellatipennis. The sequence continues at coordinate 23,668,905 of OX031315.1, forward strand.
TATTCCCAAACGCGCGCTCCCCACGTCCGACAGTGTTCGTTCGCCCGGGCTCGAACCCGAGGCCGAGGAAAGATCCAGCCCGCAAGTAGACGAACAATGCGAGGTCACGCGGGTGAGTGTGAAAGTGCCCCCATTCTGGTACGCTAATCCAGAGGTTTGGTTCGCGCAGCTAGAGGCGCAGTTCGCGACAGCGCGAATTACTTCTGAAAGTGCGCGTTTTAATACAGTGGTAGGCGCCATTGAGTCGCGCGTTTTGGAGCAAGTATACGACGCTTGTGCTTCTATCACCAGCTACACGGCGCCGCTGCTAAGAAGTGTGAAGAGCCATGTTCGTGGCCAAAAAACTAAAGCCACGAACCCCAGCAAAACCATGTTAGCTGTTTCGCTTATTTATTGCAGACACGGCAACGAGCCGTAAATATCTAATCGACACCGGCGCGGACGTCTCGGTTGTTCCGCCGATTTTCAACGAGAAATTCGGTCAACCAGACTCAGTAAGGCTTTTCGCGGCTAACGGCTCTAATATCACGACTTACGGTCGTAAGCGACTCAAACTTGACCTCGGTCTGAGGCGCGACCTGGCCTGGGAGTTCATTATTGCGAAGGTCAGCAGCCCCATAATAGGCGCTGACTTTCTCAAACACTTCGGCCTCCTCGTTGACATGAAGAACGAGAGGCTCATCGTCTCGGCGACCAACCTCCACGCGGAGGGCGCCGCGCGTCCAGCAACGGGTCAGATCTTCACGTACGACAGACGCGACCCATTCGCCAAGCTGTTGGCCGACTTCACGGATATAACGACGATGAACAGCGCGAAGACCACAACGGCTACGCCTGTAACACATCACATCCTGACGAAGGGTCCACCAGTGCGCGCCCGACCGCGACGGTTGGCGCCCGACAAGTTGAAGGCCGCCATGGACGAATTTCGTTTCCTGACCGAACAAGGAATCTGCGAGCCTTCCGACAACAGCTGGTCCAGTCCGCTACACATGGTAAAGAAGTCCGACGGTTCTTGGCGCCCGTGCGGCGACTACCGCGCCCTGAAAAGGATTACGGTACCGGATCGTTATCCGATACCGTTCATACAGGTTTTCACTAATATACTGCACGGCAAGACCATTTTCTCGACGATCGACTTGCAACGAGCATACCACCAGATACCGATCGAACCGGTAGACATTCCCAAGTCGGCGATCGGCACGCCCTTCGGACTTTTCCAGTTTAAGTTTATGACGTTCGGCTTGCGCAACGCTGCGCAAACGTTCCAACGCCACATAAACTCCGTCCTGGTGGACGACACAGATTACGCGTTCGTCTACATTGACGACATCTGCGTAGCATCAAAAGACGCCAAGGAGCACGAGCGGCATCTGCGCCGAATATTCCAGCTCCTCAGAGAGCACGGTCTCGCTATCAACGCAGCGAAATGCGATCTCGGCAAGCCACAGGTCCGTTTTCTGGGACACACCGTGACGAGGGACGGTATCCAGCCACAGCAATCCAAAGTGGAGGCGATTCTGAATTTCAAACGTCCAACGGTGGCTCACGAGCTCAAAAGGTTCCTTGGGATGATCAATTTTTACAGGCGATTTATCCCGCACGCAGTCGCCAATCAGATGGCGTTGCAAAACCTAATGTGCGGAAACAAAAAGAAGGACACAACGCCGCTTAACTGGTCGACGGACGCAGCGACCGCGTTCGAGAAGTGCAAGGCAGATCTGGCTAAAGCAACGATGCTTTATCACCCGGCCCCAGATGCCGAGCTCGCACTTAACGTCGACGCTTCGGACTACGCAGTGGGAGCGGTCCTACATCAAATAGTCAACGGCGAGCCTCAACCGTTAGGTTTTTACTCTAAGAAACTGACCGACGCGCAAAAAAGGTACAGCACATACGATCGTGAGCTGGTAGCGATGTACCAGGCGGTGCAATTTTTTAAGCACATGGTCGAAGGTCGCGACTTCGCCATTTTTACGGATCATAAGCCACTAACCTTTGCCTTTCAGCAGAACTCGGAGCGAGTTTCGCCGCGACAGGCGCGGCACCTCGACAGGCGCGGCACCTCGACTACGTGGGCCAGTTTACCACGGACATACGCCATGTCCCTGGTAAATCGAACGAAGTAGCTGACACGCTGTCACGCGTCCAGCGACTGGACACAGCGAATAACTTCATTGACTTCAGCGAGTTGGCCGACGAGCAGGCACGAGATCCGGAGATCCAACAACTGAAAGCGCAGACAGCGGACCAAACAGCCTTGGGCATCAAGCCGCTAGCGCTGGCAGACAGCAAGAAGACGATCCTGTGCGACACCGCGCACAACAGGATACGACCACTCGTCCCAGCAACATTACGAAGGCGTGTTATAGCCAAGCTACATGGCATAGCGCACGCCGGCGCCAACGCGACGCTCAACCTAGTACGAGAGAGATTCGTTTGGCCAATGATGGCCAAAGACTTGAAACAGTTCGTCCGCTCGTGCATCCAGTGCCAACGCAGCAAGGTGGGTCGACACAACCGAGCAGCAGTCGAGTTTTACGACAAACCGAGCAAAAGGCGCATCAACATCGACCTCATCGGCCCCCTGCCCACGTCACGGGACAAAAAGTATTGTTTGACCATCATCGATCGATATACGAGATGGCTGGAAGCCTTTCCCCTGCCCAACATGACCGCAGAGACAGTCGCAACGAGCCTGATCTCCGGCTGGATGGCACGCTTCGGGATACCAGTGCGCATTACAACAGATCTCGGTCGTCAGTTCGAATCTGACGTTTTCAGGCAGCTGAATAAACTGCTGGGAATCCAGCACTTTCGCACTGCGCCTTACCACCCGCAAGCGAACGGCATCATCGAGCGATGGCACCAAACCTTAAAAGCAGCAATTACCTGCTACGAAGCCGAGGACTGGTGCGGAGTACTGCCATTGGAGTACTGTCGTCTGGATATCGGATCCTTAACGACGCGACACTTTGTTGCACTCCACTCCAAAGTAAGTTTGCGCATCTTGGCTGGTCGAACGATCGACGAGCCAAAGCAAACAAACACTCGCTATTTACTATTTATTGCTGTAAACGATACAGCAATGCTGAGTGTGCACTTTGACGTCGCCACTGTTTACATTCCGCCGGCTAGACGGATTAGCTACCCGCTGCCGGCGTCGAGTGAACATGCGACCGTCGTGGACGTTCGCCGGTGTCGTGTTCGGTGCTGCTCCCCTTGCTGCTGACGCTGGCAGAAAGCGGAGTAAGTATAAATACGATATCGCGGCCGCGTCGAGGACAAAGTAATGGACAATATGTATCGCTACACAATTGTCGCGTTGATTATCATAGCCCTCTGCTACGTCGCCGTAAAAGCGTTGCTCAAGTGGCTATGGTGGCATACCCTTTGGGATATGCTGCCATGGCCTTAGAGAAAGAAGTTCTTGATCGCTCAAGACTAACACGTCACGGTCTCTCCCGCGAATCAATCAGTAGTGCGTTTCTGTAACTCAATCGTTAAATTAGCTATTTCTATGACGTCACATGTATTCGATCAGTTCTTATCGATTGCGACAGTTATAGTGTCTCTGTAACCACAAATCGATAAAAGTTGAGAACGTAATGGAATATGAATCAAATCGATATGTTGACAGCTGGAACACGTTACATTGAAATACTTAATTTTATTGTTCTAAATTTTTCGCATAAAATGAGCGAACTTTCTTTTGTTTTTTATGGGTATTCGGTGGGAACGCAGGAATATGCTGCGATTGTACAGGCGCAATCTAAGGGACAACTCCAATCCCTTTAACATACCAGAACCGCGCTTTAATGAGCTATTTCGCTTCACTAGGACGGCAGCGTTGGAGTTACTTGAGGAAATAAATTCGTATATGAGGGAATCAATTAGGAACACTTATATTCCCAACTCAATAAGGTTGTGCGTCGCCCTGCATTTTTATGCAACAGGGTCTTTTATGCGCGATATTGGTCAGGACTTCGTGTGCCCGGTAAGCAAAACAATGGTTAGTCGGATTGTGAATGAAGTTTCCACAATCATTCAAGAGAAACTTATGCAGAAATATATTTTATTCCCCATGACAAGTGAACAGCAAAATTTGGTTCAACAGAGGTAAGTAAAAGGTGCATTTATCAAACATTATAAAACTTGTCGTATGTTGTTTGTAATTTTCAGATTTTTCACAGCTACTGGGTTTCCAGGCATCCTTGGAGCCATAGATTGTACGCATGTGAAAATAAAAAAACCAAAAATCGACATTGAGCATTGCTACATAAATCGAAAACGCTACTTTTCCAAAAATGTGCAGCTAGTGTGCGATTTCGATCTGCGGATACTGGGATGCTGTGCAAGATTTGGAGGAAGTTCTCATGACGCGTACATATGGCAAAGCAGCAGGCTTAAAACTTATTTAGAAGTTCAGTATGCTGAAAGTGGTTCACTTGGTTGGTTGATTGGTGATTCTGGATACCCGCTGCAACCATGGCTTATGACGCCATTTAGAGATCCTGCGACTTCCTGCCAACAAGGGTACAATGCTGCACATATCCAAGCAAGAAATTGTGTCGAGCGCTTAAATGGAGTGCTGAAGAAAGTGTTTGGCTGCCTCTCCCATGATCGAGGACTAATGGTCAGTCCTGCGCTCGCCGGAAAAATTATCAATGCATGCTGCACCTTGCATAATATTAGGAAAATACACGGTTTACCCATGATGGATCCCAACAACCAAGCAAGTTTTGAAGACGCTGATGTCGTTTTATCTCTAAACTCAACCTTACAGGCAGGAAGAGTTGCTCGCGATAGAGTAGCTGCAAACTTTTTTTAAGGAATAAGTTCATAAACTTGTATATTGTATATACAAGTGTAAACTTGTATAACTTGTATAAACTTGTATGTTTAAATCAACAAAAAAATATCTTTTTCAAAACAGTAAAAAATACAAATAAAAGTAAATTAAAATTATTTTGTACTTCATTTTTTTATACAACGTTTTATACAAGAGCCATTTAATAAAAACAGGTTTTCTAGAATATTTTGTTGATTTTCTACAACATTTTTTAGTAAGTTGGTGATTTCAGCTAAGCTTTTCATCATTTCATTATGATTGTCAATAGTTATTTTTTTGGCCTCTATGAGGCACTCAGTGTCAGGTTTTACTTGTACTTTTTTCGCAGGATTACACGGTGCAAATTCAAGGACTTTTACGATATCTTCTGGCAAAATATCGTCACTTACAAAGCTCTCCTCTTCCAAGACATCCACAGTAATCTCTGTGTGGCTTGTAAAATTGTCGCTCTAAATTACAAAAATACAAGAGAAACAGTACATATTTACGTACGGTATTTTAAAATGATAAATTTTAAAATTACATGTATATCATGAAAACCTCCTTCAGGAGTGCTACAGTCACCATCAACCAAGTCGCGTGAAAAAAATTCTATTACCTCGTTGTCTACAGGCTTCAAAGCTTGCGGACCTTCACTTGCTGGAAAATTGCCAGTTCGGTTCCGGAACGCACGGTGGTGACTGTATGCCTTTTTGACTGATGACTTCCAATCTACCCAACTCTATAAAAAGTGTCATTACACAAAATTTTGAGAGCATAAGTTAAAATCTTGCCTTTTTCCATTGTTCTGGTTGCTTCAATGCTCCACCCATAGCATTCAGATCAGCAGCCACTGCAGCCCATACCTCTTCGTGCTCCTTTCTTGCATTTTTGGTAACGAATTGCCCACTGCCAACGTTCCGATGCTGCTTCATTAGATCCAGAAGCCGGAGTTTCTGACCGCCAGAAATTCTTCCACTCCTTGATTTCTACATAAAAAGATTGATTATTTATTTCAATTAAATTTTCAATTATTCCCTTATGTACTTTTATTGTTTAAATACTTACATTTTCTTTATTTGAGTCCATTCTTATCACGATGTTCACAGCTGGCGATAAGAATAGTCGTTAAAATTCGATTCGATTGGTTTACAGAAACTCTTACTTTAAAACATTCCTGCATGCTGGAATTGAAATGCCTAGCAATCGAAACCGTTTTATCGAACATTATTAACGATTCCTTACAGAAACAGTACAATCGATAGTGACGTAACAATGACGTGAAATCGTTAAACAATGACGTGAAATCGTTAACTACGATCGATAAGGGTTACAGAAACGCACTGCAGTGCAGCTGTAGATTGTATTTAAAATAACTATAAAAAACACTTGTAAATAAAGGCTTGCCGAGCAAGAGCGAAACCCATAGACCAAGTGTTTTAATTATTAGGGAAAACGACCCCTAAAACACCATTTAAGGTTATATCGCATCTCCTAAAGCGACGCTCAAGCCTTTCCACTTCGACAGTTAAATCGCTCTGCGTAAACTTCGATAGCTTGCAATTTACCGCAGCCAAGCCAGAATTTAACTCATCTTGGCACTTGGCTACCGCCGCTTCGACGGTGCTGCATCTGTTATCGAGCTCACCAAGGGAGCTTGAAATCTCCTCCCGCAGAGCAAGTGTCAGCCACTCCCACAGATCGCTTTTAAGACTTGCACTTAGCTCATCAACCCTTTTGTTTAGCGAGGCCGACAAGTTATCAATGGACTTCTCCAAGCGCTTCAGTGACGATATTTTTCCTATAGAAGATTTCAAGCAGCCAGCGCATTGCCACGATGATGCATCTCCAAGACTAGCAAGCACTGAGAAAGTAGCCTCATCAATTTTGGCGCACTTGAGGTGAAACCATTTCAGGCAACTATCACACATCAAAAACGTGTGCGCCATATGCTTTGGCACAGCATCGCAGGTAGTCGGAGCTCTTAGAATCCGCCATCTTATAGTCACCGATAGAATAGTATGTATGAAACTTGAGGCCACAAATCAGAAGCGTAAGAACTTGCTCAGGTTAACTATTTGCGCTTAGTTATGTATAAATACGCTTCATGTCCAGCTTTCTATTTAGCCAGCTATACAGGTTGGGAACTTGATGTATTAATTAATTCTTTTAGGAACTGAAGTTATAATTTTAACAAAAGAAACTAAAATTCGCAACGAGAGGGAAACATTTTTCTCTACTTAGCAAGCATGGTGTTGCCAGACTTTTTCGCGCTCGAAACCGATAATTGTCAAATACACCATTGGTTCCTATTATCTGGAAGCTGTGAATCTGGTCGATGACCTCGGCGTGACCCTGGATGGAAGATTACGCTTTATCGATCATGTGGACAGTATAAGGTCAAAAGCATACAAAAGAAACTGCTTTTTATCTGTTTAGTGCGGCCTGTTTTGGAATATGGCTCCCAAGTTTGGACCCCAATTTTATTTTTGTCACAATGCTGATATTCAGTCAGCAATAGCAATTCAGTCAGCAAAAGCAATTTCTTCTTTTTTTCCTACGAAGTTTCCACTGGGAGTCTCAAAATATGCCATCTTCTAGATCGCGACATAAATTGATAGAACTTCCTTCGTTAGAGGATCGGAGGAAAATGTTGAACTCTATTTTTATTTTGAAGCTCTTATACGGTTTCATTGATTGCCCGTTTTTATTGAGCAAGATCTACATTAATATCCCTCGTTTCTTCAGAAGACACTACGATCCCCTTTTCTTATCTTTTGCAAAACAAATTATATGCAACACGAACCCCTTCGGAAAGCCTGCTCGGATTACAACGAGGTTTATGATGCTATAAACTTAAGCGACTGAGCGGTAAGGGAAACACCGATTTCCCTACACTCAGGGAAATATCGAAATGTAAAAGTGTAAATAAAAAGGTTGATTCCACATTACTCAATTTCATATGCCCAAATTTAAATTAAAGTTGTTCAACGTTGATTTAAATCAGTGGTGGCCAAAACGTATACAATCATATTTTGTGCATGTGTGAAGCGTTGAGAGAGGTTGTTTTGCGGAAAAATTCTCTCTGCGCGGTATACTGAGAAGATTGTTGTTTGGGGGTTGTTGAACTTTAAATCATGCAAATGATTTAGCAATGAAATTGAGTTTACTATTTCTCAATAATATCCTCAATATCAATAATACTTTCAAACCGATTTATTTAATTTTCAAAGAAAAAATAGTGATTCTCCCATTCCTTAATAAACATTTTGCTCAGTGCAATCATAAAATAGTCTCGCAATCTTACTTGCTTGAAGTCTGCACGTGGACTGACTCAGTTGATACGAACGATCGCTAGTATCGGTGTGCAACCCCGACGGCTTTTGTCGTGTACTTGTGAATAGTTGAGAGAAAAAATTAGCACGCGTGCCTATGGCGTGGCCAAATTAGCATTGATTTAAATATAAAAAATATTGGTTTCCGTAAAAATATCAACCCACATATTTAAATTAAAGTTATGTCCAGGTTGTTTTAAATACAGAAAACATGCTTGTTGTAAACTCAAAAAATAGTGTTGCTTCAAAGGCAAACAACTTCAAAATGAAATTGTTTGCGAACATGCTTTTTATCTCCTGGGATATCAACTTGATGCTTTTAAATTATAATTACGTTTAAGAATTTTTATTCCATGTTCAAATACAAATACAAGTGTAATAAAAAGGGCTTTACTTTAAAATGAGCAACTCACTTCACTTTTGTTGTTGTTTTTGTTGCTTTTAACGGTAACTCCATTTATAATTTTTTTTAAAAAAGGAAAATGTGTAATTAACCTCAATATACTTATCTCTCAATTTTAAGGAAGTAGAGTCTCTTAGCTTCCTATGCAAATATTTATCTTTACAATTGGTGGAGAGGTTTACGAGAAAATACATTTAAAAACCTTAGAAAAATAATGTTAAATAAAAATAATCCTTATTTTGTTATTACAATAGTCTATAAGTTGGCAACACTTTTTGTTGTGAATTTTTTCGGTTGTGAATTAACCCCCTTATTAAGTCACAGAGTCACTTTTTGAAAGGTGACTAGCTCTTACGTCGTGCTCACCTCAATTTACGCTGTGCTCATATATGACAGTTGGCACAGTGGCTCATATATGGCACTAGCTAGCATTTTTAGTGTTACAATACAAAAATTTTACTGTGGTGTTTATGTTGAAATAATAAAATTCTTAAAAATTAGATTGTTTTTCGCGAAATTAGATTTATAAATGTAGTAAAAACAAAGAATAATCTCAGAAGTTTATGAGAGGAATATTTATTTTGTTTTTCTATTGTATTTTCGTCATTTAATTTACACCAAAATATATTAACATTGGTTTTTCGGTTGGAAATATGCAACACTGTAAAATTGTAAACAATCGGGAATCAGAAACAATTACAATGTGCAAAATTTTGAGTTATGTTTATCAAGTTCCTTTTTTTAGTGAATATATAATTTTCACATTTGGATTTAGTGCTACTGGGGCCACCTCATATAGCCGCAACAAGAAACAAATTAGAAAAGAAAAATTTTTCTTCGCGAAAATATACCCATTTTCTCCAGAAAAAAACAGTTTGCTTCGCCAAAATATACCCATTTTCTCCAGAAAAAAACAGTTTTTCAAAATAACATTATATATATAACATATGTTTATTTATTTTATAATACGATAAAAATATAAATATAACAAAAAAAAATCATAAAAGAAAAATATAAAAAAAAAAGCAATAACTTGCAAAATATTTTATTTTTAAATATAATAAAAAAAAATCATAAAAGATAAATATAATTTAAAAAGTAAGCAATAACCTACAAAATATTTCATTTTTAGCAAGAGACGACACCTAAGAGGCTGTCGTCATATTTAACAGCTCATGTCGGTGGTTGTCGCCGCACAAGAAGAAGAAATGCTCAAAAACCTTTTAAAAGAATTCGATTTATTAAATGTGTTACAATACCTAAAAGGTAAAAATTCACTCGTTATAATAAAAAGATTTTGAGTAAATTGTATTAAATATTCTTTTATGCTTTAAACACAATCAGACGCAAGACGCAGATTCAAGGTACGGACGCAAGAAATGGCTCGGATTTAAACCAAATAGCAGAGAAGCATTTTCGGGAAGCAGAAGTATGAAATGTCAAAAAGTTCACAGTAGAGAACAATTTATTCATTCTAACCAAAATTCTCGAAGTTTATTCGAAGTTTATTTATTTTAATCTGTATTAAAATATATTTAAAATACATTTAGATACTATATTATACAGAATAAAAATAAAAAAATCAACAGAAAAATACGCACATAATTTTACAGCAGCTGAAATAGAAACAAGAATGAAATGTAAACAAACACAAACAAAGGAGAAGAACAAGAACGCTTTTGCATCCGTCAAAATTAGAATTAGCTCGAATGCGGGATGCAAAGATCGGCAGCAAAGTAGGGAAGCAAAATGGAAAGCAAACTTTTTTCTCGATCTCCATAAGAGCCCCTGTAATTTTGACAGTTAAAAAATAAATCTGCGTCTTGCGTCTCTGATTGTGTTTAAGGCATTAGATTCAAATGTTACATTCAGGAGTTTCAGATACATCAATAAAGAAGACCTCAAAGAAGCTATTCCACCACTTGGCTTAAGAGTGGAATTCCGGGAAAAATTGTTTATGTGGAGAAAAATTGAGGTAAATATGTATAAGAAATTATATTCGTTTGTATTGCTGTTTGATCTTTGATTAGACGTTGTAAAAAATTTCCTTAACTAAAAATGCACTATTGATAACTTAAACCATTTAAGGTGTACATTTTCATGCAAAGCCAAGGTATAATTTCCACTTACATAAAAGAACTCTTCAGCAATTTTCAAAGCAAAATTGTCTTGTAAAATTGATTTCATTTTTTTTCATTTAATTCAAATTTCTAATCAGTTTGGAATCGATGACGAAACGCTATCCGCAGGGAACCAGGTCACCGAATGGGTTCATGAGCGTAACTCTACTTCAGCATCTTCTGAATGGGATTTTCACCGTGTGTTAAATAAGGTAATTAGAATAAAGTCGAGTTAGTTTATTTATGAGGAATCTCTAATCTTTATGTATTTAGTAGATTGGTTTCTACTGTAGGGTTCCTAGCTTCTATCCTGTCTCTACATGTGTAATTCCTTCTATTTTTTATATTAGGTAGTATGGTTTTTTAAGCAGTATTAAAAGAAGGGCTTAAAATAGGATTTGTAAAAATAGTTCATTTTACTTAGAAGGGCTTAAAATATTTATTAAATGAGACATCTAAAAGCAAAGCATTGTTACAATCCTACGGAGTAGCCAAAACACTTGCAAATGTAAACAGGGACGAACTTATAAATATTATTGTGGAAGAAGTCACTTGCAATAAACACACTCTCAAGCCATGGGATTTTCAGTTAATTGTACACGAAATATGTGTGGTATTTCATTTCATTTTCATGTTGTTATAAAAATTTATATTTGAAGAAATATTCTTTTGTCAAAATTTTTGTAACAAATTTTCACTTCAATAAAAGACTTTGTAGAAGTGGGATCGTGTGTCCATATTTTTATTTTCCGAGGCCAATTATTTCCAATAGGTTATGGGCCCAGAGCATCAAACGCTCTAATCAGAACAAGATTTCATCCATCTGTGAATTTTTGCAATAACAAATTTGAACATAAAGAATACAAGTAAGTGCTATCAATATGAGTTCTTTGTTCCAAATTGAAAAGCTCGACGAAATGAACTACGATTCCTGGTGTGTACAGATGAAGAGTATCCTAATACATTCCGAATTTTGGCAAATTGGCACAGAGACTGAGGAAGACTGCAAGGCGGCAGCCGAGAAAGCAAATTGGCGGAAAAAAGATGAGAAGGCGCTGGCATCAATAATTTTATCTGTTAAGCGTACACAAATAAATTATATAAAACACTGTAAAACGTCTTGGTGGGGTAAGCTTATTGAAATATACTAACCGAGTGGACCTGCGCGAAAAGTTACACTTTTTAAGCAACTTTTAAATCTAAATATATCTAATGATTCCAACTTACCACATCATGTTAACACATTCGTCGATATAATAGAAAAATTGGCAGAGATTGGTGTTGTCATATTAGATGAATTGAAGGTTATAATTTGACTCTCAAGTTTGCCCAAAGCATATGAAAGCTTCGTCGTTGCAATCGAAGCTCGAGATAATTTACCATAATTTAGTATACTCAAGGTAAAAGTATTAGAGGAATACGAGAGAAGAAAAGAACCAGTAAAAACCTTCGTGGTAATGAGAATCAGCAAGCTGTTTTAGCTGAGTCACGCAAAAATTATAAAGTACCACCCAAAAATAATAATAGTAATAAACTCAATTGTAAGTGTTACAATTGCGGATGTAAAGGTCATGCATCGAATTGCAGAGAACCGAAAAAGCAACGAAGTCCAATTTCAAAAAATTTTTCCACTCTGTATGGAATTGATAGCAACTGTCTTAACAAGGATAGTTGGTGTATCGACAGCAGTGCAACGTCACACATGTGCTGCAACCGTAATTTGTTTACGGAATTTGAAACATGTCATGAAGTAGTAATTTTAGCGGGTGATAAAAGAATCCAAGCTCAAGGTCGAGGGAAGCTTAGTTTTCAAACAGAATTCTGCATGATTAACTTATCCAACGTCTTATATATACCAAAAATGCAAGGAAATTTTCTATCGGTTAGCAAAGCGGTTGATAATGGTCTATCAGTATTTTTTGAAAATAATTTTGCAACCATCAAAGATGAAAAGGGTCGAAAAATAATGAAAGCAAAGAAGAAAAGCAATTTGTTTGTGTTCGAGACTGAAGTCGAATCGTGTCATTATTCAAAAGGTATAGATGAAAAAGCTGTATTGTGGCATAATCGGTATGGCCATTTGAATTACTCAAGTTTAAATGATATTGCAAGTAAGAACTTAGTTCACGGATTAGATACAACTATTCCAAAGAATATTATTTGTGCAACGTGTATCAAAAGTAAGATATCAACGAAACCGTTTCAATCAGCTGAGTACAGTGCCAAATATTTGTTAGAAATTATCCATTCAGACGTTTGTGGACCGATGAATAAAGCATCATTCGGTGGTTCTAGATACTTTCTAACATTTATTGATGATATGTCACGAAAAATATTTGTTTATTTTATAAAATCCAAGGATGAAGTTTTTGCTAAATTTAAGATATTTAAAGCTATGGTGGAATGGCAAACTAATTAAGAATTTAAGAAGCGATAATGGTGGCGAATATATTAGTAACGCATTCAATAATTACTTAACTGAACACGGAATTAAGAGACAACTTACTGCCCCATATACGCCACAACAAAATGGCGTAGCTGAGCGAGAAAATCGCACCTTAGTAGAAATGGGAAGAAGCATGTTAATACACGCAAGTTTAGATGAATCATTTTGGGCAGAAGCCATTGCTACAGCAGCATATCTGCGAAATAGGTCTTCGACGAGAGCTCTTGAAGCCAAAACTCCTCACGAAGTTTGGTTTGGTCGCAAGGCCATAATTCGACATTTTAAAGTTTTTGGTTCACTTGCGATAGCCTTAAATAAAACTCTAAGGCGAAAATTCCAACCCAAGGGCAAGGAATATATAATGGTAGGATATTCCGAAACATCAAAAGCGTACCGCATATTTGATCGAATATCACGTCAAGTAATAGAAAGTCGAGACGTAACTTTTATTGAGAGTGTTTTTCCATATAAGGAAGATAATGTAAATTATGACAACACTAATTCCATTATTTTTAATTTTTGGCGAAACAAATTCGCAAAGTGAATATAGTGACAATAATGATGAAGACTTTGAAGCCACTGGCAGTTCACTTGAAGAGGAAGATGAAATTGAAATGCATGAAGCAGAAAACATCCCAAAAATTGGTCCAGGCAGACCAAAGTTGTTACGAATGGGTAAACCAGGACGGCCGAGGAAGCAATTTAATGTATTAAATGTAATGGATACTGATCCTGTTGAGATTCCACAAACAGCTAAGAAAGCCATCACTGGACCAAATTCAGAAAAATAGAAAGAGGCAATGCAAAAGGAATACGAAGCCCTTATTGATAACGACACGTGGGAATTAGTTGATTTACCAAAAGGAAAGAAAGTAGTCGGCTGTAAATGGGTTTTCAGCTTGAAAAAGAATGAACAAGGAATTATAGAAAGGTACAAAGCAAGGTTGGTGGCAAAAGGTTGTAGCCAGCAGTTTGGCATCAATTACAGAGAAACATTTTCACCGGTTGTAAGATACGCAACTATAAGAATGGTTATTGCATTAGCCGCTGAACACGAATTGTATCTCCATCAAATGGATGTGTCCACCGCCTACCTAAATGGAGAACTAAACGATGATGTTTACATGAAACAGCCTGAATATTATGTTAATAGCGCGTATTCTCAAGGTGTTTTAAAACATAAGAAATCTCTATATGGTCTTAAACAATCAGGACGAGAGTGGAATATTAAATTAGACACAGTTTTAAAACGGTTCGGATTTTTGCAATGCAAGAGCGAACTATGTCTTTATACAATGCACTCAAAGGACTCGTTTAACATCATAGTAATTTATGTTGACGATATCCTTATAGCAAGTTCAAATAAAGAAAAACTTATGTCTATAAAAGCTAAAATAAGCAAAGCATTTAAATTGTTCGATAAAGGACAAATAAAACATTTTCTAGGAATGGAAATAGAAAGAGAAGGAGAGACAGGAGAATTCAAAATTGGTCAAGAACAATATATTCAAAATCTTTTGAAGGAGTACAATATGGAAAACTTCAAAACTATATCAACTCCACTTGACGCTGGTTTTCAAATGAATTGCAAGAATGATAAATGCAAAATGGTAGATCAAACGCATTTTCAATCTCTTATTGGTTCCTTAATGTATCTGGCGATTTCTACACGACCGGATATATTGCATTCCGTATGCAAACTTGCCCAAAGCAACATGGATCCACATATCGAGCATGAGTCTGCAGCAAAGCATATTTTAAGATACCTGAGCAAGACGAAGAACTTAAAACTTCAGTATTACAAGACTGAACTACCTGTTAGAGGATTTGCTGATGCTGACTGGGGAGGAGATGTAGTTGACAGAAAATCTTATACCGGATTCGCATTCTTTTTGGGAGGAAGTGCATTCTCGTGGGAGTTGAAGAAACAAAATACAGTAGCATTGAGCAGCACGGAGGCTGAATATATGGCTCTCGCTATGGCTTCCAAAGAAGCAATGTATTTTAAAAAATTTACTTTCCGAAATTAATCTTCACAACACTGCAGAGCCTATGAAACTTTTCGGAGACAATTTAAGCACTCAACATCTTGTACGAAATCCAGTATACCATGCCCGCAAGGACATATAGAATTGAATTATGTTTGTACAAATGACATGGTAGCTGATATTCTTACCAAGAACTTAGCAAAACCGAACGATTTTATGTTAATATGTTAATCATGTATTATATAAAATATTAATTTGAGGAGGAGTGTTGAAAATGTAATGTATTGTAATCAATTTAATTTAATTGTAATCAATTTAATATTTTCAATACTGTTCATTTTCATGTTATTATAAAAATTTATATTTGAAGAAATATTCTTTTGTCAAAATTGTTGTAACAAATTTTCACTTCAATAAAAAACTTTGTAGAAGTGGGATCGTGTGTCGATATTTTATTTTCCGAGGCCAATTATTTCCAATATTACATACCACGTAGGGGAAAAAAAATCCAAGTGGGAAGTTATTTTCTTAATATACTAACTTAAGAGCTAAGAGGAAGAAAACTGTAACTCATAAAAAACAGCATGAAGAAATTTCAGATGAAAATATAATTTTCGATGACAATATATCGAAGGCTTTGAAAGAACACTTACGTAGAGACAGCTCGGATTGGAACGAAGTTCGGAATAAATGGGAAAAAACTCAGACAAAAATAATTAAAGACACTACCTCATTTGGAATTTCTTGCCTCTTGGCCGAAGTACACCGTCGCACGGGCTCCAGAATTGATAACTTTTTGGCTTAGACGAAAATGTTATACTAACTTTTGAAATATTTTCAGATAAATATTGATTTTAATTTGTTATATCCTGGGAAGCAGCACCTCCTTTCAAGCAAAAAGTTCGAAAATATTATGAAACGAATTTAAACAATGAATGTTGTAAGCAGATTTTTGCAATCTCAAAGTCCCTAGATAAAGGTTTTATTATTATTGAGAAAAATAAGAATATGCATTATTCAATTTTTAATAAATTCTAGAAGCTGAAGATTACATTTTGACGATTCTACTTTGTCGGATTCTTCCGCCTACTTGCAGATTTAAGGACACTGATGGAAACATCCGAAAAAAAGCGACAATAATTGATGCACAGGACAGTTTTGTCCTCAGATTGCTGTGCATTAACGACTACTAGAAACGTATAAGTGAATTAATTAGGAAGTATTATTCTACTAAGTTTACCATACAGCCTTTTCTAATCGTTGAAGGCTTCACTGAAAGTGACATTAGAAATTTTTATATTTACTTCGATAAAACTTTGTACAAATTGAATTCTTTCTTAGAAGCTTTAGACATATGTTTGAAAATTTTTCAGATTTTATCTTTAAAATGCCCACAAGCAAGTGAGTCTCTTTGGGTATTCATTCAACAGTTTTTCTTTGAAATTAAAATCAAATTTGATTGCAAATCTTCTCAGAGGAAGTGCACTTTGATATAGACTCGGAGATCGAGTTCTGTTGTGTGTATATTAAATCTGATCTATTATCCTTCTACATCACCTGCTCCTATATCCCACCGAATTCTAATGAAGCAACTTATAACTTGCATTCGTATTGCATATCTTCATTAATACAAAGAATGTTACCTGGTGATCGTGTACTTGTGTTGGGAGACTTTAATATACCTCGTGTCTCTTGGGAGAGTACTGATGATCCGACTGTCTATTACCGTCAACATATGGTTTCGCCAATATTGATTTCTTGAAAAATTTATCCTCTGCCGGTTTATATCAGGTTAATAATATTCGAAACCCAAATAACAATATGCTGGACTTAATATTTACTGACTATAAAGACATTGTTGAAGTTCATCGTTCGACCCCTCTCCTGTTATCTGAAGATTTTCATCATCCAGCATTGGAATTGAATATATGGGTTAAAAACTGTAATAAGCATCTACCACCTCCTGGAAACTCGAAGGTGCAACAAACTGTCTTTTATTTCAAAAAGACTAATTATGTACACCTGAAAAATTATTTAAGGGGTGTGAGCTGGAGCTTTACATCATCACTTAGCGCGACTTCTACTAAATCGTGTTTGGATTATGCTGTAGCGCAGTTCAACCAAACTCTTCATCACGGTTTCAAACTATCGGTACCGAAACGAAAGGTATCTACTATCTTATATCCAACATGGTTTTCCAAGGAGGTTCGTACCCTGAGGAATCTAAAAACAAAATTCTATAAAATTCACTGTAATCTTCATACAACGGACAGCTTTGTGAAATATGCGTCAATACGAAATAGATATCAGATAGCTTGTAAGCAGTCTTACAATAATTATCTATTAAGAATGAAACTTAAACTACAATCTGATCCTAAGTACTTTTGGAGCTTTATAAATTCTAAGCGGAGGAGCGATATACTCCCATCCGTGATGAAATTTGCCCATCACCAAGCTAGAGATGCAGATTCAATATGCGAATTGTTTGCGAAATTCTTTAGCTCAACTTATTCTCAAATGGAGTTCGATTCTGAATTCTATCCATACTCCATTAGTTGTGGGAACATTGATCATCCAATAATTGAGGATAATGTTGTTCTCGAATTTCTTAATGAATGCAGCTTTATCTCCTGTTCAACATGGTTTTCGGCCGGGTATGTCAACTACTACAAATATTTTGAACTTCGTCTTCAGTACAATTAATAATTTCAAATATGGCAAGCAAACGGATGTTATCTACACTGATTTTGCTAAGGCGTTTGACGTTGTGAATCATAAGCTACTAATGTTAAAGCTGAAACTGTTCGGATTTCCACAAATATTATTAAAATGGATTGCCTCCTACCTTCAAGATCGCACGCAGATGGTGTTCCTAAACAATAGAAAATCAAGAGCAATTCCTGTTACCTCCGGTGTCCCTCAAGGTAGCCACTTAGGACCTTTATTATTCTTAATTTTCATTGATGACCTACCCACGGTTATACACAACAGTAACACGCTGATGTTCGCAGATGATCTAAAAATTTTTCTTTCATTCAAAAATAAAACGGATACGTTATTGCTTCAAAATGACCTGGACAACTTAGCCATGTGGTGTAATTTTAACTGTATGAAGCTGAATCTTTCGAAATGCAAGCAAATGACCTACTATCGTGCGGCCCACATTAATGTCAACTATTCTATTGGAGGCCACTATTTGGACTCTCTTGAACATATGGAGGATCTTGGTATTACTATGGACCAAAAACTCAGATTTCATATACACATCAACCGTATAACTAATAAGGCCTATAGCAATTTGGGATTCATTAAACGGTGGGCTAAAGAATTTATGGAGCCACATGTAACGCAGATTCTATATACCTCTTTGGTTCGTCCTATATTGGAGTACGCCTCTCCTGTGTGGTGTCCTAACTACAACTGTTATATTTCTCAAATCGAATCAGTTCAAAAGCAATTTCTACTCTTTTGCCTACGCAATATCTGCCGGAACAATTTGCAGAACTTACTATCCTATAATTACCGATTGGAACTTATTAATCTTCCGTCATTAGCCCATGCTGAATGCAATTTTTGTTCTGAAACTACTTTATGATCATATTGACAATCCTTATCTTCTGTCTAACATCAATATTAATGTAGCTCGCCGTGTAGCCAGAAGACCTCAGTTTCTACAATTGAGTTTCTGTCGATCAAACTATCTTCAACACCAACCACTTAGGAATGCTTGTGCTGACTTCAACTATGTAAATTGCAAAATCACCTTCTCTGATTCAATTCATTTAACAAGAATCAAAATTCTTCAATTCCTAAAAAATCAACAGTAATATATCTACTTTTCTATTTATATAATCTTTTATTTAGTATTTTCCAAAAATGTTATGTAAACTATAAAGCCTATGGCTTAGTTTTAAAAATTTTTAAATAAATAAATAAATAAATAAATAAATAAACAAATCAGCCAACCTGACATCACTTTTAAATTTTGTATCATAAATTTAACTATTTATTACCACATACAACTTTTATACAATTGCGTACATTAATTATTAAAATGTTAACTTCCTAAAAGTGAAAATTCCTGTCATAACGATGTATCTTTTTTTTAAGTGTAATAACAGATTCAAAAAAGTGGCTATTTTAATCCATCATTTGAAGGTAGAACATTTGCTTTGTGGCAGTTTAATCAGAATAACTTGTAAGCAAAATGATTGCGATCAATCATTTTCAAATTACAGCACATTTTGACGTCACATCGAAAAACATAAAATTAAATTGGAAACCAGGAAACATTTACCCCTTTATTCAGAGAGTCACTTTTAGCTGTCGTCGTCGTCTAAAACAGCTGTTTTTCGTCTTTTTGTATTCACAGAGACGACGAGGTGTCTTAGCTATGCATGGTGTCGTTTCTTACGTAGTTTGGAGGTGAGCAAAAACCTATTCACAGACGACAAACACCGACATGAGCTATCAAATATGACGACTGCCTCTAAGGTGTCGTCTCTTGCTAAAAATGAAATATTTTGTAGGTTATTGCTTACTTTTTAAATTATATTTTATTTATTATATTATGATTTTTTTTTTATTATATTTAAATATGAAATATTTTGCAGGTATTTTGAACAAATAATAAATAATTACAACAATTTTTGTTAAATATTTTATTAATTCTTAAGATATAGCGTACAATTTACGACATCGCTACAATTTGAAGTTTTAGTGCGGGACATGGAATGGAACAATTTCAGAATTAGCTAGAGGTGCCCCTGTTTTTAGCTGCAACAGGGTGAAAAGGAATGGGAGCGGTTTGTTAAACTCAGACGGCCCTCCCGTTAGTAGCTTAAATGAATGGATAAGGTAATTAGTTTAACATTTGAATTGTCATATGTGCACTTCCTTACATGTTACAATTACAGATATGAAGAGATTTCAAATCACGCACCAAAATGAAGCTGAAGTTCATATTGCGGCTATATGATATTATTATTTTTGGATTTAGTGCTACTGTGGCCCCAGTAGCATTGGTGCAGTGGTTTAATTCGAAACGATTTTGTCGAGCATGTTTGCGAACCAAGGAAGAAATGCAAAACGATAATTGCGAAAATCCTCAGTCGTTGCGAAATTATGATAATTATGAGTGTTTAAAACTAAAAAATTATCAAGAAACTGAAATAAAATCAAATTGCATATTTCCAAACCTAACACATTTCAGCGCCACTGAAAATTTTTGTTTTGATATAATGCATGATCTATTTGAAGGCATTTGTATTTATGATGTATGTCATATTCTATTGGGATGCATTAATGATAATGTTATAACCATAGAAGCCATAAATACTAGAAACAACTTTTTCAATTCGGTGTGCTAGAAATAGGAAATAACTCTCAGCCACTAGACCTCGCAAAGTTAAGAGTATAATTTAAAAATGAGTGCTAGCGAATGCTTCGTGCATTATTTGCCGTTAATGGTTGGTGATTTAATTGTACCAAATAATAAGCACTGGATTTTCTTTATAATTTTGTTACAAATTATTGATTTTCTTATGAAGCCAAAATATTCTTATGATGATCTACATTTACTAAATAATTTAGTTATATTATACCACGCCAAATACTCGTATATTAAATTATATGGAAAATTAAAACCCAAACACCATTTCCTCGTTCATTACGTCACAGCTATAAAAAAATGTGGGCCATAAAACAAGAAATGATTTATGTTAAAGATATATCATTTTTTAGTTCACCTCCTTTTGATCTTTATTCCATAAATTATGGAAAAACATATGCACGAATACAGTATTTTTATTGATTTATTATAATATAAACTTATAAAGTCTAATAAATTTTTATAAACACATTGTTGTTGCCTTTTTAATAAAAATAAATGTTTTTTAAAAGTAAGTATAATGTGAAATTAAATAGTTATAACAATTAAAAATAAGCATGTAGTAGATATGAATTAAAACTGGACGCTCTCATTTCAAGAATTAAAAATGTCCTTTTTAATTAGGTCAATTTAAAATTAAATGTTTTTATATTTGTTTCAAATAAACAACGATATCAATTTAAATACGAAAATCTAAAATCAATGTTATTGCATTAGAAAATCATCGATGCCGTAAATACGATTTGAAGTTGAAGGCTTTTAATTCAAAAGTTAAAAATCTTGGTTTGAAGGATTTCAGTATAGAAATAATATTGTTTTTTATTTACTTCTACTACGCAAACACTTCATTCCAAATCGGTCTGAATTTAATTTAACACTTCTTAATTTCCAATTCACACTGCGTAGAATGTCAACACCGATCAACTTTGAAATTAAAATTTCCCACTTTACCTGGCTTTCATTTACGTTTATCTACGGTTTGAAGTGGAAAATATTGATTATGATTATTTTTGTCAACCTTTTCAATGTCTTTATATATTTTTACCTTTACCAATGAGTTCTCTGCTTGAATTTGCATGTAAGTCTGTTTGATTTCTCTGTAAATATTTTGCTTTAGTAAATTGTTTTCTCTTTGAAATTCCGCATTCATCCCTTTCATACTATCTTCAACAAATGATTTTGTTACTGCATCATTGTCTTCGACAGGAGCATTAATATTCCTTAAGCGTTTCCAATGTAGATCCAAGTTTTTATCATTATCCAAATTGAATCCCAAGGCTCTTGTAAGATTTCTTTTTAATTTATTGTTTAATGACTTTTCTATAGAATAATGACCGAACTTGTCGATTTTTACAGTTATATGTATTTATGAAATTTGCTGTTATTTATATGATAATTATGCAATTATATTAGCTTCCATAAGTTCTTCGAGTACTGAAACTATTTCGTTGTTGTGATTGGTATGTCCTGCAGATTGTGAAGATACTAATAGCCTTAACCTATCTACCAACTCATGTGGATCATCCCAATATATGTATATACATAGCTTTGGCTTTAGCTTGTTAACACTCATTAAACCGCATCCCTCAGTTTGATTTTGTGAGGTAGTCAATGGAGTTATCTCACTGAATAATGGCTTTATGATGTTGGTGTATTTGAAGGCTCTAC